>OY728125.1:1763683051-1765011551 GCA_963277665.1 Viscum album
TATTCGATTAGTAGAATATCAATGTGAACAAGTAAATGGCATTATTTCATTTTACTTTTGCCATACTATGTTGAAGTTCAATTTTAAAAGGCTTTTGTTTTAGTAATTCATTGCCTTAAATGTTTATGCTTATTTTGAATGTTCTGCTATATTGTTATCCTTACTGGGCATTTGAGCTCACCCCTTTTCTATGTTTTATTTTTCCCAGGTAGTGAAGAAGTAAATTATGATTGACTTGCAGGGATATTATGAGGGGTTAATAGTGTGGATATGAACACTTTGTTGTTGTAGTAGTTTTTCACATTGAAATGTAATGTAAAACGTTATGATTATATCCAGTGTTTCCAAGACTACTAAACTAATCGGTCTTTCGAGATTTGATCTTTCTTGTGATCATGCCAATGTTATGAAGTAATGCACCGACTCTGGGTAGCTGGGGTCGGGGCGTTACATTGAATTTCAGATATTCATAGAATTCTTTCACAAGCTTCAGGTAGTATGGTCCATTTTTGTTGGCAAAACATCTGGTCCATCCATTGACATCTATTACTTCCAGAACTAATGACTTGCTTGTCAGTAGCCATTCTTCACTTAACTCCTTCTCATCAAAGATTTTTCTCTTGGTCAGATGCGGGTTGACAGGTCCTGTCGGAGTATTACTAGTGCCACTGGATTCGGCTCGAGTCCCCTTTAGCCTTGGAACATCCTCTTTGAAAGTTGGGGGTCTCTTTGTTCTGGCCATATATATTGAGAGAGGTTTGAGGGCTCAGGTGAAGGGTTAGGGTTTAAGAATTTTGAGAGCAAGGTTCGAGATTGAGAGAGGAAGGTGAATTGATATATGTTCGTTGCCATTCGTTTTATCATCTAGGGATTAAAACAAAATAAAATAGAAATAATAAATAGGAATAAAAATGGTTTGAATTCCCGCAAAAATAAAAACATCCAGCGAGGTATCCAACAGTGAGATATACCAGTGAGGTACACTGGTGAGGTGCAACGGTGAGGTATAAAAGTGAGTTCCAACTTTGAGGTATAAAAGTGAGGTCCAACTGTGAGGTATAACAGTGAGGTCCAACTGTGTGGTCTAACTGTGTCATCTAACTGTAAGGTTCAACATTGATGTTTCCTATGCTGAAATTAATCATACCCAACTCATGATTGATATAATATAACCTCTCATAATTCAAAGGATTCGTGAATATATCAACCAATTGATGTTCAGTGCCAATGAATTCAAGAGTGATATCACCATTTTGATAATGATCCCTCAAAAAGTTATGTCTCAGTTCAATATGATTTTTCCTATCATGAGATAATGGATTTTTGGAAATGTTAATAGAACTTGTATTGTCACACTTTATAGAGACATGTTTGAATTGATATCCATAGTCCAGTAAAGTATGTTTCATCCATATAATTTGAGCACAACAACTACCATCAGCTATGTACTCAGCTTCGGTAGTAGATAATGAAACAGAGTTCTGCTTCTTACTACACCAAGATTGTAACACCCCAAGCTTCCACGGTACGTCTCACTTCGAATAATGCAACAGCGTGTGTTGTACGCAACCTCGAGCTCTAACACACACCACAACGAATTAAACTAGCCATTGTGAATAGTAATACCTACTTTTTGAAATTTTATAAATTCTATTTATCAAAATGGACTTAATTTTTGGATTCGGAATATTGAAATTAGCTTATGGTGAATTTTTGGTATTTTTCTGAGAACTTCTATTTTTTATGAATAGTGAAAAATACTTAAAAACAACTTTTTTAATCAAAATAATTTATAGTGATAAATTATACTATTTAGTGGTTTTAAAGTATAATTAGAATATATTTTTACCATTTTATCCAATGGTGGTCATTAGAATTAATTTATCATTGAAATTGGACATAAACAATTGCCAATCTTTTGATATAAATTGTTTCTTAAAAACACGCTATTTGTTGTAACAACGGGAATTAATTATAAAATTAATTAATGCAACTTATATGTTTGGAATTTTGTAAAATAGACATCATTTTTGAATTCGGAATATCAATTATAGCTTAGGGTGAAATTTTGGCATTGTTCTGAAAAACTTCAATTTTTGATGAATAGTGAAACCACTAAACGATAGTTAAATAACTGATTTTTCGTTTAAATGAAATATTACCACTTCTGTGATTTGATTTTCAAAAATCTGACATACATGGTTTTCATTAATAAGTAAAATGTGGTTCAATGAGATCAAAATAATTTTTTGGTGAATAGTAACTTTTATGTTCTTAATCGCGATTAGAGGTAATTAGTGTAGTTTAAGGTAAAAATAATGTTTTAATAATATGAGATGAGCATGAAACTTGTCCTACTCCTATTGGATGAGTAATGGCCGACCAAGACAACCCATGGGTCAACTTGGGGACCCCATGGAGCCACTTTAGTAGGAAAATGACATTAATATATATTTATTTAATGTGAAAATTAAATTGACACAAACATGAGTCGTTTTACTAAAACAGCTTTTAAGTGGGGTTACACAAGTCCAAATTTTGACTATAAATATTAATTAGAAATCTAAAAATATTTCCTACATCATAGTATTTTTTTTATAATTTTTAGACATTAAATAAATTAAATTATTTATGACATCATTATGATGCAGCGATGACCTCATTATTTAACGATTTAAATAAAATGAAAAGATAATGCAAAATCCAAGGCTTACAGTTGTCCAAATCCTATTGGATGAGGATATTTGAAACCCTTATTACCTTATCCACGAATTATATAAGTTTGGGACCTTTAGAATCATAAAAGCATTGTATAATAATGTAACATTTCAATCTTTCCAAAATAGCCCCTCCTCTCCCCTTATAAAAGGCCCCCACCTCTACCACCTTATTCACACTTTCAAGCCTTTTGGCTCGGCCAACCTCTGCCCAAATACTCTCCCAACTTCTCTCCCTTCATCATAGAAGCTTTACATTAGTCGGAAAGCCATCCTAATGAGTCCTTTTGATCAAATCAAAAGGAAGAACCCGAAGAAGAGGTAACATTTTCATCACCCTCTTTCATGTTTCTTTCTTCTTCCACTCCCTCTTTGTTTATTATTTCAATTCTAAAATTATAACACTAGTATCTTCTATATACTGTGATGTTATTATAAATATGGAACAACCATATTCAGTATTCTACCCATCATTTGAATGACATGTCACCATACGTGCGTACGTACGGCTTACCGTCTCCACGTCGTGGTGTAATTGTTATTCAATATATTATTATTTAGGTGGGTATAATAATGATATGTAATTCATGTAAATAATAAATATAACATGATAATGATTCTGTATATATGATATATTATCCAATTATATATTATTTTTATATCAAAATAATGATATTGTCGCTCAAGCGTACGTACGGACTACCGTCTCCACGAACGCGATGAGATTCATTCTCCGTCATATCCATTCAAGTATAATTATCATTTTATGATTTAAAAATAATGTTTAAGGACATGATATCATTCTGGATATGAATAAGATACAACCTATCCATGAAAAACACGACTTACATAACAAAACATATAAAAGAAAACGAGTAAGTTAACACCCGAAACAACGATAAATCTAAGATATTGTTAACAAAGAAATGTTAAAAGATCATATATGATATAATATGAATGTATATGATTCTTGTATAATTTAATAACAATTATTTCACCATTATACAGGAGGTTAACCTACCCCAACCAAGGAAAAGTACAATGTAAGGGTTATTTCACAATCTCTTCATTATCCGAGGTTTTTTATACGTAATAATCTACTGGGATCTCTTTATCATCCACATCCATGTTTCTTCAAAATGTATTTCAAAACATTTTTATTATTTACAAGAATATGGGTTAAAGTCATTTATACCCTTTTTGAATTTTTATAAGAGGAATCCTTCCATCGTTTTCAAAACAAGGTCATTTTTAACCTTTTTGACAGAATTAAGGTAAGAATGTTTTTTTAACTTATACGGCGGGTGAGGTTATTTTCCGCCGTTATAAAATCTTCAAAGCTTTCCTTACAAGATTATAAGAATATTTTCAAGAAAATGTTTTATTTTATATGGCTCTAAAATGATTTCAAAAATAGAAAGAGATATTTCTCTAAAAAGTGTTTTGATTTCATCTATGTCAACATCCTTTGATGGATTTTACGCTTAT
The DNA here is from genome assembly GCA_963277665.1 of Viscum album. Lineage (NCBI taxonomy): Eukaryota > Viridiplantae > Streptophyta > Magnoliopsida > Santalales > Viscaceae > Viscum > Viscum album. Next base: position 1,763,687,257 of record OY728125.1, read on the forward strand.
TTGAAGTTGATTTATTATGATACAAAACTTCTATATTGTATTGAAGGTTTTGTGATATGTTTGACTGTGGATGTGCTATATTTATACCATTCATAGTTTATGGTGAAATTATTGACATTTCGTATGCTCGTTTTAATACGAATGTTTATGTTATGTTTAAACCTTTTCATATGGGAATGCATTGGACTTAATATGTTACGGGTGGAGCCCACTATAGCTCCTTGATGCATCGGTAGGTCTCATGAGACAAACTAGTGTCTTGGAACAAGGCCTTGACAAAATCTTATTTGTATTCTTGACACGAGGCCTTGGCTATGTGGTTATGATAGTCTGGCATTATGCATTCCAACAATATGAAAGTGGATAGTTATTTTGCATGTGGTTATTAGATTAGTAAAATATCCATGTGAATGAGTAAATGGCATTATTTCATTTTATTTATGCCATACCATGTTGAATGTTAAAGTTTGAAAGGCTTTTGTTTTAGTTATACATTGCCTTAAATGTTTATTCTTATTTATGAAAGATTCCGCTATATTGTTATCCTTACTGGGCATTTGAGCTCACCCCTTTTCTATGTTTTATTTTTCACAGGAAGTGAAGAAGAAAATTATGAATGACCTGCAGGGATATTATGAGGGGATAATACTGTGGACTATGAAGACCATGTTATTGTAGTTTGTTTACTTTTTGATGTAATGAAAGACTTATGAATGTATCTAGTGTTTCCAAGGCTACTAAACTAATCGGTCTTTCGAGACTTGATCTTTTGTGATCATGCCAATGTTACGAAGTAATGCACCGACTCTGGGTAGCTGGGGTCGGGGCGTTACAGTTGGTATCAGAGGAAGTTTAGTACAAACCTTGGAATCTAGATTTAGATAAACTCTGAATAGAGCACGTAGACCTAAGATGAACTTTGAGGATTATTATAGAAGAACTTCCTAGAATTTTGGTATTGTAGAGATTTTGTGAGTTTTCCGAGAAATACATCCATGTCTGGATATGAGAAGGTAGAGGCGGCTCTGACACAGATGTTCCTAGGGGTAAAACCTGAAAACACCGCTTTGAGCTAGACTCAAACAGGAACTGGTGCACGACAACGGGCCTTGCTGCACTCTTGGTTACGACACTCCCGGGGGATATCCTTAGGATAAATCTCATTTTCATTAAAAATCATTATGAAGGGTTTATGAGTATATACTTCCTCAAGGAAACATTTTTTTGATTATGGATTATATCCATAAATAGTTAAATTTATGTTAAGTGTTTTACAAGTATGGAATAATGTATTTTGATTCATAAACTAATCTAGTTTATGCCATTGTTTAGAAATGGCGCCTAGTGGAAGGAATGGAAACTGTATCAATGCACGCACTCCGTGTAGGGATTTCCCTCCTGCTCAAGATAATTATTGTGGAGTTGGAGATACAATTGGTGCTGATCAACTTATTACCATATTGGGACAACTCACTCAGGTTATGAATAATAACCTTACCCGTATGGAGCACCCTGATCCACAGCGTAGAAGATCAATGTTAGATCGATTCATGAGGCAACAACCACCAACCTTCAATGGGAGTACAAATCCAATAGTAGCTGAGCAATGGATAAATTCCTTAGAGAAAATATTCCATGCCTTGGGGAGTAGTGAAAGGGAGAAGGTTGTCATGGCAGTTTACCGCCTCACTGGAGATGCCGATCAATGGTTGTCGTTGATTCAAAACACAAATGAAGATGATGACATATCGAATATGGAATGGAGGGAGTTCAAAGAGCTTTGTTAGAAAAATACTTTCCTCGTGACCATCGAGCAGATATGGAAAGGCAATTTCTGAGTCTGAGACAAAAGGAGGATGAGAATGTCACAAAGTATGATGCTAACTTTACAAGGTTAGCAAGGTATGCTGGAGATTATATACGTAACCCAAGAAGTAATATTGATCGTTTCTTTGATGGTTTAAAACCATTTCTCCGTCGAGATTTAGTATCACAATCCTTCGCATCATACGAAGATATTGTCTCGTGTGCTATCAAGACAGAAAAGGAATTCACTATGTCTTATGACAAAAAAGTAAATCAAGAGAAGAAGAGAACGGTGGAACAAGAGAAAGATAAAGGGAAAAAGGGAAAGAAGGATTTTCCATTATGTGATAATTGTGGGAAGAATCACCCTGGTACTTGCCTAAAAGGAATGGGAGTTTGTTATAAATGTGGAGAAAAGGGTCACCAGGCTCGTGATTGGAAGGGAAAGAAAGAGGCTATCAAAGTTGAATGCAACAATTGTAGAGAAATGGGTCATTATGCAAATGAATGCCCTAAGCGTCAGGGAAACTTACCTCAAAAAAGGCCAAGGGACCAAGGCCAATCTTATGCTGTGACTACAGTTGAAGCGGAATAATTAATGTATTGGTGCTTTTGGACTCAAGGATTATATTCTGGTTATAAGAATACTGTGATATATATAAATATTATACTGCAGTACTTTTTGATTTCAGTAAGGTTTTAATATGATTAAGGTAATCATATTTTTATTATGTGACAATAAGAGAAACTTTTATTTGTTTGGGGAATCTGATGTTACAATTGATTTTGGAATTTGGAGACCTTTTAGAGAAAGTCTGGATGGAGGTATTTTGGATAACTATTAAGGTTGGAATGGATTAAGTTGAACCATGGATAGTATTGTTTAAGGTTAAAGCATTACTGAGGATTATTTTTGGAATATTATAATACTAAAGTTTTAGGAAAAGGACAACCTGCAGGGTGGGGAATAACCTGTCATGTCGGACAAAGCTGCAGGAATCGAACCCACAACCATAGTGCGACAAGCCTTTATTTCCTACCACTAGCCTACAAGAAGTCCCTGGTTATTACAAAATAGTTTTACTAATCTAAATGGTATGTGTTAAAATTTGTAACCTTATACAATTAGGATAAAAAGAATATTTTTGAGTTCCGTTACCATTTGGAGTAAAAGATGGGTTTTTGGTAAAAATTTATTAACGAATGAAAGTATACATAACAAGTATGTATATTCCCTTAAGTTCTTAGTAAATCTCCTAAATAAATTCCTCAACATTATAAAAGGTAACCTAAAACAAAAATGTTGTCGGTTAACTTTTCCAACTGGGGATTCAATGACCGTTTAACCAATCACAAGTTTGTGATTTTCTTGTAGTTAAACTTTCTCCTAATCCTGTTTTCTATAACTCTCCATCAGACCTTGATGGTTTGTTTCTCCTCCATATCCATATTTTCATAGAATCTTAGAATGGTCTATATCGGGTGACCTTTTTACTTATCTTGCTTTCTTTTAATGTTATATATTTATTAACCTTATTTCCGATGTGGGTTTTCCTCAAAGGTATTTTCTCTTTTCAACCTTTTATTTTCAAAGTAAAATTTCAAAATTGTAAGGACGCAATTTATTGAAGGAGGGGAGAATGTAACACCACAAGCTTCCAAGGTACGTTTCACTTCGAATAATGCAATAGCGTGTGTTGTACGCAACCTCGAGCTCTAACACACACCACAACGAATTAAACAAGCCGTTGTGAATAGTAATACCTAATTTTTAAAATTTTATAAATTTTATTTATCAAAATGGACTTCATTTTTGGATTTGTAATATCAAAATTAGCCTATGTTGAATTTTTGGTATTTTTCTGAGAACTTCTATTTTTTATGAATAGTGAAAAATACTTAAAAACAACTTTTTTAATAAAAATAATTTTATAGTGATAAATTATACTATTTAGTAATTTTAAATTATAATTAGAATATATTTTTACTATTTTATCCAATGGTGGTCATTAGAATTAATTTAACATTGAAATTGGACATAAACAATTGCCAATCTTTTGATATAAATTGTTTATTAAAAACACGCTATTTGTTGTAACAGCGGGAATTAATTATAAAATTAATTAATGAAACTTATATGTTTGGAATTTTGTAAAATAGACCTCATTTTTAAATTCGGAATATCAATTATATCTTAGGGTGAAATTTTGGCATTGTTCTGAAAAACTTCAATTTTTGATGAATAGTGAAACCACTAAGTGGTAGTTAAATAACTGATTTTTCGTTTAAATGAAATATTACCACTTCTGTGATTTTATTTTCAAAAATCTGACATACATGGTTTTCATTAAGAATTAAAATGTGGTTCAATGAGATCAAATTTTTTTTTGGTGAATAGTAACTTTTAAGTTCTTAATCGCGATTAGAGGTAATTAGTGTAGTTTAAGGTAAAAATAATGTTTTAATAATATGATATGAGCTTGACACTTGTTCTACTCCTATTGGATGAGTCATGGCCGACCAAGAAAACCCATGGGTCAACTTGGGGACCCCATGGAGCCACTTTAGTTGGAAAATGACATTAATATATATTTATTTAATGTTAAAATTAAATTGACACAAACATGAGTTGTTTTACTAAAACAGTTTTTAAGTGGGGTTACACAAGTCCATCTTTTGACTATAAATATTCATTAGAAATATAAAAATATTTCCTACATCATAGAATTTTTTTTTATAATTTTTAGACATTAAATAAATTAAATTATTTATGACATCATTATGATGCAGTGATGACCTCATTATTTAACAATTTATATAAAATTAGAAGATAATGCAAAATACAAGGCTTACACTTGTCCAAAGCCTATGGGATGAGGATATTTTGAACCCTTATCACCTTAGCCACTAATTTTATAAGTTTGGGACCTTTAGAATCCGAAAAACATTGTATAATAATGTAACATTTCAATCTTTCCAAAAGAGCCCCTCCTCTCCTCTTATAAAAGGCCCCCACCTCTACCACATTATTAACACTTTAAAGCCTTTTGGTTCGGCCAACCTCTGCCCAAATACTCTTCCAACATCTCTCCCTTCATCCTAGAAGCTTTACTTTAGTCGGAAAGCCATCCTAAAGAGTCCTTTTGATCAAATCAAAAGGAAGAACCCGAAGAAGAGGTAACATTTTCATAACCCTCTTTCATGTTTCTTTCTTCTTCCACTCCCTCTTTGTTTATTATTTCAATTCTAAAATTATAAATCCAGTATCTTCTATAAAATGTGATGTTATTATAAATATGTAACAACCATATTCAGTATTTTACCCATCATTTGAATGACATGTCACCATACGTGCGTACGTACGGCTTACCGTCTCCACGTAGTGATGTAATTGTTATTCAATATATTATTATTTAGGTGGGTATAATAATGATATGTAATTCATTTAAATAATAAATATAACATGATAATTATTCTGTAAATATTATATAATATCCATTTATATATTATTTTAATATCAAAATAATGATATTGTCGCTCGTGCGTACGTACGGACTACTGTCTCCACGAACGCGATGAGATTCATTCTCCGTCGTATCCATTCAAGTATAATTATCATTTGATGATTTAAAAATAATGTTTAAGGACATGATATTATTCTGGATATGAATAAGATACAACCTATCCATGAAAAACACGACTTACGTATCAAAACATATAAAAGAAAACGAGTAAGTTAACACCCGAAACAACGATAAATCTAAGATATTGTTAACAAAGCAATGTTAAAAGATCATATATGATATCATATGAATGTATATGATTATTTTATAATTTAATAACAATTATTTCACCATTATAAAGAAGGTTAACCTACCCCAACCAAGGAAAAGTACAAGGTAAGGGTTATTTCACAATCTCTTCATTATCCGAGGTTGTTTATACGTAATAATATACTGGGATCTCTTTATCATTCACATCCATGTTTCTTCAAAATGTATTTCAAAACATTTTTATTATTTACAAGAATATGGGTTAAAGTCATTTATACCCTTTTTTTACTTTTTATAAGAGGAATCATTCCGTCGTTTTCAAAACAAGGTCCTTTTCAACCTTTTCGACAGAATTAAGGTAAGAATGTTTTTTTAACATATACGGCAGGTGCGGTTATTTTCCGCCATTATAAAATCTTCAAAGCTTTCCTTAAAAGCTTATAAGAATATTTTCAAGAAAATGTTTTATTTTATATGGCTCTTAAATTATTTCAAAAATAGAAAGAGATATTTCTCTAAAAAGTGTTTTGATTTCATCTATGTCAACATCCTTTGATGGATTTTACGCTTATTTGAAGTTGATTTATTATGATACAAAACTTCTATATTGTATTGAAGGTTTTGTGATATGTTTTACTGTGGATGTGATATTTTTATACCATTCATAGTTTATGGTGAAATTATTGACATTTTTTATGCTAGTTTTAATACGAATGTTTATGTTATGTTTAAACCTTTTCATATGGGAATGCATTGGACTTAATATGTGACGGGTGGAGCCCGCTATAGCTCCTCGATGCATCGGTAGGTCTCATGAGACAAACTATTGTGTTGGCACAAGGCCTTGACAACATCTTATTTGTAGTCTTGGCACGAGGCCTTGGCTATGTGGTTATGATAGTCTGGCATTATGCATTCCAACATTATGAAAGTGGTTAGTGATTTTTCATGTGATTATTCGATTAGTAGAATATCCATGTGAATGAGTAAATGGCATTATTTCATTTTATTTATGCCATACAATGTTGAAAGTTAATGTTTGAAAGGCTTTTGATTTAGTTATACGTTTCCTTAAATGTTTATTCTTATTTATGAAAGATTCCGCTATATTGTTATCCTCACTGGGCATTTGAGCTAACCCCTTTTCTATGTTTTATTTTTCCCAGGAAGTGAAGAAGTAAATTATGAATGACCTGCAGGGATATTATGAGGGGATAATAGTGTGGACTATGAAGACCATGTTATTGTAGTTTGTTTACTTTTTGATGTAATGAAATACTTATGAATGTATGTAGTGTTTCCAAGGCTACTAAGCTAATCAGTCTTCCGAGACTTGATCTTTTGTGATCATGCCAATGTTACGAAGTAATGCACCGACTCTGGGTAGCTGGGGTCAGGGCGTTACAAAGATAATAGTGACTTGCTTAAATGTGACATGTCCCAGAGGTGATTTTTCTATCTTACTTGCTACCGGAAAAATCAGCATCAGAATAACTCAATAAATAAAATAATTGTCCTTTTGGATAAAATATTCATATGTTGGGGGTATGTTTGAGATATTAAAAAATTATTTTTACAGTAGTCAAATGAGACTCTTTTGGATTGGCTTGAAATTAATCACACATACATACACTAAACATGATGTCAGGTCTACTAGCTGTAAGATAGAGTAGACTTCCTATCATACCTTTGTAGTTGGTTTGATCCACTGGTTCTCCAGTTTCATTAGCATCAACTTACAAGTGGTACTCATAGGTGTGTCACTACCTTTACTACCATCCAAAGAAAAAGGTTTCAAAATATAATTAATGTATTTACATTGATTCAAAGAAATTCCTTTTTTATTTTAAAAGATCTGAAATCCAATGAAAAATTTGAGTTCTCGCATGAAACTCATTTCAAACTCATTTTGCATCATTTTTGAAAAGTCTACACGTAATGAATTTTTAGAAGATCCAAAAATAATATCATCAACATAAATTTGTACTATCAAAACATCATTAGAAATCCATTTAATGAAAAGATTAGGATCACCTATCCCTTTGGTAAAACCTTTTCAAATAAGAAAAGAGCTGAGCCTATCATACCATGATCTTGGAGCTTGTTTTAAGCCATATAAAGCTTTAGACAGTTTAAAAAAATGATTGGAAAAATGGGGATTTGTAAAACCATGAGGTTGTTCAAAAAATATATCCTCTAATATATACCAATTTAGAAAATCACTTTTATCATCCATTTGATAAATTTTGAAATTATGATGAGATGCATTTGCACGTAGTATCCTAATGGCATATAATATAGCTACAAGTGCAAAGGTCTCCTCATAGTCTATTCCTTCATCTTGACTATATCCTTGTGCAACTAGCCTAGCTTTCTTTCTAACTATATTCCCCAACTCATCTACCTTGTTCCTAAACACCCATTTAGTTCCTATGGTCACGGTGTCCTTAGGTCTTTCCACTAATTCCCAAACATTGTTTCTTTCGAACTGATTTAGTTCTTCTTGCATAGCCATTACCCAAAATTCATCATTGATAGCATCATTAATATTTTTGGGTTCATGCTGTGAATGAAAAAGCCTGATGTTCAACCTGGTTTCTTAGAGAATCTCAGGTTTGTGTTCCCCTATTTAAATCACCTACAACAGCATCTAGAGGATGATTATTGAGAGTCCTAATACCTCTAGGAAGGGTTGAACTAGATTCTTCATTGTTGTCTGTTGGTTCAGAATTGGTAGGAGCAGATTCTGGAAAATTTCCATAATTGGATACTTTTACAGGGGATTCACTATCCTTATCATTTAAGTTCAGATTTGAAAAATCTTCCTCAAGGTTTTCAAGAGAGGTTTTAGGCTCACATGGATCAGCCTCATTGAATTTGACATGAACCGATTCTTCCACACATTTGGTATTCCTATTGAAAACACTATAGGATTTACTTGAAATAGAATAACCTAGGAAAATTATTTCATCACTTTCGGGGGAAATTTTTTCATGATTATCATTAGTATTAAGAATAAATACTTTGCAACAAAAAACTCTAAAATAATTAACCTTAGGATTCATATTATTCCAAATTTCTTAAGGGGTCCTTTTTTAGAATAGGTTTAATTAAAACACTATTGATAATGTAATAAGATGTATTTAAAGCATCAGCCCAAAAATAAATAGGTAAGTCATACTCATTAAGCATAGTCCTTGCAATTTCTTAAAGGGTCCTAATTCTTCTTTCTACAACTCAATTTTGTTGAGGAGTCCTAGGGGCAGAAAAGTTGTGACTATAGCCAATATGTGAGCAGTAGGATTCAAACTCATGATTCTCAAAATCTCGGCCTTGGTCACTTATTAGGGTATTAATCTTAACTACACTAAAATATTCTATAGACTTGGAATATTTGACAAAATAGGAACAAGCTTCACTTTTGTGATCTAGAAAGTATACCCAAGTATACCTAGAAAATTAATCTACAAGAAAATAAAAAAAGTGCTTCCCATGTGGACTTGAAACTGTTGATGTTCCAAACAAATCCATGTGAACCGAATCATGTGGTGGATAAGTTGAAACTTCTTTCTTATATTTGAAAGATTCTTTGTGTTGGTTTTCCTTTTGGCAGGGATTACACACTTTATCAATTGGGAATTCGAATTTAGGTTAGTGTCTAACTAAAAATTTCTTAGATAGCTTCCTAAGTGAGTGTACATTACAGTTTCCTAATCTTCTATTCCAAAGCCAAGATTCTTTATGGAAATAATTTAAACAAGCAACTTTTTGTTTAGCTAAGGAATTTAAATCGACATCATAAACATTCTCATTTCTACATGCAGTAAAAACTAAATCATTTTTTGAATTAAAAACATTGCATGAATCATTTTCAAATTTAATATTAAGGCCATAATAACATAACTGAGATATTCTAAGCAAATTATACTTTAATCCATCGAAAAAAATTTCTTTAGAAATTAATATTGTATCAGGGTTACTAATCTGGCCTAAGCTGACGATTTTTCCGTTTTCATTGTCACCAAAGGTGACATTCCCACCATAAAATTTAATTAGACTCTTGAAGCAAGAATAGTCTCCTGTAATATGTCCTGAACATCCACTGTACACATACCATAGGGTCTTATAGGAACTCTTTATGTAACTTCCCTGCAAAACAGATTAAACATGGGATAATTTTGGTACCCAGATCTTCTTGGGTCCAGAAAGGTTATCCAATAAAACATTGGGAACCCATATTTTCTTTATAGGTTTTCTAAAATCAAAAAACATATTTTGAGACATAAATACCTAGTTTGGTCAATTAGAAAATTTTTTCTCAAAAGATAATCCAGAATTTGCAGTGAACTGTCCAGATTTTGGAAAAAATATGGTTTTTCAAATTTTTCTCTGTCCATGCTGATTTCCTAGACCAGTTGTATATTTTGGAGGAATATGTTTTCCTAGAAGCTATTTCAAGGTATCTCTACAGGTAGTGATCCTCTCAATATCCTTTCTTAAATATTCAGTAGATAATTTAAGTTGAGTGTTATCTTTCAAATGTTGAGCATTCTTTTCTCTTTCTACACTTAGATCCGTTATAACATTACTTGTCAAGGCATGTTGTTTCTTTAAAGATTTATTTTTATATTTTAGTTAATTACAGGTATCTTCCAGCATATTGCAATATTCAAATAGTTCATACTTAGACATATTTTCATTATTATAGGAATCACTGTTATTTCCATAATAATAATAAATTAGAATAGGGGAAATAGGTACCTCAGATATGTTAGTCATGAAGCACATGATGGCATGATTCTTTTCAGAATCAGTAGCTTCTGATTCACTTGTGCTATCTTCTGAAGCACTCCATGTTTCTTTCATGTCTTTCTTGTACTTCTTGTCCTTATAGTCATATTTATTTTTGAAATTTAACTTCGGACAGTCCGCCTTGATGTGTCCTTTCCTCTTGCATTCATAGCAGACTATATCTTCCCTCTCAGATTTCCTACAATCCTTTTTCCACTTACCTTGTTGATCATACTTACCCTTGTAGTTTGGTTTTTTGAAAAACTTATTCTTCCTATAGAACTTCTTAAATCTCCTGGATATTTGAGCCATTTCATCATCACTTTCTGAATCTGAATCATCACTAGTTGAACTTTCAGTAGGTACATGTATTTTAACTATTTCTTTACTCTTTGAAGAAGTATAATTGAATGCCATAGATTTTCTTTTGGGTTCATCTTCTTCTTATTTGTTCACCTTCAGTTCCTCTTCATACATAATTAGTTTACCTATCAACTCCTTAATAGGTAGCTTGCTGATGTCACATGACTCTCGGATAGACACAGAAGTGCCTCTCCATCTGTCTGGAAAAAATCTCAATATTCTCATGATCTGCTCCTTCTCTGGAACATTTTTTCCTAGTGAACTCATAGTGTTGACAATCTCATTAAACCTAAGGTACATGTTAGAAATGGGTGCATCAGGTCTCATCTTAAAATTATCGTATTTAATAGTATAAGTGTTTAATCTCATTTCCTTCACATTGGTTGTCCCTTCATGAGAAACAGCCAAGGTGTCCCAGATATCATAAGCTATTTTACATGCAAAAATTCGGTTAAATTACTCATCTACTAAAGAGATGTAAAGGGAATTAATATCTTTAGAGTTATTGTTGTAGTCAGATTTTGTAGCATCATCCTAGGTAGATCTAGCAGATTTGGGGATCTCATATTCTGATTCTATAGCAGACCAAATATCAAAACCAATACATTCCAAATGAATATTCATTTTAATTTTCCATAAAGCATAATTCACACCATTTATGAAAGGTGGCCTGTTAGTAGCAACACCTTCTAGTCTATTGTCCATAACTAGATTTTAGAAAATATATTAATGGGTGAAAATTTAGAAATAACAGAAATTTAATAACATTAAGATAAAACTAAAATCACAGTTTGAAAAATAGATGGTTTGAAAACATTTTATATAATGATGTTTTCCTTTGATAGAAAATGTTGGTCGGAGTGGATACTCAAGAGGGGGGTGAATTGAGTTCAAATTGAAATTTTGTTAAAAAATTTTAGGATTAAAATCCCCCAATTAGAACAGCCCCGTAAATTAAGGCAGTAGAGATATAAGTGACTTATTGTTCAACAGGTTTCTCAATGGTTGATTACTCCTCAGTAGAATCAGAATGAGAACTAAATCCACTTTTGAAACAATTTTACTAAACGAATTAGATATACACACTAACCATAACTAACTACCAGAGTTAATGTAAAAATAGATTTTTTGTCATTGCTAATATAAGTACAACGGATAAATGTAAAACAGAGTAATGAAGGAGGAACACAAAAAATTAAAAAAGAGGTTCAGTCTTAAGACAAGTCCTAGTCTTCTCCACTTGGTGATCACCTTCCCCCAAGCAATTATATTTAAAGTGATACACAGCCTGTATCGTGCTTTACAACAGTTTTCACAAACTGTACTGGTTTTTCAACCTCTACCATAGTTATACGTGGGAAAAATAAACTACCAAGCCACACTAGGACTCTTCCATAGTTATACGTGGGAAACAAATGTAAAGATAGTTTGGTATGAGGATTTTCAGTATCCCTCAGTTCAAGCACAAGAGTCAGTGTGTGTAACACATACACACTGCTCACAAATGTAATGTATTCAGACACAGTAGATCTAAAGATAGTATGGATGAGTTTAGAATGCTCTGTTTTGTTGGCATATCAGCTTTGGACTCATTGGAAAGAATGAAATGAAGTTTTGGTCCTTCTCTACATGTTGACTCCAAAACAGAGTGTCACAACTTTCAGGTTCTGACTTCCAGATGTAAATATGATCAGCTTCTTGGGTTTTAATTTATTTTCAGCACACCATGACTGCTTGAAAGAGATTCTTTCAATTGATCATTTTTAAGCTCTATGTTCATCTGAATGAGTGCGTGAGGGTTCTTCTTGAGATTGTATATGATTTTCTCTTATGAGTGTTCTGTGTATATTCAATATATCCATGCCACTTTTCTTGTTTTTTTATGTATTGGTTAATGGGATTTGAATGTTACTATCTTATATATATACTCTTTTTCAGTTCAGATTTTTCTCATTTGGTTCTGCAGGGGCCGACAGGAAAAATGTTTCAACCACGTGTGGTCTTCCTCGTACATTGTATAGTTTCCTGATATGCATGCAAATAGAATTAAATAATGTTAAGTGTATTAATTTTTCCAGACACGACTGTTATAATAGTATTAATAAAATTGATAAAGAAAAGAATAACATATCATTAGACTTGTAGTAGGTGCATGTCACACGATAGACTTAAACTGTGGTATTTACAACTATGGACTTCATCTGTAGACTATTCAACTATGATCATCAATGGTTGGTTCTTTGTCTGTAGGCTTGTAACATTGGACTTTGTGTTAGTGGATGTCTTGTAACGGTATCTATTTACTCTATGTAATAGTAAAACCTTATCAGTGAACTTCATCATTAGGCTCAACAGTAGACCTTTCCAACTTTATACTTGAACAGTAAAGTTCTCAACAGAATACTGGAGAAAGAGTTTGACAGTGAACTTCTAATAGAAGCCTCGTCACAGAAGTGAATTTGTGATAGTAACTCTTTGTCTATGAGCTTTGATAAGTAGATCAACAGTAGACTTGTGATAGTAACCTTGTATCGGTAGCTTCCAACAATGACTGTAAATCTTCAACAGTGATCTTCTAGCATCAGTGACTTAGAGTGACAGTGAGCTATAATGGTGACTTTGAACATAAGGCTCTTAGCAATAGCCTTTAATAGTGAACTCGTATTTAGATCAATATAAACTCTAATCTAATGCAGCAAAGTCATGAGACATAAGAGTATACATTGTTGAGAATAAGATAATTATAAATGTAGATTAAAAAAAGATTACAAACTGACTTAATATATCATGATCAATATTTAAACATGATTAGGGATTATCAAAACAGGTGAGTCCAACATAAGTAAATGTGTGATGTGAAACCCTTACATTGATTACCACTCATAACGTATATTCTTTATATTCCAAAAAAACAATGTTAATTATTTTATTTATTAATATCCATTTTAAAATTTTAATTCCTTTAAATTATCTTATTACAATGTTATATATGATTACTTAATCAAATATGTTTATGTTAGATGATTCATAGATATTTTTCTTACGTGTCCGAAATAAATTTGGTAGGATGATTATGATCAATGTGGCTGTTATTTTAACATATAAAAAATATTTATCATGAAATAATTATCATATTAATATACCAATTATACTTTTTAATTCAATAAAAAATATTGTTTTGAAAAATTAACAGTGTTATAATCCTTTAGACAGTAGGTCATATGTACGTATGAGTAATATTTTCATTATCTAGTGATCATTACGGAATGAATGTAAGTATAATTTACCTTTATAAATTGATCAAAATTTAAATTATAAAATATTACTTCATTCAATATAGTTATATATATCATCCATGTGGTGTAGTGATGAAAAGGGAGTCCCATCACTTCATAAAGGCGGTATTCTACACATTCACGAATGACATTATCATTTTTCAGTGTATGAAAGAAAATGATATGTATTTTATTTTTAGAATGACAAATATTTCATTAATATAATAAAAATTTAATTAATATCACATATGTTGAATAATTTATCCTTAATTCATTCCATTTAAATAGTTAGTGAAAAAAATCACATTTCTTTGTGAGGTAGTAGTCCTCCGTACACACGGGCGACATTATTATTTATCCTACTGAATGAAATTTGGAAAGTTATACATGATATAATGACTGAAAAGGTATAATTATGTTATATATATCATATAAAAACTTTATATCCTCCACCATACCCACCTCTGAGAGGTTTTGGTAGAAAACATACTGCATTGATTCATGAGGTGGTATTCCGCTATACACCCGAGCGACGTTATCATTTCCCAGTTGAGGGAAGATGAGATGGATATATTTCATGTACGTAAAATAATAATAGCTATGTAAATGGGAGTGAAGAGTGAAATTATATAATTATAAATTAATAATATTTGAAAGAGTTGGAAGAATAAATAATACAAAAAAATATAGTTAATAATTTTACATCTTCTCAAACCACCACTTTATGATTATACTAAAAGTATTCCTAGAATTGGATTATGAAAAAACAATGATTGTAGAATGATTTTATGGAAGTTGGTACGTTATATTGATATGTATTAACTGAGATGAAATAATTCTATGGAGTGAATAATAGAGGAGAGTGAGTGGAATTTTATATGTGAGGTGATTGGCATACTTTTAATTTTTAAAAGAAAAAGCTGCACCCATGGGGTTCATATTCTAAAATGTTACAAAACATAGTATTATTGAGTCTTATACATGATAATGTCCCTATATTTCCAAAAAAATGGATTTATACAAGAATTATTTCATTTTATCCATTATCATTTTAGTTTATCCCCCAGTAAATACATTTTTATCATAACCTCGATAATTAATTTTCATTGTTTTCACTATTAATTATTGTCAAAAGTTAATTTTAACTTTTTAGGTAATATAATTATTTTAAACTATGGAATCCAATATTCCAGATTTTATTCAAATATTTTTAAAATTTTAATTTAAAATTAATCCCACTGACATGACTCAATGATTGCTCCCAAGGGTTTTCGGATCCGAGAAGAGGAGTAGAAGCAATCAGGGGATGTGGGTAAAATAGATTCATTCAGTCTCTGGTTTGAAACATATCATTGATGAATCCTAATTTTTTGTAGTTATTAGGGTTGGAGTTCTGGTAAGATATTACAAGGGATCTGTACTTATGGGTTTTAGTTCATTTTATGGTACATGCACCTCATTGGGGGTGGAATCAAGGGCCATTGATATTGGTTTTATGTTGTGTAAACGCTTAAACCTACATATTTCTATAGTCGAATCTGACTGATCTTTGCTAGTCAGATTGCTCCAGTGCCAATTTAGGGCCCCTTTTGAGCTTTTTTACTTCATTATAAATTGTATAGGCAACATCAAACAGGGTATTCTCATAAAGCATACGTATATGGAAGGGAACTGCACTGTAGATACTCTTTTTAAAAAAGGATCTCCAAAAGTTATCATTTATTTATATTCTTGCATAGGATCCCTTATTTAGGATTGTAATGTATTTATAACTAGGTATTCCATTAGTCTCCATCATTTCCATCCTATAAGATTTGGAGCAGGCATATTTGATTGATCCAGTTTTCAATAAGAAGACAATTTTCTATCAAATATAAAATTTTCAAATGTTCACAAAAGATTTTATATCAAAAATTAATATGAAATTTATTCTATTGACCTAAATTCAATAAATAAATATATATTTTAACTAAAATTTCGTTAAAAAATATAATATAATTTAAATTTACTAATAATTAAACAAAAAATGAAATTTTCAATTGAAATTCAGTAGTTTACACTAATCATTAAAAAATCATCTTTTTGAAAGATAAAAAAATGCACCCTAATATAATTTTGGTATTATGACTTCAATGATTTATTTTATTTTTTAAAATAAATATTCTAAAATTTTTAAAAACCAATTTTAAATTTTCTTCAGCACGCATGGCTAATAAATATTTCATAAAAATATTGTTTTCCAGAATGAATGTCATTCTGTTTTTAAATGTACTTATTTTATTTCTAATCAATATATAACCATTGAATTTATTTTTTACTTGTTTAAGGCATATTATTTTTATAATATAGTTATTATTATTCATACTCCCTGTCTTAATGTCTAGGATATAATGGTCATGTTTAAATAATAATATTTTAATATAGTATCATATTTCATTCAAACTTAGTGTTTCATTCATTTAATTTTATCAATGAGATCTAATTGATATAAAAAAAATATATCATATATTTTTGAGGTTTTATATCATCTTATAAACATTTTTTTAGTGTCATACACACTATCGAACATGATATTTCTATTTTAAAAATATTGGGTGTTATGGTTTAGATGGAGGGAAACAAAATTTCAATTGAAAAATATGACCCTTGATCATAAATGACTGAATTTGGTACTACAAACGTGTAGAAAATTTGATCCTTGAAAAAATAAACTATAATCTGACAATAATTAGTACTAATTTCTTTGTCTTTCACCAACTTTATCACATAATCAATAGCAACATGAATGTAAATGAAGTAAAATGAGCATGACATAAACTAATAAAATCAATATCCCATGAATAAAAAATAATGTCGAATAATATAGGATTTTGGTGAATCGTGGGTCTCTTAGAAATTTTTATAGTGTCTTGAAAAATCAAGCATGACATAAAAAAACAAATGGTAATCTTGGAACAGGATAGGAAAATATAATCTAGAGTCCAAGAATTTCCATGCTACACTTTGGTTACCTAAGTGTCCCCAAAAAGAAAGTGTATGAGAAAATACCAAAAAACAACTCAAACTCATGATCAGGAAAACATCTTCTAATTAATTTATCACTAAAAATATTCCACATGTAAATATTTTCCCATATATAAAATGTTGATTCACTGTTCAATTTTTCAGCATCAGGTTTCTTTTTTTTTCTGTTGGACATTCAAATGTGACCATGTAATTCAATGAAGCAACATACCAAGGATGTGTACCTAAGATGTAAAAGAGATTATAATCAATATTAGAGTCTCAAAGTCGTACGTTTTGGGTATTATGTTCCAATATTTGAGTGATCATTCTCATGTTGTTAACTACCATGTTCTCTAACCCCTTTTTATCCATTATCTCAATCTCAAAATCTTGATGAAGGAGTATCTAATGAATTAGTTGTGACTTAACATATGACTTCTTTAGGTGATTCCTAAAATAAATATGATATGAGAGAACACCTGATTTAGATCCCACTAAATAAGTGTAGAATTTATCCCAAGATAATATGATTCAAATAAAACCAATTTTGTAACGACCCAGACCTAAATAGCCACCCAAACAGTGCTAAACAGGTCGGGTGTTACTACCATTGTCAAACCTCCCTGAATGCCAAAAGATGCTGACAAGAAGAGAGGGTCTTTGAGGTATAGTGGGAAGGCTATACCGTCTCAGAAGATAATAAGGGTACCAGTCTGAGTATAATAATATTTATATAGTGGAAGAAACAACTCAGCAAACATGAACCATACCTGCAATGTTTAAGCAGAAAAATATCGACAAATAATGAAAGAAATAAATATAAAGAACAGCAGCGGAAATAAACACAACAACATACTGATATTGAAAAGAAAACAAAATAGAGTAACTCCATCTATGTAAGACCTCAAGGACCATACCATCTTCAGGAAACAACTAATTCATCCCATCTTCTAAAGTTGGCCTCTTACCGGCACATAAATCCATAAAGTCTGCATGCAACAAAAAGAGACCATTCAGGGTGAGAGAAAAATCTCAGAAAGATACCACCCAATAGTGCATATATAATATAAGTGTTTACGTAGGCATGCATTTATAAGAAAATAAGTAAAAAAGAACAATGAAAAAATAAACACTAACTCCACTGGTGCTCATAAGCCACCATGGAGTGTCACTTGCTTCATCCAAAGTCAGAATCTATATCATATAATCCGGCACCATGTGACCCCTAACACCACGTGTCTCAAGAACTGACATCCTGAAGGCACGAGCAAGAAGTAACCCGAAGGAACTGCGATGCCTGTCCTCAAATAAAATAATTGGAGGGATAATGATGTCTGGACTCAAATAAATAGCCGAAGGGTCTGTGATGACTGCCCTCAAATCAAGTAACAGGAGAGAAAACGATGTTTTCTTTCAAATAAGGTATCCAGAGGAACACCGATATCTTCCATAAAATAATGGCGAGCCTCTTCCCCCAACCCAATAGCCTAAAATCTATCCCCTAAAGGCTACTCACCTCCCACGTGGCTTTCTACAGCATGAACCCCGAACCGATGTACATAAACCGCATCTACGAGGGCCTCTACCCACACGAGTGGTCAAAACCACCTCATCACGGAGTATCTCTGTGTGCACACTACTCAATGTTCTGTGTGAGTGGTTATTACTAAAATAGTACCTAAGCCACCACACATTTGACACCTCGTGTCCCTACGACCATGCCGCTCAAGTCTGATGGCCTCACCATCCAAGTAACCCGGGCCAAGCCCATCCTGACAGTCGTACTTCATCAAGTCGACGCCAATGACACCCAACCCCGTGGTGAAAACCACACAAAGTAACCCGATCCAAGAAAAACCTGTGATCAACATCACTCAAGAATATCCAGGCCATGCCCAACACCACCCGAAGGCTCCAGCATATGCAATACAACATGTATATATAAAACACATTTAGGCAAAACACATAACAAGAAAAACCAACTAAATAGATGAATTGCACTAATCAAGTGTTTTCCAGTACAAGCACTGCTGTTTCTAAGGTCGCCAATAATTCATATCAAGGTTTAAATAACTAAACATAATAGTTTAAACCAAAACAATTCAAGTATTAACATTTTGGAAACCCCAGCCAAAATTCCCCATGTGAGCAGCGACCTCCCTCCCGGCCCTACTCAATCATGATAGGACAAAGGGAATACCAAAGGGTATCCCATAGGTCTAATAAGCTATTTAAATAAGTAGTAGTAGATAAATTAGGGCCTCTCTCAAAATTCCAAAAAAATGCATGAAAGGCCGCGCTACCCAAATAACCACAAAAAAAACAAAAATAGGTATGAACCACCTACCTTGAACTAGTATGTTGTTACTCCTCTGATGATAGCCTCCAATTACTTCTAAAATGCGGTAGATCTATAAAAGAATAAAAACTTATCAAACCCCAAAAAATCAATCTAGAATATAAATCAAGAAAAATGGATCAAGTGGAATCAAGGCCTTACCGTGGGGGTTCTAACACATCAAACAATGTTTGGAATGGGGTTTGGGTGAAGATCCAGGAAGGATTTGAAGGTCCAGTCGTCCCTCCCCACGCGAGCCACAAGACGGAGGAAGAAAAGAGAGAAGAATGAGAAATCTCGAGTGGACCAGAACTTAAAAACCCAAAATTTATGTGGTCTCACATTTACCCCGCATCATTTGGAAAACCGTGCGCCAACCGTGCAGTTGCTGATGCCTCACCAAGCAACTTTTCGCAGCCATCCCGCCCAGTTTGACAAACTGTGTGCTGCCCGTGCGGAGCCCACTGTCTCACCCAAAGACTTCACATGGCTTGTCTGCACAGTTTGTTCAAACCGTGTTCCAACCGTGTGCACCTACATAACCCACCCCAACTTTTAAAAGTTTTTTCTTAGAGACAGGTCAAATTTTTTGAACAGGGTTGGGATTTGACCAGTTCTAAAAACCTGGGTTCTTACAAACTCCCCACCTTAACATAGCTCATCCCCGTGCTATCAAACAAAACCCAGTGATGGCACCAAACATTTCACCCCGATCAAAATAACCCATACTTCCCTAGTCCCAAAGGCCCTGTATAAATTCCTCTAGGGGAACCCCACCTTAGGAATCACCTATTTCAGTATCAACACGAAAAAACTCAAAACAAACTAGGTTCACTAACCTACTTTCTAGATGCACGGTTCTTCCTTGAAAAATTTTCACTCGTGCTCCTCATTGGTTCTCATGTGTTGTTCCTGACACCCAAGGTATCTCGCATTGCATTGGTGTCCGACTCTACGAGGTCCTAGTGCCTAGCACATCAATTAACCTAAAACCTCGATGCCCAGAGGCCTAAGGTATCTCACGTAACCCACATCCTCAATGCCCTGATGCCCACAAAATCTCAAGTAACCCGAATCCTCAATGCCCATGATGATATGCATCTCATACATGTATATAAATATATCACACACCCGGTATGGTTCCAATCCCACCGACTAGCAACTAGTCAGTCCACATAGATATTGTGCACCACGTGCACTCAAAACGGACATGCCTCTAGAGTTAATGCCAAAAAGGAAACATTGAATATATAGCCACACTCGTGGTGTAACTCTAACCTTCGTTGGATCACCAACCTGCTTGGCCTCTAGCAGCTCTATAGCATGCACCTGGCCTGATGTACGGATGCCTAATGCCTAACCTCCCTGCGGTACTACTCCAGCCACCGTCCACTGACCCCTCAATAGGATCCCGCGGTCTCTATAATTTCCACCATGTGCAGCTGAACCTCTGATACCCTCTCCTGGTACTGAACCTGAACCAATTTTGGATGCCACCATCTTTCATATTCACTGTCTACCGGTTGTTTGGAATGTGTGTCTGCAAAACCTCTCCAGATTCCTGAACTATCCACATGCCCAACTCACCTTGGGAGGCCTATCACACTGTGTCCGAACATGCCCTGGATGTCCACACTGGATGAAAACCACTGCAGAACTACTACGAGGTGGTCTAGATGATTCCTTGGCCTAACTAGCCTACTAGAACTCATCCCATACTCGCTTCGTTCTATCTAAACCGTAACCTGAATATTTCGCCCTGCCAAACTGGAACATATCCTTTCGGTTTCCCTCCGTTATGAGCGCCTGATTCACTGACTCTGAAAAGGAACCCAGCCTGAAAATATTCACCTGGACCCGGATGGAATGTCTTAAGACATCCTCAAAGTTCCTCACCCTAGCTGCATCATCTCTTACCATACCAGGTGAACAACGTGACAGCTTAGTGAACGTAGCTGCATAGTCCATGATAGACATGCCTCCCTACTGAAGACTCCAGAACTCTCGACCTCTCTCAGCTCTCAGTGTCTCTGGGTAAAAGTTCTCAAAGAGCGTGTCCTTGAAGTCCTTCTATGCTA
This sequence comes from Viscum album, assembly GCA_963277665.1. NCBI lineage: Eukaryota > Viridiplantae > Streptophyta > Magnoliopsida > Santalales > Viscaceae > Viscum > Viscum album. Next base: position 1,763,708,687 of record OY728125.1, read on the forward strand.
AACCCTAATGCTTGCTAGCCTGAACCTGCACATCCCCCCAATGCTTTGTCGACCCTTCTAGCATGTACGTCTCCAGCTTGACCCTCTACCAAAAGGCGTCTAAAGCTGCACGAAGATCATCTACATACTCTCTATCCAATTATCAGCTTCCTGCGGACCACCCTCTCCTTGAAAAATTAGCGGGTGCTGTGACTGGAACTCCCACATTAGATATGCCATAGATGAATATATTCCATGTGCGCCTCTGTTAATCCCCTACAAGACACACACCAGGCTCGCTCGGAGCTGCTCATCGAGCCATGGCCCGAACGCAGCCAAACTCGGCTTTTGTCCTACCTGCACTGGATCCTGAACCTGATCCTGTCCCTGAGCCTGTACATGCGGCTTGTGCACTGCCTGTACCGAATCCTGAACCTAATCCTGCACCTATGGAATTGCATCCTCACTTTACTGACTCTCCATCGAGACATGTAGGAGGAACCCCCTGAATTCAATAAATGGCCAGACAACCCATATATATATATATATAACTATATATATTCAACATAGATAAGAAAAAAGTAAAAGGAAATTCATAACTACTACCCTTACTCTCCCCCACTTCAACCCATTCCCCATGGCATCCCGGCCTCATGGACTCCTTACCCACCCTTAACAGAGCCATGTATCAAAAGTACCTCAGGCCATTCGCGTCCTGACAACAAACGTTGCCACAAACCGACGACCGAGTCACCCAATATTGGTGATCAAAATCACCATTACTGATATTACCTGCCTTCTCTCATAAGATCTAGTCCCAAATATATTTTCACATACAATTCTACAAATATACAAATCATGGCATGAAATATTGAAACAATAAGCAATTCTATCAGGAATTTCACATATTCACATTTCAGAGCATATAGAAATGGAAATTGATTTTATTCACATTGTATTATCTCTTCACAAAGCATACGTGAAATTGTGAAATTGAAATATCCTAAAATGTGCCTATCAAAAGCCAAGAAAACAAGCCTTTCCATACCAGGCCAAGGTCCAATTCTCCCTTACCGCACCGTGTCATGGGTTATAAATCACAATAAAAAACATCACACACCAAGTGAGCCACTAAGGTGGAAATCATATAAACTGCAACTTTAAAAAAAAGAAACAGCAATTACCACACATTGTCAATTTGTGTCATCCCTCATTTATGAGGCTGCAGACACTCAAGCACAAGCTAGAAACCCAGTTCCAGTAACAACTAATCTCCAATTTACCATATCCCAATTAGGAAAACTAGTAGAAATAAAAAGAGATGTCTCTAACTCATTAGTAGTTAGTAAGGCACTACTACTAAATACCTATCAAGGACTCCTTTGATACCACTTTGTAACGACCCAGACCTGAACATCAACCCGAACAGTGCTAAACGGGTCGGGTGTTACTACCTTAGGTGCACATCCTCAAAAGACAAAGGCTGCCAACTAGCAGTGACGAACTTTGAGGTATAACGGAGAGGTTATACCCTCTCGAAGGATCATAAGGGTACTGGTCTGAGTATAATAATAGTTATGCAGTGGAAGAAACTACTCAGCATACTGAAACCAGACCCACAGAGTGGAATCACAACAATATCGACAAACAACCAAAGAAATAATATAAAGAACAGCAACAGAAATACACACAACAACATGCTTATACAAAAAAGAAAACAAAATAGAGTAACTCCAGCTCGGTAAGACGTCAAGGTCCATACCATCTCCAGGAAACAACTAACATAGCCCAGCTCTTGAAGCTGAACTCTTACCTTCATGTAACTCCATAAAGTCTGCATGCATCCTGAAGGGCCCATGCATGGTGTGAGAAAAATCTTAGTAGGATACCATCCAATGATTCGTACCTAATATAAGTGTTTACGTAGGAATGAGTTTATAAGAAAAGCAGTAAATAGAACAATGAACAAATAAACACTAACTCCACTGGTGCTCAGCATCCCCCATGGAGTGTCACCTACTTTGGAAAATGTCGAAATCTCTATCATAAAATCTGGAACCATATGCCCACAGACACCAGCTTTCCCAAGAACCGATGTCCTGAAGGAACACCCATGAAGTAACCCGCAGAAACAACGATGCATGTCCTCAAATAAAATAACCAGAGGGACAACAATGTCTTCCCTTAAATAAATATCCAGAGGGTCAACGATGACTACCCTCAAATCAAGTAACCGGAGAAGCAACGATGTCTTCCCACAAATAAGGTATCTAGAGGAAGAGCGATATCTGCCCTTAAATAATAGAGAGCCTCTTCCCCCAACCCAATAGCCTCAATGCTATCCAATGAAGGATCCTCACCGCCCACATGAATTTCTATGGAAAACACCCCCAACAAAAGTATCTGAACTGCATCTACGGGGGCCTCTACACAGACGAGTGGTCAAAACCACCGCATCACGGAGTATCTCTGTGTACACACTACTCAAAGTTCTGGGTGAGAGGTAATCATCAAAATTGTACCTATGCCACCACACATTTGACACCTTGTGTCCCTGTAACCATGCCACTCACGTCTGATGGCTTCTCCATCCATGTAACCCGGACCAAGCCCAACCTGACAGTCGTACTGCCTCAAGCCGATGTCCATGACGCCCAATCCCGTGGTCAAAACCACACAAATTAACTCGGGTCAATCCCAACATGTGATCAGCTTCACTCAAGAATATCTGAGCCATTCCCAACACCACTCGAAGGTTCTATCATATGAAATTCAACATGTACATATAAAACACATTTATGTAGAACACATAATAGGAAAATCCATCTAAAAAGATGAATTTCACTAAGAAAGTGGTGTCCCATACCAGCACTGAAGTATCTAAGGTCTCCAAGAATTCTTCTCAAGGTTTAAATAACTAAACCTAACATTTTAAACCAAAAAAATTCAATTATAATAATTTTGGAAACCCCGGACAAAATTCCTCATGTGGGAAAAGACCTCTCGCCCAACCCTGCTCAATCAAGATAGGACAAGGGGCATTCCCAAATGGTATCCCATAGGTCTAATAAGTAATTTAAATAAGCAGTAGCAGATAAATTTGGTTCTCTCTCAAAATACCAAAAAATATATCGAAGTCCTCGCTACCCAAATAACCACAAAAACACAAAAAGAGGTATGCACCTCCTACATCGTACTAGTACACTGTTACTCCTCCAATGACAACCTCTATTCAGGTCTAAAAAGAGGTATATCTACAAAAGAATTAAATCTGCTCAAACCCCAAATACATGTTCTAGAACATAAATCAAGAAAAACGACTCAAGGGCAATCAAGGCCTTAACGAGGTGGTTCTAATGCAATAGACGATATTTGAAACGGGGTTTAGACAAAGATCCAAGAAGTATTTGAAGGTCCGGCCGACTCTCCCTGAGCGAGCCACAAGAGGGAGGAAGAAAAGAGAGAAGAATGGAAAATACCATGTGTCCCGAAACATAAAAACCATAACTTTAAGTGGTCACATGGTTACCCTGCACGGTTTGGGAAACTGTGCACCAACTGTGCAGTTTCCACTGACTCACCCAGGAACTTCGCACAACCATCCCACACGGTTTGAAAAATCGTACACCACCTGTGCGGAACCCGTTGTCTCACCCAGAGACTTCGTACGACTTGTCCGCATGGTTTGTTTAGACCGTGCACCAACCGGGCACACCTGCATTACCTCCCAAAAGTTTGCATGCTTTTCCCAAAAAACAAGTCAAAAATTTCAAACGGGGTTGGAATTTGACCCTTTCTAAAAACCTGGGTTCTTACAAATTTTCTTTTTGGTTTAATTTTCATGGTCTCAATTCAGTGTCCTTGATTCGTATGTAATCACAAGGGCTCTGTCTTCCACCCTCTAAGATAAGACTACTCTAATAGAGAATATTGAAGGATCCCACATAAACTCAAATAGTAGTTCCCACAATTTTGGCTATATGATATGGTGTTTGGCGAGAATTTTCATTAACTCATTATATTAAATACTACAAGAATCATCATATAAAAAAATTAATCTATTTAAGAATCTATAATATGCTTAGTGGAATATTTCTAAAATATCCGATGAATCATTGATAAAATCCTTTATTCCCTAGGAATTACCTAACAATAAATTCATGTGAATGATTTGAAAAAGATGAAATAATATATACCTTGGATCTTTCAACTTTTATTCCATATTTTTACAGAACAACACCTACACCAATTTCATGATATATAGTGAAATGAAATTTATGAATGTTCATTACCAGATTATTCCTAATATAATAAAGAAAATAGTTTCCAAAACAAAAAAAAAACTCATCAAATAAAAACTCTAAAGTGTAAAATCATCCTTAAATAACTCTATGATGATCTAAATAAATTCATAAAAAAAATCATCACCATTAATATATGGACGGTCCCTAGGTAATTTAAATGTTTAATTGTAATACTTCAGTAGGAAATTTACCAAATGTGAAAGTTAATATCATCTTCTCTTAATGCATTATGGTAATAATAACAAGAAAATAACTACAGAATTTATACAATAAATAACAGTGTGTCATTACAAAAAGTATCCCGAAAACATCATCAATTAATTGGTTTGTAAAATGATCCTTATTAGTGGATATATTTAGTTTCCTATAATTAGGATACAAACTAACTATTTTCACCCAATTGGAACTAAATCCTCTCTATCATATCTAAAAAACGTAAAACCACTTTTCTTAGGAATAACCAAAATATATATAAGACACTAGAAATACGAATTGGGATAATTCATTATTTCCTCTAGAAATATTTCATCTTCTTTTTTAACAAATTTGAAAAGAATTGGATAATGCCACCTTTTTGGATTCCTTAAAATTTTAACCCCAAAATCAAAAATAATTATATTTATTAAAATATAGGGGCTAATACAAAACATTCTAACCAAGGTCTACCTTATTTCCCTAAAATTATCCCAAGAAATTGAAAAAAAATATTCCATGATCAAAAGGGATACTGTGAGCAATTATAACAAGTAATATATCCCCAAAAAATATGTAAGATTATTTGAGTTTTGGTTACAATAGATTAAGTTCCAATGTGAGAGGGTTATGTATGGATGGTGAAGTAAAATGTATTGAAATATGTTAACAATGAACATCTGTATGAGAATAAATATAAAAAATAGATAGTATTTCATTAAATCTTTCATAATAATCAATATCCATGCCATAATCAGAAAGAAAAAGATCCTAATAAGCATATCAGTGCACATAAAATAAATAAAAGAGTGGATTGTTATTAATAACATGTGTATAAATACTCATATACATCAAATTAGAACAAATTACCATAATATATCTAAGCATAGGATAATAAAAATCCAAAGTTGTTTTTACCTAAAGGTTCAATATGGGATATAACCATACGAGAATGATCATTCATAGGGTACTTCATAGATTATATGACTTTATATCTCATAAATTCATCCCCAAAATCCATCGAAATTGAACCCTTATTTAAATTTATAACCATTTTTGATGATTTTTATGAAGTTAATACCTAATATAATGGGAGTATGATAATTTACATGATATTATTCCATATTAATAATTTAAAATCTGAAATAAATATCATGTATCATAACCAAAAAAAATTATATATTCAAGAACTCACATTGGATATGATGTATCTATATTTGTTTTTTTCCTTACCACTCTCATCGTGATCAACTCACCAAACTTCAAAGAAATGATGATAGTGTGGGCATAACATTTATGGAAGCTCTAAACCCATATAAATAAACGTAATAGAGTAACTCCCATATATTGGATGGAATGGGGAATGTCCCATAATCCAATCAGTTTTTTATCATTGATTCAGTTACTATAATAAGTAGTGACACGTTCCCACCATGACTGACCCGCCCATTTCTCTTGACCCCACTTCGATTGGTACAATGTTATTTTTTGAATTTTTCATAGGTTTGGATTTTTCTAATTAACTAAAGAAGGGGGGTGTAAATCTTAATGTGAATTAATGTTTTCAAATCCTCTTTACAATTTACCTCTTTTCCCATATTTCTTGTTTTCAAAACCCTATGTAGAAATAGATGTTTTTAGGAGAATTATCCACAATTTTATTGAAAAATTATCCTTCCCCTTTGATTTCCTAGTAAAAGGTGGTGGTGTTGGAATCTCCAAAGGTTTGGTGAATCCAAGTAGACCATTAGGAACAATTCACTCACATATTTTGTTATATATCATCAATTTGATAACAATAACATTCGTCCTAGAATTCATATTTTGATGCGAGGGATGGTTTTTGAAGTTCTTGTTTACCATTTAATAGAGGGATGTGGAGGTATGGATCATTTTCATTATTAGATCTATAATGATGGGATATGCTATTTTCATTATACAAGAATAATTTAAGAATAATTTTATTATTTTCAATAAGAAATAAAACCAAAATTTATATTTCGGAATTATATCTACTCATGAACCCCCACGTTTTGATTATTCCAAAAGTATTATTAGAATGAAATTTTAATGAATAAAGGATTATATTTTGACTATATAGAATTTGGAATGTGATTTATATAGTAAATTTTAAAACCTAAAGATTTTGAAGGTGTGAAAAATAGAGTAGAGGGGTGGCCTTTTATAGGTGTAGTGAGTGGAATCATTGTTCTTTTTCAATTGAAAAAGGTGTACCCATGTTTATCACATGAGAAGGGTCAAAATGAAGTACTATAGAGTCCTATATATTTAAATATATAAATATTGAAACACAATAGGTTTTATATTTTTATTTAGGTCATTTAAAACATATATTTTTATTTTAATACCCAGTAAACCCATTTTTACATTAGTAGCTATAATTAATTTTTCATGTTTTCACTATTAATTTTGAGAAACAATAGGTTGGCCATATTAGGTATTATATATCATTATGATTACAAGTATGGAAACCATTTTAACAAATTAACTAACATTATAGTAAAATTTTAAACTAAAATAAACCACACAGATGTGATGAGAAAACTAGTTTTTGATGAGAAAACGTTCAATCATATACAAGGTTTTTATATCAAAATTTAATATGAAAGGGATTTTGATGATATTAATTGGATTAATATATATATATATATATAATAATTTAACATTTAAAATAATTGAAAATATATTTTATCTTTATTAAAAATTAAAATGAAAAGGCAGTTCTCAATTAAAAATTAGTATTTTTCTATATTCATGGAAAATGTACTTTTCATAAATATCAATAAATAAATAAAACTAAGATAATTTTTTATGTTGATTTAAATTTTTTTATTTTTTCAAATGAATCTTATAAAATTGTTATAAATTAATTTTAAATTATGTTCACAATGGATGAGTAATATGTTTTTCATAAAAATTTAGTTTTTAAAAAAAATCATTATCTTTCAAATTGATATGATTTTATTTATAGTAATTAGATAACCCTTGATTTTGGACAATAAATTCGTAAAACATAAAATTTTCATACTCTTGTTTTTAATATTTATATAATAAATCTAATAATCAAGGTTATAATGATCATGTTTAAATAATTATATTGTAATTGAGTACAGTTTTCTAATGAAACCAAATGTTTCATACATTGAATTATACTAAAGAGATTGAAATTATTCAAAACTAAATGTATAATAAAGTATTAGGGTGTTATATTATCTAATATTTTTGGTGTCATGTGTCATACACTCTATTAAACATGATTCTCCACTCCTAAAATCATAGGGTGTTACATTCTAAATTCTTTAAATTAATTATTTCCACGCAATTTAATCATAATCTTGGTAATCAAGGGTTCGAAATTTGAATTTAATTTTTTTTTGAAAAACCACATAATAAAAATGGTTAAAAGAACATCCTCCTAATAAGAGAGAAATGGGTTAAAAATTTCATATAGAATAACTGAAAACTAAGATTCTATATATATGAACAAAATTCATGTAAAAATATAGAAATAGATGAAAAAATTAAATAATTATAGGGAGTGATAGAGGACATTGATCACAATAAAGTGAAATATAAATGGAATGATAAGGACCTAAAAACAATGAATATGTGATGATTTAAATGATCATTAGTTCAACATAAATTTAGTTATTAGGATAAAATTTTGTTTCCATATCCTTTTCAAAGAGTGGAGTAATATCTTTACCCTATAAACTGAGAATATATGAAAATATACATAGTCATCATCTTTCTATTACATATGAATAATTTCGTCTTTTGGCTATGATTCAATATTTTCCAACTTCATTTCATATTACATGAAATGAATATCTAGGATGAATATTTGTATACATAATGCACTAAAATGAACTTCTAATAGATCATAAAGTTTATAAATGAGTAACATGTTATTCCTCCTATCTTTACTAAAACCAAAATGGGTTTCAAAAGTTATCAAATAAAACCCGATGTTACACATAATCCCTTCCATATATATTTAATCTTATGACTCATAAAAAATATTTCATTCCAAATTCAATGTCTAAAATGTTTTAAAGTAATGTCACTAAATTTAAATTATATTCCCATGATCATATAAATTTTATAAAAAATTTACATTAAAAATATGTGAATACCTTTATAACCATAGAAATAAAAGCAAAAGATTCATGATTCCAAATATAAAATCTAAATCTATCAAATATATTCTGTAAATCATTAATTAGTATAAATACTAGAATATATGATATAAACCATCAAACCTTTAACAGATTTCATGGTAAAATACATTATCCAACAAACATGTAATTATTATCGCAACATCAAGAACATATTATGATTTATCCTCAATTAATCATGTGATTTACAATATTTCCAACTTGTCACTGAATCAAATTTATTCGTTATTATTACCATTCAACATATTCTCACAAATCCTTTAAGAAATAGTACAATTGTATAATCCTTATATATTTTAGAAATATTATGACAAGAATAAAATTGGTAAAAATAATTCTAAAATTTTATTTGGAAATTTAAACACCCTATATATTTAATCATTCAACATTTTCCATAAAAATATAATAATATTGACCTTTATCCATTATTTTATTCTGGGGTATATTCAATTGGTTCATGGGAAATTAATTTTGGTAGTGCCTTATATCCTCGTAGATTATGCATTAATCATTGTAAATATGATTCTTCCTTATGGAATTATGAGAATGGGTAACTTTATATCCACATTTTTAGAAACGTCATTTTTTATTTGTGAAATTACAAGGGGGTTTCCTTCCACTTGTATCACTTGATGAAAAATATTTCTTTCAATTCGTACCTTTATACATTTATTTCTATACAATTATCTTATTCTATTTATTCCCTTAGAATCCATATTACTTAGAAAATTATTTATCTATCTTGATAGCAACAGATAATATTTCTTCTTATGATGTGAATGTCTAGGAGACTGTTTCCCTTCAAATGATTATATTAATCCCATAAAATAATTTTTCAATTTTTCTCAATAGATTCCATACATAGTTCTCAGAATTCCAAGGTAAATGTTTAATGTTGGCATCATACATTGGAACATTTTCCTCTTCATTCTATTTTTGACTCAAGAATTTTCTTTCCAAGTCATCTCATTATTCATTTGGAAAATATTCTTCTAGGAAGACTACAATTAAATCATTCCATAATATTCTTGATATTTCTTCCTTATACTTATTATTTTTAATCAATGACCAATATTGATCAATATATCCTAAGAGAAGATGAAATACAATGACAAAATTCCCCCTTTCACTATGTCCAAATCGAGAAATATCTTTCAAAGGAAATTATTTATTATCCTGCTAAAAATGGGTTTGTAGTCCTATTAAATTATGAAGGATGCTGATGCATGAAGTGGGCTACCATAATTATACCATGTGGGGGATCATAAAGATCCACTATACTAGAAACGTTATTACTCATAACCATATATAGTTACTCTAATATGGTTATAAGTTAATCAGCTCTAGATATAGATTAAGCTCTATACTTATTAACTATTAGAGGAGGTAAATACTAAATGGACTATGTTCATTAGTATGGATTACATTCCTTCCATTTGAGTCCATTTATAAATAATGTAATACACTGGATTATATTATATCATTGTGAAATATAATGTTTAATCTCAAAACTATAGAAAAACATAACATAAATTGAAAATTAAAAGCATATATAACCTCATTATCATAAACATGTTTTTATTGGTAATTTTTTCAAATCATAAAAATATTTCTAAATCAAATGAAAAAAATTTAAAGAAGAATTGAATTAGCACATGTATATCCTCTCTAGAGTGTCAATACAGTTTCATATGAAGGCCCATTTTCATGAACCTAGTAATAATCAGGTCCAGCACAATGTTCACTTATCAGAGTTATTACCCCTAGGTAAAACAATTCTAGAACCATGCCCACTAATTGAATCCATAAATGAATTTATATTCTAGAAAAAACACATAATATATTCCATAACAAAAATTTAGGATGTTATTCTATACATATCCTCAAAGTATACCATAGGGTTATCATACATAATATATGATTTCCTCAATCTAGTTCTCATGTTTTCTATTTACCTCTCTCTAATACCAACCGTAGAACCCAAAACCTAGTATTATGGAGATAATTTATACTCTATTATATATTCATAAGATACAAGGAATCTCAACCTGAAGTACTGAATAGTTTAGTATTTTTTATAAACTAGGTAAATATGTGAAATTTTTATTACAATTGAAAACATAAAATAATAAAATCAATGAGAATGATATTATTCCCCATAATGTATCCCTGTATATCAATAAGAAAATATATTCTAGTTTCCTAAGAAAAATAAAATATAATAAAGGGGGAACTTAGGTGCTCGGTATGGGTGACTGCAGAATAATATATATGAATAAATAAGGAAAATTAATACCGAATAGTAAATAACTAATTCTCATACAGTTATATCAATAAATTGAGAATAATATGTAATTAAAAAAATGATGATCAAATAATGTCTAATAATTAATCAAATAAGATTGAAACTTATCCATACATTTCCTAACTATTCAAATAATCACATGGGATGTAAATAATTGAATTCATAATGATGGAATTCATAATATTAGACTTCTAAAACATACATTCAAGGATATTTTATAAGAAATATATATACAATTCAGTAGATATTCCAATTAATATATATTCATGTGTAAGTCTAAAATCAAATACCAATCTAGTTTACCTATTTTGGAATACCAATACAATGTGAGGATATAGTAGGTCCCTCTTATCAAAAACTAAGTCCAATTCATTACTCATATGAAAGGGGTGAAACAGAATTCAAATAAAGATTCATATTTAAAATACCGTAAAAAAATTTAATACTTTCACCAATAAATATATATAATAAAAATCCATCCATAGAAAAATTAATTGTATCAACATAGTATATCTATAGTCAAACTGGTCATAATCAATCCACAAATATAATATAGACGCAACCAATGATGTATATCCCCATTAAATAATAATTAACATAAAATAATGTCTTCATATATGGATAAAGACTTTTAATGATCACTTTAAATAGTTATTTAGTAAAGTAACCTTCCCTTGAAAATCATATATTTTATTTTTAAACATAAAAGCTCATAAAATATTGTCAAAATACTTTTCATTGGAAATCCCCATTAAAAACTAATAATTTTAATAATAATAGGAAAAAAATTTATTTAAAAAATAACATTTGAAAATTTCTATAGAATCCTTAAAATTATGGTCATGATGGTGGGTCCTCACATAGCATATAAGTTAAAAAGAACATTGCATTTTGAGTATAAAAAGTTTAGAAAAGTTACTCAATCATAAAGTAAAAAGAAGAAGTCTTTCAAACCATTTTTTTGAAATTAAAACATGATGAAAAATATATTCAATAAATCAATTTTATAATGATAAATAATTTTTTATATAAAAAATTCAAGAACATTATCTTGGATGAAAAATTATTTTTGACTGAAAATATAAATGAAGTAAGATTTTCAAAAAATAATTTCTAAATCAGTACCAAAGATAATGAAAATGGTAATTTTACTTGAAAAGGATCATGAATATTTAGAATATAATAAAATATATTCATTTTAAAGTATAAATGTCAAATAATTCATCCAAGGGATACTTAAACAAAAAAATCATGAATAATGATGAGATTATGAAATAAATCTTTACCACCTTGGTACCTTTTGAATAATAATCCTTATGAAAGAAATAACATTAAATGAATCATTAAATTCCATAAAATTAAATGAACTCCTTATATATAATAAATAATGTAACTATAGGAACTACATAATACAAATATGTTGTGAATATGGTATATGTATCATGGATATAATAGTGAACTGAGAAACCGTTATCATAAGTCCCACTCATCATGTTTGTTTATTATCTCCCAGAATATTCAAATTATGTTAATTAATTATTTATTATGAACCATTTTCATGTTTATTATTACTTTTATTTCAATTATTACCATGTTATATACGTTTACTTAATTAATTATGTTTAGGTCAGATGTTTCGATGATATTTTTCTTACGTGTCCGAAATGACTTTGGTAGGTTGAATATAGTCAAAGTGGTCATTATTAAAAAATAAAAAGAATAATAATCATGAAATAATTATTATATTTATACATAAATTATACTGTTAAAACCAATAAAGAAATATGGTTATTCAAAATTAACTATGTTACAATCACGGAGATGGTTGGCCATAGGTATGCTTGAGTGACGTTTCCATTTTGCAATGATCATTACAGAAAAAAGGCAAAAACATTTTTTATTTATATAATGATAATAAAGTAATTTATAAAATATTATTTATTTTAATATACTTATATATATCATCCATATGTTATGGTGATTAAAATAGGGTTGCATCACTTTATGAAGGTTGTAGCCTACACTTATACGAACAACATTATCATTTTACAGTGTAACACAGAAAATAATATTATTTTTTTCAAAATGATGAATTTTTCATTAATATAATAATTTTGTAATTTATATCACATATAAGCATTAATTTTTTCATTATTACCATCTATTTAATGAGTTATTGAAAAAACCAGATTGCTTCGTAAGCCAGTAGGCCACTGTACACATGACTAATATTATCATTTCAACTACATAATAGAAATAAGAAATGTATATATCATTTAATAACTCATGTTTTTTAATTATGTTTTAAATATAATATATATATATATATACTTTATATCCACCACTATACCCTACCTTGGGATGTGTTTATGTGAAATATATCACATTAGTAGGCCGTAGGCCGCCATACAAACGAGTGATGCTATCATTTCCCATTTGAGAGAATATGAGATGGATATTGGTCACACAAATAAAACAATAATATATAAATATATTTTAGATACTTATATTATTATATAGTTATAAATTAATATTATTAAAATTAGGTGGAAGTAGAAATAACAAAAAAATGCATATTTAGGAATTTTACCTCTTCTCAGAGTAAAACTTTAGGATTATATTTAAAGTATTCACATAATTAAATTATGAAAAAAGAAATTATAGTATAAGGGTATGGAAGTTGAGAGGTGATTTTGGGTGGAATATGAGGAGTCAAAAGGGTTTTAAGGTGACAATAACATATGAGAGTGATTGATCTTTTATAGGTGAGATGAGTGTCATGATTGAACTTTTTAAAAAGTAAAAGGTGTTCTCGGGGTTTTCAAGTTCCAAAAGGTCTGAAACATGATTATTCTAGATACTAACTCATGATAAGTTCTAAATATTTCCATAAAATAGATTTATACATGTGTTATCTTCTTTTAATGATTATCTTTTTATTTTACCATCAGGTAAACCCATTTTTACCTTAACCTCAGTAATTACTTTTTACTATTTTCACTATTCATTTTGATTAAAAATTTATTTAAAATAATTATTAATTATAGTTTATTCTTATTACAACAATGTAATCCATTTTTCCAAATTCAATTCATATAGGTGGAAATGTTAATTAAAATTTAATATCACTATTGCACTCTGAAAGAAAGTTTTCAATGAAAACATTATCAATAGTTTAAAATGTATTAATATAAGAATTTAATATGAAAGTGATTATAATGAATTAATTTAGATTAATACATATATATTTTTGCTAAATATTCTTTAAAAACGATCCAAAATATTATTTCACTTAAAATGTAATTTAAATGATTCGGAATTTGTGAATTAATATTTAGTATTTTACATTATTCAACAAAAAATGATCATTTCAAAAATATCACAAAAACTCCTCTTAATAAAATTTTCAAATGATGATTTTAAAAAATAATTTAATTTTTTAAAACATGTATTCAAAAATTATAATAAAATAATTTTAATTTATGTTCACAACGCACGAATAATCTTTCGTTCATAAAAATATTGTTTTAAGAAAAAATGTAATTTCTCTTTCTAATCGTTTTTAATTTTTTTTCTAATTAACATATTAACAATGAATTTATTTTATTAATGTGTAAAAAATTATTATTTTAGTTTTAATTATTCATTATTTCTATTTTAACAATATGGTTATAATGGTCATGTTCAAATTAGAACATTTTAATAGAGTATCATGTTTCATTCTATCTAAGTATTGTGCGCATTGTAATCTATCGATGATATTGAATTTAAATAAAAATGAATATATTGTATAGTACTATGGTGTTATATTCTATTTTAAACCTGGTTTTGTGTTCAAGAATTCAGTCATGATGTTCTTTTTTTATTGTTTTGGGGTGTTACAGTTTTGTAGAAGGGAAACCAAATTTCTATCGCAAATGTTGTACCCTTGATCCCTGAGGAAAGACATTGATTCTATAATCCTATAGAAAATCTGAGTGTTGAGAATATATAGTCTAATACGAGTATTATTAGTCCTAATTTATTTGGCCTCCACCAATTTTCAAACATAATAAATAGAAACATTAATTTAAAAGAAACCAAATGATCATGGAAACTAACACATAAAATCAATTTCCCAAACATAAAAAATAATGCATCATACTATATGATGTTGGAAAAACTTCATTGTACCATAAATTTTTATAGTGTGTTGAAAAAATGATCATTTCATAAAAAACATGGGAATCATAGATTAAGATAGGTTAATATAATATAGAGTCTATAACTTTCAAAAATACACATTGGGTTCCATGTTTCCACCACAAGAAAGTGTATGAATAAAAATGAAAAACATACCCAAAGTCATGACTAGGAACACATTTCCTAATGAAATGATCACTAAAACTAATCCATAGGTAAAGATAATCCCACATATAAAATCTTGATTCACTATTCAATTTTTCAACTTGGTGTTTCTTTATTATTTGTAGGACTTTCAAAGGTAACAAAGTAATTAACTAATGCTACATAATTAATATTTATACCAAAGATACAGTAGATATTCTCATTGAGGTAAGAGTCTATAAGTAGTACTTGGTTTGGTGTTTCATTCCAAAACATGCGAGTGATATTTCCCATGTGGTTACCCACAATTTAACTTGACCCATTCTTATCCCTTATATAAATGTTAAACTCTTTAATTGAGAACATACAATGAATAACTCATGAATTTACATATAGCTTCTTCAGGAGGTTCCTCAAAGTTGTATGATCATAGAAAATGACCTTTTTAGATCCCAATAAATAAGTGTGAAATTTTTCTAAATAATATATTATAGAAAGAAACTTCTTTTTCGGTTTGGTTTAATTTTCATGGGGTCAATTCAAAGTACATGATTTATACGTAATAAAAATGGAATGACCTTCCACCCTTTGAGATAAAACTTCTCTGAATGTGAATATTTAAACGTCACACATAATCTCAAATTCAATCTCCCTCCATTGGGGATATATGACTATGGTGTGGTTAGATTTTTCTTTAAATTTTTAAATGAAAACCTAAATGAATACTCAAATGAAAATTAGAATTCTCTTAAAGGAACAATAATAATTTAAGGATAATTTTTCTATAATCCTTGATGAAACACTTATAATATAATATATTTCCTAGGATGGATCTAACATCAAACACACATGATTGATATGGAAATAATGAAATACCATCTACTATGAATCTATCAACCTATATTCAATGTTTTCACACTATAATACCTAATGAAATTCCATGATCATCCCAAGAATGAGATTTATGAATGTTTCCAACCATATTCTTCTCGATACAATGATGCAGATCCTATCATAGACTAAAAACACATTCATCAAATTATGAACCATAAGGATTAAATTCATCGATAAATAACTTAGTTCTTGTCTCAAGAAAATTAGAAACAATAATCACTATACTTGTATGGTAGGTACCTAGGGAATTTAAAAGTTCAAATGGAATCATTTAGTTGGAAAATGTACTAAATGGGAAAGTGAATTTCATCTTCTTCTTAGGCTTTATATCAATAAGAACATGAAAATATCAAACAAAAATCAACCCATAAAATAATAGCATGTCTTTCTAGAGATTCCATCAAGCATTTGATAAATGAATTGGAGGGGAAAAGGATAATTTTGAGTGGATTGATTTAGTTTTCTATAACTAACAAAAAATCCAAATATTTTTCACCCCATTGGAATTAAATCCCAGATCGTATTTCTGAAAACTGTAGCACCACTTTTATTAAGAATAACTTGTATAGGACTAGGACAATAGGAATATGAAATAGGATAATTGATGCCTTTTTGATGAAAATATTCAACTTCCTTTTTAACAACATTAAAAATAGCCCGATAATGTTACATTTTTTGTTGCCTTACAAGTTTAACACCACACTCCTAAAGAATCCTATTGGGAAAATCCCTCAAGGTATCATTGAAACATTTTTGAGGTGGCTGTGTTTGTTGACAAAGTAGAAGTCTATGCTATTGTTTTTGAAAAATAAAACCATGAAATACAATAGTGTTGACAAAAGGGATTTCATGGAAGAATGTCAAGTTCAAGATCTATGGTCAACGATCCATGTTTGATTCAAGAACTTCGACAAAAGAATGTATTATCTCGAGGCGGTACAAAAAGAACAGATACATGGTGGCGCTTTTTTCCATTGTTTGCCAAATGTTTGGGCCTGAAAATCGACAAAAGGAGAAAAGTGGTTTTGGAAAAGAGACCTGTACGCCTTGGACTTGAAGTAGAAGAAACTTGTGTGCCTAATGTTATTCAGAATCAGAAGGTCAAAATATGGCAAAGGAAATAATGTTGGGCAGGTATTTGTGTGGTCACGAAGGTGACTTGCGCGCCGATGCCTAGGAGGCTTGGAAAGCTGCGCGCCATATGTTTTTCAAGATCAGATCTTCAAAATATGGAAACGGAAAAAGGGTCACCCAAGTGACTTGATGGGGAAGAGACTTGCACACCGAGACTTGCGCACTGAGGGGATACATGCACGCTGTTGCGCAGGGTGTCCAAATGCCTATAAATACAGGACCACCCCTCATCATTTTTAACAGAGTTCAACACTTTGAAAAATCAGAGCTCCCATCGCGCCACTGTGGTGGTCGCGTAGGTGGTGTGTCGTCACACAGTTGGACTTGCGCGTTAGTGTTTGAAGTTGCACGGTGGTTTGTAGTTGTGCGCCAATACTGGCTTGGGCATAAAAGTAATTGAGTCGCATTGGATTGGAGTTGAATAAAATTGTGCCGTATAGGTGGAAAAGGAAGACCTGTGCAACAGTTGTGACTTGCATGCCGATACTTGAGCGCCAAGTTAGACCTGAGTTCCAAGTAAATTTGATTCCCCGACACTGTTTTTGGACTGCGTGGAAGCTGTATGTTTGCCTGATACCTTCGGTGCAAAGAGAAATTCATCTACGGGTGAAAGTTGGACTTCAACAAAGTATCCACACACAACAAAGGATGTATTCATTAGAGATAATGAATAGAACTATAGGTCTATAATCTATGAGTGGATCTTTTCTGGATCAGTGAGCAAAGGAAGAGGAATAAGGTGATATTCTCCACCGGTAGTTAGCCAGAGAGAGAGAAATAGGGAGTGAACCTTGGGAAAGCAGTGAGCTGATCCTTAACATTGTAAAGGTAGTGAGCTTGGGACAGAGTGACTGTACCTGAACCTTGTAATCCATATCTAGTTAAGTTTAGTGGAATTTGGTATGACCAAAAACCTTTCGGTGTATGATCGTTGGACGTATCCCTTAGCAGTGAACCAAGTAACAATTTCTGTGTCCTATGCATGCTTTACATTCTATTTACATTATGCAACAGGAAAGAGAGAGAATAGTGTTTTTCTTAACAGTGAAAGAACATCAGAATGGGCTTTAATTTTAAATTAGTCATACCCTGATTTACCCCCCTCTCAGGGTACTCAGCCTTGTGGACCTAAGAAATCCTATGTACGAAAATAGAGGGGCTATTAACCAATATTCTATCCAAGCTCCACCATATTTCATTATCATTATCCCATAAAATATACAGAAAATATCCATGTTGAAAAGGGATATTGTTGGAAATTATATCAGGTATTATGTCACCTCAAAATAGGAATGATTATTTGAGATTTGGATGTAATGGATTGAGTTACAATGTGGGAGGGTTTTGTATGGATGGAAGAATCAATGGAATTGAAATATGTTCAAAATAAACATCCATATCGTATTAGAAGTCATATAAATTAGAGAAATATTTCAAGAAATCCATCAGCATACTCAAAAACAAGGTAATAATCATAAATAACATGTGCAAAATATGAATATCAATGCACGTAAAAATAAATAAAAGTGATATTTTTTCATTATAAATTAGTGTGTAAATACACTTAGACCTCCAAGTATAACCAATTACCATAATATATATTAGCATCGGATAATAAATATCAAAGGTTATTTTACATGGTTCTTAAGAATGGGATATAACCAAGAAAAATGATCCTATGTCGGGTACCTCATAGATTCCATAACATTAAATATCACAAATTCATCCTGTAACTACCTATATTTAGTAATGCAGTGGAAGTATAAAATATTTTATGAATTTTATAGGAAGGGCCTACCTATGATAATCGGGGAATGATAATTTTCCCGATCATCCTCTATGTTTAGAATATATAAAATCTGTACGAAAGATCATTTCTCTTACCCAAATAAGTATATCCTAAAGGCCTCCCACTGAATATAATGTATCAGTATTCTCTTATTTTATCACCACTTTCATTAGCATCAACTCTCAAACTTTAAAGAAGATAATATAGAGTGAGGCATCATATTTATTGATGCTCTTTAACCACATAATGTAATGGAAATGTGTTACTCACATATAGTGTATGGGATGGTGAATTTACCATGATCCATTCACATTGATGGAATTGATTGATTTGGTGTAATTTGTGGGGTAAAATTCCCTCCCTGATTTACCATCTTTATTTCGTTGATACCACTTCGATTTGTACAAGGTTACTTTATGAATTTGGCATAAATTTTGAAATTCTTAACAGACTCAAGAAGGGTGATCTGTATCACAACATGCTTGAATGTTTCCAAATCCTCTTTCTAAATTTCATCTTTATGGATAATTATTATTTGGGAAAACCTATTTGGAAATGGAATGGGAATAAAATAAATATTAGAAATTTTATTCATACATTTTTCTTTCTCCTTCAATTTTCCAATGACCGATGGTGGTGGAGGAATCTACTTGGGTCCGGTGAATCCTAGTGGACTGTTAGGAACATTTCACTCACATATTTTCTTCGAACACCTCAATGTGATAACAATAACATTACTTAGAGAATATAGATAGTGTTGGGATGGATGGTTTCTGATGTTCTTGTTTTCCATTTCGTGGAGGGTGGTGGAAGCCCAGATCATTTCCATATTTAGACCCCCTAAACACAATATAATGGATCTTCATCCCATTATACTGATTAAGAACAATTTTATTCAAAATATAATTAGGGATAGAACCTACATTTAGTTATGTATTCTATTATAGTGTACATTTTGATGATTGAGATTCAAATATACTTAGTATTTGTTGAAAATCTCACTATTATTGTGGAGGTTGTTGGATTTTTTTTAAAAGGATCCATTTTTTTTGTTTTCTGGATTTGTACCCCGCATTTAAGTGATCTTTCCATATTGGATTTTATGTTAAATTAAAGGAATTATTCTTATTTTTTTGGTTTTATTTTTTTGTTGTATAAATGTTCTCACATGGAATTCCACATCTTAATTCCATATCCATTATAAAAATGGTAAAAATATATTGGATGGACATGGGAAGTAAAAATTCCACAACACTTAATAAAAGTTGGTTGAGATATCTTTTAAACAAAATATAAATGTCCCACCATAGTAGTTAATTAATTTAACAAAGTATCAATAAAATTATTTTCCAGTGTAGAGGGAAATTCAATGTTTCCTCACCTTATATCTATTATATGTCGATATCCAAATTGTTATGAGATTTGGGTATTCTTGTTGAAGAATACAAGGGAATCCATAATATTTTTTTATCCAATTCTCCTCCTAAGACTATATCCTCGATTCTTATCTAAATTCATGTGATACATTCATAAAATTATTGGATGAGAAGTTTCTAATAGATTTATTTATGAGGTATTCTTGCACATAACTTCCTGAACCACATCATGTATTCATAAATGTAATTCCCTTATGTTTTCTTGATTCCTGATACTAATTTTTGAATTTTTTGGTGCATGATACCCGAAGGAATATCTATAAGAAAACATATCACAAATAATTTCATGTTGTAACATATTATGATTTTTGGTAATATATCAAATATTTTTAAATTCCATCAAGAGGGAATGAGAAGACTATTAATTTTGTGTAGTATTTAGAGACACTCCTTCTATTCAGGTTTATAAATCCAAATAGAATTATTTTTATGTCTATTTGGATCCTCAATACAGTGTCCATGAAATTTTAAGAGAATGAGAATTGAGAAATGTTTTACCTAAAAATCCAATTAAATAGTTGGATATTAAATTAATGATGGATGATAATTAACATCAAGTTAATTTAACACATAAACGATTCACTCAAGATCATTTTTGTTTGAATCTATTTTTTGAAAAGTAGATCTTATTTGAGATTTTCTACTATGATCACCACTATTGGAATAATAGAAATAATGAAACATGTAAATTTTCACAATACCAAAATTTCATCATTGTTTTATTTTATCCCTAATGGTTTATTCAAACTAGGTATATAATTTAAATTGAACAAAATGATTGGATGATATCATCAATTAGAGAGTGAAAATGACAAAATTATACCACAATATCATAAAATAAGGTTTCAATTGATGGTCCAAAAAAGAATATATAGGGTAGGAATAATAGAAAAAAAAAGTGAGAGGAGAATAAAGGAAACAAAATAATTATAAAATATAAACAACTTAATGAAAGTAGGTTCAAAAAAAATCTTTTCTCTCCAACAACATCACTAATTTTACGAGTTTTAGCATGCACACGGTTAATTTGTTTAGTCATTTTACAATGTGAGACATAATAGAAGAATTTAAGCATTATATTAAGGATTAATTAAATTAAAAAAAAACACATATATGAATAAAAAAATAAAATAAAATAAGTTAGAAAAAGGGAAAATGTTACGTGGTTTGGCTGAGTGATTATTGAATAATAAAGAAATAAGAAGAGCGAAGACATAAAGAATAATTTTCTTTTTAAAACATAAATTTAATAAGTCATAATTAATCTAATGTACCCATTACCTTTAATTTATCACTATCCCATGTGATTAAAATATTATTAATTTTTACCCCCCCCCCCAATCTTGTCGATCGATGACCATTATAGAAATTAATACGACCACAAAAATTGGAGGAATTAGGCCATAGGCTAACATATAAACTTCCAATAATAGAACACTGATTTGATTTTAACCCTAGAGAAAACATATGGTTATTGAAAAATTAGTGTATAATATCCTCCATATAAATGTGAATCAAATGAGTTTTTTTGGATTATAAAAGAACCTTACAATTCATTCCCATGTTTATTAGATTTGGTGGTTAATGATTCTTTCTCTATTAATTCACATTAGTCTGACCATATGGTGAAAGTGAAAATTGATCAGGTTTCATAGAAATTATGACATAAATAATTGGATAATAATTTTTGAATTACAGTTTATTTATCGATTCAAAACAAATAAATTTAGGTAGTATGAATTAGATTGAATTCGAACTAAATCACTCTTCATTGGGTGGAGTTTTCATCGTGGAGATGGTTTTCCTAAGAAATGGTCTAAAATAGAAACATCTAATATCAAATCCTCTCATATATTCCATTATATAGAAGTAAATAAATGTAATGGTAATAACATATACCCTTAATTAATAGAAACATAGGATAAAATAATAAAATGAAAGAAATACAATGTTAAAGCGGGAGACGAGTGCCTTATTATAAAAGATGCTTGCCTAAAGGATTCATTCATAAAAATGGATAGGGAGTGAAATCTAACAACACCTTTAGGTCACTAATCAAATATTCATCAAATACTCCCAAATAGTGAAAATATAATTTATATAGATTTTGTAATGGTAATTATTTTAAATGTAAAAAAAGTGTATAAGTTTTTTCTGCCATCAATGTTTAGTCCATGTTGAGCCATCTTTTAAACCATGTACCTAGGAGAACCCATTCTCACTGTAGTTTATTTAAATTTTTTAAATTGTTTCCCTTAAATGATCTAAATATTTTATTCTACTCAAATAATTATTGAATATGTTATAGATGAATTAGTGATGTGGTTCCAATCTATCAAATTTTTTCTATCCCTTCATTAATGCCCATTTTCATCCATCTATAAGTGAGATAAAACATACATTGTATAAATGAATAATATATTAAATTATTTGTAAAATTAAACCATGTAATTTTAAATCCAAATTGAACACATATAAACTTTTATGGAAATATTTCTAAGGTAATATTAAATGGGGGAAAGAAAATTTTCATTCAGTTTTAAAATTAATTATAAAAAAATCCATTAAATTGTAAAATAAATGTTAATTTATGTAAATTACATCTATTATAATCAAAAAAGATAAAAAAATAACTCCTATAATAGAATTAATGCAATTAAACCACAAATTAAATGAATCTCTTTACTGTTGTGTTTTAATTATAAATGTTTAGATAATACATTTATATGTTCCGGGATAATGGGGTTCGCAAAAAATTGAATTATATTTTAACTAAAATTGATGAAAATAGAATGTTAATTAGGTGGATCCTATATATTCAAGAACTGGAAATTCGAATTTAATATATAATAAGGGATGAAAAGTGGGTTACTAACCACTTTTCTAGGATGTCCACTATAAAAATATTGACCCAAGAGAAACAAATTCTATATTTATAGAGGAAAACTACTTTTAGTATTATCACAATATCCACTTAGTACCCTGATTTAATTAAAAAATAAACTATGATAGTTATCTATTGTAACCCTCAATCATGATTAAATGTGGAAATTTCCATTAGTGGTTAATAATTACATTGGGAGAATGCTTTTCTCTTAAATAGTTGTAGTGATTGGTTTGATTGTTTTTATATCTCTGAATATGAAATGATTCCCATTTTTTAGGGTTTATAATTCTCATCTCGGGATGAAATTGTAGGAGTGTGGGGAAAGAAAATAATTTGATTCAATATAGATTCTATTATCCCACCATATTAAATGACTCTTTGGTAAATTTTGGTGGGTTGTTAGAAGTTACAAAGGTTTGGAAATATAGGTAGGAATAAATAGACGTAGAAAATATTTATTCTAAGGTTTGAGTTGTTTGATGTTTAGGGACCTAGATTTTATGGAACCACACACACATTCATAGATAAATGATTATATCCTAGTTCCTATGGGTTATTTAATAACATGGCTTAAAGAAATGTCACTCAATCGTAATCTAGATTCAATTATAAATTAATTCATAAAGAAAAGAAAATTTTCATGGGTTAGAGTGAAAAAAGTTTACATAATTGATAATTAAATATATTTCATAAATAATATGTTTAAAAAAATTATTGTTAAAGTACGGGAATACCAAAAATATTATTACCACCTAATATCCAAAAACTAGTGAGAAATAAAAAATTTCCAATAGAGAGGTGAATGAAATTTTATAGAAGTCTGTGAGTATTTAAAGGAAATATAGTTCTAAATATTCATTTTCATTGGAATAAAAGGTTTCTTAGTTTATATTTGTTTTCTTGAGAATTTTGAATTTTCATGTCTTGGTGATTCCAAAAATGGCATGTATAAGAGCTTTGACTTTTTTCTGAGGTTGTCCATTATACTTGTGAAGGAACATATCCGTGATATGTTTTCCTCACCATTCATTATTTTTATACTAGCTTCATATTCAATTATACATAAACATTAATTCTTTATAATGGGGTTTTATAGAGGCTTTTAGAATCAGAAGAATTAAAAGGAGATAATAAGTTCATAGTTGGAAATTGGGAACCAATTACACCTCACTAGGGTTGTGTTTTTATCAACCTTTTTAATTCTGTTCCTACATTGACTCTATATTGAACTTGGCCATGATAATTATATTTCGTCATTGAAAATAAATTTGTGTTTCTAATTAAAAATATACACACATGATAAGTTTTAATTTTTAGATTTCAAATACATATAAAGTGTTTTATTGTTCACATGATTTTTTTGGTATCTATTTAGTAATGTTTCATTTTTAAATTTATAGTTGTATTGAAATATTTTTAGGATTTGAATTGAAAATGTATCTATACTTTCAATCATATCATCAAATGTAGCTATTTATATATTCTTGTGCACCTTTTGTCATGATTTCATTAAAAAAAATTGGAAATTTAATGTTGAATTGATTCACATCTTGGAAGTTAACATTGAAGAAAACGTTTTGTTTTAGGTATGGTTGAGTATTGTTGTTTTGAATTTTTTGAAAACATGTTAGATTCTTTTAATATTAAAATATAATAAACTATATTAATTTTTTTAAAAAAAATTAGATTATCAATATATTTATTGGTATTTTTTATTTATTAATTTATATTTTTATTTCTTTCGAGTTGTTTCCATGTGTTTTTATTAATGTAAGACACATCTATAAACAGTTTCTGAAATTACCTTATGAACTATTTTTGGATTGAAATCCTAGAGAAATTTTAATTTGTACCCTCAATTTGTTGGTGTTTCATATGATTCATTATTTAATAGTTCATATTCGTGGGAACTCATGAAAGTAAAATGTAGTCCACATTTTTTCATCTATGTAAATAAAGATATGAATAATGAATGTTAAATCCATTTTTATATAATCTCTATATATACAATCCCTCTGTTTTGATTACTTTTCTGATGAAAATAAAATATTATTAAATTATTATAAAAAATGGGAAACCTGGAATAAATCACAACCATCAATTTACTCTCATAAATAAATAAATCGACTATATAGGTAGTGATATAACTTCTTGGTTGACTTTGGGAAATCATATTTTTATGCATATTGTCTCTTTTATTCATTTGTTAGAACATGTTAAAAGAGGTGTATATTTTATAGCAAATTAATGTAATTTTCAGGGGATGGGGATTCAAAATGAAATGAAATTTTGTATTTTTCGGTATCATCAATTTATAGTTTGAGGTTATAAAAATTCAAGATTTAAAATAGTGTTTGAATTTTATTGGTCTTTTGAGTGCATCATCATTTTGAAATGTGTAACATAAAGGAAATTATTGAGAACTTAAATGAAAAATCATTAACATTTCTATATCTAATCACCATATAGGTGAATTACTTTAATCTAGATCCTAGATCAGATAATTTATTTTCTATTATGAATAAGATGATTTTTTTTGTAATATTATTCAGAATTTAATCATTTTTGACTATCATTTTCATGATATTATTTTTTTAAACCACAATATGAATCTTTTTTATATTGTATAATAATTTAGTGGGGAAAAAATGAGCCAATTTCGGGGGATTTCGATGTGAAATCGTTTTGTATAATTTCAACATGTATTTTTTAAAACATATCATGTATGATTTTGAAAAAAAAAATTAGATGATGGATTTCAAGAAATTAATTTTTATTAAGTCAAAGGGTATATTCAATATAAATTTGGTAGAAAAAACATGACTTTTGGTGCATCGATGATTAACTTTAATGTCTTTTAATCATTATATATTTTTCGAAGATATATTGAGTGTTATTTTGAAACTTATATTTCTAATATACAAATTATAATTTATTTACTTTCAAAAAATTAAATGTGTTTAGATGGTGGTTTTTTTGAATATTCATTAGGATAATACAATATTTTTGGAATTATTCAGAAAATGATTATAAATTATCAAATATTTTGTTGTTTGAACTGAATTATTCATTTGGAATTTAAATTCATTCATTTAAATTATATTTTGATTATTAATTTTAAAATTCATATAGAATATAATTATTAATTTTAAGGAATTATATTATCTAAAAATAAATCCTTTTTAAATTTATAGATATTTTGAATTTTATTAATGTATAATAATTTCAATTGTAATTTAGTTTGAATTTGGCGATGATTTAGAATTATATTTCATGTTTTTATTTTTAGGATATTTGAATGGATTTATGAAATTCTGCAAAAATGATTTCATTAGGGAATTTATGAATCCCACTAAGACTTGAATTGATGATCCTCGCTAGACTATTACACCTAAGTCATTAAAATAAGGCAACATGGTGTGTAACCGATTATTTTAGCCTACCCAAAATTGAAAGTGTATAAATATGAACAACCTTAACCCTAAAATGAACCCACTTAAACTAAATTATTTATTAACCTAACCCTATTCATATTAGTGATTGACTACAAATTTAAATTCATGAAACTGTTTATATTATATTTAATTTGAAATTAGTTTCCCAATTGAACATTATATGCATTTGGCAACTGCAATGTGTATGAGGAAGGGGGTGTCCAAAACATTGGGGGTCTACTACATCTAGGAAATAAGGTTGGTGGAACTACAGTTTTTGGATGGTGGGGCCAGTCGAGGATTTATAATCATTAATGTGCCCAACCTTTACCAAATTGCATCGCCTCCCCAAATGAAATACAACATTACCACCTCCGCTTTGTGGTAACATTACTACCATTGTACACCACACCACCCATGTTTTCCAATAATTTATTATCTAATGTTTTTTAATTAAATATAATATAAAATACTTGAGTTTTAGAGTCCTAAAACTAATACCTAACAAGTCCCAATTAATTATTTTGTAGTCTCTATGAAACTCATGCCTGATTAAGGGGTACTAGAACCTTATATAATTTGATCATGTAGGGATGGGTAACCACTAATTGGGTACCGATTTCCATAAACATGTCAACATATAGATAATTTAACCACTATTATTAGTATAATAATGTATTTTTTCCTGAATGTAAATATATATGACCTAACTAGAAGTTTAAATCGTCAATGTGAACTAGGGAAGCCACCACTCCTGGTCATGTGAGGTATTTTCATATATTTCATTATGTATCGGTACACTTAAACACTAAAACCCAAATATGGGGACTAAGATAATTGTCATATATTCAAGAAATATTTGTAAGCGTTTCTATTTGGATTGTTTTGGTTGGGATGCGCCACTTTAACATAATAGGGTAATTTTTTTTATCAATATTCCCATGCACTACACTCATGTGGTCTCAATGTTAGAAGAAAATACATCCTTATGAAAATTACTTGTTTCCTTGTATTTTTGTTCAGAAAAATACTCAATAGACATCCCAAAATCAACACACGACCATTAGCCATGTTTTATCCACCTAAAATCTACTGCTTAATTCCTAGATTTAACTTTTAATGAAAAAATAGCCTCTATATCATTACCATATTATAGTTGTTTTAACAATTAAAAATATCATATTAGGAGTAGCTCCTAGAGCCTTGAAACACTGTATTCCATTAAAATACATTCCATGTTCCAACATCCAAAAAGCCAATGAAAACCCCCATGAGACCAGTGAATTTCCCTATTAGGATCATGATATTTTTAATCAATTCATCAGACGTTCTTATATCTACTGTTCATAATCTGGTAGCTATATTTGGCCTTTTTAGGAATGTAACAAAATGATCCTTAAATTTTTGTGTCATACTACCAAAATTTTTATTTACATCCAATGGATGTTCAATAGAATGGTCTTTTGGGTGTGGTGAACCACTCACCAGCTAGGTTGGTTATGTTGGTGGAACCCTTAGTTGAAAAGATAAGTCAATGGATGAATGACCATAAATGTTGAATAGTGGTGCTACCTATATAACCAAGGATGGGAGATTATAAATCAATATGGGAATAGATTCCAAGGAATAATGTACTATATTTTGAAAAACGAAATGCTATACTACTTAGATAATGTGTTTTCAAATATTATATTTCCATAATATTAAATAATATATAGTATTCCCATGTTGGTGTATGGTGAAAGTCTAAACCCCACATAACTAGTGTTCCTTTTTTTCATATTCATTGAATTATATTTTTCCATTTTGACTATGTCTGTGTGATTCGTATCTTCTGTGATTATTTGGGTGTAATAGGCCATACATGTTTCTATGATATAAGAAATAAATATATTTGTGTCTTTTTCCATAACACTAAAATACTGGTGGATATGAATTTTTAGTGAACCCACGGTTCAAACATTTAGTATTTTTAGTTTTTTTCCTATTATTAGTTACACTATGTTTTATCAATGTGTTATACGTTTTGAAATAGTTGATAAATTAGGAAACATTCTCACTTTCCTTATATTTATATTTAATTGACTAGGTTATAATATCATCAGAAGATATGAATATAAATAATGGAACAGTTTAAATCATTCACATCAATGAAGAAAACATTGGTTTTCTATAGGATTTGGATAGAGTATAATATCATCTAGTAGGATATCAAACATCCTTTGGGTTAGAAACATGAAAACATAGAGAAAGGAGAATGATAAAATTTGGATATTAAAATGCTTTTCTTGATTAGTATTACATTGGTATAAAATGTGGATCTCATCTTCTAGGGGAATAAGATCAACAAATCACTTATGTTGGACCTAGAAAAGATGTTGAAAAAACCATAAACCTTAATCAAAATATACCTAATGAGTCTTTTTCTTAGATTAAGTTTTTCAGAAGGAAGACTAGTAGAAGATTATGTGAATGATTTTAAATTGTCCAGAATTAAACTCAAGGAAATGAATGTGATTTTCATAGATTATGTGTTGGTTATAATATTGCTTCCATATTTATCAAAAACATTGTATTATATGGTTATAAAGGTAAAAAAATTCATTAGGATTTTCTAGTTTTTGAATTATAGAATTCCATAATTTGATCCTCAATGAGAAGTTCAGGACAACAATGGATTATGTACCTCCTTATAGCGACTTAATGACAAAATAAGCGGATGATCACCTCATAAGAATAATATTCTAGAATCAGAAGAAGAAAAACAGTAATAAGTGTCATGTAGTGGTGAATAGCCTTGGGATTACCGACTAGAATTGTGATATGTAAACACATTTTATATATATTATATGAGACATAAGTAATGAACTAGAAGAAATACTATTATTAGTTAAACATTTGTTAATTAAATAGAAGTTTCCAATGATGTAATGTTGATTATTAATGATACAGTGGATTCATGGGTTGGTAAATCTAGTGCATCCTTCCACTCAATAGTTGACTATGGATGTATGATAAGATATGTCTATATAATCTATAGTTTTTTGTAAGATATTGAATTATTTAAAGTTATTATAAAAGGATATATAAATCATTAGATATATATTGTGAGAATTATTTAGTTGAAAAGTATGGCACACATTAAATGCCATAGAAGAAACCTCATTTCAAGTGGGTATTTTGATGAAGAATGCTTCGATACTAATTTCAATAATTCGGTTTTTAAAATAACTCAAGGATCCATGGTTGTGACATTTGGAGTAAGGGATATAACCATGTATCTGATATGCTGTTCTGATGGAAGTGAAAATCTATAATTTCATCCTTTGAAAATTTGGTGGTTTGGTATTCCAGACCTGGTCAAATCAATGAGAAGAACATTAATGTTCTAGAAGATAAGTACATTTTGATGATATATCATACAACTATATTATTTTTTAATATCTATGCTATTTCAATGAAAAAATAGGTTCTCATTCAATCTGAATGGCTGGAAATTTAGTTCACGATGGACGGAGATAGTTTACATCAATTTCTATGATCCTAATTTAGTGCAATATTTTGGTGGATCACGATACGTTGTCACATTAATTGAAAATAACCTGGGAAAGGTGTGGATTTATTTTGTTCAAAATAAATATTATGTTTCTTAAGCCTTTGTAATGTTTAAATCTATAATGGTGTTTGAATTTAGGAACCAATTTAATAGATTGTGATTTAATAATTGTGGTTAATATAATGGTTGAAAATTATGGATCTTATATCGAATGAAGGGGATCATGCTTGAGATAAAATTACCTAGAAATCCACAATAAAAATAAGTTTCATAGAGTATGAACCATCCATTGAAAGAGAATGTTGATTCATGTTTCCATACCTTGATAATCCCAATAATATCTGTTCAGAAGAAATCAACGTGATATTTTTTTTTCAAATAAGTCTGGCCTCTATATTGTGAGAATGTATATATAAATATTTTTTTAAAAAATATTTCATCTTGACTTATCATATTTATATATTTTTTCAATTCATTGTATATTTCATTATGAAATTTTTCTTTTGTTTGATTAAAAAATGTTCCTAATTTATCTTTACTATGTACAATCACTAAAAAAATATGAATACACATGAAATTAAATCACGAATCAAACACATAGATTTTTCTTGAATCACTACAAATATATAAATCCAAGGAGAACACACTACTGATGTGTCAATGTTCCCAAATTCTTTAATCTTCCCAAGTTCTCTGGATATAATTTGTTGGAAAAGGTCAGTTCATTCTAGGATCAGTATCTTTAAAATGATTAGGTTTCAATCAATATTCACCCATTGTACACTACCCCTTCTTAACTCGCATTCACTACATTAGTTAAGGATATTCCATAATTTATAGACCTATATGTCTTCTCAATAGATAATGAAAGTGATGGTCTGTGTTTATTATTAACAAGACTCTACATCAATAATTACTCTCGATTTGATGTTATAATACTATTATTATTAGATATAATATTATTCTTTTACACATGAATAAATTAACTTCTCAATGGGAGAGTTAAATATTTTCCATTAATAACATTATAACAACTATACATATTATCTCGATGAGGATAATTCCCTAATGAAATAATCTGGTTTCCCAATGTCTACTTACACTATGATATATAAAATACAGACACTCAATTTTCTTCCCTCTATATCACTCATGAATCCTAAATATACTATTTCAACTCCATAATACCCAACATAAGGCCTTTTCTAACAATACCTATGTGAATTTATTTGAAAACACTATTTATTATATAACCATGTTTGTCTTGTAACTCCTGGAGCATAACCCTAGGTTTTTGAAAACTAATGAAAAACCTAGAGCATGAGAGCCGATGGATAAAATATTGAATATGATACACTGATTATGTAACCTTGATAATGATACTATGAGTTTGGAACCCCAAGTATCTTGATCACTTTTAGGTAATCTAAATCCCATAAAATTGTTATGATACTTATATATATTCTTTCTATAAAATTTCTTGACACAACCTGAATCATGTAGCCTAAATCATGTGAGCATGAGCATAAGACTATGAGTTCTTAAGCCTGAGTTCTTAACCTCATGCGCATGAACCTGTTCATCTGATCCCTATGAAATTATGAAGATATTATTATGCACTTCACATTTTCACACTTCCATATTTATTTCACTACAAATAATCCTTTCTCCAAAAAATTATTTGAAGCATGATCAACCACTCTAAGGTCGTTAATTGTGCAGTATTTATATGAAATTTGAACTAAATTAATATATGAAAATAAATAATGTAAATTCATTTCAATGAAATTAATACTTCATGAAATGGCCTTAAAAATCAACATTCATCAAGTTAGTCAAATGTAGTAAGACTCATTTCACAAAAAAGGGTCTTGAATGAGAACTTCATCACTAGAATTTCTATTTATGTCACTCGATCCAATTAATTATATGTTATCTCTGAACTAAAATTATTCATGAGACTATTTAACCTTAAAATTTTCCATCCCCTTCATGTTATATTCCTGAAAACATAAGCCGATCCATTTGAATAGTCTTTCATCTTTCACACACATCAGGTGACTACCTTCACAAACCATAGCTGAATAATATACTTCATGACTTGATCACGTGATGTATCAATTAATTATAGAATAAATAACCTTCATGTTACCATGATTCCTTATTTATTTATACACATATTCACTTCATTTTCAATAGAACTTATTCATCAATGTGATCCATTCATGATTATTCACTCTGCCAAACTATGTTGCCAAATTTATAGATATTATATGGTTTCTTGATTCCTTCAAATTTACATTGTTATAATTTATCATATAAACCAATTCTGTATGAACCATACAAGTATACATGGTCATGTGAATCTTAACAACTCATGTCATCAGTTTTCCCATAAGGGTTTACATAAAAAACTATTCTTTTCCATTTATTTCAAGATAAAACATTTGGTATACATCAAGTAACAATTCTATTTTAATTTCATGTTCCGTTTTTAAGATTTTTCAGTGGATGTCATAAAATTCTAAAAAATAAATATCAAATACCCTTTTATGAAAGAATTATTCAAAAATTCATTATTCTGTTTGTAGTTATATATTCAATAAATTTTTTACTCATTTTATAGAGAAATCATGAATTCCCCCCATAAACTATAAAAACAAGTCATATCTTAAGTTATCTCCTCCATAAAAATCATGGTTCATGATGTATAAATATATCAAGGATATATTTTTAAATATCCACACATAGTCTTAATGGCCCATAAAACCTTCAGAAATGACTTCAATTCCTAACAACACTCTATACACCTTGTATGATACAACAATTAAAAAAATACAACACCAAAATAGGTTTTTACCAACATGATCCCATTTATATTTTATTTTCAATACTATTATAAATAAATCCGCTATCAGATTCTTGAAACATTCAATGGAAAATACTCCAAATATTTCATGGAGATGGATTTAGGATTATGTGTCCTCACTTGAACTCAAATTACAATAGGTTGCATGAATCTAGATTTTACATTCACACTCTCTTCATCTTAGGGACTACTTACATAGGTATTTTAATTGAACTCCCCCTTTATGATAAAATCCCATAGGGGTGACTCCATCTATATCTCTACTACCCCTATGCTTTATACATCATTTTTTAGTAACATTCAGTAAAACATAAGGGGAAAGAAGATTATACGCAAAATCCAAAAATCAATTCACATAGATATTTTTTTCATCCTTTGTGATGTCAAAATTTTTATATAGTCTCATAATACATATATTTTTGGAGTGAGTGAAATTTCAAAAATTAATTGATTAATTTATAAATACTCTAAACCAACTAAGATAGAACTCATTACAGCAAACAATAGATTATATTGAAAATCATGAACACCTCCCATGTCACTCGCTGACTTCCATAGATTATATGTGCATTTATTTCTTTATTGGTAATTACTATGAATGATGAATCAACTATTTCAACTTTTTTAATATTACGTCACTATACTATTCGGTATGCATGATTTTCAATTATTCACAGTGCTCTTTTATATGATAAGGATAAATATAATAGAGGTTTGTAACCAACTCTCCCAATATATATATATATATATATATATCTAAAAACTGATAAAGATTAATGATACTAATTGATGAAATGATACAAAAAATTGAATTAATCTCGAGAATAAGGAGACCAATTTTCAAAAATCATAATAATTTTCTACTATCTTATAGTATCCTAAAAGATTTCAGTTGAGACAATATTTTTAGAAAAAAAATTATCTATTAGGAATACATAAATATTAACACATCTATATCAATCTATATTCTCTTAAGGGTCTAACACCACATGAACTGATTCCTAATACCAATTCTTGAATATCAAATATTAATTGTATCCATATTATCATTAAAATATATCTTTTAAACAAATTTAACCTCAAATTAGTAACTTATTTGGTTGTTCCTCCATATTCATATCATATAACATACAAAATTGACTACAATTATCATATAGGTTTCTTAAAACAACCTTTTGATTCTGAAAACATATAAAAATTTGATTAAATTTTACTCTTATTGTCACATGTATGTCCATTATGCTTATGTACATGTTGCCTTTCAATATATACACCCACTCTAGGGATTATATATCCTTATGTGATATGGATAACGTCATTTAGATTTTAGAAACATTTAATATTTAACTAGAGTGGTACCTCTCGATTGCTCAAATAAAGGATTTTTCTTGGTCATTATAGACTAATCCATGACTTTTGGTTCTCTCCAAAGACATTTTCATGGTGCTTATTTGTATGTTATTACATTCTTTTATTAGAAGACTAATTTGATATTAAACTTTCCTAGCTTAAATTAATTTAAATATTGATACAAATAATTTTCATTGATCTAATATTTTTTCCATATTCTTATGAAACTCCAATGATCTATCCATATTTTCAAGAAGTATATCAACACATTCACTGTCATCAAAATTTTTATAGGTTTCATGTGCTTATTCTCCTTAATAGTTTTGGGATTAATCCCACATGTACTTTTTTTTCTTTTTTATGCACAACATTTAATATACTTAGGATTCATACTACACTAAAGGGATATTAATATTTCCTTCACATGTCACCTATTGACATGACTTGTGAATCCAACAAGGCTTGAATCAGGTCTCCCCTACTCACAATCACAATACCCACATCATCAATTTGTTACCATGATGAACCTATCATCGCAGTAAAATAATTCATACTCAAAAGTAGAGAATCCTATCTCTCGGTCTTCTAGACCTATTTTAATTATTTCTTAGAGGCCATTTGTTAGTGTAACCCTAGAGGTTCTTACAACACATTTCTTTTAGCACCTTATTTTATCAAAAAAACATATAAACATATTTTCCTATATTAATATGTTGTATTCCTATATATACTCTATCATTATATAAAACAATATTTTACCACCACCAGGGATATTTTTTCCATCCGTAATTTATTCTAGCATTAATATATTATCAAATTACCATAATTAGAATATTTGGTACATCACACATTAAAAACATACTTCATGTCATCAATTCTTGGTTAATTTATTTTTGAAGTTAGTATTCTTCATCTAAAATTGAGCCCTTGGGATTATAGACACATACTCAAGATTTTTTCTAGTTATCCAAAGTTTTATCATATCTTGGATACTTTATTTTGATAGTATTTAAATTATAATTTTCAATATTACCCTTTATTTTTATCAGGTTAAGAATTATTATTCCTATGATAAATAGATTTTAGGTTTATATCCTTATATACATCACATATATATTCATATCTAGAGATAAAATTCACCTTCACTTTTCCCTTTGAGTAACTATAGCATTTTTCAAGCTCCTATATCTTGTCATCATTTTATTTTAAATGGAAATTCATAATCCTCAAACTATAGTTATATTCATTTTCTTATTTCCTCCTCTCTTCAGGAAGTATATACATATGGATGAAACATTCCTTCAACTAGTTCTCCACACCAATTTGATTTATGATAAAATTTTAAATTTATTCAAACACATTTATATTTTATTTATTTTTGTAACTCGTATTATTTATGAACACATTTAGGTCCACCTCATATATTTTTATACACTTGTTCTCTTTGAAAAGATCTTTGATAATTAGATAGTTTTCTTCCTATATAATTTTCCACTACTCTATTTTATTTAGTAAGGATTAGATCTATTCTTAATATCAGAACACACTATCTAAAAATTAAATGACACACATAATAGACATAAACATGTATTTTGAGTCCAATTAATTTGTATTTGGCTCATCGTGACCCCTACATAATCCTAAAATATTTTATTCCCAAACTCTTCATCAAAAAATGGATCCTTAATGTTTTTTAATATTATGAATTTAATCCTATAGGTAATCAATGATTTTATATAATTAAATGAAATAAACCATAATATTTCAATCACATTGGAATTATCATCTGAATTTTGTTTGATTGAAAATAATTATTTCAATTTATCTTGACTCCTAATTGATATATTTACTCTTTCTCTAGTCTATTAATCTTTATACCTAATTATTCAACATAATTTAATGATTCCTTAAAAAAACACCATCCATTCTATTCCCCCCTCATTGATTAATTAATTACTCAAGATCAACTTCGTGTTTAACCTAAATGTATATAACACCCTATGGTTCTATCTTCCATTGAATTTATGTAACGTTCAATTCTTGTGAGAAATTTTAATTTCCAAGCTTACAGGAATCATCCTAAAACATGTTATAATCATATGAAATATGAAAATGAAAATCATTAACCTTCATTTATGTTTGTGGTATCTAAAGTTTCATTATAGAATATATCAGCATAAAAAATACAATACAACGTTTTAGGTTTAACACAAAGGAAAAACCTATTTTTGGTACCACTTCTTGCAACCTGAGACACCCTGAGGGGGGAGGGGGTCAGTTGAGGTATTTTTCAAATTAAAAATTTTCATTAATATGTTAAATATTTATTTGTGATCTTATTTAAAAAATGTAAGAAAATTTGTTCAACCTATTACTCTTATAAATGAAATCACTAAAAATACATGAATATACATATGTCATTCCGAGATTTTTGGATATTAATATATATATATATATATATATATATATTTCTAAATTGCATCAATATATTTTGATACATGCATTTATGAATTTAAATGATTT
The DNA here is from genome assembly GCA_963277665.1 of Viscum album. NCBI lineage: Eukaryota > Viridiplantae > Streptophyta > Magnoliopsida > Santalales > Viscaceae > Viscum > Viscum album. The sequence goes on from OY728125.1 coordinate 1,763,745,864, forward strand.
TTAAAAAGGTATACTATTGTAACATAGATGTTAAATTATTAGTAATAATAAGAATAAATACATTTTAAAAATATGTATAAAGTTTATATATAAATTAAATACATATGTACTATGTTTTGAATAAATTTATTAGATTTTTTAAAAATATATTTTCCTTCAAAAATGGTATTTGTGAGAAAATAATATATTTAAATTTTTACATATTAATAAAATTTTTATTAGAAAATTTACATTATTTTTAAAATAAAATTCCAAAATTATCTTATGGTGATGATTTGAAAATTTTGATAAAAGATTAACTATTCTATGAATAGTGGAAAGTAATAATTTTTTGGAAAATTGTATCTTCATTTAAGATATTTAAAAATTAATATTTTGAAAAAAATGGTTTTAAAACTAAAATTAGTTCGTTTATTATGAATAATACAATTATAGTCAATAAAAATTATTATATGTGGATTTTAATATAAAATCAGTGTATACTTAAGGAAACATTTTTTCTCTTAACCCGTTGTTTTATGAATTTTTTGTAAATATATCCAAATAATTTTATAAAAAATGGAAATTGAATTATATAAAATAGATTCCTTATTTGGAATGAAAATATAAAAATGTATTAATGTGTCTAATTTCATTATTTTCATAATTAATAGTAAAAGAATTAAAAAAATCCACATCATAGATAAGGTTAATATATGTTTACAAGGGGTTAAACCAAACGATTAGAGAAAATTTTCCACTTATATTTTCATAAATCTTTTGGGATGAAAATATTTTGACACCATAATGTCCCAACATCAAATTTTTGTCAATTCAGAGTCATTTTTTCATTGGAATGAATTTATTATATTTTTTTTAAGAATTTCAATGTTTGTCGTAACACCCACTTGAAAAAAGAGATCCCTACAATCACTTCATTACAAAAACATGAGCCTTGTATCGCAACAAAACATTACCAAAATTTATTATAAATATTCCAATAAATTAATTGTAGGACATGTCCTTCTTAAAATATCATCCCATGAGGTATACTAACATATCTATGGGAGGCCAATTAAACCATAGGTAATCAAATTACCCATCCTTATTTAACGTATTTCTTATTATACCTATTCTAAATATATGGTATTAATAATTAAATAATAGAATCATTATCCTAAATATAGTTGAACTATATTTTAATAAATAAACCACTGGTATTCACAAAGTTTTATATCAAATGGGAAGGGAAAGTACTACTTGTGCGTTCGCATTGACTATCACGTTCAAGTAGAGATACAATGAATTCTCCATGACCATCGATATAGACATATTTTATTATGTATTTAATTATTATATATTATATTTATGATATAATTATTATTTATTAATTATAAGTTCATATCCAACTTCTTATCTTCCATTTTTTTAGAAAATGATAATGTTGATTACGTGTAAATGTAGACTACCACCTCTACCAAGTGATGCGATTCATTTTATGATTCCAATTTACATGGATGGTAATAAGGAAACTTTTAATGGAAATATATGATATTTTAATAATTCTAAAAATATTAATTAATATTTACATTTCTTTCATTCCATCAATTAAAATTTTAAAATAGTGTTCATGCATTTATATGGCTTACCATTTCCATGAACTGTTTTGTTTATTATTCTTAAATAAAAATATAATTGATATATATATATATATAATTAATATATATTTAATTTAATTAATTAATTATGTTCTTGATATTATGGAATCATGATCAATATAACCAAACTATAACTACTGAATCAAAATTCTCACGAAAATTGAAATTGATCAGACTCGAAAATAATGTTTTTATAAGAAATTATTAACAAATGGGTGTTGAATTGTCATAAGAGGGTGAAAATGGGAATTTTTAAGTATATACATGATTCTGATATAGAATTATAAGAAATTTAAATATTTTATACAAGATGTTAGAGAAAATTCAAAAAAATTGTTACTATATGTATGAGATTTATGTTATAATCTTGTTGTTTATTAAGATTGTTTATAAATAAGTTTTCCAATGATTAAATTTCATTATCTACCTCTCAATAAAATATTAAATATTCTTATTTTTTTAATAGAGAATAAAATTTTTCCTTTCACTTCCATCACATTAAAAAATCAAGAGAATGTAATATTGTCTCCTAAGAAAAATTGATTACATATTTCTCTTTGGTCCAATGACCTTTTCGCCCATTTTATTGATTTATAAAATTATTTTAATGAATTTTTTTATTTACCTATGATTCATAATAGTTTTTTAACCATTATTTTTTAAAAAACGCTTTTAAAATAAATCATCATTTTATTTTCCAAATGATATATTTTTCATTTATTTCCAAAAATGAGAAATAAATCATTGTTTAACATACATGGAATGAATTTAATTTTCCACTGCCATGGCCACTCAATGTTCTAAAGATTACTTTTCATGTTAAAAGGTTCTTTTCAAAGAAAAATATTTCTTTAATATTTTTAAATATTTTTGATCCTAAATAAGTTATTTCAAAATGGAATGGTTATTTTCCTCAAGAAATATTCCCAATATCTTTTAAAGGTATTTTAACCAAGAGGACATACTTTCAGGTAACATATGATTTAATATGTATATTATCCAATGATACTATCCAATTTCATTATTTTAATGAATTATTATGATTATTATTTATGGAAGATTATATTAAACTCATATAATTCCCATGGGTTAATTATATTAGGATGAAAACATTATAAATCCCATTTTATTTCCATGATTTATGTTGTTATGCTATGATGAAATATTTATGAATGAAATTTACTTTCCATAGGTTATGATATAATTAATTAATGTTTTGAAGACATGTGAATGGCTTCCATTATGTGATTGGTGTGCCTATAATAATATAGCATCTAGTGCCTCATGTAAATATGGATATCTCATTAGATAATAATTACTAGAATGAGGAGTGAACCTATTTCAGTAAGGGACTCATTCCACTGTGATAGTATTGGGATTGAATCTTGAAGAACGATACAATGGTTTAGGGAGTAATCTCAATCAAATATGATAGTGTTAGAAATAATTGATTACTATTAATGAAAATATTTTCAAGGATTATTTATATGCCACACATTTATGACTTTTGACAATGTCAAGCCTTCATGGCTCTTGAAATTTTATTCCATTACTGTTCATGTCTCATTAACTAACAAGATTTATGTCATGACTCAAGATTAAGATATATGATATGAATGTTGTGGTTATATAATGTTATGCTCATGTTCGCATCACATTATGGTCATTTTATGGTTATGGGATTATTAATATCTCCTGTGATTATCATTATTGAGAATCATAACTCACCCTTTGTCATGATTCATTTCATCGTGATATGAATAAAGGTATTTTGTAAGATATGTCTAATAAGGGTGATAGTTATGAAAAATGTAGTAGGAGATAACATAGTTCACTTGTAAACTAGTTTTTTATATATCTAATTTTACAAAGGTACTAGACCTATTTGATTTAATAATGGATCCTAATGTTATTTATTGAATATTAATATAATAGGATGTGTTATTTAAGTATGGAATGTATATGTTTTAAAAATTAGCATCCGAATAAGGAATAGATAACATTGGATACTAGGGTGAGGAAACATTAGTGAAAACACTTAGGATAATCCTATATATACTGGAAAATCTTATGTTATGGTCATGAAAAGTGTGTTTATTTCCAATAAATACATAATTATCTAGATACTACATGTGGATGTGGTTTTCAAATAGCTGAATATCAGGGTAATAACTCCAAAAAGATATTTTAGAGTATATATCGACCATAATTTCGATGAAATGTGAGTGTACCCTTACTATGAACATGGTTTGACAGTCCGGGGGGATAGGCTTGGGTTTATTCATATTTTTTTTATGAAACATCATTATGGATTTGAATAGATTATTATCATGTATGACCTAGGGTAAAAATATTGTTTTGTATATTGGTAATTATGCTTTATGATTTAGACATCATATAAATTATTATTTATGATTATGTAGTTTCCCACTATGATTATTTTCAGTCACACTATTCTTTTTTATTTTAATCAATCGGTATAACTAAAATGAATCATGTTTAGGATAAATGTCATAGAATATGAAATGAATATCCTCTAGAGAAACCATATGTCATTGGATTTGGAATAAAAAATATGTTTTCTATGCATACAGAAATATCTCAACAAGTGAATCATGATTAGCTTCCAACAATTAAATGTGGGTAACAATGCTTTATCCATTACTTTTTTTTCGAAAAATCCACCTTTTTTAGTTTTCGTTCTTATCTAATATCCATTAACAAATTGACTAGTACCACTGAAATGATATTTTCTCTTTTCTAGTGTTAAATTCATGAAATATTTTTTTTAACCTTTTACCATTTGGAATCTGAAGTAGGTATGTAGTAGAATCTTATCTTGTAAACGATGAAATTGGAATAAATTTCAATAAATAATTTCGATGAATTTAAGTTTTTATTTGTTGAATATTATATTTACATGAAATATTTTTTGAAAAATAGAGAAGGAATTATTTTAGAAAAAATAGAAGGGTGATAAATCTATCAGTACCTATGAGGATAATTTTACAAGACATTTGAGGTACTCTTCTAGTATTATATTAAAATATAAATATAATTATGATCGATTGCAAAATGGATTAAAACCAAGTATACATAGGGTTTTATCAATATGGTACTTCAATGGATATGGATATAGTGTCTGATGTGCTATAAATGTATAAAAAGATATTTGAATAAACCATAAATCTCCGAGTTTTTATAAGAAAAGAAATATAGAATTTGAAGGGAATTTTAAAAACCATAGGGAGAAGAATATGATCAGTATTTTATGTATGAATCATGGAATGAAACATGGAAGGAATTTTATTAAGAGGACATTTAAATGTTTTATTTGTGTAAAAGAAGTTTATTGATTAATCTAATGCTGATTTAATGGGAAGAAGAAATAATTTAATTATGGATATTGAAATCTTGAAGGATGGTGTAAAATATTATATTTCACAAATGACTGTTCAACCAACTATCCATGTGAGGATTAAGGAGTCACATATGGACGATTTGGTTCTATTTAATATGGCCATAAATATCCCTAATTCCCACAATTAATATGAGGTTGTGATATGTTTCTGGAATTTTGTTTTTGTCATGTCAATACTAGACATAAATAAGGAGATATTCTATGGTTCTCATAGATTATCATTCTCTATTAATCATATAATTGGAAATATGTATAGATAAATGAAAGAGTATATATGGTGGGATAGCATGAGGGGACATATTGAAGAGTTTGTTTGTTAGTTCTTACTATTTCAGTAAGTTATGGATAATATAAATAAGTCTAAGAGGAAGGTATAGACAATACCTATACTAGAATGGTAATGGGAAAACACCACCATGGGTATTTTTTTTGTCAAACTTCCCAAAAAATATAAGGCCAATAATGATATTTAGGTTATATTAGATCGAGTTATAAATTCATTACACTTAATTAATATAAAATAATAATTCCAAATTTATCATCATTCTATAATACACATTAATGAAGTATTAATGTTTCATGGAGTACCAAATTCTATTATATATAATCAGAATATGAGGATTACCTTAATGTTATTTTGATGTTTTAGCTCTAGGGAAAAAAATATGAGTATCACTAATTAATATCATCCTAAAAAAGAAGATCAAACTGAGAGAAAACACTCATACCCTATAAGATATACTTTGATTTATTTCTGTAAATTTCCAAGGTATTTGGGATCAACACATTCCTATGGAAGAATTTTCGTACAAAAATTATTTTCACTTGGGAATTTAGATGGCACCTAATGAATCCAAATATTTAAATAAGTGTAGAAATATAATGTTCTAGGATGAATTTATAAAAATAATTATATTGGGACATGATCTAGCTAAGGAAATGTCAAATAATGACAGATTAGTTCAACAAAATATCAAGGCTGCTCAGAGAAGACAGAAAAGATATATGGATAACCATTATTGAAAAAAATTGATATTGTTTAGAATGTATTATTAAAAATTTATATATAAAATAATTATAGGAGTATGGATTGAAGGTAAATTTGAGAACTAGTAATATTATCTCCTTTTCAATTCGTTATCGAGTAGAGAGAGTAACTTATCATTTGACGCATTCAGTGAACTTATATTAAGATCACAATATGTTCCATGTTTCACTCCTATGAATGTTTATATCTGACCCCTGACATGCAATGAAATTATAGGTTGTATGATATTATTAGAATATTTCCCATGAAGGAAAACCATTATAAACCATGGATCATGGGTGTAAATTATTACAGAGCATGACTACTCAACCGTCTAAAGTTCTATAGAGGGATCTGAAATTTTATAACACTACATCAGAACCCTCGGATGTGATGAAACATCCATATATTCATTTTTTATATCTAAGTGACACAATTTACTCTTCAAAGATTTATTTTGGGGGGGAAATAATGTAACAACCCATGATTTTATGATATATATTTTTTAAAATTTGAATTTCATCCATAGCTTTTGATAAACACATCCCTAGGTCTAAATGAACCATAATATAGAATACCATTATAACCAAGAAAATAATTAGAAGTAAAAATTGGATGATAAATATTTTGAAAATATGTATTAATGTTTTAGACAAAAAAAATTCATATGTACACAATTTCAAATAAAGTCATTTTCTATTTTAAATATTCATTTTACTGAAAATTGGGTTTTTGGGAAAATAATGTAATTAATATTTTCCAATTATAGGAATTTTATTTCAAAAAATGAACATAATTTTTTAAATCAACATGTAAAAATTATTTTATAGTTTTTTATGATAACATTCTAAAAAGATTAATTTTTCGATGAATAGTGAAAATACAATTTTTTTTAAAATGAACATTTTATTTAAATAATTTAAAAAGATCCATTTTTTATAAAATGAGATATAAATTGAAAATAGTTCATTTATATTATGAAAATATAATTCTGGTAATTTGAACTAATTTTATCATGATTTCTATATAAAAACATTATATATAAAAGAAAACATTGTTTTTAGAAAAATGTGTTTCAACACATTTTATGAGATGAATTAAAAAATAATTTCTAACATATATAAAAATTTAATTTGAAAAATTATACTCCACGGTTTTATCCTATTCTACAAATTGTTTAATTATTTTATTTTCATTTTTAGAAATAATTAATAGTAAAAATAGTAAAAATTCATCACTATAGTTAATGTTAAACTGAGTTTACCTGTGATGTTAAACGAAGAGATAAGGATAAAATTTCATCATAAGATTTCCTAAATCATATTTTATTTCCATATATAGACCTCATAATGTCCAAAATTTTAATATTTTTCGAATTAGAAGAACGTTTATGGAGAATTATTTAGTGTATATTATTCTTTTAAATAATTCCAAGTGTGTCATCTTCCCCACTTGTAAAAGGAAACTCCTCCATTTTCTTATTTACACAAATTTAATTCACTTATATAGAAAGAAATATTCCCAAAAATAATATGAAAATCCATTCCCATGATTTAGTGGTTTTGTAGTTCATAAAATACCATTCGAAGGGTCTTTAATAAATATTCTGAGGTAAGTCAATATAAGGAGAGGTAATCATCTTACCCAACCTATTACATTCTATTTATTTTTATATCTCCTAAAAATCTATTTTATTTATCATAAAATAATAAAATAATTTTCCTAAATATACATAAATGGTTTTCTAATTATGTAAACACTTGTATCCACCATCTTTTTAATCAAATCTGAAGTTAAATTATCACCCATTTGTACATGTGGACTACTATCTCCACGAAGCTATACAATTCATTTTCCATCATCAAATTTCAAGGATGGTTATTATGACAGTTTTAATTATTATATATTATAATAATTATAGAATTTTTATTTTTTAATTATAATAATATACCTACATTCATACGTTCTTATCAATTGGAAAATGATAATGTTGCTCTTGAGTTTGGGTGGACGACCACCTTCACGAAGCGATGTGATTCGTTTTTTGATTCCACTTTACAAGGATGATAATACTAATATATTTAATTAATATATTTGGTATATATGACAAAATATGTATTCTATTTTGGTAAATTAATATTTATCTTTCATTTATTTAACCCATTTCAAGGTGAATATAGCCTTCATGTATAGTACGACTTACTGTCTCCATGAATGGGTTAATTTATTTTTTGTAACTATAACATTTTTAGATAAATGAATCTATGTATATAATGAATATATATGATATTTAAATAATTAATAACAATGTATACATTATGTAACCATTATAAATGTACATGTAATAGAACAACCAAAAAATAATCATGAAATATGAAATAGTTAACACCCAAAATGAAAATTTTTATAAGGAATTATTAATAAACCAGTATTGAAAGTTTATACGTAGATAATACATGATATTAAATTTATATAATTAATATTTTGTAAAATTACAATAAAATTAGAATTATCATACATCATTTTATATAACTTTTGAATCAAGTGGACCTTGAGGTAAGTGATTTATGGTACAATCTCATTGTTTATGAGGTTTGGTTATGATTATGTTTTCCAATGATGAAATTTTATGAACTGAAACTCATGAAACTAATGAATTTTCTTCACCTATATTTTTTATATCAAATTATTTACTAAAATTTTCCTCTCATTATGTAATAAAAATAGAAAAAAATATTAAGAAAAATCCTCTATAATTCTTTTTTTAGTCGAAAATCTATTTCTCACAGATCCATGATTTCAAAAAATATTTTCAAGAATGTTTTTATACTATTATTATTTAATGTCATTTCCTATAATTTTTTTAAAAAATGGTTTAAAAGTAATATTTTTGTAATTTTATGACTTATTTAATTTTGACTTCATACTGAAAACTTGAACGGATTTTTTATTTTAATGTACATGGTATGAATTTTTTTTCCCAATTTCATGATTAATTATTGCACTGATGATTATTTTTTAATTTCACAATGTTATTTTCAATTAAATTTTTTTCATCAAGATTTAATAAATTTAATGATTTTAAATGATTAATATTAATCTAAAAATTTTATGTTCTTCAATAAATATTCCAAATATCTTGAAACATATTTCTATCTAAGACAAAATTCTTTTTTGTTTCTCATACATTATTTGGGATATGATCCAATGATAAAAAAATTTAATTATTGTGATGTATTATTATAAATATGATTTAAGGATGATTTATTGAAACGCATTTCATCCATACAATTTTAATGTGTTTGGATGAGGCCTTTATGAAACCCATTTATTTTACATCGGGTTTTCTAGGCTTTAATGATGATATTTTTATGAAGCATATTTCATTTCCATGGGTTATTATATGATTAATGATTTATGATCTTGTAGCACACATTTGTATTATTTTGAATACGTGATGTGTAGAATTACAATTGTATAGCCCTCCAATGCATTGGGTGAAGATATATATATATAATGAGATTATAAATACTGGAATGGGGAGTGAACCCAATTCAATAAATAATATGTGCACCATTATAGTCTCAAGAGTTGATATGGACTAAGGTTATAATGGTTTAGGTAGTTAATACAATCCATTATGATGGTCATGGTGGTAATCTTTGACAACTAAGGAAATTTTTTTCTATGTTTAAGTGTATTCCACAACCTTATGTATTATTCCAATGTTATGATTATTTGACAATATTATTTTATTTCATTCAGATTCATGAATTGCAAACTACCATGATTATTCCTCGACTCAATATTATGATCTATGACATGTAGTACATGATGTAAAAATGTTATTATCATATTCTTATATATTTATACTTATGTTATTTTTAAGTGGTTATTGATATATAATTTTTTTACCTTTAATTAGAATCATATGTCACAAATTCTTATGTTTCTTTTCTCCAGATTATAAAGAAATCTATTATGTATGATCTTTCTAACAAGGGTACTAGTTTTGTAGAACTGAGTGGGTGATGATGCAGTTCAATTATGAATAAGTAGTTTATGTTTCCAATTATACTAAGATACTACACCTATATGATTATTTCATGGATTTTAATGTAATTCATTGAATATTCATCTAATAAGATATGATATTTTGTATGAATCATATGGGTCACTATGATACATTATTGTTAGATAGGCACAAAACACACTATTTTTACAGTGATTCCCAAAAAGGTATATGACCTAGTAGAACACACCAATGATTGTCTATGTGTTAAAATACAATAATATTTATGAGTTATATAGATACATGTTTTTAGTTTTAGTCACTCCAAAGAAGGCTAACTACCATTATAATGCTCAGGGTTTAGTCACTTCTCACCCAAGTAACACTGCCTCTTCATCACTCCCACTCACTTATTCATTAATGGATCTTTCATATTTTAAAGAAATTTTTGGATCTTTAATAGAGTTGGAATATTATTGAATCTATATGATCATCACAAGACTCCAATTTCATCATAACTTCGACTTTAATGCTCATTTCTATAATTCTCTACCACAATATTCTTCTTTTACACAAGACATGATTAACTCATAAATGAAAGAGTTATGTATTTTTCTTCTAGAACACTATAAAAATAACACAGAATCACTAGATAAAGAATATTTTGACCTTATATTTTTACATATACTATCAGATAGAAAAAATTATACTCACATTTATTTCTATAGATAATTGATAAACCCAAAAGGCACACATTGATTCCTCAAATACACAAAGAATGGATTTTCTGGAAATTAACTAAATGAATCACAATAAATTGTTTTACCATATAAATGTGTTTTTAATGTTACCTTTGGTGCATAACCCTTGGTTTTTTACTCCAATTGTGTAACAAAAAACATGACACCCCATGTTTTTAACTTTGAGTTCAAGACCTTGGCCACACAAATCTAATATATATTTTTATAACAAGTTACCCTTGTTTATGTAACCATGATTGTGTCTATGTAATCACATAACCTGGTTGCACTACTTGTGTAGATGCCTTATAAAAAATTTCATCATGTGACCCTTACCATGTGGAGAAACATGTCTTCAAAACAATAGTATATGATTTATTAAATAAATATACTCTTAATACAACAACAAAAGATCATGAGTCTTAAATTATTTAGATAATAAGGTACATAAAATAAAAACATGAAATTGAAAAAAAAACATCATTATTTTAAAAAAACATAACATTAAATCATATTCCATGAATCTTCTAAAACCGAATTGGGTACCCTTGGGATGTATAAATCAAATGGTTGAGATATGGAGATTAGAAAAGGAATAATCAAATCATCAAATAAGGTAATGAATACATTTAAATAAAGAGTCATATAAATGTAACATAAAAATGGTGGTAATAATAATATTGAATAATAAGGCGTGATATAACATGATTACATAAATGCAACATGGTAATTTGGAACCATTATAAAACATGACGTCTTGAACAAAGGTATGTCTTACCACCAAGAAATCAAAACATATTGTTATTAGGATAAAATCATGTTAACTATAAATGGTATGTCATGTGAAAATAATTTACCCCATGCATTAGAGGGCTATATAATTTTTCCCCAATCTTCACACTCATATCATGTACATGCATAAGTGTTAGACATGGATCATACAACATATGGATATCATTCATCGCTTATTATCAAAATTTAAGAGTGTCGGTCACATACCTAGATGCACCCAATCAATTAACTAAAAGAATATATATTTGATTACCATCGAGTGGATATGTTTATGGGTATTTATTATACAAATGGTTTTCATCGAAAATAGATTGAAAACTTTGGAAACATAATAGGGGTATATATAGATTCAATGAATGAGTTAATGAGAGGAAAAGTGTATCGAATTACATAAAATTCATATTCACAGTAACATGGATTTGTAAAAAATTATCCCAGTTAAGAAGAAATTGAATAAGGTTTAATATAACAAAGGTACATCAATATATAGAAGAATGAGAGGTTCTCTTACCTTGAGAGGGTGCTTCTAAAATATTGACATGAGATTTTTATAATCTTGGGGGAACCTTGTGAGGGAAAGACTGAGGGATGAGAAGATTATATTCCTTCTTAAATGGTTTTTGAAAAGAGTAATGGGAGGTTTGTTGGGTTTATATTTCCAATTATAGGAGAATTATTTATTAATTTCCAAACATAGTTTTTGGACTCCATATGATAAAGTAATCCAACCCAAAAAATATATCATTGTTTTCCCCATTATTTATACCAAAGAAAAGTTTATTTAATTATTTTTTAAGTATGAAAACTAAAAACTAAATATAATATCAATGGTTATGTGTAAGTGAGTCTAGTTTAAAAATAAATGATCTTAAATATAGAAAATTTAATATCAGTTTCAGAAGATTCATTAAGGGATTATTAAATTATGTAAATATTCTTGGAACACAATTATTTTAAAGGGGAATAAAAATTTCTGTTGTGTATACCGTTTATTGTATTTATTAGAACACTCATGGGCTCCTATGATGTTATAGTACTTGATATATAATTACAACTTATTTAACATTTACCAAAAAAATCAACTTGCTTAGAAATTTTTGAAAAATTCAGAAGTGTAAAATTTCATCATGATGATTTCAAAAAAATTTATTTTTTCATTTAAATAATTATCTACATATTATAAATTACACTTTTAAATAAAAAACACATATTTGTTGAAAAATAATTTTTTTTAAAATAGTTTTATAACCCTTAAAAATGATTCTACACTAAATAAATTAATATTATCATTCGTATTTATGAAATTTATTTTAACACTAATAATTTATTTAATTATTTTTTTAATTATTTATTTTATTGAATAGTTTTTATTGATTGAAACAATTTACATCCCAAAATTTAAATTTTTATTTCACTCTATCAAAAAATATTTTTTTATCAAACTTATTTTTTTCATTATAAAGAGATAAAAAGAAAATTCCATCATTAATTTATTTAATTTTTTTAAAAAAAATTCAAATTTATACTTTTAGGGTCTATATAAATACATTTTATTACAATAGTTAATTCCAAATGTTTAAGGTGTGCGTTGGTGAGATTTTCTTTGGCTAGTTCAGCAAACATGGTTTAGGCTGTTATCTAGATGATCTTGAACATCCCCTATAAATTATTTCAATTGCGCTTTAATTGTTAAATATTGAATATTTCTTGGTCAACGGTAGATTCCCTTAATGAACTATCCCTTGAAATATCTATTAAATGGTCTTTATAGGGTATGGTAGTTTTGGTTAAGGTTGTCAATTCTTCCATCTATATCCATTATTTTTTATCATAACAATTAATATACTAATCTAAATGGTCACTGTGTAATGACTATATTATCAATGGTTATGATGTTTACAGGTATATTAAATCTGACAGAATATTACATTTAACTATCCAAAATTACTAAAGTAGTACATTTGTTATCATTAATTTCATTTGTTAATAAAGAGTTCTCTCATTTAAAAAGGTAATTCCCTTTATAAAACTTTTGGTTTTCATATAAATTTTCCCACTAGATTTTTATCCATAAAAAAATTCATTACATGTAATAAATCATGTGAGGTTAATTTTGTTTCATCACCTATTTTGGTTTACATGTAACTTAATCAAACTGGTGTTTCTATAACAACACTTTGACCTGGTGAGTTGTCGTGTTTCATGGAACTTTATCTTTATGATTTGTGATCTTCACCAGCTGATCTCTGTGTGAAATATAATTCTACAATGGTACCATCTCATGATTCAGTATATGTGGGGTTCTTTATTTTATTTTCTCAAGAGGGATATGTGGAACACATAATGTATTTGAGATTGGTTAGGTAGACTTTTTAGTCTATAGGTCATCACATTGATTTAATAAAGTATCTCAAAGGGATGGATATATCTAGATCTATGATTTACCTTATCATAAAATCTTATAGATTTCATCCATGATGATATATGAAGTAAAACTTTTTCTATGTCCTCAAACTATTTTTCTTATCGATGATTGTCTATATATATTTTTTGTTGACTTTTTATAGATTTCATATTACATTGAATTGTTTGAACCTTCTCAGTCATAACTTGGATACGATTGGGTCCCATCAGATTCCTCTCTTCAAATTCATCATATAATATTGGACTCTACCACCTCTTCCAATATAAAGCCTCATAAGGTTCCATTCAAATGATATAATAGAGCCAACTGTTATTTGATAACACCACTAGGGTAAGGTGTTAATACAATCATCCTTGAAAATCTATTAAACAAGTTATCAGCATATTCTCTAGAGTTTTAATGTTTCTTTTGGTCTTCCCATCCATATAAGGGTGATAAATAGTGGTAAAGATCATCTGCATATCCAATTCTTGATGAATGATTCATCAGAACCTTGGGGTAAACCTCAGACCTCAATCAGATACAATAGAGAGTCAAAATCCATGCAGTTTTACCACAACCCTTATCTATATCACAGTATGTTGTTCAAGAGATAAATATTATTCAAGATAAATAAAATGAATTAACATCATAAGTTGATAGACTACCACCCATGTGGATTGATTTTTCTTTAGGGGTATTGGGGATTCCTATGATTAAATCCATGGATATGATTTCCCATCAATATACTATACTAAAAAATGGATACATAAAACCCTTAGACATTTTTCTTTCATACATGAATTTTTGGTATACAAATCATTGTGCTAAAAATTCATAAATACCCCTCTTAATTTTAACACGCCAAATTATTTTCTTCAATTCTCTATAAATCATTGTTATTCCTGGAATAATTGTCATGGATGAACTATTTTTATCATAAAAAGTTCCATCATTAGTAATGGTTTTTATGGGACATATATTAGAGTTCCAAACCTTATAACTACATCAAAGTCGAACTCTAAAATATTTGGTACCCTTTTCTATAGAACCTCATATTCCTTTTTTATCCTCCTTAATTCTATCAATATTGGATGGGTAAAATGTTATTTGAGAAATATAAGATGAAGATCCTTTTACTATTCTTGTGTTCATATTTTTTATATCCATGAACATTTTATCTTATATAATACTCATTATATATACAGTTAATGGATCCTTTCTACTCATTTTAAGTACCATATTGTTTGATTTCCTATGATGGTAATGGATTGAACAATAATAATCCTTGATTAGATCTAACTAACTCTATTATCCCATATTTATCTCATTTTGTGTGAATATATACTTGAAGATTTTATGGTCCATATATAAGTCACACTTCTCCTCATAGAGGAAATTTCTCCAAATCATCACTGTGAAGACCACTATAGAGAATTCATGATCAGGTTTTAAGTAGTTTATAAATTGTATCATCAATTTGAGGGATTCATAGGCTATCATTTTGTCATATTACATGATTATAAAACCCAATCCCTTTTTGGATTCATAATTATAGATAGAAAATACTTTTCCTTGGTGGTTAATGTGATAAAAAGTGCAGTGATTAGCCACTTCATCATTTCTTTAATTCTCTCTTCACATTCATCAGTTTAGAAACAATTGAAACTTTTATTGGTTATCCTGGTTAGTAGGAAGAACATCATGATATATTTAAAATAAATTGATGATGGAACCTAGATAATCTAATGAAACTATGTATTTCCATCTTAGATATTACTCTAGACCATCATTCAATTTCCTCTATTTTGAAGGATCCACCAATATCCCAATATTGGTCATAACATTCCCCAAGAAGGTTACATTATACATCTAGAACTATAAATTTTTTTACTTAACAAATAAAGTTTACTTTGAAAATGTCTTCAGTAATACATTCAATTTATCATCATGTTCCTCATTACATTTGGAGTAGATAAGAATATAACCGACAATGACTACATAAAAATTCATGGTAATCCCTAAATAATCTATTCATCATGTCCATGAATATTTCTAGATAATTTTTGAGTCCAAATAGAATCTCTATAAATACTAGTGCTCGTGCCTTTTACAAGAATCGTCCTTAGGGATACCCTTCTTCTTCACATTTAGATTGTAATATCTCAACTAACGATCCACCATATAGAATTATTGTTCTCAATGTAGCGAATTGACCAAGTCTCAAATCAAAGTAAGAGGGTAATTGTTCTTTACTATTATTTTATAATGATCATGATAATTAATGTTGAGGTGCATTGACAAATCCTTATTATTGAAAAAAGGACCGGTCCACCCCACAAATAAATAACTTTCTTGTATAAACCTTTTAACCAAATTCACTTTTAACTATTTTATTAACATTTCACATTCAAAACAAACATTCGATGAGGATTAATTTATGACAAAAAATCTATAGGAAAGAATTTTATCAATAACCCAATCTATTAGTTAGGTTGAACACCAAAAAAATTTTCAGGAAACACATCAATGAATTTTATTACAATTAGAATGCCATCTAGGATTATATTTTTCATTGTTTCAATCATTTTAGAAGATATAATGTTTCAGAAGGTAAAAATATTAATGCCTAAGAATATGATACAAAATGAGGTTCATCCACCTCCTTTCACTTTTATTGAATCAGATGATTTTTCATTATATGAATGGTTATTTTATTCCATTGAATTTTTTTTGGCAATATATATTGAAATATAATCCACACCCAGAATAAAATTGAATTACGGTTAAGGGAGCTTCAACCTGATTACTAAAAAATCAATCCCTATAATTTTGGATTGGTAATGATTTATATTATTGGGATGAAATAATTCCACCATTTACTCACTTCACCAATAACTTATCTTCCATGTTTTGAGGTGTTGTTTAAAATTTTTCTTAAACTTATATGATATGAAAGAATGTTCAAAATAAATAAAATTGGGCATTGTATATCCGTAAAAGAATAAATAGAGAACATGTTACCACTTTATTACTTGGATCCACCTTGATAGTTTTGATGGGAAAATATCTCCCTTACATTCCAAGCCTTGGAGATTGTTTTCACTAGTTATCATAAAATCCCCTTGGATTAGTGCATTGATTCAAGAAGTTTCATAGATACTTACTGTAACAAAATTGATAATAAGTTGATGGTTGATTGAAGAACTCCATTCTTAAATCAAATTGTTGGGTTTTCCCATTACAAATCTCTAGATTGGGGTCTTTCTTTCCAATACCTAAAGAATTTCATTACTGCCTTCAAAAAATTTCTTGGATACTTCAGCATACACATTTGACAAGTGGGATGTTAGACATTCATTCCCCCATGAGACTTTTCTATTACACTACCATAATTAAAATCAATTATCAACTACTTATCTCTATACTTTCGATATCCTTGATATTTGCAGATATTTATTTTGTCATTTAGGGAACATTATAACATTTTCTCATAACCATCAATATATAAAATTTCTAAAGTATATCGTATACTCAAATTTAACCCACTATAAAGTGGAAAAAATTACATTACTAGGAGACAAAAAAATATTGAGGTGTATCATGATACTTTTAGGAATTTCACATCATAAAATCAGATGTATTCATTATCTTGTTTCTTGAGGTTAAAAAATCCCTCTATATTTTATGTCAAGGAGCATGATGAATATGTTTTTGGAAAATCATTTTACAGGATACCTTCCACTCCAACACATAAATCTCCTCATTTGGTATCATATCTTTGACCAAAATCCATCATTGATAAACTTTTAATTTTCATATGATAAAAATACATAATTAATATTTTATTTTAAGGTCATTAAAGGAAGCAGAAGATCATTTCAACGGAGTTGATCCTATTATACATTATTAAGGGATCAATATATCCACTATAATTTTGAGGCCTTTGTCACAAAACAATATCAATATCTAATTTCCCTTTCTTCAAAGGATTTTGGGGGTGTTAATCATCCTAATTAAATTTTTAGTATATGAGTTGAGTTAATTGAGAAATTACTTTCATCAAATTCATTACCCATTAAACCATCGGGTTAAGAATCTCATTTGATAAGTCATCACATTACCCCTCACATTGGTTATTGGAACAGTTTCTCCAATTTATAAACATTAAATAAAATAAAGGTGGTATTCGTGATGAAAT
This sequence comes from Viscum album, assembly GCA_963277665.1. Lineage (NCBI taxonomy): Eukaryota > Viridiplantae > Streptophyta > Magnoliopsida > Santalales > Viscaceae > Viscum > Viscum album. The sequence continues at coordinate 1,763,764,098 of OY728125.1, forward strand.
TTTTAAAATTATAAAATCTGAAACCATTAACATTTAAATAATAACTCATATATTCGTTAAATTATGATTTTATAGGTTTCATTCCATGATATATTTAATAATATAAAATAACATGGTTATTCTTATTCTCTTAATAATGATTCATATGAAGATTATGAATTTTCAAATGTACATACCTTTAGATTGTCAAACAAGGTGTGTAGTAAGGACCATTTTGATTCACTAGGTGATGATCAAGTCAAGATAAATGTTCCCTCTTCGGGGTTATCATCCCTAGGTACAGTTGTTTAAAATCCAAATCCAGTTGTAGTATTTGGACATGGATTTATTATCTCAGAAACTAATTACTCTATATATTACCAAAATTTAGGTGTTTTTTACATACATATTCATATCTATAGGGATTTCAAAATAGTTTTCTAATCATGGTCCCTAATAATTACTAAACATTTATCTGATACAACTATGACAACCCATATCTTCCAAAAAAAATTATTTCCTGATTTATTACATAAAGATACACATAATACCACCCCATAAGATCATGATTCCTATTATACATTGGTAATTTGGTAGATAACATAAAAAATGTATAAAAAATATAACAACAATATCTAAAAGCACTATAAAATGAACTTATATTCCTTGGAAATTATAAACCTTTAAAGGATAACCTGGGAATTCAACTAAGAAAGAGGAGAGATATAAAGATCATCAATGGAATAATCAAATATTAGAATAAGGAAAATTATAACATGTGTTTCCAGATGCATATTAAGGTAAATAATATTGGTGGTAATAAAAATGTTGAATAATTACGAATGATATAACATGATAACAAAAAGACAATATGTGAATGTGGGAACAACATATAACATGACATTATAAACATATGTCCTGGCTAACCAGAAATACTCAATAACATAGTGTTCTTATAATAATCATTCACATGCTATAAATGGTATATCATCTGATAAAAACATTACCCAATGCGATGGAGGGATTTATAATTTTGGGCTCACTTGTCACAATCATATCATATACATCCATAAGTGTGACACATAGATTCAAAATTCTGGGGATGTATTTCATCACTTTTAATTTAATTATTATTGAGTGTTGGTTATATAAATGGATGTCCCAAATAAATAAACGATCAGTACATCTAGTTGAATACCCTTGAGTGTCAATAGGGATCAGTATTCCCTACACAAATTCTTTTCGTTGAATATCATAGGATAAGATCATAAGCATCGTTTTGGTACATAATAATTCATTCAAGGGTTTAATAAGAGTTAAAGGGGAATATCATCAGTTAAACCTAATAAATAAAGTAATTTTTATCTGTAAAAATATATCCCAATCACGAATATATGAAAGATAAAAGGCATAATATAAGTAATTTTCTAGAATATATAGGAAAAGGATATGATCCCATACCATGAGGGGGGGACTTATAAAATCTTTTGTGGAGATTATTATGAGATTGTGGACACATTGAAAGGGATCTATAGAGGAAATGTCTGAGTATATTTATGAAAGAAGGGTTTATAGTGAAGTGGATTTGGAGTTTGTGTGGTGTAAAATAGAAAAAGAGAGGATAAGTATTTATTAATTTCCAAATATTTGTTATGGAAACTATATGATAAAATAATCCAAACAACACATCATACTATGTTTTCCCCATGGTTTTTTCCAAAGAGGTTTTGATTTCACTAGCTATATGTCTAATAACCTAAATCTTTATAATTATACACATGGTGATGTGGAATTGATTCATGTTTATAATGAATTAATTTATAAACCATAAATTATAATATATGTTTTGGAGTATTAATTATGGGGTTATATAAATAATCAAAAAAATAGGAACACATTATTTAAAATTGGAAACATTATATTGTTCATTGATACTCTTTATTTTATTTTTAGATCCAATTTAATATTTTATGATGTCATAATACATAATGTTTAATTATACCATATTTAATTTTTTGTTAGAAATTCAACATTGTCTAAAAATAATGAACAATTAACCATTGGATAATTTAAAAATGTGAATTTAAGTAAATAATACTTTTATAAAAAATATCTAAATATGATAAATTTTAATTTGTAATAAAAAACCAAATTTATTGCAAAATATTAGTTATTTGATAATAACTATTTTCAAACCCCTATACTAATTACATCTAAATTAATAAAAATATATAATTTTTTATATTTGATAAATATAATTTAGTAATAATATTTTATAAAAATAATTTTTTTTTCAAAACTTCTTGATTCATCAAAAATATCTTATTGAATGAAATTATATATTTCTAAAAAATAAAATTTGTTTTTCATTGAATCAAAATATAGTTTTTTCTCAAACATATAATTTAATATTTATAATGTAAAAATATATATATATAATCATTATTTTGTTAAAATAATGCAATTTCATACTATTGGGGTCTATATTGATAGACCATTATTAAAATAGTAAATTATACAAGGGTATGGTGTGAAATGGTCAGATTCTATTAGGGTGGTTCGAAAAATTTAGATGTGGTAGTGATCTCCCTAATTTTATGTTCTCCCATAAACAGTTTCACACATGCTTTAGTTTTAGAATCTCATATTGGGAATAGGGAAGAGAAAATCTCAGTGATGATATCTCCCATAGAAGCTCTGATAAATGAGCTTTATAGGGTCTGACCCTACCCATCGAGGACATCATATATTCAGTCTATGTAAATTGTAATTTATTACAACCATTACTATAATAATCATAATGGTTATCATACACAAACTATATTATAAATGGTTACCACACATAATAATCATTTAATCTCGATATAATATGACTTATAACAGTCTAAAATAATAAAATTAGTTCACTTGTTTTATATAATTTCATTTCTTAATAATCCAATCACATATTTAAAGATTGTATTCCATTTATAAATGATTGTATCATTATATATCTTGTACACTTAATCGAGTGATCGTGATTGTAAGCCTTTCATAACATAACTTTTCTCATTAAACTCAACTATATGAAGCTATATATTTAATACATTATTCGTTATTCCAAACACATTATGTGATTCACATATGTGGCCTTCCATACATCGAACACACCTGGTAACCCTTTCATGAGATAAATTTTTTAATCTTGATCAACCTCTCAAATGTCGTCAATATTGAAGTATTTATAGGAAATTTCTACTGAAAAAAATGAACTAAAACTAAATTGGAACCATTAATTCCATCAACATTATGTGTTACGAACATGGAATAATTAAATTTTCATTGATCACATGACTCATAGGTCAAAAGACTCCCTTCATATAAACTGTTCATTAATGAGACTTGCATTGTGGGCCTATCTATATGCATCGCATTAACCCTTTATATTATAAGCTCACCAAACACACATGAGTCTGGAGACTTATCTTCCACATAAAAATCACTCAATTAAACTCATTCGAAAGGTAATGTCACTCGATAAACTCAAAAAATGTGTCATCCTTCATTCAAAACAAATGAATTCTTTATAAAACATTGAAAAAAAATCATTCTGGCCTCAATGAAACTAATTATTTGTTTCTTCCTATGTAACATCCCTTTCATGATTTGCATGAACACATCACCTGCTTCATTTTAACTCATCAAGTTTCTTAATTCAACAGAACTTACATGGTATAATGATCCATTGGTTATTAATTTTCTTCACCTAACTTTCTCACATGATTCATCATTTTGATTTTGTTTCATGATTCCCTTAAACATATATTGTTCAAATTCATCACATAAGTTGACATATCATGAGACATAAGGGTTTATGTGGTTGTGTTACTCTCACTCACTCATTCTATCTCATGACCCTTGAGTATTAACCTGGAAAACACTTTTATTTTTTATATTTAAGATAAAAAATTTATTAAACACCAAATAAACATTTAATATTAATTCCAGATTTTGATTTTTAAAGTTTCAAAAAATTTCATAGGATTCCAAATATTTAGTATATTTTTCTATAAAACACCACATAATCAAAAAAAATTATTATTTTTTCATGTTTAATATTCAAAAAAATATTTTCTTAGAGCATATTTAAATCAAGAACACCCCCTTAAATTATCTTTACAAGGAATATACATAGTATTAACACCAAAACCCCAACCGTGTTCTTAATATATAGAGATATCAAGAATGAAATTTTATTTTTCCAAAAAAATGTACACATGGTCCACACAATATCCAACAAGGGATTCATCGTCTTTAAATAGTTTAGATAAACAATATAATACAATGTTTGATAATGAATCTAAAACCAAACATATGTTTGGGTCTAACAAATATGGTTAGATTGATAACCCTTGTAATTCCCAAATATTAGTTATAGTAATTGTAAAAACTAAATTCCTCAAAAATACAACACATATTAATTCTTATAGGGTGCTCAAGAACAATATAAATGTGAAGAAAAGCATTGGTATTAGATAAATTTGTAGATGGGTAAACAAAAGTTCATGCATTGGAAACATAAAATTCTAGTAATATATACACTTCTCTATGAATATATTTCTGAGTCATAAAACCAGTCAAATAGTATGGTTTCGACTTAAAATTACTGTTTAAAATGGATTCTAGTGAATCTGAAAGTCCAAAATAAGAAATATCTCTCAATGAATCAGTACTATGGGAGCCATATATGGAGGAAGAGATGAATTCCTTAATGTTCAACAGCATATGGGAGAAAGTATGAATTTTACATAGTAAAATGTTTACACCAGAATAAATGGTTATGCTATATGAAATTATATGCTATTGGAAGTGAAGGAACCTAGAACACCCTGAGAGGGTAGAGTTAAATCAGGGTGTCATGTTTTTCTTTTAATTGGATGGATCTTGATCACACATTATTAGAAACATGTTAATCCTATCTAATGAGAAATTGTATAAAATAAACAATCACATACAAAGTTAAGACACACTTATTTTACTTGGTTCTACAATAAGGTCTACACCCAATAAACATATGCCACTAGTGTGATTGTCATACCAATATCCACTAACATTCACTAATTGTGTAGTATAGATGTTCAGCACAATCACTATGTGCTAGGGTCACTACCTTTATAAGGTTTTAAGGATAGAACACCACGTCCCTTGGATCACTTCTGTTGGTTCCCCAATTCCCAATGCATTAGGAAGAATATGAACTCAATTTTTCATCATTAAGGTCGCATCAATAGGTTTGAATTAAATAATGCATAATCAAATATAGATAGATGCTCTATTGATGTCTCATTTTCCCCTATAGATTTATTCTACTTTTACATGTAATGTTCATTCGTGATCATGTCATCCACGAACCGACCTTCTTCATATGTTTACCACTATGAACTGTGTACTGCATGTGTTTTGTGTGATGCCTCCATGTACTGCCTATAAAACCCCAACTCCATACCTCCTTTACAAACCACGTCCACGTACTGCTTCTTACCCATAGATCATCTCCTCTTCTGGTAATCCTCTTCCCTGAATGGTCTCCCGTGAACCATTTTCCATTAAAGACATCGGTTTCCTACAAAACCCGTTCTATGGACTACCTTTCTAGTCATTTTTTTTCGGAATCCTCCTCACAAACCGCTTCTCCTTCACATGGTTGTCTTCTTTTAAACCACATATATACATCCCAAAATTTCTTTCGGATTTCTAATCAAGTATTTTTTCTATAATGAAATGATTAGTTATCCTTATATAGGTAAGTACATATGAAGAAACCATTATAATATCTGGGATAATATAATCCATATTTAAAAATTGTTAGGTCCACTTGGATGAATACCATGAGAGGGGGGTGGTTAAATCAGGGTATAATAGATTTAAACATTCTCCTGTTCAGATCTTGATTTGTTGTTAGATAGAACTCAATTATCTCTTCTTACCATAGAAATATATGAACACATTTGAAATCATGAATGGGGCACGGAAATTTTTACTTGGTTCACCCTCACTAGGCTACGTCCAAGAGGAATAAAACTACAATGTGATGATGTACCAAATTCACTAACTCTCATTGCCAATGATGAGAACAATTTTCAGGCTATATCTTCTATTCCAAAGCTTAATGCATTTGAAAGGTTTAGGTTCTTCTCACTGAATTCCATAGGGTCACTCCCTATGACTCTTTCTCTAGCTCAATTTTATTGGAATGGGTCACCGTCATCCTCTTACTGCACTCACATCTCTTGGAAAATAATCCACCACAGTTTAAGGACTTGTAGGTGAAACACAATTTATTGATATGTAGGTCCCTTCATTTGTATGAATTCATGCATCCTCAACTATAGATAGATTCTCTGTTGAATTTCCTCTTTCACCTGTAGATGAATTCCACCTTCTTGGGTACTACTTGGCACCGTAAATACTTTTTCAAACTTATTTTAATCACTCACAAGCTTCCTTGTGAAAATATTGAACCACCTTCCTCTCCCATGTATAATGTATAGGGTTTGATACTCAGGTCACCTTCTTTGTGTACCTCCACCACTACTATGAACCACCCATCATCGATGGACTGCCTTCGTCTTCGCGATCGTGTACCGCTACCGTGTACCGACTCCATGAACCTCCATGTGAAACCCCTCATTTTTGCGAACTGTTCTATGTTCACGGACTGCCTTCACTTCAGTGTACCAGAGATCCTCCTCTATGTACCGCTTGTGGAATTCTTCCTCTTACATACCGTAGATTACTCCTCCACATACCATAATTACTTCTTCACGTACCAGACTTCCTTTGCAGGTTATGAATCCACACAAATACCTTCAGCACGAACCACTTTCGGAATTTTCCGAATTCCAAAAGAAAAATATTCTTTCTAATGATGTTCAATCTCCCATGTAATCCATGAGATTAGTGATTCTTATATAGGAAAATATATTTTCAAAATCTACTAAACCATGATTTAAAAAATCATCAATCCATCCTTCACCACATACTGATCCTTCTGCCTTTACGAACTACAAGCCACTTGCGAACGATTTCTCCCAACCAGTCCTCATACTATCTTAGTTCTTATGCAGTTTATATCCTCTAGTGATAACAACCCATCCATATACCACACCACCTTCCAATGTGAACTGTTTTTAGTTTCGCGAACTGCACCCGTGTACTGTTTCCACCGCACCATGTACCATTCTCGGAATATGGTACGCAACCAATGAATTATGGTACGCGGTTCTAACCCTTTTCCTATTTTATTCAACATTATTCATACCATTCACTCGTATGAATAAATCATTCTTTTTCCAACATCAAACTCCTGATTTTGAGGCCCCAAAACATAGAAAACATTGGGAAACTGTGTCATCTTAAAAACATGTCTTCAGCAAACACCAACCATACTCATTTATGGTCATCTGGCTTTGTCAATCAACACAACCACACACAAAACATTCCACGGGGACACCATGAGTGTTTTTCCCCAAAAGTAATCAATATTTATTATTCCATATCTTACATTCAAATGAAATCATCATTTTATGATACTTAATGAATAAAACACAACATAAATAGTTAAATACCATGTTATTTATATCAAATGGATATTTTCCCTAAAATATAAGAAAATACTTAATTCATGAAAAGTATTCATTGAATCACACAAATTCTTTCACATGTGTTATCCTTCTAAACATATTATGTATAATAATTTAATACTTAACCTAGGTAAATGGAAACATAATAAGGGGTGATCTCAAATACAAATTAAGGGAAACCATTAGAATAATGGAAATAATAGAATAAATATAATTGATGGAATAGATAAACAACATGGTGTTATAATAAAACTAAAACTAGGGAAATGTTATAATAATTAAAATAACAAAAAACATAGATATCATTTATACTGATCTCATATGGATGGAATTCATAATTCTTGAATATCCAAAACTGATGGTCAAGTTCTCATGCCAAGACATTCATTATCATCATGACCACAATAAAGACATCCTTCTGAAATGGTTAGGCCTACACTAAATACCCAAATTTATAAATATGTTCTATATCATGGGACCTATCAATGCATCAAGGTGTTATGTCATTCCTGGCCCCACCCATCACATTTTTAAGTTCAATTCATTCACGATGAGAGAAATTAAGGGTATTCAGACCATTACTAAAGAAATCTCTTAGTAATGAAAATTTTCTATATCATGAAAATTGTGGAATATAAAAACATGAATATAATAGGTTTTTAGGAAATAATCATCAATATTTCCAATTTTTCCCCCATAAAAAATGGATAACAAGACCATAAACCAAATAGATAAATAAATTTTTTGTTGAAATATACAATGTAACCCACACATAGGGGGATGAATTGTTTCTTTTTAAATACTTCCAAAAATATGTATTTTGTCACCCTCTGTAATTTAATCATATATGCATCATTTTTCTTCTTTCTAAAAATTTGCAGTGGATGAACAAAAAGAAAGAAAAAATATTCTTATAGTGGTTAGAAGCATAAGGATCCCCCAGTCCACATGACCAAATACACTTTCTACAATCTTAGTGAATTTCACTAGAATATTTCTTTTACCATAAGACCGAAATTCCACAACTGAGTGTAGGATGTTAAAACCCTTACAATAAGGATATAACAAAACTCAGATTTCTAGTTATCTAATAGAGAACTAGTTATCTACAACTTAGATCAAGAAGATGATACTCTACCACTACTATGAACGTGAAGTTGAAACTCTATTAAATCAAAACAATATGATTTTTTGAAAACTTGTGGATATTCACAATAACTATATCAAAAATCAATATTTGATGGATATTATTCTTCAGAAATAATATTATTTAAGAAATAAAGTGTTTGAATCAATCCTGGTTGTAGAAATATCATCAATAAAAAAGTAGAAAAAAATAGTGCAGTTGAAAACATACAGTAGAAAATGTTAGAATGTGTAGGTCATAAAAGTTTATTCTTTTTTGAGATGTTTTATTATTGTAGAACTAAAACAATTTACCAGAGTATGTTCATATAAGAGAAATATAGGTCCTTTTTAAATATCTTGTGTCTCCCTCCTTTTTAAAAAAATGATACTCTGATAAAATATATTTAAAGTTAATATCATGATTCAGAATTATTGATCCAAAAAAGAGGCCTGATAAATCGTATATATTCAAATTCTAATAAAATAGGGTAATTGTAACATCCAATATGAATAGTAGTGGTTTCTCCCTTAAATATGTTTCTTTGAATGAAATATTATGAGATCCAAATCATTAACAAATGAACTTTGAAACAACCTAGAACTCTGTCAAGACCGTTTATTAAATCCAAAAAATTATCATGGATTTAAATTTATGACATTGACAAGTCAAACGTAGGGTTCTTTCACAAAAAATTATTAAACATAGGGATCAACTATGTAGTGTTCATTCTCTGAACAAAAGGTATAAATATTAAGATTGGTCATAAAATTAAGGTTGAAGATACATAAATTTATCTCTAAAACGTAAGTTTAATAACATATACAGGTTTATTTAAGCATAATTTCTCTTCTTGATAAATGTAATTTTCCTTTCAAATGCAAGGTTCTTTAACCATAATTTTCTGACAATGTAGGGTTGATTAACCATATGTAATGTTTTAAATGTAGGGTTTAGATACTATAGTTTCTTATTCTAGCATAAGGTTAAATTCAAACATACGGATCATGGTCCATACATTCTATACAAAACGTAGGGTTTATACCTTACATTATGCTAATCCATGTAGGGTATGAATAGTGTTTCCAGAATTCCTAAAAACATATCCTATACCCTTTAATAAATATTCCTTGTGAATATAAAACATGAAAGTAATTTAATAAAAATATTATAAAGAATATTAATTCAATGAAATACACTTAAGTGAAATCATTAACAAAACTAACAAGGGTATTTGATAGATTCAAAAAATAATAAATTATAGAGTATTGTTGAGACAACACATACCCAACAATCTCCCACTTTTTGATGTTATAAAACCATATAAATTAAATAACACAATATAGAATTTTGTAAAAATACTTAAGGAAAATATTTATAACTATATTTTGATTTCACATTATTATATTGATAAAATCAATAGTTGTGTTTATCCAATTTTCTCCCCATTTTATGATACCAATATGAAAGTACAGAAAAATGAATAAAATGTGATTATCGTTGCATAGAATGATAAATGAATGATTGCAAGTACTATTTGGAGAAATAAATTATGGATCATGGAAATTGAGAAAAACATAAAAGGATATAAAATAAATCACGGAAAAAATTATAATAACTAAATTTTATTGATAAAAAAAATTGTACATATACAATAGACACATTATCTATGGGAAAAGGATATGTATATGATTTGGTGGAAAGTAAAAGGGTTTTTTCAGGGTTTGTTTCGGGTACTAGTTCTATAAGGGCATGAGTACCATGAAATACATTTTTCAATTCTTGCATCTACACTTGTAATAATTCAGAAATATTACCTCCCATCATTCTTATCAAAATTATGGAATCCTGATTCACATTATGAATTTCAACTAAATTGGATTTCAAAAATTCATGCAGACTTTCTCCTTTCTTTATAAACATATCTTTGTGATCGCTTAACTTTTTTAGCATAACCTATATACCAGGTTCATTTTATGTCAGTTTCTCAAAAAGAAATATTTGGTTGTCAAAAAAGACTGACATAGGGGCACTATTTCATCAATGGTTATGAAATCATTCATTAATATCTACCATGATAGATGTTATGGTTTGAAATATTCTAATCAGATCAGGTTATTTTGAAGGGGTAGAGGTAGAAGTTCAGACATGACTAACACTTCCCTTGATAGACTCGAATTGGGTTCTCGAATATGACATTAGTTCTGAAAAATATATTTTGGAAATAGGTTCAGACATTATTTTTCCAATATGATTTATAATATCCCTGTTAAATGCCTCAAAATATTTCATTAACACATATGTTTATTTAATTTCTTAAAGATGATTCTGAAAAGACTCAATCTCAATCCTTGGGGCTGATAAATTCTAAAAGTCATAAAATGAATTCCTTACTACTTCCAAGTCATGTTTAAGAATATAATTCTCATACTAAACTTTAATGAACTTAATCATGTGATCTTCAATTTGGTTAGTCATGGAATTAGATATCTCTTCATCCTGATTCATTGACTGATAAATGGCCCCAATGGCTAAAGAGTTTGAAGCGTACTTCTCAATTGAATTTTAAACAAACATTTCACTTCAACAAGATAAATTATCAAGTACATATATCTTTTTCCCAGAGACATATCCTGGTCTCTCCAATGACTAGTCAATGGATGAGATAACCTAATGCTCAACAACATCTGTAACCTCAGTTTCTAATCTGTGTACTTTTTGTTCTTCTGGGGAACTCTTATCCTGTGAAGCTACATACTGAAGATATAGTTTTTAACCAACTTCTTCTACATGGTCCAATAGTAGTGTAACATCTTGAATTTAATTAAAATAGATTTCAGCCTATTTATCTTCTTCATGTGCTAGTTCTTCAAAATTAACTAAACAGGTAGCTTCCCCTGAACACAACATTTTTTCTTTTGCTGGTGGTTCTTCTCGGTTCCTTGGTTTCATAAGTAGCTCCTCTAAAACTTCATTTTCATTGTATTCTTTATTTAAAACATAAAAAATTATTAGTTTTATTTTATCAAATTTATAGACACCTTACTTTTCAGAATCCCCAATTCATTCTCTTCTTATAGAGCATTGATCCCCCTGAGAAAATGATCCAGGCATCTATTGGCCATCTTCACCAAATGGTATAAGCTTACCCTTTACAGAACACTAGTATAATACCAACATCTTTATTGTACAAGAACTCAGAACAATACTGTGGTGACACCTCACTCTTGTATCAAATTAGTGAATCAACTCCATCCTGAACAGAATTAATGAGAGTATCCTTTTATAGGGATAAAAAAACATCTGATTATATTCTGGGAAAAAATAATTCAAATATCTCAACTTGCAACTTAAAAAATTTATCTTTATTTTATTGATGAATAAAAACATAATGTACATATCATGTAACAAAATTTTCCCCATCTAAGTTACTCTTGTGGAAAATGCAGTTTGAAAAAAAATTAGCTCTTAATGATCGGCCTCAGGATCCTTAACAATCATTTTCTTAATGTTCGCTGGTCCAAAAAAAAACTACATAAAAATAAATATTAATGATTTTTTTTTCTAAAACATCAATGGTCAAAAAGAAATATAGCTTCTTGAGGTCATTTCAAAATCTGATCTAGTTAAATATAATAAATTGAAAATTCCTTATCTTCTATTTTCAAAGATATTGTGTCTTCTGTTTCACCAAAACTGAACGGTATGCTACTATAGAAATTATAAAACAAAATTCACTTCATTGACTAATAATTCCACACCGTGAAGTTCAAAAGATTTCTTAAGTATAAGTTTCATCTCATACACCCACTCCAAGGCTATAGTCATTCCCTAATGAATCTTTTTTTGATGGAACTCATTGACTCTTCGGGTCAATGGGTTCTTCTTCATCGGTTAGCTTGATCATCGCCATTTCTAGGAATCTGAGGTTTTTAATGTTTTATGATTATATGGTTGTGATGTTAGGTGATGATTTGGGTAGGTGAAATGGATTGATAAACAAAGGGGTGATATAAATCGAAAGCATTCTAACATATAATGACATAATATTTCTCCCTTTCCAAATTACAATGGGTAATTATTACATTTTTTAAAAACAGATGACTTAAAAATTGAAAACTAATATATTTAAACAAATATAAAATGAGATAAAAATAAATAGTATAATAATTTTAAAATAAATAAATATTCATTAAAAATGAAATAAATTAACAAGTGTTTGTTTATAATAAAATAAACCTACACTTGTAACAACCCAAAAAATAATAAATGGAAATTCCTCTTGGTCTATTTAAATTTATTCTTATGGTTATGAAAAACATATGATCTTATGTGGTTTTATGTTTTGGATTTTAAAATACTATTAATAATTATGATTGTTGCTAATATAGTCGTTGAACAGTGATCACATGATTAGTATACATATAGGGCTTTAAAAAAACCAATTTACTCAAACAAAGGATGTGATGGCCTCATCCAGTAGACATTCTTTATATAAAGCCCATTTTTTAGAGCTTGAAAAAAGAGGTGGTGTAATTGGGATTATCTCTTGACCAATCCTAATCTGATCATGAACACGTTAATATTGAGCTGAACTGACTACAAGAGAAGTAGATGTTAATAGAGATTATCACCCGAGATATGTTATCTGAACCACCCCAAGAGTTTGTCACCATCATACACCTTGACAGTCGGTCTTATGTGGGTGTTATAACGAGTTATATAACAAGACCCTAGCACTATGACTATGTACATTATTCTTGTATAGAAAATATACATTCTTTTTATTGTTACTTTATAAATAGTTTTTAAGCACAAATAGTATTTTTAGTTAATATTCTACTAAGAAATCTATTTTGATGAAATAATGAATTTTTTAATTAAATAATATTTTAATAAAATATTCATATTATTAAATTAATTTTTATTAAATATAAATTATCTAATAATTTTATGAATTCAATTTCAATTTTTATTATGGTTTGAATGACGTTTTTGTAAAACCCCATGAATTTCTGATACATGTCGGTTTTTATATTAAAAGTAAAAATACACATATTAATAAAAATATTTAGATAAAATTAATATTATTTTTTCAATCAGGGCATCAAAATTATTCAACAAGGAATTGTTTATAATTTTCTGAGACAATCGTATTTTTGGGTACAAATTAAATACTATTTAAATATATAGTGTGTTATATGACATCATAATCAACCAATAGTGATGTAATAAAATACTAAAGACATTATGTTCGGCCAATATATGTTTTATAATTAAAATAATGTGATTTTGGGTTTTTTTTGATTTATTTTACAAAGCTTTAGTGGACCCTTCAAGGGTTATAAAAAAATTTCTCTTTTTAAATTACTTTCCTTTAGAGTGTGACTCACCTCCACTTATGAAACCCTATTATTTTAAGATTTTAGGCCATTGGACTTATAGAATATTTTTTCCAAACCCCTATGTAAATAACATGGGAAAAACCATGGTCTGGTTTGTGGTTTTGATTAGTTTAATGTGAGGTGTCCCAAACGTGATTAATAAATAATTCTCTCTCCTTTCCTATATAAGCACACCCAAGCTCCCACATCCTCTTCACTAAAAGAATTTGTAGTTTGAAAAACACCTTCCCTCCTTTATATAGAATCCCCATCAAGGTGATCCAATCTCCCAATAAGACTCTCTCAAGCATCTCCCATGATTTCTTAATTGCACTTCCAAGTAAGGGATTTTTTCCTTTTTCATTTATGTCTAATTTTCATTAAGTTGTTATGCCCTTTTGTTTTCTATTAAAATTGTTGGAGTATGATTTTTCACCACCTCCATACAGGCCTTTTTATGTTTGGATGATGGGATACCCCTATATCTCTCATTAATGCCTCCTATGTACACAAGTTACCATGCCGAAATTCTGTAAGGGATTTCTCTCTCTTCTTTTACATCTAAGTAATTCTTTGGTATTATGAATCTAAATTCCAATATGTTTTTTGGGAAATATATCTATATAAACCCATTACTATCCATTTCATATACACACTATGAGACATCCATTTCACTCTCATAAAACATTTTCATGAATCCTTATGTCACGTCGTTATGCTGCTGAAATTGCACCACATTTTTTCAATCCAAGATCATTGTGTAGTGAATACCATACCCATGTCTCTATCAGGGGTATTCAACTTTATTCACAAATACACATTGAATGGTACTTTCACTTATTTATTACCCATTACTTAATAATGGAATAACTTATGATTTTGATTTATTCCATGTTATATGATCTATGTGGCACACTTATGCATGAAATGAAATGTTTAAGAAGGGTGTGCTTGGATAGCACTCCAATGAATTGGGTAAAGTATAATATCATGATATGTCACATGAAATGAGTGTTGAATCATGCTAATTCAATTCAAATGAGGGTTTACTCATTATTCATGTACAACGAGGGTTTACTCATTCTCCATATGCAATGATCCTTGCCTCATGATAAATTCTATGTTAAGTGTTGTTGCCACAATTCAATGTTTTGATTATCATGTTTTATCATGCCTTTATGTTAATTTTTATCTTCTACTCCATTGAAAATCCTATTATCTAACATTTATTGTATTAACTATGTTATTCCATGTTTATTCCCTTACTAGGTATTATATCTCACCCTTTTCTTATGCATGTCCTCATGTTATCCCATTAAATGATAAGTATGAGTGAATGTAGTGGCCATGTAAAGAAAGTTTTCAATAAATATGTTTCATTTCATGTTATAAGAGGTTATGAAATGGGCCTAATCCCCAAAGAAACTTTAACTCTTAATCTTCTATGTTGTATCAAGTTATGGTTATGTAATAAATCATGTTTTAGTGTGTAATAAAGAACAATGTTGTTATAGTTGGTATCAGAGGATATGTTTATTTATTTTTGGGATTAGGACTAGAAAAACCTATTAAAGTCTTAGAGACAAGACTAAGTATAAAAAAACATCCCTATGTTATTGTTGTATTGAGTTAGTGGATTATCAATAAAATACATCCCTGTCTAGATATGAGCAGGTAGAGGTATCCCTAGAACAGATGTAACTAGGGGTGAAAACCACGACAAGGTGTTTCAGGATTTACCTAGGGCTTCCTGGTACACAATAATGGGCCTTGCTGCGCTCTTGGTTTTGAAACTCTTGCGGGATAAGCTTTTTTAAATTAACAAGATTATTATGAACCATTATAAAATATTTTTTTTTAAAAATGCCCCTAATAATATATGATTGAAGTTAGATCATGAATAACACAGATTGAATCCTTGAAATTCTTAAATTAAGGAAATAAATGTAAGTTATAAGTTATCCATTTTTGTTTTTGGATTCCCCTTTATTTGTTTAATATTTATCTTCCCTAATATTGTTGTGGATAACCTAAATGAGTAGAACCAGAATAAAAAAGTGATAGGTATGGTTATCTTATGTAGTTCTATGCATTCTTTTATATCCCAAAAGTTTAGTATAAACATCCCAAAACCATCAAAAATCATGGAAGTAAAGATGTCCGTGAGTATGAAAAATGGGGCAATCATTTCATCCCATGAATATAAATCCTCCCCTATCGTAATTTGTGTACTGAACTTCCCAGAGAACCTATTCATACTCCCTTTGGTAGAATTTGATGCAATTCTTGGCATGGATTTGATTTCCCTATATGAAGCCAACATAAATTGATGTCAGAGGGAAATCCCTCTCTATGTGGTGAATAAACCCCCGATTCTGTACAAGTGAAAGGAGAAAGATGAATCTTCCTTAGCTCCATACTCTCAAGAGTGGATATTTCTGCCCTATGATCATGCTTATCTAGCTCAGATGATTAAGTATATGTAGGCAACCATCCTTGAATAAAGGCTGATTGTGAGGGAATTCACTAATGTGTTTTCAGAGGAAGAGATTGTTCTTCCTCCTATAAGAGATGTTGAATTCTCAATTGATCTTATACATGGGGCATTTCCAATATCTAAGACTCCCTATAGAATGTATGTTGAGGACTTTGAGGAGCAGAAGAAACAACTACAGGAGAGTCTAGATAAAGGGTTTATATGCCCAAGTGATTCACCATGGGGTGCACCAGTCCTCTTCGTCAAGAAGAAGGATGGGTCAATGAACCTTTGCATCGATTATCGCGAGCATAACAAAATCATGATAAAGACCAAGTATCCTCTCCCACGAATAGCTGAATTTTTTGATCAACTGCGAGGAGCATAATACTTCTTTGAGGAATATTTGTGGTCATGCTATTATCATGTAAGGGTGAAGAATAAAGATATCCATTAGACTACTTTTTGAACAAAATAAGGGCACTATGAATTCATAGTAATTCCTTTCGGACTCACTAATTCTCTAGAAATATTCATGGACATTATAAATAGATTCATTTGAGATTACCTCAACAAATTTGTGGTTGTCTTTATTTATTATATTCTAATATAATCTTAAACCAAGGATGATTATGAGGGGCATCTAATAACTATACTAGAGACATTGCAAAAGAATAATATCTATGAATTGTACAGAAAGTGTGAGTTCTGGTTGAAGGAGGTATCATTCTTTGTCCATAGAATCACAAGCAATGGGATATCTGTGGATCCTACCAAGACAACTACAATAGAGGGATAGTGGAGGAAAACATCAGTAATGGATATATGTAACTTCTTTGGGGTTAGCTTGATATTATCAACAAATTGTTTAAAATCTCTCACAATTTTCCAACCCTCTTACCCTTCTAACTTGTAATAGAGTAATGTTTTCATGGAGTGATGAGTGTGAAGAAAGCATAAAGGAGATGAAAAGCATGCTCATCATTGTGCTCGTTCTCACTTTAACCACAAGTGGAGAACCTTTTGTGGTATTCAGTGATGCTTCGAAGAAAGGAATGTGATGTGTGTTGATGCAAAATGAAAAATTCATCGCCTATGCTTCACGAAAATTGAGATTTCATGAGAATAATTATCCAACACATGATATGGAGTTGGCTTCGGTGATCATCACTTTAAAATTTTGTCAGCATTATCTCTTTCGGGGGAAGTGTGAAATATATACGGACCACAAAAGCCTAAAGTATATATTCACACAGAAACAGTCGAACATGCGCCAATGAAGATGGTTAGAGCTGATCAAATACTGCGACTACTCAATCCATTACCACCCTAAGATAGAGAACAAGGTGGTGGATGCTCTAAGTAGAAAGGACCCAGGAGTTCTATCATTGATGAGAATTTAAAAGGATCCAATATTCATAGATTTGATGAATATGGACATAGAAATCATAAATAATGGAACATCATCAATCCTTTCACAAATTAGTTCTCAACCGTATCTTTTGGAAAAGTTAATGGATGCTCAAAAGGATGATGTGGGAATTCATAAGAATGTAGAAGCAATCATAATAGGGAAATCCTTAGTTATCAATGATAATGAAGAAGGAATTGTGAGATTTGGGAAACGACTATGTGTTCCATAATGCTTGGAGTGGAAGAAGGAACTTTTGGATAATGCACATAGTTAAAATTTATCTATTAACCTACGAAATACAAATACGTATCGAGATCTCTGAGAGAATTATTTGTGGGATAATTTTAAAATGGGGATTTTTGAATATACATCAAAGAGTCTGGTGTGTCAGCAAGTGAAGGTAGAGTGGAATAATTCTAAGGGGATGATGCAACCATTGCCCATACCAGCATGGAAATGAGACAACATCACCATGGACTTTGTCACCAAACATCTTAAGACATCCAAAGAAAATAATGAAATCGGGGTTGTTGTGGATCAACTTACAAATTCTGCACACTTCATTACAATTCAGGAGGATTTCTCATTGGAACAACTAGAATAGATATATATCAGGGAAGTGGTAAGGATACATGTAGTACCACTATCTATTGTATCCGATTGAGATCCATGATTTTCCTCTATGCTTTCGAAGAGTCTTCTACATGATCTGGATATTGAACTGAACTTCAGTACGGCCTGTCATCCTCAAACTAATGGCCAATCTGAGAGAACTATTTAGAAACTAGAAGATATGTTAAGATCGTGTTAATTGGACTTTAAAGGAGGATGAGATCAACATCTTCCTCTGCTTGATTTATCCTATAATATCTGTTTCCACTCTATCATCCAAATGGACCCTTATAAAGCCCTATATGTGAAGAGGTGTAGAACAACAGCATTTTGGGATGAAGTCAGTGAGCGTAAGCTGCATGGACAAGAAATGGTCAATTAAATGGTGGAGAAGGTGAAAACCATTCCACATCAAATCAAGGAAGCCCAGAGTCGATGTAAGAGTTATAAAGATAACTGTCGATGAGATCTTGAGTTTACCGATGGAGGAATGATATTTCTACACATATCTCCATGGAAGAAGGTCATGCGGTTTGGAAAGAAGGGGAAGATAAGTCGTAGGTACATCGGCCCCTTAGAGACTCTTGATCGTGTCGGGACTGTGGCCTATCTACAAGCACCTCAACTATAATGGAAAAAGTACCTGATGTCTTTCATGTATCCCACTTAAGTAAGTACATACCAGAACCTTCACATGTACTATATTTAGAGGTAGTACAGCAGTGGGATGATATTTCTTGCGAGGAGAAACCATTGAAGATCTTAGATCGTAGAGAAAAAGTTCTACCAAATAAGACAATTCCCCTCATCAAGGTGTTGTGGAAAAATGAAAAGTTTGAAGAAGCGGCATGGTAATTGGAAGAAGTGATGAAGAAAAGTTACCCAAATCTATTTTAGTATGTGAAAAGGAAACTTCTAGGGAAAATTTTCTTAACGGGGGAAGATTGTAACAACCCAAAAATTCATTAATGAAAATTCCCCTTGCTTTATTTAAATGTCTTCTTATGGTTATATAAAACATATGTACTTACTTGGTTTTATGTTTCGGATTTTAAAATAATATTAAGAATTGTGATCGTTTCTAGTATAGTCGGTGAACAGTGATCACATGATTAGTATATATATATAGGGCTTCAACAAATCCAATTTACTCAGACAAAGGAATCGATGGCCTCATCCAGTAGAATCACCCCATACGAACCCGATTTTTCATATCTTGTAAAGGAGGTGGATTCATTGGACTTCGCTCTTGACCAAACCCAGGTTGAGCTTGAACACGTTAGGATTGAGCCGATCTGACTACGGGAGAAGTGGAAGTTAATATAGATTACCACCCGAGTGATGTTATCGGAGCCACCCCAAGAGTATGTTACCATCACACGCCTTAACCTTCAGTCTTATGTGGGTGTTATAAGGGGTTATGTAACGAGACCCTAACACTGTTTCTATGTAAATTATTCTTGTATAGATAATATACATTCTTTTCATTGTTACATCATACATAGTTTTTAAAGCAAAAATGGTATTTTTAGTTAATATTAAACTAAGAATTATATTTTGATAAAATAATGGATTTTTGAATTAAATATCATTTTAATAAAATATTTTTATTATTAATAAATTAATTTTTATTAAATATAAATTATCATATAATTTTACGAATGAAAATTTAATTTTTATTAATGTTTGAAAGATTTTTTGGTCAAAATACATTAATTTTTAATAAATGACAGTTTTTATATAAAAAGAAAAAATTCACAAATTTAGAAAAAAAATTAGATTAAATGAATAATGTTTTGGGAATAAAGATGTCTAAATTATCCAATGGTGAATTTTTCATAATTTTCTGAGATAGTAGAACTTTTGGGTAAAAATTTAATACCGTTTAAATATATAATGTGTTATATGCCATCATAATGACCCAATAGTGATGTAATAAAATACTATAAACATTATTTTCGGAAAATATATGTTTTTCCATTAAAATAATTTGATTTAGGGTTTGTTTGATTTATTTTACAAAGCATTAGTGGACTCTTCAAGGCGTATAAAACAATTTGTCTTTTTAAATTTTTTTCCTTGAGAGTGTGACTCACCTCCACATAAGAAACCCAATTATTTTTTTATTTTTAGGCTATTGGCCTTATAAAATGTTTTTTCCACTACTCTTTGGTATAAACAATTGGAATAATCCACGGGCTAGTTTGTGTTTTTGATTAGTTTAATGTGAGGTGTCCCAAACCTAAATAATAAAGAATTCCCTCTCCTTTTCTATATAAACCCACCAAAACTCCAACTTCCTAATCACTAAAATCATTTGGAATTTTACCAACCATTGAACACTCCTCTATATAATCTTCCCAAGGTGCCCCATTCTCCCAAGAAGCCTCTCCCAAGATTTTGGGATCATACATCCATGT
The DNA here is from genome assembly GCA_963277665.1 of Viscum album. NCBI lineage: Eukaryota > Viridiplantae > Streptophyta > Magnoliopsida > Santalales > Viscaceae > Viscum > Viscum album. The sequence goes on from OY728125.1 coordinate 1,763,785,131, forward strand.
AAGGGATTAATTCCTTTCCAATTTTCTCCCAATTTCCTTTGAGTTGTTATGCCCTTTTTCTCAATTACAAATGTTGGGGTATGATTTCTCACCTCCCCCAAATTTTCCTCTTTATGTTCGGATAATGTGATACCCCTTTATCACTCATTAATTCCTCCCATGTACACCTGTAACCATTTCGTAATTCTGTGAGGGATTTCTCTCTCATCTTTTACATCCAAGTAATTCTTTTGTATTATGCATCTAAATTCCATTACATTTATTGGGACATGTATCTATATGGCCCCTTAATATCCATTTAATTTACATAATATGAGACACCCATTTCTCTCTCATCAACCATTTTCATGAATCCTTATGTAACACCGTTATGCGGCCGAAAATGCACCACATTTTTTCAAGCCAAGATCATTGTGTAGTGAATACCATAACAATGTCTCTGTCAAGGGTATTCACCTTTATGCACATATACATATTGAATGGTAATTTAATTTATTTATTCCATATTACTTAATTGTGGAATAACTTATGATGTTGATTGATTCCATGTTATATGATCCATGTGGCACACTTATGCATAAAAAGAAATGTGTAAGAAGGGTGCTCCCAGATAGCGCTCAAATGCATTAAGTAAAGTATAGTATCCTGATACATCATGTGAAATGAGTTTTGAATCATGCTAATTCAAGTGCAAGGAGTGTTTACTCATGATTCATGTGCAATGAGGGTTTACTCATGCTCCATGTGCATTGAGCCTTGGATCATGCTAAATTCCATGTTACGTTTCATTTCCATATTTCTATGTTATGATTATCATGCTTTATCATGCCTTTATGTTCATGTTTCTATTGTGATCCATTGAATGCCTATTTTATAACATTTATTGCATTTTACCTGTTATTCCATGTTTATTCCCTTACTGGGATTTATAGCTCACCCCTTTCTTATGCATGTCCTCAGGTTATCCCATGAAATGTTAAGTACGAGGGAATGTATTAGTCATGTAAAGGATGTTTTCAATAAAGATGTTGCATTTCATGTTTTAATTTATTATGTTATGATCATAATACCCGAAGACACTAGACCACTCAATCTTCTATATTATATCAAGTGAATTTTATTTAATATATCATGATTTATTATCTAAGAATGAACAGGGTTGTTATAACCCTCCCCCCCATAATAAAATAAAAAATAGTAGTAGGAAGTGGTACACTGAAAATGTCAACTAATTGATATTCGGTGTTAACAAATTCTAAATAAATATCCTTTGTAAGGACATTGTCTCTTTGAAAATGATGTTGTATATGAATATGATTTTTCCTAGAATTATTTATAGGATTCATAAAAAAATTTAATAGCTCTATTATTGTCCCATAAAAGAGGTATAGTATTAAAATTTACTCCAAATTCTAGTAGATAGTTTTTCATATAAAATTATTGTTCATAGAAACTACTATTAGATACATATTCTACCCCTTCTGCTAAAATCGAATCATATTATTGTTTCTTACTTGGACATGATACTAAAGATTTCTCTAAAAAGTGACAGGTTCCTAAGGTACATTTTCTATCTAATCTAAACCCTTCAAAATCCACATCTAAATAAGAAATGAAATTAAAATTATATGTTTTGGTATAAATAAGTGATTGTGAAATATTTCATTTTAAATATCAAAAAATTAGTTTAACATAATTAATATGGGACACTTTTGGATTTGATTTCAATCTAGCACAAATACATATAGAAAGAATAATATCTTGTCTTCTAGTAGTAAGATATACGAATCTAATAATTATACTTCTATATAACTTTTTGTTAACTGGTATTTTATATTCCTACAATTCATGTTTTATATTGGAACACATATGAGTTTTAAATGTCTTGTTGTTTTCACTTCCAAACTTTCTCAATAAATAAATAATATAATTACTTTGATTTAGCACATATCCAAAATCTTTTTGAGAAATATAGAATCCTAAAAAAATTTATCTCCCATCATATCATTTCAAATTATATTTGTATTAATTTTGAAAAAACAAGACATAGAATTTAATTACATGAAACAAAAATAACATCATCAACCGATGTTTGAACTATAAACATAGCATAAAAACTATTTTCATAAAAAGTGTCAGTCTGCTAAACCAATAGTAAATAATTTCTTTAAATGTAAAGAACTCAATATTTCATTACAATCTCTAGTTTCGTACTTATGTCCATAGAGAGATTTAGTTTGTTTAAAAATGGGGTTATGTTTTTCAGTATTATCAAAACCCGTAGGTTGTTCAACATAAAATTCCTCAATTAAATAACAATTTAAAAATGTAGTTTTTACATCCATCTAATATAATTTAAAATTTATACTTGATTAATATGATAAAAGTATCATAATGTATTCTAATCTAGCTATAGGGGAAAGGTTCTCATCTTAATCTATACCTTCTTCTTGTTTATATCCTTTAGAAAGTAGTCTGTCTTTGTTCCTTGAAATGATCCTTGACCATCTAATTTATTTTTAACGACCCTCTTGGTTTCTATAATTGGATCGTTGGATGGTCTTTGTACTAATTCTCAAACATCATTTCATTTAAACTGGTTTAGCTCTTCTTGCATTTCTAACATCCAACTTTCATATTCTATGGAATCCTCAATAGTCATAAGTTATAACTAAGATAAAAAGTAATATAATTCTTATAGGTTTCCTAAATTCATCTGGTTCTAATGACTGTGTATAGGTCTACTGGAATACTTTCTAAAGGATGCTTCATTAGGGGTATATATTTTCTAGGTATTACTATTTCATGTTCATCATTATAATTTTATTTAGAAATGGTCTAAATTTTATTAATATAATTTTCAGAATAATTTTTAAATGTTTAATGTATCATTTTATCAAAAGAGCCCGTGACTTCACCATTTTCATCTTTCTCTTTAATGAAAGGGTCTGTTTCATCAAAATAATTCATCAACAATACATCACTTTTTATTAAACATTTTATAAGATATAGATGTAGCAGAATATCCTAAAAATATTCCTTCATCATATTATGGATCAACATTCAAAGATTATCATTAGTGTTCAAGATGTGAACATTTCAGAAAAAAAACATTCATGTACTTTACTTTAAATTTTCTATTATTCCAATATTTCTTAGGGACTTTTTTTAAAATATCCTAAGTTAATTTTTTTTACATAATATAGCAGGCCGTGCTAATAGATTCTGCCCAAAAATAGGTAGAAACAATTTATTCACTCATGAGAGTCCTTGTCATTTAAGGAATAGTTATATTTCTTCTTTCAAAAATTCTATTTTTTTAGATGTTCTTGGTGTAGAAAGGGTGTATTTAATAGATATATTTGATAAAAAGGAATTGAATTCACGATTCTCAATTTCTCCAACATGATCACTTCTCGTTGAAATTATTTTTATACATTTTCCATTTTGAAAATTTTTACAAAAACATTCAATGACAATTAAAACGTCATATTTCTGTTTTATAAAATAAACTCAAGTAAATCTAGAATAATATTTATCTAAACAAATAAAAATTTAATTTAGCTACAAAAGTTTCTAATATCGATGGTCCAAACTGATCCATATACATAAGTTCAAATTTTTTTGATGTATTAATTTTTTTAAATGATTTGAAAGAAGAATTTCTCTACTTGGTAATTTGGAATGCATCAAAAAATATGTGATTATAAAATTTAAGACTGTGAAAATCAGAAACTAAGTTTTTTTAAATAATTTATATAAAAAATAAATATTTCAATGACTAAGTATCCTATGATAGATCCATGATTCATTTGTCTTATAAGTTAAACTAGTCACTTTTTTACATAAGGAATTTAGATCCAATTTATAAACATAAATAGTTCTTAGTGCTCAAAACATATGCAATTTATCTTTAAACACATAGAATGAATTGATAGAAAAATCAATATTAAAACCATCATAGAAAATCTGAGAAATAATTATCATATTGTGATTTTCCACTTGTATATATAGTAATTTTTTGATTGATATGGACTTCATATCTCTAAATGTTCAAACTCCAACTATTTTCCCTAGTCATTATCACCAAAAGTAACAATACATTCATCCACTTGAGTCAACATATTAAAATTTTACGGATCTCCACTCATATTCATGGAAAAACCATGGTCTATATAACATATAGAATTTTTGTTCCTGTGGCCTGTTACATTAAATTTTAATTAAATTTTAATTTGTTTTGTACCCACACTTTCTTGGGTCCTGTAGTGTTATCTAGAAGTGATCTGAGAATACAAATCTTCTTTTTTTCCACAACACATATCAATTTCTTCATATAAATTTTCAGAAATAAAATATCCTTTTGTAAAAATAATTTTAAGGCTTTTTCAAATAAAAATTATTAGTGAAATGACATTTTTTCCCCTAATGACAACAGATGGTATTTTTAGAATTGGGAACAAAAAAATTATACATTTTATAATTTTTACCCTTACTACATATTCCAAATCTTTCCATTTTAATGAAATTTTCTCCAAGAATCTAATTTAAGATATTTTATCCATTACTAAAAACAAAATAATCACACTTATTTTATTTTAATTCATTTTTTAATTCTTAAATGTTTTTCTCATTATCAAGACATTTTGTAGTAGATGAGATAAAATTTTCAACTTACTCTTAATGTTGTTTTAAAAGAGTATATATTTCACTTAAAACAAATGTATGAATATTTTTAAATGACTTATGCTTCTTTATTATATAATAATATTCTTCTTCTAACATATAATAGTAATAGATAGCCTATAATTCGAGAAACTACTAGTTTCAGAATTAGGAGAATTATAGGTTTATACATTTTCATTATCTTCCTTGGCCATAAAGCACTTGTTATATTTTAGATTTTATTGCTACATTTATATATGAGACATTGAAGTATTGTTATCTTCTTCATATACACTCCAAGTAGCTTTCATTGTTCTTTTTATTTTATAATCATAATCATTATTTTACTAGTATTTTATTTCTAACCTTTTTCTTTCCTCTTTCATTTGAGGACAATCTAGTATGATATGACCAAATGTATTGCACTAATAAAAATGGAAATCTATTCGTTGATTATCATCATTAATTAAGTATTTTCAAAATCCATTATTCTTATTTTAAAACATAGAGAATTTTAGGGCTATTTAAGCCAGTTTGACTTCGGAATATGAGGAATTTTAATTTTCCACATTTTTTCTTTCTTATTTTTTTGTTCTATTTTTCTTATGAGATTACACGTTCAAAATAGTATATACATTATTCACTGTAATATTATGATCCTTAGATTCATATTTCATCTCATATTCATACATCATCACTGTCTCAATTAGTTCTTTCATTGTCAGATCTCTAACAGGTGATTATTTTCAAATAGCAGCAGATATTCCATTCCATTTTGAGGGTAGTACTACGAGTACTTTCAAATCATGCACAGATTTTTTTTATGGTTTCTCCTAAGGGTATAATAATATTGATAATCTCTATAATCCTTCCATTCATCTGTGTAAGGATTTCATCATCAAATTTTATGAATGAATCGAACATTAACTTGGTTGTGGAAAACCACATTAGTCTTGCATCGTTTGTCCCTTTATAAACAACTACTATGGTTTTCCACATTTCATAGGTAGTATGACATTCAGATACTCGATTGGACTCAAATGATCCCAAACCATTGATAATTCCATTCCTAGATTTTGAATTTATTTCATATTCATCTTCTGTTACAGTATCTCGTGTTTTTGGTTTCTCAAGAATCTTATAAGGAGTAATGGATTTGGAGTAGACTATGAATACATTATTCTTTAAATAGATAATCATCCTTGATTTAAAAACCCATAATTTTGACCATTGAAAAATAAAGCCTGAACCAATGACATACCTTCTCTCATTTCATCCATTACAATCTTTTTATAGACCTTATTCTCTTTATCTTGCTATAGCTTTATCCAAAATATATCCTTTGAAACCAATTTTTAGGTCAAAATATATCGTGTAACACATAAGAGGAGGTGAATTGTGTCTTCTCAAATACTTACACAAATATGAATTTTGACACCCGCTGTAATTGAAACACATATATAGTGTTTTTCTTCTATATAAAAATATGCCGAAGTTGAAAAAATAGAACACAAATTTTTATTATTTTCAGGGGAGAAAATATCCCAAAGTCCACTCACCCAAATACTCTCTATGTATGATTTTTTAATTTTACTATATTTTTTCTCTTATCGTAAGATTGAAATTATCTAATTGAGTGCATGTGGTTGACACCTTTATAATAAGGCTAAATCTAAAAAATAGCATGCTTCCTTAATAGAGAACTACACATCCACATATTAGAATGGGAATATGATACTCCATCAAAACTAAGAACAAATAGTTGTAACTCTAATAAATCAATAGAATTTGATTTGTTTAAAACAGGTTTATATTTACATTTTCAGTAGTAAAAATTAACATTGGTATAATCTTATTCTTCAAAAATAATAGTCTTCCAGAATTAATGATTCTAAAGTGATCTAGGATGAAAAAATAACTTCAATTTAAAACTTGAAACAAAACTAAGAAGTCACAAACTAACGTTAGAATAAGATAAATCATGTCTATCAGAAATGAGTAGTCTCTAGTGATATGTTAAATTGTTGTAGCACTATTATAAGATTTTTTACCAAAGTGTGGTCATATATAAAAAATATAGGACCATTTCCGAGATCTTTTGTCTCCCTCCTTTTTTTAAAAAAATCATACAATAAAAGAATATATAATGAGAATATCCTGCTTCAGAATTCATAAACCACAAAAGATGCTCGATAAAATGTATATTTTCAAATTCAAATAAAACAAGGTAATTGTAGCATCTCATAATAATATGACTTATTTTCTTGGATAAATACAATTCTTTGAATCAAATATAATGAGATTTATATTAGTCTAAAATTATATTTGGAACAACATGTAACTATGTCAAGATTGTTGCATAAATAGCCCAAAATATCATGGATTTAAATTTCTTATGAGGAAAATTAAAACATATGGTTCCTTCAAAAGACAAAAAAATACCAAATTTAGGGATCAACAATGATCATTTATTCTCAGAATTTAAGGTTTAAAAAGTAAGGATAATACTAAAATTATGGTTGATGATCCATATCTTTCTCTCTGAAATTTATGTTTCATTAATTACATAGGGTTATTTATCCATACTTTCTATTCATGAAAAACATATGGTTCCTATAAAACATAAGTTTCTTTAACCATACATTTTTTATAATGTAGGGTTGATTAACCATATGTTCAATTTTTTAAAAATGGTTGTGATACCGTACTTTCTTCTTCCAACATAAGGTGGCATTTTATGTACAGATCCTAATACATACATGATGTAAAAAATATAAGTTTTATTCCTTAGGTTACACTTATACATGTAGGGTATGAAATGTTCTTCCAAAATATATAATAATACATCCCAAACAATTTAATTAATATTAATTGTGAAATAGAAGCTTGAAAATAATTTTAAAATAAATAGTACAAAGAATATTATTTCCCTAAAATATACATAAATTAAAATCAATTGTGAAAAATAAGGGTATTTGTGAGCATCAGAATCATAATAAATTATAGAATATTTTTAGAAAATACATTCCCAACAAAGAGAATGGTCAAATATTATATTTTCACCTTGAAATCAATCATTTGAATTGGAATAAGAACTTACAGAACACTAATACATTCCCCCACGTTAATAAAATTACAGTTTTCTAGGTGAACACTATAATATCTGAATTACATAAAATCAAATGTTCATTACATATATAAAAATTATTATATATTTAACTAAATACTTGAAAATAATTATAATAATATATCCATAGGAAGGATATTAATAGTTTCAAAATAACAAATTCCCATAGAAACAATGTAATTATAAATGAATTTGGACATTGATTAAAGATATCCTCATAAAATAAGGATTCAACGATAAAACCTAAAATGGATATAAAATAGATTATTTGGGGTTCTATATTAAATTTCCCCAAGTTGAAAACATTTTTATATTTGAGGATTAATCTTGAAACATAAACCTATTAGGTTAAATACTTTTTAAAATATAATAGAAAAATGGAAGTGAAAACATAAATGAGATTTTAGAGAAACAAATTAACATTAGAGTCAAAGGAGTTATGGGTCAGATCAACAAATATTATTAAAAGGGTAATGATAAAAATAATTGAAAAAAAATTACCTATAAATGAATAACTAATAATGGATCCATGAAAATGAAATAATTTTTTCTTTAGGAAATGTGTATTCAAATCATTTTATTATGAAATGGTCAATTTTAATAATTTTAATTAACTTTTTTTAAAAGAAAATTTTATAGAGTTATAAAAAATAATTTGTATTGAAACTTATTTTCCCAAAAAGTATAATAAGACATGATATATTAAAATATTATGGTGGAATAAATCAAGAATGGAATAATAATTTTAAAGATAAAACATTATAAATCAATGAAGGGGAATTGAGTTACCAAAAATCCTTGTTACGAGGGAAAAAATATATCATTAGACACTTGAATAAGGAAAACAATTTAACTGGAAAACACTAATAAATAATAATAGTATGATAAAAATATATCCATGGGTATTGAATATAGCATATAAAGTAAATAAAATTTCTAACATGTAACATGTCTCAATGAATCAGAATTGACACCATGAAAAATATTTCATCTTGAGTAACACTTTAATAAAAATACCATAACAATGAGGGATTATATTTGAATATAAAATAATATTATTAAAAGATAATTCATGATATTATATCTGAAATAGCCAATATATACAATTTAAAAATGAAATTAGGTTCATAATACCAAATATTTCTCAGTGAGAGGATTTCGATATGGCAACACATACCTATTGTCCTGAATTCAAGGAATGTAATATAGACTCACATATCACAAAAAAATATTTCCAAACAACATAATTCACAACCTTAATCATATATAATATTATTCATAACATTAATAAATATACATTCTCTACATGAATTATTCCAATTTTTCAAATATTATGTCCATAGATTTGATCACTTGTACTTGTGTCATAATACCATTTTCCATGTATATTAGTATTTCATAGTTAACTATTAAAATATGAATAATATTACTCTTATATTATTTACAATTATTTATTCTTTCTCAAGACACTATTCATGAGTGTTTTAGTCTTCAACCTTGAATATAAAATCGATAATAATCATGTTTTGATGATTATTGGAAATGAAAGGGTGTTTTCATTTTTAGTGGATTATATATTGATATAATATGAATATAACCAAAAAATAAAATCATTTACATATTTATAGAATATTATATAATTAAATACTTTCTCAAATTCATCCATGATATAAATTCAAATGATTTTTCAAGTGGGTGGTTAATCCAACACAAAAATGAACGTACCCTTATTTAATGAATTATTATATGGTGGTTTTAATATAAAGAATTATTACATAATCATACTGAATTTATTTAATTATTATTATTCTGGTATATATGAATTTAAAAGATTTAAAATAATAATTTTTATATAAAGCAATCATTATCCATTTTTAATAAATGATTACCCTCCTATCGTACTTGTTTTAAATGATAAAATTAATGATTATAATTTGTTGTACATATCAAAAATAGGTTCATATATATTTCATAAAATTAAAATAATTAAATCATAAAAAAATTTGTATACTTTAATATTATCCTTACATATAACCTTGTATGGTGTTTAAGGAAAAAAAACATGTTACATCGTGGAGGCTGTAGTCCGCACAACACAAGAAAGACTGTTTTATTTTTCATAATGGATGGGGTATAAAAATAAAATATGATACCCCTGTTAATATAGTACAATTAATGTATATAAATTATAATAATATTATCATACTAGTATATATATATATATATAAATTCATAAATATGATAATAAATGATAAAAACAAGTTTTTAGATAATACTCACACTGTTGTCTTGAATTTTCCTTAGAAGTCTCCTTGGAATTGAATGAATTGTGCTAATTAATAGTGAATAATAGATTTTGAAATTGGAAGATTTTTATATTATGATAATGTTTTATAGTTTCTATGCTAAATTCTAAATATAAGTCACTAATAAAGTGTTTATTATGTTACCCTTATTAAGTGAATAGAAGGGTAGTCTTGGAAATAACAATTAAATTTTAATAATACAATTTCACTATTATTTGGCCAAGAGACTCAAAAAGAGTAAAATGATTAAATTGTGTTAGTTTTTTATGATAAAAATCTCAACCATATTTATATGGAATCATTTTTTAAATATTTATTAGACTTTCCCAATTAGAAAAACACCTTTTAATAATTTAACATTTTATCGGGGTATCTAATATTTAAATTTAGTAATTAATTTTATCATAAAATATTTAAATTAACCTATTTTTATAAATTTAATCATCTAATTAAAAATTTTAAAACCATTTTATAAAATTTAATTTTCCTAGAAAAGAAAATTTAATTTCAAAATATAAACAATTTAATGTGTAAACACGTGTTTTATAGAAATTGTGTTTTTAATCATTAAATTTTAAAATAAGGATTAATAAACATGGATAAAAATAAAAATTAAATAAATTTAATGAATATATAAAAAAAATGTATATTAGGAATGAAGGTTAATCCAAAAACGAATTTACATTGAAAAATAATTGATTCAATGAAACGCCAGAAAGCAGTTGTTTAGTGAACGTAACATTTTAATAAGTTGTTAAAATTTTTTCCATAAGTTTAATAACTTAAATGAATAGATTAAAATGAATAATTTTATTCTTAATATTAAAATTTTACTAATTAAAAGTTTTTCTAGATATCAAGGACAATACAAATTAATTGTAAACACATATAATGTAAGTGTTTCATTTAAATTTTGTTTTTCAATGAAAAAATTACATTTTTAGAAAACACAAAAATTTCATTCTAAGAGAATAATATTGAGAGGCATTGAAAAATGAAGATTATTTTTAATTAATTTCAAATTCCAAAATTTATAAATTTTATTTTCGAATAAATTCATATAATATAATTAAAAATTATTTTTATTGGAAAAAGACATTGTCAAATACCAACCATTATTATTTATATTTCATATCATTTAACAAAAAAATTTATATCTACAAATTATTAATAACATAAATAATTTATCATCACTAATCATGTGTTTTAGGAAATTAAAATTCATACTGTATAAAATGAAAATTTATAAAAAGCACATTTCAAAACAGTAAATTATATTATTAGTCATTTTAGGTAAATTAATTGAGTTTCATTGATATTAATAGTGTCCATTAATTTATATAGGTCCATAATTAGTACATTTATTACTTATATTCAATCCCTCTAATTCAAAAATAATTTTTTTAATGGGAATACTCAAATAATTATATTTTATCTTAACATATCAAATTTTTTGTTCGGTGTTTCATGTGGATAAAGATAGAAAAAACCTTGAATTTTCTAAAGGTAATCATATATTATAATTTCAGGATTTTTTCACTCTCCTACCACCTTAAATAAATTATATCCTTGTTATTTAAATCATAAAATCATTGTAATTTCTATTCATAATTCATAATTAATCATACAATGTTAGATCGTAATAGATTTATTTAGAATATGGAAGGAATGTTATATATCTGAATATATATATATATATACCTTTTAATAAGATACATTACAATTAACAATTTCACATATAAATGTTATATGGTGTATAGATCTATACCCATAAGGAATAACTCCCCAAAAACCATGAGAATTATTTATAAGAAAATAATAATACGATCGATTTTGTGTTTATAAATATATATCCTATAATTTTGAAACATTAATTGACATAATATGCTATAAATTTGATGGTTAAAACTCATTATTTGATTCATTATTTGTAGTTTCACATTATTTTCCATGTTCACATGGTTTTTTTGTGACTATATTTATAGTTTTCCCTTTCATTAGAACAACGAGTCTCATTATTCCCATCACTATTATAATTAAAGAAATTATTTTTTTTATCTTCTCTCATTTACTTAAACTCATGTTTTTGATAACCTTCATCCCCCCACTAATAATATTTTCATGTCCCATTAATGAAGCTTTTAACATTATTATTCATATATTTTTATTATATAGGAAATGGAATCATATTTTCTTTATCATCATTGAAATTGAAACTTTCAAGGATAATATATTTCACATCCTTGGTTTGTTTTGGACATAAACTTTTTTCACATTGTTAATCATATTTAATTTTTAATTTTATAATAATTAAAATTATTCTCACTCTAGATCCAATTTTTATGGGCTGTTCGTCAAGGTAATCTTCAAATTTTTCCTCACACATGTAGTTTCCTCTAGTTCTAGCCATTACTAATATAAAAAGACTTATCATGAGTGATGATCATTATATTAAAATAATAATAAGTAACTATAGGTAATTGTATCCTCAAGATGTCTGAATTTATAACACATTGATTTTTTCCAATAGTTCATACATCTCAAACTGTAATGGAATTGGTTAATCCTCTATCACTCTCATATATCATTATTGATCTAATTTAGGTTACCGTGAGTTGGGTTATCCCATAATTATTAACCTATTCATTTAAAAATTTATCCCAAAATAAAATGAACTTTATTAAAATATTCTAGGACTAAACATCCTTGAAATATGTGCTATCAAAATCCAACATATCCTTATTTAAACGAAATTAATCATTCTAAAAGTAAATTACTCATTTATGTATATATATTAATCATATACCCTCAATAATATATACGTTATTTCATATAATCCTCATAAAATTTAGAATATAAGGAAATATCATCAATAAATATCCCTCAATGAGGGAAATAACAAAAGGAAATTCAAGAAAATATCAATCTCACTACCTTAGGTAAGACTAAAAAACATAATTTTTCCATAATAATTAGAATACACTAAAATTATAAACCATTTAAGTATTCTCCATTATTCAGTTATAAGAAATTATAGTTTCTATACACATATATTTCTCCACTCAATTTCAATGATCTTATTTTAATCATATACTAAAACCAAAATGGTTATGATAATATTTAAAAAAATAATATAAAAACATCAATCCCAATATGACTTCTCTTATGAAAACTTTTCTTTATTATATGATACTTTGAATTCAACCTATTACTCCCTTGTTTAAATCATGGTTACCCATTGTCATTTTTTTATATCAGGTTCTCTAAAAGGATTATCTAGAATAATTATTAAATCAATTATAATAGTTTATAAAGAGAATGTGGTTAACTAGAACACTCCCACATGAGATTCTCTCCATGTGTACAGTCTTAGTCACACTCATCATGCATCAACGTGATTATTGCGTCAATTCTTATCCAACACTTTTCATGGTAATTCCCACTATGTGCATCTGGGCAATAATAGAATCCACATGATTTAAAGGCCTTGTGAAAATATATTTTATTTCTCTTGGAGACCACAGTCAATACCTCTTCTTGAATTAAGTAGTAATATATCAAAAATATGAATATCAAAACATGTTTTGTCTCATGAGACCTATCAACACACCATGAGGCTATATAATTCTATGCCCTACCCAATAAATGATTTATTCTTATACATTCATTATAATATTCATTACGTCCTTCAATATCATTCCCATAGGAACTTATAACTAAATAAAACATAGATATCAGTGTAATGTTAAATAGATAACACTGATAGATGATAGAACTTTTTTAGTAAATAATCATAAATAATACAAATAATTTCCCTTATTATAATAAAATTTAAAAAGATCATATGCCATCTAGAGAATGATGTTCAATAGTAAAAAATAGGTATTCAACATTCTAGTAATTCTTCGTGTTAGAATAATAACATATATAACACTAATATATTCTCCTTTTGTAATTGAATAACTTTTCTTTCAAGGATAACATTATTTGATAAATATTATGTAAAATTAATTATTCATTTATTAAAAATCGATGAAAATAATACTAAGTCAATTCATGAATAAAATGATAATAATCTATCTATAGAAATGAGGTGTAATTATTTGAGTTAAAGTATACCTATGGTAAAATAGAAAAACCCATAAGGATGTTGGAATAGATGAAAAACAACCATGTAAAATAATAATTTAATGATTCCACCCAAGAAGGAATCATAAATTGGATTTTCTGGTATTAAGTGTTAATTTTCTAAAATATATAACACACACACACACACATATATATATATATATATTAGGATAAATCATGAAACATAAACCATATTATGTAAAATTATTTTTAAAACTAAAAGGTGCATGGAAGTGAAACATAAAAGTGGTTTTAGTAATTATTTTTAATATTGACAAAAGGGGGTAGTTATGGGTCACATTAAAAATTAATTTTCATGAGGTGAAGGTAAAAAAAATTGAAAACCATTACTTTTAAATTAATCTTGAATTAGGGATCCTTGTAAAATAAATAGTTTTTTCTTTAATAAATGTTTACAAAAAAGGTTGATTATGAAAGGGAAAAATTTAATACATGAAATTAAATATTTTAAAAACCCTGTTTACAAAATGAGTAATAAATAATTTTTTTATAATGAAACATATTTTTCCCATATAGGATCATAAAATACCATATCAAAAAATTTTATTGTTTTTAGAACCTAAGAATAAAAAGAACAATGTTCAATATAAAACCTTATAACTCAATGAAGGGGATTTGATTTACCAAAAATCATTACTACTGTGAAAAAAAAAATATTAGTAACTACCTGAATAAGTGAAAAATATTTTCAAATTAAATTCCATAAAATATAATGAGATTTATATAAACATGTTCTTTTGAATTAAATACACAATAAAAATGAAACATGGTTCTTAACAAGTAACATGTATCAAACAATCCTAGTTAAGACCAAGAAAACTATTGTAGTTTGCATAATACATTAACAAAACCCCTTGAATGATATGGTTTGAAATTGATATTATAATATAATTCATAAAAGTTAATTCATGATATAACATCTCAAAAATATATTATATACACCAAAAATAATTATGTTCATAGTACCAAATACGTCTCAAAGAGAGGAACTTGAGATGAAAACTCATACTTGTTGTCATACCTTCCAAAAATGTACTTTACCATAATTTATCAAAAACATATCAATATTAATAACTTAATTCATAGTCGTACACATCTATATTTATATTCATACCTTTTTGAAATATTAATTTTCTAAATGAATTCAACAAATTTTCCATATAAGGTGTCTGTAGTTTGGATTATTTATTATTGTTTTGTAATTCATATGTATTTGATTATTCTTATTTGAAATTTTTAAATTAGTATATTATTAAATTAAAAATCAATTATTGTTAATTATTATTTATGATTTAAAAAATTCTATTCATGAACATTTTATTCTTTATCATTGAAGATGAAATCGGTAAGAAGCATGTTTTTCTGATTCTTGAAAAATCAAAAGGTCTTGTATAAATTAATGAATTAAATGTTGATATTAACCAAAAAATAAAAAAGACATAAAATTATTTATATATTAATATAATATTATATCATTCAATAATTTCTCATATTTATCCATGATATAAATGAGAATTATTGTTCATGTTGGTGGTTAAACTGACCTAAACATAAACATACCATTATTAAATAAATTATTATGAGGTGGTTATGGTATAATATAATTACAAATGAAGAGTAATGATATTATTTATTTTTTATTAGTGTTTTCTATAAAACTTTAATGTAATTTAAAAAATATTTAATTAATATGGAAGCATTAAACAACATTAGTAAATATTTATCCTCTTAGAATACAGATTTTTCAGGACTAAATTAATGATGATCAGTTATTTTTCATGTCATTAATTGATTAATATATTTTACCTACCATAAAATTAATGATACAATAAACTTAATATTTATAATTTAATACCACTCTTATGCCCAACATTGTATATTGGAGAAGTAAAACAAAATTTGTTACATCGTGGAGGCTATAGTCTCCACTACACTTGAACAACAGTTTAGTTTATCATAATTGATGGGGTTTACGAACAAAAATTGATAATATAATTAATATAGTAACATTATTGTATAAAATGCATTCTAATAAAATTATATATGTGTTTATATAAAAAAATTAAAATAATATAATTAAGAATAAAACAATGTAGTTGATTTATAACCATATATGGGACTTCGATTTTACTTAGAACAGTCTAAGGAAATGAAGTTCTTATGATAAATAATGGTGTCCAAAATAACTTTAAATTGTACGGAGTTATTCAAAGATAATATTTCATAGTTGAAAGGGGAAATTATAAATATATTTTATTCACTAAGTTGTGGATATGCTATTCTTTTATAAGTGAAGTGTAGGATAGCTTTTGAAATACCAATTCAATTTCAATAATTTAATTTCACTATTAAATGTTCAAGGGGAGGAAAATTTTAAAAATTAGAAAATGGGGATATTTTTTGGAAATCCAAACCTTCAAAAACCATTTGTAAATTTGTATTTAACTTTTATTTCCCATACACCATTGTAAAATACCTTTTACTATATTTAGTTTTTACCTAGTAAAAGTTTTTTAACCTTAGTAATTAGTTTTGATGAATAAATTTAAAATTATCCTGATACCTAATTTTAAATATATGATTTCAAATTTAAAAACTATTTTACAAAAAAAATTTATATAGGTATGAAATGTAAATTTTAATTTATAACACATAATTGCATAAAACAATTTTTTTATAGATCTAATATTTTTATGACTGTAAATTATACAAAAGTTAAAAATATAAAGAATAATGATTATAATGAAATAAATTGTATTATATTAAAATTAATAACATAGAGTAAGACTCCATTTTAATCCAAAACATAATCTCTCTTGAAAAATAATTGATTCAATGAAAACACTGAAAACAATTTTTATATAAAAATAATGTTTTAATTAGTTAAAAAAAGTATTATATAGTATTTTTAACTTGTAATAATATATTCAAATGGTTAATTTTATTCATGAAATTAATAACTGATTACTTAAATTTTTTACAAATTTATAAGTAATTTTTATATTAGAGTAAAATAATACAAATTAAAAGTTTCATGAAAACCATTTTTTTTAAAAAACTGAGTCTTATAGGAATAGATTAAAAATTTATAATACTTAATTTTTTATATGAGGGCTTCAAAAATAGAGTTAATTTTTATTAATTTAATATCCTAAAAATCTATAAAATAATTTTTTTAAAAAAATATTAAATATAACCAAACCACGTTTTTATGGGAAAATAAATTTTATAAATATTAACAATTATTATTATTATTCATATGGAGAGATATAGTGTTTTATCGAGTTTAAACCCCCATGATTGATGTATCGTTCATAGATGTTAGTTGTGACATGCAGTGGGGGAACATCCTATAGTGATATATGTGTGACGGTGACGGTGCAACTCAGAAAGGCCCTCTGGGTTTCCAGCTGTGGCGGTTGGATATGCAATATGTTCTCGATATGGCTACAATGTGTGTGGGGTGGAGAGTATTTGGATATGGTAGTGGTATTCAGTCTGACAGGGAGTGACGATGTATTCTATTTCAATGTGGTCGGATAAGGGCATGTGACGGTGATCGACATGATTTGGCTGTGACGGTCACCGATAGTAGTAGTGACGATGTTTGTCCCAGTGGGCAGTATCAGTGGTTTGTTATTGCTATAAGAGATAGAGAGCGATCCAATTTCACTAATAGGATGATGGTGGCCAGCACAGCTGGTGTTGGGGTTGTGTAGCAGATCTTTTATGGGATGTTCGGTTGCTAGTACAAGCTAGACATACATGTCATCTACTAGGATTTGTTCCTCTAATAATCCTTTATTCTTGGGTATATGGGAATTTGGGCCGATGTGACAATAATTGTTTAGTGGGTATTAATCCATTGGGATATCATGACATTTTATTTTATGGCCCATGTGCCTTTGGGTCTTTAGATTTGTGAGGGGTTCTCCCTTCCCAATTCATAGGGGACAATTATTTTTATCTTTTTTTAATAAAGGAGATTTACCCACCCAACATTCCTAGTATAAGTATTCATATCATTTAATAACCAAATTGGGTGTAACCTATTTTCACTATCAAAAATAATTTATCATCATTAATAATAGGTTTCATGAAATAGTTAGGTATATTGTATGAAATTAATTTTTTTTAAAACAATGTTTTCTAAATAATAAATGATCTTATTATTCATTCTTGGTAAACTAATTTAATTTAATCCATATTATAGCATGCCTTTATTTTTTTTATACATGTAATTAATGAATATTATTATCTTATTCGTTCCCACTATTTCAGAATTTATGTTTATAATGATCATACATAAATATTTATATTTTTTCTAAATATATCTCATATTGTTTTTTTGGTGGAGAAAGATATAAAACCAATTGAATTATTTAAGGGTCATACTGTTTGAAAATATTGGGATGTTACACTAATAAAAAAATCAAGGATGATCATTAAAGGAAGGATATCCATCAATGTAAACTATGTATGCTTAATAATTTCATATTTGCAATTTTTCATATTATTTTCCTCAATAAAAAGTATGAAAATGGATTTTCTAGGGGGTTAACTATGACTTGGATCAAGTAAAAAGGGGGCTATATGCAAGAAAACCTGATACTTATTAATCATGATCCCTAAATGGGGAAAATATTTCCTTTCTTATTTTTTTTAATTTAAACTTATAGTTTTTCATGTTTTTCTCATATCTATGTGATTTTTACTTTTTTATAAACATATTTATTCTTTAAATTAAATTAAGTGAAGTAGTTATGAGTTTTTTTAATTGTTAATCTAATCCTTGTATTTTATGTTATTTTTATTTCCAATTTAAATTTCTATAAATTTTTACAGTATTTTAAATATTATTTGAAGTATATAAATGGAAATTTTTTGGGTATGTATGTCCGTTTTTATCACCTCACTATTAATTTCTAGTAAATTCTTCTTCACAAAGAGCATTATTAATTTAGAATAGTTTGATTTATATAGATGGGTATTTCTTATAATAATGTAGTATCTAGGATAATCTATTAATTTAAAATGTGTAGATAAATATTTAAATCCTAGATCAGTTGATGTACCATTAACACCATTTCCCAATTTTTATCATGTTGTCTATATTTCTCTCACCTCTTCATTATTTTTTACTTCCATCTCTCATTACTAGCATTAAAATTTTCTTATGAAATTATAATGTCTTATTTTTTATTACTAGTCTTGAAATTCAAAAACGCATATTCACATTGTTTCCAAACCATTCCACCACTAAAAAGGATTTCATGTACATGTGTCCTCTTTAGTTAATAATGGGTAATTGAGAAAAATATATTGAAAAATACCATATTAATGTGGATACAAACATTAATTTACTAGCAAGTATATTTTAAATAAATATTTTTTTGAGCCTTACTAACAAGATATAATCGATATTCTTCATATTAAACCCCAATACTAGATATTGAAACAATACTCAAAATATGAATATTGATACATTGATATTTTTCATACATAATCCTTGGGGATATTCTAATCATTTGTGGTTAGGTATATTATTGATTATACTCTTAGTTGAGTTTAAACAAGATGATATTTATTGTCTTTAATAAAAATTGTGGAATTATAATGAAAAAATTCATGACCATACTTAGTTTATTGATAGGTCATTTGCTCAACTATTTAGATAAATTACATGTGAGGTAATAATAAATTATGGTTAGTTTATTTTAGATAAATTGTATTGAATAATTTTAACTATAACAAATTAATATGTTATATGTATAGCAGTAACATGATGTATTTGAAAAAGGATTGTATATGTATTAATAATACATAGAGAGATGTATATTATTTTGGACATGTTCCTATAGAGATAAAATATCATTTGAGAGAGATCATGACATACCCATTTATAGTTTGGGAAAAAATTCGATTTTTATTGTGCCTACACTTTACATATAATTATGGATTTGGAAAATCACAAATTTTTTTTCAATTTTATAAAGGTCAATAGGGGCACACAATGGCTATGGGATAAAGATTAATTTTGATAAAAAAAATAATAAAATTGGAGTCTTTCTATGGTAAAATTTTCTATAAAAATTTATATGGATTCACAAAATATTTTTCAAGTTTTTTATAAAATATTATAGGTTTTACATAAAGTAGTAGATTATTGAAAAATATATAGTAAATCACAAACCATGATGTGATGATATCCATCATTCCATGGTTTTTTTAATTTCATGATTATTAATACTACAATTTGGTGATCATAATGAATGAAATTTGAAAAGAAAAATCTTACATTGATTAATATGTTTTCTCAAGTTTTGATACATTATAATATTATTAGTATTGGTTTTATTATATTTAAATAAAATTTAATAATAACATTACATAAATGGGGATCCAAAATTATTTTTCTTATGATATACAAAGAGTTACTTGATTCATAGTATATGAAATAGGTGAACTAAAATAGGCTTCTTTGTTCAATGATGTTGTTCTATATAATAGATTTCATAGATGTTATTTTTAATAGTGGATATTATTCTATAAAACTAAAACTTTCTCACACTTTTCTCATTATTCCCCATTAAGAAAGAGGTGTTCACACACTTTTTCAGGATATGAAATCTTGTAAATTATTTTAGTGGTTCCATTTAAAAAGGAGGAGACCTTTAGAAGATGGATCGATTGGATTTTTTCCAAGTGATCTCAATCAAACATAGTATTTTGTTGGATTCATCATAAAAAATTATATATTATTTTTATATATTCTTATTTCACTATATCATTTACTGTAATGTTTGTTATTTTAGTTTAGTTTTGTGTTTTCTCTCACAATATTTATTTTTAGATATATCCCACAATCCCCTTATGGTTCCTACTATGTTGGGAGAAATTGTGCTCAACTATGATAGTAATAGTGATATTTCTTATATCAATGAACCAAAATGTCATCAAATTATGAAACACATAATTAAAAAGTACTGTAATGACCTGTAAATTCCATGGAATTTTTTTTAAATACATTTTTATTTTACGAGTCTGCAAAAACTGACGGTGCATGATTCTGAGGCCAGGTGTTCCCAAAATCAATTTCTGATGTTTTGTTTGGGTACATCTAGTAAATGTACAAGAGGAAGTTTATAACTTTTGAACCGGTTCTCGGAATTGAAATCTGAGGGCACCGTTGAACTCACAACACTAGTATTCACTTAAGGAGGCTTTCAATTTGACATTATTGGGTCGAGAATAAAAGTTAGTTTTTGGGTTTTCGTGTATGGTAATAAAATAAAGTGAGGTTCACTTTATTTTATTTGAGCCTCTATTTGAGGGTATGTTGTTTAAAACCTCCTAATTGATGTTGGAGGTGGGACCATCACACCTTAACCTCCCATGAGAGGTTATGGTTGTGGGCCCCACCCGAACATAACCTCATGTGAGAGGTTATGACATGGGGACCAAATGGGACTAAACTCACCTATTAAAGGGAGGAGAGGAAAATCTATCAACTCCTCTCATTAATGAGGGGGAGCACCTTGAACTCCTCTACAATTAAGGTGCCACCACCTTCCCATTAATTCTTTGAGCCAATGCATAATTTATTATACGAATCCTTCACATTAATCCGGTGACGCCGGTTAATTTAATTCTTCCTTTTTGATTATTGTGCCAACTAATTAATAAGATATCACAATCTCTTATTATTTGGTTTGAATTGATCCGTTGGTGGAACTTCGAAGAAAGGAGAAAAGCCCCCAACAAAGAATGAAGAATGTCAGTGAGGAGCGAATTCAAACTTCTTCCCCGAACACCTACCGGCGTGGAGTGTCCTCCATAGCCGACACAACATGCGATTGGAAGTGTGCGGCGGGCGTGATGAAAGACGATCTTCTTTGTCTACTTTCCGCGACTTCATCTTCGAACAACAATCAAAAGTAGGGGTTTATTTTTTGAATATTATTTACTCCCATATTCTTCCTTTCATTTAAAATAATGAATGAGGATGATTACTTTTGCGGGTTTTGGGATTAAATCTTTGTGGGTGGGCTGTTGTACTTTGTTCTTGAAAACCAATTGCAACCACCCTAAATGCAGAGGGTGTGGGCCAAACCATTATGGCTCAACCCCTCCACCATTCTTATTTTTGATGATCTTCGGAATGGTGATGAAGCAATGAGGCGACAAAGGAGGTGAAGACAAAGGCCGCACTACCTGCGGCCCTTGTGATCCGTGCCACCCCCGCGGCATTCCGCACCGCCACCGGCCCGGGCCGCGCCGGCCTCCCTCATGTCGGGACTGCCCGTCGGCCCGCCGGCCATCTTGGCTCTTCTTTTCCCAGCCGTCAGTCGGCGCGGCCGCGCCCTACCCCCCCCCCCCCCCCCCCCCCCCCCCCCCGGCCACCTGACGCCCTGCCCGGCTGCCCACCGGCCCGCAAAAGCCCTGCCTGGCCACCCGAGCAGCCTTCCGGCTCCCGGGCTGCCTCCCGGATCCTGGCTGCACGGCCTCCTAAACCGACCGGAACGGTGCCTTAGCCGCGCTGGCCTCCCGAGCTCTTTCGCGGCACCTTAGCTGAACCAGCCTGGTCGTGCCCTCCGATCCGAGCTCTGCCAAGACGCACCCTCACGGTGCTCCAGGCCAAACGGGCCCCGAGCCCAGGCCGAACCGCCCACGCAGCCTACTGGGCTGGGCCCAGCTGGTCAAGCCTAACCTAACAGGTTGGTCGTGCAATGGGCCAGTCCAGACCCAACAAGTCTGACCGGGTCGGCCCAGATTGGGTCGCATCGGACCTGGGACTACTACCGACCCTTTACATTCTTTGGCCATATCTTTGGCACTGGATGACAATTTTGATGAACCATTAGCAGTGTTGGTAATCATGGAGCATGATAGTTCCTTTGAGTATACCCCACTAGAGTTTGGGGTATAGTTGAGATATAATCATGTTGGATTGTACACGAATCCAACCAGGCCCCCGAGACTAAAAGTCTAATAACTCAAAGATCGGGCATCTGATTGATGCATCGTCTATTACGTTGAAACCCATGTGACATGGATGACCTTTGAGATACTTCTTCATGGTACTTAGTGACAGTTGGAGTATCGACTAGTAGCTCGTGGAGCGGATCCTTCTGGTGACGAGTGAGAAGAGTGTAGAGACCTAGTAGGTTGTTGAGACCGGACGACTGCTGACCGTTTTGACTCGAAGTGACTCTAATAGCCTAGTGGGAAGCGCCATGGTGTCGCGGTAGACCCTCAATGGGGAGTGCCTTGGTGTCGCGGCAGACCCGCGGTACTCGACGGGAGGTGTACCTCAATAGGATACGAGGGAGAGCACCTTGGTGTCGCGGAAGACCCATGGTGGGGAGCGCCTTGGTGACGCAGCAAACCCACGGTACTCGACAGGAGGAGTACCTCAGTAGTCCATGGTTAGTGGGAAGCACCTTGGTGTCGGAACATGCCCATTGTACTCGATTGACTAGTAGTTCTCCAGTAGTCGTGGTTTCGATAACAAAAATTGTGGTTGAGTTGAGTAAGTAACTTTTGTATTTACCTCATGATTGAGATTTTACTTGATAACATAGGTATATGTATGGGAATATACCTAAGTGGGGTTATCTATTTTATTTATTTACTGTGGTTTATCCTTGTTTTATTTTTATGTGACCTTGAGGGTCTCGAGGTCCCTACTTAGTATCGTTTTACTCACCCCTACACGGGCTATGTCCACACCTCATTGTGTTGGATGCAAACGACGAACTGCGCTGACCGAGGCTAAGTGTACCATGAATGGATGGTACCTGGAGGTGAACTATACGATGTGTCGGTACACGGAGGAGACCGACAAACATGGAGTGTTGAGGCTGCTATCTATACCTACCCTTCATCCAGGATCTATGGTGGATGATCCTGGAGCTTCTCTTCACCTTTCAGTTGTTTTGTCCTTTCAGTTGTACTTGTTTTCAGTTGTACATGTATTTTCATGATGGGATTGTATTCTGGCCACTCTACCTTCAACACTCTTTTGTATATATTTTTACTTAGTGTTTCTTCCAGATCATACTCCATTGTGTGTGTTTTCAAGTTTTAAAGGGAATTCCTTCCTTGTTTAGGGATTTACGCCTTTGGTTCTCGTCTCCAACCCCTCACCTATGGAAGGCGTGCTTGGGGTAGTCACGGAATGGACCCCGGGGGACGGGTCGTGGAAAATTGGTATCAGAGGGAGGTTCTACAGAAGAACATAGGACTCTGATCTTTTCTGTGAAGCAATAGTGTTAAGGGTACTGAGTGTGGTTTTCAGTTCAGGGAGTCCAGTGTTGTTGTGGCGGCCGCTGTATCCATATACCAGGGCCCTGACTTCTGATTTCTGAATCAGTGAAAAAAAAACACTTATTGTGTGTGTGTTTTAAATTTTTTTGTTTAAGTCAACTCAACCAGGTTAGCTCACCAGGTATAATCTTTGACCCTGTCACATCTATTTCTCTCAGGATTCCTCCTCACAGAAAACCACCTAGACCCCCGAGAGTTGTACTCGTAGATATCCCACCGAGCGATGAGGCCTCATGGCCGGGCCCTATCATAGCAGAGGCACCAGCAGTACGTTTACCCATCGATCCACTGATGCCACCAGCCCCAGCAATAGACGCTGTAAGCCGATTGAGTGCATTTCATGAGTTCCAACAACAGAGGCCACCCAGGTTCTGGGGGAAGACGGACCCCTAGGAAACTGAGGATTGGCTGGAGGCTGTGGTGAGAGTCTTCTGACTGGTAGGGACACCAGCAGAACTCATGGTGATACATGCTACAAACCTTCTATAGGAATCAGCGGGCAGATGGTGGAGCTTGATGCTTTAGGTCCATGACGAGATGACGATTCTCTGGGCAGAATTTGAAAGCCTGTTTCGGGAAAAGTTTTTTCAAGAGACTCTCCGCGCAATGCGCATACATGAGCTACTTAATCTGCAGCAGTGCAGCAAGACAGTAGCAAAGTACTCAGCGAGGTTCACCGACCTCTCACGCTACTACAAATATATGGTACGAGACCCATTCTTCAGTGCCCGGACCTTCAAGCAGGGACTCAAACGAGAGATCAGGGGTTTGATGATCTCCCTCAGCATCCCAACGCAGGTAGGGATATTAGAGCGAGCCCTCATAGTGGAGAGTTTCCTTGTTGAGCAGTCTCTAGTAGTGAGACCCACCACTAGTCGGCACACAACAGAGTCTTCTGTAGCTGGCAGTAGGCTGATGTCATAGAGGACCAAGTACTAGATCCATGGGTGGATGACCATATGACTCGGGATTGGTTGTGCGGGGCACTCAAGGCCGAGACACACATGCCAGAAGCGGGAAGTGATTAAAATGCGGTGGGCAGGGTCACATGGATCGTGACCGTCCGACCCACCATTCGGATGATTAGAAGACGGTCGAAGGACCGCCCATGTAGAGGCATTGATTCGATCGAGGAGGTCCACAGAAAACAGCCAGACATGGATGAGGAGCTGGTCGTACAGCTGGCTATGGACGACATTTCGAGGTGTTACCGCCACCATGACAAAAAGGTTCACCCCGACCGTAGGGAGCAGGTAGACATGGGAGAGCTCAGCTCTATGTAGCTGAGTCCTACGATCACGATGCTCCATAGATGATTCGAGTTACGATCTGTGTCTACTCTACCACAGATGCAGTTCTTATAGACATAGGTGTTAGTCACTCTTTCATTATCACTACCCTCGTTCGGATCTCAAAATTTCTGATAGAGCCGTTGGATCGATCCTTATGGATATAGACTCCTAAGGATCAAACTCGATGATTAAACACTAGTTCCGGTAGTTTGATATTACTCTAGGAGGCGAGAGCATCAGCTGGGATCTCCTAGTAGTAGCGCCGAGGCCTTATGACGTCATCTTTGGTATGGACTGGTTATCTACAATCCATGCTCAAATTGACTGTATTAGGCCTAATGTGCAGTGTGCCCGCACAGATGGGACCAGGTTTACCTTCAGCAGCAAGAAGGGAGCCTTCGCAGCACAAGATGGACTTACTCGGAGGAGGGTGTAGTCGATCACTCATCAGTGGGACTACCTTACACTCGGAGCAGTTGATGTGAAGAGTATGAGCTATCCTGTATTGGTGTACAAGTACGCGGATGTTTTCCCCGACGATGTTCCAAGACTACCTCCTCATAGAGAGGTGGACTTTTACATTGGCATATACCCTGGTATGACACTTATATCTACACCAACATATTGGATAGCTCCTGTGGAGTATCGCAAGCTGCGGGTACAGCTAAAGGACTAGCAGGATAAGGGATTCATTCGGCCTAGGGTTTCTCCCTAGGAAGCCCCGAATGTATTTTCCTAGAAGGTGGATGGGAGCTTGAGACTTTGTGTCGACTACCGTCACCTAAACCAAGTGACTGTGAAGAACAAGTACCCACTCCCAAGGATTGAAGACCTCCTTGATCAGCTTAAGGGAGTATGATGGTTATCAAAGAAAGATCTCAGATTTGGCTATCACCAGCTCAGTGTTCGAGATGAGGATGTGTAGAAGGCGAACATCAAATGTCGGTACGACCACTACAAGTTCTTGGTTATCCCATTCGTCATATCCAGCACTCTAGTATTGTTCATGGGACTCATGAATAGGATCTTCCAGCCATATCTTGATCGCTTTGTCATAGTCTTCATCGATGACATTTTCATCTACTCCGCTACAGAGGAGAAGCGTACCTACCATTTTCCATTATTACTGAACACACTCCGAGAGTACCAGCTTTACGGTAAGCTCTCGAAGAGCCAGTTTTTGATCCGATAGGTTCAGTTCTTCGGACATTTCATCTCGAAGGCTGGACTTGCAGTGGATCCAGAGATGATTGAGGTGGTACTAGCTTAGGAGCCACCCAGGAGTGTGAAAAAGGTACGGAGTTTCCTAGGTTTGTCTGGTTACTACTGGAGGTTTTTTCTAGACATCTCAAGTTTTTCAGCACCACTATCAGCCTTGACGAAGAATGGGAAACCCTTCGTGTGGTCAGATAGATTCCAGCAGAGCTTTCAAGAGATGAGGAAGAGGCTGACTAGTGCCCCCATCTTGAGGCTTCCAGAGGAAGGCGTAGGGTACGTAGTCTACAATGACGCATCAGGGACTGTAATCGGGTGTGTCCTAATGTAGAAGTGTGCAGTGATCATGTATGGTTCTCGCAAGAAGAGACAACACGAGAAAAACTATGCTACCCATGACCTGGAGTTAGCAATAGTTTTTTTTTCCTTGATGATGTGGTGGCACAATCTGATGGGTGAACATTTTACCATGTACTCTGATAACCAGAGTCTAAGGTATATCTTCTCTCAGAAGGACCTGAACCTGAGATAGCAGCGGTGGCATGAGTTCCTCCAGGAATTTGAACATAGAGATAGTCTATACACCTGAAAATGGGAACGGTGTAGCAGATGTACTCAGCAAGAGCTCTGGTATATAACTACTAGGTGAGGCGACGAAGCAGATGACCACTTTTTAGATATCCTTTGTGGATAGGGATGGAGTAACTTTCCTCCAGTCCCTTACAGTCACTCCCACACTTCTTCAGAGAGTCAGAGAGGCACAACATGGGGACGCTTACTACGAGATATGAAGTGCTCAGATATCCACAGGGCAGGCACCTGATGGATTTTCTAAAGGTGGGGAGCATGTCATCTTCTAAAGAAGATGTACTATGGTACCCGTGTAACATCAAGAGGAAGTGTTGAGGAAGTTCCACACATCCCATTTAGTGGTACATCCAGGAGTGGCGATGATGTACCAGGACCTTCGACAATAGCCCTGGTGGTGGGGTATGATGATGGCAGTTGCAGAGTTTGTCTCTCGGTGCCTCAATTTTCAGCAAGTGAAGGCGGAGCATCAGGTACTAGTAGGCTTGTATCATCCATTAAAGGTCACGAGTGGAAGTGGTATGGGATATCCATGGACATTGTGAAAGTATTTACACATACATCTAGGGGTCACAAATTGATTTGGGTGATCGTTTATCAACTCACCAAGTTATCCCACTTCCCACCGATCAGAGAACAGGGTTTAGTAGAGAGTTTGGGACACCTCTATGTGCAGGAGACTGTGTAGCTACACGGAGTACCTTCATCTATTTTCTTTGATCGTGATGCACGATTTACATTCTGGATATGGAAGAGGTTGCATGAGGCTTTCGAGATGTATCTTCATCTGAGCACTGCCTTTCATCCTCAAACGGATGGCCAGACACAGCAGACCATTCAGACCCTCGAGGTCATGCTACATGCTTGTGTCCTTGACTTCAGTCACTGCAGGGAAGATCAATTACATGTGGTAGAGTTTTCATACCAAAACAGCTATCACTCCACCATAGGGATGGAACCTTTTGAGGCATTATACAGGCGACCTCGCAGATCACCCTTGTGCTGGACTGACCCTGGGGAGTCAGCACTAGGGTGGACCAGAGATTGTACGTGCTACATGGAGAAGGTGCAGATCATCTAGGAGTGGATGAAGACTACACAGAGCAGAAATAATTCTTATGCTGATAGGATACAGAGACCTCTGGAGTTCGAGGATGGCGACCATGTCTTTCTATGAGTCTCACCTCGATGATGTCTACAATGATTTGGCAGAGGTGGCAAGTGATATTTGAGATTCATCAGACCTTTCCAGTTCCTCATAAGAGTAGGCAAGGTGGATTACCACCTGGCTCTTCCACCTCAGTTGCACCGGGTGCACGTCTTCTTCCACGTATCTCAGATGAGGAGATACATGCACGACCCTTCTCACATCATCGACCATGGAGAGATGGATGTCGAAGATGATGTGACATTCACAGAGGATTCAGTGGAGATTGAGGATCAATAGGAGTGGGTCCTACGTGGATGGTCGATACCTCTGGTGCGCATTCGCTAGCTGCATGGGAACCTCCAAGAGAGAAATGGGAGCAAGAGGCTTAGATGTGTGCTCAATACCCCCTTTTGTTTCCTTAGTTAGAGTTGTAGATTATGGGGACATAAAGCCCTGGCGTGGGAAGAATGTAAAAACCAAAAAAGTCTGTGGATTTTTTTTAAATACACAAGAATATTACAAGTCCGAGAAAACTGACGGCGCATGATTCTGAGGCCCGGTGTTCCTAGATACAATTTCTGAAGTTTTATTCGGGTACGTTCTGTAAATGTACGAGCGATTATTTATAACTTTTAACCGGTTATCGGAATTGAAATATGAGGGCACCGTTGAACTCACAACGCCGGTATTCGCTTAAGGATCCTTTCACTTCCACGGTAGTGGGTCGAGAATAAAATTTAGTTTTTTGGGTTTTCATGGATGGTAAAAAAATAAAGTGACCTTCAAATTATTTTATTTGAGCCGCCCTGTGGGAGTTTGTTGGTTATAACATCATCATGGAAGTTAGAGGTGGTACCACCACACCTTAACCTCCCATGAGAGGTTATGGAAGTGGGGCCCACCTAAACATAACCTCTCACAAGCGGTTATGATGTGGGGACCACATGGGACTAAACTCCCCTATTAAATGGAGGAGAGAAAAAACTCTCAACTCCCCTCATTAATGAGGGGGATCCCCTTGACCTCCTCTACCATTATTGTGCCACCAACTTCCCAATAATTCCTTGATCCAATGAAAAATTTATTATTCCAGTCCTTCACATTAATTAGGTGGATCCTATTAATTCAATTCTTCCTTTTTGAATATTGTGACGAAAAATTAATAAGATATCACATTCTTATATTGTTTGGTTGACATTACTCCTTTGGTGGAGCTTGGGTGAAGGGAGAAAACCTACGAATGAAGAAAAATGAATGAAGAATGCCGATGAGGATCGACTTTGAACTTCTTCCCCAGACACCTACCTATGTGGAGCATCTTCCATAGCTGAAACAACGTAGGACTAGAAGTTTGCGGAGGACGCGACGAATGACGATATTCTTCATCTACTTTCTGTGAACTCATTTTTGAACAATGATCAATGGTATGGGTTTATTTTTTTAAGATGATTCACTCCCATGTTCTTCCTTTATTTGAAAATGAAGAATTAGGATGATTCCTTTTGTTGGTTTTGGGATTAAATCTTTACAGGTTGTTGTGCTTCGTTCTTGAGAACCAATTGCTACCACCCTAAACGCAGAGGGTGTAGGCCAAACCAACATGACCCGAACCCTCTGTCATTCTTGTTTTTGATGATCTTCGGCATGGAGACAAAGCAACGAGGAGAAGAAGGTCGAAAAGGCAAAGGCTTTTCTACCCGCGACCTCTGTGATCTGTACCGCCCCTACGACGTTCTGCACTGCCGAGGGCCCGAGCCGCACCGGCCTCCCGGCCACCCGTCCTGCCCACCTACCGGCTTGGCCGCACCATGACCGGTCGCCTTATGGCTCAGCCATGCCTTTCACAACCTACTTGGTGCCCTGCCCTGCCGCCCGTCCACCTGAGCCACCTCTCGGCTCCCGGCCGCTCAGCATCTCGATCTGCCTCCCGGCTCCCGGCTGCCTGGCATCCAAAGCCACCTCCCAGCTCCCGGCCACCCGACATCCCTAGCCGCCTCTCGGCACCCGGCCGCCTGGCCTCCCGAACCGGATGAACTGTCATGCTGGGCATGTCGGCCCCACTGAACCAGTCTGCAGCCCCCCTCGTGGCACCCTAGCCGAACCGTCCCGGTCGACCCATCCGGGCCGAGCCGCGCCGAGCCACAGCATTGCGGCGCTCCGGGCCGAACCTGCCCCGAGCCCATGTCGAACCGACCACGCGGCCAGTGGGCGGGGCCCTGCAGGCCGGGCCAAACCTAATAGGCTCGCTTTTCCAATGGTTCGGGCCAGACCCAATAGGTTTGACTGGGTCGACCCATACCGGGTCGGCCTAGACAGGGTTGGACCGGGTCGGACCGGACCCGTGTCCACTACCGACCCTTTACTTTCTTTGGCCATATCTTTGGCATCAGATGACCATTTGACGAAACATTAGAAGCATTGGTAATCTTGTAGCATGATGGTCTCTTTGATTATACCCCTGTAGAGTTTTGGTTATAGTTGAGATACGGTCAGGTTGGATCGTACACGAATCCAACCGGGCCTCCGGCACTAAAAAGCTAATAACTCACAGACCGAGCATCTGATTGATGCTTCGTCTATTGCGTTGATACCCTTATGACGTGGAGGACCTTTGAGATAGTTCTCCATTGTACTTCATGATAGTTGGAGTATCCACTAGTTGCTCATGGAGCTGATACTTCCGGTGACAAACGAGAAGAGTGCAGAGACCTAGTAGCTGGTTGATACATGACGACTGCTGACCGTTTTGACTCAGAGTGACTCTACTAGACCAGTTGGAAGTGAAATGGTGTTGAGGTAGGCCCACAGTGGGGAGCACCTTGGTGTCACAGCAAACCCACGGTACTCGACATGAGGAGTACCTCAACAGACTACGACGGGAGCGCCTTGGTGTCACGGAAGACCCATAGTGGGGAGCGCTTTCGTGACGCAACAGACCCACGGTACTCGATAGGAGGAGTACCTCAACAGTACAAGGTTAGTGGGAAGGGCCTTGGTGTCGCGGCAGGCCCACTGTACTTGATTGAGTAGGAGTTCTCCTGTAGCCATGGTTTTGATAACAAAAATCATAGTTGAGCTGAGTTAGAAACTTTTTTATTTACCTCAGGATTGAGATGGATTACTTGATAACTTAGGTATATGTTTGGTCATATACATAAGTGGGGTTATCTGTTGATTACATTCATTGTGGTTTTTCATTGTTGGATTTTTGTGAGACCATGAGGGTCACAAGGTCCCTACCGAGTATCGTTATACTCACCCCTACACATTTTATGCCCTCACCTCATTGGGTTGGATGCAAACGACGAACATCTCTAACCAAGGCTTATTGTACCAGGACTGGACGGTACCCAGAGGTAGACTATGCGACGTGTCTGTACATAGAGGAGACCGATAGAAGTGGAGTGCTGGGGAGGCTATATGTACCTACCCTTCATGTAGGATCCGTGGTGGATGATCTAGGAGCTTCTCTTCACCTTTCAGCTGTTTTTTCCTTTCAGTTGTACTTGTTTTCAGTTGTACTTGTATTTTCCTTTTGGGCTTGTATTCCTGCCCCTCTAATTTCAGCACTCTTTTTATACAATTTTACATATTGTTTTAAGGACATACGCCTTTGTTTCTAGTTGTCATCCCCTGGTCTATGGAAGGTGGTATTGGGGTAGTCATGGCACGGGCCCCGAGGGATGGGTCGTGACAATACTATATCATTTTTGAAATCATTTAGAGTAGCGATTTAAGGATTTTTTGGGTGGCTGTAAAGGATAATGTCATAGATCCATTGACAATGTTATTAATGCAGAAGAGACCTGAGTGTTTTGTGAAGTATTTCGGTATTAGATAAATTATATAATAGATAAAATTGTTGTTGTTAGTGTAAATTTAAGATGGATTTAATATAAATAAAATCTATAATTATCAATCAATCATGTATTTTGAGTATTCCACATGAATTATATAATAATAAACCCCCTCATTGTATAACTTTGATCACTCCCTAATTGATGACCATCATGGAGTATTATGTGTTGCAATTATTTTTTAAGATTAATATGAGAAGTGTTTCAAATATGATATATATTAGACTTATTAGATTATAAATGAATACTTAATATCCAGTCATACCAACTAAAGTATATCACATGGAATATAATAATGTCACTAATATACATTGGGATTTATTATTCATATTAATTCTCATTTCCTATGGTTTAAAAGATACTTATCATGAGAAAATTCAGACATTGGTAACATTATTGTTTTAACCATTATACTGAGTTAATCGATGTATTATTTGTTATGTTACTGATTATATCATCAGTTGAGTTTAACCAAGATAATATTTTTCTACTTGTATAGACAGTGTGGAACCTGAGCTATTGATTTAATTGGACTTAGTAAATTCCTATAAATTTTTAGTTTAGTGACATGTAATTCACTAAACTATTTAGATAAATTTCATTTAATTTATTAATTCAATTATTTTAGTCCATTTAAAATAATTTAGAGTCTAAGAGACTCCCTATACTAGGTTGACATGTTCCATGTATGGTGCTTACATGATGTATTAGAAAATGGTATTATATAATTAATAATATTATTAATATAAATACAACATGTGGTGGATGTTTTCATAATAAGATAAGTGTTTTTAATTTAGATCATGTTAAATTCTCTAGTAGTTTGAGTAGAAATCACATCAGGGTAATCATTTCATTTAATTAGGAATATCTGAATAATTAATTGGTATCAAAGTTATAAATACCCATATGGTTATGTAGTAGGACATGGAATGAGAATTAATTTTGGTACGAAGTGATTGTGAAAAAATATTCAGAGTTTATATGGTAATCATATTATAATAATTATAGATTGATTCAAGAAAAATTGTAATGTTTTGTATAAAAAGTGAGAAGATTTAATTCATGTGAAATATTTTTAGATATATGAACTTAATAATAAAAATGACATGGTGTAAATGACCACATCATGTTTTCATTTTTGTCATATTTATTGATGATACATCACAGTGTTTATGATGAATTATATGGGAAAATGGTTGGATAACATTCCTATATTGAATTTCATGTTTTATTCTACTTTCAACACATCATGATATAACACATAAATGGATTAGTGACTGTAGATAATTTAAAAAAAACAAATAAAAAATGAATATCCATATTATTAATTAAAATTTGGAGTCAATGAGGTCGCATTTTCATAATGTTTGAGACATATAGAGTTTAATGATGTCCTTAATTCAATGAAGGAGTTTTAATAAATAGATTTTTAGAGGTCATTTTGTATACTAGATATCAGTGTTCTTATTTCTGTAGGTCACATTATATATTTATTATTATTAAACTGAGTTTTAATAGACGATGTTAATGATAAGGGATCCAACCAATGCATTAGGTGATTCTACTTTTTTCAATGGATACCATTATAGGTTGGAATCTATTGATTTGTTCTAAGAGATATCAATCAAACTAATTATTATGACAGATTTAGCATTGATATTGAGGTGTAAATTTTTATGATTAAATTATTTATTTCTCATCATAGTAGATCTTTTTTATTGTTTTTTGTTTTTTATGGCATTTGGGATCAAATATATCATAAATACCCTTTAGTGCATAGAAGAAATCATGGGGTGGAAACATTAAATCATGGGTGAACAATAATTTCTAAAAATAATATACTACCTAGATTCATATGTAATCATTAACCTCTCATTAATCATTTTATGTCTTGTATCAACCTTCACCATAAATTACTCAAAACCCTTCTCAAAAAATATAAAAAAAATCTCAATTCCAAAACAAAATGAGTTATTTAGACACTACTAGAAAATAATATGACCATTGAATACATTTCATTTTCCTTTTTCAGAAATTAACGTTACTAAAACGCTTGATATTTCAAATAAAAACCTCCAATATTATATTTTTATACTATGAAAATTTCACATCACAAAAACATTATTTTAAATTAACTATGAAACCAATACCCTGATTATAGAAATTTCTATTAATATTACACCATAAAAAATAAAATCCCTAGAGATATACACTTTTCAAAATATAAATTTAAATCTAAATAATTTATTACAAAGTTAGTGGTCATGTAAAAATAGGATACTACTCATTGATTCATTATACGATTCTCATAATTCATATAATATTACAAAATTAAATCACTAAAGATGACCTAAAATCGATGGAGTTGGGTGGGGGTGTAATTTTAATTCCAATAAACATTTTTATCATATTAGTCACCACATAAAATTGCACCAAATAAACTAAATTTCTGCCTAAACCAAGAAAATTGTATATAGGATTCCAAATTCTTGAACTCTTAAATAATGATAATATGATACTATTTCAATATTCATGAAAATACACACACACTACATCTAATAATAGAGTTCATCCATGGTTATAAAAGGATATTGACTCATTATGATCATTTTATTATTAATTGACCTGA
The DNA here is from genome assembly GCA_963277665.1 of Viscum album. Taxonomy (NCBI): domain Eukaryota; kingdom Viridiplantae; phylum Streptophyta; class Magnoliopsida; order Santalales; family Viscaceae; genus Viscum; species Viscum album. Next base: position 1,763,820,441 of record OY728125.1, read on the forward strand.
TTTTTAGGCACCCTGAATTACGTAATTAGTCTACCACAAGGCTTTAACCATATTTCTATGATTGTCATTCCCCAATATTTTACTATATATATTTCATTTAAACAAATATAATGTGTTTGATAGCTTCTTTCACATGAAACAACAAATAACAATGATTAATGACATATTAGATAGATATTATTTGGAAACTTAAATAGTTATTAAAACTCTAGTGAATAGAAATATTTTAATTGGTTATAAATGCATAAAAATATATTTAATAACACTTAATTATTTAAAAGTTCATTTTTCTAACTAAATATGATTTTAATTTATATAAAGTATTTTCATTTTGTGGAAAAATTTATATCTATTAGAATTTTATTTTGGGAAACTTAACATTATTTTGGATTGATCATTAAAATATTATCTTAGGGTGTTATTTTATAATTTTGTATAATATATTTTTTAATGTTTGGTTGAAACCTCTTTTTATTGTGAAATTAAATACCACTTTTTACATGTGCTGAGGGAGAACCACAAAATATCTCTAATGACCATGTCTATATGTCCCATGTACAAGGCTCGGTGAAATGTCACACCTGTATCATGTGGCTTCCATCACTGGACATGTGTTATTCCCTTGCCACTACCCACATGTATTATTCCTACAACACTGCATCGGTCATAAATCCCCTATGAATCATTCCAAGATTTGAACCCAAGACCTTTTGAACATATTAATTATAAAAATATTGATATACGTAAAGTTAGATATGTATTTTATAAATAATTTGTTAAATTTATTAATCCATATTTTAAAATTTTGGAAATATAAGTAATATTTTATGCTGAAAACTATTTCTAATTATCTAATGATAAAAATTAGTTTCTATTACTTATAGAAAATATATCCAAAAATGGATTTAATGATTTTAATAAATATGTTAATTATATTATAGATTTTAAATTCAATTTATTTGGCATAAAAATATGACTACTAATTTTAACTTTAATAACAATGATAATAGAAAACTGTTATTTTTGTTTATTTGTTTTTTTAAATTTTGTGTATAATTTTATAAAAAAAATCAAAATATTCCAAAAAAAATTTATAATACATTTTAAAAACCTATTTATAAATATATTATCAATGATAATATAGGTAATCAATACTAAATAATATTATGAACACTCAATGATAAAAAACACTTCTTTCAAAAAAAATTCTACTTAGTTTGATTATTAAATTAAAGGTTAATTTTATATTATTTATGAATGTAATTGTATTGTGCGAGGTTTAAATTTATGTTCAATGAATAAAAATTCTGTAAGAGGGGATAACTTATATTATTAATAAAATATAAATTACATGGGTATAAAATTGTTTCTATGGTTAAAATAAAAATGGTAACAATATAAAAATAAAGTGGTAAAAGGTTTGAAACCTGATTCCAAAAAGTGTTCTAATGCGTTTTATAGGATTTTTAAACCTAATATCACTGAAAAATCCATTAATTTTTACTTTTGGATCCATATACCCATTACAATATCATTCCATTATTGAAATTTTTGGTTTCTTACAATAGTGACATTTTATTCACTTATAAATGGGGAACATTTCCATTAATTCCCACCTCACATATATAATAAAATATTATCCTAAAAATATATAGTATTTTACTACTATAATACTCAATAGAGTTCGTACACCTATGGACTCAATTATTTTTCCAAATCTCTATATTTAAATGTATAATTTTAAGAGAAATTGATGGTCGCACCATAAGTATTACTTAATATGATACCTTTTCATATATATTTTTTACATTAAATCATATCCTAAAAAAAGTTATATAGTGATTTAAGTATCACTAATATACTTAATTATTACTAAATTAATGGTAGAGTCATTATTTCAACTTCCTATCTTCTTTTGAAAAACAAAAGAATGTCGATTATGAAATTGTGTATACTTTCTCACCTATAAAACAAAATATTATATTTTAAATCATCACCTATCATGTTTAGAAACATGTATTTATTTCATGAATGAACAAAATTAATATTTTAAAATTATAATTCAGAAATTATAATTTATAACATGCATTCATTATATCCTTTTTCTATCAAATTGGATCATTGATATTGTGTATAGCGGACTACCACCCCCACGAACAAAACTTTTCTTCATTCATAATAAGAATTAATATATTGATATAAAAAATAATTAAATGAAGATAAATGATATATATTACATTTTTAATCCTCTATAAAAGTTATATCAAAATTTTATAAAAAAATATCATTTATCGTAAAATCATTTTAAAATTCTCTCATTTGGCTCATTTTTATATATCTAAGTAAACGATGTTATAATGATTAAATAATGAATGATAAATTAATAAAATATAATTATAATATAATATAATAATTATTTTTTAATATTTATCAATTATTATGGAATGATTTTATTGACATTAATATATTTATTAATATACCTCCTTCCAATTGTTAAACACAATGAAACCAGTTCATTACAATTTTCATTTTCATAAACCACACAATTATCATCTACCAAATGGAAATTGGATATGATGAACCATTTAAGAACCATGATTACAGTATCTTATATATTCTAGTAACGTTTAAATTTTGAAATAAATAAAAAATGATAATTCCATTAAGAGACTAGTAAGAAACAAGTAATCATAGTATCTAGCATTAAATTATGAAAAAAATCATAAAACAAATACATTTGTAGTAACCAATTTTAAATGATTTTTATAAAAGTATATTGTTATGAATAATGTTCTAATTCATTTTATTAAGAGAGTTATGTTTATTATACAATATGTTAGATTGTGTTCAAGTAAATGGGAATATAAGGTAAGTGTCTTTTTTGTAATTTTCAATTTAATTAGACATGTTTGATATTATGGACCATATTTTATCTTGTAATGTGTATTAAATTACCCATTTCCTTAAACTATAATTAATAAATTTCTTTTTATGCAATTTTAGTGGCCACATTTTGGGATTACTTTTATGTTTTGTCATTATTATATTACCATTACTACAATGGTTTCTCAATTTTTTTTTCAAATCTATGAGACATGATTCATATTTAACCCCATAATTTATCTTATATTGTGTATTCACTACTTTATTGAATTAAAACATAAATAACATTTTTTATATCATTATATTTCAATGTCAATTACCTGGTATACCTATTATGTTCTTTTATTCTTACATTACTGTTACTATAAGTGTTTCTATAAACTAAACACCCTTCATTGAGTTATAATGCATCATATTGATCTTATTCATCCAATACTAGGTACCTTCACCCTAAAATTTTATTTCATGCTAATATCTATTTATATAAATGGAAAATAAATATTTTTATTCAAATCTTCCCCCTTGATAGATTTATTTATCATAAAAATCATATCATTATTGATAATAATTCTCATGATATTTAATGAAATTATCCCATAATTTTCTATATATTCCATTCCCATTAATGGTCTCATCTATATTTCAAAATAAAATTCTTTTATATCTAATGAAACCAATATATTTTTCCCCTATTTTTTAAAAAAAGCTTTTCACTCTTTCAATGATGTGGGTTTTAATAACAGTGCTTAAAAATATTCATATGTTTATCCATCCATTAAAAATTAATTTTTTGTATTCCAATACACATTACTTTTTGATATAAAAAATTTCTCTTAAAAGATATATTACTTAATATTATTTCTAAAAGTAAATTTTTTCAAAAAACTCTCTACACTTTTCAAAAAATAACTTTTAAATGTGAAAAAACTTTTTTCATTTTATGAATGAGTTAAAACTAGTTTCTAAATAAACATTTATGATTTAACAACCATTTTATTCTTTATCTCTAATGGAAGTATTTCACTGGAAAAATGTTTTTGTGAATCAACCACAAATGTTTATTTTTAAATAGTCTTTTTGGGCCATTAAATTTTGGGTATTAACAAATAAAATTTATCGTGTTGTTTTTTGTGAATGAACTAGAAGTGTTACAAAATTAATTTTCCTTTCCATGAATTATTCATGACTAGATAAGTGAATAATTTCATGTGGAACACATATATATAGATTATTAATGGGTTTTGTATAATATCACCCTCCAATGAAGTGGTTATGGTTTTATATATCATGAGGTAATAATTTTGACTATGAACCTGATACTGGTTAGCTAGGTTTAAAAGACTGATCATGAAATCAATAAAGATTATCTAGGTCAAATGATTGAGCATGAACTCAATGAAGGTTATCATGGTCCATACTATTTTGTATAAATGTGATTCTAGTTAGATAGTTTCACAATACTGAGAATAAACCCAATTTTTATTAACTATGTTCAAAAGATTAGGCTTTAACCCAATGCAGTTATCTGGGCTCCAGATGTTTTGGTTCCCTATCCTTATTATTATTCCATATTTATACGTTAAATTCCTATGATTATTCACATTTTCTCATATTTAATGTCTCATTATTAGAAAGGCCTTTTACAATGATATATGTTTTCTAAATTGAGATTATAGGTCCTTCTAATATGACTTATGTGATACCCTTATTCTTCCATATTTTTATGATATATAATTTCTCAGATACTCATGTCTTTCCATATGTTTTGGATATAACCCATGGTAATATATTGATATGTTATATCTTTCTATATTTTTTATATCAGGTCACAACTGGACATTTTTTTCATTTCATTTTATTTATTTATTGGCACTAATTTATGGAAGTGGTGTTTTGGCTGAGTGACCATTGGGGAATATTGAGTTTTTCAATTTTTAGTTTTTTTCACTGTTTCAAAATTAATATTCATGGTTTAGAGGGAAACCATATGGTTTTTGGATGAAAAGGGTGTCTTTAATTCATTATGTTTGTTCATGGATTCTCTTCCCAGCGTTAAATAGTTTTTGTCTCAATCTATGTGAGATAAAGAAGTAACAGTGTGGTCTCTTATGGGAGTTTGAGTCCTAGCATATGGATTAGGTATTGTCAAAGAACACCATGCCACTAGAATGTGTGGGTTTATATCATTATGGAAGATATGGTTTTCATACATGGCACACAATTTATAAAATTATGTAGCCAACCTGTTTTTTGTTGGATTTCCTTCAATATATGGAGTTATTGTTGGTGAAATGTTTCTAAATTTTGTATCCAAACCATATGAGACTCCAATGAAATTATAGTAGGATGTGAATGGTTGGAATATAGTTTGGTAAACTGTGAAACCAAACCATATGACACACACATAATTTCAAAAAAGTAAAACTGTGAGTTTCCACAAATTATTTATCAATAATTCATCCCTAAATCCTCTTATTTGGATGTGGGTCTTGAAGAGTTCTCCCACACCCCTACCCATTTCTCTTCTTACATGGACTAAAGCTCCTCATCTGAAGCTAGATGAATTTCCATTAGTTTTTACATGATTTATTCATATTTTCCCCTCCTCATCTTTCTATTATATATTTTTTGAACTCTAGAGTATGTGGATGATTTTGTTCTTCATTTTGCATTGATGTTATGGAATGATGTTTGTATCCACATGTTTGATCATAATTCTTATAGAATTTCTTATTTTTTTACATTATTGTAGTAGTCATTTCAGTCCATTCATATTCCGAAAATTCAATGTGATGATTGATATTTTCTAAAACCATAATTTTAAAATTATTTATTCAAGTGGATTTATATGGGGAATTTTTATGTATTTATATATTGATATTTACTTATAAATGGAGTTTAAATTGGATATGTATAGTTATACCTATATGTATCTATTTTATGTGTTATAATGGTGTTTGATAAAATTATAAGTGGCTATTAAAATGAACGTGGGTGTTTTGGAATGGTGTTTGTAATTGTCTGATTTGGATTAAATTTGATTACATATATAATTTTGTTTTGAATGGGGTTTTCCCTATTTATGGATTATGTGCATATGTGATAACTCTTGTTCATGGATATTAATCTTCCTCATGGTATTTTTATATAACCTTTTACATTAATATAGATATCCATATATATGTTGTTCTGATTTTTATTGCTCCATATGTTCATGGAATGTACATATAGACATGTGAATTCATATAAATGGTAGTTTCCATATAATATAATTTTCAAAAATCCTTTTATCTCAAATGGTTCTCTAAATTTTAATAAATGGTTTCAAAATGGTTCCCTTGTATCCAAATGTGCCCCCAGAGTTAGTTTCAAATATTATTTTATGATAATTTCATATAATGATATTTTTGATCATTCAAAATTTTTTTGGATGATTACCTTAGAATTTGGAAATATTTTTAGAAATAAATGTGTATTCCTTGGAAATGGTTCTGGATCTTTAATGATAAGACCTATTTAGTACATTTGAAATTATCTTTAGAAAAAGATTGTGGATTCACATTTCATTAGGCCCAATTGTATCCTTAAAATATTTCATGGAAATGGTTTTGAACTCTCATGATGTTTTGGTCCAATTGGAAACTTTGAAATAGTTTCATTATGAGGGGAACCCCCATGGATAACCTTTAGCTGGAGTAGGTCTCTCCATGGATGGTGGTATAGTGTGGGAAAGGTACGCACATTTGAATATGTTCTTTTGTAACTAAAGTAATAACCTCCTAACTTATCCTTTATAGTATCATCTCAGTATCCTAAAAATATTCTAGATATTTGGGAGAACTTTTCATTTTATCCCGTATTAGATTGATGTGAACTACCTGGTAGATGAATGGATGTAGTGGGTAGTTCAACTTGTGAGGATAGTTAGAAGAATCCAGGTTGTTTATAGAATATGGATCAAATCATATTCCACTAGATAGTTCTAAATTTAGAATTTCTAGGATTTCACCTCTAGATATTTAAAACATTATCATGACCTTTATCTATATTTTCTTTTTTATTTGTGAAATGATGATGTCCTATTCTTTTAGAAGTACCTAATAATACCTCGATAATTTCATTTCATTTTTTGTTTTTTATTTTCATATTCCATGATGTTTTTTATTATTCTATTCCATATTATCTATATTCATTTTTGGTTTTGTTTATTCTTATTATAACATGTTTTAAATGATAAAAAACAAATTTAAAAAATTATTTTAAATTAAATGGAATGTTTTTATAAAAAGGGATTTTGGTAAAGCTATGTTTGTTTTTTAATACTAAAACCCATTTTTGTATATGTATTTTCAAACCATGGTTTAAGAAATATTTTAAGAAAAGACATGTATGGATTATTTTGTTCTTATCTAACGATCAATTTTATACTCTCACCTTAATTGTGTCCCTCATCAGGGATAAGGATCAGATTTTTTGCATGATTAAGTTATTGTTCATGTTTTCTCATGGAGTGGGTTGTTATTATGGTTTAAAGGTGACCAAGAGGTCACATAAAGACCATTTATAGTCCCAATTGGTTTTATTTTGGTTGTACGCTACATTAATATCAATTTTTTATTTATATATAGATATTTATTTATTCTGGATACTATTTCACACTCTGTTTCATTATAGGTATTTATGTTTATTAGGTGTTATCGTCCTTATAGATTTTATTTGAGATGGCATGATTCTTTTCATCCATCAATTGGGACTGCGGATGCCCTTTAGAACAGAATAAACATTTTCTTGGGTATCTAATTTAGGGAAGAGCATTATTTATTCATCAACAAGTTGTATCATAATAACCCTTTGTTATTTTGGGTTTCTTGTATATTGTATATATGAGTGTTGAGGATCTGGTTTAGGTTATGGGTTGGTGCCTAGTCACTACTGCTCGAGATGAAACCTGAGTCACCAAGGGTAGTTTGGTTTTGATTATTTTTATTCAATTTTAGGATTATATTTTTGGTTCAAGTTTAAATTTTTTCTTTTATATGATGAGAGAATAATTTACATGTGTCTCACGGTGAGATCGCAAAACATAGAAAACCATGTGGAGCTCGAGTGAATGACTCAATATGCCTCCTAAGGTTGGTGCATGATTATATCATAGTCTACTAAACCTTATAACGAAATTATGAAATACTACTAGTTCCCTATTTTATAAGTTTTATGTTTTGGTTACTATTGATTTGATTTTGGCTGATGTTAGTGGATTTTGAAATGAAAATTATTTCTAGAAATGGTTTCTATAAAATAAAATTGATTCTTTTTTATGGAACATTTTTGTTTTGAAATGGAAATTTAAATTTTTGTTTTCTGTTTTGGAAAATTGATGAGTTGGGATGGTCTTTGGCCTATGTGTTTGTGGAATTGGAAATTGGTTTTGGGAATTTTTTAATGAAAATAGTTTCTTTTAAAAGAGGAATTTGGTTTTGTTTTCTAATGTTTTGGTTTATAAGCTTTTTATTTTTGTTGAACATATTTTTTATTATGTTTTAGTTGAGTTTTTGTTTTATATTTATTTTTTATTGGGTTTTTTGTTTTTTTATTATATACCCCCCCACAAATATCTCAAATATTTAAAATGATACCCTTATGATTGTTTGTCCATCCTAGAATCCCAGAGGAGTGGTGGGGTTGTGGTCTTCCAATTATTTTATAGTTTTACATGGTGATAGGGGTCTAATAGAGGTTGTGGAGTGACAATAGGATATTAAAAGTTTCTTTATGTCCTTGGGAACTCCACAATACATGACGGTGTAATTGTATTTGTATTTTTTTTAGGGATGATGATTGGAATAGTTGAAAATGATTACGACATCTTCATTGAAAAAATAAATGACTTGGGAGATATTTAAGACCACTTTCCCATTGGTTTTTATCTATAGATGCAAATGGGTAGAAAATAGAAGATCTCATGGGTATTAAGAAAGGTCTAAGAATTATGAAGGTGTATATTTATAATTTCATGTATATGGTACCCTTTTCTCTAGAGTTGGCATAAGGATATCTTTTAATTTCTCTTCTTTTTGTGTGGGGTCTTCATCTAGATATCATGAATTTTATTCTTTCACACATGAAGTCTCATTAAAAAAACGGTGGATGAATCATTTAAACTAGAGTTAGTTTCATTATGGATGCCTATGGGTGTTGAAAACCCAATTTATCTTGGTTCTTGTAAAGGTTGAATATTATATTAATGGTTTGAATCATAAGAACCTATTCTTAAACATTATCCCCTACCTATTTCATTTTTAATTTGAATGACCAGTCACTTGTTTTACAATCTGGTCGCTTCATGCATTCTATATCATCATTCCATAACACTTCGAGGACTTATTTTTGGTATGGAATTCCAGAAAAAATCCAAAAATTATATGGGGTGGGATATCTGTAGAATAATAAAAATGATTCTAGTCTAGTTTTAGATCCTATCGTCCCTTTCTCTCTATGGTTTTGATAAAACCCTTTTATAGTTCTCCTTCATGATATTCTCTCTTAAACCATTATTATGTGTTAGTTATTTTTTTCTTTTTAGTGGACTATGTGTTGTTTTGGGTTATTCATTATCTAATTATTTTTAGATATAGTTGTGTCTTTTGAACATATGAATTTTTGTAGGGATTGGTGTTCTAGTCAGTATCACACAACAGATCCTTCTTATATAGAATATGGGAGGAATTCCAGTTTGTTTCTTAAATGAGGGAGAGAAAACCCTCCAATGTATATCTTCAATTATATTTCTAGATATAGTTGGGTGTTAGGTTTGGGTAAAATAGATCAAAACATTGTTCGTAGTTACATTTGATTTCATTTAGTTTATAGTCATGATGGGATGTTTGGTTTCAGATGTTCTTACTTGGAGTTTGAGGGATCTAGTTTTTTTTCTCATATTGAACATGGTGACTTTTTAGGGTAATAAAATTAATATGGTTGGTGGATTTTGGTGGGGAGAATTATTGGGTTTAGTTTCCAGTGGGGACTCTAGAGTTTTGTTGTTTTCATATGGTTTTTACTGTTCACAGTTATCGTTCATGGTTTGGTGGGAAATTGTGCAGTTCATGGATGCAAAGGGTGTATCTAGCTCTTCTTGTTTTGGAAAATTTTTTTGTTATAATATATTCTTGATTTTGACCAAACTCTGTGATATTGTGGAGTAAATGTACAACCACCTTGGGTGGTCTGAGACCTAGAACATGGATTACGAACAATTAGAGGAAACTATATTTAAATCATGAGAGTTTTTATTTCATTTTAAAAAAGATTGTTTTCATGGTCGGATCATGCTTTTTCAAATAATTTTTCCACCTCATGCATGTTTTATTCTCCGTATTGAGAGGGGAGCATGGTTGGTGTCCAATTTCCAATTTGTGGTAAAAAAACCATGTGACTCTGACTTGAATATTCATTAGGTTTCACATGGTTGGAACATATGTTGGTAATTCATGTGGCCTTACTATGTAACTCAACCAAACATTATAAAACAAGAAATTCTAGGTTATCCCCTCGTGATATTAATCACTAATTCAATGCTTTCCCTAATTATTTGGTCCTAGAATATGAGTAGAGCTCCCAAATCCATATTGGTTTTTATTTCTCTATGGATTAAATCCCCACCATGGGGATAAAGTGAGTTTACATCAGGTTTTTGTCTTGATGTCATCCTATTCTCCTTTCCATATCATTTTTTGTTATATATCAGTTTGGTTCTCTCTTGGAAGAACCGTATAATATGAAATATTATTTAATTTTTATCGCTTTGATTTAGGGAATATAGTTTTTCTCTTGGTCTTACATCTTCCCTCTTATTGAGTTTCATTATATTCGCACACATTTAATGTGGGTGTTTCTATCTATATACATTTTTAAATGTTCTATGTGATACATGATATTTTATAAAATATTCTTTGTGATATTATTCATGATTTTGGTATTCTATGATTAGATATGGTGTCTTTCATTGTTTCTAATATAATGGGAAAAAGGTTTTTCTAACGATTTTTATAGTTATTCGCATATATATATAATGTTTATAAATGTTAGTTGTTTGATAAATTTCTTAGTGAAACTTTAAATAGATATGTGCGTGATATAATGTTCTTTGTTCTTTCAGAGTTTGATAAAATTGTACTACATTTAGAATTGTATTTTAACGCATTTTGGTCCACTTCATGGATTTGGTTTTATCCAAATAGTGACATTCATATAGTTTTCCATATATATGTTGGTTTGATGTGTATTTTTATACATGTTCATGGAGTCTAAATGTATACATGTTCATGAATATAAATTGTAGATTCCAAATATTGTTGTTCTCTATAAAAAATTTTTTTCATCAAAAGTTTTCTAAAAATTTCTAAACAGTTTCAAAATGATTTTTTGGTTTTCAAATGTGTCCAAAAAGGTGAATTCATGTGGTAGTTTATAATAATTTAATTAATTTCCCATTTGGAACATTGAGAATGTATTTGAACATTTACCATGTCTTTTAGAAATAGTATTATAAATAAAGGTGTTTTACATGGAAATTGGTTCAGATCCTGAATGATAAATACTATTAGGTACTTATGGATGTCTATTTGGGAAAATATTTTGGATTCTAATGTCCCTAGTCCCAATTAAATATTTAAAGTATTTTATGTAAAATGGATTTTCACTCCGATTATGTTTTTTCCAGGTCAGAATGTTTGATATTATTTTTTCAAGATGGGAACCCCCTTGGTTTTCCTCCTGCTAGAGAGGGACTCTATTTCGACATTGTGAGACATTGGTCATGGAATGCATATTGGAATTCCAGTTTTGTCTCAAGTGTCTAATAACCTCCTAAATTTTATTTTGTATGATCATTATGGGATTTTTTATGTCATCTAGTGAGTTGATATATTGTTTTTAGTCATAGTTAGATAAATATAACCCCCTAGTATTTAGACGGATAGAGTAGACTATTCCACTGGTGAATCTAGTTGTGAGATTTTAGGTTGGTTATAGACTATCGATCCCATCATATTCTAGGATATGGATCTAAATAGATTACATATTTGGTTGTATCTCAATATATTTACGAAATAACCATGAATAATATGGGTATGTTCTTATATTTTTTTTCTGAACACTGTGTTCCTGTTTTATTTATTTTTAATTTATTATTGGTGAGTTCTTTCATTATTTTTTTGCATTTCTCATTTGATATACAATATTGTTTTTGATTATTATATTCTCTTTTTTTCTCATGATTGGGTTGTTGTTATTCTTATTGGAATTGGTTTTTATAGTTGGGTATTTAAATTGAAAAAAAAATTAAATGAAATAGAATTATTTTCATTCAAAAAGGAATTTTTGTAAATATGAGTTTGGTGGTTTTATATCTAAAACACTATTTTCTTGTAGTATTTTCAAACCATACTTTATAGACTTTTTCAAGAATATAAATGTATAGATATTTTTTTGCTTACTTACACATTTGTTTTATACTTCCACCCATCATATACTACTCATCATCGGTAGAGCCAAGTTGTTTTACAGGTCCAGTTTGTTGTTCATGATTTCTAGTGGATCAGGTTGGTCTGGTAGATGGATAGTGACTAAGAGGAAACTTGAAGATCATGTCCAGTCCCAGTTGGTTTTAGTTTTTTTTGTATATTTCATTATGTTATTTTTTATTAATACTTAGAGATTTCTGTATTCTAGTTAGAGTAACATACTCTATTTCTTTTTTTTTATTTAATTTTATGTGGTAAAATCATCCAGGTGTTTTTATCTAGGTTCCCCAGATGGTTTTTATCAGCCTGTGGGGAATAGGGAATCCCTTTGAGCTTTACCATGGGCTGTATAAATTATCATATTTCAGAATAATGTGTGCTAGTTCATGACAACTCACCCATTTCATAGGTTTTCATTACTCAGGTTATGAAGATTAGTATCCCTTACGATAAATCTATAAGTGAATCTATTGTTTTTTAAATGCGGATAAATATTCTCATGATCAGTAAAATATGTTTCTTATGTAATTATTCCTAAAACAAATTAAGACTTCTATTCTTGGTATTGTAATATTATTTACGATTTGTAAGGTTTATCTTGTGGAAACTATATAAATATAGACATGTTTTTCATGGGTTTCTATAGTTGGTTTCATAGAATGGTTCAGTTATTTTTAAAGATTAATTTACTTATTTTCGGGATTAGTTTTGTTCATTTTGGTGATTATGATGAGGTAAAATTAGTGAAAACCCTATGGATATTTCTATGTATAGGATAATATCTATATTATTTTAGAAAGACGGGGATATTGTTTTTTCTATCCTATTATATCTCTACATGGATATTCCTAAATAGATACAGTTATGGAAAAAATGCACAATAAATTAATTTTCCAGAAAGTGTTTTCCCTAGACCAAACATGAAAAAAACATTTGGTTTACTATATAATGTATAAAGATTGTCAAGTATGATTTAATCTGACCATATATTATTGATACTTCTTCATCCTAAATTTTCATGCTAATTTCCTTATATTATTTGTCATATCAACAGGCTATATTAGTTACAATCTATAATGGGAACCTTGCCATACTATAAAAATAGTCATAAACATATATATTATGGGCTAGATATATCATAATGATGAAACACATATGATGACTAACTATTTGGTGATGTCTCATATGTATTGGTACTTATTCTAATAATGTTTTCACTTTGTGGTCTTGAGTAAAGGAGAAAATGAGGATTCAATTTCTCATAGAAAAACCACATGTTTCAGATTCATTTGTTATTTCCATTTCTGAACATGTGTATTGGTGTCTCAACTAGAATCCTTATGAGTGGTTACTATTTGATCACATACATTTATTCAAGATAATATTCGTGAAATTAATGTTGTGGTGAGGTGGGTTTTATTGGGTGCATCATTTATGGTATGGAATTGATTGATTTAATAATACAAGATTTGTTTCTTCTAAAAGGAGTATATATCTTATTCCATGTTGAAAAATTTGGATGTACCTTTATTGAATCAATGAATTTTGTGATTGATGGTAAGTCTATCCAGTATGTCCATGAATTAATAAAACATGATAGGATAATGAAATATATTGTGTATAATTTTTTATGACATATCATGGGAAAATAGATCATATTACATAGTGCATGCGCATAGGAGGTTGTCATTACTATGAATAAACATTTTATCTACAGGGTTCTTGATGGGTTTCAGGCCTCCACTAATGGAATCTAATGATAAATCAGTATTATTGACTTAAGGTCCTAAAGGGTCGCACACAAAGTGTATAGATAGGATTCACCAATCCAAGTAAATCTGTGTTTAGGACATGGTATCTCCCCTTGTGGGGGATGAGATATGTATGATTTTAATCATTTTATAGAAACAAATATATACATTATTATTGAAGTTTAGAATAATGAGGATTGAATTTATTTACTCATTCTATTGACATGTTATTAATTGAATATGTAAAAAATATTAAATTATTGAGTATTATTTCACATAGTTTGTTTAATATTGTATTTATTATATGAGTTGATTTAATTAATTAAATTTTATCATAACATATTTTTTAATATTACAATTGAGTGATTAAATAATATCAATATCTACGGTATGTTTCAAGTGTTATTAGAGATATTTAGGAATTATTTAGAAGTTTATTCTTAGCTAGGGAACAAAGAAAAATTTATGTAATTCTAACCTACCTATATAATTGAGGAGAAGATCACTATTTAAATGGATAATCCTCCCATGATTTAGAGAGACTCCCACCTATATTACCATTTTTATAGTGAGTAATTGTTGTTTAGGGCACCACAATCAAATATAGGATTCCTAGACTAGTATAGCAATGATCCTACTATTGTGATGACAAATAAAAGAACCGAATTTCCTTATTATAACAACTGTGGTAAAAATAATTGATGACCATTCGGGATTCTTATAGCATCCCACCTTTTTGTCACGTAAACATTCATTACATTATACAAAACTGAGGATCTTTAAGGTTTAGTGTCTTGGAAACCAAGAACTCAATACATGAAAAAAAAAACATTCTTCTTAAACACTTGAAAGGATTCTCCTTATGTTCATCCTAGGTTCATTACTACTTCTCATAACCTGGGTACATAAATCAAAATAAAGGGTGAGCAGAAGGCCCATTAAGGGAAACAAGGGAAACATTTAAAATGTGAACTTGAGATACATCAATAAAGTCATGAAAAAAACATTAAGGCATGAGAAGGAAATCATGAGGCATATCGTAATAAAAATAACGTTTTTCATAACTTGAATAGGTGGCTACAACATTTTACAAATACAATCATTTCCGTTTCACTAAGGTCTATCCCCAAGGTGTCAATAAAAATTACCAAGGTTATTCACCAAGGTATCAGTCTAAATGGTCATCTCTAGAGATTAAGTCTTTACCCAATGTATTGGAGCGCTATCAGAGAACACCCTTAAATTTGACTTTATCATCATGGGATCCAAATATATCATCATCAATAATTTCATAAACAACCCATAGAGAATGAAAAAATGGGTTTCATTTCATAATCATAACGTTTTAAAAACTTCTTTAAAGACATGATCTTTGTGTCACTTTAAAACCCACAGAAAAGGAATGTGGGTCTCATGTATGTAAATCCAAGAATTTAAAATAGAACAACTTGGTATATATGTGAATAACCTTATATAATAGTGATATTTTAGTATTCACTTAATAAAATAGATGAACTTTAGAAAAGGAGAGAGACATTTTGAGACGGAAATTCTGCAGCATAAAGACTATGTTTCGAGGTTTTAGAAAACATTGAAAAGAGAGGGGACATGGGACAAACATTCATAAATGACCCATAAAACAGTAGAGGGACATAATATAAAGGATATATGAAAATGGTAATTAAATGTGAATGATATACCATATGAAATGAAGAACATGAAAGGAAGACAAAAATAAGATTTCTCTTATGAAAATTCGGCAGCATAACGACGTCACTTAAACATCAAAAAATGAATTGACGAGATCAAATAGGGTCTCTCATCATATGAACATAAAAGATAATTATGATAGATATAGATATCATACCCCATCATAATAAAAAGGAACATGAAATACTTGACATGAAATTAGAATTTTAAAAAAAGTGAAAGGTGAATGAATCCCTTACAAATTCGGCAGCCTAACAGCACAACTTAAAACTTCAAAATACTGAATTGAAGAGATAAAATAGGGTCTCTCATCATATTAAAATATAATATCAGTATTATAGATATAGATATCATAACCCAACATAATAAAAAGGAACATGAATAACTTGACATGAATGTAGAACTTTCAAAAATGACAAAGGTGAACGAATCCCTTAAAGATTCGGCAGCCTAACGGCGCGACTTAAAACATCAAAATACTAAATTGAAGAGATAAAATAGAGTCTATAATAATATTAACATAAAATATCATTATGATAGATTTAGATATCATACCCCAAAAAAATAAAAAGGAACTTGAAATACTTGACATGAAAGTAGAACTTCAATACAAGAAGGGTGAAAGAATCCCTTAAAAATTCAGCAGCCTAACGGTGCCACTTAAACATTCTTAAAATGAATTGTTGAGAAAAAGAGGGGGTCTCTCATCATATGAACATGAAATGGAAAGTAGGATGAATATAAAATTACGTCCTCCAACAAAAGAACATGGAGCATAAAAGAAATGACATAAAATAGATTACTAGAAAAGAAAGAGAGAGGTCAGATCCCTTACCTTAAGACGTAACTCTTAAAACTCAAAGGTTGGGACCTTGAGGGCTTGGGGGAACCTTTGGAGGACTCCTTGGGAGGTAATGATACCAGAGCTTATTTGGGGGAGATTTGGGAGTCTAATTGATGAGAGGATGGCTTGGTATTTATAGGGAAAGTGAGGGGACAAGGCATTAATGGCCAAGGGACACCTCAATAGTGGTTTTGGCAAAACCATGGGCTTGCCCATGGTATTTGCCAATGATATTGGCCACTTGGGACACCTCATACCTTATCCTAATATTCATAAGTCGACCATATTGATTACATACTTAATACATCATTTAATGATGTCATTGAACACCCGTAACTTAAAAACTGTATTTTCACTATTAATTGAAAATACAACTTTTTTAGAAAAATCCCCAAAAATTACCTTAACATAATATCGATGCTCTGAGTTCAAAAATGAAATCCATTTTATAAAAATAATTTTCTAAATATTTTTAATTAAATTTTTAATTAAAAAACACTATTCACCTTAAAAATTAATACTTGACTAATAATTTATGAAACTGTTATTTAACCATATTATTGAATCACATTACGTAATCAAGGTGCCTAGATTATATTAATACATTATTTAAGTGAGATTACTAATCCTTTTGGTCACATTACTAATTCTAGGCATAAACTCACTATTCATAATTTACTATTCATCAAAAATTAAGTTGATCTTATTAGATTCTAAATTTCGTACCAAACATAATTTTAGAAGACCATTTTTTGAAAATCATTACACATTTTTAATTATTTATGGTTTACGTAAACATTTTTTAAAAAATATACTACCTCTAAAATTCACCAAAAATATGCATACTATATTTATCCAGACATTTGAAAATTCATAAACTTCATCATAAGAAGAAATCAAAATTTTTATTTAAAACAAAGGATTACACAAGGCAGTTATGATCTCCATATATAGCCCCTTACCACACCTGCATAGGACCTAAGTGTAAGGTGTGCTAAGGTGAGAGAATCCGAGGGAGGCTCGGCCAACATCGCACGAGTAGAAATTTATTTCAGTTTGAACTTCTCAAGAAGGTGATTTAGTTCTAGCTTCAAACGATGAAGTTCGGCTTGGGTTTGGTCCATAGGAAATCCCAGTGGTACTACCTCCTTCCCATGTTCTTTTAGATGGTCTTTGATCAGTCCAAGACTACTGGGTGAGGCCATCTAATCTTCTTTTTATATTAATTAACCATGATCCCTTGTATTTAGAGACAAAAGTTGCAACATTCAGTTTTAAACGGTCATACTGACTAACGGTCATATAATAGTCAAAACCCAACAGTCTCATTTTAATTATGCTCAGGTTATCAAAGGAAATAGTTTTGTTGAGTATGAAAAATAAAATAACACACAAAATTAGGAAACAATATTTATTCCAAATTTCGGGACGTTACAATCTTCCCCCCTTAAGAAATTGCGTCCTTGCAATTTTTAAAATTGTGTTTTGAAATTTCATTGAAAGTCCCACATAAAAAAAAGAGTCAGTAATACTATTACTTTAAAAGGAAGAAAAGGAAATACAACGGCCAGCCGAGTTAACCAATACTAGGAGTCCATGTAGGAAAACATGGATATGGAAGGAAAAACAAAGGGTCAAGTTTTGAGGAGGAGTGATATAAAACAGGATTAGGGGAAAGTTAAGAATAAGAAAATCACCACTTATGATGTGTATAAACGGTCTTTGATTACCTAGTAGGAAACGTTAGCAGACAACATTTTTTTACAGTCCTTTTCATAGTTTTGAAGAATTCATTTACTACATAGAATAAAAACATAAGGAAATATACCTACCTTCATCTAGAGTTTCATCCTTTAATAAATTTTTACCAAAACTAATATTTTCTCCAAATCATGAGCATTCAAAACTACTTGGTCTCATCAACGCACAAGAATCATCTTATATAGAATCTCATAATCCCCCAAAGATTAACTATCTATTTCTTCTATCTTTAAACATTATCCCAAAAACAGAAAGGGTAAGATAAACCAACTCTTCCAAAATCAATAACCCCATAGTAAGCGAAACTACTTTAAATCTTCAAAGATCCACTGTACTACCCAAAGTTTATCATAGACCATTCCATAAATAACTGTCCTTAAAAATCTTCAAAATAAACCAAACTACGATTGAAACCCAAATACAAGAAGGATTTGATAACATAGTCTTCCAAGGTAAACATTATCATTCTTATCCAAACAACATCAACCACTCCTAACATCTTATAACAAAAGTAACTAACCTAAACATATTTACCCCAAGATAGGTTAATCATTTCCATATGTTACCTAAATTACTATAATTCCGCCTTAAATTCGTAGATTCTTCAAAATATAAGTCAACCATTACTCCTCAAATAAAATACCATAGTAATCTATTTACCTCGATCAAACAGGGTTCCCAAAATAGTGAACGTCTTCCAAAATAATCATCATCTTTTAATCCCCTAATCATCTATGTCATGTTAATACGTTAATCGTCACATTTCCTATCACATTGGTTGTTGGGACATGTTCTTCCATTTCCCGCCATTAACTAAGAAAAGAAAGTACAATTAGGGGCTGAAATACTTAGCTAATAATCATGAAAAGGAACATAAAGCATAGAAGGATAACTTGTAGAAGAAAAGTATACCCTAACATGTGATCCCATAGGTTACAAACTAGGTTATCCATGATCATATATTCTTATATGAATCTTTATTTTATTTTATCTTTGTTCCTTTAATAATTGTTCATACTAAGCTTATGAATTTACCAAAGCATATCCTCCGGGAGTGTCGTAACCAAGAGTGCAGCAAGGCCCATTGTCGTGTACCAGTGCCCATTCGAGTCTAGCTCAAAGTGGTTTTTTCGGGTTTTACCCCTATGTAAATCTATACCAGAGCGACCTCTACCTGCTTGTATCCAGACAAGGATGTATTTTCTTGGAAACCCCTTACTCAATACTCACCAAAATACTTGGAAAATTTCTTATATTTAAACTTTTCTATAGGGTTCTTCCTAAAGTTTTCATATCCTAATTTC
Source organism: Viscum album (assembly GCA_963277665.1). NCBI lineage: Eukaryota > Viridiplantae > Streptophyta > Magnoliopsida > Santalales > Viscaceae > Viscum > Viscum album. The sequence continues at coordinate 1,763,840,218 of OY728125.1, forward strand.
CAAAAATAACTAAACCATCCCTTGATACCTACTATAGCATCCCACATTTATGTCACATAAACTTTCATTACATTATACAAAACTGAGGATCTTTAAGGTTTAGTGTCTTGGAAACCAGGAACATAATACATGAAAAAAAACAAACATTCTTTTTAAAGACTTTAAAGCCTTATACTTATGTTCATCCTAGGTTCATTACTGCATCTCATAACCTGGGTACATACAACAAAAGAATGAGTGAGCAGAAGTCCCAGTAAAGGAAACAAGGGAAACATTTAACATGTGAACTTGAGATACATCAATAAAGTAATGAAAGGAACTTTAAGGAATGAGAAGGAAATCATGAGGCATATCGTAATAAAAATAATGATTTTCATAACTTGAATATGTGGCTACAACATTTTAAAAAGGCAATTATTTCTGTTTCACCAAGGTCCATCCCCATGGTGTCAATAAAAATTACCAAGGTTATTCACCAAGGTATCAGTCTAAATGGTCATCTCTTGAGATTAAGTCTTTACCCAATGCATTGGAGTGCTATCAGGGTGCACCCTTAAATTTGTATTTATCATCATGTGATCCATATATATCATCATCAATAATTTCATAAAAAACCCATATAGCATAAATGAAATGGGTTTCATTTCATAATCATAACGTTTTAAAAACTGCTTTAAAGACATGATCTTTGTGTCCCTTTAAAACCCACAGAAAAGGAAGGTGGGCCTCATATATGTAAATCCCAGAATTAAAATAGAACAGCTTGGTATATATGTGAATACCCTTATAGAAGATAGATATTTGAGTATTAACTTAATAAAATAAAGGAACTTTAGAAAAAGAGAGAGACATTTTGAGACGGAAATTCTGCAGCATAACCACTATGTTTCATGGTTATAGAAAACATTGGAAAGAAACGGGACATAAATAAAACATTCATAAATGACCCATAAAACAGTAGAGGGACAGAATATGAAGGACATATGAAAATGGTAATGAAATTTTAAAGATATACAATATGAAATTAAGAACATTAAAGGAAGACAAAAATAAGATTTCTCTTATGAAAATTCGGCAGCCTAATTGTGTCACTTAAACTTCAAAAAATGAATTGACGAGATCACATAGGGTCTCTCATCATATGAACATAAAAGATCAGTATGATAGATATAGAGATAATACCGCAACATAATAAAAAGTAACTTGAAAGACTTGACATGAATGAAGAATTTTGAAAAATGAGAAAGGTGAACGAATCCCATAAAAATTTGGCAGCCTAACAGCGCCACTTAAAACATCAAAATAAAGAATTGAAGAGATAAAATAGGGTCTCTCATCATATGAAAATAAAAGATCAGTATTATAGATATAGATATCTTACCCCATCATAATAAAAAAGAACTTGAAAGACTTTACATGAAAGTAGAACATTGAAAATTGAACAAGGTGAATGAATCCATTAAAAATTCGGCAGCCTAACAGCGCCATTTAAAACATCAAAATACTGAATTAAAGAGATAAAATAGTGTCTCTAATAATATGAACATAAAATATCAGTATGATATATTTAGAGATCATACCCCAACTAAATAAAAAGGAACTAGAAATACTTTCCATGAATGTAGAACTTGAAAACTAGAAGGGCAAAAGAATCCCTTAAATATTCAGCAGCCAAAGGGTGCCTTTAAACATTCATAAAATGAATTGTTGAGAGAAGGAGGGGGTATCTCATAATATGAACATGAAATGTACAGTAGGATGAATATAAAAGAACATCCTCCAACATAAGAACATGGAGCATAAAAGAAATGACAGAAAAGCGATTACTTGAAAAGAAAGAGACAGGTCAGATCCCTTACCTTAAAACGTAACTCTTAAAACTCAATGTTTGGGAACTTGAGGGCATGGCGGGAACTTTGGGAGGACTCCTTGTGATGTAATGAGACCAGAACGTCATTGGGGGAGAGTTGGGAGTCGAATGGATGAGAGTATGTCTTGGAATTTATAGGGAAAGTGAGAGGAGAAGGCATTAATGGCCAAGGGACACCTCATTAGTGGTTTTGAAAAAACCATGGGCTTGCCCATGGTATTTGACCATGGTAGTGGCCACTAGGGACACCTAATACATTATATTACTATTCATAAGTCTAAAATATTTATTAAATACTTAATACATCATTTAATGATGTCATTAAACACCCGTAACTTAAAAACTATATTTTCACTATTCATTGAAAATTCAACTTTTTCAGAAAAATCCCCAAAAATTGCCTTAATATAATATCGATTCTATGAGTTCAAAAATGAAATCCATTTTATATAAATAAATTTTTAAATATTTTTAATTAAATGTTTGATTAAAAAACACAATTCACCCGAAAAAACTAATACTTGACTAATAATTTATGAAACCGTTATTTTACCATTTTATTGAATCACATTACGTAATCAAGGTGCCTAGATTATATTAATGCTTTATTTAAGTGAGATTACTTATCCGTTTGGTCACATTACTAATCCTAAGCATAAAATCACTATTCATAATTTAGTATTCATCAAAAATTAAGTTGATCATTTTAGATTCTAAAATTCGTACTGAACATAATTGTAGAAGGCAATTTTTTGAAAATTATTACACATTTGTAATTATTTATGGTTTACAGAAACATTTTTTTAAAAATATCCTTTCTCTAAAATTCATGAAAAATATGAATACTATATTTATCCGGACATTTTAAAATTCATAAACTTCATCATAAGAAAAATCAAAATTTTTATTTAAAACAAAGGATTACACAAGGAAGTTACGGTCTCCTTACATAGCCCCTTATCACACCAGCATAGGACCAAAGTGTAATGTGTACTAAGGTGAGAGAATCCAAGGGAGGATCGACCAACATCGCATGGGTAGTAATTTCTATCAGTATAAACTTTTCAAGAAGGAAATTTCGTTCTAGCTTCACACGATGAAGTTCGACTTGGGTTTGGTCCAGAGCAAAGCCCAGTGGTGCTACCTCCTTCCCAAGTTCTATTAGATGGGCTTTGATCGGTACCAGACTACTGGGTGATGCCATAAAATCTTCTTTCTATATTAATTAACCAAGATCACTTTTATTTAGAGACAAAAGTCTCAACATTCAGTTTTCAACGGTCATACTGACTAACGGTCATATAATAGTAAAAACCCAACAGTCTCATCTTAATTATACTCATGTTATCAAATGAAATAGTTTTGTTGAGTATGAAAATTAAAATAACACAGAATTAGGAAACAAGATTTATTCAAAATTTCGGGTCGTTATAATTTTGTAGAATATGTGAATGATCTAGAGGGTTATGACATCAATTACTTCCTGTAAAGTTCACCAAAAACATGAGGACACACATTGTATTCAAAATATAATGAAGTGTAACTTTTTCATACATAAATTAATTTTCATGTGATATATGGGAGAATTTATGTAGGGGTTTAAGGAATCAATGCAGTGACATGAACCTAGGCCCATAATTATTTTAAACTAACTTTTTTCCATATTTTTTTAAGCCTTGGGTTTATTCCATTATTATTAGAGGGTCTTGAAATATTTAATTCAAAATGTTAACTTTATTTTGTATAATTATAGTAGAGGTATATTATATGTTCTCAATTCCATTAACAACACATCGATTAAATGTCAAATGACTATTCTATGTTCAATTTATGATCTAATGATTACATGGTTAAAGTTTTATTTTAATTTTTAAAATGTAAAAATAATAATTTTTAATTACCAATCACGTGAATATTATCATGGGTAATGTTCAAATGAATAGTAACCTTAGTGGGGGGCACCAATACATCAATAAAAGATGGAAGTTGTTGGTAGGTCTTCTATGAATGTTTTTAAATATTAAATTAAAAAAAATTATTTAAAAAAAATTGATTAGTAACCATGGGTTAATATTTTTATGAATTGTTCAAGAATGTTATAATTAACATGAATAGTAAATGTAGGTTAATATTCAACCACTCGACTAAGATTAGCCATCACATGCCTTGTTATAACTTAGGAAATCTATTTTTTGACCTATAGAACCTAGAAAATTCAAAACAAAAAATAATAATAAGAATATCATGAATTTAAGAGATTTTATTGGTGATGAGGGATATATCATGAATTAGGAAAATTAAATTATTTCTACCAAAATTAATTAAAAATACCCTCAAGATGTATTTTGGAATATTAAAATTTTATAATATAGTATTGTTTTATTCTTACTGGTCATGAGTTGATACCAACCTGTGCATGTTTGGATTATTTAATTGTTTAATTTTAATTATTTCAATTGGTTGTTTGTGATAATTAGTTATTAAATATTATTTTTAGATTTTATATTCACCATCTATTTATAAACCCATACATTTCATACATTTATATTGTGTATTATTAGATAAATATTCACTACACAACATTACGATCAATGCCAGAATGATATAGTCCAAGTATATTTGGAACCCTAGATATATCAATAGTTTATTCAAATATGTCTCCCATTATTTTCCTCAAAAGTAGAACTAATATAAAAAACAATCATGGTAAAAAAAATTTAACTAGGGGAACATAAAAAAATAAAATGATGACCTTAGATAATAAATTAAGGTAAATGTGAGAGATATCAATTATATAAGATCTTGTATCTGGATGGGTAATAAATTTCCAAATTAATTTGAGTTTTCATTACTAGATAGTTCAGTTCCATAATTAATACTAATAATGATATTTTGAGAGTTGTAATATCAAAAAATTTTCTTTAAATGATGAGGGATTCTCATGAGGTAGCCTAGGTATTTTGATGAGCTTCAGAGACTTTGGGTTATGTTTGAACAGTTTTGACATTTTTTAAAAATGGTGTATAGATTGGTGTGCATGGTTTAGGAGAAACCATGAAACACCAAGATTCATAGGAGGTTTTCAGCTAATTTTTAATTGGGAATAGTTGGGTTTCATGGTTATAGCATGGTTTTGGTAAAGTGTTCAAGGAAAATGGTGAAACTGGTTGAGGTTGAGGAGGTTTTTAGACATGGTTGATGGATTCACACAATTTTAGAAAAACTATGTGCCTTGCTACAGTGGGGATGTAGTGCGAACATCATTGTTGGTTCATGTTTGTTCAAACTGTGCATCAAAACAATGTGAATATGGGGTTTTTTTATAGTTTGGGTGCACATGAGTGGTGCATTATTTGGCCGCCCGTGCAGCCTAACCATGCTAGTGGTGGACATAGATAGACCCAACCACATAATTTGAAAAACCATATGGATAGCCATAATTTATTTAAAATGTAATTTTTACCATTTACCCCATGGTATTATTACCTACACCTCCAATTTCACTCCCCCATTTTATAGACAAACCAGAGGAGGGTTCCCCTCTCTTATAGAAGTCTTACAACGAAGGTGTTTTGGTGGAAACACATTGGGGTTTTGTAGTAAGATCCAACCTTCAGTGGATAAATTTATTATTCATCACCCTTAATTATAATTTTTGGATTTTCTAGTTTAGATTTGGATAATAATTTCTTTAAACTATAGAGGAACTGTATTTTTCTCAAAGGTATTTTTCTCAGGTTGTGTAACACCCCAAGATTTCAAAGTACATAATTTTTTCAAATTAATTCAATCAATTTCACTACACGCAACATCGAGTTCAAGCGCACCATGACATAAAAAACTAGCCGTTAAAAACAATTTATGAATAGTATGAAATAAATTTTGAACATTATATAATCCTTATAATTTTAGAATCCATATTATGAGTTTATTAGTCATAATGAAAAAAAAAATTCATTTTTCAGATAAAAGAAGTATTTTTTTAAAATGCAATTTTACCGCCTTTTAATGGGGAACCCTTTTTAAATCTGTTATTTTGAACTTTTATATATTCAATTTGAAAAAATAAACTTCTTTATTAGAATTGGGACATAATAATTTAGTTTCAATAAATATTTGGTGTTTTTCTGGTAACATTCATATTTGGGTGAATTCTGATAAAAATTAAATTTTAACTGAAAACAAATTTTTTAATCAAAATAATTTGTAGTGCTAAATTAAAAATATTAATGGTTTTGAAGTATAAATAGATTATATTTTTACCATTTAATCCAATTTTATTCATTGGAAATAATTTCACTTTGAAATTGATCATAAACAAATATCAATCATCTGTTAGTTATTATTTCATAAAAACATGCTTTTTTTTACAACGAGAATTAATTTTAATTTAATAAATTAAACTTCTATGTTTTGAATTTGGTAAAATATACTTAATTTTTTAATTCAGAATATCAAAATTAGAATAGTGTGAAATTTTGGTATTTTTCTGAAAACATTCAATTTTTAAAATATAGTGAAAAGCACCGAGTTATTGGTTAAAATCGGCATTTTATTTAAATAATAATTTATTTAATTTAAATTTATTTTAAGTAAAAATTGATACATAATACCTATATAATTTCAATGTAATTCATTGGATTCATTTTATAATAAGTTTATATATATATATATATATTTTATTGAAATTTTACCGTCTTTTGCTCACCTCCTAGGAGTATTTGTAAATTTGCGTAAAACATAATTTTACTTCTTCGGTGAATTGAAATTCAAAAATCAAAGAGACACAATTGATATCAGTAATAAGAATGTGTTTCAATAAGATAAAAATAATTTTCTATGAATAGTAACTTTTGACTTTTATTTACCACGGTTAAAAGTAAATAGGGTAATTAAAGGTAAAAATGATATTATTATTACCCTAACACATGTCCTAATTATATTAGATAAGTTTAATTCGACCAATAACAAATTTAGAAATAAAATATGATCCTTTAGGTCCACTTGGATTAGATTTGGACATTTATTATTATTTAATTCAAAGAAGAGTTAAAAGTGTTAAATTCATATTTTAATAAAAAACCCATTTTTAATATAGGGTTACAGCTAGGATAAATTCGACTATAAATATTCATTAGAATCATAAATAGATTTCCTATATAATGGTACTTTATTTATAATTTTTAGACATTATATAATTTAATTTAATTATGACACAATGATGAAACACTAATTACCATATTAATGAAATATTAAAACAAATGATATTATAAATACCAAACAAAAACATAATTTGAGACTTTTTATGAATTCCACTAATTTTATAGATTAATATGAAAACCTATGGTATATTAAATGAGTTTATTTCGAAGTAATAATGCTGTTATGAATTTATAAAAAACAATAGACCAAATAGTGTCAAAATTGATATAAAAGAGTTTTTCAAAAAAATATTATATTATTAATTGGTATTCTATTTCAAAAATATAAAGATCGTCCAAAAGGATTAAATACTATTTTGTATGTCATTAATTAATCACTTTAGGTTCTCTTAGAAGTATATAGTATGTTTATTAACCATATAATATAAAAATACAAAGGGACATGGTAAATGTCAAACTATTTTACTAAGTGTTAAATATATAAGAAAAGGTTAATATAGTGACCCAAACCTGTCTAAAACCTATTGGTTGAGTGGTTTCGACCCATCCCCACCATATCCTTTAAATAAATCTTTTTGGAGCTATTTAAAACCTAAACTGATTTTATTATAAAATAATATTTTATGTTTTTCCAAAGGTGCCCTCACCCCGCCTATAAAAGGGGACTTCGCCTTCTCTCAAATTCACACATCCAAAGCCATTTTTCTCAGCCAACCCCTGCCCAAATATCCTATCAAGTATAATCAATTCATCCTAGAGTCCTTATTTTGGTCAGAAATCCAACCTATGGATTCATTTTGACCATGTAAAAAAGGAAGAACCCAAAGAAGAGGTAATGATTTCACCACCCTCTTTCAAGTTATTTTATTCTTCCACTTACTCTTTCTTTGTTATTACCATACCAAAATAATAAATCCACTAACATATATATACTATGATATTAATATAAATATGGAATAATCATATTAATTATTCTATCCATTCTATGAATGACAATGTCACCATGTGTGCGTAAGTACGGCTTACCGTATCCACGCCGTGGTGTAATTTTTTATTCAACACTATGTTATTTGGATGAATATAATGATGAGTAATATGTATATAAATTATGAAAATAAAATGCTAATGTCTCTGTAAAATTAATATACCATCCAATTTCAAAACATTACAGAAATAATATTGTCACTTATTCATACGTACGGATTACCATCTCCACGACGCGATGAGATTCAATTCAACATTCATTATTCATCGACGATTATAAAAATATTTATTACTAATAAATATTTGATATATGACATAATAATTCTACTGGAGATAAATATATATATATATATATATATTTATATGTGTTTATATACATACATATATATTATTCACTTACTTTCATACAATATGATATGAAAACCGAAACAATGTTTATGCATACGTACGACCTACCATCTCCGTAAACGGTGTTTTCCATTTCATATATCTATCTATTATAAATATTTATATTCAAAATATTTATGAGATATGAAACAAGGTTTTTATTTATGGTTGTAATTAAATCATGATCTAAATGATATGATCAAGAATAACATGTTAAAATACGTACGATAAAGAAAGAAATTGTTACCTGAAATGTTAATGTAACATGAATATCATTATTAAATGTGAAATATAAAGTCTTAAATTAATCATGTATGATATAATAAATATGAATACGGTTCTGGTATAAACTAATAACATAAAATGGTCATTATACAGAGAGTTAAACGTACCCTTGACCAAATAAAAGTGCTAGATAAGTGGGTTCTTATCTCACTTTTAATTTCGTGAGATTTCCATTATTCGCCACTTATTGCTTGTGGTGTATTGTGTACTTACATTTGATATATAGTATCATTATTCTCTTTATATTTATGTTATTCTTTGAATGATTTGGTGGTTATTAACTTTTGGTCATACGACTCGATTGATTACAGAGTGGTAATGGTTAATTATACAATCTCATCATTATCCGAGGTTGTTTATACGTAATTATCTACTGGGACCTCTTTATCATCCACATACATGTTTATTAAAATATATTTCAAAACATTTTTACTATTAACTAGACAAAGGGTTAAAGACATTTATACCCTTATTTGACATTATATGTTTTTTAAAGGAATCTTTTTGTCATTTTCCAAACAAGGAACTTTATAACCTTTTTGAAAAAATTAAGGTAAGAATGTATTTTTTTAACTTATATGGCGGGTGCGGCTATTTTCCGCTATTATAACATCGTCGAAGCTTCACTTACAATCTTAAAAGATTATTTTCAAAATAAATGTTTTCTTTATAATTATGTGACACTTAAATGATTTCAAAATTGAATGAGATATTTCTCTCAAATAGTTTTTATTTCATCTATGTCAACATCCTTTGATAAATTTACCCTTGTTTGAAGTTGATTTATTATGAAACAAATCTTCCATATAGTATTTAAGGTTTTGTGATTTGTTTGACTATGGATGGGTTATCTTTATGCCATTCATGGTTTATGGTTAGATTATTGACATATCGTATGCTAGTTTTAATACGAATGTTTATGTTATATTTCAACCTCTTCTTAAGATGAATGTGTTGGACATGTATGTTCCCGGTTGGGGACTGGTAAAAGTAAGCACTCCGGGTTGGGGTCCGGTTACAGCAGACCCTCCGGGTTGGAGTCCGATTAAAGAGGCTCTCCGGGTTGGAGTCCGGTTACAGAGGATTTCCGAGTTGGAGTTAGGTTATAGAGGCTCTCCATGTTGGAGTTGGGTTACAGAGTCTCTCTGGGATGGAGTACGGTTACAGAGGCTCTCCGGGTTTGGGTTCAGTTACAGTTATCCCATAGGTCCTAGAACGAGGCCTTGACATGGAAATTAAATTCCAAGACTATACATTCCATCATTATGAAATTAGTTGTTACATGTGATTATTAGACTAGTAGTATATCATTGGGAATGTTTATATGGTAATGTTTGATTTAATGTATCGATATTATGTTCATTTTTATGTTTAAAAGGCTATTGTTTTATTACCCATGCTTCCTTAAATGTTTATAGCTTCCGCTAAATTATTTACCCTTATTGAGCATCGGAGCTCACCCCTTTCTTATGTTTTATTTTCCCAGGATCCCATGAAGTGTTTTGTGTTTGAGATGCAGGGTTACGCTAAGGGAACAATGGAATTATAAAAGGATGAATTTTTTTGTCATATGTTAGAAAGTGTAATGTAACGTTCATGTATGTATTCTATATTCAGAGACTGCTAAACTGATCAGTCTTTCAGGACTTGATCATTTTATATCATGCCAATGATACGTAATAATGCAACGACCTGGGCTTCTGGGGTCGGGGTGTTACAGTTGGTTTCAGAGAAAGCTTAAAAATAACCTTGGAAACTAGATTTAGATAAACTCTGATTAGATCACATTACCTTAAGAAATACTTTGAGGATTATAAAAAATAACTTCATATAATTTTGGAAATGTAGAGATTTTTTGAGTTTTCCAAGAAAATGCATCCCTATCTAGATACGAGCAGGTAGAGAAAACTCTTGAACAGATGTACCTAGGGGTAAAACCCAAAAAACACTACTTTGAGATAGACTCTAACATCAACTAGTGCACGATAATGGGCCTTGGTACAATCTTTGTTACGACACTCCTGGGGGATATTCTTAGGATCATTCTCATTTTCATTCCAAATCATTATGAATGATTAACGAGTACATACCTCCCCAAATAAAATATTTTTATGAGTATGGATTATATCCATATGCTATTCAATTTACTTTAGGAATTTTACAATTTTGGAATTATTCATTACAATTCATAAACTAATCTACTGTATTCCTTTGTATAGAAATGGTGCCCATTAGAAGGAATGTGAACTCTAGAAATACGTATGTTCCCAAGAGTAAGAAATATCATATCTTTCACGGTATTAAGCTAGCATTTATAAGGAAAATAGTCTCCCATGTATTCTCAACATATGGAGAAATAGTATCATGTGTTAATAAGAAAAGTAAATACTTCTCCAAGCCCTGTAGATTTAAAGGGAAGCAATAGAAGAAAATGATGGAAGAGAGAAAGATGGATAAAGGGAAGAGAGAAAATAAAGATTTTCCCATATGTGATAACTGTGGAAATAATCACCTTGGTAAATGCTTGAAGGGAATTGGATTTTGTTATATGTGTGGTAAAAAATGACCCCAGGTACCATATTTCAAGGGTAAGAAAAAGGTTTCAAATGTACAATGATTCATCTGTAAGGCGTTGGAACACTACACGAATCATTGTTCGAGTCATCAGAGTATACCTTAAAAGATGCTATTGGATAATAATCAAGTTATGATACTACCTCAGATGAAGATAAATTACTAGTGTTCTTATGTTGTTATTATATATTTATTTCATTTTATTGTTGTATCAACAATATACTAGTTATATGAATTATAGAGAAAATAAGAATTGTACTGTAGTACTATTTTATTGAGGATTTGAGATTATATGGTTCTACGAAAAGTGACTTAAAAGTAAGATACACTTTTTGGAAAAAATACATGGTTGAAGAAAATGTATTCTTTAATATGGTCTTGATAATGAGGTAGTTATTTTGGAATAAGATATGCTTGATTTGGTTAAATTATATTTGATATTCTTGACATCCTGGGAACTGATTAATAGATATTTTATTTTCATCATTGTTGGAATATTCAATATTTTTGGATATAAGGAATATATCCAGTATTATATAAAAGATAAGTGAGTTTGAATGTAATCAATAAGGTTTTATGGTAATTCAGGGTGTTACCATTTTTTAAAATATTGCATGATGAAAGTGTTCACAAGTTATTATGTGGAAAAAAGGATCTTCAATGTGATTCATATCCTTATATATTTTGGACTGTGAGTTTCGATAGAAGTATTTTGGATAAGTCTAATGGTAGGAATGGATTAAGTTTGAAATTGGATATTATTGTTAAGGTTATTTTTGTATTTTTATAAAAATGACAACACACAGACCATGTGAAAACCCATTGCCTCAGACAAATCTGTGGGAATTGAACCCACAACCATAGTGCAATTGGGATTTATCGCCTACCACTAGACTACATAAAGTCCCTAGATTTTATAATGTAGTTTCTTATTTTAAATGGTCTAATAGGTGAATTATAAATTCAATTTTTTGGATCCCTATATGAATAGGATAAATACAATATTTTTTCACGTTCTATTATCTTTTATAGTGAAAGATGATTTTGTGGTAGAAATTATTTAAATGATGGAACTCTACTTATCAAGTATAATTTTTTTCTTCTCTTATTCTATGAAAAATTAATTATTAAACTTTAGGTAAGGGATCTTAAAACTAAAAATGTTTTTTCCTAATACCTTATGTTTTTTTGAGTCGATGATATTTTAAATCATCATAGATTGATTTCTTTGAGGCACTAAATTCTACTATTGTTTGTGACTGATGACCCCAATAACTCCTTATAAATATTTATTTTTTTCCTCCTATTATGTGTCTCTAATTTCGACCTATGTTCTCCTAATCGAGATTATAATTTTTTGGTGACTTTTTCATTGCCCTTTTCCTCTTATTAAGACTAAATTTTATTAAACCAATTTCCAATGTGGGTTTTCCCACAAAGGTATTTTCTATTTTCAAACTTTTATTTTGGAAGAAAAATTTTAAATTTTGATGATGCAATTTATTGAAAGAGGGAAGAATGTAACACCCCAAGATTTCAAAGTATTTTATCTCTTCAAAATAATTCAATAACTTGCACTACACGCAACACCGAGTTCAAGCGCACCACGAATTACCAAAATAGTTGTTCAAAAGAGTTTACGAATAGTATTAACTAAATTTTGAACATTATATAATCCTTATAATTTTAGAATCCATATTATGAGTTTATTAGACATAATGAAAAAAAAATCAATTTTCAGATAAAAGAAGTATTTTTAAAAAAAGGCTATTTTACTACCTTTTAATGTAGAACCTTTTTTAAATCCAATATTTTAAAATTTTATATATTCAATTTGAAAAAATAAAATTCTTCTTTATAATTGGGACATAGTAATTTAGTTTTAATAAATTTTTCGTGTTTTTCTGATAACTTTCATATTTGGTTGAATAGTGAAAATACTATATTTTAACTGATAACAAAACTTTTAATCAAAATAATTCATAGTGTTAAATTATACATTATAATGGTTTTGAATTAAAAATAGATTATATTTTAATCATTTAATCTAATTTTATTCATTGGAAGTAATTTCACTTTGAAATTGAGCATAAACAAGTATCAATCTTTTGTTAGTTATTTTTTTTAAAAACACACTTTTTGGTTTTGACAAAAAGAATTAAAATTAAATTAATAAATGAAAATTAAATGTTTTGAATTTGGTAAAATAGACTTAATTTTTGAATTTAGAATATCAAAATCAGCTAAGGGTGAAATTTTGGTATTTTTCTGAAAACTTTCAATTTTTGTAGAATAGTGAAAAACACCGAGTTATTGGTTAGAACCAAAATTTTATTTAAATAATTATGTATTTCATATAAATTTCTTTAAGTAAAAATAGATACATAATACCTATATAAGTTCAATGTAATTCATTGGGGTCAATTTATAATATGTTTAGATATATAATAATTTTATTGAAATTTTACTGTCTTTTACTCACCTCATAGGAGCATTTGCAAATTTGCATAAAACATAATTTTACCGCTTCTATCAATTGAATTTCAAAAATCTGAGAGACACTGTTTATATCATTAAGTAAAATGTGGTTTAATAAGATAAAAATAATTTTTTGTGAATAATAACTTTTGACTTTTATTTACCACGATTAAAAGTAAATAAGGTAATTAAAGGTAAAAATGATATTATTATTATCCTAGAACATGTTATAATTATATTTTATAAGTTCAATTAAACCAAAAACAACCTTAGAAATAAAATAAGATCCTTTAGGTCCACTAGGACTAGATTTGGACATTAATTATTATTTAAGTCAAAGAAAAGTTAAAAGTGTTAAATTCAATGTTTAATAACAAAACCATTTTTAATATAGGGTTACACATTGGATAAATTAGACTATAAATTTTCATTAGAAATATAAAAATATTTCCTACATAATGGTATTTTATTTGTAATTTTTCGACCTTAAATAATTTAATTTATTTATGACACAATGATGATGCAGTAATTACATTATTAATTAAATATTAAAATAATTGATTTTATATATACCCAAATAAATGTAATTTGATAATTTTTATGAATTCCAATAATTTTATATCTTCATATGACATATTATGGTTTATTGAATGAATTATTTTCGAATTAATAATGCTGTTATGAATTTAGAAAAAACAAAATACCAAATACTGTCAAAATTGACATAAAAGAGTTTTTAAAAAATATATTATATTATTAATTGGTATTCTATTCCTAAAAATATAAGGTTCTTAAAAAGGTATTAAATACTACTATATATTTCATTAATGGACCAGTTGGAGTTATCTTGGAAGTTTATAGTATGTTTATAAACCATATAATATAAAAATACAAAGGGACATGGTAGATGTCAAACTATTTAACTAAGAGTCAAATCTAAAAGATAAGGTTAATATAATAGCCCAAACCTATCGAAAACCTATTGGATGAGTTTTTTTAGACCCATTCCTACCTTATCCTTTCAATAATTTATTTTTGAGCTATTATAAACCGAAAATGAAATTTATTATAAAATAATATTTAAAGTTTTTCCTAAGGTGTCCATCACCCCTCTTATAAAAGGTAACTTCCCCTTCGTTCAAATTCACACCTCCAAAGCCATTTTTCTCATCCAAACCCTACCCAAATATCCTCTCAACAATCTTACCTTATTCCTAGAGTCCTTAATTTGGTCAAAAATCCAACCTAAGGATCCCATTGGACCAAATCAAAAGGAAGAACCCAAAAAAGAGGTACTGATTTCACCACCCTCTTTCATGTTCTTTTTTTCATCCACTTTCTCTTTTGTTGTTATTACCATACAAAAATAATAAATCATGTACCTTATATATAATTTGATGTTATATAAATATTTCATAACCATATTAATTATTCTATCCATCCTTTGAATGATAATTTCACCATTCGTGTGTACGTACAACTTATCGTCTCCACGTTGTGGTGTAATTTGTTATTCAACACTATGTTATTTGGATGGATATAATAATGAGGAATATGTATAAAAATAATTAAAATAAAATGATATTGTCTCTGTAAAATTAATATACCATCCAATTCCATACCTTTAAGTAAATTATATTGTCTCTTGTGTGTACTTACAAATTACCGTCTCCACGACGCGATGAGATTCCTTTCCATGTTCACCATTCATCAATATATATTACTAAAAAGTATGTAATGTATGAAATAATAATTATACTGTAGATATATATATATATGTGTGTGTGTGTGTGTTTTTTTGTATTTATGTATTTGCATATATCTTATTCACTTACTTCCGTTCAATAGGATATGAAAACAAAAACAACGATTATGTGTATGTATGGCCTACTATCTCCATAAACAGTGTTGTCCATTTCATATATCTATATTTTCTAAATATTTATATTCTAAATATATATGATATGTGAATCAAGGTTTTTATTCTAGAATTATTTACATCATGATCTAAATGATACTGTCAATAATAACATGTCAAAAACGTACGATAAAGAAAGTGATTATTACCAGAAATGTTAATTTAACATGAAAATCATTATTAAATGGGTAGTATAAATTTATAAATTAATCATGTATTATATAATAAATATGAATATGGTTCTAGTATAATCTAATAACATACAATTTTCATTATAAAGGAGGTTAAACATACCCTCGACCAATGGAAAATTCAAGGTAAGAGGTTTCTTACCTCACTTTTTAATTCTGTGAGATTTCCATTGTTCGCCACTTATTGCATGTGGTTTATTGTGTACTTCTTTTTGATATATACTATCATGATAGTTTTTATACTAAGGGTATTATGTTAATTATTTGGTGGTTATTATCTTTTGTTCATACGACTCAATTGATTACAATGTGGTAAGGTTTAATTCTACAATCTCTTCATTATCCGAGGTTGTTTATACGTAATTATCTACTAGGACCTCTTTATCATCCACATAAGTGTTTCTTCAAATGTATTTCAAAACATTTTTACTATTTTCTATACAATGGGTTAATTTCATTTATACCCTTATTTGACCTTATAGGTTTTATAAAGGAATCTTTCTGTCATTTTCCAAACAAGGTACTTTATAACCTTTTCGACAAAATTAATGTAAGAATGTGTTTTTTAACTTATACAACGGGTTAGGGTTTTTCTGCCATTATAACATCATCAAAGAATCCTTTACAATCATAAAATAATTTTTTCAAAACAAATTGTTTCTTTATAATCATTTTACACTTAAATGATTTGAAAATATAAAGTGATATTTCTCTCAAATAGTTCTGATTACATCTATGTCAATATCCTTTGATAAATTTTACACTTTTTTGATATTGATTTTTTATGATAAAAATCATCCATATGGTATTTAAGGTTTTTTGATATGTTTGACTATGGATGATTTGTCTTTATTCCACTCATGGTTTATGGTTAAAATATTGACATTTCATATGCTAGTTTTAATACGAATGTTTATGTTATATTTCAACCTCTTCTTAAGATGAATGTTGTAGAATTGTATGTATCAGGTTGGGGACCAGTAAAAGTAAGCCCTCTGGGTTGGGGTCCGGTTACAGCAGACCACCCAGGTTGGAGTCTGGTTACAGAGGCTCTCCAGTTTGGAGTCCGGTTACAGAGGCTCTCTGGGTTGGAGTCCGGTTGTAGAGGCTCTATAGGTTGGAGTCTACTTACAGAGGCTCTCGAGGATGGAGTATGGTTATAGAGACTCTCCAGGTTTGGTTCTGGTTATAGTTAGCCCATAGGTTCTGGCACAAGGCCTTGACACAGAAATTAAAGTCTGATACTATACATTCCCTCATTAATAAATTAGTTATTACATGTGATTATTCGACTATTATAATATCCATTTGAATGTTTATAAGGTAATGTTTGATTTATTTTTTCCATATCATGTTCAAGTTTATGTTTAAAAGGCTGTTTTTTATTACACATCTTGCCTTAAATGTTTATAGCTTCCGCTAAATTATTTATCCTTACCGAGCTTCTGATCTCACCGCTTTCTTATGTTTTATTTTCCAAGGATCCCAAGAAGTGTTTTATGTTTGTAATGTAGGGTTAAGCTAGGGGAACAAGGGCATTCTCATGGGATTATTTTTTTGACGTATGTTAGAAAGTGTAATGTAACATTCGTTTATGTAATATGTTTTCCAAGACTGCTAAACTGATCGTTCTTTCAGGACATGACCTTTTGATATCATACCAATGTTATATAATAATGCACCAACTCTGGGTAACTGGGGTCGAGGCGTTACAGGTTGGGTAGAGGAGATCCTGAGAAGGATTTTGTATGTCATTAAAATATGCTTCATTAAGATATGTTTTCAAGGTGGATATTATTATGGTGTCATGGATAAATTAATTTAATAATCCTCTAAAATGGGATCTCCAGTTTGGTATTTTCACTGTATTTGTGTTGGGAGTCCTTTTTGGACCTCCTATGGTAGTTTGTTTGAGTTTCAACATGAGGTTGGAACCCAGTGTGTTTTTTGGAATTATTTCATATTGGTTTTGGGTTAATTATTTAATTATAATTGTAATAATTCATAAATTATTGTTGATTGGAGTAATATTAGAACATGGGAGATTATAAAATGATCATTTGGGTACTGAGGGTGTTTGGTGATGCTTTGACTAGCCTTAACAAGGCCATCGTGCTTTGGTATTATGTTGGAAAGATTCAATGATGAGATATTTGGTCTACAATTTTTACCTATAGTCTAAATAATTGTTTTATATGTGCAATATTGTTTATTTGATAGAGCCGATCTGTTTTATGCTTTCTCCCCTCCATTAAGAATTTTTTTTGGCCTTTGACTAAAACCTTAGACCTTCTATGAATCCTATTAGATATGTGGTGATGTGAGACAAAACTTATAGCCACACATGGTGTGAAAAAATCATTGGAAGTAGAATGTTTTTTGTTTTAAGTATTTATTTAAATTCATATGAGGATTTTGAAATAGTTTTAAATTTTATCTTATTGATTCAGTTAGTTTTTTGATAAAAAGGAGGGAACACAATGTTTTGAAATGATTCTTGTTTTGAAATGAGGTGTTGGAACCATGTTGATTTTAAATAGTTTTTAAATTGATTTAAAGTGTTGATCTGAAGTGGGATTTTGGTGAATATTAAATATGTTTTCATGGAATATGGGGGCCTTGGGTCTCGTTTAGTTTTCTAACATAATTACACATGTTTGAAATATGGTTTCAAAAGCTTTAATGAAAATGTTTTATTTTTATTTTTATTCACATGTGAGAAAATGTTATTTATGTGATCATTGTATTGATTGAAAGATCCATTAATACCATCGTAAAATTTTAATTAAGAAATGATGAACTAGTTTAATTGTGAGCCTATATTAATTTTATAAAATTAATTGATTATGGGATTTATGGAAAATTGTAATTGTTAATAATGAAAATTATTCGAGATGGTCGAGTATGATGTGAAATGTACCGGTTCAGCTCATGGACTAATGCTCCATGTTTACCGATATATGACTAATAGTTTTTGGGATGGTTTGAAGAGATTTTATGGATCCTAGTGAGGCTCATAGATAGATTCTCTATGTGTTCTAATGTGGGATTAATTGTTTTGGGATGTTGGACTAATGCTCAACTCAATGATGCACCGTAGTTTTTTAGGGGATGAAATGACTCTTATGAACCCATGATTATTGACATTTCATTTTGGATCATGTTTGGGGGGTCATACATGATGTTACAAGTCCCAATTGGATTCATGAACTAATGCATGATGTTTTCAGACATATGAAATAAGTGTTGGGATGGTCTAACATGGGGTCATGAGTCTCTATTTGATTCATGGACTGATGCATTGTGTTTTCTATCCTATGACCTAGTAGTTGGGATGATCAGACATGGTATTCAAGATCATATACGGATTCCTGGACTAAGGCTCCTTGATTTTCTACTAATGACCTATGTGATACATAGCTCTGATGATCGGTCTTGGGAAATTGTGGTTTTATGGAAATGGATATATTTTGTAAGAGAGAGTAAATGAGATTAATTGAATATTTTTAAATAATGAATCATTTTTTATTTACCTGATTTTAAAATATTATTTCATTTCCTGTAAACACTATTTTACTGACTGTTATTGTTTTTAGACTCCACTGATGGTTCCCAACTATGTTTTACTCACACCATTCTTGGGATTTCATTTCACGTAGGTACCCACGTAGCTCTAACATTTTTATTACAGGCAATACATTGGGATAAGGTCCATGTGGATTATATATCGGCTGAGAATGATTTCTCGGGTTGTATCCGTTAACTAGATGGGTTTGTCTTGGTAATGTTATTGGTCCTTTTGTATTATCTTTTACTTTGTTATATTAATGTGTAACTAGCCCTATGGGAGGTTGGAAGTATGTTTGATATTATCAGTTGGTCCATTAGTCCATTTCATTTTACTATAGCATGTTTCAGGTCAGTTTTTGTATTTCTACATACTATGATATATATGATATTTTTTCCTCTGGGTTTTCACTATGATATAGGGGTATAATCTCCCCACAATTACATTTTTTTTTCTATTTATTCTAGGCACCATCCTATGTCATATGAGGAGGGTCACTTAGGCCATGTGGTGGTCCAGCTTCGGGCACTAATTCAGGGACACCTAAGAAGAGATGTTAATAGGTGGTATAAGATCTATTTAGCTTCCAGTTATTTTATTATTTGGGTTTTGTTATAAAAGAGATAAAGTAACGTGTCTAAAAATGTGATTGATATTGGTCTAGTGTGTCATGAACAACTTTTTTAGTAGATAGTCCGAGTTACTGGGGGTTGGGATTAATGTTCTAGATTTATGATGTTACTGTTGTAGATTATTTTCAACTATAAGGTTGCACATATTGTTTTGATTTTATTGTTCATTGTGCATTTTAGGCTCTTCCCCCATTGTTGAGAAATCAATGAGTGGGTTTTGACTCTTAACCAACAGTGGAAAGAGGCACCTCATACATCATTCTAGGAACATAAATACACATGATTAGGCCATTTGTGTTAGAATTTATGGGTTTATTTTTTATGGTAGATAAT
The DNA here is from genome assembly GCA_963277665.1 of Viscum album. Classification (NCBI taxonomy): domain Eukaryota; kingdom Viridiplantae; phylum Streptophyta; class Magnoliopsida; order Santalales; family Viscaceae; genus Viscum; species Viscum album. Next base: position 1,763,860,600 of record OY728125.1, read on the forward strand.
GTGAATCCTCAGTGTGGTACTCAGTGATGAGAACACTTGTGTGGTCCTCCGTCACAATTAGTGTAGTGACCTTGGTGGGCTAGTATAGTGTATGTATAGGGTTATTGGATCCATCGTAGGGAGGTTTTTTGAGTTTGGTAGTATGATTGGGTCCTCTATAGAGTGGTTTGATGTGAATATTCGTGGAGGTGAATGGCTCCAGATTTGTGGGAAATTGGTGTGTATATGATACAGTTATGGTGTGGGAACCTACAGGATTTTTTTATTTTTCTAATGTCATGTAATGATAAGACAAGTTCATGTTAGATGCCTTGTGAGTTTTGGTCTTCTATTATTTGTTGTAGATGATTAGTGGTCAAATTTAGTGACCTTTTGACATGAATCTAGTTTTGGGAGTTGATTTAATGTTTCTTTTTATTGGTGAACAGTGAAATGTATTGATTGAGTTTGGAGTGATTTTGGATGCCTAGGGAAAAGGTGGATTCATGGAATTTTGATAATAGTGTAGGATTAGTTCAACCAAGTGTGTGGTTTATTAATTTATAATGGTTATGGTTTTGATATTAAACACAAAATTTATAGTGTTTTATCCATTTTTTATTTTAAAAGGGGATTGTTTCATCGGGTGCCCATTTTAGGTAATGGATGACATGATGGGTGTTCTTGGTGGTAATGAGATATATCACGATCAAAAGGGGTTCTCATGGAAATGTGTTTTTTTGTGCCTATGTCAACTTTGTGTGGTGACCACTCATCTGAGTTCATTTTTGGTAATATGAACTTCGTGGTGGAAATTTTTATTAAATCATATGTTACTAGAGTGTTGGAGTTTTGGAAGCACTTTTGGTTTATAAGAGGTAGGATCAGCTAGGTGCTTGACCTAGTTGGATCTGGATGTGTCACCAGAAACAGGTCAAATCGTAGAAGGACTTAGAGTAACATTTTAGTGATGATAAAGTATTGAGTGGTCACATAATTGGTTTTGGGTTTGGTATTTACTCATGGTTTTGCAATCAACCAAGGGTCATCTACAATTGGTGTGGTCGGAATGTGAGGTAATCATGGACAATGGAAATGGATTGTAATCCAGGGGAACCAAAATATTGACTCATTAGAGTTAGAATTAGGTTCTATGGTTGGGTTACATAAGAGAGATTGACCATCAAGTGATAAGGAGATATTGTAGGCACAAGCATGAAGTTAAATGTTGTGTCATTTTTTGCGGATTAGATGTTATGAGATTGTATTCCCAATGACCAAGATTAGATAAGGAAGTTGTGAGTAGACTTTGGGCCAATAGGGATGTTATGAGAAGCTTCTGGGAAGTAAAGAAAAAGAAATTTTATGGTTTTGGAAGTCCCTATAGTTAGAGGTGACATTAGATATGGATGAGTCATTTTAGTCTTCATTTATGATATCATAACACACTCTTGGTAGTGGTGATTATGACCAATATGTTGACATCATCCTCTATCCAAAAGAGATATTTGGATGGAATCTTAGTTTCCTAACTATGGTTTGGTTGGTATGGGCCCTTTTGGAGGTTTTACTCATGGAGGAGTGAATGTGGAGTCTTATGGTGGGGAGTGATGCACTAGATGTAGAGATATATCCTTTGATATGGATGGTTCGATGGTGTAAGGAACTAATCATGGGCTAGTTGTGGTGGAATCAATATTCTAGAGGGGAACCTGTGAAACATGTTATTTGATTCCATATAGAATTCTAATGGAAGATCATTTGTGTAATACGATCTAAACAAGCATTATAATTAGGATTGAGGTGGTTTTTGGAAATTAGTTTGGGTATGACACCAGTGGCCATGTTTGGGTAGCTGTAAAATACCACTCAGTGTATGAGAATTGTGATATAGTGATATGTTTATTGGAAGACAAGTGGAGATATGTGTTTTTTTAACAAGTCAGGTGTATAGTGGTAGCACGATTTCATGATCAGTTGGGTTTTTTTAATGACATGGTTGGTAATTGTCATAGGTTGGTAATTATAATCTGAAGCTTATGGTGTGTACAACAATTACTTGATGACTAGTTGGGTTGTTTTTCTAATCAATTTTTCAGTTTCACGGGCTTGGGTACGTATAATATTTTTTTTTGGTTTGTTAATGCGGGTTTGCTCAGTTCTATAGCCAATTGAGGGCCTTGAGGTGGTGTTTATGCCTCGGTAGTGTTACTGGACATTAAAGATCGAATAAAGATGTTGGTTGAAATGTGGTGATCGACATAGGTTTTGTGGAATATATGTATGACCACTAAGGCTTTTGAAGGATGATAAGTGTTCCTGTGGGGAGGTTGTAATATCCCATGTTCAGATGGATCAACAATTTCTGATAGAATTTGAATTTTCATTATTGGACTGGTAAAATATTTAATTAAGTCTGAGAATGAATTTCTGAGATCTATAATGCATCACATTTTTTTAATATGAGTATCGATTCTTGGGGGGAAGATAAGGTGTTCATTTATGCTTCATAGGATTCATGTTATGTTTCTAGAGTTCTAGAAATCTCTAAAAAGGGTGCACGATTTTGTGCACACATTTTATGAGATAATGTGTCAGACCTTGATGATCATGATGTTTTTTATTCATTTTTAAATTAAGTATGGTTTAATTTCAAATTTATTTCATGGTTTGCGGTAAACCTTGTGAGGTAAAAAAAACTATATGTGGCCAGGGAGGTTTTGATACATGGAGCACGGGTTCCTCATAGTTTTAGATAAACTATGTTTCTTGATATAGAGTAGAGGAAGTGATGAAATCATAGTTGGCACATGGATTTCAAACAATGTGGAACAACCATGTGAAATTTATTGTGTTGGAAGATAAATGCACACAAAATTTGAACAAAATTATACAATTTGGTTGGCAAACCATGCCACTTGTGGCCTTGAGAAGAGCTAACCACACGGTTGGCACGTGGTTTTGAAAACCAGGAAATAAACTTTGTGGATACTCAAAATTTCATTAAAATTTAATTATTTCCATTTTCCCCTTATAAGATTTTTTGATACCCATCCCATTTCAGATATATTTTTCATAGTTGTTGACATAGGTTTTAGATCCATCATCCTCCTTATGTTTTTCCTTAAAGTATGAGGGTTGTGAATCCTACCTCCAATTAATGGTTATTAACCCCACTACTTATATAACATGTTAGGGAGTATCATTGTAGAGATAATTACTACGAATCCTTATGTTTTATGATATCCACTAGATATGATACTAAATTTATTTTATAAAGGTGGGGAATACGTTGTCCTTTTCAGAGGATGGATATTGGTATCCTTGATTTTTCAAGATGAGGTTTTGATGAAATTTCAAACACCCCCTTTATCAATACATACATATGTGGAGAAGATGTACCAGGACGATCAGTTTCAATTCAATTTTAACGGGATTAATAATTTTTAGTAGGTTTTGTCACTCAATGCCACACATATCAATATGTGAAGGATAATCACAGGGTTCCATCATGTATAGATCAACCTATATTTGTGATTGAGTATAAGTTTGATGGTATTTATTAATGAACTTCATGAAGGGGATTCCTCAAATTTCAAGAGGACAAGACTCCATCTAGGTGATCATAGACCATATAAAAATGTCTTATCACTTCCAACGTATCCAGGAGTAGCGTTTAGAGAGATCTCAGGATGCCTTTATGTGAAGGAGATAATATGGAATCATGGGGTTCCCTTAATGATCGTTTGTGACAATTTTTCCTGAATCACATCATGATTATAGAGTGTATTATAGGATTCATTTGGGACTCAGTTTCATTTGATCAAGTAATTTCACCCCAAGAATATTGGGTTGATTGATGGGACAATTCATGTGTAGGAGGAAATATTCTGGTATTTCATGTTGGACTTTAGTTATAAATTGGAGGATCAAATACCCATGATAGTGTTTTCACAGAATAACATTTATCATACGCCCATCACTACGGAACCATTCATGGCCTTTTTTGGGAGACCATTCAGGCCACCACTATGTTGGAATGATCTGGGTGAGTGAGAACATATGGCCCAAAGTTTGTTTGAGAGGTGATATAGAAGGTGTAGATAATCCAGTAGAGTTTGAGGACTTCCAGGATAAATAAAATTTTTAATGAAATATTATTTTTAATATAGTTGGAGTTCAATGAGGGATAAAATATGTTTAAGTATGTCTCACATCGATATATATTGAAAATAATTGTTTAGGGTTGAAATTTATATCTGAGATTCGTTGACCCTTATTTAGAAACTATATATGTTTAGTGAAGTGTTGTACCACTTATACCTATCTCCATTGTTATAATTGGTGCAAGATTTCCTCCATGTGTAATTACAGAGGAGTTATTTTCATGACCAATCACTTTTTATTGACTGGAGAGAAATGTAAATTGAGGATAGAGATAACTTTGTAGATTTCCTAGTAGTGATCAATGATTGTAATGAGAAGATCTTCTATGTGTGACCAATTTCCATCGTGTATGTCAGGTGGAAGCATAATAATATTTAAAAGATAACCTAAATGTGAGAGATCCATATGCATGATCAGTACCTACATATTTTAAATTGTATTTCTCTATTTAGGATGATAATATCTATGGTGGGTAGATTTTAATGCCCTTATTTTTTCTTGTAATGTTTCAGTATATATAATGGAATATATTAAATGATAGGTGTGGATTTAGCACAAGATTTCGAGGCCCAGAGAGGAAAAATATTGATATAATAAAAATATTAAATATATTAGATCATTCCCCCATATGTTTTTAAATATAATGGAACAACTCTATAATATATTCTGGGATGGGAAAATGAGTCTTCCATTTAATCTATAATGTGGGTTCTACATTAGGTTTTATATACACTTTTTTATCATCATGTATTTTCATTAAAAGTGACAGTGTGAAAATTAGTAAATTTTTTAATTAATTAATTATTTTGGGTAGACCTAAACATATACTATATAAACCCATTTATGGAAAATTCCAAGGGTTAGACACATAACCCTAGGGATTTTATAGATCAGCTGTAGAGATGTGCTCTTGGGGGAACAACAATGAATACAAGATTTTTAATTGGTGTGCGAATAAATGATTTTATTTCTCACCAAGTACAACAATGGGTGATCTTTCTTCATTAGTGATCGATCAAAACCCAGGGTAAGATGTTAATTTGTGGATTCTATCTGAATTTGATTTCCCCATATCAAAGGCGAGTCTATATATTAAAAAATATTGATTTAGTGATCGATGGATAATTTTCTAGTATCACTATATATTTCTATGATTAGGGATTTATTATATTATTTGATTATTAATTGGTTATTTATTATTCAATCTAATAAAATGGAAATGAGACCAACCTAAACAATGGTTGAGGTTCTTCCCTCTTGTTGTGTTAATTAATTTCATCACTTTTTCATCTGACTATCATCACTAGTATTTTTTATGGTCGGCAATTCATCCAATAGCTATGTATGATCATTGATCAACCATTTTTTAGAATTATAAATCATCAGTGTAGTTTTGGGATCATGATGGATAGATTGATCAATGTGCGATGAGTAGAATTGAAAAGTGGGGATTAAGATCATATCGTTCTTCATTATTCAATAGTTTGGGTTCCAAGACATGGTGGTTTGATGGGAGAGGTGTTGTGATGTGAATCGGGTAGAAAAAAATCTAGTCTTGAGAAACATAAGGGCTCAAAATAATTCAGACCTTGATTAGAAGTGAGTCTAATAGAATATTTATTTATGTCAAGTGAATACTAGTAATATGCATGATGGATTGATATTTTTGGAAAAATACCAACTACACTACATTTAATCCCACAGACCACATGCTATGTGGTCACACCCCATAGTGCTATGGTTTATGATAAAATAAAAATATCACACAGCATGTGGTCCCTAAAAACATTGCATGTCACCCTGTTCTAGAGGCATGACATATACTATAGGGGTACATAGGTTTATACATGAATAGGAACATGGTTCTAACCAGGGTGCACATGTGACAGAATGTACTCAAACACAACCATGTACATGGGCATATCTAGGGTAAAGAGGCTTGAAAACAGTAAAATGACTCATGTAGATAACACATGCTGAGTTTTGGCTAACCACAACATGTTGTGTATTATAAAATTAGACACCATGTATTTGGATAAATACATTCCTCATGATACATGAGGACACATGTAGACACATGGTAGACATGACAAACTGTGTACTCCTAGTACATATTGTGTACATTCCCAAAAGTATTTTGAGACCCTCATTATTTTTAGAGTGGAATTTTATTGTTTTCATCTATACCATTTTTACATACATATAAGGGTATAATGATTCCCTACATCCTTTGAATATGATTATGATCACTTCTTTGAGTTTCTTCTTGAATAGAGTTTCAAAATTCCTTCTTTGTGGATGAGGTAAGATTCCCTATCATTTCCTCACCTTCCCTTGGAGGGGTTTTGATGAATTTTCAGGACCAAATTACATGGGATTTTGATCCCTTGCATAGTGGGTTATTCAAGGTAGGGTAGGGAATTCCCCAGAGTTTTGTGGCGAGATACCCTTTTTGTGTATAAATATATTTAGAGATCCAGTGATTGATTATTTTTTGAAGCACAACAAGAACATCCTATAAAATGAGTTCCATAAGGGATAACTTGGAAAACATATAGAGTTATCCTTGATGAGAATTGCCACGAAGTATTGAAAATAATCATGGGGATTATTGCATGGTAGAGACATATTTGAGACTTTTTATTGATATGAGTGTAAAAAGGTTTTATTATTGTGTGTCTCATATTCTATTGTACATACCTACATGATAATGAGTTGACTTATCTTTTTATGTTTTCTATTTGGTGATTTCTTGGTGTCCTACAGGGTATTTTTATACTCAGCATGGGATGGTCACTTCCAACATGTTTCCTATCATATATAGATGAAAATTCAATTGGATGCTGTCCTAGGAGGACCAGGAGTATGACGAGAATAATGACCTAGAAATATTCTAGTTCATGTTAACTGTTTATTTTGATAGAAGTCTCATCCTTCTTAGTAGGTTGTACTATTTTTTATTTTTCTTGGTTGGACTATATTTGGATATAATTCCATCTAGTTATTTTATCATACTATGATTGTGGGATAAATATATATGCATGAATTCAATATCAATTATACTTTATTTTTTTTAATGTATATGTGTTTGGTGATTTTTTCATGTGTAAATATACCTTAAAATAATTCCTCCCAGGTCTGTGATATTTCTACCTAAAATTGGTATTCATCTCTAGGCCTTTGGTGGTGGGAATGCAGCGTCACACATGGATTACTATTGGATATGGTGGCCCTGATGGATCAGTTCATGTCCAACATTGTATATGTTTGTTCATTAGAGATTTCATGTCCTTCTATAATGAATTGCATTCAATTAAAATTATTCCATGTTCTCTTAATAATTCATTTATACCCTTATCACATTTTCTCATTTTCATTTTATCTAATCCTTGATGACAGGTGGATAAATATTCTTTTATTTAGTGTTTGATCTCAATAATTTCTTATGTTTTCATATTGTATGTCAGGATGATGTGGATAACATATGATTATTATGTAAGGACGTTTAATGTGGTTCAATTATGGAGATGTTTTCACATGTTTTTAAAAATAGAATTCCTATATAACTAGTCCTCAAACAGACTAAACCTTTTGTTATTTGGATTGTGAAATGATATATATGTTGTAATAATTTTGTTATTTAAATTATTCAAAAAAACATTTTTTATATTCCAACAAATCTCATAAAATTTATATTAAGAAAATATTTTCCAAAAGTTAAACATAACCCAAGAATCTTAGGTAAAATTTATTATCAATCAATTTTGACATCATAATACGCTTAGGGTCATGTGACCCCTTTTTGACACTTTCCCTTACGGCGCGCCCACCTGGGTCATCGTCATCGGCGCTCCCTAACAGGTGTGTTGTGCCGTGTATTCACACTTTCTAAAGGTAGGCGTTATTCATCACTTCTTCAGTTATGTCTTCTCCTTGATTGAAATGGGATGATGGGATATCAGTCCATCCTTTTGTGGATTCTTCCCTAAAATTAGTTTCCCATTCCATGTATTCTTCAAAGATTAAGACATTCGATGTGAAACTCATTCTTAGTGCCATCTATTCCTAGACGAATGGTAATTATACTTCTTCTGCCAGGACTTTCCAAGTGTTCAATAAAGGGTAGAGGCCTTAGATCGGTAGAGTAGTCATGTTGGGAATCAATGGCATGTATTGACTCTGAAACACTAGAACACCATTATTCTTCCATTTAAGAGGTATTCTCAAGGGATAGAAACCCGAGTTATACCATTCCGATCATATGGTATCCTTTTCTACTGGTATGTCTATCTAGTTTTACTCGCCTTCCAATGTTTGAAATGGATTATGCCTCATGTTTAATGCCTTGTAGAGATTGATCATAATGATAGAAACTATTATGAAGGTGGACCAGATAAGTACATCCCTACGAGGGATAACCTAGAAGTTTTACCATATGAGTGGATCAGAACTCCCAATGAGGGTGGAGCTAAGAGTGGTGTGTCCCATAAAAGGAATAATGCACACCACGAAGTATGATCTGAATACCACTGTGGGAAGATCAGGTAGGTGTAACCCAAATAGGGGAACACCAAGGTTACCATTTTCTAGGATTGAACATCATAGAGGGTTTCTATGTACAATATGTATAAGACAAGGATCAAAACTCGCATATTTAAAAGGGATGAATTAGGGATTACACATGGTTAGAAGAACATCACAAGAGGATCACTCTTGGTTGAAAAAATATAAATTTTGAGGGGATTATGCATGTTTAGTAGTCCGGGTGCTTCTATAAGAAGCGATGATGTGGATGGCATGATCTCACTAGGACATGATGGCTCGGGTAAGAATCGGGATGGATGATGGAGGTTTTGATGAAGTAGATGGGATTAATATGACGGAATGTGGAGAGAGATGGGATTTAACCTCATGGGATCTTCATATATATCCTAATAGATGGGAAAAAAGATGCACATAGTTCTAGAAGTGGGGTGGTGCGTCACCTAAGGAGGTTGCTCGTGAGAATGAAAGCATGAATAGGGACATGAAGGAACAAAAGAACCTATAGGATATAACATGACCCTCCTAAGACATAGATATCCAGAGGATGTTTATGATGAGAATGGATTATGGGATGATCCTCATAGTGGTTTCATACATTCCTTTTTTATTAAAAAGGAATCAAATTCTATGTAGTTTAGGATGGAGGCAGAGAATCGGGGCATACACATGTACAACAACCCGTTTACGTGATAGGGGTTACAAATGATTATTATCCCTTTGAAAGAGTATCACTCTTGGTTGGATGGATATGAATTTTGTGGGGATTATTCACAGTTAGCTGTCTAGGAGGATGGATCAGAACACCTCAATGGTGGATACAAAAAATGTTTCCCAAAAAAAGAAGATGTCACATTAAGAGGGTACTTTCCTAGAGTTCACCATTGATTGGGATTGGATGTCAAATAGGCTTCCAACATACCAGAAAGGGATCAAAACCCACATAGATTAGAGAATTTATTTTAACATCATGGAGGATGATTTAACCAATTTGAAATAGATAGAACAATTGGATGGTGGAGTGATGGGATTGAGCCTTAGAGAGGCTTCCTACGTACCTGGAAGGGATAAAAGCCCATGTAGTTTGAAGCGTGCATTTTAACATCACGAAGGAATAGTAAACTTATTTTGAGTATAATGAACTAATGGATTGGGGAGTTATTGACTTGAACTGTATATAGCCTTCCTACATACCCCGTTTTGAGTATAGAGATCAAATTACACTTAGTTTGGTGAGAGAGGGCATAAAATCGGGTAACACACATAAAAAAAGACCTAGAAACATTCCTATGGATTATACATGGTTATCGTCCAATAGAGGTTTTAAGTATTATGAATGGTTATAATCCCAAAAATGTGTTGCGGATTACACATGGTTAGTGCAAAAAAGAGGACATCATGGAACTATTACTCTAAGCCCACATGAGTCATGCTCGGTATGAGGAACAAGAGGTATCAGTATACTTGACGATCGTTTCATAAAAGTTAATTCCATTAGGGGCGATGTGGGTATAATGCTTGGTTACCAACCCTTGGAGATGGATATTGTGACTTAATCCATAAGGGAAGCCCGAAGAGGTGATTTAGGGCGTATGTAGAGACTACCCAAGGTGCACATGACGAAAAAATCCTAAAGGGAAAGAGATATGGGGGATTTAGTGCCCATCCCCTACCTGATCCTCTTAGACGTTCCATGCATGTTGAAATCATAGTTTAGTTTCTTGTGTAAAGTGTTTTGGAGTGTGGTAGTTTAACATCTTGTAACTCTGATGAAGGGGACTCACTTCTCACCCATTAGACCTACATAACTGATGCCTTTTAGCACTTTGTGAGGGGAAGGATCCAGTAATTCCAAGATACGATTGTGTGGAGGAGTGTTAAATTATGGGTTCCAAGTCAGTGTAGCTATGAAAAGAACCAATAGATATCATAGTACTTATGCAAAGAAGTATTAGGTATCGTAATGCAATATAGGATGTTGCCCGAGGGACCATGAAATGACTACGCACAAGTTTGGAGGTCCACATGGAGGAGGTGCATGAGTGATATGGGTGTTTCATGCATGAGGATCACGAACATGGGTTTTTTTGGTAGAGGCATCCCATGGAGTATATAGGAAGGGGTGCACGCAAGACTAGAAGCATGCACACAAAAGGAGAGGTCTTGAGAGAAAGAGATACTACATAATGTGTAAGCCTTTCATGCAAGAAGGGTCTATTTTACACACATTCCATTGGTTAAAAGGTTATGGGTGTGGGACAATACCTTGAGGTCCTACTCAAAGGTGGAACCAAGGGGGACCTATCGCATAAGATACACAACTTTTATGTCAGTAATTGTGTGCAGTCCCCGAAGGGGTCATCAAAAATGCATAAGAGTGATGATTTGACGTCTGGAGCATTATCGAGAAGGGTGGGGATCCCTTATATTTAATGGATAATACATAGGTGGTAGTTCATAATAAGACTGAAATGGAGGTTTCTATGTCACTTCTCATTGGGTGTGTAAGAGTCATGCACATTGATTTTAATCTTGCGCGCAGATGCCCAAAATTACTTGTGAATCCCTTGGGGTTCTCAGTAATGTATTCAAAGTAAAATTGTTTCTTCGAGTCAATCCATGATTCCAATCTAGGATAGTATGTGTAACTTGACACACAAAAATTCCCCCATCAAAATATGAGCTGAAATGGAACTGGAAGGTCAGGTTTTGAAGGAAATGCCGAAGAGAATGATGTTCTTAATATAGTGCACTCAAAATTTGATCTTTGGTGTGTGAGGCATCTTATACGCATGTAAAATACCTCTTCCACAACTATAAATACATGTGGTCTGGAAGGAAAAATTCATTTATTTTATGTAAGACATGAGATTTTATATCATGCACTTATGTCATACATTTCTACATGGAATAACCCAATTTGGTTATTTACTTATGCACAACTATCAAATCATGCATGATTCTGACTTAGCCAAATATTTTTCCACAAACATCAAGTCTTGTGAGAAGTTTTTGATTTTGTGCACTGAGCTTTAATCTATCTCTCAATTCCTCTGTGCATCCATAATGTGATTGATATGGCCGGTGAACATACTGACATTGAGAGTGAGGCTTTCTTTACTACGTAATGAGATGCGATAATTGTGAAACCCAACATTCATCATTCAAGAAGGGTATTATCATATAATAAAATGCTCTTATGCATGTTGAAGAAATATCAAAAAGATTATTTCTTAATTAATGAACTCATGTTGGGGAACTTTGACATTATTGAATAAGTGTCAATTATGGGCTTCCAAACAGATGCACCACAGTCATGGGTGATGCGTGAGGATAACATTTCATGGTTTATAATGATGAATAAATAAAACAATTCTAGGGATAATTGAGAGATATCCATCAACATCCTGAGTTTGGAAACTCAGTCATTCATGGGGGGAGAACTGGTGGCTGAATAATTCTTCATCCATTATGCAAGCACCATCCAAAGAAGAATCACTGATGAGAGTATGGTCTGCAATAAGGATATGGAATTGATGTATGGTGAAATTTTACCAATGATTAGGGAATGAAAATTTTGGGAATGAAAAATATGGGGAGAATTTGGTGATGCTCTTTGGCAAAGAAGGGTATTTGAGTCCTTGTGGATATCACAGCCTCATTTTTATCCCCTGTAGGACCTGGTGAGAGAGATTATCTATTAGTGGACTCTTGAGATGAATACATTCAACCTCCATCATAGGGAGTTCAGTATAAGTCTTTGGTACATCCACTATATAAAATTCATTCCTATATAAGGAATTCAATATGATGAATTCATACTGATGGAGAATATTTAAGCAGACAAGGCACAAACTCTAATTTTCACGAGGCTCTTTCTATACTTGGTGAAGCACAGGATGAAGATTGACACCATCTTAATGGAAATATCCTAAAAAACATGATTTCTTCTATTCATCAAGAGGGATAAGAATGTTATGATGATGGTACTAGGGAAGTAATTCCCAAATGCATCGCAAAAGGGAATGGATCGTATTGGGTGGTCCCAAATAAAGGACAATATTAGACATGGGGATTTTGCATAAATGAGATCTTGGACCCACATATATGCTACACTCCCTTTATTTCATCTTTTATTAGCTGGTGGTTACTTTTGATAATAGAAATAAGGATGCGGGTCCATCGAGGGATGCTGGTGATGGTTGAGATCATGACATCCCGCAACAAGGTTAATCTCAGAGTTCACGTACTAATAAGGTTGTACCATATCCTATAGCACATTTTTATAGGGGGTACGCCCAGGAGAATTTGTGGGCTATTTAAAATATTCCATGGCTGGGTTGAAGCTCATTTTTGCATATTGAATTTCCCAAATTCCATCGGTCCTCTATGTGATGACCTACAACTTTCTTTATTAAATATTGTTGGGGTCTGAGTGATGATGCTCAACAAAGAAGGGACCATGCATCATATTGGAAATCATAAAAACATAAATTCTTACTTAATACACACCCATTTAGGTCAAAAGGTAGCTGAATGATGGGGTCTAGTAGAGTATAGTAAATAGCTACAATGTATCAGGAGTGGTGTTCTAGTATCCTGGATCGACAACAAGATCTATTGAGAACCCTATATCACATAACGGTTCACTGGACAGTTTGGATTCCCTCAACAGATGCTGAAAAAGTTGTAAACATAGGTCTAAGAAGAGCAGAAACCCAATATCCTTTCCAATTGGGGATCATGTTTACAACTCTGGGATTTAGTGATATAATTACACTACCCCTTATAATGTCGATACTTTCATGTCGATAGAATCTGATGATCGTTGGTTTATAGTGTATCTGAAAGCAATTCTTAGGAAGTGCATTTGAAAGATCAAGGATGAATGTGTAGATACTGGGAGATGATGAAGCAGGTGAGATGGAGCTAGAGAAGTGAGGCTAGAATAAATCCATGTGTCTATGGAACCATAAGATAGGACCTTAGTGGTAGGAAAATTACAAGGTATGGCCACACCATTGCCATCTGAGGAGGATTGGTGCCAAAGACAACCTCATAGACCATCCAAAAAAGATTATGGAAATAAATTAGGATACCTTATTAAACAAACTTTAGATGAAATCCTCCATAAAATATGATCAGGCTAGACAATATAGTGAACATATAAAATTCTATTAAGCCTATGGAAAAAAATGATGTCAGTTGTAATTTAGCTGCCAAAAATCAGGGATATCCAGGTGGAAGACATGGTTGATTTCCATCAACAACACACATATCGAACCACCATAGACATGTATGCATGCCAACTGGGGTAGTATGAAGAACCAAATCTCATGGATAAAGTGATTATTAGTCAATATCATGATCATATGGAAATACCACCAAGGGATGACGGTGAAGAACAAGAAGAATAATAATAATAAGAAGAAGAAGAAGAAGAAGAAGAGGAAGAGGAGAAAGTAGAAGAAGATGAAGCAGGGAAAGTTGAGGATGAAGATACTATATGTTTGGAGTCTTAGGGGGGAGGGGACCATCCACGGATGCCACATAAGAGTGGTGAAATCATAGTCTTTGACAAGGAACTCCCCAAACAACTTGAAGTAAGTATTGTGTCATTTAACTTCCAGTCCCTTATTTTTTTGTTACCTGAATCATCTATTGAAACATCATACACTTCATAAAAAAATTGGTGATATTTAAGAAGATCCAGCTGAAGGGGATGAATGTGTTCCAGTGGGTGTGGAGAGACTGATCCTTGATCCTGCATTTGGGGATAAGCAAGGAGGTGGATCGATCCTAGATGAAGCACCTATAGGTGAGCCGACTAAAGGAGACGAAGAAACAACTCTAGAATCCTGAGTTTTCCCTACATCTCAAAAGGATCCCTCACCAATCATTGAGATAACAATTACTGAGGGTTCTTCGGGGACATATGTTTCTTCTGTTGCCCAGCCACTGGATTTTTTGATACATAGATCTAGTATGTCCCTACATTCATAGACTTATAAGTGTTATATGAGGATTTGGCTGACCAAGGCGTTCATTTCATATAGTTCTCATAAAAATCATAGAATACCAATCAGTCTGGGAAATCTAAGAGGGATCTATTAAAGGTTTTAACTATTGTTGAGGATTTGTTCACTAAGGCCAGGATGGATCCTGAAGCTGGAAAGGGTGGAGTTTCTGAAGAAGAATATGTAATAGAAGATGGTAACCCACATGTCATATAGGCTAACCCCTCTAAAAGGTTCCTAGAAGAAGATCTTAGCATTGAACATCTCTATATTTTTCCAAAATACAAACCCATGGACCCTTAGGAACCAGATGATTCTGATCTAGACACAGCTGAAGGGAGACGCATTACATGACAAATGGCATGGAAGTTAATCAAGTGTTTCTTTGATCTCCCATTGAAAGAGTGTTTGAGTCGAATGGGGTCACTATGCACCTGGATACATTGTATTTTTCGGTTGGGGTGGATGCTCACAATATTCATATGACAAAATGTGACTAACATTCTATAAATATGCAGGAGCACAGTCAACACCTAGACATCACCTAGTGTCAAAATAGATCTAAGAACAACCAAATGTTCCATGATGTTGAGAAGAGAATATAACACCATCTTGTACCAAAAATTAAAAATTCCACATTAATTATCAACCAGTTGGAACTAATTTAATAATTGAAGTCCTAACTAGCAGAGGCCTAGGAGCATCTAAAACAAGTGAGCCACAAAGTGGATGAGCTCCAAACTAAACTGGATCATATGTAGACTAGGGATAATGAGATATGCTATGTGGCTGTAAGTGAGGAGAAGGATCTCAGGAAGTGGCCAGAGTCTCTGAAATCCACAAGCCAAAATGTGGTGACATTAAAACATTCCATTGAAGGGGAGGATCACTAAGGGTTGTATTTTGGCCAAAATCATGAAATATACTCTTTATTTTTCTTTCTTGGTTGTTTTGAACTACGTGACTAATCATAATTCCAATTAATTTTAATTAATGAACCTCGATCATATTCGTGAAGAAACTAAAAATATGTCCCTAAGCTCATGTGGGTCATACCCAATGTGAGAAACAAGGTATGAAAACATAATCACTCATTTTGTATAAGGGTCACACCTAATTATTTAATACTTGGGTCTACTATTATTGACTGGACAACTATAGTATTTGGGAAAAGGGGGGTTTTGGGTAGAGAATAGGTCTCTCAGAATAGCCAATTCTCTTTTCCAATTGTGCCCTCGTGCATGAGAGGGATAATTACAAGGGTGATTGAATAAATTCAATGAAAGGGGGATGAAAAAGTGAGAATCACATGACCAACATTTAGAACACAATGAGGGTGGCATGAAAATATTGAATAACTGTTGACCATGTCTTAAACACATAATCCACATCACATTAGCCTAGTATGGAATCAAATGAACGAGAGCCAACTGCTGATTGTATTCAAAACCATGGTGCCAAACTTGAAGTGTCATCCAAAGCCTTCAAGTGAGTTGGCCAAGAATGATTGGTAGGAATGAATGGATGATACCTTTCTGTCATAGGGCCCCTTTTAGAAATGAAAGAGGTTGAGAATAAAAATATGGGTCCAGAAATTTTTGAGGTCAAGTAATGAAATATTTGAAATTACTCTGAAACTCCTAAAATTATTTCCCTACGACTAATATAAAATCAGTGAAGGCCCATTGGTCTGAAAAAAGATCAAACCTAAATCTAAAAAGGAATCCTCTATGACGAGGGATTAATTTCCTTATAGTTTTACATCATGTAATAATGGACGTTGAAGGCATAGTTTCACATATTATGGTGACGAAGAAGCATGGTACAGTTTAACATCATATGACTTGGATGTTTCACATAGTTTAAGTTCGTACTCCATGGAACCTACATATTAGTTTAACGTTGTATTATAGGGACAGTGATGTCTATTTATATAATGTTCACACAACATGGAGGAGATAAATCTATTGTTAATGGGCCAAATGAGTCAATTGCACCATACAAATACCAAGGAACAGACATAAATAATTCAAATATGAGGTAGTGATGAAAAAAACCAATATGAACGAAGGCCAAGGAGACCTAACTCCACACCCCACATCACTATGAGGCTTCTAGTTTAAGGTCATATATTTTGGACTGTAACCATGGAAAAAGGGTTGAAGCAGTTAATGAACCTATGGTTGGACCAAAGAAAAAATGTCCATGTGTTACTATTTATCCCACATGGATTTGAATAAAGCTGCACATAGTTATAGAATCCTGTGAATTTTAACATCATGTATTATTGATGATGACATATCGATGTGAAAAGTGGAAATCATTTTTCATTTGGACCTAAAACCAATGATCTATCCTTCACTACACATCCTATAAGGATTGTAATCAAGCCAAATGTGGTTCTTGAAGGGTGATTTCTCTGTGCAGGTTTGATCCATTCAATAATATAAAAGGAATGATATATTTATTTATTTTTCTTTTTTTTGCATGTTGTTACTTTTTTTTGAGTGGATCGACTTGGAAGAGAAGATTGTATGTCACTATATAAATCAATCCATGTTCCGGTCATGATGGAGGCATGGTGGAGGACATGTAAAAAAGGTGTTTCCCTATCATATGAGAAGACCACAATGTTCTTCCATTTTTCATCGTGCAGCCAAGACGCTGATGCCACAGTTTAATGTCATATGATATGACCGATCTATGCATATTATAATCATGTAGTAAAGACGCAATAATTTAATGTCATGTGGGAAGGGGTAGAGTACATTAATTTCATACTTCATGGATGAAATATATATTAGTTTCTGGCCATATGACATGGAACATACTTCACGTGTGAAGATGAACAGAGGGGAAACACTATGGGTATTAGAGATCCCAAAGAACCTGAGAGGGTAAGAAGATGTGAATCACTATGCTCAATATTTGTGACATAATAGAGTGGAATAACAATGGAGGATATCTACTGACCAAGTCAGAAACACATCATCCATATTTTTAACCTGGAATGGGATCAAACAAAAGAGGTTTGTCCACTAACCATGTTTGAAGCATGAGTCCTATCTAAACGTTTTGAGAAAAATATTCTAGGATTTTGGCTCAGGATCATATGTGATCCATAAGGTTGAGAGTCCATACCACTAAGGGGTCCCTTCAGATATGATAAATGATGGTGACCCAAATAAATGGACACTTTAAGTGAATATGTTTACGTTGAAAAAATGTCCCTGTGGAATCCAACGCTCTAGGTATTGAACTAATGTTTACTGAAACATGACTATGTGGAACATCAATGGTGGGATTAGATCCATATTTAATGAGTGGGTTCATAAGGGGTGTTGAAAATAGTTTAATGTTCATGTTTCTTGGGCCAAAATATATCAGTTTAAGATCATATATTGTGGACCATAGGATACCAATTTAATATCGTGCATATGGGATGTACCCATACAATTTAAAGTTGTGTAGTAAGGAAGTAAATTTCATGAAGTTTATCACTGTGTGACTGGTACATGTGCATCACAAATGGGAAATGTGTGGAGTGGTATATAATCAAACATGAATAAGCACCATGGAAACACTACCCACACCACAGATTACCAATGTAAAAAACTAGAATAAATGGCCAAAAGGGTTGATTATTCTATGGATGGGCCCAGTGAAAATATGTCAAGGCATCACTACACATCCTTTGAGGGTAGGAATAATGTTACACATTGTTCTGGGAGACAGTACGACACATGGACAAAGACAAAAGGGGAAATATACTCTCAAGTGATAAATTCAAGATTGACATGCAGTTTACCATCATGTGAACTAGGACACTAAAATCGTTGTTTAAGTTCATAGATTTTGGATCTTAAGGGGGTAAGGGATGTGAAATGTGGCTCCATAATCTATCATGTTGTTAATTAGGACAATTGGAGGTTCATATATCACTACACATTCCTATGAATAAAACACATACAGTTTAAAGTCATCATGTTTGGACTAGAATGATTAGTTTAATTTCATGAGCTCAAGATGTAGGATCCCAGTTAAGGTCATGGAGTTTGGACCATAATATGGTTTGATTCATTTATGTGGGTAAATACCCAACCAAGACCCATAATCCAACGTGAGCCATGATCGGAGTTGGAAACAAGGAGTGAAGAGGATCCTCACGACATATGGAACCAGACAACATGGGAATAGAGATGATAGGTTATGGACATCCCAATGATGCTGATCAGCCTACTCATCATGAAATGGTTCATAGAGAGTTACCAAATAGTATTGTGAAGTTCCTCTAGAACGCAAGGATGTGGAGAGAGATGTGAACCACAATTTTCAATATTTGGGACACAATGAGGATAGCGTAATGATGGAGGATAACTATTAACCATATTCAAAACACAAAAATACTTATCATATAACCACTAATATGAACATCATAAAAGGTTTATCCACTAATCAAATTTGAAATGAAATAATTATCTCAAAATGGCGTCAATAATCATTCGGGGTGTCGGCTCAGGACGGTAGGTGATCCATGAGGCCAAGAATACATATCATTAAGGGGTACATTAAGATATGAATAATAATTAAGACCCAAATATAGGGTCCATGAAAAGCATGAGGTGGGAATGGATGAATTTACATGCCGAATCCAACACTTTGGGTCCTACACCACAACATATATGGGCATTTTATTAAGGTGTCTAAGATAATGGGATCCAAATCCATTCTCAATAGATGAAGAATTGAGAGGGACCTTGGATATGTCATGGAAATGGGCCAATGTCAAAGGGATTAGTTGAAGGATATAATAGGGTTGATAAACCAAGGGCTAGAGGCAAGGAAAAAATTTCCAGACATTCCTACGTATCTCATACGGATGGGAATAAATGCCTAAATAGTTATAAAATATCATGCAGTTTAATGTAATGTGGTGATGATGAAACAGAGGTAGGAGGCTCCCAAGGGAGGCTCAAAATGTGTTTTTTATAAACCCGATGAAAATTTGGAACATAGAGGTCTCAATCGCACCACTCACCACTAGAAGAAACCTGGGCCAAGATGCTGAAAATGTGATTCCCTCTGAGATGGGGACAATGAGGTGTTGCATAGTTTATCATCATGCAACTGGAATAAAATGAATGTTTAATGTAATGTGGGACTGGGCAATTAAACATCATGGAGGAAAATTTTGTGAAGTTTAATGTCACACGGGTGGATGAAATAGATCTTAGTTTAAGGTCATAGAACTTGGACCATAAGGTGGAAAATACCAACATTGGTGTGTGTAGGGTTGTTCAATAAAACAACTTGACATGAATGAGAACCAAGGAGTTATCAATTTCATACTAAAAACTCCCAAATATATCATAATACATGGGGTTAAAAAGTTAATATAGAAGTTCAGAGGGTTGGACCAGAGGAAAAATGTTTGGGCATCGTTACATATCCTACCAGGGAAGGAATCAAGTCATACATAATTATTGAATGTCTTGTAGTTTAACAACATGCTGTAAGGAAACATGGTTTCATCATTTTTAACTTCATTCTACTAGGATAAAGGTGTAAAGTTATCCTTAAGTGTATTCACATTGAGTGGAAAAATAAACCTAATTTGAATAAGGATTGTAGAAATCCACACCACACCAAAATATCCCAAGATAGATCTCAGACCAAGTGGCTGAAAAGATGAAAATAAAGCTATGCCCAATGGGTAAATGTATGGTCATTCCTACATATCCCATAAGGAAGGGAATAAATCCATAAATAGATACTGATGTGGAATAGTGAGTGACTAGCTCTAAAGGTGATAGCATCTCGGATAAGGACATCGGGGTGTTTTCTAGTTCCCCATCATAAAACTAGGATAAAGAAGTAATTTTAATGTCATGTGATTAGGGGTAGTTTAATGTCATGCAGGAAAAATGACAGTTGCCTTTTAAATTCATGTAGAAAGGACCCAAAATACTTTATACTTTAACATCTTTCAGGTAGGACACACCAGTTTAACGTCATGTGGGATGAGATAGATCATAGATTAAAGTCATAAAGCTTAGACCACGTGCAGTTTATCATCATGTGGGACATAAAAGTAGTATAATTCCACGCAGGATGCAATTTGTTACGCAGTTTAATGTAAAATAGCTAGGACAAGGGTTGTTATGTAGTTTAACATCATGAAACTAGTACGAAGGAAACTGTTATGCAAAGTACTGATTGAGGATCTTGGAATTGGTTTGAGGATTAACTCGCTCCCCATCCATGGTGACAAAAGAGTACGCACCATTAGGGTAAAAATTATTATTTATATAAGGTCCTTCAAATTTTTCGTCCAACTTCGATTGCTTCCTACCAGGTATCATCAGAATTATTAGAGCTAATATTGTATCTCCCTGAGGGAAAGAGAAAAGGAAAATGTTAATATTGAATTGTCTGGATATCTTATTCTGGTATCTCTCTATATTGTGAAAGGCCTAGATTCTATTCTCATTAAGGGATCTCAGTTCATATAGATATACTTCTTCTACCATTTCGGACATCTTCTGATTGTAGGTAGTTTTATGATGCGATATAAATTGAATTTTTATTGGTAGGACTACATCATTTCCATACACCATGGAATATGTGATCACCTAGGTGGGGTTTGGAGTAATTATTTGATAAGACCATAGAGAATTGGAGATCTTTTTTGACCAGCTTTCATTGTTCTGACTGACCAACTATTACAGATTGTTAGAGAGGTTCTTTTTGAACTCCTCAATCTTTCCATCTTCTAATGAATGGTAGAGAGATGTATGGTTGGACCAGATGTCTTACATGGAGTATAATTTCTTCATCTCAGATACACATAATTTGGAACTATTATCGACAAGAACAACACGAGGGAATCTAAATATAGGGATGATTTTGGAGCTCAGAAACTCTACCATTGAATTGGACATGACTTCTTCGAGCGGAATCGCCTCTTCCCACGTGGAGATGAAATTTTTTGTTGTCAAAATAAACATGCATTAGAGATCTATCTCTGGTGGACATGGTCCCACTACATGAAGTACCCAAACTACAGAGGGCCAAGAATACATGGTGGTATGATGGGGATCTAGAGGCCGATAATCAATGTTTTCATGGAACTAACATTCATGACACCTCTTTTATAACATGATTCCTTCATGGACTATGGTAGGACAAAGGTTTCCCAACCATCGAATATGGTGAGAGAGTTTCCACCCGACCTGAGGGAATCCACTTGAACATCCATTAACATCCAACATAACCTGGGGAATATCATCTCCCTAAATGAAATGAAGGATAATTCTATCAAACCTACATTTTTAGTGGATATGTTCAAGCATATTACCAATTTATTGGGTGAATTGCGAGGTACACTGATGTATTTTCTCACACTCGTCTATGTTTGTTGGTATATTTCCTTGTTGGAGGTACTCATCATAGGTAGTTGTCCAATCAGGATTTTCTTATGCTATGAAGGGGGGATATGATGATTTTGATGTGAAAACATCATTGATAAAGAGACTTACCAGTTGGGAATCATCATTATCATGAGAGACTGAGGTGATGAACCTTCAACGCGCCACATGGATAAATAAATATTATTGGTCAGCTTCTATGGGACAAGTAGCTAAACTAGATAGGGAATCACCTTAACCACTCTTTGAACAGGAAACATGAATCTCATATGGTTGATAACGGAACTAGGCTAACAACTGGTGATTTTTCTTGAACATGGGAATGAGCTCTGGCTTCTGATTGGCATAGTCATCATTGATTTTTGTGATAACTAGCTCATAGTCCCCCAAAACATATAGGTATGGAACATAAATCATGAGGGCTATCTCGAGACTAGTGATAAGGGCCTAATACTCTTCCTGGTCATTGGTGATGCCTTCTAACAACAATAAGGAATTGGGTAAAACATACTATATAGGTGTAATTAAGATGATACCCATACCTATTATGTTTAGTTTAGAGTCATTCAGTTTTCTTCTAGTTGGGATTTGTGAGTCACCATAAAAGTTAATCTGTCAACATGGAACAACTGGATCCACTAAAAGGAAGGTCGTGTCTAGAAAGTCATGAACCAGGGTCTCTTCTATTGGGACTAGATGGGCTGCCAAAAAATCATCCAACACCTGAACCTTGATAGCCTTCTGTGGGAAGAACCTAATATCAAACTGTTTAAGGATCACTGCCCAATAAGCTATATGGACTTTAATCATGGGGAGGTTCATAATATACATTAGCAGATTCATCTGGGAAAGTAGTTTTATCTCATGATGCAGTAGATAATCATGAAGCTTATTCTCTGCATACACCTCTACGATGTTGTTCTTCTTGATGGAAAAATATCTGGTCTCTGTGTGGAGTATCTTGTGACTGAGATATGAAAAACTATTCCATATTACATCATTATTCATCTGGGTGAGTAGGCTTTTGAAGGATTGTTCTAGGGTAGTCACATAATGGACCAGTGGATTTCTAGATTTGGGTGGAAATAGACCCACATGCTGAAAAAATATTGTTTCATTTCCTCAAACATGGTCTGGCACTCTTTGTCCCATTGGTAGGTGGAACATTTATTCATAAGTATGTAAATGGACTTATAGTTTATAGATAGATTTTCATTGAATCTGTGTATATAGTCTAAGTGGACTTGGAATCCCTAGAGCTATCAATTATTGCTTGAATGAGGCATCTTTCTAATGGACACGGTCTTCTTTGGGTCGATCATGATGCCTCTGTATCTAACAATGAATCCAAGAAACTTCCCAGAGGTGACCCTAAAGGCACACATCAAGGGGTTTATCATCATATGGTGGGAGGGGAGGAATCTGAATAGTTTCTAAAGATATATATGACCGTCTTGAAGCTTTTGGAATTTGACCACTAGATCATCTACGTACTATTACACTAGTGTCATGAGGATCGGTTTGAATATGCAATGTATAGCGCATTGATAATTCGCTCCTTCATTCATAAAATTGAAGAGCATTACCTGATAGATTAAAGTCGCATGTTGTACCCTAAAGGTAGTGTCATCTTCATTCTCTAGGGCCATCTAAATCATATTATACCCATAATATCCATAAATGATGGTGAGGTCTTGTAATATAGTGGTGGATTCAATCAGCATCTCTGTCATATGAAGGGGAAATTTATCTTTTGTAAAAAGATGGTTGAGATCCCAAAAGATCATGCATATTATGATCTATCTAGCATTCTTATTGATTGGGATGATATTATCCAACCATATGGGATACTATACTTCCTTGATGATGTTGTCTTGGTGAGATTATCAAACTCATCCATGACCATGGCATCATGAGAGGGGTTCATTTTATTGGGAGGATACCTGATCCCATGATGAATCGATGGGAGTCTAGGTCATTGAATGGAGACTTGAGGTTACAGTTCTGACATCTTGTTGTAACAACTAGTGAATAAATCATGATGTTGTTTCAGAAAAACCGCATACAACTCTTGTTCTCTAGAAAGCATAGCTAAATTGATTAGGGATGTCCTTGGGACTTCATTGGTACCGAAAATCACATATAACAACTCATAGAAATTAGTGGTGACACATTCTCCAAATGTAGGTGGCACATCTTCTATGTCTTTATCATCATCTATGATGGGGGGTCAATGGTAGGACACTATTCATCCAAGCCTTCAGATCCAGGGGAATATCGATGCCCTCTTGAGTTGGGGGAGAACCTTCACTAAGAGAATCCCACATTACAGATATCATGTCCATGAAGGTCATAAAAACGATCCCATCAGGACTTAGACTAAGATTACCATGCCTGATGATATCAATTTTAATTGAGGAGATTTAGTTTATATTGAACCAAATGGCTTAGTAGAACAAGCAGGTTTGGCATACAACTGTTTCTATAGGGAGAAGATCTTGTCATCTAGCAGGGGTAACATGTTTAGGTATCACTCAGTCTGGGTCTATATAGTAATTTTATGTAATATTATGGTGTTCTTTGTATCTAGAAATGTGTTTTCCATTCATCTCATAAATGATAAAGCAGTGTCCAGAGTCTAGAGTTGTGGCCTCCAGTTGATTAATGGGGATGATGGATTCAATGTCTAAATCTGTCCATGGGTCAGTTGAATGAGTAGTCTTGTCGGCCTTATTTGTTTGAACATTTTTTTCATGATATTGTAATAGTCAACATCTAAATTGATAGATTCATAAGAGGAAAATGGATAATCATCACCTTGGAGTATTCCCATTTGACCATTGATGGAGTACATGAGGTATTGGTGATACGAGGGAAGTGCTACTTGAAGATGGAGCCAAGGTCTACCCATCAGTGAATTGTTGGAACATTCCAATGGAATGACCATGAAGTCAATAATAGTAATCAGGCTATAAAATTGGGTCTTTATGCATATTTTTTCACAGAGTATCTACTTGTTCCTATCATAACCATGATTTTTAAGGTCATATAGTACTCAGACCTTCTTTAGACAGTCCAAGCTTATGGAGCTTCAGGGTTGGGATGAGATTTATTCTAGAACATATTTTGACAAGATTGTAGTATAAATATATTCCATTTAACTATACTATGATGTACAATGGACGACTTTACCCCTATATAGGGGATCCTTCATCCTAGTCTGAGAATAAGATGAAGGCTTGGAATTTTTATAGACGACTTCCTCAGAATGGATGGCATTTATAGCCTCTATATCTTTTTCAAATTTTAGGGAATTATCAAATCCTCTATGAGGTATTCAAAGATATATTAAGAATATCATAGAGCCTCAAGGATTTTGATATTTGCAGGAATGATGAAAATATGCTTCAGCACATCATACCTTCATGTTAGTCGTATGATTATACTGCTAGAAATTTTCTCTCTCGAAGACTATATGATGGGTGTTTCTAGTCCAACTGGAGGATTCTGGATGGTGTTGAGGATATCCCATTTCTCACTAGCTGAACCATGAAAAATGATAATTTGATTACTATTTGGTGACTGAGGTCTTTCCATGGATGAACGTGTTTGATCAGGATGTTGTCCTGGTGTCTCTACTTGATCGAGCAATATGAATGATGGTGGTAGTGAATTCAGCAATACATAATGAGACGAATACAACAAATATGCTCTACATTAGGCCTATAGTCTCGCCTTAGTGACATGCATGGATTGGATGGAATCACTAGACTAAGAATTCTAATGATTCACATAGCTATGGCTCTATCGAAGATGGGATCCACTGAGAACATTGGGAGGACCTTCCTGATGCTCCTCAACATCAGGAACCATGTACGGTTCCCCCAGTTTGACAGTATTCATAGAGGCATACTCTTTATCATCCTATGTGAAATCCTCTAAAAAATGGTGGACTCTTAGGGTGATCACCATATTTGGGTGCATGATGTCTCCATGAGTATGGGATGGGTTCAACATCAGGGGTGGTATTTGCTTCCCCTTGAATCGTTGACGCATACTCTTCTGAGAATAATAAGGAAGAGATGTTGAAACAAAATTAGAAAAGGGAGGAGTTACGGAAGATTAAATAAGTACAAACTAATTCAATCAGTAAAAAATGACACCATAGGTGGGAGAAATTTCTCTGTAGTCTATCCAATACTCATACTTTCAAGATTTGTGGTT
Source organism: Viscum album (assembly GCA_963277665.1). Classification (NCBI taxonomy): domain Eukaryota; kingdom Viridiplantae; phylum Streptophyta; class Magnoliopsida; order Santalales; family Viscaceae; genus Viscum; species Viscum album. The sequence goes on from OY728125.1 coordinate 1,763,886,956, forward strand.
GGATACCCGCTAGAATTCACCTTTTCTATTGAGATCAGAATATATAGAAATACACACCACCTGAAATAGGGAAAGACCCAACCTACCTACATTTTTGATGACCTAGTCCTAGAGCTATTCCCTATACACATAGCACATCTTGAGAGTATGTCCAATGAATAAATTATAGGGTAAATAATTGGGATGATATTTGAGATCAACATCTTGGGTCATCTTGCACTCTAGAAACATTAGGATTCCTTGATCCATGACACCTAAAAACACTAGGGATGTGAGCCTCATCAAAACAGTAGGTACGGTTTCTCCTATCCCGGAAAATAACACTCGGATCCTAGTCCTGATGTGTGGTTGGATCATGGAGAGGAGGTGGAATCCGATTATCTATCCTAGGTGGTGGTGCTTGATGAGGTGGTGCTGACCAATTTTGAGGAAAGTGATACTGACCCTGAGGCTAGACTTGAGGCTACTATCCTCAGAATGTATATGGATGTATCACTTTCAGTAATAATTATATCGGTTTTGAGGGCCATTACCCTTGAAACTACAACAATTCATCCTTGGAGACTCACCTTGAAAGCGCTGTGGGGGGCAACGAGCATTCCTGCTTCAAATCCTTACATGATTCCTCTAGGGGTTGAGCCTAGTCACAGAAATACTGAAATCCACCTAGGAAGTTTTGATTTACTATGGAGGGAAGATGTTTAGTAATCACATTCCCCCACATATATTATCATTACTTTTTCCTAATTCCACCGCATATTGACTGAATGCGCGAGGGCCTTCCAGATGGTGACAGATTATAACACCCGAATGTTTTATGAAATATTTTCATTAAATAATATTAATTATTTAATAGCTTTCACTGAATTAAATATTGTGTATAAATGAACCATGAGACTCCCTTATTATGAAATTACAATTATAGTCTAAATTTTAGGTTAGCGGGAATGAGTATAACTAACATATGAAATTTCATTTTCAGTTCTTTAGCTATCGATTATTTTTGAAATATATAAATCAATTATATATTTTTATTTTTGAGTGAATTAATATTTTAAATGAAATTAGTGATATATATATGATATATACTTATTAAAATATTTTTATGTTCATTCAATGTCTATTTTAGTCATAGGGTATGAATAAACACTATTTGATGTATAAAAACCTATATTTTTTAAAAGGGTTGTTTTACGCCATTGAATAGAGAACCCCTTTTAAATTATGATTTTCACAGATTAATAATTTGTATATGAAAATATATACATCTTCATTTTAGGTGTAAAAATTTTATTTGGGTGAATGTTTGTTATTTTAATGATAGCATTCAACTTTTGATGAGTAGTAAAAATACACTAAATTTTACGGGAAAACAACTTTTTTCATTCAAATAATTAATATGGTTAAATTATAATATTGAATAGTTTTAATGTATAAATAGAATATATTTTATCATTTAACATAATTTATTTCATTTTCAATATTTTTACATTGAATTCTGATGTAAAAACATTTCAATCTTTTGTAATGTTTTATCTTTTAAAAGTAGTTCTCCATTTCGAAAAACGTGATTAATTTTAAATTAATAACTGCAACTTCTATGTTTTGAATTTTAAAAAATAAACTCCATATTTATAATAATTAAATATAAATTATGTAAATATATTTATATTATTTTTTGGCATTATGAATAGTAACTTCGGTAATTATTATTAATACAGTAAAAGGTAAACCAGCTAATTAAAGGTAAGAATAATATTATAAAATTTACCTAACAGTTATCTTAATATCATTGTATGAATTTTTTTTACTTAAATTACCTTTAGGTTGAAATTTTATCTATTTGAATCTGTTGGAATGAGATTAGGACATTTATTTTATTTTATTTAAATAAAACATAAATATGTATCACTCAAATATTAATAACTAAATAATTTTTAATATATAGTTATAGTAAATAAAATTTTAAATAAAAACAAACATTTTAAAGATAAATTTTTTTTCTTTATCAAGGAAATTTATTTTTAAATTTTTAGGAAATTAATAATCACCTTAATATCTTATACATTAATGTTGCTGAAAATTTTTAATTGATGAAAAATAAATACCATATTTTTTTATTAAAACAATATTACCCATTAAAAGATCCAAAAACCTAACAAATATTATTGGTCAAGTATATCTCAACTAGAATCATCCAAGGGTCATTTTATGAACCATTCAGAGCCTTAAAGAAGGGATTATGACAGTTATATTATTGTATTTAAAGTGATGTTAATGGTGTCACCTTTATAATTTAATAAATTTAACATTTTAAATATTGGATTTTCAAGAAGAAAAATTAGATTGCAAGTATTGGTATGAAATATAGTAAATTTATCTTAATCATAGTATTTTTTTTATTTTTTATTTCAAAAATAACATATTAAATAATTACACAAAACTATTCAAGTAATTATTTTATTAAGATAAATATCAAATAAATGTTATTAACAAATATTAAAGTAAATAAAATATGGTACAATTAACCTATATAATGAGTTTTATAGATGAACTTTACCTCCCATTAATATAATAAATAAGGATGTTTGATGTTATCTTTATATTTTAATATTTTTAAAAATCAATGAATTGAATAGTGTCAAAATTGATACAATTTATTTTTTAACAATATAATGTTTTATTAAATTATTTAAAAATAGATAAATATTTTTTAAAAAATATATATAATAATTATTATATGGTATAAAATGATCTTATATTTATATTTATGTTTTATTTTAAATCAAATAATTAAATATTTCACCCTTTTAATATTCAATTATTTGTTACCCTAATAAAAATTTAAATAGAATAACTTAGTGCTAATTAAAACAAATAAGGTTTAAATTGACATAAACACTTGAAAAAAAAAATTCGGTTGATGATATTTAAACCCTATATCATCTCATGTCCAAAATTGGGTCATTCTTGTGGTTTTTGGGTAGGGTTTTATTTTTTTATAAATTATTATTTATGAAGATTCCAAAATTGCCCCTCATCTAATTATAAAAGGGCACCTCCTCCGTCACCACTTCACCACTTCACCTTACTTTGGGCCCTCAAGGTATTCCATTCTCTACCCTTTTTCCTTCTTAACTTCCATATTTATATTCTAGAGCATCTGTTCATCTTCAGAGACCAAATCTAGTGCTCTGAGAAAAAATATAGAGGAAGCACATTAAGGAAGAGGTAATCTCTTCTACCAATTACTTCAAACTTATTTCTTATTATACAATATCTATATTAGTTTTTTTCATTATAAAGTAATATTATGAGTATCATTAATATAATTATATGTTGTTATAATTATGAAACTACCATATTCCACCATTAATCTATCCTACAAAAAGAAAAATCACCACACGTGCGTACATACAACTTACCATCACCACGCTATGGTGTAATATGTTTTTTTACCACCACCATACATGGATGGTTTTCATGATGGAAATAATTACTATATATGATTACTATAAAAATATAATTATTCTGAAATATTATACACCATCCACATCAATACAATTCAACAATTATAGAAATGATATTGTCGCTCATGCGTAAGTGCGGCCTACCATCTCCATGATGTGATGCGATTAATTATACATGATCACCATTAAACCATGATTATATACATCAATGGAATGAATAAATATTATATATATTATACAACTGTATCCTATGAACTGGAACATGATCTTATCCGACAAAACATGTATAAGAACATAAATAAGTTAATATAAAAATAACGAGTGACAGTGAAATGTTACTAAGAAAAAAATGATAATTTAATCATATATTATATCAAAAAATTACTATTATTTATAAACAAGTCAATGGAATCCTTAAAACCATTATACATGAGTTTTGGATACATACAAAGGATGTCACAACTAAAGTAAGGGAGAATTTCACAATCTCATTATTACCCGAGATTGTTGATACATATGAATTTACTGATTTATACTTATCATCCAGATATATTTTTTTTGTAAATATGTAATATTAATTATATTATTATACAATTTTTTTACATTCAATTTTACCCATTTTTTATTTTTTTGAATGGTATGAATGGATAATTTTTTTTCATTTTTGATACTATGTAGTTTTTGACTTTTCTGGAAAAAGTACGAGAAGAATGTTTTTTAACGTATACAACATCAACTGATTCTTAAGAATTTATAATTCCATATTTCTATGAAGATTTCAATACAAGATTTCAATATTATTTTCAATTAAATAATTTTTTTTAATATTGTGTGGCAATTTGAGAAAAGAAAATGTTTTTTAATAAGAAAGAATATTTTCTTCAAGAAGTAATTTAGAGTGTTTTATCAACATTATTTTCCATTTAAGATGACATTATTTAAATAGGGTTATGTTTCTATCCCTATTGTCACTATTATTTGAGTTTTTCTTATGATGTAATGTTATTTATAAATCCCATTTATTTCATATGGATTATGTTGGAATGACGTTTAAGAAACCCATTTTACTCCTTGGGTTATGATATGATTTATGTTTTTCTATAACACGTTAGAATGAATTCATTTTTATATGGTTGGGACCTATATCTATCTCTAATTCATTGGGTAAATATTTATATCTCTAAAGATAGACATGATTGGAACGAAAATTAAATCTAGTTCAGTAAAATAGATCTGGAACGATAAGTAATATCGATTTAGTAATGGACTTTGTCATCTATGATGGTATTTGAAAAATGCCTTGACTAATATGAAATGATTTTATATGATTATTTGTATTCCAAAACCTTCATGTCTTATGTAATGTCTTTTTGGATTATGAAAATTATTTATTATGAACAATTATTCCATTACTTCATATAGTGATATTTCATATGCAGGATAAAACTTGAAAATTCTATGTTCTAATGTATTATGATTATGATCTGATTGATATTTCCATTATTTACCCATACTGAGAATTTGATCTTACCCTTTCATATATTTCTTTTCCCTAGGTCACGAATAAGGGTATACAATAATATATGTCAAAAATGATTCTAGTTATGAAGAAATAAGTGGGATACAATGTAGATGTTTTTAAACCCGTTATATATATTTCCAAATTTCTAAAGACATTACAACTATACGGTCATGTCGTGGATTTATTACATGTTTTAATGAACATACACCAATTTAGAAGTAATATAAATTTTTTTAATGTATGGGTCTTTATATTTGGTATCATAGTAATGGTGTAGTTTTCATTTCGAAACTGGGATGAGAAAGCCTTAGTAAAAATGAAAAATATATGTATATACATAGGTTATAATCCTAGTATTTTAGAAATTACCACTAATAACCTATGATAAAACCTAAAGTGTCATAAATTAAAATTTTATTTTTGATTATTTTGTATTACCATAAGGACTAGTGTTTCTCACACTATGCTTCTTGGTTTTAGTCAATGGTTGGAACCCAAAGGAACCATGTTAATGTAGAATGCAATGAGAAATGCAACGATTATCCTCTTGAGAAAAAAAAATGTTATAGAATATGGAATGAAAAGTCTTGTGACTATTCTCACACAACATTCTAATGATTTGAATCATGCAGAAATTCCAAACAAGCAGAGGGAGTAACATTCTATTAAGTCCATCATGAGGTATCGTCCAACTTCTTCCAGCGGGTCTTTTGATCCATTAGTGGCTTATCAATGGATTAGTACCACTAAAAAGATATTTTCAATTCTATATTGTTATGAACATGATAAAAATATCTTAGAAGTATATCGCTTGGAAGGGGAAACTGATCAATGGTAGTATCTTATCAAGAATATGTGGCAAAGTGATGAAATTGACTCCATGAAATGTGATGAGTTTAGGAAATTAATTTTCAATAAGTAATTTCCTAGTATTCTTCATAAAAATATGTAAAAGGAGTTCCTTGAACTTAATATAGAGGATGAAGAATATGTTGGTACCTATGAAGAAAATTTTACAAGACATGCAAGGTATGATTATGGAATTATTATGCAACCTAAGAGTAATATTGACCAATTATTTAGTGGCTTAAAACCAAGTCTCCAAAGGGAATTATCCATAAGGGAATTTAATAGCTATTAGGAAATTATTTGATGTTATCTCATATTTTAGATGGATATTGGAGTAACCCCTCAGTCCTATAAATTTTATAAGAAGAGAAAAATGTAATTCAAAAGAAAATCTAAAGACTACACTAAAATGAATTTGAGTTTCCCCTTATGCTCAATGTGTGGAAAGAAAGAGAAAGGATATTGTATCAAAGGTACTTTTATATGTTTTATTAGTTGAAAAGAAGGTCACTGAGTAGTTTAATGCTGATGTGATGGAAAAAAATGTCTAATTATGCGAAGAGAGAAAAGGCTACACAGAATGCACCTCCCACACTTCAATGATACATGTTCAAGGAAATGGGGCTTTATGCCTATAAATTCTCTAATCCAAGGGTTATTTATGGTGATCGACTTCAGAAAACTCTTAAGGGAAAATAAAAGTAAAATTTTCATGAAATCACCCTTTATTATGTGGATTACGATAATGATGTGTTGAATGTTACACTTACCATCCAATATAAAGTATAAAATGTTTTATTTGATTCAGTATCCACCATATCATTTATTTTTGAAGAATTTTTTAAGGGTACCACCATATTACCTCAATAATTATACGTTATGTTATCTTTGAAAACTACCAATGTCACAACAGTTACATCTAATTTTTATAATTCTTCTCTAGTTGTTGTTTTTAGGAATGTGCTTCCGGAAAATCATGTAATCCTTCCAATAATGTAAATTAATGTGATTCCTGGAATGGATTGGATTTCTCTATATGTATCTCATATCAATTTCCATGGAAGGGAAATCACATTTCATATTCTAGATCAATCTATAATCTTTTATTAATGAAAATATGAATATAACCTTCCAATAGAAATTTCATCCATCTTATGGGTCTTGATTCCAATAAAATAAGGTTATTTATCTCAAATGGTTGGGGAGAAAATTACGATTAAGAATAAACCCAATGTACAAGAGTTTGATGATTTATTTCCAAATTAATTTACAAGTCTTCCCCCAAATTTTGAGGTTGAGTTTTCAATAGAACACATACAAGGTGTTATAACTATTTCAAATAAATCTTGTAGAATGGCCCCAATTGATTTATAGGAATTGAATAAGAAACTCCAAGAGAATATTGATAAGGGATTCATGTGCCCTGGTGTGTAATATTGAGATAAACCAATTCTATTTTTTAAGAAGAAATAGGGATCAATGAGACTCTAAATTGATTATCGAGAACCTGACAAGATCAATATCAAGAACAAATATCCACTTCCCCACATTGATGACTTATTCAACTAACTATGTGGTGCTCAATAATTCTCCCTGATTCATCTTCATTCAGGATATCCTCAATTAAGGGTCAAAAGGAGGACATACAAAAGAGAAAATAACATACAAGGTATGGATAGTAGGAATTTATAGTGGTTCCTTTTGGTATTACTAATTCCCCTGCTATCTTCATGGATATAATGAATAATGTATTTTTAGACTATCATAATCAGTTTGTGGTAGTCTTTATAGAGATTATTCTTTTTTTGAAGAGAAAGTAAGAACATGAATTCCACTTGAGAATTGTACTAAAGTCCATGTGAATGGAGAAGAATTATGAAAATTTTAACAAGGGTGAACTTTTTCGTCATAAAGTTTCATTTTTGGTCACAAAATCTCATGAGATTGGATAAACATGGATCCAACAAAAACGGAAGTTTTTCAAAAGTTGTATGAGACCAAAAAAGGTAACTGAGATCTGATATTTACTTTTTTTTGTAGGATATTATCATCATTTTGTGAAATATGTTTCATGATTATCTAATCCACTCACCACATTGACTTGGAAATAAGGAAAGTTCGTCTGGTTTAGAGGAATATGAATAGAATTTCAATGAGCTAAAAATAAGGTTATCTAGTGAACCTATGGTCACACTACCTTGTAGTGGAGGAAGGTTTGTGATCTATAGTGATGTATCCAATAATGGGTTAGGATGTGTTATTAAGAAAAATGATATGGTGAGATCTTATGACTCACATAATTTGAAATTACATGATAAAAATTACACAACTCATGATTTGGAGTTAGATGTGGTAATATTTTTATTAATGATATTGAGGCATTGTCATTATTTTGAAATGTGTGATATTTATACTAAGCATAAAATTTTAGAAAATATATTCACAAAAAAGGAGGTGAATATGCACCAAAGAAGATGGTTGGAGTTGATTAATGATTACAACTTTTCAATACATTACCACTATAGGAAAGAGAATAAGGTGGAAAATGCTTCAAGTCAAAAAGGCCATGCAAGCCTATCAGTTATTTGCATAAAAAAAGATCCAATATTTATGGTTTTTCAAAGGATGGATCTTTCAATTGTAAAGGATGGTGAGAAATATTATCTTTCTCAAATGAATGTTCAACTATCTATACATGCGAAGATTAAGGAGGCACATGAGAAATATGTAGAGCTACAAAAGAAGGTGGGAAATGTTCCAAAATTCAAATATGATGGTGATGGATTAATAAGGTTCATAAATTAGGTTTGTTTTTCATTCATATCAGAATTAATGAATGATCTATGGGATGATGCTCATCGTTATTAATTCTCTATTCACCCTATAAGTAAAAACATGTACAAGGAAATGAAAGAGTATTTCTTATGGGATGGAATTAAAAGATATGTTTTCGAATAGGTCTATTGATTATTTGTTTATTACAAAGTAAAATATGAGAGATAGAAGTCTACGGGGATTTTACAACCATTACCCATACCAGAATAGAAATGGGAAAACATCACTATAGACTTTTTCATCGAACTTCTTAGAATATCCAAAGTAAATAATGATATATGGGTTATAATTGATCACCTTACGAATTCAATAACACTTAATTTCTATTAGAGAGGATTCTTATCTTGATCATATTGCTAGAATATATGTAAAGGAATTTGTAAGATAACATGGTGTACTACATTCCATTATATCTGATCAGGATATGATTTTTACATCAATGTTCTGAAAAATTCTTCACCAGGATTTAGATACTGAGTTAAGTTTCAAACCTGCTTATCATCCTCAGAAAAATGTTCAGTCTAAGAATACACCTTAATCTCTAGAATTCATGTTTAGATAATGATTTATGGGTTTCAAAGGTGGTTGGGATAAATAACTACCTTTTGTGGAATTTTCTAACAATAATAACTTTCAATATAGTATTTATATGTCTTCTTGTGATTCCATTTATAGAATGAAGTGAGTAACTCCAACTTCCTGAGATGAAGTTGGGGAAAGAACACTATTAGGAACTTACCTTATTAATGAAATAGAATATAAGGTTAGGCTATTCAAAAAAACATAAGAGTAGCTCGAAGTTGACAAAAATGTTATGCTGAAAACTAAAGAAAAGGCCTAGAGTTTCAAGTGGGTGATAAGGTGTTTATACAAATCTCTACCTAGAAGGGAGTAATGTGATTTGGAAATAAGGGCATGCTGAGCTCTAGGTATATCAGTCCTTTTGAAATTATGGATTGTGTTGGGAAGGTAGGTTACCAATTGAAACTTTCACCAAATATCTCTCAAGTTCATGATGTGTTCCATGTATCTCTCCTGAGAAAGAACATAACTGATCCACCACATATACTAAACTCAGAAGTCATACCACTGGAGCAAGATATTTTTTATGAAGAACAACCGATAGAGATTCTGGATCATAGTGATAAAGTTCTTTGAAACAAGACAACTCATTTGGTTAATGATTTATAGAGGAACCAACAATTTGAGAAAGATACTTGGGAACATTAGGATATGATGAGGGAGAGGTATCATCATATGTTTGTTTTAATGTGATAATCTTTGATGGAGAAATTCTTTTTAAGGGTGGTAGAATGTAACACCCAGATGTTTTTATGAAATATTTTATTTAAATAATTTTAATTATTCAATATCATGTACTACACAAAATCACATGTTTAAAAAAACCACAAGACACCCATAGTATAAAATTATCATTATATCCTAGCTGGTAGGTTATTACAAATGAGTATAACTATCTTCTGAAAATGCATTGTGAATTCATTGGTTATCAACTATTTAAGATAAATATAAATCAATTAGAAAATTTTAATTCTTGAGTGAATTGCTATAGGAAATTTAATTAATGAGATATATATCTTATGTACATAATAATATATTTTTTATATTCATCCAATGGATAATTTAGTCATATGATATTAATAAACACTATTTGTAATATAAATACATATATTTTTTAAAAGGGTAATTTTATGTCTTTGAATGGAGAACCACATTTAATTAGTATTTTAACACAATAATAATTTTTATATGACAAAATAAAAATGATATTTTGAATAGGGATATAAAAATTGACTTTGTATTAGTTTCTGATATTTTTCTGATAACATTCAATTTTTGATGAATAGTAAAAATACACTGAATTTTCTGTGAAAATTCATTTTTCCTAGGAATAAATTATATGGTTAAATTATAACATTGAATGGTTTTAAAGTATAAATAGAATATATATTTATCATTCAATATAATTTATGTTATTATCATTAATTTTACATTAAGTTCAAATGTAAAAACATTTCATTTTTTTGTAATGTTTTAGCTTATAAAACTCGTTCTCTCTTTCCGACAATGAGATTAATTTTAAATTAATTACCAAAACATATATGTTTTTAATTTAAAAAATGAACTCCATATTTGGAATAATTAGGTTCAAATTATGTAAATATATTTATTTTATTTTTGGGCATTATGCATAGTAACTTTAATGATTTATATTAATACAATAAAAGGGAAACATGGTTATTAAATATAAGAATACTATTATAAAATTACCCTAAAACTTTCCCAAATCTCATTAAATGAGTTTTTATTTTTACCTAAAATATCCTTGGGTGTAAATGGTACCTATTTTAATTCACATGAATGAGATTATGACATTTAATTTAGTTTATTTAAAGAAAAGTAAAATGTGACCCGCTCAAATATTAATAACTAAATAGTTTTTAATATATAATTATACTAAATATTGATTCTATTATAAATAAAAATTTTAAAGTTAAATTTTTTATTTTATCATGGTAATATATTTATAATTTTTATGATAAAAGAATTACCTAAATATCTAATACATTAATGATGCAGAAATAATTTAATTGATGAAAAATAAATAATATAGTTTTTATTAATATAATACTACCCAGTAAAATATCCAAACACTTGACCATATATTATTGGTCAAATATATAGCGAATAGATTCATCCAAGGGTCGATATATAGACAATTTAGGGCCTTATATAAGATATTATGACAATTATATTATTTTATTTAAAGTGATGCTAAAGTTGTCACCTTCATAATTGAACAAGTATAACATTTTAACTATTGGATTTTCCTGAAAATAAATTTGAATAAAAATATTCTTCATAAATCTAGTGTAATTATATTTATTTTAGTATTTAATTTCTTATTTTTATTCCGAAAATAAGAATATTAAAAATTACACAAAACTATTGTAATAATTATTTTATTAAGAGATATATCAAATAAATATTTTTAAAAACATTAAAGTAAATATAATTTTTTCTAATTAACATTTATAATGATTTTTATAGACTACTTTGACATCCCTGGAGTATAATAATATAGTTTTATCTAATTTAAATTAATATATTAATATTTTTTAAAATCAAAGAATTGAATTGAGTCAAAATTGATACTATGGATCGTTTATCAACATAATATTTTATTAAATTATTTACAAATAATTAGAAATTTTTTTAAAACATATAATAATTATTATATGGTATAAAATTATCTTATATATTTATTTATGGTCCATTTTAAATCCAATATGTAAATATTTTACCCTTTTAATATTGAATTATTTGTTAACTTAGTTAAACATTAAATAGAATATCAAATTATTAATTTAAAATATAAGGTCTAAATTGATAGAAATATATGTCCAAATATTTTTTTTTTTGATGATATAATAACCCTATATAATCTCATCTCTAATTTTGGGATATTATTGAGGTTTTGGGTATGGTTTCAGGTTTTTATAAAATATTATTTATGGAGTTTCCAAAAGTGTCCCTCACCTCAAATATAAAAGGGAACCTACTCCCTCACAATTTCACTTTAAATTGAGCCTTTAATCTTGGCCTTCCCCTTAAAAGTTTCCTTTTCAACTTACCTATTTACATTATAGAGGTTCTTTTCATCTTCAAATACCAACTCTAGTAATATAAAATGATATTTAGAGGAAGCACTTTGAGGAAGAGGTAATATCTTATACTAATTCATTCAAACTTATTTCTTCTTCTATATCCTCTTCATTAGTTGCTTCATTATGAAGTAATAACATTAGTATCATTAATATACTGATATGTTATTATAATTATGAAACAACCATATTCCACCTTCTATGCATCTTTCTAAAAACGAAATCACCACGCGTGCATACATACGACTTACCATCTCCGCGCCGTGGTGTGACATGTTTTTATCCACCAACTTACAAGAATGGGTATAATGATGGAAATAATAATAATATATTATTATTATAATATGATAAGGATTATAAAATATTATATACCATACACTTAAATTATATTCAACAATTATGGGAATGATATCATCTCTCGTGCGTATGTACGACCGACAATCTCTATGCTGCGAAGTGATTCATTCTACGTGATCATCATTAAACCATAATTATTAAAATAAATGAATTGAATAAATGAGATATATATTAAACTAATATCATTCTTTATGTAATGAAACTATAACCTAATAAGTGAAACATGAAATTATTCCACAAAACATTATTAATAATGTAAACTAGTTAATATCCAAATAACGAGTGACAATGAAATGTTACTAACAAACATATGATAATATAATAATATAACAAATCATAAAAATCACTATGATTCTATAATAAGTAAAGTAAATTATTTAAATCAATATATAAAAAGTTATGATACATACAAAGGATATCAGACATAAGGTAAGAGATAATTTTGCAATCTCTTTTTTATCTGATATTGTCTATACTTAAGAATTTACCGGGCTATATTTATCATCCACATACATGCATTGAAAATAAATAATATTATTTATATTATTCTACATTTTTTACAATTAATTTTTTCAACTGGTGAATTTTTTATTAAATGGTATGAATGGAATATTTTTTGTTCTCGGTACGATGTACTTTTTGATTTTTCCTACAAATTTATGAGAAAAATGAATTTTTAACCTATAAAAAATCAACTGATTATTATGATTATATATTTCCTTATTATATGAGGATTATTTTATATTATTTCCAGATTATTTTCAATTAAATAATTTTCTTCTTATATTTCCTGGTAGTTTGAGAAAATAAAACATTTTTTAATATGAATTAAATTCTCCTGAAGAATTAATTTCTAATGTTTTATCAAAATTATATTCCATAAAAGATGACATTATTAAAATAATGTTACTTTTATATCCCTATTATCACTTCTTTTTGAGTTGTTATTATGATATAAATATATTTGTGAATACCATTTGTTTTATAAGGATTATGATGGAATGATGTTTGAGAAACTCATTTTATTCCTTGGGTGGTGCTATTATTTACATTTTTGTGAAACACAGAAGAATGATTTTGTTATGATATGGTTGGTACCTATATCCTCCTTTATTGAATTAGGTAAATATTTCTATATCATGAGATATACATGACTAGAATGAAAAGTAAATCTAGTTTAGTAATACAATGATTGAACAATAAGTAAAACCGGTTTAGTAATGGACTTTTTTCACTATGATGGTCTTGTAAATGAGCCTTGAATAAAGTGAAATGTCCTTCTATTATTATGTATATTCCAAAAATAATAATTTATTATGTTATGTATTTGGTATTATCTTCATTAATCTATATGATCTTTTATCCCATAACATCATATCATGATCTTTCAAATGTAGGACAAGATATTCTAATGTTGGGTTCTAATGTCTTATGATTACGATATGATTGATGTTTCCATTTTTAAACCTTACTAAGCATTTGAGATCACCCATTCATGTGTTTTTTCCCCCAGGTCATGAAGAAGGGTATTAAGAAAGATATATCAAAAATGAGTCATCTTATGATGAAATAATCATGAGACAATGTAGATGTTTTATGAAAAAGTTGATTATATTTCCTAGTTTTTAAAGACACTATACCTATATGGTAATTTCATTCATTTATTATATGTTGTAATGAATATACTTCATTTTTTTAGTAATATCAAAGTATGGTTCATTATACAAAGTCTTCAACTTTCTCATATTTCCAATGTTTGCAGTTAAATAGGTGTACAATACTTGTATTTCGAGTGTTGAAGCTAAATTGATAAATAATCTACCTTAGAATATCTTCTGAACCAACTATGGACCCGATGGGTAACTAGATATACCATACAAACCTAGTTCCTTCAAGTGTTTGTATGACACACTGAATCATAGTGGCTTCCTACTGCACTGGATTACCGAGCATAGACCCACACAATGAAATGAAGTGGAATAGATACTACAGTGGGTTGGCAATCCCATTAAAAGGGGAAAATATAGGGTTCTTGAAATATGGGGGTGCTGGTATATCATCTACACACTTTGGATATGGCTTTCCATCTGCTGGGATCACCACCAATCATGTCTCAAAAGACTGGACATGGGAAATGAGAGTGGTTATTGAGTCACATTGGTGGGGATTCCTATATTGTTGGGGATTCTTAACCACCAATGCATTTTTGGTCTCTTAAACACATTAGATAGGACCAAAAAATCATGGAGAGACTGGAGTGACTTATGGAGCGGCTCGAGGAACCTGAGGAAACACCATGTAAAAAACCTGATTCATGACCCAATAAGGATTCACATGATGTTTTGGAAGATTATACAACACATTGAATGGTTGTTTTTATAATCTCTTACTTCTACCATGACGGGATGTGCGGGGTTGTCAGGATCGACAAGAGGTAACTCACCAAGAATAACCGGTGGCTTCCCCTACTACCCTAGTGGAGGGTGGATGACAACGTATTGAGGTTCACCATAATCTTGATGTCATCCAGCAAGATTCTCTACAAGGATCTCATCAATGGGTTGTTTCTATTTAGAATGTTTCTAGTGCAACACTGCCTTCTTAAGAACATCCTTCATCTTCTTCATTGAACTAGTTGAGCTAGAGGGATTAATGGTCTGAATATATCCTTTAAACATGTTTGGGGCTTGAACTAAGGGTAATTATTTAGAGGGATCTACAAGGTCAATCATCTGCCTTTTCTAGTGAGTACCAATGCCTGGAAGATCCCGTACATGTTGTGCTACCTCAGGGGGGGTTATCCTCTTTGGAACCCATTTTTGTGTGTCTCTCATTATGTTTGCAATGCTCATCCATATTTAGTGTGAATGTTAACATATGAATACCATCAATGTCACCTGAAATGTCTGGCGATCATAGTATCCTGTTAAAGTGAAGAGCATCATACTGACCATATCCCTTGATTTGTATGTAAAAAGAAACCTATTTTATGACACTGTAGATAAAAGGTAATATCTGGATGCATTTATTATGAAGATTTTAGTGACATCCGGGTGATATAGGGTGCTAATCCATATGAATAATGGCAAGTTCAACCATGAGACACTTCTGGATGATGTCATCGATGTTCACCTGACTCTCTAAGTATGCCAATTGATGGTTCTGGAGGCAAAAATGCATCACCCCGATGGTCTGGTAGAATAACATGACTTCTTACTAGGTGATGGATTCCTAAATATTTAAGTATGGGGTCACAATCATCCATAGCATCTCATAGAACAAGTCCCCAATGAAAATGTCCCAGAATCTTCTTCGTTCGGAAGTGGCATATGACCTTTGGTTTACCCATTCCACAGCTAGGGTGGTTAAGGGACCAGAAATGGCTCTGATTTAGACCAATGAGGTGGTGTACTAAATAGTGGAGAGAACCCAATGTGAGATAAAACACCTCTGCATACAGGGTCATCTCTCACTGGGGACAGTACTGACTTCATAATCATGTCCCTATAGGATGTATTTTTAACCACTACTTCTTACGTGAGGGATGTGGTTGTGGTGGTGGATCTAGATTCTTCTCATCATCTACCAAACCCAATAATAACATACTATAATCACATTCTAAGTTATAGAGTGAATTGGGTGACCGTAGATAATACTACATTGTGATATCCATAAAGGGAGATAAATAATCCTCCTCATGCGTGTACCTATAGAGGGATTCTGGGATCAAGTGTATCTCACGTTTAGGTAGGATAATTCATGAATGTTGGTTTCTTACCGAACAACCTAATGCATAGAATCAGGGTGGGGGTTCTATCATTGATTCATACTCCTCTTCACAATATGAAAGGAGGACTGGGTTGATGTTTGTCGGTAATTTCTCAGAGTTCATCCTTTGGTGGTGACAGTTCACCCTACATCCCCAGGATGTCTATTCAGGGCATGGTAGATCTTTGACATGGGGAGGAACTCCATGATTGATGGTGCTAGTGTAGTGAGGACCTCCGCTTTTATTGGTTGTGACATGAGGAGGTCCATCACATATATTATCATAGGAGCGGGGATCACCCCTTCTTTTATGATATTTGGTGCAAGGAGAACCCATACATATGTTTAATAGAATATGGGGAGGACTCTGATGTCTATTTCCTCATGTGCAGGGAGGACCTGCATGGTGGGGAGTGCTGGAGCAGGGGGAGGGGGCTCTTCTAGACTTGGCTGGAACATAGGGTGGACCTTCATATTGATCGACTGTGGAATGGGGAGGAACACAGTGCTTATCAAATAGGACATTGGTAGGACCTTCGTGTTGGTCGTAGACGAACCAGGGAGGGCCTCCTCTTGGATGATTACTGGAGAGGGTTGGACCTCCATGTTGTTGGGTGATGGGGTGAGGAGGACCTTCACTTTGGTTGATGCTAGTGTATGGAGTACCTCCGCTAGAGATAGTGATAACACTGATGAGAGCCTTTGCGTATATATCCAAAGATATGGGGAAAACTTCCATACCTAGGATCATGGTCACATGGAGGGTCATTTTGATGGTTGTCAACATGATGGGGATGCAATCCGATTGTACTGATTCTAGTATCATTGTTCGGACCTCTATACTTAGTGTGGGAGTGGGTAGGACCTCCAGTATAGATGACTATGGAATGAGGAGGAACTTCATTCTGAATCTCATCAACACAGGTCTGCCTGCAACATTTTTTTTCCACACTAATGACAAGAAGAGTTATCCTAGCCTTCCATAGTCCAGGGGCTGGTGACTAGCATCAAAGGAATAAATCCCTATAACTGGGAAGGCATTGGCATTATAAAAAGTTATCACACACACACAACCAGGGTAAAAGTGGAATAAAAAACTATGTAAAGTAGTATAAAAATCGTGATGAAAGTACAAAGGGGCCAGAAATACAAGCCCGATAGAAAGGTACAGATACAACTGAAAGAAACTACAACTGAAAAGTCAAGCAGCTGAACGGTTAATCATCTCCTGGATCATCCTCCGGGTTCCTACCTGAAGGGTAGGTACAGATGTACCCCTCTGCACTACGCATCTATCGGTATGCTCCGTGTGCTGTCACTCCGAGTGTCCACCTCTGGGTACCGTCCAGTCCTCGTACACTCGACCTCGGTCAGTGTTGTCCGTCGTCTGCATCCAACACAATGAGGTCTGGGCCTAGCCCTTGCATGGGATAGTATAACGATATTGAGTATGGACCCTGAGACCCTAAAGGTATCACTAAATCCAACAAGGATAAACCACAAAGAAAGATCTCAACAGATAACCTTTACATATTTATATGCCCATACATATTCCTAAGTTATCAAGTAACCAATCTCAATCATGAGGAAAACACAACGGTCATTGACTCAGCTCAAACCAGGATTTTCATTATCGAAACTACAACTTCTAGAGAACTCATCCTCTATCAAGTACAGTGGCCATGTCACAACTCCGAGGCAATACTCACTAAACATAGTCTACAGAGGTATTCCTCCTATCAAGTATAGCAGGTCTACCGCCTCACACAGTAGCGATACCTTCCATTGGTCTTCTACCTCACACAGTAGTTCTCTCCCTGATATCCTACGTACTTCTTCTGTCAATTACCATCGGTATTCCACCTCACAATGTATCACTCCTCCTCCATGGGTCTGCCACCTCATAAATTAGTGATCCCCACTGTGCTAGTCATGTCACTCGGAAACATATCAGACAAGCAGTAATCATGTCTTAGCCAGCTACTAGGTCTCCGTACATTGTATGCTTGTCTCCGTGAGGATCCGATCCATTAGCAACTAGAAAATACTCCAATTGTCATGGATTCCCAGAAATAGATATCTCAACGGTCCGCCACTTCATTGGGGTCTCAATGTAACAGACGACATGTCAATCAGATGCCAGGTGTGTGAGTTATTATCCTTTTTGTCCCGAGGGCCCGGTTGGTTTCATGTACGAACCGACACGAACATATCTCAAATATACCTAGAACTCCCATGGTGTATACTCAAAGGAATTGTTTCTCAACAAGATTACCAATGCCGCTGACGGTATGTCAAATGGACATCCGTCCGTAGTGTTATTGGCTTTTCCGTTCTAGGGGCCCAGTTGGTTTTTAAGTTAATACCAACTCGTCCATACTCCAACTTCATCCAAACCTCAAGTGGAGTATTACAAAATAACCGTCTCATCAAAAGGAAACCAACATAGTTGAAGACACGTCAATCGGACATCCGATCCTTAATTTATTAGTGTTTCCGCTCCGAGGGCACGGTTGGTTTCTGGTTCGAACCAACCTGGCCTTACTCAAACTTCTCCTAAACCTTAATTGTATCATATTGAAACGGCTGCCTCGATCCAGGGAATCCTACACAACTGACAGTGCGTCGATCGGAGGTTCATAGCCCAAGATATGAGTGTTTGAACGAAAAAAGTCCCAAAAGGGGGGTCTGGGCCCGGTCTAACCCGACCCAACCCACCTCGGGTCGACCCGAACTTGGTCGACCTAACCTGTGTCTGGGTCTGGCATGGTAAGGCCTGGCCCAACCTGGCTGGGTGTGGCCCAGCCTAGCAGCCGGCCGCGGCTCAACCAACCTTGCCGAGCGGGGGGGGGGGAGACGCGGCCCCCCGGACAGCTGGCACGACTTAATGTTGTGCCTCATTTATTCCATAACAGCTCTACCATTCCGGTTCCACCTGCCGCCTCGGCTCAGCCACGGTAGTTTGCTCTGGCGGCGTGCTGTCGCCACCTCATGCGGACCACCAGACGTGCTCCATTGTTCTTTGTTGCCCACCCTATGTGCCTATGTTCATCTTGGGACCCGAACTCCACTACAAAATCTAGAAATTGCCATTGCCATCCCATTTTGTCATCGCTTGTCATTCCATGCATAGACGAACAACCAGCGGAGGTTCTGGACTTTTTCATTAGCCCGTTCCATCCGCGTTAGAGGCTTAAACCATAGTTCATCATAATAGAACACCCAATTATGAAGGTACAATACCCATATATAAAATTATACAAAAACAACCCCCTACCTCAAAAAGACATCGCACATCGTCGAACCGTAGAAGACGAGCATCGCAGTAGATGGCATCGTGAAGAACGACATCACAGAGAATGGTGTCGTGGAGAATGGACATCGATTCTGTGGACGTAGGGGTGCATCCGAAGAGGAAGTGGTGTCTCCTCTTTTTCTGTGGAGAAAGGAAAAGAAGGCGCGTATTTGTTCTTTGTGGAATTGGCGTTCTTCATCAAAGAGGGCGTCGTTCTTCATTGAAGAAGGAAAATCCCTTCGAATTATCAAGATCTCTCCCAATGTTTTCCAACATAACAAAAGCTAAATCTAAAATAATAGCTCGGGCTATTATTTTTATTCACACAATAAAGGATTTAAAATTCAAAATCTTAATTAATTAATTGGAGAATCCCATTTAGTTAATTAAAAGGTTGGTATCGTAATTGGGAGGAAGATGGTGATGCTCCTCATATTAAATGAGGAGGGTTGTCAAATAATTAATGAAGGTAAGTTCAAGGGAGTTGGGAGGAGTTATGGGGAGATGAAGGTTTGGGGAATCATGTGGGCCCCACCACACAAATATCCTCCCATTGGAGGTTATGTGGGTGCAGGCCCCACCAATAACTTCACCTTTGTACGATATAACTACCATAGACAAATAAAATTTGTGTTCTACAATTTTATTTTACTATTTCCAATTTCCCCAAAAATTAACTCTCAACCCGCATAAAACACAACTACGGTAAAAGTCCCCTTCAGCAATTACTGGTGCTGAGAATTCATCGGTGCCCTCATATTTCAATTCCATGCACCAGTTCAAAAGATAGAAAAACCCGCATGTACGTTTACTGAACTTACCCGAACAAAACATCAGGAATTGATTATGGGCACACCGGGCCTCAGAATCAGGCGCCGTCAGAAAATGAGGACTCGTAAAATTCCAAAGAAATTAAAAAAATATTTTCCTTGAAATTATGTTAGTGGTGGGATGGGCCACTAAATCTATAGAGGATGAAGCCCCCAAAGAGGCATCTTCTTGAGCCTATATCCGATGTTGACATCAGGTCAGCCGGACTGGAGTTGGTTTCACGTCAGTTTAGACAACCTATTCCTCAACCTGAAGGACTAATAATTTGTGGTGTTGACACTTCTTGTTGCAATCCCTCCTCAATATCTTCCAAGAAGTAGTCATTGTCGGGTGGTCCTTGAATCCCCTTACCTCATTGATGTAGGGGAATGAGTCATAGGAGGGTTCCAGAGAGAGTCTCCCAATACAGTTGGGTATGGTAGTTGGAAGAAATATCTCCCTATATAGACCTTGAGGTGGGATTGATAGTGAGGAACAAGAGCCTCCAGGTCCTGGTGGGCCATATCCCTCAAATTAATGACCCCCTCTTTCTTGTATAACTAAACCATTGGTGCCTATCTCCCTCCTATAAAAAATTTCATATTGTGAGATAGGGTGTGGGTTCCCGATGGCTGTCAGTGTGGATGATGTCAGGGTGGAGGTGGAGCTGTGAGGGACTACCACATTACCATTCCTATTTCCCCAATGTCTATGGGTGTGGGGTGATTGTTTTCCACTTTCTTGGGTCCTTCAAAGTATAATTATTCATCCATATATATAGATATTTGGAAATAAACTCCCAATTCACCATCATCATTTAGTATTCCATGGTTGGAGAGAGAGATCCATGTTGATACTGCTATAGACTGGAATTCACAGTGATTAATTGTCCCGAATTCTGGTGAGATTCATGCCAGTCCCACTATTTTCGTGGTGGGACCTGGAATAGAATTGTTGAATCCAATTTCACGCTCATATTTAGATGTCTCAAACACTACTAATCCCTATGGATGGTGGAGGAAAAGTTCACATTGGGTTCACTGTTTATATTAGTTTCCAATCAAGGCATCTGATTACAATATTCGATCTGATGACTTACATGGCTAATCACCATGGTTTAATGATAAATATTTCACATTGGGTTCACTATTTTTTGGTGGATAAACATGTTTTTAGAGTTCAATATTTTATATGGTAACCAATATAGATATCCCCCAAGGATTATGGACAATAGATTGTGTTGGGTGCACCATTTTCTGTTTTCAAAACTTTTTGATGGGGCTTGCCCAGCGGGGTCTTGATTGTCGATGCTCGCTGAGGGGTACATTGTGCCCCGAATTCCAACATTCCAAAGGCATGAATCATTCATCACTTCTTCAAAGATGTATGATACTTGATATAAATGGGATGATGGGATGTTGGTCCCTCCTTCTCAAGATTCCCCCTCAGAAATCTTTTCATAGTTCAGGACTCCCTCCAGATTAAAAATTTGTTTAGGAACCTCATTCTTGGTGCCATATCTTCATGGATGTCAGTTAATTACATTTATTTTACAATGAAATTCCAAGGCATTATGCTAGGGTAGCAATGTATGGTCAGGATAGTAGTCATTTTAGGCATCGATGTATGTCTAGATGCTGAAACACAAGAACACCTACATCCTTCTTTGTTAGAGGGATTCTTAAAGGCGCAGAAACCCAAGGCTTCCCATGTTGATCAAAGGGTATTTATTCTATGGACATGTCTCATAGGTTTTCCTTGGATTCCCATGTTTAACACGGGGCATTTCGCAAGTTTAATATCTTGTAGAGATGGATTGGACTGATCATAACACATAAAATGGTGGATTAGATAAGTGAATCCCTAGAAGGGATCAACTTGAAGGTTTTCTAGATGACTGTATCAGAACGCCCAATGAGGGAAGACCCTATAGTAAACTATCCCAAAAAAGAAATTTTTCACACCATGAAGACTGATCTGAACAACACTGAGGGAATATTAGGGATGTGGAACCCAAATAGATGAACACCAATCTTTACTATTGGTTTCTATTGATCCCAATAGAGGTTTCCTACAAACACTATATAGAGGACAAGTATCAAAACCCACATAGTTTGATTGGGTTGATTTGAGGCTTACACATGGATAGTACACCTTTACGGGAGGATAACACATGGTTAGAGGAATACAAATTGTGTATGTATTATGCATGGTTAGTTACCTTTGTGTTGTTAGATGTAGCAATGATGTTGATGGAATGATCTCACCAGGAAGTGATAGGCTGAGTACAAATCATGACGGATGAGGGATATTTTGAAGATGTTTATGGGATGAATGGGATAGGGTGTGGAGAGAAATGAGATTGATCCTTATGGAAGCATCCTATATATCCTAGTGTATGGGAATCAAAGTCTACATAGTTCCAAAAGTTGGGCGGTGAGTCACCTAAGGATACGACCTGTGGGAATGAACGCATGTACAAGGATCCAAATTAAAAAAACCCTATAGGTTAGGGCATGACCCTACTAAGACATAGAGACCAAGGAGAAATGTTAGACTGAGAATGGATGATGGGTTTTAACCTCATAGTGGATTCCTATATAATGTTTTTATAGGATAAGTATCAATGTCCTTGTAGTTCATGACGGAGGTAGAGAATCATGGTGTCAACATTAATAGGGACCAAAATATGTTCTAGTGTCCTATGCATGGTTAGAGGCCCTTCCCAAGAGGATCACTCACATTTGGATGGATATGAATTGTGATGGGCCTATGCATGGTTTGCTACCCATGTGAATGGATCACAAAACCTCTATGGTTGATCTGAGAGATGTGCACAAAAAAGGGATTATGTCACATCAAGAGGTTACATTCTCTATGTTTACCATTGGTTGGGATTCATCCTCATATAGGATTCCTATATACTTGAAAGGGGTCAAAAACCGCATAGTTTGGATCATGGAATTTAACTTTTTGAAGGGAAAGTGAACTGATGTTAACAAAAATAGAACAAATGGATTGGGGAGTGATGGGATTGAACCTCGGAGAGGACTCCTACATACCTAAAAGGGATCAAAACTCACATTTTTCAAAACATGTAGTTTGACATCTTGTTGGATGATGAGACAAACATGTAGAGGTGGTATAAATGGATTGAGTAGTGATGGTATTGAACCTTAGAGAGGATTCATACATATCATTTTTTGAGGAAATAAATCAAAGTTCACATAGTTCAGCAGGTGAGGGAATATAATCAGGGTGTACACATGGATAATGACCTGAATCATACTATGGGATTTTTCATTATTAGCGTCCCATAGACATGGTGGAGAATAATCATAGTTATAGGACTAAAAACATTTTGGGTCTTACACATGGTTAGAGGCCCAAAGAGGATGCCATGGTCACTATTACTCTAATCCCACACGAGTGATGCTCGATGTGTTAAACAAGAGGTAGATGTAGATCGGGCGATCGTGTTGCGAGATGTGAGTCAATGTGGGATAGTGTGGGGGCTTATGCCTGTTGAGTAGCCCAAAGAGATGGATATTGGGACTTTATAAAAAAGTTATTCATGAATATGTGATTTATAGATTCTATGGAGACTTCCGGAGGTGCACATGGCGATATAGCCTAGAGGGAAAGAGAGACGGGTGGGCTCTAGTGCCTATCTCATATCTAATTTTCTCAAACTTTCCACACATATGAAAATCATAGTTTAACATCATTTATTGAGTATGTTGGCACATGGAAGTTTTTCATCCTATAGCTCAAATGAAGGGAACTTACTTATAACCCCTTAGACATACATAACTGATTCCTTTTAACCCATGGTGAAGGGAAGGCACCAGTAATTCTAGGATATGATGGGGTGGAGGAGTTGCCAATTATGGGGACCATGTTAGCATATATTCACAAAGAATAAATGGTTGTTAGAATACCTATCGGAAGAGGAACTAGGT
The DNA here is from genome assembly GCA_963277665.1 of Viscum album. NCBI lineage: Eukaryota > Viridiplantae > Streptophyta > Magnoliopsida > Santalales > Viscaceae > Viscum > Viscum album. The sequence continues at coordinate 1,763,911,510 of OY728125.1, forward strand.
AGAGATATGCAATATGGGACACCATAAGAGGGACTAGGAAGTCACTATGCGCAAGCATGGTGGGCTTCATAGAGGAGGTGCATGTATGAAATCAGTGTTTCATGCAAGAGGGGATCAAACATGGTGATTTGGGGTAAATAAAACCCTTGGAGTCTATAGGAAGGGTTGTGTGTAATACTGGACGCTTTCACAGAAAAGGAGGGGTCTTGAGCGAAAGAGGTACTGCACAAATGTTAAGCCTTGTGCATCGGAAGGGGTATTTTCTGTTCACTTTCCTTTGGTGAAAAGAAAATTAGTGGGGGTTAATCCCTTATAGCCCCACCTGAAAATGGACCCATGGGGGAACTGTCATGTAATATCCAATACCTTAACATCATCACTTGCACATGGTCATGAAAGGGGTCATATTACATCCACTGGAGCGATGGTTTGATGTCCAGGGTGTTATTGAAAATGGCAGGGTGCCCTTTTATTTATATTTGAAAATATCAGTGGGATTGTGTAATACGGATTCTTTGGAGATGGCTAAGTTACATGGAAATTGGTGTGTAATAGTATTTTACATGGATTTTAGTCTAGCGTTCAAATGACCAAACTTTCTTGCAACACCCTTTGGGTTCTTAGAAATGTCTGCCAGGTTAAATTGAGGCTTTGAGTCACCCCAAGATTCCTATCTGGGGATTTAAGAGAAAATTGTCACCAAAACCCCCTATATGAAATGAATTAAAAAAACATATGAAATAAATAAAAATATTCTAGATAAAATATGCGATGAAGATATTTCCCATATCCCAATGACTATATGATATTTGTTTTTGTATATCATATATTATAATATCCATGAATCTGATGTATGTCATCTGATTTGGAGTGGAATATTTTAAGGAATGATATGGTCATATAGTATCACTACTGTAATCCATATTATATTTTATGGTGTTTTTATATTGAAATTGTTGGGATATATGTTAAAAATGTTCTATTATTAATAAATTTCATCAAACACCCAGTGAAAATGTTTAATTCCCTTCCAAACATGATTATCATTAATCTTTTAGTAGAATCATTTGAATGAATTTTAATGTTAAATGCATGTATATGGTCGAAGGTTACAAAGAATTTGTAATCAAAGGCATTACATGTTTTATTATTCATGTAAATGAATATTTTTAGAGGGAGTATACCTAGGGCCTATTTAAAGAATTAATAGGTTATTAATGTTATATTTGATCTATGTGATACTTATATGAATTCTTCATAGCCTAATCTCTATTCAACATCCTTTATAACCATGTTACTGGAACAAAACTGTTAAAAGGATAATCCCACTATAGAGTGGGTTATTTTTTGACATGTGGTTACCCATAGAGAAAATAATCATTTTTTATCTTCTATGCGATCTTTATCAAATGTTTGATTAAATAATTAATGAATAATTGTCTTCAACTTATAGTATTTTTTCATTTTATATCTCAAATTTTATCAGCTTTAATGAATGTGAAATATTTATTATAGTTTCTAATGTCACTATGTACTTGAAGAAGTGCTATTAAATTGTAACAAACCCATAAATGTATTAGAGTGATCCAAATATATAACTGATTCATGAAATTTTCATTAAAATGAAGAAAAATGGATAAAAGTTCATAATAATTAAATAATAATTATATTTTGTATTGTGAAAATTTATATTATTTGAGATATCAAAATTAGTGATATAATCTCAAAATATGATATAAAGTATCATAACATATGACATAATGTAAATCTATTGGCTTGAACATATCAATGTATGGTATGACCTAATTGTATAATATGATTATAAAAACTAATATTATTTATGTTTTTCAAAATTTAGTATTTTATTGTAAATATGATATTTTTTTATCATAAAATATGATAGCCACTAGACCAAATAGAATTTCATGCCACAATTTTATAATTCTAAAATATGATATAAGAAATATTTTGAATTAGAACATATGATTTTTGTATACCATAAAATATAATTGATAGTGTTGGGGTTGATATCATAAGTTTTGGTGTGTGTTTCATAAACCGCAATATATTTTATAAACTAAATAATGAATTCTATTGATAATTAAATCATTAAATGTGACATGGATGGACATTTTTTATTTTATTATTTTAAATTTTATATTTATTGTGATAATTATTTTTTGTAAAAATTATATGGTTAATGGAAATTTGAAATATTTATATAAGGATGTAGTATTTGAGTGACCCTAATGTGGTTAGGTTCCCTAAAATTGATTGAGATTTAGGGCATTCAAAGCTGGGAAACCTAATAGGATTAGGCTTCCAAAATAATAGCGTTAAATTTATCAATATGATAGAATTTTCAGGGAGTTTCCCACTAAACAATCAAGGATGAATATATGATATAATTCACATGATTGTCTGCCTAATTAAAAAATAAATGGAGGGAAATCCTCAATGACCCAAATCGTAGTAAAATATGTATCATCCACTACTAATTACTATAATTTAATTTAAAATGGTTATTATATTAGTTGAATCATATTTATTAAAAGTTCATGTCAACTGAATTTATACTGTGACAGTTAAGTAATTGTCGATATTATTAGAGATAAAAAAGGAATTATTATCCTTTAACATGACTTTGAGATAAGTACTTGAAAAGACGAAATATAATGTAAGTATATTATAATACTTCTATAGAAACATAAGAGTAATTATTCATAAATAAGAAAAATTCTATGGATCATAATTTGTAAAAGGAATGTGTGAAAATGGATGCGTTCAAGATGATAAAAAACCAGAAGAGATTATATCAAGTACATGGAAGGCATGTAAGGTATAAGGTTTCAATGAATGTTTTTAGATGAAAGATATTTATAGAAACTTAAATCTCCATAAATATATTTAATATTATTGAGTATGTTAATAAACTAATGAGGATAGTCTCTTTTATATCTTACCCTAGAAAAATATTTCATTTAAAAATCGTTTTTACAATGGTTTTGATAGTTTATTGTTGTTGGCACCAAACTTTTTGCTAAGGAAAAATATGAAAATAGCACACCAATGCAAAAGGGGAATATTTTCTAAGAACCTTCATGAATCCCTTTAGCATTTCAGCCTTCAAGGATCCACTCAGCACCACAACTTGTGAAAATCCAAGGCCACCTCTGTGATCACCACTGAGTAAAGAGGCGAAAGACTCTGTAGTTATGATGAAATTGACAGAAATGTTCACGCCGTGGAGGGAACATGATCACCTCTATGATCACGTAGAAATTGACGGAAGCCCATGTGAGCGCCACAGAGGGAATTCTAGAGGCCCCTGCACTAAGGAGGGGATGACAGTTAACTCCACAATAATAGCAAACATGACGTAATCCACTTTCGATCATAACCCACCACATGGCTTTGCAATGACCTTTCAGAGAATCGCAATACATCTTTCCTATAAATACCTAGATTCCCTCAGACCCAAAGGATGGATACACCGACCTTTCCCATTATCATCTCTTAAATCACGAAGCAACCTCTCCTCTACAAAGTATTAAGAAAAATGAGCTCTTCAAGGTATTTGAGCATTGTGAAATACCATTCCCTTACTTTAAATAAAACCCCTCTTCAAGCAGGGATGACCTTCACGGAGCCCACATTCCATCTTAAAGGAATGATCTTCATAAGGGAACTCGGGTCTTTGTAAAACACTCATTCTTCGCGAAGTACCTTCCATGCAGATGGGGACCCCATGCTATGGTAGGATCACTATGCTTCACGTTGTAAATTTCTTCGTATTGACACTATTTTCAAGGAACCCATGCTCTGTGAATTCCTACTCCAAAAAAGAACATGCACGTCATGAAGCACCCTTTATATGCATTTATACCACATGACTAGTCTCAGCCACTCTAATTCATTAAGCAAACCCCTTAGAGGAGTCTCCCCACTTTGTGGGGAACCAGAGCTTCTCAAGGTCCCTTCCTGTGAACCCTTTTTCTTCATGAACCCTTCACCCATATGACCCTCCCAGTTTGTAAGATGTGATTTCATGGTCCCATGGGTGGTGCTTCAAATTGCATTGCATAGCCTCATGATTCATTACATTGGCACACTAACAGCTATTACATCATCATATAGCCATGCTAACATGAGCCCTCAATGGATCACTCCATAACCTTATCTCCACATGGTGGTATTAGGGCCTTCCCTTCCCTAAGCGTGGGTGGTTATCAGTTATGTTATTCCTAGGGGTGAGGAGTGAGTCCCCATCGTCTGAGTTGCAGGATTCTAAACTACCAATAACCATCATTCTCGTCACATGAAAGTAAATTGTGTCCTCATCCCATGAAATATACATGGGGTTCCCCATCTTTGATATTTTCTACACCCACTACTCTCCACAGAAGTGAGGTCTTCCTCATATGGAATGAGATCATCCATGCATGGAATGACATCGATCCTTAAGTAAGGGATACCATATTTGTGTAATCCCCAAGCCTTTCTTGTGGGAGGTAGCATCCTTTCCCCTCCTCTCTTATTCTATGTTCCGAAGACCATACGAGTCATGGGCACAGGGGACTCATTACCTCATCCCTCACCCTTTAGGCTTTATCGCTATCAGGCCTCCATCTTGGAGTAAGTCCCAATATTCATCTCCATGGATCACTAACCATGTGTATGTCCCGCTCTATTCCTCGCAGAAGCATATTTCGCAACGTGATCATCATGTCATTGGTGCCTCTTATTGCTCACACCGAGCATGAATCACATGGGCTTAGAGTAAGCATCGACCCTGGAAACCTCTCCAAGCTTCCTTAGCATGTAAGTTCCAATCCCTCCATTCTGTAATACATGGACTTTGACCTTACCTTTTCTAGGAAAGGTATATAGGAAACATTCCTAAGGTTCAAGACCATCACCCATCAGTCCTGAACATCGTTATGTCGGTTCACCCTCATCCCGAATGACGATAAACCGTATACCCATTTTCATCCCTCATGATGCTAAAATGTACGTATACGAACTACGTGGGTTTGATCCATGTCTACAAGACATGGTACATATGAAGCCTTGCCAATTTTCAATCCTAATCTACGGTAAATTTTTTTTATTCCTCTTCATTGGTATCCAACTCTCTGGTACCCCCAGCATTAGATCAATTTCGGGGTGCTAACCACATGTAATCCCCAACATCATCTTTGGGTCATTTCCCTCTGCGTACATCCTAATCCTATGCCTCACCCTAAACTATGTGGCTTTTGATCCCTAACTCCTAGGAATGGTACACAGAAAACCTCCCTGAGGATCAAACCCAAACAATGGTAAACATCGGTGTCCTCATTTCTGGGACCCACTTCCATGGTCCATCCCATAGAAATGTCTGACCAACTCATGGGATTCTAACCACATGTAAACCCAAGCAAGTCATCAGGTCATTTTACTTTGCGCACAATATAATTATATGCCACATTCTGAACAATATGTACATTGATTCATTTTCATAAGAATACATAAGAAACCAGCATTAGGATCAATCCCATCATTAATGTTCCTTTGATATTTTCTCATGAGCCTATGTGTTTCAAGAAGGTCGTTCCCAAACTCGGAGGTTATACTTCCTCCGAGTCCCATCCAAGTGTCCATTCTCATGGTCTGCCTCCTCAGCTGTCCCATCTCCCACTGAACTACGTGGACATTGATCCTTGCCCATTCCAATAATGTTACGCAGTAATCATTTATAACGTTCAATACAAAAATCAACGTCATCTTTACATCGGTTCCATCTCATTCCTCTCATCCACTTCACTCAATCATCTGCCATCCATCCCCATTCTTACTCAGGGCACCACATCCTGGTGAGATCATGACATCTATCCAGTTGATGCCCTTTTCAGCACCTAGACAGCTAACTGTTCATAAGACCCACACAATCCATAACCATCCAACCATGAGTGTCCCTCTTGCGATGGGCCCTATCCATGTGTATTCCCCAACATGTCTCCAGGTTGTTGTCCTTTGTGTACAACCTGATTCATCAACCCTTTGAACTAAATGGGTTTTTATCTATATATATTTGGATTATGTACGAACCTCCTTATGTTTAAATCCAATCCAAAGGTAATCCTTGGAATCCCCTTGGTAAGGACCCAATCATCTTCCGATCTATCTTCATTTGACATTTTGATCCACTCATCTGATAAACCCCTTTGGTACTCCCTCCTATGGATGTAACCTTATGATCCACTCCTATCACTATTCTGATCAGTCCGATATATCTGTACTAGATGCTAAACTCGTGATATACCCTATGTCAAACATGGGAAGATGTAGAAAACCTCAAGGACATGACTATGGAATATAATTCCCTATACTATATGTGAGATTCGTAGAGATTCCATGCCCTCGAGAAGCACAATCAGAAGGAAAAACACCCTAGATGCATCAGGGTTTTAGCGTCCAGACATGTCAGCAATTCCCAACATGACAACTCCCCTGATCAAAGGTTCATTCCCTGACTTGAGCCCTTGGAATGTCCTAGAAAAAGCAGTGTAATTAAATGGCGTCTGTGAAGATATGGCACCAGGAAATAGTTTCATGAACAACATCTTAATCTTTAATGGAGACTCAAACTAGGTAAAAAGTTCTGAGGAAGAATCCATGGATAGAGGAACCAACATTCCATAATCCTATTTCAGTCAAGGAGAAAACATCACTGAATAAGAAATGGATTCCACCCGCACTTGTAAAGCGGGAATGCGGGGAAACTATGCAGTGCGTCCATGATTGATAGTTGAACGCCCCGTTTAAGGCATTTAGAAACAAAAATAATGAACCCCACGAGAATTTATTCTTTTCAATGTGTATATTAGTAGCATTTGAGACATCAGTGGATAATTGTGTCACATGATCCAATTACCCGATGTCGGGCCCTTCCATGAAAACAGTGGGACTGGTGTGAAACTCAACAGAGATTGGGGCAGTTCAATGTTGGATATCCCATTCTATGAGATCATCAGTGTGGAACCTTCATACCAACCATGGGATATGGGATGACACTGGGGAATTGGACATCATTTTTCTCCTTTAAACACTGATTGATGAATCTCCAAGCTTTGCAGGACCTAAGATATTATGTTAGGAAACCAATCACCACCCACCCTCCAACGAAGGGGCTTTGGGAAACACAAATTCCACAATCCCACATGACCACATATTTTTCACAATTGCATCCCACAGTTTCTGGCCACCCAAGCCCTATTTCACCATCCAAACTATTTAAGAGGAGGGTGATTAATGACCTCAACCGACGATATGAAGAAAAATGGATTATACCAAATTGGGATATGGCCCGATAAGACATAGAGGCTTCTCTTCCCTGATGTCGCCACAACCCCCCAAATGATCTGTATGGATCTACATCTTTCCACTCCAACCTAAAACTGTTTTGGGAGCCTCTCCCCAAAATTCTTCAAGTACGCGCTCCTTTAATACAATGTGTTGAGAGAAGTACATGTCATCCCTGCTATGATTCCGTCACAGTGGCCCCTAGGGAGGGCTCCTTCCATACCGTGATAGTTCCACCACCATACCCCATAGGCTGAGGAGAAAGTGAGTTATACACATGCAATACCGGCCCTAGTCCAGTTAACCTGACACCAACATCGAGTACAATCTGAGGAGGATACCTGCTAGGTGGAATCATCATCAATGGCTACAGTGTCCCATGCCACATTAGACTTATAAAATCAATGACCCATTTATACTGAACTTGGGAACTTATAAGTCCAATCTGAATCGAGGCCCCATTCCCCCCATGGTTAGTCTCATACGACACTCTTAGTCGTCGATATAGGTAGCGCCCATCACGGGCTGACCCACAGTGATGACATCCAGTATGAAGGTCCTTCCCATGCCATAACCTATGAGAGCACAGGTCATCCCCGCTCTCAATCATGGAATGGAGGTCCTCCCCATGCAACCAATATTCCGAGAGAAGTACCTCTCCACCACATTGACATCCGACACAAAAAGTTCTTTTTTGAACTATGATCCAATGTATGGAGCCATTCCTCCTATCACAAGTCACCAATGGGAATATCCTCCTCGCCCAGTCAACCATTAGTGTTGGGATCTTCTTCAGGTTCACATCATAACTAAAGAATGTCCACCTTGTCTTGTAAATCAGAGAAGCATGGGTATTCCCTACTTCAGTGGCGTCCAACATTGAGGTCCTACAGGGGTTCTGTTTGACGAGTAGGAAGGCCCCCATCATACAATCACAACTTAGGGAAACAAACATGGGAAAACTACCCATGCCCCCACTAACTGCAGCGGAGGTCCAACCCACTCAAGCACTTTACGTAGATATTCCCTCTTCACACCAGCTAGAGGACACAGAGGCCCTCCCCGTATTCCCTTTTACATTTTTTCGGATGCTCCTCGCTCCCCATCTCACCTAGGTGAAAGTCCTCTTTTACCCATCATCAGTTCAGTCGAAGGTCCTACTTGTGTTGAAATCATACCCTATCCTAAAGATCTTTCCGGAGACTGGGGGCAGGTTTCCAATTCCAAAAGAATAATACCAAGATGTTTCAGACGGCGATTAAACCCATCAGCTTCTCTGATTCTGAGGCAGAATACGATTTAGTAATGGAACCCTCACCCCAATCTTCTATGTCAAGGGCCTGGGTAGGAGAATGTCATATAAGCCTCATCCTTCTAGAATGCGAGGTCCACCAGATTCTCATCTCCCTTTGAAGATACATCCAAGGAGAGTAGGAGTTGGCCTCTTTCCTAAGCATGCCCATGAAATCCTCCCTATAATCAATAGGATCATTCTCTACCTCAACCAGAGATCATGGAGTGTTGTTCTGGGGACCAGTAAAGGAAGAGAAATGGCATGCACCACCGTCAAAAACTGAAACCCCTACACGGTAACCTGTGGTCGCTAGTCTATCTTACCATGATGTGGCGGCTCAATCATTTCCTTTTTTAGAATATAGCTCAAGTTGTGTCCATTTTTCAGCTTGCCTTCCGTATTATCTACCAGCCATTCTATCATCTCAATGGACTACTTAACTGTTGTTATCGGTCTCTCAACCGCCCACATTCGATGAATGGGGAAACCAAGGGGTGTACCCCGAGTTTGAGCCATGGATCATGTGGGACATCCATGAAGTGGACCTTTTCCGAGGGACATTCTGGAGAGTAGAATCCACAAACATTAGTAAGAAAGAATCTCTTACCCAGGAGGAGGACTTTTTCTTTCTCCAAACCCTTTGGGAGACACACTTCCTTCTCTATATTCGATGGGTGGCTTACCCCAAGAGCTAGGATAACTATTAAAGATATTTTCTAGCAATTCCAAATGGTCGACATGGCCGCAATTCTTGTAGCCCAACGTCTTGAGTCACCCAGTCACCGTCGGACCCTCCATCAATGATGTGTTTTGATATTTAAAGTGCTCTGTAGAATATTCAACGAGGCTTCACCCCATGTTTAGATCCATGGTTGGGGGAAGTATGAGTCCCTTAATTTCAATTCTATCCGGCGTTAGACCAACATTCAAGGTGACCTTGAGGATATGCCTTTAGGTATAGTCGCAGTTAACATGGCTGGCATATTAAAGGGAGAGAACAAGCCAGAGCTCCTCAAGGAGGACTTAACCCCTAGGGGGTTCCACACAGATTGGATCCATTGAGAAGGGTTATTCACCAATAGAGAAATTTACTCAGCCTTCCTCCACCTTTTCAGTCATTATCCCCTGGTCGGAGTCCCAATAAGGGAAAAGAGCATCTTGGAGTCATCAAAACCATTGACCCATTTGGGTCAGTACAAAAGATGAAAGATGATCCTGAAAAGGCCATGTTGCGTCAAGAGCTTGCAGATCATAAAAATATGGTCAATGAACATCTTACTGAATGTGCTGTGGAATTGTGACAAGACTTTGGTAACCCTCAACTGAGGTTTTAGGGGTAGGTAGACCCTCTCCCTGGCGAGTTGCCTCAGGGTGACCTAGACCATCCATCCCATATAAATAGGGTAGTTGTAGGAGTTTGTAGAAATAGGGTGTCATATTCCTCTCCAAATCTAACTGAATTGCATGATAACCATCTTCGGGACCCAACTCATGCATCCACAAATGCTCCACAAGTTGTTACCCCAGCAATCCCGCAGGTCATCCCACCAGCCGCTCCATGAGCCGTCGTCCCTTCTTATCATGTTGAAGAACATTACAATGCACTGGTGGTCAAGGATCCTCATCAAGATAGAAATCCCCACCCTTGTGATCTGATTTCAGTGTTTATTGCCTGTCTCAAGGCATTGGAAACTCAACCAATGGAAATTCTTCCTCATGGAAATCAATATCCAACATGGGTGGATAATATGCCAGAAACTCCTAATTTTAGAAACCCTGCCTTTTCCCCCTTTACCAGGATGGGTGATCTGCTACGGCATCTGGCCCACTTCATCTCAAGGTGTGGACCCATGATGGTATCTCTAGCATAGTAGGAGGCTGCCAAACTCTGATGTTTTGTACAAACATTAGAAGAGCCTGCATTTGTCTCATACAACTAGCTACCAGTTGGGTTAGTAGCTAGCTGGGAGGATCTTCATAGGTAGTTTTTTTACCAGTTCAGTTCCACCATTGAGAAGTAGTGTATTGAAGACCATTTCAAGTGAAAATAGAGTCTTGAAGAGGGTGTTGAGGACTTTTTCTCCCAGTGGAAAGGCCACACCTAATCCCTTGATATTCCATAGAATCAGGAATAACTGCTAAAAATGTGTTTGGGGATTATAAAAACCGAACTGATCCCATACCTCATCATACAGAACTACCATGGTGGATTCCAGGATTTCTCTAATAAAGCCTAGTATCTAGAGAAACCCTTGCAGCAGGCCAAGCAGGGACGTCTGCTGCCTCCCGCAGTCCCTGTGAGAAGGGACGCTAAGGCTGATCCCGCCATGGTAGCCCAAATAGATCCCCCCAAGTAGCTAAATTTATTACCAGTGGATCCAATTACATATCCTCATAGATGCCTACCACCTCAGGAATAGCATCTAGCCTAGTATCACCCACCTCAGAATCCGTAGGCTCCCCTGTATAATGCGCCTCTGCCACCTAGGAGAGATAATCAGGTTCCACCCCCTCCACAAGCTCCTCCAGCCCCTCGTCATGGCTAGGATCCCTGATCTCCCTTCCTGGATAGAAGTAACCATACCTACTCATTTTATGATGCTCACGTATCATATTTTTTTATGTGCATTTGAACAGGGAATTATACAGTTTCTGGAATACAGTAGGCCTGAAGAGGAAAATCTCACTAATCGCCCTAATTACATCCCCTACCATCAGATATTGGGGTACACCCAATAGAAGTGTAATGTGTTTAAATATTGGTTCCGATACCTGTTATATAAATACATAGTAAGTAAGGTTCATCAATGACATTGTTGGAATGAGGATTCATACAACTTGATAACGAAAGTGACAACAAAGGTGAGTGACATCATCTTTCTAACCACGGATCCCAAAAATATAAGGACTTCATGGATCTTAAGGAATTATTTCATCACCAAGGTATTATACATTCATATATGAATCTACTGGAGCCTTTAGAATCCACTGTGTCACCCGCAACCACTACATCTGAGTCAACTCTTAGTCTTCCTCTCCCTGGAAGGGAAAGCATCTGTGACGTAAGGGAAAGTAGAGTCCCCCACCGATTCCATTGACATCCTATAATCTTGAAGATTTCATTCCCACTAAGTTGGATAATTCTCCCAAAATCCATCCAGTGATGTAGTAATACTCAAGAGACAATCAGGGGTATGCATCAGTTAACACTATGGAGCTGTTAAACCCCTACATGATTCCTGATGACGAGGAGCACCAGATGGATCCTACCATCATTCCCAATCAACGCCAGTATAAACAGAGCTATACTTATGTGAGTTGTTAAAATGAGTCAATAAATACTTCCATCTAGGCTATTCATACCACTGAAACCAGACAATAGGCCTAGTGTAGTGCTCACCACACGCTGCCTTCTCATCTTGTTTCACCATATTTGTCTCCATAACTTTCTGTGCTACTTGATCATGAGGAGCTACAATGATTGTTCTATGATCAGCCATAATATATTATATACTGGACTCAATCACCTATCCCTCATCATGTTGTATCTCCATCCATTTCAACTAGTGAGATGCAAGACATTACCAGCACGAGTCAGCTTCCAGTTCATCCAGAATGGCCCGTCATACCTCCTGCCATAAAACGACCTCCTGTTAGTAGAAGTTCACACTTGGAAATAAAGTATTATATCCTTAAGAATCTTTCCAACATTTCTTTGATTATCTCTATCCTCAAGGCCCTTCTTCTTTTAACATATATTTTTGAATCCCTTGCTGAGGCTTTAAAAATCCCCCACCAGTTTGAGAAGAAAGTAGCCACAGCAAAATCCATCTATATTGAGGTAGTCAAGAATTCTGAATGTCCGAACATTCTCTCTTTCTCTAGAGAATATGATTGTTCTCCCATATAGGGGAATATTCTCCCATTGCACATCACTCTCCATTTCAAAAGTGTGGAGGTTCGTCGTTGCATTTTCGACATAGGTTCTAGGATTAACCATATCCCAACCTAGAGACTCTAAAAGATGGGGTTGTCTGAGGCAGATATTAGTCCCTATGACATGAAAATCCAAGGATATTATAGAACAGAACATACACCAGTTGTAAAGATTCACATGATGACCTATTTTATTGGCCTTGTTTCTAGAACCGATTTCATTTTTGTCTTGTAGGATACCACATACAACACGTTGATGGGTAGGCCATGGCACCACCTACATGCAGTGGTCCCTTCTTCGTATCACTGATTCCTTAAGTACTCCCTTAATGGTCAAGATGGTGTACTCTATGGAATTTCATACCCCTTTTACTCTTTTGAATCTAGATACCTGTATGAAAAATATTATAAGATAAAGGACAAGAAGATTCAGGATAATGAGATCGAACATGCTATGACTGCGACTGCGCCGTGGATAAATAAGGGTAAAACACATTCCCAAGTATAGAGGAATCCAAAATATCACCTTGTATTCCTATAAAAATTAGTGTCGGGTGATCCTAGATCCCCTTACACCAATAATGTATCGGGATGTTTGCCCCATGAAACATAAATACATCATACATTCCTATTTTGCTGGGTTGGGATAAAATAGATCAAGATGAGGCTCCACTATTTCATTGATATCATCATGTGGGGATCCTGGGGTCGAAGTCCATATGGGATCTAGTCGACAACATTCATTGTTATGGTCTCGGTAGTAGTGGAGGTCCATGATACGGTGTCCACTGCTGCTCAGGTTAGAACCCATGTCCCATCAGGATATTTCAACATAGAATAATCACCTCTCAGTGAGGATCCCTACTCTGTGAGTGGAGAAGAGGGTTTGGAAGATACTTTTCCCACATTCAAAGACCATGTACCAACCACAATGGAGGACTTGGTATAGGTGAACCTCTGTAACAAGACATATCTGAAACCAACCTTGATCTGTGCCTCTATGCCTGTCGAAGAGAAACATTAATACATACACTTCTTGAAATATCCATGTGATGTATTTTACTAGTGTTATGAAGAGATACTAGGACTAGATCCTCATGTCACCATCCATCACCTCGGTCTTCCAGTAAGTCATCGCGGGTTCAAATAGCCTCTTATAATGATGCACCCTTATCATGGTGCCATGGTCAAGGAAAAAGATGATAATCTCATCAGATCCAAGTTATTCGAGGAGGTCTAGTACCCCATATGGTCAGCTAACATTGTGCCCGTCTAGAAGAAGAACGAACAGATCAGAGTCTGCATCGACTTCATGGATCTCAACCATCACTATCTGATGGATGATTTACCCTTCATACGAAAGAACTGTTGATTGATGCCACTATTGTGTTATAAGATCTCTCCATCATGGATGGTTATTCTGGGTATAACAGAATTAAAATGGCCCATGAGGATGAATATTCTATAGCCTTCAGGGCACCACAAGGTAATTTTAGCTACTAAGTAATTCCCTTCAGTCTAATGAATGATATGCCACCTATCAGTGTGCCATGCATCTCATAATTAAGATGATCCTCAAGACATTGGTGGAATGGTATGTGGATTATCTAGAGGTCAAATCGACTCAATGCCAGAACCATCTCAAAGATCTCGAGAAAGTGTTCGGCTTCCTATGATCCCGACATCTAAGGATGAATCCATTAATGTGTTTCTTCAGGGTAACCTTGGGAATGTTTCTTAGCATCGTGATCAGATATAGAGGCATTGAGATCAATCAAGAGAAGATCAAGTCCATCAGTCAGATTTCTCCTCCGAGCAACATTTGAGAGCTTCAAGGATTTCAAGGCCACATAGCCTATATATGTGGACTCATAAAAAATATGGTTAGAAGGTGTAATACTTTTTCCTAAATCATGAAGAAAGGTTTTGATTATCAGTGTGATGAAGAGTATCAGACTACCTTTGAGGAGATCAATTAGTACCTATCATAGCCTCTAGTCCTGATGACACCTGTTTCTAAAAATGTTGCTGGTCTATTATGTGACTACTCTAGAATTATCTCCCAATCCCTTTCTTGCCCAAAAGAACAATGAGGGAATTGAGAAAAATATATACTATCTTAGCCATATGCTCCTTGATACAAAGACCAGATACTACTCTGTCAAGAAGAGCTTCATTGAGCTGGTATTGAAAGTCTAAAAATTATGACACTACCGACAACACCATTAGATATAGCTTGTGTCCTGAGTGGATTGCTGAAGTACATTCTGAACCGCCCTATGTTGGTAGGCCATCTAGCTCACCAGGAAGTGATCCTCCAGTAGTTTGACATCAAGTGTTTTCCTGAGAATACCATTAAGGGATTGGCATTGGAAAACTTACTTGCCTCTCATCCAAATCCTACGGACTAGTCTCTGGATCTTGATTTTCAAGATGAGGCAATCCCCATGGTAGATCAATCCATTCCATGTTGTAAAATTCACTTTTCATGGTGCTTCCTGATGCCCTACCGGTAGAAGACTCAATGATACAGTACTCAACAATGTGGTCTTGGGTATCATCTTCATCATAATAGCACAAGTTGTTCTTCCATATTCATTCTTGTTGTCGGAAGGTTGTGCCAACAATGAGGCAAAGTACAAGGCTCTCATTAAGGGTCTCAATATAGACCTCATGATTGACGTTCCACACCTACATATGAAAGGGGACTCCGAACTAGTCATCAAGAAGATCAATGGTGAATATATCAACAGGAAAATAGAGCTTATTATACTATTATAATGTACCCTCCAGCTGACAGCCCAATTCCCATCTTGGTTAGAAGTTACTCATGACCTTATTTCATAGAATGGTTGAGTTGTTGTCTTGGCCAGCTTGGCCGCATCATGTGTAGAGCCTGATCAAGATGAATTGATTATCCATGTGGTGCACAAGAGTTTCATTACTCCCATTACTCCAGAAGATGGTGATGGCTTGATGGTAATCCACCTTACCATCGGTGCCTTCACGTTGGGACCCCTGGTTCCCTCTATTTCATCATTGGAAGTAACTCCTGACTGGAGGTCCCCCCCTTATCGAGTATCTCCAACACAGTAATATCCCAATACATCGAGCCCAGTGTGAAAAAATATGACTGCGTGCATTGAAGTTCACCCTCCAAAGTGGTCATTGTCTTGAGTAGATCCACTATAGACATGGGTTTGATGGGGTTTTCCTATATTTCATTTAGATATGTAAGATCTCTCAGTTCATGCAGGAGGTTCATGCCGATTCATGTGGGGCTCATCAGGCAGGGCTGAAACTCTCCCACCAGACCGGGAGATTGGGGTATTTTTGGAATTCCATGATCTGTGACTGTATTGAGTTTTAAAATAGGTTCCATGAATACCAAATCCATGCTAATTTTGTGCATCAGCCGCTAGAACCACTCCACACTACCAATAACACTATTACCTTCATGGTTTAGGGACTCAATGTCATGGGACTATATCCACTAGTGATAACTCACCAGTGTAGGTTCATCCTAACCACTTCAGATTTCTTTTCCAAGTGGGTAGAGCTCGTTCTATTCCAGGAAGTCAGGGCCCATTAAATCATTGAGTTTTTTAGCTCCATTGTCATTTACATATTCAGAGTCCGTCATGCCATCTTCACTAATAACAGAACGAATTTCCAGGTAGCCGTACTTATGACGTTATATGCCAAGTACAATATCAGTTCTAATCATACCTCCCACTATAATTCACAAAAAAATTGGAAGATTGAGGCATTCAAAAACACCCTCTCTAATATTTTGTGGATAATGTTTGGGAAGAATGGAAAGAGTTGTCCAGATAAACTCCCAAACACTCTCTAACCTTATCATACAAGGACTCATAATTCAACTCAGGTGACCCAATATTCCCCGGTGTACGAAACAGAGGCAGTCCTACCCATCAAGATTCAGCTTCCTTCACTATGCACAACTGTCTACAACCAGTAGATAGCCGATCATGTAGCTGAAATCGGTCTGGATGACCTGGAATCACTTGAAGAAAATAGGATTTGTGCCCTACACATTCTAGATAGGCATCAAAAAAAGATAGGTAGATCTTTCTACTAGAAAGTTCACCTCCACTCTTTCTTACAAGGTGACATGGCATTGTATCTAAGAACACCGATGATACATAGCAGGGATCCACCAAAGTTGGATCCCAAGTGGGAAGGGCCTTACATCATTCACATGGTTTACCCCAATGGCACATAATCCCTAGTTACCATGGATTGGGTGCATATTAATCTTCCTGCCAATGAAAAATTCCTCAATAAATATTTTTAATGAACATTACCTCATCAATTTTAATAGTTCTATCTTCACTGAATGATGTTAAAATGTGGGATTCATCCTAGCTAAAGGATGTAAAACTACCCCACCCTCATTCTCTAAGGCAATAGATTTCAAAATGGTTCGAGCTTTATGACCTTAAACTAAGATATCCATGCATTCTCACCGAATGATGTTTAATTGCATAGCATCCCGAGAACTACGTATATCATGATTCCCATTTTCATGGGATATATAGGAACGTCCGAACAGTTCATATATACGCCCAACCCCAAACTAAATGATCTCCCCTTGGGTCAAAACACATGGTGTGGTGCAAGGATTTCTTTCCTTCATTCATGTTTAGTTTATCATGATCGCTCCGTATACACCCTCCATAGAGATCTCCACCTATTTCTTATTTACCACATGACGTTAATCTAAATGGGAATGTTCATGATTCATGTTTCCTTTTATTTGGTCTTCATCATCATTCACATAAGAAAGGACTCTCGAACAATACAGATTCTTATCCTTATGGATCACCTATCATTTCGGGCCAATGTCCTTGATGATTTTGAACAAAAATTTGACACAAGTCCCTCATTTCTACTATGGTAAATGGTCGAGGCTAATTTTGTGTTCCCATTTTAGGTCACACAATATGGATGCTATGTTTCGAACACGGTCAATAGCTATCCTCCATTGTTATCTCCACCCCTATACGTCCCAAATATTGAGTGTAGTGAATCATTTTGTCCTTATATCCCTTCAAACTTCAGTATGCCTCAAGCAGGAATTTAGTTCTGGTTGGGACCAACCTCGCCCGAACTTTTTCCATCATTGTCGTACCCTTCTCTGCATGGGAGAACCTGATCCTATTATTTGTTTCCCACACTGGTTATTTCTCATGTGGTATTAGGAGCATTGGTAAGGAGATACCTATATAAAGGGTCACACAAAAGTGTTTTGAATGCTACGACCTTAAACTAAGATCTTCCCACGTCCTTGTTGTTTGATGTTAAACTACATGACACTTTGAGAGATATGTTCGGCTTGATGTCCATCCTCATGGGATACATAAGAATACTATGATTTATCATCTGTGGCCTAACCTCAGGTCCCTTGACCTTTCCGCCCCCTGGACCACATTCTCACATAGGGATGTGTGGTGTGGTATGGAATCCATGCCCTTACTCACGTTAGGATACTTGTGCAACGCCACACACATTTCATTGACACACCCCTCTTGCATTATCATATTTTCCTCAAGACGTTAAACTACATTGGTAAAACCAAAAATTACATGTTCCGTAATTTTTGTTTCCCTCATCATTCGCATCTGAAAGGATCCTTTAATGACACTGATGCTAGTCCATAGGGCTCTCCTATTATCTCGGGCCAACGTCCCCAAGGATTTTTAAAACAAAATGGATATAAGTCCCACATTGCGAATATGGTATGTGGTCGAAACTCATTTTGTGTTCCCATTCTAGGTCACACCATAAAGATATTGTGTTAAGAACATGGTAAGTAGTTATCCTCAATCATTGTTGCCATTATGTGGTTTCCCAAATGATAGGCATGGTGATTCACCCTTTCCACCCATCTATCCCACACACATGACATTAAACTAGGCATCTACGGAAGGAGCCCTATGACTATAAACTAATATCTACTATATCCTTGCCACACGACATTAAACTACACGCCATCTTGGTAAATACTTTTTTCTTTATTCCCATCCTCATCGGATATATAGGAAAACACAGACATTTTGTTTTTGGTTCTAGACTAGGTTCATCTATCCTTTCTCTTTATCTCTTGGTCTGAGTTCACTCTGGGAATTATGAATTGTGTGGAATATGTGGGCTTATGCCCTCATTCATGTTGAGTTATTCACCTTTCTATACAAATTCCTCATTGAGGTACCCCCTCCTATCTTCGTCCTTGTCGCATGATGTTAAACTGCACAAAATCTTCTAGAACTACATGTGGCATGATTATCACCCTCATGGGATACATAGGAATGCCCAAAAATTTTGTCTTCAGGTCCAACCCTATTTCTTAGAAACCATATATTCCTTAAAACCACTTGTCCTAAGTCCTCTGAGGGGGGTATGTGGTGTGGTGTTGGCTTATTTCATCATTCACATCGGGTTTTCAATAGCCACACCACGTACCGCTCTCTTGAGAACTAATTATACCCGTATACTCCACTCATCATCCTGAGTCATCTACCCTCAAATTGGGCCCCTCAAACACCTTCAGAAATTTACCAACATTCCAAAGAGAACTCCGGTTCAGGACCTAGAGTGTTGGATTCTACATAGACAAGTTTTCATCCATTTATATGGTTCATGTTTCCCTTTATTTTGGATTTCATCATCTTTCACCTTCTAAAAGACCCCCTGAAGAGCATGGATGCTAGGCCTCAGTGCTCTCCCACTTTCTCAGGACAATGTCCCAGAGGATTTTGAACAACAATTTGACACAAGTACTATTTTGTAAATATGGTCAACAGTTGAAACTCATTTGTTTGTTCCCATTTTAGGTCACACAATATTGATGTTTTGTTTTGAACACGGTCAACAGTTGTCCTCCATCATTATGCCACCCCCATTAAGCCTTAAATATTGTTTGCTTGATTCATATCATTTTCCACTCCACCATGTCGAAGTGGAATTTTGATACTCTTGGTGCTACCCCTTAGTGTATATTTGCTTGTTAAGATGAAAAATCCACTATGTGGTGTCCTTCGAGGATTTTCACCATTTCCCTTTTTTCTATATTCTACATGTTTCAAATACCTTCTACACCCTTATTTCCCACATCATGAATGACTCACATGGGATTAGGAATTTATCCAAGGTTTACACCTTCTTTAAAGAGTCTCACTTCTTTCGATCTAATCCCTATGACCATAAACTAAGATCCACATCCTCTTTATAAAATGATGTTAAACTACACAAAATATTCCAAAACGACGTAGGGATTGATTCCCATCCACATCGGATATGTAGAAAAACCTAGAATTTTTATCTTCAGGTCCAGCTATAACACCCCAATATTTCATAGTACACTATATCTTTAAAGTAATTCAATAGCTTGCGCTACACGCAACACCGAGTTCGAGCGCACCACGAATTTCCAAACTAACCGTTCAAAAAGCAGTTATGAATTGTAATAACTAAAATTTGAAATTTATATACTCCATATAATTTAAGAAACCATATTACATGTTTCTTAGTCATTATATAAGAACAAAATCAATTTTTTTTTAAAAAAAGATGTATTTGTTTTTCAAAAAATTAAATTTTACCGCCTTTTAACATAGAACCTTTTTTAAATACAATACTTGACACTTTTAAATATTAAATTTCATGAAATTAAATTCTTATTTAGAATCAGGACATAAAAAAATAGTTAGTAAATTTTTTTGGTACCTTTCTGAAAACATTCAATTTTTGATGAATAATGAATAATACTAAATTTTAATTGAATATAACTTTTTTAATCAAAATAATTTAAAATGTTAAATTATACATTTGAATTGTTTTGAATTATAATTAGATTATATTGTTATCATTTAATCCAGTTTCGTCCATTGGAAGTAATTTTACATTTAAATTGACATAAACACATATCAATCTTTGGATAATTTTTACTTCTCAAAAACCCTCATTTTGGTATTGACAACGATAATTAATTTTAAACTAATTAATGGAAATTATATGTTTTGAATTTGGTAAAATAGATACCATTTTCTAAAATCATAATTTCAAAATTAACTTAGGTTTACTTTTAGGTATTTTTCGGAAAACATTCCATTTTTGATGAATAGTGAAGAATACTGCCTAGTACATAAAAACTAACTTTTTTATTTAAATAATTATTTTTAATTAAAACATTATCTTAAAATAGATAAATAATAAATATATTAGAAAAATTTAAGTCATTGGAGTAATTTTATAATAATATTTGATATATAAAATTTTATTGAACCATTTTAATGTCTTTTTACCACCATCTAGGCACATATTTACACCTTCTAGGCACATTGGAAAATTTTCATAAAATGTAATTTTACCGATTCAATGAATTGTATTTTAAAAATATGAGATACACAGTTGACATGAGTAAGTAATTTTTTTTTCAATAGGATGAAAATAATTTTCGGTGAATAGTAACTTTTGAATTTTATTTACCACGATTAATAGTAAATAGGGTAATTAGAGGTAAAAATGATATTATAATTACCCTAACACAAGTATAAATTCTATTGGATTAGTATTGTTTGACAAAAATTGACCATAGGAATAAATTATGATCCTATTTGATCCACTCGGATTAGATTAAGACAATTATTATTATTTTCTTCAAAGAGGAGTTAAAATTGTTAAATTCAATGTTTAATAACTAAAATATTATTAATATAGGGTTATTCATAAGATAAATTATACTATAAATATTAATTAGAAAGATAAATAGATTTCCTACATAAAGGTATTTCATTTATAATTTTTAGACATTATAAAATTAAATTTATTTATGATACAATATTGATGCAGTAATTACTTTATTAATGAAAGATTAAAATAATTGATATAATAAATATAAAAATAAATGTAAATTGAGACTTTTTAGGAATTAAAAAAATTTAATTGGTTAATATGACATGTTATTATTGATTTAATTTATTTTTTCGAAGTAATCGTGTTTTCTTGACATTCACAAAAACCAAACACTAAATAGTGTCAAAATTGACATAAATGTGTTTTTAAAACAAATATTATATTATTAATTAATATAATATTCCTAAAACTTTATGGGTAATACAAATCACTTGGATAAGGTTATATATTTTTATAATGACCAACTTGGGGTTCTTTTGGCTTTTTATAGTACGTTTATTAACCATTTATTATAATAATACAAGAATACATGGTAAAAGTCAAACTATTTAACTAAGAGTTAAATCTAAATGATAGGGTTAATATGGTGACCTAAACCCATATAAATCATATTTGTTGATAGGTTTTCGATACAGACCCACCATATCCTCTATATAAATCCTTTTTGAGCCATTATAAACTAAATAAGATTGTATAATAAATTAATATTTGAAGCTTTTCCTAAAGTGACCCTCACCTCTCTTATAAAAGGGTACTTCCCCTTATCTCAAAATTACACCTCCTAATCCATTTGGATCTACCAAATACTTCTCTAATATCTTCCCATATATCATCAATTAATCCTAGAGGCCTTAATTTGATTATAAAGACGATCTATGGAGCCCTTTTGATCAAATCAAAAGGAAGCACCTAGAGAAGAGGTAATAATTTCATCACATCATTCAAAGTTTTTTTCTTACACTACCTCTATCTTTGTTGTTTCCATATCAAAATAACCACTCTAGTACCTTCTAAATACTATGATGTTATTATAAATATGGTACAACCATATTCATTATTCTATCCATCCTTTGAATGAAGATGTCACCATTCATCCGTACGTACGGCTTACCATCTGCATGTCGTGGTGTAGTTTGTTGTTCAACATTTAATTATTTGGATGGGTATAATAATGAGTATAATTAATGTAAATAATAAAAAAAACATGTTAATTATTATTTATATATGATTTACCATCAAATTATATTTGATTTCACCATCAATAGAATTGTATTGTCACTCATGCGTAATTACGGATTATCGTCTCCACGAACGCGATGAGATTCATTCCCCATTGTAACTATTCAAGAATAATTTTCATTTTAGGAATAAAAATAATGTTTAAGATCATAATATAATTCTGAATATGAATCAAATACAACCTATCCATAATAAACATGACTTACTTAAAAAACATATAAAGTAAAACGAATTAGGTAACACCCGAAACAATGATAGTACTGAAATATTATTAACAAAACAATATCAGAAGATCATGTATAATATCATATTTATGTATATAGCTCATGTATAATTTAATAACAATGATTTAAATATTATACAGGAGTTTAACGTACCATCGTCCAAGGAAAAGTACAAGGTAATGGTTAATTCTACAATCTCTTCATTATCCGAGGTTGTTTATACGTGAGTATCTATTGGGACCTCTTTATTATCTACATCCATGTTTCATAAAAATGTATTTAAAATTTTGTTTACTAATTCCTAGAATATGGGTTAATGTAATTTATACCCTTTTGACATTTTATAAAATTTTTATAAAGGAATATTTCCATTCTTTTCCAAACAAGGTCCATTATAACCTTTTTGACAAAATTAAGGAAAGAATGTTTTTTTAACTTATACAGTGAGTGAGGATATTTTCTGCCATTATAACACCTTCTAATCTTCCCTTACAAGCTTATAATAATATTTTCGAAATAAATTTTTCCTTTTATAATTATGTGACTTTTAAATTATTTCTAAATAGAAAGAGATGTTTCTATCATACAGTTTTGATATCATCTATGTCAACATCCTTTGATGGATTTAAAACTTGTTTGAAGTTCATTTGAAACGATGCAATATTCCATATTTTATTGAAGGTTTTGTGATATGTTTGACTGTGGATGTGTTATTTTTATACCATTCCTGGTTTATTAGTTAAATTATTAACATTTCGTATTCCAGTTTTAATATGACTGTTTATGTTATGATTCAACCTTTTCATATGAAGAATGAATTAGACATGGTAAGTGGATGGTGGAGCCTACTTTAGCTCCTCGATGCATCAGCAAGTCTCGTGAGGCAAACTAGTGTCTTGGAACAAGTAATTGAAAAAAACTTATTTGTATTCATGTCATGAGGCCTTGACTATGTGGTTATGCGGTCCAGAATTATGCATTCCATAATGATGAAATTAGATATTGATATTACATGTGATAATTCAACTAGTACAATATCAACGTGAATAAGTAAATGGAATTATATTATTTATCTTTTCCATATTATGCTAAAGTTTAATTTTAAAAGTCTTGTGTTTTAGTCTTATACATTGCCTTCAATGTTTATGATTATTTATGAATGTTTCCACTATATTGTTATCCCTACTAAGCATCTGAGCTCACCCATTTATTATGTTTTATTATTTCCATGATGTGAAGAAGTATATTATTAATGACCTGCAGAGATAGACTATGGGATATGAGTGTGTTCATAGGAGACAAAATGATGTTCTTTTATTTCATAATGCAATGTAAAACTTATATATGTATCTAGTACTTCCAAGGCTACTAAACTAGTCGGTATTTCGATACATTATCTCTTGTGATCATGCCAATGTTATGTAATAATGCACCAACTCTGGGTAACTAGGGTTATGGCATTACAGTTGGTATCAGATGATGTTTAGTAAAAATCTAGGAAACTAGATTTAGGAAAACTCTGAATTGAGAACACTACCCTAAGATTGAATTCAAAGATTAGAATAAATGAACATCCAAAAGTTTTGTTAATGTATATATTCTGTGGGTTTTTCATGTAATACATTTCTATCTAGATACGAGTAGGTAGAGGTGGCCCTGTAACAGATATACCTAGGGGTAAAACCTAAAAACACTCCTTTGCGATAGAATCGAACGAGAAACGGTGCATGACAATGAGCCTTGCTGCACTCTTAGTTACGACACTCCCGGGGGATATGCTTAGGATAATTCACCTTTTTTAAACAATCCATTATAATGTATTTATGAGTAAATTGTAAAGACCTGAATTTTACATGTATTTTTTTTAATTATATGGACTTTTTACGAGTCTTTGAAATTTGACGGCGCATGATTCCAAGGCCCAGAGAGCCCGAAATTAATTTCTGAACTTTTTTAAGGTACGTTCAGTAAACACGTGAGCATCATTTTCTAACTTTTTAACCAGTGCTCGGATTAAAATTATGAGGACACCATTGAATCCATAGTATTGAGATTCACTTAAGGGGGACTTTACTTTGACCAAAGTAGGTCGGGAGAGAAAGTTATGTTTTGTGACTATTTAAAAAAATCAAATAAAATAATTTAATTATTTTAAATTCATTCTTCTCCACAAAGGGACTAGTAGAGTGTGGGACATGCAATGTGTCAAGCCAATAAATGGCTTGAACTATCAATCATAATTAACAATGTCATTGGGGAATTAGGAATTTTACTAATAAATGAGCCCCCATTAATTCCACATGTCGTTACTTACCCTCCCCATCTCCTATATATATGGAGCATGAGGAGGGGTATCGAAAAAGTTTTTCCAAGCAACGAAGTACTGAAGGTGTGTCGTGACACCGAACACTTAGAGGACTGATCCAGTCCTAGAGGGAGGTGATGGGTGACACTGAACCTTGAACCGGAAGATGACATACGAGCGACGTAGTTGGAATCCTGTTGTGGGAATAAAGAACATCGACCCACCATCAAGTAAAGTCATTACTCCAAAGATTCAATGTAGGGGTTTTAAATATGTGTTTATTCAAATGAATTATCGAACCCCTTTATCATCCCTTGTGATTACAAGCTAATGTGGAGGGAGCAGGATTAACAAACACGGCTCGGACACTCTGCTATCTTACTATCCTTGCTCCTCCATGTAAGATCATTGGAATGGCGACACCGAACAACTATGAGGAAGGTGTGCACCAACGCAGACCACAAGTTGTGGCCGCTGCACAAAGTCATGAAGGTCATCGGAACGGCCGGCACAGGCCGATCACGAAGGAAGTGTGGCACGCTGTATTGCACCGCTGGTGAGAAGAGGGCCATGGATCGTCAGTCGCAGCAGACGGTGGAGGCGGCCGACACTTTCTTTAGCTGTGGGAGGAGAGGTGGTGCAACCAAAGTGCCGCCAGTGAGGGTAGGTGGTCTGACCAGCGCACTGCCGGAAGACAATAAGTCACAGCTGAAGCCACGTTGTAGACATAAGCCATGTCTCCGGAGGGTTCCACGCCGACCAGACAGTGAACAAACAACATCGCCGCTTCATAAATCGAACATCCTCTGGGCCGTTTGGGAGTTCATGAGGCTGGGGGGGTCACACCCCCCGTGCCAGCTAGGGTGTCACCTCAGTGGGTCTCCACCCCTACCTGGTCGTGCCCTTTATGGGTTGGAAGCCCCTTGATGGCTGCCCTTTGTGGGCCCCCCCTTTGCGGGTCGGTCCGCCCTTGCGGGCCGCCCCCTTGCAGGCTGAGCTGGACCTCAGTCCAGTAGGCCGAGCCCGCCGCGGCCCAGCCGAGACCGGGTCGGGTCGGAAGGGACCCGAGCCCAGAAACACTTAAAGGGTCATATCCTATGAATCGGCCGACCGCTTGAAGAACCTTCTATAGAGTCAGGATCCTTGGATCAAGAAAGACCTCTTGGTATACTCCTCTTGACTTTTGGATATAGTTGGATTGTGGCAACGTTGGATCGAACCCAAATCCAACTGGGCCCCCATAACTAAAATGCTTATAACTTACAGACTGGGTGTTCGATTGATGCACCGTCTATCGCATTGGAACCCATACGACATGGTGGTCATTTGGGTTATTACATAGTGGAGATTAGTGAAGGTTGAGGTATGGTCGATATCTCGAGGGTAGATATAATGGAACTCGAGTGTACCAGGTGCGAGGAATCTAGTGGCTGGTAGTGAGGTGGAGGTTAGAGACATATCATACAGAGGTTAGTATCAAGCGATCCTATGTAGGTCAGCACCTAGAGGTCCTATGTGGTTCAGTACCTAGCGGTCCTATGTGGATCAGCACCAAGAGGTTCACTCTAGATCAGCACCTAGAGGTCCTATGTGGATCTACACCTTGTGACCCGAAGATGACCACCCTTAGAGAGGCCCATCGTTGTTCATCGATATAACGATCTTGGGCAGATCAGATCCTGTGTCGGTTATTGAGGGGGTTAGTTACCTATTAATCATGTTGGGGTAAAACACCATATTGTCATCATTAGTGCCTCTTGATATAATAATATGATCTAGCTTCGCGACTAATCATCTTTACTTCTATACTTCACTGAAAACCTAGTTTTAGCAGACTCTTTAGGAGTTGTGACTATTGGTTTTTTTTGATTGAGATCATGCTTTGGGGTTTTCCTTTTTGGTATTATGAGAGACATATGGGGGTATCAGGGTCCCTACTCGGTGTTGTTATACTCACCCCTGCACGGGCTATGCACACACCTTGTTGTGTATTGTACAGATGATAAGATGTTGGGCTTATGTTTGAGGGAGCCAGGACCAGGTGGTATGCAGAGGAGACGGTCGGACGGGGAGTTTGGTATAGAAGATCAATACCTACCCTTTAGGTAGGATCCTTGGTGGAAAATCTAGGATTTTTTTTCTCTTTTCATTTGTACTTATACCTTTCAGTTGTTCTTGTATTCTGATCCCTTTACATTCAGTACACATTTACTACAATAGGTTGCATCACAGTTTCTTCTTATTGTGTTCTCAGACAGTGTGTTTTTACAGTTTCAAATGCAATTCCTTCCCGTTTTAGGGAAAAAACCTTTCAGTTCTAGTCACCAACCCCATGCCAATGGAAGGTGGGCCTGGGATATTCACGAAACGGCCCCCGAGGGATGGGTTGTGACAAAGTGGTATTAGAGGAGTCGGTTATACCGAATAACAAGGACTCTAATATTTTCAATGTTGCAATAGTGATAACTATTATGAGTTCTGTTTTCAGTTTTGGGAGTCTAGTATTGGTGCGACAACCAACATATCCATACACCAGGACCCTAAATTCTGATTTCTGACTCAATACGCAGAAACACTGATTGCGTGTGTTTTTGAAGAGTTTTTCTTGTGATATTTTTGAGTTAGCTCACTAGGTATAACTTAATGATCATGGAACACCTATTCCATATCAGGATTCTACCATGTAGATAGCTAGCCATTATTCTTGAGAGAGTACGTGATGATGGCCCACAAAGCTATGTGGCCTCGGTGTAGGGCCCTCTTACGGTGTTAGCACCTTCGTGTGTTGTACCAGCAGCACCACTACCCATTGGGTAGCTGTTGCCACCAGCCCCACCAAAAGAGGGTGCACGCTGACTAACCACCTTTTATAAGTTCCAGCGGTATAGGCCTCTGAGGTTCAAAGGTGAGATGAACCTGCATACGGCTGATGAATGGCTAGAGGCTGTAGTCATAGGTTTCCACATTGTCGGGAGACCAGCTGACCTTATGGTGATCCTAGTGGCCAGTCTCTTCCAATAATCAATAGGTAAATGGTGGAGGATGATTCTCCAGATTCACGATGAGGAGACAATAAACTGGGTGGACTTTGAGGGCCTTTTAGGGCCGAGTTCATTCGAGCGACCATACGCTCTCTACATATATAGGAAATGTTGCACTTATAGTAGGGAAGCATGACATTATACCAGTACTCGGTGAGGTTCACTATTCTCTCTTGCTACACCACCAAAATGGCATGAGACCCTTTCCTTAAGGCCCAGACCTTTGAGATGGGTCCTCGATGGTAGAACATAGCATCGACGATATTGCTTAGCATTTCAACACAGGCTAGGGTGCTAGAGCGAGCACTATTTGTGGAGAGATTCATAGCTGAGCAGGAACCGACAGTGAGACCCACCACCGGGCACATTGAGGAGTCATCTATTGCTGTTAGTAGGTAGATGCCATAAAGTTCCAAGCGGACTAGACCTTCCGGTGGACAACCATGAGATACAGGGTCATAGGTGTGGGGATCGTGGGGCATAGGAAGTATGGCGAGGGAAAAGTAGTGTTACACGTGCAGTGGGAAGGGCCACATGGCTTGTGATTGCCCAACCCACCGTACAGACGAAATGAATATGGTCAAGGGGCCGCCAAGGCTGAGGCAGAGGTTCAAACGAGGAGGTCTGCAGGCAGCAGGCAGACATGACAGGGGAGCTAGCCGTATAACTCGTGGTGTGTGGCGATATGAGGTTCTACTGCCACCACCACCATGCAGTCCACCCCGACCATAGAGAGTAGGTGGATAGGGACAAGCTCAACTACATGAAGGTGAGGCCTATGACCACTGTTCTCTGAAGATGATTAGAGGTACGATCTATGTCTACTCCACCATAGCTACATTACATATATGCACTAGTTCTAGTCACTCTATTATTTCCACGGCCCTCATTTGGAGGTCAGAGATTCTGGTGGAGCCATTGGCTTGATCATTACGACTAGAGACTTCTATGGGAGAAGATTTGACAAGTACAAATGGGTGCCCGTATTGTGATCTTACTCTAGGAGGCGAGAGATTCGGTTGGGATCTCCTAGTAGCGGTGTCAAGTCCTTACGATGTCATATTGGGTATGGACTAGTTATCCTCATTCCATGCTCAAATTTACTATATTAGGTGCAATGTGTGGTGTGTCTGTGCAGATGGGAGTAGGTTTTCCTTCACCGGAGAGAAGGGAACCTTGCAGCACAGGATGGTCTTTCACAGAGGAGGCTGCAACTGATCACTCTTGAGTTGGCCAGCCCTACCCTGATGGTAGCATGACTTTTGAGTTTTTCGTCTGTATTATGAGTGGAAGAGTGTGGGAATATCTTTTCAAATGATGTTTCTAGAATTACCTTGTTGAAGGGAGATAGACATCTACTGGGGCTAAGTACTACCTGTGATTTGTACATGACTTTTCTAGAGTTGTGTCAACCTTGTAAGCTTTAACAAAGAAGAGAAAACCCATCGTGTGGACAGAAATATGCAAGTAGAGTTTTCAAGATCAGAGGCATAAATGGACAAGTGCCCCCATATTGAGGCTACTAGAAGAGGGTGTTGGGTATGTAGTCTACTGCGATGCATCAGGGACAAGACATGGGTGTGTCCTAATACAGGAGCGAGAAGTGATCACCTATGGCTCATGATAGATGAGAAAACATGAGCAGAACTACGATACCCATGAACTAAACTTAGCAGTAGTGGTATTCATCTTGAAGGTGTGGCAACATTACTTGATGGGAAAACATTTTATATCCTACTCTAATCACAAGATTCTCCGGTATATCTTCTCTTAGAAGGACCTGAACCTGGGGTAGTGACGATGGCTAGAGTTCCTCCAGGACTATGACTTTGAGATAGTCTATACTCTTGTGAAGGGGAATATAGAAGAAAATTCACTAAACTGGAGGTCTGGTCTGTAGTTTCTGAGTGAGTTGATAGAGCAGTTAGCCATGTTTCATATATCCATTGTGTATAGAGATGGATCAATATACCTCCAGTCCAAGATTATCTCTCCCCCGCTTCTTCTGCGAGTCAGGGAGGCGCATCTTAGGGATTTTGAATACGAGGCTCGATGTGCTCAGATATCCTCAGGACAAGAACATGATGGAATTTCTATAGGTGGGGAGCATGTCACCCTCTTCAGAGGACGTACCATGGTATCGTTGGCACTATGGGAGGATGTATTGAGGGAGTTCCATACGTCCCCTCTAGAAGTATATCCTAGTGTGGAAAAGATGTACCAGGACCACCAGTTTCAGCACTGGTGGCCAATGATGAAGAAGGTTGTAGAGGAGTTTGTTTTACAATGCCTCACTTGTCAGCAAGTGGAGGTTGAGCATCAGGTTCCTGCAGGCTTAACCCAGCCACTAGAGGTGCTATAGTTGAAGTGGGATGGGGTCTCCATGGACATTGTGACAGGGATTCCAAATACGTCTAGGGGAAATGATTCTATCTGGGTGACCATTGACCGACTTACCATGTCGGCTCACTTCCTACATATTCGAGAATAGTGTTTAGAAGAGGGCTTGGGAAGCCTCTACATACAAGAGATTTTATGACTTCATGGGGTGCCATCGATGATCGTCTCTGACCATAACGCATGTTTTACATCATGGTTGTGGAAGGGATTACTGGAGATGTTCAGGACTCACCTACGTTTGAGCATCGTCTTTCATCCTCAGACGGATGATCAGACAGAGCGGATCATACAGATGATGGTGGAAATGATTCATGCATGCGTCCTAGATTTTGGTCATCGTTGGGAGGATTAGGTGCCCTTGTTGAAGTTTGCATACAATAACAGTTATAACTCCACCATTAGGATGGAACCATTCGAGGCCCTATACGGTCAACCCTGCAGATAACCTCAATACTGGACAGACACAGGGGAGTCATCACTTATGGGTCTAGAGTTAGTATGGGCTACCACTGAGAAGGTGTAGTTCATCCAGGAGAAGATGGAGAGTGCACAATGAATTCAAAAGTCTTATGTTGATAAGAGACGGAGACCATTGGAGTTCCAGGAGGGTGACCACGTATTCTTACGAGTTTCCCTGAACATGGACTATGATGATTTGGAAGAGGCGACATGTTATCACCGAGGTTTATCAGTCCTTTTCTGATACTTCAGAGGATAGGCAAGGTGGCATACTGATTTTCTCTTCCACCACATTTGGAGAGGGTGCATGGCATCTTCTATATATCTCAGCTGATGAGATACCTGCATGACCCATCTCACATCCTCGACCACCGTGAGCTGGACTTTGTTAATGGGGCGACATTTATGGAGGTTAAAAAAGTGATTAAGGATCGACAGGAGTGGGTCCTTTGTGGTTGGTTGATACCTCTGGTGCACATTCCCTGGCAGCATGTGAACCTCCAGGAGAGCACAATAGAGTGGGAGGCTCAGATTTGTGCTTATTACCCCATTTGTTATTTTAGTCTATATTGTGGCTTTGAGGGATGAAAATCCCTAAGGTGGGGAGAATTTAATGACCTGGATTTTCAATGTAAATTTTTTAATTATATGGAATTTTTACGAGTTTTTGAATTTGACATAGCATGATTCCGAGGCCCGGAGTTCCCAGAATTAATTTTTGAACTTTTTTATGGTATGTTCAATAAACGCATGAGCGGAATTTTCTATATTTTGAACCGGTGCTCAGATTAAAATTTTTAGGACATTGTTGAATCCGTACTGCTAGGATTCGCTTAAGGGAGACTTTACTTTGACCGCAGTAGTTCTGGAGAAAAAGTTGTGTTTTGTGACTTTATAAAAGAAATGAAATAAAATATTATTATTATTTTTTATTCTTTGTTCTCCACCAATGGAAAAGTGCAGTGTGGTACCCACAATGTTTCAAGCCAATAAATGGCTTGACTTTTCAATCTTAAGTAATGACATCATTGGGGAATTAGGAAGGTTCTAAATTAATGGACCCCCATTAATTCCACACATCGTTACTTACCCTCACCCTCTCTTTTATATATGGAGCTTGGAGAGCGGTATCGTCATAGCTTCACCAAGAAAAAAAGTGCTGAAGGAGTTCCATGATGCCAAACCCCTAGAGTATGGAGCTGACCCCAGTGAGAGGTGATGGGTGACACAAAACCTAGCACTGAGGGATGATGTACAAGCGACGTCGTTGGAATCCTATTGCGGGAATGAAAAAAATGACCCACCTTCAAGCACAGGAGTTTCTCCATTGATTCAAGGTCAAGGTTTAAAATTATTGTTTATTCAAATGAATTCTTGAACCCCTTTATCCACCCTTGTGATCACGAGCTAACACAGAGGGCGCGGGCATAACGAACATTACTTAGACACACTGCTATCTTTCTATCCTTAAGCCTCTGTGGAAGACCGTCAGCATGGAGACACTGACCGACTATGAGGAAGGCGTGCGACAACGCATGCCGCAAGTGGAGGTTGCGAAACATAGCCACGACGGTCATTGGAAAAGCTGGTACCGGCCGTCACAGAGTGAAAGGGGGCTCGACCAGCACGCCACCGGAGGACAAGAAGCCGCGGCCGAAGCCGCGGTGGAGGCAGAACTCGTGCCTCTAGTGGGTTCCACACCGATCGGGCGGTGCCCACGTGGTGCTGCCGCTTCACAAACCGAACGATCTATAGGATGTTCAGGAGTTCATGAGACCGAGGGGGTCACACCCCCATTCCGTCTAGGGAGTCGACTCAGTGGACTACTGCCCTACTGGGCCACCCCCTCGCGGGTGACGCCCTATACGAGCTAGGTCACCCTTGTGGGCCGCCTTTACAAGTAACCCTTACATGCCGCCTTTGTGGGTGTCCCCCTTTATGGCCAAGTCATACCTCATCCCAGTGGGCCAAGCCTGTCGCGACGTAGCCCAGACAAGGTTGGATCGATCTGACTGGGTCAGACCGGACCCGGGCCCAACCGGCCCAAAAACACTTAAAGGGCCATATCATGAGAACTGGACATCCTCTTGAAGAACCATCTATGGTGTTGGGATTCTTGGATCAATATGGTCCTTTTTGTATAATCCGATAAATTTTTGGAGACAGTTGGAGTATGGTAGGGTTGGATCGAACCAAAATCTAATCAGGCCCCCAGAACTAACCCTTATATCTTACAGACCGAGCGTTCGATTGACGCACCGTTTATCGGAATGGAACCCTTACGCCCTGTCGATCCTTTAATTAACTCCTTATTGGAGATTAGTGGAGTTGTAGGTAAAAACCGATATCTCAAGGGAAGATACAACAGAACTCGAGAGCACCGGTTTTGAGGAATCCAGTGGCTGAGAGTGAGGTGGAGGATGGATACAAATCAGACAGATGTTAATACCTAGCGATCCTGTGTGGGTTAGCACCTAGAAGTCCTGGGTGGCTTAGAACCGAGTGGTCCTGTGTGGATCAGCACCTAGCAGTCCTATGTGGATCAGCACCTAGCTGTCCTTTATTGATTAGCACCTCATGGCCCAAAAAGGACCAGCCTTAGAGCAGCCCATCGTGGTTCAACGATATACCGATCCTGGGCAGATCAGATCCCATTTTGGTCATTTCAGGGGTTAGTTACTTATCGATATTATGTGGGACAAACTCCGTATGGTCATAAATAGTTCCTCTTGACAGAATAAGATGATCTAGCATTACGACTAATCATCTGTACTTATATACTTCACTAAAAACATGGTTTGAGATGAGACTCTTTTTGAGATGTGACTATTGTTCTGTGTTTTTGATTGATATCATGATTTGTGGTTTTTCTTTATGGAATTCTGAGAGGCCATCAGGGGTCTCGGGGTCCCTACTAGTTATTGTTATACTCACCCCTGCACGGGCTACGCCGACACCTTGTTGTATCTTGTGTAGACGATGAGTAGTTGGGATGAGGTTTGAGGGAGCTAGGACTAGGCAGTATGTGGAGGAGATGGGTGGACGTGGAGTGCGGTGGAGGAAATATGTACCTACCCTTCATGTAGGATCCTCGGTAGACGATCCATGAGCTGTTTTCAATATTCATTTGTACTTGTACCTTTTAGTTGGGCTTCTATTCCGACCCCTTTACTTTCAATACACTTTTACTACAGTAGCTTGCTTCACAGTTACATTAGTCACATGATCTATGAATCAATACATTCATCAAATTATTCACATTCATCATAGAAATAATGAATGGGGAATAAATGAATTAAAATAGATTACCTACTTGTATTTGGATCATTTGATGATGAAGAATGATTATTGTGTCTTTTTCATAGGAATTATCGAAAAAATATTTGTGTGGATGTGTACCATTATGATAATAATGGTCATACAAAGGGTTATGAAGTTTAAATACATTTTTAAAAAATTTAACATTTGGAAAATGATTCTTAATCACTCTATTATTCAAATTTCATTTCTACATAGTTGTTATTGACTAATGTAATTTTTAGAGATTTTAAATCTCAATGTCACATAAATATATGATTGGAGTTACATAGGGATTTAATGAAAACTTATGAATCCCCTAAAGTACAAGAAAAATGAGGCCTCTCTTGAAATATATCATATGATATATGATTGTATGATAGTTTATGTAGGGGTTTTTTAATATTCAAAATGGAATTTAACAATATGAAATATAACAACCAAAATTTTTATTTTTTAGAATATTCAAATTTTAATTATAATTAAAGAATAAAGTACTCCAGTTTTAAATTTTTAATAAATTATGTGAATTTTACAGTTGGTTAGAATGGTCCCATTTACCATGATGAAAAACTGTTCTTGTCTACATATGGATTCAAAACATTAATCTTCATATCAGGACATCCAATGAAATGTTATAGTTATTAATTGTGTAGTTATTTTATTATTTTTAGCTTTCCTGTATGTTCAAGTAAATGATTAATAGTGTGTTAAATATTTAACATATTTATATTTATAAAATATAAGTGTTAACAGGTTCCAAGTATAATTTAAGTAATGAATAATATAATGTAAATATTTAGGTTAATTTATATTAATATATGAAAAAAACATAAATTTTATTTGTTGGATAATTGGAATATGGAATGATAAATTTCTATTATGTACCATATCAGATTATAAGTATATATTTTGGTTATAATAATTATAATAAAAATATTCATTAAGTTATAAACATGTAAGATAGGGGAAGGTCAAACCTACTTCATTTACATGATTAACCAAGAGGGGGAGGTCTCCTATCTCCTTTTCTCTCCTCTATGGTATTTTGCTAGCTTCTTCTGAGGTATGTACTTCTGGAATATTAACTTTATTTTTCATCTTTTATTTCTTTTTAATCCTATACTATTCCTCTATCACATTTCTCCAAGTCTACAATTCTTGTATTTTGGGGGTTTATCCCTATCAAAGAGAAACACCCAATAATTATGGGGCTCTTTCTCTTGGGAGTAAGATCATCCCTCCATGTATCATATGCACCGAGTTAAAAGCCTTAGCTCTAATCTATGGCTCCCTGGTAAGTGTTAAAAATTCTACGGTGTTAATATATTGTTTTATTATTCTATTTTTGGATCTCTAAATTATTATTTAAATGATATTTTATTTTTATGGGTAGTAATAGCGTATAATTCCAACAAAAAATTATTCATGTTGCTCAAACTTGGGGTGTATCAATGTATTTTCTTTGATTGAATGAACAATGACTACATTACATTATCAATGGTATTTTGATATAAATAAATTTTGTATATATATATATATGGTGAATGATACACCTTTTAAAAAAATTATTTTGTGGTTTTCATTTTTTATTTAAGGGAATAATGACTTAAAATGTCTATTTTAGTGTTTAGGGAATACAACACACTCATTATGTTCATTAAAATTTCAATGATCTTTTAGTGAATTAAAAATCTGTTTATTTAATTAAATGAAATGTCATAATTTACCGTGAATTATTGAAATGGTTTAACTAAATTTCAAATTAATAACGTGGTGTTTGAAAAGTAAAAAATGTTTTTCCCAATTTCATGATTTTATGAGTTATTATTCATTTTAAAAAAAATTCCATGTCTTATTTGGATTTGATAAATCATGGCTAATTAGTTTAAATGAATACACTCTTTTTTATTTTATGAGTACTTAAACAATATGAATTTAGTTATTCCTCATGGGAAGACTTGATTACTTAGGTGGGACGTAAGGATAATTCACTATGTCCTGAAATGTGATTCTATTGTGTAATTGTTCTCCCATAGAAAATAGTTCTTGGGGACATGAAACTCCAATAGATATTTACTATTTGGTACATGGAAGTGCCTTTATTAGTTAATCATTGGGATATGACGGTCCTATAGAGAATGAATCATGTGGACATGGTGCTTCCCCAAATTATAAACCACACACACATGGTGCTCCTAGGGAAACCCAATGATATAGCGATGAAAAGGAAATACTAGGCCTTCTTAAACCTTAACCCTTAGGTTTTTTCCGAAGATGATTTTTTATAAAAATTAAAGAAGGAAACTAATTTTCATTAATAAAAATTTGTTTTTTGGTTTTATATTGGAATAAAATTATCTTCCATTCGTATATAAATAAGTTTACTTAAAATTTTTGATTAGGACTTCAAAAAGATGACTTATTTTAAAACAAATTAAATAGATTCCCACATGTTACATATTTTAAAAAAATACAAAAGATACATTTATAATTGTAGTTCAAAAAAACATTCCATGGTTTATTTTGTAATGGTTTTACATGGAGATTGTGGAGTAAAACTACTAGAATCATTAACTCACTCTATATATACACCCATTGGGTGTACAAAGATCACAATTTATCTTCTTTTATAGGTTTTTATTATGTTGATACTAACCTTTCAATCTATAGGAATCTGAACATTTACATAGGCTTGGAGTAAATGATGTGGGGGAATACGAATTGTTTGTATCTCAAGGGGTATTAGTGAAGTCTATATCCATGATTTCAATATTTTTGTCTTTAAATAAACCAATTATGATGTTTAGAAACAAATCCATCATGTATAAAACGATAAGGAATTATAATCCTTTCCAATCAAAAAAATATACAAATTCAAAAATAATCCATAGTATTTGAAATCCTAAATGTATTAAAAAATTAATAACATATACACCTCGATCCATGCGAGATTAATGATCATTCTCAAACCACTCACCTCTATGCACCATTTTACCATCAACCTCACAGCACCACACCATTCAAATGATAACCATCCCCCAAAAAACCAACTATCTGATGCACTTAATTTCACCTTCCAAGTCACTGACATATCTCTCCCAAGATTAAACCAAAGAAACCCTAATGTAATTACCCCCTCATTGGTACCCCACCTTGGTTAGTATTGAATATGGGGATGACCCTCAAAACCAACCTCTGATTGGATATGGTTTAATGATCTGCACTGAGGGTATATAAAGCATAATAATGGGATACATTACCATTAATATATAAATCTAACCATTAGAGATAAGATCCACCAATTAGAACCATCACATTGATAAATAACCAACCCTAATAAATATATTTTATTTCATTCATGTAGAAACAACCTGAAAAAAACAAAACAATGCCTTTGTATAGATCACAAACACCATAAGATTCTGAATAACTCCACAATAAAGTAACAAACAACTCAATCACATACAAATTCATAAATTCCTAAAAAATATATTTATATATCAGGTAATAATACAATTATACATAGTAAGTTCCTCATTGAAAACTATCCTGAAAATTTGAACTATTCATATATATTCCTTGTGAATAAGCAAATAAAGCTCGATCAATACCAAAACTAGTGATATTATATGCCAGACACACAAAAACTTCAATCATAATCCTATAGTTTTATCACTCTCACTTTTAAATTCCATATAATGTATGGTGTGATTTATTCCCTAATTCATTACAAACACCATGAATACATATTATAACCATATCATCAACTCATCTTGATCCCATGCACCTCGCGACAACCTCGTCACCATCATGCCCCTTAACCAATTAGAGATTTTGAATGCAATTAAATATGGTGTATCATGAAATAAACTTCAATCCACTCTATATAACAAATATAAACCATTAGTAGACTGAAATCAACACATTCATAATACTTGTATATGGTATAACATTAACTCACTATATCCCATACATAAATGTATTTTAAACTAGGATCCATCATGACTTGTAAAGACATGTACACTATACCTTAATCTATCATGGACAAGATATTACTATAAATTATGATACTTTTAAAGGGATATTGGGGGAGGTAGATCATTCGTCCATCTATTCCCATCCCAACCTGTATATTAGGGAAAAAATGAAAACCCAAAACATTTTGGCATTGAATACATACTAGACTTGAGTAGTGAAGCATATGAAATTAGAATATCATGCCCAACAACCATATAAGAAATTACCTAGATTAAAACTAAAACTACACCTTACATTCCATATGACACATAACTACCATAGTTAAGGTATGGTAAAAAGATTTAATAAAAGTACCCAAGAATCCAGATTCATCAACATTATTCATTTTCATTTAGAAATTAACAATTAGTAATCATTCATTAATCCCATAATAAATTGTGGATTATTCATTCCATTTCATCACAAGATGACTTGATTATATAAATAACATGTTAATTTCTAGAATTCTATTATAAGATCTTAGATCATTCAATCCATCAAATTAATTGTTTTTAAATATATATAATAACTACCATCAACACTCATTGAATGAGTTCATTTTTAATCTCCTTTACCATTCCATAATATGGGAAGTTTATGATTAAACTTGGTAACACAAAACTGATGATGTAGTCACAGTTCCTAGTATAAATTTAGAATTCATTAGAAAATAAAAATAACCAATCATAAAAACCTCAGCTATGAAATAAAAAACACATCAAGAAATCCCCACTCAAAACCTAAACTACGAATCCCCTCAACAATCCCAATACAACTATCTGAAAAAGTAAATCCACACTATAAACTTGTTCAAACAATCACAAACTAATACCAGATCCCATTAACTAATCATAGTTATAATATACAGTACTATAGAAATTTTCTTGGTTAAAAAACTAATTTTATTCACAATAAACATTATTAGAACCCAATTCAATAACATCAATCATAGAATCAAAGGAAACATTGAATAACAACAAGGTTATGTTCAAAGTATACCCAAACACATTAATTTCAATATAATACCTTTTTCATTTACAATTTTTATTAACTATTTAATTGTGAATTGGTTTAGTAATAAATAAATTTAAAAAGAATTACTATAATGTTGATATATCAAACATAGAAATTCTTCAAACATTAGTTTCATATTCCGATATTTTAACGGAAGAACAATAATTAAATTCACATGATAGTTTCATTATCCACATCATATTACATGGTTTAAATTATTTATCAAATTTAAAGAATATAATCTATTCTATGAAACATTAATAATCAAATTAATTGATATCAAACTCTCTAGAAAATATCAAAGGGAATCTAAAAATAGCCTAAACCATATAAAATCACGGGATAACCGTCTATATTTCAATATTATTTAGATTTATTGATTATTATATTCATTGGGATAATTACACCATTTCCTTGTAATGATAAAGCATGTTAATGTGACTCCTTCATATAAAATAAAGAGAATTCATGAATCTCATGCCTCAACCAATGATTTGAGGACCACATCACAAACATAATGAGAAGAAGAGATGATATCAAGGGGTAATGCACGTGAAGGGAGACCCAAAAATATAAAACAATACATAACCATAATTTCATCAACACAACATAAATCAAATAAAGAACTCATATTCCTAAAACATCCTTCAGGTGATGATAAAGAAAAAATCACAAAGAAAATAATGGATAACTCACCTTAGATAGAGGAATTCTTGATCTTACAAATTCTATGATTAAAATTCATCAAAGGGGTTTCACAAGTCACATAAAATGAAGTATATATCATCATTAGTTTGAGAGAAATTAATGTAAGTTGAGAAAAATAGAGGGGACTACCATATTTATACATGGGTAGAAAAATGCATGGTCTTAGTATGACATTCCATCACACCACCAAGCATTCCCAAGGTATACTGACTTGTGTTAGGGAAACTATTAATGTGAAAAGATAGAACAATATCTAGAAATGATATAAAATTAATGAAATGTAATCTATAAAATCTCACCACTCATAAAAATAATCAAAAGAAACTGATTTGATTCATTATAAGAAGGTTTATATTGTAACCTATGCCACCATGATGCGATGTCACCTGAGATTGAAGCACTCATAAACAATCGTTTAGGATACACACTCGGGTAAACATGTATGAACCAAAAAGATCATATATTGGTAACTTCACCTCTTCCTAGAAAACAACATTCCATGAAATAACTATGCACTCCACAATCCATCAAAATGACGTATTTCCCATTCCTTCTAGATATAAACCATGTTGTGATACCAACATCCATGCCCAAACCTACCAATCTCAGTTAAATTTTCTTATCAAACACCACATTTTTTCCAAAATCCTCCTGCCAAATTATCCAACACCCAAAACACCCACTTTACTGTGATAGGGGGTATAAACCATCAAATCAAATACCACTCAAAAAATTATCATCAATTTGAATTTAAACAAAACCCCATGAAGGAATGAAAATGGGGAATAAAACAACCACCCAATGAGATACGTCTCAATTATATCACATTAATAGGAACTCATCCAACACAATATTGGAACATGGAACACAAACAAACCACATCATACATCATCTCATAAATCAAAAAAGGGAAAAAATACAACCTTAATAATATCAAACATTGAACGACTCAAGTGATTGATCATATATCTAGGACTCACGTTCCTAATTAAACTAATCCAAGGAACTATTAAACCATATTAAATTAACTAAGGGAATTAATTGCAAAAGTAACGTCTTATCTTTCTAGTCTTAGAACTCAATAGGATGTTCCTCAATGGTGGAATCATATTCAACTTCTAGATCACCACGTTCATTGAAATGGGAAACATCGTAATGATACTAGAAATTTTATGACACATTAAAGAAATTGTGAATGTAACTTATATATGTGGTGATTACTAAAAAGTATACAAACAATCCAATATGTGAAAACACATCAAATAAAGAGAAAATATGGAGAAATAACACTCCCATGATTCAACCTTTACTACTTATAATGATGGGATGTAATTATGAACACATGATCACTATCATTGAACTCTCAAGGACAAATAATATGATTAATATAGGTTTTAGAAATATAATTTTCCACCATTATTCAATAAAATTTCTCATGTTAGTTCCCTTCTATACTCTTAACCAATTTTGGTATAGTAATCATATATTCTCTAACCTCATTATAGCATAAAATATATAAAATTTCGACTATATAGTGCATTTAATGAGGACATACCAACGTTAGAGTGATAACTGTTATTATTAGAGAACTCCACCAAGGGTAAGTACCTCACCGAAAAAAATCTAAATGTAGGACACATGATTTCAACATCTCTTATAATACAAATTACTTAACATGTGTCTTTTTTAATATATTTTTACAATGAAAATTTATATAATGCTAGTAATTTTAATGTTTATCCTGATATTCCCAAATCACATACGAATTCTTCCATGTAATCCACCCAAAATGCCAATAGAGAAGTCGATTGAAATCATGAATATAATGGAAGTCATATTTCACCAACCCTTTTATGGAATGTAAAAAAATATATCCCATATTCGCAGCACCTATACATCATATCATGTGAAAATTCATATCTATTATTCACTAGAATTATATTTCCTACGAAATATCCAATTTAGGTGTTTTTCATTGAATATTTATTTTTTGGAAAAATTAATCATAACTATCAATCAGTAGAAACGTGAACTTACATGATATTTTTCATTACACACATCCCTACTACACACAAAGAAACTTAATTCAATAATTTCATTTCCAAGATATCGAAACATTTTTTATGATAAATCATTATTCAGTAACTCTTTATATTGAATGATGAAGTTGAATGAATTTCAATGATTTTATGATTCTATTATCAATTTGGAAATTTAATCAATCCATAGTAATGTCAAACCACTAGCCAAAAATGAATATTGATGATATTCACATGAATAACAATATGAGAAATCCAACAATACACAATAATGGGTTATGAAGATAGAAACATATCTTTTTTCATAATCATTGATTTTAATAATAATAAAATTAATGGCCACATTTTATAACACATAGTAAGATAAATATTATAATTTGATGGTTCATGCAATATCAAAATATGGATTCAACATAGAGATATTGATCCATGTTCTCATAATCATCATGAATGGGGTAAAATATATAAATTAAAATTACCTACCTCAAAAATGGATTGATCATTGATAGAGAATTATTTTGAAACTAATTTCATTAATGATTCTTGTATGACCATTGTTGTATCTATGAGTATTTTTGATCAATTAACATCAATTCTCAATCTTGTTCCCATCAAAAAATGTTTATGCCAGCATTATCACTCTACAACTCTCAAAAAGCTACATATATGTATGTGGATATCCTTATATACTCAAAAAAATATTTTTATAAAAAAATATATTAGGTTATATACAAATTAAAACATAAATTAATTAATTTTTTAATTTATCTATTTTAATTAATCCAATTACTACAATTTTTACTGAATCCCAATAAAAAAGAAGGTTTATCAAACCAAACATAAACCTCATGGTATATATTCAATGATGTTATTTGTATTAAAGTCTATAACTCCGTAAAAAATATATTAATTTCATTAGAAATTATTGAATGTGGAACAATAATAATATATTATTTATTATATTATTTTGGAGATCACACCACCCTCACATTTCTAGGACATCTCTGTCCGATTGTAAATAAAATATTCCATAACCTGTTGAACCCTCATAAAATTTTTCTGATATCATCTTCTAGGATAAAATGACAATTTCTCACAATCAATATTTCAAGACATGTAAAAGAAAAAATAGATCTTATTTCAAATGGAGGACTATACAGTATACTACATCATCTATACCTTAAAACATTTCATCCAAAACAAGATAAAACTATAGTTACAAAACAAATATAAAAAATATATCTAAACAAAAACACTTCACATTGTTCAACATGAATATTTATCTTAATGTATGAGATCTCTAATTGAAATAAAAAAACATCACCTATGAAGTATAATACAACTATTCATCCACAATGTTACTAGATCCAATCAATTTGAAGTAACAATCATGTGTAAATGTACATCCAATAAGGGCACATATCTATTGGGATCACCACACTCCACAAAATTAAAACATTATTACATATAGTTATTTTATATATTAAAAAATCTATATAAAAAAACCACATTAGTCACATGACAAATTTTTGTGATTACCAGAAAATTATCAAGGATACAGTCCTTTCTTGATTCATGTTAGTGAAAACGTTAATCACCTATTAGCAAGTAATATGAATGATCATCAATAAGATTATGCTTAAGAAATAAAATGAACCATACACTAAGAACACATCCCAAAATACATGATAATTTCTCA
Source organism: Viscum album (assembly GCA_963277665.1). Taxonomy (NCBI): domain Eukaryota; kingdom Viridiplantae; phylum Streptophyta; class Magnoliopsida; order Santalales; family Viscaceae; genus Viscum; species Viscum album. Next base: position 1,763,955,247 of record OY728125.1, read on the forward strand.
TTCTTATGATGATCTCCAACAAATTATTACCCTCATTTAAGAATGTCCTAATTGAGTTGACATCAATTGTTTTTAAAAGCAATTAATGAGAACATCAGTGAAAATAACCACAAAAACTAATAGATCTATTAAACACCATTGGTCATTAGATGACTCAGTCAACCACGGTTCAAAGTGTATATTACTAACAACTTAGATAATGTTTATTTTTGGAAATATACCCTAATAAATAACCCACAGGCATGACAAATAAAATTACCTTCGATGATATTTATTGCCACACAATCATGGTTCACAAACAGATAGATATATCCAAAAAACAACTAGGAATGGCACAACAAGGATATTTATTTATTGGATTAGTCTTTATTTTGGATTCAAATCATGATAATAATCATATACACTAGGGAATAATAACTACCCACATGATGAAGTTGATGTAATTACATCCATATCTAAATAAAACCTTTCTACACCCAATGTAACCATCACTACCAGAATTAGAGGTATTTGCAACGGACTATTTGTGATGGGGTCCTGTCGCAAATAAGCTTTAGCGATGGGGCCCTGTCGTAAATAGATCATTGCAAAAAATGGCGTCACAAATACTATTTTTTTGCGATGGGCCCATACCAAATAAGTCTCCGATTATATAGATTATATATATATAAAGACCTTTTGCGATGGGCCCGTCGCAAATAGTATTTGCGATGGGCCCGTCGTCCCGTCGCAAATACTTTGTTTAAAAATATATATTTAAACGATTTGCGACAGGCTCCGATCGCAACAAGTCTCATAGAAAATACTAAACAAAGTAAAAAAGTTATATTTAAAAAAATTATGATTAATGAAAAAATAATATTAATATTATTAAAATAATAAAAAAATAAAAAATATTAAAATTCATAATATTCCCAAAAAAATATAACAAAATCATCAAATATTTTTATTATTATTATTAGTAAAATAATAAAATATTGAAAAATATAATACAAAAAAATATATTTAATAAAATTATGATTAATGAAAAAATATGATTAATATTATTAAAATAATAAAAAAATATTAAAATATTAATATTCTTAACATTCACAAAAAAATAAAAATAAAATAATAAATTATTATTTTTATTATTATTATTATTAATAAAATAAAATATATTAAAAAAATATAATAATAATATTAATAAATAATAAAATATTAAAAAAATAAAAAATTATATTATGCAATATTCGCACTAATATAAAAGACAAAAACTGTAAATAGTTCATATTACAACAACTTTTGAATTAAAATGTTTTTAACATTAAAAAATTACTGGGGGAGTCTTCTGGTGGAGGTGGAGGAGCTATATGAGATGGTGGAGGAAACTCCATCCCTAAACTACGATTCAGACGACGCATATACACTATTTGATCGTGATGCTGCTGATATTTCTGCTGCCATCGACCCATATCATCCTCGTATTGTTGCTACTATTCCTGCTGACACATCACATCATGTTGCTTTTGAAAACTCTCTATAAGCTAAGTCTGAGTTTGCAACTGCTCCAGATACTATGATGTTGAAGATGATGCCTCTCAGCGACATCCTCTCAAGCTGGACACCGACGTCGCCACAGTACCATAATAAGTACTAAGATCCAAATGAGATCAAATAACAACTACTCGGCCCTTTTCAAAGCCCCCCCTGAGTTTCTTGGATGCAAGCCGCCTCATCGAGATGGTGGGAACTGGTCCGATCAATCATCTCGTTCTGACTCTCAACCTATGTTTGAGAGGTCGTATCCTCATATGAATATTTTAATTCCAATTTGAAATTAAAATTGTGAAAATATTATATGCAGTTAATTGTAAGACTAGAAAAATAAGAATATTAACCACAATCTGACACTGGTGATCACCTTTAATCTCTCCAGTGGTTGTATCACTGTACATCCTCTGATAAACGTCATACTCTATAATATCGGGATTCTATACTACCTATAGATATATAAAATAAACTATCTAAATTTAAAATTTTATAAAATATTTAAAAAATATACTTACCAGATGCTTTCTATGCATATTGAATATACGACTACAAGCTTTATGCATCACCTCCTGTCTCTCCCGGTTCTTCCGACCCACTGAAGATCTCCTATGAAATCCACCACCCAACCAGGGTAAACATAATCCATCCCAAACATGAAATGAATGTACTCTATTCATTGGGCTCTACATGGCTCATCAAATTCTGTCACTCCTACTATCTTAATAGATGTCCTTCTAAAATTGGGTAAAAACTGACAGAAACAGTCACACATAGACATCTGCCATGCTGCGTGGATAGCATCACACATTCTATCATCGATGGGATACCATAAACCCTACAAATAATTTATAATATCAAGTTATTAATAAAATAAATTTCAAAGTAAATATTTTTTATTTATTCACCAACCAATGATTGAACATGTCGAGCCGCACATCAACGGAAATCTGTTCCCATGTGATCCATGATTGAGAAAAATAATTGTGCAATATAGAGCTCCCCTATCCAATAGCTACATGCAAAAAACTGTGAGAAAGGAATTAATAATCAACCAATTAGTATATATATAAATAAATTAATGAATGCTAACTAAAATATACAGGTTATCATACCTCTGTGTGCGTGGATAGAAGCAAGGACGTAGAAGTCACTCGAGGGTAGGGTCAGTAATCATTAGTTGCGCAACACCACGCCCCCTCCGCATACCCCCGTAACCTCTAGTAGGCTAAGGGTCAGATGATCCAAAATCCCCCTCGTCTAAAGGTAGATCAGCCTCCTCCAACATAAGAATAGATCTGGTTCCATCTGAAACAAAAATTGATTGATGTTAGCATATTGTTGAAAATAACTATTATATATAGCTATATATTTGTTATTATTTTAACCTGAATTTAGCTATGTCAATGTTCACCTTCATCCCCATATTCATACCTGACGATGTTAATGTCTTCATATTCCTCCCTGGAATCATCAATATCCATATGAGTTTCAGTTTCCTCATCTCTTGTCATTTCAAATTCATTTGTAGCATCATTAACATATTCGTCACCATCGATCCTTAATTGTGGGGTGTCATCATCGATATTCATGTCTCTTTGGGAAAAAGATGGATTTTGAGTAGTCTCTTAAAAAATTTCAATTCCTTCTACTCCAGTGGATCCACATTCAGATTGAGTAAATTGATTTTCCAAAGATTTCAATTTTATTATGTTCCACCAATCACTCATGTCTCTTGAAGTAGAATAGTACTCTGTATAATAAACTTGATGTTCCTATTGAGCTAGTAAAAATGGTTCATTTATAGCCAGAATACTTTTATATTTAATATCGATGATTCAATGATTTGGATGAACATGAAAGCCTTTCTCAGTATTAGACCACCGACATTTAAACATCGTTATATAATTTTTTCCTAGATAACACAGCTCAATAATTTCATCCAGAATGTTGTAAAATTCAACTTCAGTTTCTCTGTGATGTGATCCTCTCATGCAAACTCCACTATTCATTGTTTTTTTATATCATGTATGCATGTTTATGAAATCAAAAACCATTCACCATATATGAATTATAATATTTGAACATTTTGGATTGTGGATTACTCAATATACACAGTTGCTTATCAATTTTATTAGCATTTTGAGACACCCAAAAATTTGTAAAACAATTATCAATATAATATATAATAAATGGAATTGATATTAACCCATCTATAATTTATGTTACAAGTTTTTGAAACCATTGAGAATTTTATTTTTTCTGCGTTCTTCAAGAGAAGCTGCTGTAATTTGTGGAAGTTGTTTCTTGATTTTATTGTCATATAACCTAAAAAAATAAGTTTACATATAGTAACATAAATTATAGAATAAGTTATAGAATAACTCATATTAAAAATGATTTAATTTCATCACAGTTGAGCAGAAAATATGTATGAGCTTTGTGATGTTCATCATCTGAAAGCCATCGTTCATGAACTCCACTAAAACCAAGATTTGGCTGATTAAAACTAATAATTGATTATCCATTTCATCATTAAAATTCCCCTTGTTCCATTCCATGCAGTTGTGTTTTGAGGGATATTCAATTTCAAAAGAATGAGAGTAGAAAAACGTAGTTTTCTCTTGCAAATAAGCTTCAACAATTGAGCCTTCAACTAATGCTTTGTTACGTACTTTTTTCTTCAATATATGCATGCATCTCTTGAATGGTACATCCATCGAAACTTTACCGGACCTCTACATTTATATTCATGTGAAAAATTTAATATCAGATGTTCAAATGAGTCAATGAAAGCCAGCTGAATTTTTTTTCCAGTTTACATATAATTATAACAACGTCTTCTTCCTGTTGGCATAGCACATTATAGTCTATTGTCTCTGGACAAATGACTCGAAAAAATATATGACCAGTCGGTTATCAAATCCTAAATCATAGAATTCAACAAACCTCTGAATCTAATCAGTATAAGTCCTTCCATTATTAAATTAAAATCATGACTTTTTAATTCTGTAATATAACTATTGTTAACACATCTGCCCAAATTGGAAGCATAGCCATCTGGAAGTCTCAAATCTGCAATCCACAGACAAAATAATAAGAGACTCTATTTACACAGTGTATATGCTACGGTTGGCATCATTAACCTATGTGATCTGACATTTTCAAATAGTTCATGTTCTGGTCGCCTGCAATTTAGGCCAGATCTAATCATTCCTTTACAGTATCTTTGGTCTTACCTAGTGTATCCAAAATTGTATTAAATAAATTATAAAAATAGTTCTTCTCAATATGCATGACATTCAATATATGTCAGACAAAAAAATCAGACCAATATGGAAGATCCCAAGAAATTCTTCATTTTATCCAATTATGTTCTTTACCAAAGCCATGAATTTTTTGTTGGTTTACTATTGGTACAAATGAGAAGAGAGGTAATGAAAATACAACCGATTTTTACTATGTACCTAAAATAATTTTTGGAGGTTCATCCCTTTCAATTGTACCATTTCTGAAATGAGATTTGTTCCTCCAAAAAGGAAGGTCAGTTGGAAGAAATCTGTGATGACAGTCAAAATAGCAAGGTTTTTTTCCATTGACGAGCATAAAGGCTTTGTTGACTTTCATAGAGTATGGAAATTATTTCAGATCATGTGTAGTCTAGCAAGATAACATGTCATATGCCGGAAAGTCACTAATCATCCACAACAATGCAGCTTTTAATATGAATTTTTTTTTCGCAGCAACATCATATGTACAAACACCATTACTCCACAATGCATTTAACTCATCAATAAATGGTTTCAAATAGACATCAATATTCTTTTTCAGATGTATTGGTATTCATAAGGTCAAAATGATATAGGTCTCCTTCATCAACATCCATGGAGGTAATTTGTACCGAGTTATAAAGACAGGACAACATAAATACTGACTACCATAAGAACTAAATGGAGAGAAACCATAAGTAGAAAGACCTAATTGCACGTTTTGGGCTTCTAAACAAAAATACAGATGCAGATGGTCAAAATATTTCCATGAATCACCATCAGATGGATGATTCAATCTTTTATTAGTTGAAATCATTGTTTTGGGCCATTACATCATTGACGTTATGTTTTGAGATATAAATAAACGCTACAACCTGGGTGTAAGAGGGAAATATCTCAATTGTTTTACAGGAATCGATCCAGAATTCCTTGGTTGAGCTTATTTATACCTCAATTTTCCACATGTGGGACAACTATCCAACAAGTTGGTTTCCCCAAAATATAAGATGCAATTATTTGGACACGCATGAATCTTTCAATAATTTAGGCCCAGATTATGGAACAACCTCTTTCTCTCATAGTAATTTGCAGGCAACACATTTCATTCAGGTAAAAATGTTTTAAGCAAAGAAAATATCTGATCAGAACAGTTGTTTGACATTGCATTATCTGATTTAATAGCCATAAATTTTTCAACCACTTATAATTTTCCTATCTTGAAACCATGATATAATGCATCCTCAGCAGACCTCAACAACTCATAAAATTAAGATGGTTCCAACTCATGAGTTAAATAAATATCATCTTGAGCTTCAGTTTATTGAACAGATGGACCTCCAACATCATGTACAAAATTTTGAAACTGTGATGGATTCTGAATCATGTTATTAGTATCTTCTCTGGAACTGCATTCACCATGTTGATACCAAAAAACATAATCTAGTTGAAACCAAACCGCAAGATATATCCCCTAACCTTTTCAAATGTGTCAAGCATTCCCAGAGCACATTTTTTACAAGGACACTTTATTGTTCCTTTTGAAACATATTTTGGTTTTGATGATTCAAATAATAAGAAAGCTTCAACACCCTCAATATATATAGGATTTAAACCAAAATTGTTTGGATTTCTATGATTATTTATGCATGTTTGATCATCTAATAATGACTGTTATCAACTTCCTTATTCAATATTTTTCTACAAAATATAAAATCATTACAATTTTTGAATAATTTGAAATTATAAAAACACTATATGAAAAAATAAGATAAATAATTACAACTACTTAATAATTACCATTATTTACGGGCGACAGAATTTCTAGCGGATTGACGGCTACTCTTTTTTCCGGTGGCTCATTTTTTTGCAACATTATAAAACTATGATTACAATGAAGAATCTGCTCGGAGGTATGCATATTCATTCTCATGCATATGAGAATGTATAAGTTCACCTCCAATAAGATTCTTCATTGTGATTTTAGTGTGTGAAAGTTGCAAGTAAATGAGCCGTCGGAAAAAAGAGCCCCTTTTCGTCATTGAGTCATCTTCAAGAAACTATCCCTGCCTAAAAACACAAAAAAAAATTGTGGTTCTATGAATGTATATTCAAAGTCTTGCAAACAAGATTGGATATGCATACATAGAGGCATAATTTTCATAAGGTTTTGAGTCGTTGAAAGTTGAAAGGAGAAGAGTCAACGAGCAAAAGGAGTGATGCCAATCCACTAGAAATTGTGCCATGTTATTAAAAGTTATTCCAATTTATTTTTATTTATTGGAATTGATTTTATTCCTATTTATTCCTATTTATAATAATTCATTTTATTCCTATTTATTCCTATTTATTGCAATTGATTTTATTCCAATTTATTGCAATTGAGTTTATTCTTATTTATTACTATTGCAATTGAAATTAATTACAATTTTTATTTATTACAATTTTTATTTATTACAATTCTTATTTATTACTAATTATTCATAATTATTTCTATTTATTCTTATTTATTGCAGTTTCTATTTATTTTGATTGCTATTTATTCCTCTTTATTTCTTTTTATTTCTATTTTTCCAATTTATTCCTATTTATTTCTATTTATTCATATGAATTCATATTTATTCCTATTTATTGCTACTTATTCCTATTTATTGTGATTTATTCCTATTTATACTAATTTATTCCTATTGCTATTTATTTTTATTATTATCTGTTGTTATTGCTATTTATTTCTATTTATTTCTATTTTTTCCTATTTATTTATATTTATTGCTTTTTGTTGTCATTTATTGATATTTATTCTTGTTTATTTCTCTTTATTTATATTTCTTCTTATTTATTGATATTTATTGCTAATTATTGCTAATTATTTCTAATTATTGATAATTATTGATAATTATTGCTAATTATTGCTTTTTGTTGCTTTTTGTTTCTTTTTATTGCTATTTATTACTATTTATTGCTATTTATTACTATTTATTCCTATTTATTGCTTTTTCTTGCTATTTATTTCTATTTTTTGTTATTTATTTCTATTTATTCCAATTTATTACTATTTATTACTATTTATTGCTATTTATTGCTATTTATTGATATTTATTACTATTTGTTTATATTTATTGCAATTTATTGCTAGTTATTGCGTTTTATTAATAATTATTTCTATTTATTGCTATTTATTTCTAATTATTCCTAATTATTCCTAATTATTTCTATTTATTCGTAATTATTACTAATTATTACAATTTATTAATATTTATTACTATTTATTACTATTTATTACAATTTATTACAATTTATTACTATTTATTACTATTTATTAATATTTATTACTATTTATTACTATTTATTACTATTTATTACCAATTACTACTATTAATTAAAAATTATTACTAATTATTACTATTTATTACTATTTATTACTATTTATTACTAATTATTACTAATTATTACTATTTATTACTATTTATTACTATTTATTACCATTCATTACTATTTATTACTATTTATTAGTATTTATTAGAATTTATTAGTTTTTATTAGTATTTATTATTAATTATTACTAATTATTACTAATTATTACTAATTATTACTAATTATAAATAATTATTACAAATTATTACTAATTATTACTAATTATTAATATTTATTACTAATTATTACTAATTATTACTAATTATTACTAATTATTACTATTTATTAGTATTTATTAGTATTTATTAGTATTTATTAGTATTTATTTGTATTTATTAGTATTTATTAGTATTTATTAGTATTTATTAGTATTTATTAGTATTTATTAGTATTTATTAGTATTTATTTCTAATTCTTCCGAATAATTATTAATTATTACTAATTATTTCTAATTATTACTAATTATTACTAATTATTACTAATTATTACTAATTATTACTAATTATTACTAATTATTTCCAATTATTACTAATTATTACTAATTATTTCCAATTATTACAAATTAATACTGATTATTTCTAATTATTCCTATTTATTCCTATTTACCCCTAATTATTTCTAATTACTCCTAATTGTTACTATTTACCCCTAATTATTACTAATTACCCCTAATTATTACTAACTGTACCTAATTATTACTAATTACCCCAAATTATTACTAACTACACCTAATTATTACTAGCTACCCCTAATTATAAAAAATTATACCTATTTATTACTAATTACCCATTATTATTATTAATTACCCCTTATTATTACTAATTACCCCTAATTATTTCCAATTACCCATAATTATTACTAATTAGAATTAATTACTCTTAGTAACTACAATTTACAACTACTAATTAATAATTACCAGTAAATATTAATATAAAATACTAATTTTCGTTGATAATTATTAATTATTACTAATTATTACGAATTAGTACTAATAATTTCAATTTATTATTAAAAAAATACTGATAGAAAAACAATTTAAATCTAATTTAATTACAACTAATCAACAATAATTAAAATTAACATAAAAATGAAATAAATACTAATTAAATAAAATATAAATACATTTAATCTTCATCTCCTATTGATGTAGATGACTTCCCAACTTCTTCATAAAAAAACTAACTCAAAGAAATTTTCACTATAAAAATAGAGTTTAAAGAGAGAGTGGAAGTGAGAATTGAGAGGAAGAGAAGGAAAAAACAGAAGTGGCGTATATATAGGTTAGATTAATTGTGATGAGACTATTTACGATGGGACCTGTTTCAAATACTTTTACCTGTATTAATTACTGTCAGCGGTTAAAAGGGTATTTGTGACGGGTCCCGTCGCAAATAGTCTCATACTGACACACTTTTTGGGATGGGACAACATCCCATCGCAAAAACCTATTTATCGCCGCTGGTATATTCCATGAGACCTGTCGCAAGTACCGTCTGACTGACGAAATATTTGCGACTGGGGAATCCTCCCGTCCTAAATATACATCCCGCGATTTGGCACGCAAACCGCACCAAACCGTGTCTTGCGTTTTGCGACGGGTTCAACCCCCCATCTCAAATAACATCTGGGACAGACTTTTTGCGATCAGAATTAATCCCATCGCAAAACTCTATTTTTCATGTAGTGCATGTCGACATCACTCCCACAAAAACCTTAACAAAAAATTGCGGTATAATGATAACACTATCATGAAAAGGATAATAATGAATCAAATTCCTATAAATAACTAAACACGTAAAGAAAAATACTCACATTATCCTACCATTTCTTGTCCAAAATGTCGTTTGTTGGGGAATTATAACCCCCATGCCGCTACTATTTTACTATAACTTCCTCAACCTCTATGGTCTCAGTTTGTGAAGGCCTAAGCCACATAAAAATATATGTTTCAGAATACAATATCCTAAATACCTAATAGTAACCCCCATGAATTGTCTCAAATAGAGTATATATTAAATATATCACAACTCTATAGAGGTTCTCATCATTCTTGGCATGCGAACCAGTGAATACACTAGTTTGTCACCAAGGATTAATCATAGATTATCCATATAAAGCATCCTGACATTACTCTATATTCATTAAAATAAATTTCTTCAGTATGAATGAATACATTCCCAAAAATGGAGGAAATGGATCGTAAATCCCAAAGAGTTTGATTTATATGGTAATGGTGAGGGGTCTTTCTCATTTCAATTGAAAGAACCTATCACATTAGTGAAATCCTGAATCACTTCTTGATAACAATAGGGAGGAAAAATAAAAATGAGGTGGAAACAATCACACATATCCTCTATTAGAAATTAATTTTAAAAAATAGCGTCCTCTTCCACTAGCGGTAAACTCCCTCCACTAAAAGGATGTGTGGATAATAAAATACATCAATGGAAGCTCTCTGACTAACCAGGATCTAGCCTGAGGTCCCAATAGAATTCCAACCCCATAATATATTATAATACATAAAAAACATGTGACTATAAAAATTAGGGTATTTGAGGAAACAAAAACAATTCACACTTCAGTTCACTTCAGTTACCACCCATGAAGAGGAATATACATTGCACATTTCCTTATAACTCGTGTCTTCATTAGTCATTATTGATATCAGTCAAAAAGCTCTTAGAAACATCAATTTCTTCACAAGGAAATAACAAAATTAAATATTTACAATAATGAATCCCATCTGTATAACTATTCTAGTTTTATTCTAGTGAAACAAAATTCTATATGACTAGGGTGCTCCTCGTCCAAGATTTACAAATTTTCCAAGCTTGCTCGGGTGACTCTTAATCAATTGTCATTATAATAATATCAAACATATCTCAAAATCAACTCATACAAAGTCTTCAAAACTCACAAAGATCATATGAATGCATTTAAACACATGTTCAGAGAACACGACAAAAATACCACATGCTCTATTGTGTACTTAAACACGGTTGTATGAATTTTTGAAAGGTTCAATATCCTCTGATTATAAATCAATCCCAAAAATAGATATAAATAACCATAATAGTGTAGTACCATCATGAGATTAATGAATACATTTTCTAATAATTTTTTTTATACTTACTTATATGTGTTCAATACACGAAGAAGCATCTAGATGGATAAGTATAACCTACTTGAAGAAGAGAGTCCATGACTCTAGCTAATCCTCTATCGCCCAAGGGGAAAGCTCACATAAAAAAACTCAACAGGCCTCTATTCTCAAATTCATTTAGTGTAATAAGTCTATAAGTAGTATTATAAAACGTAGCTAAAACTATCATCCAACTTATGAGTATAATCATTATCTAGAACAATAGAAGAGAGATAACCTAAAATCAACGATTACTTACTCACCCTAACCAAGTCCTTAGAAAAACTTCCTCATTAATCAATATCTAGTGCTGAGAAGACCACCTAATGACATGATCTTACTCCAGCCATACATTTATATACAAGATTCATATTAGTGGATACACCATAAAATTAATAGGAAACACCCAAAAAGTTTAGAGCATATTTGGATGATATAGAACAAGAGGTAAATGGGAGATCAATACTGTCAACTATATGATGAATGTATCAAATTGTACCCAAAAAAATATTTCTCAGGGGTCGACTTCAACTAACAGGTTGTTGGAGTCCCATTGAAAAGATACATTGGATAGTACCACAATTTTTTATTCTTTAGTATATTAACCGGACTCAAAAAACCATTAACATAGTTTCTTTATGACCCTAATAAAACCCTTACATGACTTCAAACTCCAATCACTGCCCCTAGGAAAAACCATTTTTGATACCTCTATGATACAATATGACCCACAAGGGTCCCACCTATACTAATGGTAATATGGGTGTGCTGCCCCAATACCAACTCGAATATGACAAGGTATGGTGACTAGCATTGAGTAGGCATATCACACACATGAGATTCCTTATCCTATAACAACCCATATCAGTCGTATGTATCCAATGCGTAGGGTAATAAACGACACCAATAGGGTATAGAATATTTGAAGAAAATGAATGTGATACAATAGATTCATTATATATCTATTGGGATCCATATGATGGCTAGTATGAGTGTCACAATCTAAAAAGGAGGAAAATAAATTCTCAACATCCAAAAAATGGAAAATAAAATTCTAGCATGATGAAGAGGACCCCACTATAAACTATATAAATACTGAAACATCACATGATACCTCCAAATATTGAAACTAAAAAACTATTCCTACACTTTACCCCCAATATCATCAATAATCATCTCCAAAAAACCAAATCAACTCCTCATTCACACGACCATCTCATACCTACGCTTTTCCTACACAAAAAAATATTTTTTTGATAAGGGAACATGGTAGGGTGAGTAAAAATGTCTCCTGTAAGGGACAAAAAAACATAAAAATTAGATATAAAATATGGAATCTCAATTTCCTTGATACTATGGAATTTCTAGAAGGAATTCAAGAAGAAGAATACATATATCCTCATCCACTATAATTATTATAGATGATGAGATATTCTAATCATCGGATCCCTACTCATGGAATTTACTATAAAACGATTAATTTGAGTTTTTCGTAGCATGATGGACTCTATGAATATTTAATTAAATATCATACCAAAATATATCAACTCATAAAAACTATAGGGTTTCTAGGAATCGTGATCCTTATAGAATTTAGGACTGTATGGGACTCTAGTATCCCCACGACCTCTTGAAGCTAATAAGAGGAGTATTCACTACCCCGATGTATGATCTCAAGCATAGGTATTGTGAAATTCTATATATTATAGGATATAAAAAAATATATATGTAGTATGACCCATGGAATCAAATATGATCTTAATATTGACAAATAGTCCAAGGATTTTGAGCATCATATATGATGTCATCCATATCCATTCCTATAACACACATTTCCTCTCAATACATGTAATTGAGAATCACACACCCCTATTAGTGTATGGGGAATGCAAACCCATATGGAGGATCTCATTCCCCATCTAAGAAAAATAGATAGAGGGAATAAAAAAACAAATACATAGGATTGGGGTTCCTATAATAGTAGAGGAAATATCGACCTTATCTGATCCATATGTAAGGGATATTTCACCAAAAAACCATGAGGGGAATTTCCAACCATACATAGGGATTAAAAGAGGATATTTCACCATAAATATCCTATTAGAATGGGTCTACCCTTGTTATTGACATCTGAAAGAAAATCCTAACCTCCATGATGGTGATTCAGTCGATCTTTCTTACCTCATCATGATTCTCATATATGTATTGAATGAAATATTCACCAATGCATCCAACACAAAATTTAGACCAAATAGGACTTTTCAAGGTTCTTAATGTTTTATAGGGAATGTATAAAATGTGTTTCATGGGGTACATGAAATTTATCCCATAAGGAGTCTTATGATCATGATATAGAACCATAAATAGAATGAACAAATTTAATTACAAAACATTTAGCTTTGACTCTTACACACTATGTGTGCCTCACTACTCGAGTCTTGTAACACCGCGGGTACACAACATTTGACCATGCACACATGGAATGTTGGTTCACATGGGTTAGTAAATTTGTACTCATATTAAAAAATGTGTTTTCTAACGAGGGAATACATGATGTGTGATATTTAATTATAGTATAAAAACCCTTGCATCATAGAATCCATATTACATTATGTGTCTAATTTTGGACTACATTACATGAATTTGGTAAATTTAATGAAATATTGATGTTTTTACATTTATCATAATATTTACACATCATTCACAAAACCTTCCAAACAATCCTCCCCAAAATTTCACAATTATGCTGAATAAGCACATGGAATCACTATAATTCAGACTCTGACCACCCTTTGATTGAAAATCATATTTTCATCTCCTACTCACATCCTCTAAATGTCCGATTTGTGAAAAATAATCCATGTAATTCAATATATTTTCATCACATATCAATGTTCTCTTCTTGAAGCATCATATATGAATCCAACATAATTTTAAAATGATTCCAAACAATTAATTACCATAATCATTAACAAGAATCATAGTCATTGTTCCACATATCCCTATCATAGGTGATGTAAATAGATTACATTGATATGATTATAAAATATCCCATCTCCGTTGATGATTATTATGAATGATATTACTACTGATGATGAACACCGCTCAAATATTTTTGGATCCAATAACTGACCACAAAATAAATATTGTTCACAATATAGTTAAAAAATGGACAAAAATGGATACGATTGATAAGAACACAAGTATCTTTAGTAGAAATCCAAGAAAACACATAGGTAGGTTATGATGATTTCCACGCATATATATACATTTCCTAAGATTTCAGGCATCAATGAAACAAATAATGACCATATCATATAACATAGAACATGATACAAATCATAATTTGATGAGTCCTATGATATAAAAAATGGATTCAATATAGATAGATTCATCCATCATCCCATAATAATATGGAATGGGTTAAAATCTATAAATAAAAACCCCCTAAATTAATAATGGATCATTCATTGATGGAAAATGAGTTCCCATGTGATTTTTAGATGATTCCACTTTGTTTTCCATCTTATCTATGAGTATTTTTTATTAATAAAGATTGATCCCCAATCCTATGTTCATCTATAGACAGATACTCTATCAGGACTCCTCTCTCTCACTCTCTCCCTTCAAACAATTATCTACAGTTATAATAAACCCAAGATACTCACCTAATAGAGTATTATATAGATGTATATTAGGTTATCAAAAAAATTAAAAACCAAGTATATTTATTATTCTATTTATCTATTCCAATTTTTTCATTGACTATGCATCATCTAGATGCTCGATGCGATGTAAAATTATGTAGAAATCAAGGTAAATCCCTCTTTTTGGATTCAACCAGGTTCATATTTCCCCATACGAGAATCCATTAGAATGAAATAATCATTATATTAGAAATTTTTTTCTATTGATTAAGAAAATGTTATATTTTTATTATATTTTTTAGGAGGCCAAACTACACTCAATTTTCGTAATAACTAGTTGTCCCCAAGGCCCTTACTTTGTGAATATCTAGTGTTGAGGTGTTCTGGGAGATGTCAGTGGCTTACTTTAAGAGTTTTCCAAAATACTATTTTTTTTCCATCAGCATGTCAGTGCATTGGCATGTCAGTGCACTGACATGTCAGTACGTCAACATCTCAATGTGTTGGTATGTTAGTGCGTCAACATGTCAGTACGTTGGCATGTCAGTGCATCAGTGAGTTAGGGGCATCTACATCAGTGATTCAGGGGTGTCTACATCGGTGAGTCAGGGGCGTTGACATTAGTGAGTTAGGGGGGTCAGTGTTGGTAGTTCAAGGTATCAGTAGGTCGAGGTGTTGGTAGCTTAGTGTCAGTAGGTAGAGGTGTTGGTAAGTAACATTGGTAGCTGAACTGTCGGTGGCACAATGTCAGTGACTCACCCATTAGTGACTCATTTCCAACATTTCATAGTTTTTCCAATTTCACCCCCTATAACATTTTTTTCTCTCTTTAAATTGAATATATCAACTCACAATCGTCCATTGATCTATCTCCACCATTTATGAGGGGAATTATTAAATCTAAATTAATTCCAATGTGTGTAACCACCTAGCTGTGTGGTCACGCAACAATACTACTTTTATGTACTTCGAAATAGTCACCATGATTTTAGGATATTTCCTCTTCTTAATCTAATATGCTCTCTTCCTTACTTATTTTTTTTTCTCTGTGTGTTCTTGGAGACTTCCTTTCGTGATGAGCTGTGCACCCATAATGGAGAACTTCCCAATCAAGCATTGGATTTTTTCTAGTAAGTCATGCCATCCCCTCTTTTTAGCGAAGGAAGGAACTTCAATATTGGTTTATCCAAGTAGGGGTTTCATTGGCTTCTCTTTAATTTTCAATCATACAGGGTGGGTATAGTAATGGTTCCTTGAAAGAAAATACCAGATACTCATT
This sequence comes from Viscum album, assembly GCA_963277665.1. Taxonomy (NCBI): domain Eukaryota; kingdom Viridiplantae; phylum Streptophyta; class Magnoliopsida; order Santalales; family Viscaceae; genus Viscum; species Viscum album. Next base: position 1,763,971,525 of record OY728125.1, read on the forward strand.
TTGGAAATATAATTTAAATAAGGATTTTATATAATCAAAGGATAACTCGTATAAGTAAAATAATGGGTAGGGTGTGGCGTGATGTTTAATTCCTATTTTACTTGTTATATTTGATTATTTTTATGGATTACAATGGTTGTATTCCTTCTAAAAATCACAATCTTTGGTTTTCCTTACTTGCACACTGGTGATACCCTATCATTCTTGTAGTGATTTGAAAAAATGGGAGTAACATGAAATATGATTAATCACATACACTCACATAAATAAAAATGATTCCCCATGATCAAACCTATTCTACGATCACCCTTGTTATATTAATTTGGAAATTAAAGAGCCATTGTTAGTTAAATTTTAATACATTCAGTTGATAGTTGTGGTTATGTGCATCATGTTCCAGTCTAGGTTCAATGGGTTTGGTATGTGGGGTGGTGTAGGGGGTGTGTTGGTGTATCACTCTGAGATATTGATTGAATGTGGAATGGTTGAACTATAAGGAATCTGAACTGCCTTTCTGTTGTGTTGTAGTCATGAAGCGACATTGAGAAGTGGGACTGCAGTATGGTTGTGGACGCGTTATGCAGTGGGAGTACATTGGGGATTTTTTTGGGTAGTGGGGATGCATGGATGGGTTTTTAGATAAATATTTTATAATTTTTCTTTGAATAGATATTTTTTATGGTAGATGAATAGGGATGTGTAATGGTGATGAAAGTCTATTTTTTGTTATGTTGTGTATTGAGACCGCAGTTTGGTTTTGTTGTATTCATGGCGTGTTTAATGTCATTAGTTGCGCAGTAGTTTTGGAATGATTTATGTGAATCCCATTAAATAAATGAATTGAAATTGAACAAAAATGTGGATGGGTTATACTTTGGAAGTGGGTGTTGAACGGTTTTCCATATAGGAGTAGCAGAAAAGCAGTGCTGGTTTGGGCTTGTTAGCAGTTCGTGTGATAACCATAGGATGGGGTTGAGTTATTTTTTACATATATATATTTATATTTTAGTTCCTTTTGTTTTAAATATTCACCTCGCCCTTATTGGGAACTATGTTCTGAACACCTCCTTTTCATGGGGGAGGGTGTCTTTTCCAACATCCTGATGGGAGGATAGATGGGTGGTTACTTATTTGTTTCCTCACACACTCTTCCAGATCTTACCACTCGGGCATATCCAGTCATGATGTAATGGATTATGGATTAACATAGTCCAATATTCTTCAGGAAATGGTCTTTTTATGACCAGGGCATAGGTTTTTGCGGGCCAGGTATGTTTTCCCAAGTATCTTCGAGATGAGACCCAGGTGTCTTTGGGCGTGGTGTGCAGTTGTTGTGTCCTAGGTGTCTTCAGGCATGGAGATGGTTTTTTTGGCCCAGATGTCTATGGGTATGGTTCATAATTGATTAAGGACTAGGTATATAAAGGTAGTCTGGAACATGGGGATGACGTCTGAGAAGATTGGCAGTATCAAGATGTCAGATCGTTAGGAATGAGTAGTTTAGTAGTGGGAAATTGGTGTGTGGGGTACCCAAATGTTGAAGTGTTTATATTATTATATTAATTGATTTAGGATACTTGGGTGAATGTTCCTTGTTGAGGTTGGCCTAGTTAGTGTTCTTTGATAAGTACTTGAGGTTATACTATTTTTCTCATAGGTTCATTAGTATGTTCCCCCACTTATGCACGAGTATCTTTAGTTTCCCTACTAAGTATACCTGTATGCTCACCCTATGTATGTAAACTGTTTTCATATTTTCAGGGGGACTTTGAGGACCATGATGGACCTTACTAGATCGAGCGTCCGGATATTGTAGTTACTCCTTATTTTCCTTCCCTTATTAGTACATTATTTGTGATTTTTGTCATTCCTTGTATCAATTTTACTTTTGATCATGCATGTGTGAATGGATTCTTCACTCCAATTTTATCTTTAATCTTTTGTGTCGATGGGATTTACAATATTATCTCCTAATATCATTCTATATAAATGGTAATTCCTTCCATTTTTGTGATATTATATATCGTTGGTGCTATTCTCCACACTCGAGCAATGAAAGGTGGGACTCAGGGGTCCTTATCTCTCCTTCACCTTGAATAAGTAAGGTTAGGGAACTTTTCAATCCCTTCCCTCATCTTGGACAAGGCAGGTCATAAAATAATGATATCAAATACTTAAATATGAGAGATAGAATTGAGTTAAGGGTTAAGAATAGTGAGTATTGCATGCAATAGTATGGAAACAATGTTAAGAAACCTTGGTGTGTGAAACAGGACATTGAAGACTAGCTAGAAAATATGATTTTAGCCCCCCCCCCCCCCCCCCCCCCCCGTGATCCGATGTAAGGACTCTGGACCTTCTGAACAACCAGGTGAAGCTAAACTAATTTCTGGGTAGAGACCCTAGGAAAGTTACATGAATAATAATGACATGTGTTCTTGTATATCTTGAGAGTTTTGGGAATTTTAAAATAAATAAAAAGTATATAAAAAATTTAAAAAGGAATTTTCCACACCACTTGGTCTTAAGAGTTTCTTGTTTTATTTTTTTTTCAAATATGGCTCCCGGACATTACCCAGATGTAATACGGGCAATTGAGGCCAGGTAGGCTGATCTGGTTGATTAGGGAATGGATGATCGAGAGGAAGAGAATGACCAGTGGGAGAAGATTCTTCATGCCTTGTAGCAGCAGACCCCAGTAATGTAAGGGGGTAGCATCTCATACATAGATATAGAGAGATGGATCGAGGAGCTGGTGATTGATTTCAACTATATTTGGGCTCCAAAAGGTTACTTGGTTCCTCTAGAAATGATCCATATGTGTGGAGTGGTGCATCAGTGGTGGACGCTTTACCTCGGGGAGAATAAGGAAACTGAGGTTTCATGGATTGACTTTGAGAAGGAGTTCTGGATATAATTCCATACACCCAAAATGAAGGCCAAGAAGAGAAAGGAGGTACTCTCCCTTCAGTAAGAAAGTATGTCAGTAAGGGAGTTAGGGATCATGTTCTGTGATCTCATTAATTTTTCTCTAGACCTCTTTCTATATGTTGATTCATGTTCCAGATTCTAGGATGAGGCACTCTGACATTCTCTTTAGTATGTTTTTACTCCCTTCACCATGCTAAGGTACATAGTGGTTCAGAATAAGGCTGAAGTATTGTAGAGGATGCACACAGTGGGATGTGTGCCATGAGAAGGGAGCCATACATGTTCGTTAAAGGGGATGTTTATCAGCAGCAGGTCTCCAGCATCATGGCCATCTTGGTTTCAGCTAGCTGGGAGTAGGCCTCAACATCTTAAGTTCTATCCCCTGGTCCTCACCCTTTCTCCACAGCCCTAGGGGCGAGATTTATTATCTATTGATGTTGTAGGAATATCGGAAATCACTTCCCTGTCCGAGTGTAGTATAGTAAGGGTGGGTAGTTTCAACTCCCACCTTAGTAGTATCAGTTACCATCCAGGCCTTTCCAGTAGAAGGGGCAGTGAGCTCCCACTCCATTGAGGGTGGATAGTGCCAAAGGAGGTCGTCCTTAGGGTGATCCTTATGGACATTTACTAGGGCATGGTTGGGGAGGTGGCCAATAGTCGATGGGAAGAGGAGTCGGGCATGGAAAGTTACATGCCACAAAGGGAGCAAATCTAGTGGGCCAGAAGTTGTTTGATGTACGACCATACTGTTTATTACTATTTCATGTGTTTTTTTTTGATTCAATAGCTTTTCACTCCTCTGTTTCACCTAGTATAGCCTGTGCCTTGGGTCTACGTATTGAGAGACTTACCATGACACTTTTGTTGAGTGTGATAGTTGGAGGTCATACCAGAATGCTTGATGTTTTTCGAGGTTGTAGACTAATGTTGGGGTCATGTCAGTCCATTGGGGATATTTTTTGCTACAAATACATCCATACGATGTCATCACTGGCATCAAATGGATTTTTTTCTCTACACACTATAATTGATTACTTCTGGAGAAGTGTCATTTTCTCAGATATGGGTAGCCAATTTGTAGCTTTCATTGGCGAGTGAAGTTTCCAGGAGGGCACCTTGCATGTAAAGCCCCTTTATTTCTTGTTAGTTGAGTTGTAAGTGGAATCGGTAGACTCAGAGATAGTGGAATTTCCGAGGATTGTCAGTGTGTTCCTGGACATCATCCCTGAAGAGGTTATGAATCTAACCCTTGATGTGATGTTGAGTTTGGGATAGACATACAACCTGGTGCCTATCTTATTTTGATGGATCCCTATCAGATGAAACCTTTTGGGTTATGGTAGTTGCAGATTTAGGGTGATGACCTGAAAAAGAAGGGTTTATTTGACCAAGTGTATCTCCATGGGGTGCTTTAGTCTTCTTCTCAAAGAACGTAGACTATGGTCTCAGGATATGCATAGACTACCGGTGAATGAATCAGGTCATAATCTAGAACGGTTACCCCCTCCTAAGGATTGATGACTATTCTGACCTATTATAGGGAGAATGTTAGTTTTCTATGATCAACATGGCATCTGGATGTCGCTCGTTGAGGGTGAAGGAGGGTGACATCCTAAAGATTTATTTTGCTGTAGGTGTGGACACGTTGAGTTTTTGGTAATGTCGTTCGGCATTACGACTCACCGGGTTTGTTCATGGGACTCATGAAATCTGTATTCCTCAAATATTCGGACTAGTTTGTGGTCTTCTTCATCAACGAACTCCTGATCTACTCAAGATCAAAGGAGAATCACACTGAGAACCTAATGATAGTTTTGGAGGTCATCTGACACCACCAACTTTATGGTAAGTTTTCCAAGTGCATGTTCTGGACATGATTGATGCTATTTCATTGGGAAAATAGTGTTACTTCATGGAATAGAAGTATACCCACCAAATGTTAAAGAGATTGTTTATTGGGAAGCACCCAAAAACATGGTAGAGGGACTTAGCTTCCTAGGTCTGGTAGGTTACTACCAGTGGTTCTTACCTGACTTCTCTCAAGTTTATTCTTTGTTGATGGCTCTGACCAGAAAATACATGTCTTCCGTATGGAGTGATCAATTCCAGGAAGCATGCATTTATTGGAATGTGAATATGGTTAGTTCCCCAGTTATGAGGTTTCCAGAGGAAGGGGTATTGATTGAGGTGTTCTGAAAAGCTTCCAGTCTAAGATACTGGTGTGTGCTGATACTAAAGTGGGAAGTGATCTCTTATGGGTATATGTAGTAACTTCCTCATGAACATAAATATGCCACCCACAACTTGGAACTTGCATAGGTCATGTTTTCAATGAAGCTTTAGCGGTAATACCTCATCAAGGAATGCTTTATGGTCTTCACAGATCATAAAATCTTGTTGTATATCTTCTCCCAATGGGACCTAAACCTTTGATAGAAGAGGTGGATGAAGTCTCTTTAGGACTAAATCTTTGAGATCTCCTACACCTTAGGAAAGTGGAATGTTTTGACCGATGCCTTGAAGAGGAAGTCACAAAAGTATGTAGTTCAGAAGTCTGCATATGCTTGGAAGGCGATGGAGGAGTTGGATGATTTACATCTGGGAATGAGAGTTGAGGATGTTAGAGGCTATCTGTTTTTAATGATAATGAAATATTCCTTGGTATGACATATTAAAGAGTCTCATTGGGTAGAATCAGAGATTGAAATGATGCATGATTGCGTTAATGAGGACAATGCACCAGAGGGATGGTCAGAGTTTAGTTAGAACAGAATGTTGTTTTATGGGATGATTTTTTGTCCTAGTGGATATGTGTGAGGGATTCCATGGTGAGTTATATAAGTCACCCTTGGTGGTACATCCAACAGACTCTAAGATGAACCAAGGCTTGAGATTCCAGTTTTGGTGTCCTAGAGTGAAGCTGGAAGTGGTGGAGTTTGTGGAAAGGTGCTTCATGTGTCAGCAGGTGAAGGATGGACACCATGATTCTAGCGGTCTGTTGTAGACCTTAGACATCCCCAAGTGGAAAGTGGGATAATATCTTGATAGATTTCATCACAATACTACCTTGGTCTGAGGGAGGCTATTATTCCATCTTGGGAGTGGTGGACCAATTCACTAAATCATCTCACTTATTAACAATTAAGGAGTCGATCACAGTGGATGCCTTAGCATAGAGGTATTCTAGTGATGTGGTAAGGCTGCATGGAGATCCAATGTCTATCATATCAGATCAGGATACATAATTTAATTCACGAGTCTAGAAGGTATTACAATATGATTTTGTAATCTTCTTAGGCCATAGCACCACTTTCCACCCTCAAACAGATGGTAAGTCTGAGAGGACCATCCAAAAGATGGAGGATATGCTCCGAGCATATGTTATGGACTTTAGAGGATCTTGGGTATGAAACGTTTCCCTGGTGGAGTATTCCTGCAAGGATAGTTATCACTCAAACATTGGAATGGAACCATTCGAATCTTTTTACGGTAGACCTTGTAATTCAACCATGTGCTGGATAGAGGTAGGGGAGGCAGGTGTTCCTGGCCTAAAGGTAGTGCAAAGTATGATGGAGAAGGTTCAACTTGTGCATGAAAGGACGAAGGTAGCTCATAACCCGAAGAAGCCATATTATGATCATATGAGGATACCTTTGGAGTTATAGGTTAGGGACTACGTGTTCTTGAAGGTCTCCCCTCGGTTTGGAGAGTAGAGGATTGGTAGGGGGAGTAAGCTTTCTCCCAGGTTCATCGGACCTTTCGAGGTATTGGGACGAATTGGCGACGTGGCGTACTAGCTAGAATTTCCACTATGGTTGGGGATTATCTACAATTCCTTTCATGTCTCTCAACTCCATTAGTATCTACACAATGACTCCCATGTCCTCAACTGAAAATATTTGGATATCAGGGACAATGTGAAGTTCGTAGAGCAACCAGTGAGAATCAAGGAACGTAAGGAGAAGGTGACTCATGGCCAACCCATTCCCCATGTTAATGTCCTTTGGAGGAATGTTGGAGTTGAGGAGAGTACATAGGAATTTTTTCCATAGAAGTATGCATAGTACCAAGAGTTATTCTCAGTTTTTCTATTGTGTTTCCTTGTGCCTTGATTATGATGTAATGTTTTACCTCGCTTGATTTATGATAAGTTGTTTCTATATTATTTTATTTTCAGTGATATTTCATAAATGTGGGGAGAGGAGAGCTAGATACCTAGTCAAGATGAATTAATTTGGATGCGATTAAACCCGTGCGGGCGAGTCATTTCCACCCAAAGTAGATAGTATCTTGACATGGGGGAAGGAACTCCCTAGTCAACATTTCTAGATAGTGTGAACCTTGGGGATTGTATGATTTCCTGGGAAAAGTGGATCCTTAGTGTCTCCAAATTTTTTCGTGATATAGATGAAATATTTATTCATGGATGTTGAGGTTTCCCCTCCGGTGTTAAACAAAGGGTGGTTTACTCCTAAGAGGTATCTTAAAGGATGGTTGTTCAAACCTCTTTTCTTATGGGTTATTTTTAAATTATTTTGGATGATAATAGTTTTATAGGTATCTATTGTAATAACCCAGTTTCCCCAAGGCCCGTCCTTTGTGAAAATATAGTGTTGAGGTGTTCTAGGAGCTATCAGTGGCTTACTTATAGGATTTTCCAAAATTCCAGTTTTTCCCATCTGCATGTCAGTGCTTGAACATGTCAGTGTGTCAGCATGTTAGTGCATCGTCAGGTCAGTGTGTCAGCATGTTAGTATGACAGTGATTTAGGAGAGTTGGAATCTATGAGTTAGGGGTGCCGTCATCGGTGAGTCAGGGGTGTCGGCATCGAGGAGTCAGGGGCATCAGCATCGGGGAGCCAGGGGCGTCAGTGTCTGTAGGTCAGGCCATCAGTAGGTCATGGGATCGGTAGATTAGTGTCAGTAGGTCAAGTCATCGACATTTCATGTTGATAGATCACCCTTTGGTGGCATAGCCTCGGTGGCTCAACTTCGGTGGCTCAATATCGGTGACTAACCCATTGGTGACTCATTTCCATCATTTACCGGTTTTTTTAGTTTTTCCCTTATACTTTGTTTTTATCTATTTAAAGGAAATATATCAACTCAATAGTCTTTTGCTGATCTATCTCTACTGTTTCCAAGTGGAATTATTAAATATCAATTAATTCTGACAAGTGAACCCACCCAGCTACGTGGTCCAGACACGATCTGACTTTTATGCACATTAGAATGGTCTCCCTGACTTTACGATTCGACGTCTTCTTAAAATGAGATCCTCTCTTCCTTATTCATTTTCATTTCTCTTGGTGCACCTGGAGACTTCATCTCGAGATGAGTCATGAACCCATATTGGATCCCTTCTTTCTCAATCTTTAGATTTTTTTCCTACAATTCACACCATCCCATGTTCTTGGTGATAGAAGGAACTTCGATCTGTGATCATCAAAGTATGTATTTTGTTTGGACTCTATTTAATTATTAATCATGGGGGTGGGAATATTAATGGTTACTTGTATAAAATGGTTGGATACTCTTCTTGAAATAATTATTTAAATGATGAATTAATGTGATCAAAAGATAACTCGTATATGTAAAATAATGGGTAGGGTGTGGCTTGATGTTTGATCACATGTTTTACTAGTTGCCATTGATTGTTTTTATGGATTATTGTTGTTGTATTCCTTCTGGAAAATCACAGCCATTGGTGATCTTTGCTTATGCAATGGTGATGCCCAATCATTCTTGTGGTGATTTGAAAAATGACAGTAACATGAAATCTGAATAACCACTTACACTCAGTTAATTAAAAAGGATACCCAATGATCAAACCTATTCGATGATCACCCAAGTTATATTAATGTAGAGATTAAAGAACCCTTTTTGTTTAATGTTGAATATGTTCAGTTGATGGTTGTGGTTGTGATTTTTGTGTTCTAGTCTGGGTTTTATGGGTTTTGTATGTGGGATCGTAAAGGGGGTGTGTTGGTTTATCATTCTGAGAGATTGTCTGACTATGAAATGGATGAACTTATAGGTAGCTGAACTGACATTCTGTTTTGTTGTGGTCATGAAGCGACGTTGAGCAATGGGACTGCGGTATGGTTGTGGACAAATTATACTGTGGGAATGCATTTGGGTTTGGTTAGGGAAATGGGGATGCACAGTAGGGTTGTGAGAGAAGGAATGTACAATTTTAATTTGATGATATATGTTTAATTGTAGTTGAATGGGGATGTGAAGTGGGGTTGCAAGTCTATTTTTTGTGCAGTTGTGTAGTGAGACTTCAATTTGGTTTTGTTGGTTGCTTCGTGTGTTTACAGTTGTTAGTTTCTTAGTAGTTTTGGAATGACTTTAGTGAATCCCTTTAAATAAATGAATGGAAATTGGACAAAATGGGGATGGGTTATGATTTTGTAGTGGGTGTTTTACGGTTGTGCAAATAGGAGTAGCAGAAAACCAGTGATGGATTGGGATTGTTATCTACTTGTGTGAAACTCGTATGATGGGACTGAGTGATTTTTTCCCTATATATATATTTTATTTCCTTTTGTTTTCAATATGAACCCCACCATTGTTGATAACTATGTGCAGAAAACCTCCATTACATGGGGGGAGGGTGTCTTTCCCAACATCCCAATGGAATGATAGATGAATGGTTACTGATTTTCATCCCCACACCATCATTCAATTATTTACACTTGGGCGTATCCAAGAAAGCTATATTGGCTTGAGCCTTACCATAGTCCATGATTCTTTGAGAAATAGTTTTTTTTTTGACAAGGGAATCAGGCAGTTGTGGGTTTGATATGTTTTCCTATGTATCTTTGGGATGAGGCCCAGGTGTCTTCAGGTGTGGTGTGCAGTTGTTGGGGCCCAGTGGTCTTTGAGTGTGGATGTGGTTGTTGTGGCCCAGGTGAATGCGAGCATGGTTGTTAATGGTTTGAGGCCTAGGTGTGTGCGATCAAGTTGTGGAAGTGGGACTACATGTGGGAAGAGTGGAATTGTCAAGATGTTATATCATTAGGAATGAGTAGTTAAGCAATGGGAAAGTGGTGTTAAGGGTACCTAAATGTTTTTGGGATTATATTTTTACTTTATGTGATTTTCGTTACATGGTTAAGTGTGCCTTGGGGAGGTTGGTCTAGTTAGTATTCTTTGGTCTGTGCTTGAGTTACCAACATTTTTCACATAGGGGCATTAGTATGTTCCCTCACTTTTGAACGAGTAGCTTTAGTTTTCCTATTAAGTATAACTGTATGCTCACCCTATGTGTGTAAAACTATTTTTAGGATTTCAAGTGCACTTTGAGGATCGTGATGAACCATACTAGCTTGGGAATCAGGATAGATTATGTTGCATCTTAGTTTCCTTCCTTTTTGGTACATTATTTGGGAGTATTGTCTTGCATTGTATTAGTATTACTTTGGGTCATGCATGTGGGAATGGATTCTTGGATTTATTTTTAACTCTTTTATTTGGAGTTGATGGGAATTACCATCTTATCTCTCGATCTTGTTCTATAAAAAGGGTAATTCCTTCCATTTGGGTGAGATTCTATACCCTTAATGCTAGTCACCTCTCTAGGGTATACTAAAGGCCGGACTCGGGGGTTATTATCTCTCCTTCACCTTGAAGAAGGAAGGGAATGAAACTTTTCCGTCCCTCCCCTCATCATGGAGAAGGCACATCGTGACACTTTTCTATATCGGCTATACATATGGGTAAAAATAATATTTGGAGTTGAGTGAGAACCCTAGAAAAATTAATGATCAAATGCTATGGTAGTATTACCATTTTATCAATCGGAAGGTCCTGGTACCTAGAACATAAAAATGGATGTAAGTCCAAATCATGGAAAATCTAGGTCACTGCACTTCTCATAGAATTTTTCTAAATTTTTAGTTCCTCATGTCGGATCATAGGGGGCCTAAAATCATGTTTCCAAGCTAGTATCCAAATATTATGTAATGTGATAATTCATACTGATACCATTTTCCTTCCAACCCATGCAATATTCACATGATCCTATCTCCAAACTCCATCATTTCACTTAACGGTCACCTCTGATACCACATTTTCATGACTCCCCTTGAATTGGTACCCCACATGGGATAATAGTTAATATAGAGATAAAACCTCACACCCACCTAAAATCGACAATGGGTTAGATATACACATAATGGGTATAGAATACAAACAAATGGGGGTAATTAACCGTAATTTAGAAATTTAAACATAAGAGATATGATCAAAAAATTATCCCCATTCTAGTAATAAATATATAACCAGAATACATAAATTTAATGTTATACAATGTATAAAAAATCTAAAAAAACCAAAAAAACATATTTAGCAACTATGAATCCCAATAGCTTCTAAAAAACTCCACTAACTAGTAATTCCCTGTTATATCACCACCAATATCCCGATGACCTGAAAAATAATATATATATATATATATATATGGTTTGATGATACATGTATACTCCATCCGATCTTCCTTGAAACCTATTTTGAAAATGTGAAAGTATTATACTAAATCATAGTGAATAAGAATAATGAAACTATCTCATCACCTAAACTGGTAAAAATATATCTCATCCACCCCATTTCTTTCTCACAATGAAATGTATTAATGTAATTCATTCTATATAAGAAGCATATATATAAAAAAGGTACCCCAAATTCATCTTCCCACTTGTTTTTTTCATTGACACAAAATATGTTCTTTGCTAAAATCTCTTCAATAAATCATCTTTCACCACATGCATACATGTCATAGCAATATCATTATCCAATCATGCATTCCATGCAACTCATCCAAACATAATCATCATCACATCCCATAAGATTGTAGAGAGTCTAAAATCCATTATAGCAGTTGTATCATTCTTTAGACCCCAAGGCACTACATGCCACACATATACACCTATAGGTGGCCATAGTCACTATATTATTAAAAAGTATATGTGATATAACCAACTGATATAATAACCTATAAACATATGTATAGAAAATTGATATCCATTTTATCCCATATAGACACGTACCAAATGGTTAAACAATCATAACCCAAATATGCATACACATTATACTGTGTTCAAATAGAGAGTTGGGAAAAGGGAGTAGTCAACAGTCTATTCCTTCACTAACTAACATATTGGTGAAAACACTCAGAGAAAAAAGAATTTCATTTTTGGATTCCTAACTAACCTAGTTGGTGGATAGAATAAAATAAAAAATATAAGTAAATAACACACAAAAACATAATGTGGTAAAATAACATTCCATATACATTAATTTAATTTTTCATTACACATGAATCACAACTGCCACCACTAAGGTCTAAAAATGAGATTTCCTAATATCAAATAAGCATTAATATTTAATATCATTGATAATTTTCATTTAGTAATTACGAACTACTAATCATTCATTAATCCCATTTTATATTCTGGTTTGTTCATTCTATTTCATCAGAAGCCAATATGATTTTATAATTCAGATTTAAATTTATAGATTTACATTCCATGCTCTTAGAGAATTAATTCCACCCATAAAATTGTTTCCAATTAGATATCAAGACCGTCATCAACACCCATCCCATTGGTTCATTTATTATCCTATTTTTATTTCTATAAATTGAGTATTCAAGGACTCAACTAGAATACACACAATGAATATACAAAAAATAATTCCTAGGAAATTTTTGTCACAATCTTAGAAATAAATATTACCAGTCATCAAATTAACCATCAATCAAACAGAAAAAAACATCATGAAGGCCTTACGCTTAACCCAAACCAAGAAACACAACCATCTAATAAACTCAAAATCCCATATCTCATCATGTTACATCAATTATAGACCCATAAAAAATCATAGACATTGTATTATAACACGGATATAACTTCCAAGATCTTTTTTATATATCAATAAAATATATTTTTAGTAAAACGTACTAAAGGGACTCGTGATGGCTAGGAGGTGAGACCACCGACTTGCCGATGGCCCAAATCTACGCTGGAGCCTGGGAGATGCCGAACAGAGTGGTTGTGAGAATCGAGTCCATCCCTCTACCAATTCCACCCGGTCACAACATCATATGAGATGGAATCACCCATTAACTATCCTTCCAACCACACAATTATGGACATTGTTTCATTTTATTTCTCATCTATAACAAACATCACCTTTTCCAATAATATTTCATATCATGAAATAATCCTACACGACATGATCCATCGTATTGAAGCATTTTTCGTTGTTGATAGTTCATAACTACACCACATAACCAACTTCCACATCAGTACATTCCCCACTGAGCCAACGTTTCAATTCAAACACCACCCTTTACTCCAAAATCCTTTTATTAGTACCTCTAACATATAAAAAATGAAACGTAATGGGTCAGCGTGGGATGGACTTTTACAACACTAGAGTTATAAGATCAAACAAACCTCCTCCTCTCCAATGAATGATTCCAGTCAATTTAAGATCAAGTCCATTAAAACCCAAATAATCATCCAACCATGCTACAAAATACCCAATGAATGGTTTCACCACATTTTCCACGAAATCGACTAGTAGGCATCATGATAGGTATATCACTAAAAATACCCAAATAGTTGTATATAGAGGTGTAATTAAGAAAAAATGGTCTTATTTTGGATGGTTATCATTGGGTATTTATTTTATTTATCATTTTGTCTATATTTTTTTTATTCTAGTTTGTTTTTGTGAAAAATCACAACTAATATTTATAGTTATTTACCTAGGAATGTATTTCCAACCCACAATAATTAGAAACATTACAAATGCCTTGTGATAGACAATATTTTGTATTGGGATATGATTTCATAGATTGGTTCATTAAAAATTGTTATTAGAATGTGATAGTGTAGTTGGTTTAGTTGTTGGGAGAGGTTAGATTATCAAAACATGATAATTAAACCATAAACAAGCATGAGAAACCTATTTATGGTGTAATAACAAGTTACTCGAGGATTCTACGATTTATTATTCCCTATAAACCCTTTCTCATGGTGAATTTTCTTATCTTTTATGGTGAGGTGTCTTAAAAATTTATTTTATATTAATGAGATTCAATTTATTAATTAATTTCATTAAGTTTTAATCATTCAGATTTGTTGTACGTCATTAGTAAATATTTCATCCACTTAGAGTGGTTTTTAAGGTAATATTATTGGTCTTTGTATAATTAATCTTCATTGATATGTTTTTATATATATTCTTTATTATTACGTGATGTGGCTCTAGTGATATTTTTATTTATGAAGGAAAAAATTTATATATATTTTTTAATCACAATTGAACAAATTTAAGAAATTGTTTCTGATATTTTCTTATATTAATAATTTACAGAAGTATGTTTCATAATTTTTTAAAAGGAATGGTTATCATGAAATTAAAAAGAAGAAATAAATAATTATAATTAATATTCTAATCATTAATGTTATTCAGGATTATTTTTTTATATTCCACAAATGTTTTATGGATAACTTATCGATTTGGAAATAAATTTCTAAATGGACGGGTTATATTATGATACATTAAATCATGATTAAAATATATTGTTTGTGTTAACATTAATATATGTAGTTTGAAATCATTATGGTTCAAATTCAATGACTCAAATAAATTTTAAATGTTTTTATTTATGAATTTTCAATAAAGATATTATATAATTAAATTTTATTTACATATATTCATTTTCATTTTTTATTTATTCAAATGTATTTTCATATTGGTTGCCTTGATTTTTTTTCATTGAATATAATGATCATTGGATTTATTATGTTTATGAATAAATTAAATTGAATGGAGACAAATTCAATTTAAAATTCATGAAAATAATCCCATAACCTTGGTTAAATGGTTATTTCTATGATTACTTAATTAGAGATAGGATTACATTTTTTGTTGATTAGTTTTTTCTTTGCGTAGTTATAATATATATGGAAATTTAAAAAAATCTTTTGTTTAAGAAAATATTGATAAATTATTGCTAGGTTATTTTCAAGAATTCGGAGTTTAATAATATTGATGTATTTTGGTTAAAATCACTTTAGTATGTTACAATTTTCCATGGTTTTTTATTCCACTAGGTATTTGGTTTGAAATAAGAAATTTGTTTTTAAATTCCTATATAAAATTGTTTTCAATGAATGAAATTTTACAATGATTTTAAATGGATTTTTTATATAATACTAAACTACCCAATGTATAAGAAGTAAGGGTTAAAAAATAGTTTATTTGAATGTTTTACAATGATTTTATGGTAAAATTCATAATTGAAATTTATAAATCATACTTTCATTTAACATTATACCATTTTATAAATTTTAAAAGGAAAAAACATATATTTTGAAATATACCTTGTTTATATAATGGTTTTTTATATTTATTATCTTTATGTTGTAAATAGTTTAAGATACAGTTTCAGGATTTGCATGAAATTTTATTTTTTGAGTTGTCCCCTATAATTGCACAAAGGTTGTGTGGTGACTGTCTGTACAAATTTATTATTTTTATGATTCAAAAATATTTTCTACCGATTAATATTTTTTTAGAATCAATTATAATTGGACTGTTAAGATATTTTTAGTAAAATATTTAATCTTCTTTGTGATTGGATGTTTTTTTGAAGTATGATATTTTGTTATCATGGAGAAATTTAAAATTTAATATAGTTTTTGTATGATGTTTTTAAAAAACAAATACTTTTGGCTATACATGGTTTTCAATAGTCATGAATTTGATGATTTTTATTATGAAGTGTTGGGTTTATAGGAAATGTTTGGTGTTGATTTATTTTTTGGTGGTGTTTGGTTGATTTTAATGAGAATATTTTTTTTCAAAGATTTAACAAATTATTCCCTCAATATAATTTTTAATATTTAAATAAATATATATATATATATATTGAGATTAATTTGTTGGATGGTTGAGTATTTTTAGATGGGTGTTTTATGGATTGATATTTAGAATGTATATAACATTATATTTATAAATTTGTTGGTGAATTTTGTTATTTCATGGGAAATGGTTTGATGATGGTTCTAGATCATATAAAATTGTTAAGATTGTTTATGGTCTTCTAACCATGTAAAAAAGTTCCAAGGGTGGGGTGCATTTGGTTTTTTTTCTTGATTACAATGTGTTTACTTTGAAATGGCTAAATTCCTGAAAAACTATTTTGATGATTAAAATGGGATATAGTGGTATATTTTTCATATTTTTGGGATTTAATGTTTATATTGGTTGAATAACATTTCTGGAAGATGATATTTTATATTAATTTTTGGCTTTGTTGGGGATAAAAATTATCTTTCAAGAATCAAGAACAAAAACTGAAACCTAATACCTTTGTTATTCTATTAAAATCATAATGTATAAAATATTTAAGATTTAATGATATAACTTACACCCTTGATGATCCGGACTTTCCATGATTAACATGAGCCTTATTTAGATCTCTTAGGAATAGTGAAAGGTCCCCTCCCACTTAGGGTGTCTATAGACCATGGGAATATCACATTGCTCTGGTAGAATCTCTCTCGACTTTTAGTGACCTAAAACCTTGTGATTAAATAATAAAAAAAATAAGGTCATCAGAGAATTTGATTTCAATTTTTCAATGGTTTCAACAAGGATACAAGTCACAAACTAAAATCATTATAAACTATTTCATCCAAGGGTCCATTATATAAGATCAATGTTTATCCGAATAATTTAAACATTTCATAAATTCTTCATGGAATAAAACTATTTATAACCTGGGTATCATTATTTTTTAAAACATAAATCAATTGTCTTATATGTTCAAAAAGTTAAGTTATTTTCCAAAAAGGAAATATTATGGATCCTTTGTTCTAATGAATCACAACACACTTTTATTTTAGTGTTTCTTAATTCATAGACGTGTTAGTTATATTTTTCACATATATTTTACTTCTAGTTATATATATTTTGATGAAATGAATGAACCATATTATATTCCAACCTACATGATGTTTTATAGAAATTTTTTTTCAGAAGAAGAGGATATAATTCTTTGGTGTTTACAAATAAGCCCGTTGATCATAAAAATTACTATTGTGAGTTTCTTACAATTATATATTTAAATGAAGGCTGATACTTTGAGGAATGGAACTAAGGAAGTGGATAATGAGTTTTTTACATCATGAAGTTAAGAATCACCTTACATCATTGAGTTCTTATGATTATTGTGTTTTCCTTTGTTATCACTATGAGTTTCCTTTTTGATGATTCATTATAAAAGGTTATAATTTTCGTTTTTTATTTTTCTCTCTAATCACTATGATAGATGATATTCCATGTGTAATATTATTTTTCTAATCATTATATTTTGATTATGTCTAATATTGGATATATTACTTATAAACATGATGATCAAATAGGATATTAGAAATAGAGCTTCTTACTACTCACAATATGTAGAAAAATTTCTTTGTGCATATCATATACCTTATGATGGGATAGATTGAATAAGTTCCTGATGTGGAGTTTTTGTGCCTTTTTTCAGCTTTCCACATTTCTTATCTCTTGTGGATAAAATTTAATAGTTAATGTGTATAGGAAATGGTTAGTATAATATATCCTTTGTAAGATTTTTTATATTTTTAACAATCACTCTAAGTTTTTTTAATTGGATTATTTAATATTTTCTTAAATTGACTTTATTGGTTAGGTGTTTCATTTGTGATAATTTTACTTTTTATTATGTGTACAGTTTATTAATTTTTGTACTCTTATTTTTTTCGGGTTTTCTAACTTCATAAAATTGTACAATTTATAGTCAGTGATAATTGTACGTTTGTTTTTTACTTCAATTCACCCCCTCATGATGCATCCATAATCATATTATCTTAGACAACAAAAATTATTAATCGATATCATCATATAATGAATAAATAATTATGATATAATTTGAAGAAAAATAATTAGGTATCCATTATGATATCACATATCATGATAATCCCATTTAGGTACACTATAACATGGGGAATTTCAACATTTAATGGTGTAACCTAAGGATGACCCTGACACGGTCTAAACCACCATGCCAAGGAGATGCCTTTATTGTATAATTCCCAAAAACTCAAAATTTCTATATGTCCTTATATATTTAGTGAAAAATCATGTAATGTCACATAATCTTGAAATATTTTTAATAAATATCCTAAAAAACATTAAGATATCTCAAAAATATATTTTGGAATAGAAATAATTCATTTTCACAAAATAGTATGTAATAAGTAATTACATATGAAAATTCATCTATAAATTCAACTAGATTCCACCCAAAATAATTTTACGGTATCTCTCAATGTTTTATAAACCTGATCCACATTTTCACAGCCACAAAAGTGTGACCCCACAATACATTATATCATTGATTAAAATTATGAATAACTGAATCTATCAACGTATTAAAGGAGAGACCTCTAGAAAAGAATCAATTCTAATCATCCTATAAGGGGTTTGGTATGATATCTATTGAAAACATGTATCTTTATACCCACATCCATTAGTTGTGTCATATGAAAGTATTCATTTTATTGTGATCTCATTGAACAAGATATCACATAACATGGGAAAATATTATGGAAACCCTGTATAGAAACTCATACATTCTCATTAATCCATGTATAACTAACTAGGTCAATGAATACATAACACATAATTCATCATAAGTATATGAGAACATAATATTCCCATAATCCAAATAGATAAGTACATCATCTATATTTTCACGGTATGATTGTACACTTCCAAATCAATCTTAATTGAAGTCATATATGACATACTCATCATATAAAATCACTAATCCTATCATGTTTAAGACCCAACTGATGACATGATCAATAACATTAAAAACCCCCAAGATTATCTAAGACGCTAGGAATTCATAATATAGGTATTAAATAATGATGTTTCTCATACTATGTATCCATTAAAACATGGTTTTCATGAATTGATAATGTGTAAAATGCACCCCTAGTATACCAAAAAAATATTCTATGGAACTCCATATGGTATATACATTAGGGGTTATCCAACAAAAAACCCCATTTTGTCCCTCGTGATCATATTTTTTATCCCTATATGAAATAATACTCATTCTAACATTGAAATTTATTCACATCTTACAACAATCCATGTAAATATTAATTATTGTTAAATTTAAATTTGAGAAGTTAATTATCATTACACATAAAATAAGACACATATCAAATATGAATGCCATGAACCAGGTTGGGCTGCCATTAGACCCAACACCCAACATAGCATGTGACACGACCCAAGAGGTGAGAATTTCCTCCCAGTCTAGATACAATAATTTGGAATCAAATATATCATATTGGAAATGATTTATCATAATAAACTACTAAATTAAATAATACAAATAGGGTACACAACACGACCAAGAGGATCTATAAACACTGAATATAATAAATATAGCAGCAATATCCAAATACTATAGTAAATAATTGAAATCAAACAAAAAATATAAACTAAAACCAAACTAGGAATGACATAATCAAAACATTACCTCTTTTTCACCATCAACGATAAGAACCAACCAACTATATAGGAAAACCTGAATAGTAACCGAACCTTGAAACAACACTGGTATACTGATACCAAGTTCCATAAGTAGGGTGTGAGCATTAACAAATTAGTTAATATACACCACAAAATCCAAAAATTTCAGTTCCCAAAAGTTCCCATAAAAAATTATATGAAATAGATTTATAAAATTGGTTTTTATCATTGAAAATAACCAACACCGCTTTATGGAAATCCCACATTGAAAACAAAACACAATTTCCCATCATAAAATAATTAACTCTATAAATAAAGTTTTGAAACCGGCTTCTAGATATAAAAATATGATCCAAATAAAACATAAAGGAATGTAAAGTACTATATAACAAGAGAAATAGGGTATAATATATATGGCCAAAAGAAAAAGTAAAATAGTACATGTGATGTTAGTATATTATAATTAAACAAGTAATCAAAATGCCATAAAGAAAATAAAGAATATACAGATATGAACTCATGGGAATTTCATGAAAATACATGTTTTAGTATCACTTTCCAGTGCATGGTACCTTTCTATAATCAGTAATAAACTGGCTACTATAAACTAGACACACCAGTAGAAAAGGCCCATCTGGCCTCACCATAAATCCAGAGGTAATAGTCTGTATAAATGAGACCCTAAAGAAACATTCACTCAACCCTCTCGATGATACCCATGAATATCATGATAACGGTACACATATAATTATGATATCCTCTCATTCATATTATAGACCAATAACCAACAAATTACACACTTCTTCCTAGCCCAGACTCTAACACCTACTGTGAAGAGGCTCTCTCCTTAGAGAGACCACTAAAGAGAATCCCAACATAGCTTGAGTCATACACAAGTTACAAAATGGCCTACACATGATATGTTTTTGAAACCCAATCTAACAAACAACACAAGTTTTCAACTTATCCCCATATTTTACAATTTCACCCAATTTCTAGAAAATTCCATTATTCTCAAACTCATTTTAAAATAAAGTCGACAATAAAACACATACATGGGAGGTCCAAAGTGTTCCTTCTTATGTCATGGGGGTTACCCATCATGTTTAAAAGTAATATATAGGAAAATATTTAGAAAAAACATTATGAAACCACGATTTAAGGTATTTTGGAATGAAGAATCCATCTATATAACATTAAAAATTTTAATATAATGCATTTGTAAGATATAGTTAAAGAGAGGTGGAATGGAATAAAAGGTGTTTTGAAATCTAGGTTTTAGGATTGTTCCATCGTTGAGGTGGCATGTCTTCATACGGTGAAGATATGGCATGATGAGGATCATCACCTGTCCCTTTTTCCATAGATATGGGCTCTTGTCGAATATACCATTCCTTTTTTCTGACCTGACCGGCATCATTATCCTTTAAAGAAGGTTGAATTAACCATGTGGGGAACTGATGGCCCTAGTGGGTGATTTCATGGGGCGAAAGCACTCATGCAACTGGTCCTTATCAGATATAAATTCCTCAGATGGTCTCCATTGGGTTTATTTGTGGAGCCAAGAATGCCCAATGACCCTGGTATCCATGATACATGGAACTTATTTCCAAAGGAAGGTGCTCGTCGTCTGACGATTTGGCCAATGACACTAGAGGACTCCATTGGTCAAGACAATGGGAGGTCAAGGTAACCGCACCCTTCCTAGGGAGTATTGTTTCTTGTTCCGGGACTCTCTTATATATTTAAGTTGTGTTCATATGTTCATTAATTCTTGGTTCATTCTTGAAGAGTGTGTCCACGGTCTTCCCTTGGTCCGCAAGATCACCGTGAGCATGCATATGATTGATTCCACGGAGGTGATGCTGACATAGCCATATTGTAAGGCACTCTGGAGTTTATCATCATACATGGGGGACAGAAGGTGACTTGATGTTGGGATCGATGCCACAAGGAGTGCTTCCTACAAATCATCAAGAATGAAATCAGAACCCACATAGTTCAGACTGTGAGGGGATTACAAATGGAAGCATCCCATTTTACACAGAAGATTGGGTGGACCCTTTTTGGATAGGCACGACTTTTTGAGATTGGGCCTTTTGGAATGTGTCCTTTTTATCCTGTTTTGATCACTAATAAGAGTTCTCATGGTTCATATATTTTGGGGCTTATGCATGGAAGTTTCCCATTTGAGAAACATAATTTGGCAGACCCTTTATGGGAGGGAACCCTTTTGAGCTCGGGAATTCTTGCAGGCATCCTACATATCCTGGTTTAATCAAGTACTGGAGTTCTCAATGTTCAAATCATGTGGGGCTTACACCTGGAAGTTGATCATTTGAGGAAACATGATTGGGTGGAACCTTTTGGGATGGGTAGCCTTTGGAGATCGGGCCTTCTGGTAGGCATCCTATGTATCGTAATCTGGTCATGAATCAGAGTTCTTGTAGTTCAGATCATGTGGCTATTATGCATGGAAGCTGTCCATTTGAGATAACGTGATGGGGTGGACCCTTTTTGGATGGTCCCCCTTTTGAGATCATGCATTCTGGAAGGCGTTATATGTATCCTGGTCTTTTCAAGAATCAAAGTTCTCATAGTTCATATGGTGTGCTGATTTTTTAATAGTCACAATCCTCCAAGCCTATGTGATTAATGCTCATTATGAGAAATAAGTGGTTTTGAAATATTCAACAATTCACATGCCTCCTTCCCTGTTGGTGGGTGAGGGAGAGCCCGTGGCAGAAGAGGTCGGTGCGACTGTGGGCGAGGGAGGGGAGCAATTAACCATTCAATATGAAAAGGAATCAAAGGTAACACGGACCAACCCTGAAAGATTGTGGATATACCTCAGTGGGAGGGCCCTATATCATGTTATGGGAAGGTGAGGAGTTTTGTCTTCATCAAAGGGGGAAGCGAACATAACCCCTTTGACTGATTACTTTTCCTGATTGAATGGAAAATAAAGTCATCACCCCTAATCTCGAGAATGGGGAGGTTCAAATCAGCATCACAAGGTTGGACTCTGGGTTACCGTATGAATTTTTCCTTACAGGAATTCCCAAAGCCTGCACCCTTTCTATGAGGGCCTTTGTGACTCCGCTTACCATGGGTATGTAGACTCAATGGGGAGCGATGATGGGCCCGATGGCCTGATCATAAAATTCCTTTGGCTTTTTAGGAGTCTCTAGCCTAGCGCTAGAGGACTGGTTAGAATATGGATTTTGGAGGACTAGGCAGTAATGGAGGAGTGAGGTTGGAACTGGAGGGAACAATACCCAAAAACCCCCCATTCTGCATACTAGTATCTCATGCGGGATGGGGAAGGCTCCGCATACCATATTGGTATGCGGGAAAGAGGGACATCTGCATACCAGAGTGTTACATGGGAATGGGTATCGCCAACCATGTACCAAATTGGTGCGTGGCTCACCGTGTTTCATTGGGTTATATCCTTGTACCAATTGTGTACACGACGCTGAGTTCATTCCACGTAGCGGTACACTACACGGAGCACCATATTGAAGGAGGGTCTGGGGAATTACCATCCTTATGAAATTCATTCACGATAAGCCTTTAGTTTCTGGTTTACCAATTGGGTTTTTGGTTCCATTATTATTATTCAATTCCACCATTTTTTTGGTACACAACAGGTTGTACCTGTAGAGGAAGTGGTTCAGAGTCCGTGCTTCACCGATGAAACAATATGGAAGCCAAAGTGAAACCTTTGAATTTCCCTCAAGAATTCCTTACTCATCCTACCCTATATCCATCTTCTTCTTGACACCTTATTTCTTCTTCTATTGTGCTCCTTTTATAGATCATAATAGGGATCATATCTATTGGGCACACAACACCATTTTCAGAGGCCCATTGAAGCAATTATCTAACCTATGGAAGACTCAGTCAACTAGGGTTTGCAAAGAATTTGGTTCATGATAATGGTTCACAGAACCCTGCTCGTCCACTTAATCTATGAACTGATGGGTTCGCGGTATAGTACGCCGAGAATCTTCCATGAAGAACTCGTTTGGTTGATGCGGTTCACGGTTTTCCCTACTTAATAGCCATTGTTTCGCAAGACAGCGGTTCACGATGTGTCCCACATAACTAGAATTTCACAATCCATCTTCACATACCTTTCCTGGTGATGGTATGCTTGCCATTTGAGAACATGAATTCCTTCATGTTCTTTCAATGAAATACAACTCAATATGAGTCCTCTTGCATTGATAATCTTATAGAAGTTATTGATTCCTTCTAAAAACGATTAGAGGGGTATTTATTCTCTTTCTAGTAATTTTTAGGACCCTACAAATTCCCCCATCAGAATAGTGTTCGTTCCGAACAAAAATGGGACTATATGTATTTAGAAGTGGTGCTGAACTGAAATGGTTCGCGGTAGAATAGGTAGACCCTGTAAGAGGGGACCACACCTATATATAAGGGCCCATGTCATTTTTCTTTTATAGTTGTCATAGAAAAAAGTGCTCCCAATTTACCGGCCTCCTTCTCTTTCGTGTACAGTGGTCCTTGTGAAACCTGTGTTCACGAACTGCTCTGTACGTTTCACGAACTAATTTCCTCACAATTTCCCCATCCTCGTACCAAATTTTGGTTTATGTGAATGGGACTATGGAAATTTTAAAACATAAAATCTGGGTTTCACATGGAAGAAGGCTACACTGATGAATTGTTGCATATTGAACTTCGATCGGCAAACCAAACCTGAAAAACTATTTATACGGTCTTTAAATTTTAATAAACAACTTCTAAAAACAAACTTAACAGAGGTCGAGGTTCGTGGTTTCTACATTCTGTGGACCGTTCTGTTCACTGGACAATGGTTCGCGGGCCTATGCCTTGCGGTCATTCTGCGTACCATGGATGTACTTGGTGAGTTGCATCCACATACCATAGCTGTAGGTGGACAACTTCCACATGTTATGTTGTACTCATAATGCTCTTAACGCATAGCATTTTTATGAACAATATGTAGAGCCTTTTACAGGCATGTTTTATGTTCTTTAGACACTTTTTCCATATCAATATGTATCCTCCCAGATCATGATTACCCGTGTCCTTATTAGAGCATCCACATAATTCTGACCCACACATGGGGGAAAAGGGAATTGTTTTGTTGGTGGCTGGGCTAGGATGTCGAATTCGAATATCACTATGTATCCTCCGATAGAAGGAATCAAGACACACGTAGTTATGGATGTTCCCTACAAACATTTGTTCGATGTTTTAGGGACACTTAAAGAAATTTTGGTTTTACATTATTTGGGTGCCAGGACTACTATACTCCCTTATGGTTTACTTGCGTAAGAGAATCCATACCATTGGTCTTAATCTCACATGAGTTCTACTCGATGTGAGAAACAAGGAGTGGTTATAGAGTTTCCTTTTCAAGTTTGAAGTGATAGAGAATATTATGGGGGCCTTTTCATTTTCTCTCCTGGTATGGCTGGGCCAGAATCAAAGATCGAGGTGTCGCTATGTATCCTACGAGGGTAGGAATCATGTTATACGTTGTTTTGTGTGTGCCCAATACCAGTTTGACATGGTCTTACGGGCATGGGCATTTTTATGCTACCCATCATGGTTGTCTGGATTTCTATGTTTCCCCATAGTTATCCTTCATAGGAGAATCTCTATCACTATTCCTAAGATCAAGGGAGTTCTACTCAGTGTGTGAAACATGGAGTGATAATGGTATCATTTACGAATATGGTTAGATAAGGTGCATGATGGAGGCATTTTATTATTTATGGGGGCTAGTCCAGGATCGAAGATCAAGGCATCACAATGTATCCTGTGAGAGAAGGAATAAAGCCACAAGTAGTTCGGTGAAAGATCATGCAGATTATTGTAATGAAATTAGGACGTTTTATGCTACATAGTTTAACAACTTACGGCCAGGTAATGTTCCTTACAGTTTAATGTCATGTGGAAAAGATGATGACTCATTTTTTAAGGTCTTTGTGTTTTTACCATAACATGGGAGTATTTATTTATGACTCATCGTATAAGGTCGTAGAGTTTGGACCATGACATGGGGGGAATTTTTTTATAACTCATAGTTTAATGTCTTAGAGCTCACACATTAACATTGATGATTTTTTACTCATATTTTAGGGTCTTAGAGTTTGGACCATGACATTGGGGGATGTTTTTACTCATGGTTTAGGGTAGTAGAGCCTGAAATTTTGATATGAGAGGGCATTTTTATGACTCATAGATTCAGGTCATAGTGTTTGGACCATGACACAGAGACATTTATATGAATCAATGTATAGGTTCTTAGAGTTTGGACCTTGATATGGGAGCATTTTTTACCTCATATTTTTAGGCCTTAGAGATTGGACCTTATCATGGGTAAATCCTTTATGACTCATTGTTTATGGTCATAGAGTTTGTACCATGGGGAAATTTTTAACTCATAGTTAAGGGTCTTAGAGTTTGGAACATAACATGGGGACATTTTTATGAGTCATGGTTTAAGGTCATAGAGTTTGGGCCATAGCATTAGGGATTTTTATGACTCGTAGTTTAGGGTCGTAGGGTTTGGACCATGGGGAAATTTTTAACTCATAGTTTAGGGTCATAGAGTTATCACCTAGACATTGGGTCATTTTTATGAGAAGTATTTCTTTACGAAATTTGCATTTGTGGGAGCCATTATGAGCTTTCCATCCATTGATATTAGGGCGTACACTCTATTGTAAAAGACCCTATGCATGACATATGGTCCTTCCAACTTTGGTTCAAGATTTAGGGGATTCTTACCTAGTATCGTCGAGGATCTGAAGAGTAAAAACATTTCTCCTTCAATGAATTATTTAAGGAAAACCAATTTTTGATGGCTCATGCAATCTGACATTGGTATATTTCCATATGGTGCTTAGTGTGATGCCTTTTTTCATCTAACAGCTCCAATTCATCAAACCGTCTTTGGGATTGCTCCTCTATGGACAGTTGATCGCAAATGGCAACATGAAGTGAATGAACTTGGATTTCAATAAGTAACACCACCTCTACCCCACATATTAGTGAGTGCATGGTTTCCTGAGTGGTGGTGCCGATCGTGGTTCAGTAGGCTCAAAAAGTATGAAGGAGCTTTTCTGGAAACAATTTCTTATCCTTATTGACCATCTTTTGATGTATGTTGGACATATTCTTATTGAAAGCTTCTATCTGCCCATTGACTGCTGAAAGGTAGTGGGATGACCGTTTGGCCTTGAATCCATATTCCTGGTACAGTTTATCCATCTTAGCAGAGCAAAAGTTGGTGTCGTTGTCCATCAGTATTTTATGGGGGACAGGAAATCTGGCGATGATGTTTCCCTTCACAAAGCTGAAAATGTTTTTCTCCTCGACTTCCTTAAGGGGTATAGATTAAAACAATTTAAAAAAGAAGTCGGTTTCTATGAGTGTGAACTTGAATTTTCTAGGTGTAGCGGGAGGATACGGTCCCACAACATCCATCCCTCATGTGAAAAAAGGCCAATAGTATTTAGTCGCATGAAGAATCTCTGAGGGGCGGTGTATGAAACTAGAATGAACATGGTAGGAATGGAACTTCTTAGTGAATATGTATAAATCATGTATCATGGTGGTCCAGTAATACCCAAGCCTCCAGATTTGGTGAGAGATCATGGTTATTGACTGGTGTGCTCCACAAGCTATGGAGTACACTTCTTTCATGACCACATTAGTCTATTCTCCATCAATGAACCTAAGAAGGAATCCATCGAGGACTTGTTTATAGAGGACATTCTCTTTGTTAAACCCAATGTACATGGTAAAATTGACTACCCGCCTTCAGACCTACGCCTTTTTAGTCCTAACTTGGGGGAGTTCCCCATTTCAAATGTAATTTGTAATGGGTGTCATTCAACTGGTGGTATGACCATATGACCCAAGAATAGGGCTAAATTCATTAGTTTCCTCTATATTTTTCTAGATGAATGACAAGAACATCCGATGGTGAGCAACGAAGATGACAGTTTCATCCTAATCGGGATTATCCAAGGTTGTGGATGAATTTTCCAAAGCGTCGACTTGAGAATTATATGATATGGGGACATCAGTCAATGTTGGTTTT
Organism: Viscum album; assembly: GCA_963277665.1. Taxonomy (NCBI): domain Eukaryota; kingdom Viridiplantae; phylum Streptophyta; class Magnoliopsida; order Santalales; family Viscaceae; genus Viscum; species Viscum album. The sequence continues at coordinate 1,763,999,161 of OY728125.1, forward strand.
GATGGGAATTATGTCATCAGTGCCCAAATATGGTTCATCATAGGAAACAATACATTTTTCTTGATATCATAGTCACTATTGACCTATTTGATTACTAGCTCTGAATCAACCATTATTTTTAGGTGTTTGGATTGCACCAGAAGTGCTAATTCCAGGTCTACAATGAGGGCCTAATACTCCACATCATTGTTCGTACACACTTCAATAAGGTGGAAAGAGTAAGGAATGATGGCATTTTTGGGAGATACATGCAAAACATCCAACCCAACTTTGTTAATCTTGGGATCATCCATCCTTTCCCTATCGGGCTTCAGGTTACACTATTGTAGTGAATTTCCCATATCTGGGGGTTCTCTTGGATAGAAAAAACTTCGTCATTTGGATGTTCAGTATCAAATGGTGCCATCTATTCTAAGGGGTTCTTGTCTAGGAATTTTGATAATTCCTAGCCTTTTATGGCCTTCTAGGGATTGTACCGTATGTGAAACTGTTGCGGGATGACCGCGCATCGTGATAGGCGCCTATTTAGCATGGGATAGTTGAGGATATACTTGAGAGGGTTGTAGCGGGAGACCAGGTAGAACTAAAGGTGTTTTAGGTAATGCCTGAGCTTCTGAACTATATAGACTAGGGAAAGACAGGTTTTTCAATCTTTGAATACTGAGTTTCAGCATCAATCATTGTCTGGATGAGGTAGTAAACGATGTTATCACTTCCAACATAATTATTTTGTGTGAGGAATGCACCTAATTACCGTTCTATGGCAGTTACCTATAAAATGAATGGTCTCCCCTCAACTGGCAGCATGATAATCAGCAGGCTTAGGAGATATCTTTTTAGGTTGTAAAATGATTTTTCACAATCATTATCCCATTAATACTGACTAAATACTAACATTTTTATTGATTTGTCGAATGAAAGCCACAAAACAATGTGTCAAGGGGGTCTAAAGTAGTAAAGGGCCATAGCATCATTAACAATAAAATTGATTCCTTCCATGGGAAAGGAGCCCAGGTGAAGGAAATATGATATTCATTGGGCCGTCAGAGATATAGTTTCCAAAACATCAGTGGTCGTCTTGCCTTCCCGCCAAGTATGAGTGATTTCTGTTTGGAGTCCCATGAGCTATTTACACTTCCTAATCATGTAAGCAATGTAACAAGGGTACTTATTCATGCAAGACAATGCATTATAGAGGATCATTGAGTCTGTCTCCACTACCTTAATGTTGATATGCCTTTTTTTCATAACTCCATCCCATTGACCATGGCCATGGCCTCTGCCTGCACAACATCGCCCCTCCCATACCGAGTTGAGAAAACAGCAATGAATGACCCCTCCCTATCTCTGATTACGCCTCCACCACGCATCTCCTCATTGATAAGATAACTGTCTACATTTAGTTTAAAACCACAGCTGGGCCATCGCCAATGGATCCAATTCCCCTACCTTGCCTACTGTCATGGTTCGATACAATATGATTCAGAAGAGAAGTCCTTATCGACGGAGCATCCTAGAAATCGATGCACAAACCGGCCAGGTCTAGCAGCGTATTCCTCATTTTGAAGGTGATGTTGGTATGAGAACATGTTGTCTCATTGTGGTGAGCATCGTTCCGAGCCTTCCAGATGGTCCAGAAGCCCACCATGAGGATAACGGCCCAACCTTTCCCCTTCAGACCCTGATCACCCACCCCATGGAACCACAAACTAAAGAAATCATCCAATGTTCCACCTTGATTTTTTCAGCTAGTGAAGTCTCTGTGCGCCTACCACACCCATATTTCCCAGTCGCTATCCATAAATAGGTTTCCCACCTTTTCATTTTTAGGATCCCTACAGAAGTAGAACTAAGAACCCAGACTAACCCCCATGCATTGAATTCTATCATCCATGGGTAAAGCATTATGTCTCACTCTACACAAAAAGGAAAATAAATTTAGAAAACACCTATTTGATCCACAACATCTCCCCATGGGTCAACATTAATAGGAATTGTCCTCACACGAATGAAATCATTGATTGAGAACTCTCTCGACATGGAACCAAGAAAAATGAGTCTATCTGGATCATCGCTAAGCACGATATTGTTGAAACAGATCTATTGGTCCTCATCGAGGTTGGACTGAATAAAAACAGGATGATCACAAGCATCCCAGAAGGAAATAAGAGGTGTAGGGCAGCCTGGAAACCACATCCTCCAACCCCCAGTTATGCTCCCTAAAATTTATATCACCTTTTCCCACTAGCCAACGCGATAGAGGTCTCAGGGTCTCAATATACGGATGGATAATCTTCCATATCTTTAAAGGGTTTGATCTATGTCTGTTAAAATCCTGACCACATCTATCTTTCATGATCATGCCCCAAATGGTCTTTCCTTCAATAGCCTTCCACGTGAGATTCGCGTGTAACCCTTGCATAGTCAAAGAAATTCTGCTAATATCGATTCCACCTTCAGAAATAGGTCTTTCCAGGCACTCCCCTGAAGCCCAGTGGTGTCTCCCTTCCACCCTCTCATCCCATATATAATTCCACCAAAATTATCTTTATGTTAGTAATGACCCTTTTGGGAACCCTCAGGGTGGAAAGAATGTGCTTGGGGATAGACACTAGGACACTCTTAACAAGAGTTATGCGACCACCAAAAGAAAGAAACTTGTTCATAAAATTGCATACGTTCCATGTGATCTTTCTAATGATATTATCAAATTGATTCACATAGATAGAGTTTGGACTAACCGGTGCTCCAATATACTCCATTGTAAAACTCCCTCTTTTCATATTTAGATTGGCGTCAAGGGTCCTTTCCCTCCTGCTTGAGAGCTTCTTTATAGTGAAGTAAAGGCTTTTCTACCTATTGAACACCTACCCGCTCCAATTACAGTAATAACCAGGTATTTGGTTCATCCCAATCACTGATCTCATTCTACCATTGATGAATAGAATCATTTCATCTGCAAACATCAGGTGCAAAGTGCCCCTGGAGCATGCCGGTTCCTGTATGGAATAATTTTCACAATGTGAAGCCCTCGATTAATGGAGTAACTTAGGGAATATGGAGATAGGATGAGAATAGTGGGAGAGAGGGGATCCCCTTACCTAAGCCCTATATAGGCCTTGAGGAAACCAAATTGCTTTCCAATAATAGAAGTTGAGATCCAAGTCGAGCTGAAGCACCGAAACATAAGGTCCCTAGTCCAGTTGGAAAACCCCATGCATGTCAAAACCCTTAGAATAAAGATCCATTTCATACTATCATATGCCATTGTCATGTCTAATTTAATCACTAGATTACTCCCGAAGTCTTTGTTATAGATTTCACTAATCATATTCTGCACTATTCCAATCACTCCCTGTATTGACCGCCCCTTAATAAAACCATGTTGCTCTGGAGTCATCCATGATATCAAGTAGGGATCCATCCTTCTGTTAATAATACTTTCAAGAACCTTTCACATAAAGTTACACATACTTATAGGATGGTACTGATCAATGTATGGGAGATTTCACACCTTCGGGAGTAAAATAATCTTTGTTGCACATGAAATACATGGAAAATTCCCCCCTTGGAAGTAGTATTTTACTAATCTCACCATATCCCCCTTGACAGTTTCCCAAGAAGCCCTGTAAAAAGAACCTGGAATGCTGTGTGGCCCTAGCGCACTATCCGAGTTCCAGGTCTAGATCCCCTCGCATGTATCTTCTTCATCCGGAGGTCTACTCAAGCTTTCATCCACCTCTGCCGACACACCTCTTGGGATGTCATCAAAAACATCTGGTGCTCCACTTGGATACCCTACGCACATGTTTCGATTGGGGCCTTCTAGGAGATCATAAATGCTACCACTGTCCATCTCCCCCACTTCCTGACGATCATTACTGTAAGCTCCATCCTCCCTTAAGATGTTGGGCCTATGGCTGAAACATCATTCTTTTATGCACGCATGGAAGTAACTGGTATTTCGGTCACCCTCCCGAAGCCATCGGACCCTGGCACGCTCTCTCACCACCTGTTCCTATCGCAGAAGGATATCAGCAAGGTGATCCTTTTTCCTCCTTAACTCATTAAATATACTTTCATCATATCCCCTCTTCTAGACATGTCTCGTAGTATTCAACCTCCCTACTGACTTCAAGAAACTCGTGATCACGTGCGGGGAGAGTTTTCCTCCATCTATGTATAAAATGCTTTAGACGCCTTAACTTATTATTGATTGTTATCCACAGGTTCCCCATATGAATGATAGACCATGATTCCCTTACAATATATCTGAAACTTGGTTCCTCCACAAACATTTTTGCAAACTTCATAAACCCTTCTCGTGCTGGTCTTGAACACAAAGAAATGCACAATGGAGAGTGGTCGAAAAAGATACCAGACCAAGTGAGTAACAATGGTGTCTAGAAATATATAAATAGCTACCTCGTTAATTAAACACTAGTCAAGGCAACACCAGGAGCGTATTCTGCTTCGTTGGTTATTTCACCATGTGAAACAGTCTCCCTCATAGCTCGCATCAATAATCCCGTTTCTCACAGTGAATGACACGAACTCTTGGTTGGTGCTTCTAGGAAAAGAACCCCCCCTTCTTTATCCTCCGGATGCACGATAGTGTTGAAGTCACCCCCAACGATCCATAGGAATTCATCTGAGATGATGCCATCCACATCACGCCACAACTCCACCCTATCATGTGCAACAGACTTTGCGTAGAAAAAAGAGATGATGAAATCATGAGGACCTATAGAGACACAAGTAGCCAGATACTGGTCAGATGAACTGAAGAAATCGATCTTAATGTAGTCCTTCCAAAATAGCCATATATTAGAATTATGAGGGTTGCCATGCACATGACCTCGTACTCTGAGCCTCTGTGCATACTCCAAAATTTTTCAGGAAGAATTTTTGGGTTCCAAGATCGCCACCATTACAACTGAATTGTTGAAAAACTCATTAACAATGAAGTCAGATTTAGCCCGATCCCCTAAACCCCGAGCGTTCCAGATGAGGACTTCAAACATTGATACGTGCACATCTAGATTTTACCCCAGACTCTTGGCCCATGGTGCGTGATGTTAGCGGAGATCTCTCCTGTATGCGTTTTTGCTTGATTTGAAGATTTGTGCACACCCCGGGCTCTAGTCTGATGAATCGCGGGTGGCCTAATGGGAACGAGAGGAGATTTTGGGATATTTCCCCTTCACAAACTTGGTCAGGGATTAAGCCAAAGGTCCTATCTTACTATCCACCCTTACAATGAGCACCCTGGAAGCTGCATCCTGAGGGACTCTATCCTCCTCCGTGTCCCGAGACATTTCCATGACTGCGGGAAAAAGAGTCTCCTGGGCGTTCTAGGCCAGAAACGGTAATTTGTCACAAAAACATGTGAATTTCATTGAGGAAGGAAAATAAAAATGAAGGGTTCTTGGTGAATAGACTGATGAACTTAGAATCATGATAAGGAGATCGCCTTTCAAAATCCATTGAGGAGGGATTCAACTACGAGATAAACACTTCATGAGCACGAGGTGAGGCCCACAGTTGCTGAAGGGGAAAATCGCCAATCTGGGCGCTTTCACCTCAGTACATGAAGGGGAAAAAGTCCCCTCTAAAGTTGTGGGCTCTAAACCACCATTGGATGAGGGCCCATACCTAGGCACCACATCGCCCGATCCTGAGGAAGACCCTATGAGCATATGAGAGACTCCTCCAGGAGGACCGGTCGATGCTTGTCGATGAGAAGAACTGAGACCTTTCCTGCACACATTCAAAGAGTGACACTGGAGAAAGTAGACGTAATAGTACCTGGGAAAAATTGAGTACCTAATGTCCAGATTCCAGACAAAATAATATTTCACCCTAAGGGATAACGTCTCCGAGATGGGAGGCGACAAGTCCATCTCGACTCAGATCCTAGCCAATAAAGTAACCTCTCCACTACTAGTGCAGTCATCCATACAAGTAAAAAGTTGTAAAGAATCTCCAATATCCTTGAGGAAGGCGCTGTTCAGGAAGTGCAGCGGGATGCCTAGTAGATAGTGCCAAACCGTAGCATGCATACTTTCCTTCCCCCTATGCACCTCCAAGGACCACTGGACCAAGTTGAAACACCAACGGCCCCAGAAGTGAGGCACCATACACCAGGCCAAAACATAGTCTCCTTAGGATGTAAAGATAAATCAGAAGGATCTCTTATGGAGGGTGGAGATACATTCCGGTTCATGGAGCCCCCATGAATCCTCAACCCGATTGAAGGCCAGAAGGGGCCGGAGGGGAGAACCAAAATCTGCCACAAGGGTCCAATTGAGCCTCACCTGGGCCTCCGTGAAGGCCTAATCTGAAACATCCATTGAGACCCTCGACCCCTCATGCGACACTGTAGGAGAAAATGATTGAATAACCAGAAAACAAGCCTGAGGGGAGATACCCGAAGCTCTGTAGAGAGCCTCATTGAAGGACAGGGACGGTCTGCGAGATCTAGGCACGGGATCTGGGAGATACCCTGAATCAGATGGCGTGACATCCAAAGAAATAGTCCCCAGATTAGAGGACGCGGGAGCTGGAAATGCCACTAGCGAAGGAGGCGCCAAGGGAGTAACCGTCGAAATTTTTGAAAAAACCTGGGGTGAATGGGGCACGTACTCCAAAAGACCCATATGTGTACGAGCTATTATCCCATTAATACGTAACTCCTTTCTTCACGAGCCTGGTGAATGGAAAAATTTACCTAATAGGATGTCTATGAAGCGCCAAATATTGGCAAGGTTCCCTAGGACCTCTCATCTCGGTGAGGTTGCGAGGTAGAGACATGCCAATAATGGATTTTATCTTCTCAGGTTCGACTTCGATTCCATGATGGTGTATGATAAAGCCGTGAAATTTTCCCGAGGTAACACCAAAGGTGCATTTTAAGGGATTAATATTTAAACTGTGTTGTCTCAATTTGTCAAAGATAGTTTCAAGTTCGGCTAGGTGGTTTGAACTCTACCTAGACTTAACCACAAGGTCCTCAACATAACAGTCGACAAATTTTCTCAAAAAAGGCTTGAAGATGCGATGCATGGCGCACAGATATGTGGCACTGAGATTCGTTTGACTGAAGGGCATCACTTTATAATAGAAAACACTTGGAGGGGCCCTAGAAGTGGTAGATTATTCTTCTCCATGGGCCATGTAGATTTTATTGTATCCAGAATATTCGTTCATGAAAGAGGGGGCTTCATATTCATCTATTGCATCGATCAAAAATTCTGTGATCAGGACCGGGTAGTCATCTTTTGGGAAGTTATGATTATTGTCCCTGAAGTCAATGCATATTCTAATCTGCCCATTGTTTTTGATAGGGACTATGTTGTCCAGCCAGATTATATATTGGACCTCATGTATGTAGTTTGCTTTGATCAGTCTATCTACCTCAGCATCTATTTTAGTAGCATGCATTAGGTGGGTCCTTCTGGCATTCTATTTATAGCCCTAATGATCTTCTGGTAAGCCCAAATGATGGGTGGAAACTTCAGGATGAAGGCTTGGAATCTCTATGTAATTCAGGGAAAACACATCTCGATTCTTCTTTAGAAAGGAGGTATATGCGTCATGTTCCTCAACAGACATGGCCAAACTGATTAAAGTTGGTTGTGGGTTATTTTCAGTGCCCAAATTTATCTCCTTAATTTCATCGATGGTGGTGGAAACACCTTCTTAAAATGTGGGAGGGGAATATTTGAGGTCTTCTTCCACTTCTTCTTCTTCATCTTGACCATCTTCACCTTCAGATGGAGAAAGGAATTTTGAGATAAATTCGGCAATATTGGGAAATAAATCGTCTTTTGCCTCAACGTGTGAGGCAAGGGCAGTTTGATGTCCCAATGATGGGTTGAGTGAATCTTCCACAGGGATTTTCCGGACAATATGGGAGTCTTCCCGTTCTTCTATGTCTTTGGACATGGGTGTCATAGCAGAGACCCTGAAGACAACTGAGTCTATATCCAAGATTGTAATTATGCGTTCAACATTGCTAATGGGTAGAACGTACTCCTCCCCAAGCTACTTTAAGGGGTCATCAGAAGCCATCTATAATCTATTCGGGGCATTGATTGAGTCAACTTAGTTGACTAAAATGTGTTTTTCTTCCAACTCATAGAACCTTGTGTCGACGTAATGGGACTCACAAAACTAAAATAGGGATTTATTAGTGTGTAGTGTCCCATTTTTTCCATTAGTGGAACATTTAATACACTAATGGTATGGGGATAGAATTGCAGAATGCTGAAGTAGCCAAGGCCTACATAATAGAACATTGAAGTTCGTACTCTGCTGCACCACTAATTACTCGAAATATGATATGAGATCTCTAAGCCAAGTTTTAATCTTGATTCTTCCCAATGGTTTCTTCTCACTTTTTTTGTATCCCAGTATATTTTTAGTGCAGGGTGTCAAACTTTCTTCATCTTATCCCCATCGACGAAGAATTCTCAGTAGGAGGAGGTTAACTCTAGAGCCTTTTTGGATGAAGATCCTCCAAATATAAACTCCATTTATCTTTCAAGACACATATACAGGTTTGATGTTCCCTTGCATGATGGAATCTTCATCCTTGTCTATAAAACAGATGACATCATGTTATTCATTGGGAATAGTCTCCATTCGGTAGACTTTAGTCGCTGCTATTTCAGCCTTGAACTCTTGGGGACATAGCAAGGCTTCAATGAGTGCAGCCCTAAGATCTATGGACAAACTCAATGCATCCAGGATTGACAGATTTACTGATACTAATTCTCATTGCATTAAAATTTCATACTTTTTCTCTAAAGGCCGGCACTTCCAAGCTCGGGGTTACTCTATTGTAGTCACTTTAGGGGTTTGAGATTTGGAAGATGATGGTTTAGCCTCCGTAGAAGGAGCCAATGGTGCTGTACTCCATTCCATGTTTGGTTGGACCAGTCTTCTTTTTTACCTTAGGCAGTTCAGTACTTTTCCTTCCCCTGATGGATATTCCAAGATGGAAGGGCTTGGGATTCCTCCAATGAGGTTGAAGGAGCATTCCGGTTCTTGTTTCATCTTCCAGAGGGTCTTTCCATGAGTTTCTACGATGTTAACGGTTTTACTTGTGATGTGGCTAGGAATTTAACTCCTACAATGACCATGCCTTCCAGGGAACCTCCAGCCTCTATGTCCTCTTCCCCCACCTCTCCTGTTGGGTGTGGGGAATTCAGGATCATTGCTATAGTATTCATAATAGAAGGGGTCTATCAGGTTAATGACATTAATGGAACCAAAGATCAGTTCTTGATCTGACACTGTTCCTGTCCGACTGCCTCTTTTTGATGGTACCATTTGGCAGGGCGATGCCCGTTATACCATTTGGTGGGGTGGTACCCATTGAACCAATTATATTTTCATGATGTTTGAATGTGTCAACACTAAATTTTGATTTGGTACCATCTCATCTTCTTGATCTTTCCTTCTGTCCTTACGAACATTAGAGGATCGCGAGGCTGGGGAGGATTCATGTACTGTTTTAGGAGCTTTTGGGGAAATTAGTAGGTTGTTCCAACTATTCCTAAAGGATTCCATGGAAGTAGTTGACGGTATTTTGGGAAATCTAGTAGTCAATAATTTTCCCCTTCTTTCTAACGACTATTTTACACACTTCTTCCTCTCTTGAGTCGGAGGTGGAAACATACACCACTTGTACCGGCAGCGGGCCCGACATTAATTTCCCAAAATCCACCATATGTTTTTTGAGATACATGAAAATAAAGCATTCTTGGATGGTGTGTCCTAGTATCCAGTGATACAAACAATAATTTGGATGGTCTTTGAGACCCAATTCGTCGGATCAATTTGGTTTTGGCAGCCAGAGCCAATTGAAATTCATGGAGGATATGAAATAGTCGTGGACCTGGTCGTCTTAGAATGAATAAACACTTTTTATTAGTTCTATGAACTGATTTATTTTAGCACCCAATCACTCATATTGCTGAGGTGGGGGTAGATGTTGGCATCCATGGGGTACTGTACGGTTCCATGTGGGCCTCACCACTGGGGATAATGGTTGGGGTGTCGTAAGCATGATAGAAGCCACTTAAGATTTTCCCATTATTTTTCAAGGGGCTGATGGGTCCACTCGGGACTTAAGGTTAGTACATTCCAAGGAGTCTTCTATCATTTGGGGAATGGAATATAACTATATAAATGCACTTGTGTACTTCATTGGGATGAGTGGAATTCACAATTCATCCTGAAGGTTATCGATGCACATAGCGAGCATCTAATACTATGTGAGTGGCAATTTTATGGAATATGTCAGGTCTTTCCATCTAGATATGAAGTTTGAGACTATCTCGTTCTGTCACTGCTTGCAGTTCATAAGACCACTGACCTTTGTCTTGGGCAGCGTTGAACTGAATTGGAAGAGAAATTGTCGATGAAGGTACTCCCAACCTGTAATGGAAATAGATGGCAGGCTAGAATACCATACGAATGCTGAGCCTTGTAGGGCTTCGTACGAAACACCTGAGTTTTACTGCTTCTTTATTATATGTAATTCCCATCAAGGGGTCATAGTAAGAGTAATAATGCATCAAATGTTGTTCTGGGTCCCCCGATCCATTGAACACTAGGAATGCGAAGTTATTGAAGCTTGGTGGTGGAAGAACATTGCTCACCCACTTGGGGTAGGGTTTTCACTCTGGTTTTATCAGAGCACGATGACCCTCCATGGTATCTTGTTGGGATGTTAACTGCTCGATAGTGTTTAAGAGCCTTTGATGCATATCTTGTCATGTTTGAGATTGAGATTGTGTGGTATGGACCACGATTAGGCATGCCACTGCAACTGGAATTTGGGGTGGATGCCTAGCCAAGGGAATCATTTGTGGGTTTACCATGGTATATTCTGGCTACCTTCCCCATAGGGGGCAGTCTTGATGTCCTTCCAAGGCTTTGTTGAGCTGTCTTTTGGGACTGTCTTCATTCACAATGATGAGTGCATGTGGTATGGGCACCTCTTCTGGGAGAACCTGCTAATGTTCTGCAGAGGGAAAATATCCGGTGAGATAAATCCCTCAATTTAGATCTTCATTAACTCATTTGAGCTCTTTCATTTCTTCATCATTCTTAACGAACCTTTCCTCAAGGGTAAGGGATGTACTCTAATACAGAGGAGGAGGTGGGTCATAGAAGACCATGGATTTGTTAATCTATTTTTTGGGGCTTCGTGGGGGTGGTAATGTCAGATTAACATAGGAGGAACCCAGATTTAGAACCGCCCTTTGGTTCTGGGTATACATACCACCAGGATCAGTGCAGAATGCCTCTAAGAGGGAACCATTTTCCTTTGCATCTTATCCCACTGCATCATTTCCTGTGAGATCCATGGGGTTGACACTCACCATGTTAACTGAGGCATACTGCATTAAGAGTTGAGTACCCTATGAAAAATGTAGGAAGGATTATTTCACCTTTTATTGGACTTTCTCATTCCATTATATGTTATTCTTTGGGATTATTGATGAAGATTTACCCGAAGGGAGCCCTGGTCTGATCTCGTAACGTGCCATTGTCTCGGATAGTGCAGACCACGAGAAGGGGTGGAACGGGTAACTCCTTTGTCCATATTTCTTCCTAGACAGTGTAGGAATGAAATACGATGTGCGTGTTTTTAAGGTAAAAATGCCCTCAGCCCTACGGGATGGGGTTGTTCCCGTTGTAGTGTCGATGTTCTACAACCTAAATTTGTTGGCCTTATAGGGTCATTTTGGTTTAAAAGTTCCCCATGCCCTATGGGCTGGGGTTGTTCCCATATCTCTGTGGTAGCCACCACTATTTCCACTATTTCAATTTAATGTACTCCCATATGGGTGTGAGATGTGTGTGGAATTGGGCCTGCACAGGGTCTATGGTATTTTTGAAGACATGAGCACTGCTTGCTGGTTGGCTTCCATTAAGCATGAATCCTGCTAGTTTTTCCTGGTTTCTGGACTCATAATTTTTTCGATGGCTTGATCTCTTATGTCTTGATGCTTTTGAGACGCAATCTGGGCCAGTTTTTTTGAGTATCCCATCTTTCTTGAGTAGGGGTTTCATTTGATTATTGCCTCTGGGTGATGATATTGCAGGATGTCATTTCCATTGAGGCCTACTGAATGAGACCTTGGCTGAAGTGTAATGCTCAGTGTTCTCCCCACCCCTGAATGTGAACTCTAGCTTGGGAATTTCCAATGAAGAGACACAATATATGCAGTGCATGGAGGCAAGCTAGTTCATGGTTTTTCATTCACCTGTCTGGTTGCGGCTGCCTTGCAGATGGGAGGGATTCCATGTTGATCAGACATCGAAGCTCCCCTATTATGCAGACATGGTCCCCATAACCTTCATAGGGTAGGAATTTTTCTTTCAACTTTCTAATAGTGGTACATATATTGAGGTAAATTTTGATGCGTGTATTCCCCATAAAATTCTCCTTGTATTTCAAATTGAGAGGTTCCAGTAGGCCAATACATCATTGTTCTATTATAACTAGCTAGTTGTCTTCTAACAAGAAACATATCATGTTGTTGCTCTTTTGGAGTCTCCTCCACTTGATATACCCAGCTCGACTGCTTCTGGATGATTTTGTTCTAAGCGACCACGTTGGTGGGGGCCTTATTGATTTGTAGAAGCCGTAGGGGTGGCTTAGAAGATGAGCGTGGACTGGGACCATCCTCTGGTTGAGAAAGAATATCGCTCATTATAGACAAAGTTCTTGATCTGTCTAACTCTTTTCTAAGCACCTCATCATAAGAGGGATTTCTCATATTTTCTTCGGTAATGGGAGGACCTTCTTCCCAACATGTTTTTTAGTGGTGAGGAGGACCTTCAAAAGTGGTGTTGTGATGGCGAAGACTACCATGGCTACTTGATGTCTGACCACAAGAATTTTCTTGAAGGCGTGTACCCTTGGGAGGACCTTCAGGGAGAGATGTAGCAAGGAGAGGAGCTTTTTTCTCTATGAAGTCACTGTGGGGAGGGCATTCACAACCACTGTCATTACGTGGAGGGCCTTGGTAGTGACCATCATCATGGTTAGGACTACCATCATGACTAGATATCTGGCTGCTAGGAGAATTTATGCAGTTTACATCCTTGGGCGGACCTTCAGGATTAATTTCAATGAGGGGAGGACCTTCTCATTGCTTAGCATTACTGTACGGAGGAACTTCACAACAACTATCATTGCAGGGAGGGCCTTTGCAATGACTATCACCATGGAGAAGACTACCATCATCACCTGGTGTTCGAGTACAGGGAGAAGAATATATTCAATGTATACCAAAGGGAGGACAATTAGGGCCGATGACAGCAAGGGTAGGAACTTCTTCTTGTATTATCTTCAAGTAAAGGGGAGGTCTACCCCAATGCACATCACGAGATAGGCTCTTGTGATCAATCATTCTCGACCCACAATGTAAGCCCCCATGGGTGCTCTATGGAGGACCTTCAGAGCTGCTGGTAGCGACATTGCAGGGAGGACCTTTGAAAATGCTACTACCACTTCCATAATTTGGTAATGGAATGACATGGTCTTGATCCTTTGTTGATATGTGTTTGAGGTAATTGAGAACCCCAACTTCTAGCAGAGAAATATTATGTGCATGCTCTACATTTTCCTGTTTCCTTGGGCTATTTTCATTTCTGGGTGCACTCTTGTGGGTAACAGGGGGCATCTATTGTTGGTAATGGCCTTCATATATGGGTTACCATATTTTTGGGTCCCATTATGTCGTCAGGATACACCGACGAACATCTTCAGATTCGGCAGGGATATATGCATGCCCAAGAGCGGCCACCAAGTCGGAACAACGTCCCCCTGTTGGAATGAGTATTTATTCCCAATGCTGTTGTCTGTATTTCATAGTATATTTCCATCGACACTCCTGGACTAGAGTAGGGATTCTTAAATGCTCTGAAGTGTCTATATCATTTTGCGAGTGAGTCATTCCATTTCAAAAAATCGGGATGTCGGCCAGATTTGTCGCCTTTTCCACCGATGCAATGATATCATGGCATGTTTGGAGGATATGGTCTAGAATCGATGCCTAATATTCCATAATGGCTAGGATGTTTTGAGATAAATCTTTTGCTGTAATGGGTATGAAGGCCCATTCCGATGTTGGAGTAGGATTTTTTGCCTGCTTCGGGCCTCTGTGTGTTTCCGGTGGATACTGGAAGTTCTCATATGTCGAGACAGTGGAACGAGTCTGTCACTGGTTCTCTTCTCTAGTTGCCACCATATTTTACTGGTGGTCTTCATATTCAGGGGTGGGGATTTTCATCCACTTGCTTGCTGTAGTATTTGTCTCACGGGCTTTGTATGCATCTATAGGAATTTCACTCTTCTCATATATTCTTGATGCCATATTTGGATGGCCAGATTCCTATGAATTAGCTGGTATCTGAGCCTGCGTATAGCATGTTGCTGCCCAATTTAGATGGTAGGATTGATATTCATCAGTAGGTGTTTTTTCCTGTGTATAGATGAGTGCCTACTTATTTGGATGGTTCGCTTCTTGTGCATCTGTAGGTATTTGTGCCTGTGTATAGCCAGTTGTCGCCCTGTTTTGGTGGTAGGATTTCTGTGCGTCAGAAGATATTTTCATCTGATTGTAGCTATCCACTATATCTGCAGGACAGGACCAGAAAGAACATGCAGAAATGTTCATGTGCACGTATTGTGCCACCCTATTTCTGTGGTGGGCTTGAGTGGACAGGTAAGAGTTGTGCATCTTCCCATTAAACTCCACTGCGTTAGTACGACAGAGCTTCTCCTCAGGAACAAGGGTGATAGTGTCCCATGTTATATATTCGCCACCCTTGGTAGGCATACCAATGGGCCTGGGTCTCTTGAAATTCAGAAGGTGCCCACAACAGAAGTTCCTCCTCTGTGGGAGGAGGTACGGTCATCCAGTGTCGGTGACGATGCTATCTGGTGGGGTCCCGTGGGTAGGCCCCCTGTGCAGTAGGGATGAAGTCATCAGTATTGACTTTATCTACATCCATAAGGTAATTGAGGTTGTCATTGTCACATTCCGGGGACATGATCCTAAAATGGATTTAGAGGACCACTAGGCCTGCCATGTGCTTAGGTACTGGCTGTGGCTAAAGAGGCGGCTGGCGGACCTTCACAGACTGGAGGGCTTGTCTTGTAGCCTCCAGTGTGGGGAGAGTACCATTTCGTTGGTACTATTTGATAATCATATTAGACTCCCAAAGTTGATGATTCTGGTTAGGAGAAGGGGTCTTTCTCTTCATTGAGGCCCTGACCGCCAACAATATCGATGATGTGTGCATCTTCATGGATTGTGGGGATTTAATTTGTATCGATGGTCACTCTGTGGGAACCTGTAATACGTGTATGACATACAGACCACTAAACATTGTCAAATTATAATTCCTTTTAAAATATTTGGCGATTCAGCTTGGCCCCCATCCCAATTTCTTTTACTGCAGGGTGAAGGGGCCTGCGTGTTGGGAAACTGCAACCTTGGTTAAGGATTCATGTTGGGTTCACCATTTTTGTTCCTCCTACGAGGTGGTGCATTTTGTGCATATTGGGGTGAAAACAATGCTCCAATGTGTAGTGTCCTTTTTTCTTTTATCATTGGCGTAGAACCACCACCTTGGATAAAGAATCACACCGAGTTAACAATTTTCTTCTACCACTGTGGAGGCACGTTTACACGTACTGGGGTGGAAAAAATGGTCTGACGTGTAGTATTCTTTTGTCTTTTATCATTGGGGGTAGAACTGCCGCCTTGTTTAAGGATTCAGGTCGTTTTCACCATTTTTGTCCCAACTTCGAGGTGGTGCATCTTCAGGTAGTACAGATATGGCACGATGAGGATCATTAATTGTCCCTTTTTCCATAGAGATGGTCTCTCATCAAATTTACCATTCCATTGTTCCAATCCGCTCAACATCATTCTCCATTAAATAAGGTTGAATTAATCGTATGGGGAACTATTGGTCCCCATCAGGTGATTGCATGGGGGACAAGCACTCATGCAACTGGTTCTTCTTGGACATAAATTCCTCGGATGGTCTCCAACTGGTTTAATCGTGGAGCAAAAAATTCCCAACGACCCTGATATCCATGATTCATGGACCTACTTTCCAAATGCAAGCACTTGTCGACTGAAGATTTGGCCAATGACACTTGAGGACTCCATTTGTAAATTGGAAGGGAGGTCAGGCTCACCACACCTTTTCAGAGGATGATTGTTGCCTATTCCAAGAATCTCTTATAGATTTAATTCTGGTTTATATGTTCATGAATCCTTTGTTCATTCCCAAAGAGTGTGTCCATGGGCTACCCTTGGATTGAAATATCGTCGTGAGCATGCATATGTTTATGCCACAGAGGTGACGCTGACATAGCCATATTTTAAGGCAATCTAAAGTTTATCTTCATCTAGTGGAGATGGAAGGTGAATTGATTTTGGGATTGAGCCCACAAGGAGGGATTCTTATGTATCGTTGGGAGAGGAATCCGAACCCACATAGTTCGGATTGTGAGGGGATTAATCATGGAAGCTTCCCATTTGAAACACATTATTGGGTGGACCCTTTTTGGATGAGGACCCCATTTTGAGCTTGAGCCTTCTGGTAGGCGTCCTATATATATAGTTTTGATCAGGAATCAGAGTTATTATAGTTAAAATTGTGTGCGGATTATGCCTGGAAGCTGCCCATTCGAGAAGCATGACTAGGAGGACCTTTTAGGGGAGGGAACCCTTTTGAGATTGGGCCTTCAGGAAAGCACCCTACATATCCTTGTTTAATAAAAAAATTAGAGTTCTCGTAGTTCAGATCATTTGGGGCTTATACATGGAATCTTCCCATTTGAGGAAACATGATTCTATGGAACCATTTGGGATGGCCAGCCATTAGAGATCAGACCATCTGGTAGGTGTCTTATGTATCCTGATCTGTCTAGTAATAAGAGTTATCATAGTTCAGATCGTGTGGGGCTTACAAATGGAATCTTCCCATTTGAGGAAACATGATTGGGTGGACACTTTTGGGATGGGAACCCTTTTGAGCACGGGCCTTCTGGAAGGTGTCCTACATATCCTGATTTGGTCAGGAATTAAAGTTCTCATACTTTAGATGGTGTGATGATGTTGCACTCCTCACAAACCTCTATGCCCTAGTGAGTCATTCTCAGTGTGGGAAACAATAGGATTTGAAAGATTCAACAATGCACACTCCTCATTCCCTATTGGTGGGGGAGGGAGAGCCTGTGGTGGAAGAGTCCCGAGAAACTGTGGGTGAGGGCGGAGAGCATTGAACCTTCCCATGTGAAATTCCATTAAAGTTCATGTGGCCCTACCTTGGAAGATTGGGGACTTACCTTAGTGGGAGGGACCCAGAGCATGTTCTGGGAAGGGGAGGAGTTTCATCCTCATTAGAGGGAGAAGCAAACATAACCCCTATGACTGATCACAATTCCTCATTGAATGGAAAATCATGTGATCTCCCCTAATCTCGTGAACATGGAGGTTCACGTCGGCATCCCAAGGATAGACTCCAGGTTACTGTGGTGATGTATCCTTACAAGAAGTCTCAAATCCTACATCTTTTTTGGGAGGGCCTTCGTGACTCCACTTACCGTGGGTATGTAGACTCAATGGGGTGCGCTGATGCACGAAATGGCCCGATCATACGGGTCTGATGGCTTTGGAGGAGGCTCTAGACTAGTGCCAGAGGACTGGTTAGTGGAGGTATTATGGAGGACTATACGGTAATGGAGGGGTGAGGTTGGAACTGAAGGGAACGATACCCGATAACACCCCATTTTGCAAACTGGTTTCTCATGAGGGATGGGGAAGGATCCACATAATGTAGTGGTATGCGGGCAAGAGGTCCATCCATGTACCAATGTGGTACATGAGCATGGGTATCACCAACCATGTACAAAATTGGTATGTGGCTCACCGTTCCACTTTGGGTAATATATGCGTACCAATTGGGTATGAGACATCGAGTTCAGTCCATGTAGCAGTATGTTATGTGGAGTGCTATATTGAAGGATGGTTGGGGGAATTACCATATATGAGAAATTCATCCATGAGAAGTATTTAGTTCTCAGATTACCAGTTGGGTTCACAATGCCATTTTTATTATTCAATTCCACCATTTTTATGGTTCACATGCAATTGTACCTTCGATGGAAGTGGTTCGCAGTTTGTGCTTCGCCGATGAAACAAGACCGAAGCCGGAGTGCAACCTATGAGTTTCCCTCAAGAGTTCATTGACCATCCATCCCTCTATATGTCTCCATATTTCCACCTTCTTTCTTCTTCTACTATTCTCCTTTTATAGAGGAATAGAGGGATTGTATCTACTCGTCACACGACACCACTTGTGGAGGCCAATTGAAGCAATTATATAACCCACAGAAGACTTTGTTAGCTGGAAATTGCAGAATATTTGGTCCGCGATAATGGTTCACAGAACCCTACGCATCGACGTAATTCGTGAACTATGGTGTTTTAAGCATGGAAAACAGACAATATTCCATGGAAAACTCCCTTCTATTGATGTGGTTCACGATTTTCCATGTTCACTGTCCATCGTTTTGTGGGCCTGCAGTTCATGGTCCGCCCCGCATACCTAGTGGTTTGCGATCCATCATCTTCACGTAACTTTCCCGGTGATGGTACACGGGCCATTTGAAAACTCTAATTCCTTCAAGTTACTTCAAAGTAATACAACTCAATTTGAGTCCCTTCACCTTGATTAACATATAGAAGTGTTTAATTCCTTATATAAAGCAATTACTAGGGTATTTCATTTCCATGGAATAATTTTTAGGACCCTACAAAGATGTTCATTATTATGGATTGAAAATATCATTTTTCTATGAATCCGTATGTGCACGCCATGCTCATATAGATATTACCACATCCAATGGAACACTTATTGAAATCTATAAAAGTACCAAATGATCAAATCAAAGAAATTCAAGTATAAAAAAACATATCAATAGGATCTGCACATCAATATCAGCAATAAAAAAGGAACAAAAAATCCATTAAAAAGACCAAGTCCATTGTAAATCAAAGACCAAGATCCATCAATGACTAAAAAAAATCTGAATATAACCAATTTCATTTTAAATGACCAATTGGAATTTCATCAAACACCCTGCATTTATATATATAGGTATAATTAATGTAATCCTTTGAAAAACCTTTTAACCAAATTTCCAACATTGAAACACCACAATTTATTTTACAATAACATCATAATCATGAGCAACACATTTAGAAATTAATTTAAAAACACTCCAGTATTAAATGGAATCTTTTAGAAAGGAAATTGATGGAAATCCCCACGTCAATAATTTTTTAATGAAATAATACTTTAGAAAAATGGAGAACCAAGACCGAGAGGCAAACCACACACCCTAATATCAACAAAAACAGAATCCAACATCATGCATATAACCTTTGGTTTCATCCATGAGGGATACAAGAACCGGAGATCTATGAAACCAAGAGTAGAACATTGGAGAAGAGGAAAGGGAATTATTTGATTAAGAAACCATGAATAATCACTATTCTTCTATGAGAAATCGCCCAAAATGTGGCATGTGATAAAGGATAATGATGGTTGGTTCCCTCTGGTCGATACCAAACTGAGAGGGGGTCAAATTAGTAGTAGATTCATTTAAATTAGTTCTGAAAATAATTTTTTATTTAGGTTTTAATGGGATTTATGTTTTGTGTAATTTTATTGTAAAACATTTGAATACCGCACGAATAATACTAGAAACATATTACGATCATTCATAATAAATTTTCACCATTTGGGAAAACCATTCTCAAACCATCTAACCCAAAATTTTTCCCAAAAACCTAAAAATGAAATCCCAAACAATTAGAGAGTTCCACAAAATATCATTGAATGAGTTCAAAACTATGTAATGACGCCATGGGTGTCATAAAGTCCCCACCATGACAATCTATCCCCATACCTTTCACAATAACCATTAATTGGGACCAAGACCACCCCAAACCTCCAAAACACAAAAAAATAATCTCCAAAACCTTAACCCAAACCTTAAAACAAAATTATCAATCATAAAGAAGAAAATAAAAATAAAAGAAATAAAATAAAACTGAGGTCGTGGTCTCAGAATTCTCCCCACAAAAAAACATTCTTCCCCCAGAATATTACCCAACATAATGAAGAACAAGAATTGAACCCAAAACCAAATGAGGCGAAAAGAAACCAATATCCTCGGTGTGTCCATTCAACTCGTATAGACACACCCAAAAATCCTTAGAGGAATCCACAATGAAATATATAGTGGGTCACTCTGACATTAAAAGTTCCACCTACACAAATCAAATCCCAACACAAGGGCCCCTAGAAGAGAACCTAAAAATAAATTTTACGATAAAACCGCATTTCATAATTTCCCCAAGTCGTAAGAATATAAAAAATAAGAACAACCCAAATGAAAAAATTTATAAAAAATGTTAACCATTTAATGATTTCCATTAATCAAGCAATAACATTGAAATTATAGTAATACAAAGTTATCATGATCCTTATAAAATGAACGAATTAAAAAAGTAAAATTAAAAAAAGAAGAACCTAAACCATCCACACTCTTACATTAGGAGAAACAGTGGGCCAATAATCCCACCACACCAAAAATTTATGACTCTATAAAAAGAATCACTATGAGGCCCATAGCTGGAGCCCTAATGTATTAATGTAATTGTTGTCCCACTGTCAGGATATGACATCCTTCGACTTAGACATATTATTTTGGAAGCATTTCTTGTATAACATCCTCATGTGACCCAAATGGACACAACATCAACAAGACATCAATGGATTATGAAAATATGGATTCCAATTTCCAAACAAAACACACTATAAGAAGATGAGAGAATGGTCCAATGAATGAGGATTTGGAATTGACAAGGAAGATCCATGAGAATAGGTTCTTGTGGAATACACTTCACACATAATGGAAAGCCCTTAGGTGTTCCAACTTCCATAGAATTCACCTTGGAAACAACTTGTATTTGAAATACTCATCCATGAGAATTAAAAACCGAACATCCCTGGATGAGATAACTTATTCCATAATTTTTAAAAGATGGTCCCAGATAAAGAGCAGTTCTTTCAGAAGATCATATGATTCTACCTTTAGAGAAAGGAAAACAATCATTAAATTGGTTTGCATATGCCTTCACCATCCATTGACCTTATCGGACGACCAAGATATCTTTCAATTTTCTTTCCATCAACTCTTCAGGTATGAACCATCAAATGAATGTTTTCTTAAACACGTACCAAGGCATCCCAAATTTCAATAAATCTATAATGATCACCTTCCACCGATCCAAATATTAATTCTAAAACAAAAACAAAATAGCACAAAATCTCTGGAATTTGGGAGTTCCCAATGATCAGAAAACACTATAGACTTCCTCAATACACATAACTTCATCTAACATACCTTGAACACAAAGGATGATGGGAAAAAACTGAGAAGGACACGATCGATGTACACCACTAGAATTATCGAAAGGGCCAACAATCTAAAAAGACTCACTGGAATCCATGTAGAAAATTCAAGGTGAGAAACTCTATATAACACAAAAACAAAAAACAAAAATAAAAATGAACAAAAAATTCTCCAATTCCCAATAAAAACTACACCATAAAAATATACCAAACCCATTAACCAGACATAAAAAAAACCCAAATCCCCATTAATAACCCACTATTTCTATTTCAATATCAAAACCATTTCACATAAAAACAAATTTTCCAAAAACTCATCTCAATTATAAATCCATCTCGAAGAAAAAAAATTAATTTTTAAAACAAAACAATTCCCTAGTATTATTTATCTTTTGAAAATAATTCTTCGAAGAACCATTCTACATTTAAAATACACTCACGCTGATTAAATTCCAGACAGAACACAACTCACACCAAACCCCTAGAATGGAGAACGAGTGGCCTTGTGTAACCAAAAAATATGGTTTAGCAGACCATGTCCCATGCAAGTATTAACCACTAGGAGCATCCTTAGCCATTCACATAGGATCCACATGGACATTTACTCCATGAAATCCCATCGTAAAACACCATCTCATCTGGATTTTCATTCCTCAAAAAAACCCAAAAAAGTATAAAATATCATACTACCCTAGGTAACTCGAGGCTTAAGATGAAAAAGGGTTCATAAAATCCTTCTCATAGATACCAATTGATTCCTAAATGTTCTAATATATAATCTTCCTAACAACCAAAATAAAAGAGGGATCCTCTAATAAAATTTTTTATGAACCAAGTCAGGATTCTATTCAACCCAACACCCAAACAGAACCCCAACAAGGCCCAAAAGGCATCCCATATCCTCATAGAATGGGGAATAGTACGGAAAATTAAAGATATCATGGTGGGAATGAGTTATTCTTATTAAAAAAAATAATTAATCCAAAAATTGTATTCCACACAACCAGGAGGATCCCTAAACACTCAATATAATAAATACAACAATATCTAAATAAAATAAATTATAGAAAAAAATAATTATAAAATAAAACTATAACATATCACAGAATGAAATAATCTCCATGTGTACAATTAGTCGCCAATTTCCACAAGAACAAACCATATCTATAGTAAAACCTAAACTAAACCCAAACCTAGAAAATACTTTGGTTCTATCCCTGACAAGTTGTAGAAATTTGGTGTGTGCATACATAGATAAGTAGGTAAGCACCATTGAATCCCGAAATTTCTATTACCTAATAATTCCATAAATTCTAGTTAGAAATAAATTTAGAAAATATGATTTTATTATTAAAAATAACCAACACCACTTTCCAAAAATCCCACTTTGAAAGAATAATTTCCCATATTAAAACCAATTTCCACCAAAAATCTAGTTTTGAAAAATGACATCCTAAAAGTGAAACATGATCCAAATAATATGTAAATGAAAGAGAAGTCTGTTAAAAATGAGAAATTGATTATAACAAACACGGAAATATGAAAAAGGAAAATAATTTATGTCCAAGTCATAAATAGTAAATAAATAATTATCCAAATGCTGTAAATAAAATAAATACCTTAAAGATATGTCATAATGTTAATTTCGTGAACATATATAGAAGGAATAATTGAAAATAATTAGATTTAACTCACATATAAATTTATGGTAAAGCTCTATAGTCAATAACAATATGGCTTATCTAAACTATCCTTACTAGTGGAAAATCCCCCCATTGGACTCTCCGTAAATCCAGGGTATACTAATCCATTTAATCGATACTAGAAATTAAACATTACTCAATCATCTTGATGATTACCATTAATAACATGACAATTGTACATGGATAATGAGTATTTCCTCACACATAAGGCATAAACTAATAACCTAAAACTTTTTGTTGTTATTTCTCATCCCATACTCTGACATGAACAATTTATATTCTCTCTCTTAAGAGGGAGGTTCCCATAATTCATAGAGTCATACACATGTTCCAACCAATCCTAGTCATCATATGTGTTTAAAATGGATTTTGGAAACAACACAAGGTACTAACAAAGGCCATAAAATTTACAATTTAAATGCAGTTTCAATCAGATAATATTATTCCAAAAATATTTTCAAATCAAGGTTATAAAATAACAGAGACATTAAAGGTTCTAAAGGATAATTTATTAGTCATGGGGGTTACCCATCACGTTTCAAATTACCAAATGAGACATTATTTAGAAAACAAATTTATAAACTACACATAAAGATATATTGGATCCAAGATTCCATTTAATGATCATTATGGGTTATAATAAAAACCATTTGGGAGATAGAGTTGATGGTTGAGGGAATAGAAGAAAGGTGTTTTGAAATCACAGTTTTAAGATGACTGTTATTATGTGAATCCATTATCATTTTATTACTATCCACATTTTCACCCCATGCTGATATGGATATTACCACTTCTAGTGGAATGATTATTAGAAGATATAAATGTATGAAATATTCAAATAAATGTAACACAAGTTTCCCAACAACCTATTAGTAGGATCCCCGCTTCAACGTCAACCATAAAAATGCACAAAAAATAAATTCTCCATCCTAATTTCCATTTAAATCAACCACCAAATTCAAACCAAGAACAAAAATAATCCAAAAATACGAAATTTAATTTTAAAAGGGAAATTGGTATTTTATAAAACACCATTAAATCATATATAATGGAATAATTAATGAAATTAGTCGAAAACCTATTTTAACAAAATGACCAACATGGAAAAACCAAAATTAATAAAATAATAACTTCTAAAGAATTATAAACACAATAATAATTTAATTGTTAATTGTAAGAAATCAAATGGAATATTCAAAAAAGGAAATGGATGGAAACACCTACCTCAACGATGTTATAATGTAATCAAACTCCTTATGAAGGAAGAACTAAGACGAAGAGGAAAACTTGACACCCTAATGTAAAATAAAACCCAATCCTAAATCATACCTCTAACCCTTGGGTTCGGCCTATATGGATCCATGATAAGGAGAACTATCAAACAAAGATATTAAGTGAGGATAAAAGAGAAGGGAATTATTTGACGATGAAACTATGAGGAATTACTAATTTTTAGTAAGAAATATCCTGAAAATCGGCCTAAGATGAAATCAAATGAGTGGTGTGCACCATATATTAAATACCCATCTTAGAGGGGGTTAAATGGGAGGAATAATAACTTAAATAATGGTTTTAATATAAAATTTATTTAGGTTTCAGTAGGATGAATGTTTTTTATTTATGGGTTTCTAAGCCTTCTATAAACCATGCAAATTATACTGAAAACAATTTTTAAACTTATAGGTATAATTTTCATTATTTGGGAAAACTATTAACAAACAAATTGACTTGTATCATTTCATTAAAATAATCAACTGGAAACCCAGAAACTACGAGAGTCCACTCAAAAACCATCGAACGAGTTAACCATAGTGTAGTGGCATCGTGGGTATCAAAAACTCACCACCACACCATTTTATCCCCATACCTTTCAAACTAATGATGCATAGTTCATATTACCAACCAAACCCTACAAAACACATCAAATACTCCATAAAACTAGGACCCAATCCTTAATAAGAAATATCACACATCCAAAAATAAATAAGTAAATAAAATAGATAAAAGAATACTAGGGTCATGGTTTGATAAAGAATGAATGATAATAAGGAATATACAATTTTAAATTCTTAATTTTTTTTAATAATTTACAAGACCATGTATACTCATGTCCAAATATATTATATTTGAGAGACTACTAGATCGATCATATGTTTTCTCTAGTTTTAGATTCTCCTTATACCTATAACATTTGTATGTAATTTCTATCAAATATCTAATGAAACCCTAATACATTCCTCCGATTAGATTCATTTTCTATGAAATATTTATACATAAATCTATATTGAATAATTATAAGACATTGGTATCTCATTCCTAATGTTTAAATACATGAATAGGTATTCAATTAATGTACCTAACAATATCATGTATTATGATAATAATAACATATATTTCCTACTTAGAACTCCTTTAAGAACATTATCATCATCACTCTTGGAATATTTCTATCAATTTTTTTCATTGGTGTCATTTTGAAAACAAAAGCCACTCATTAAATTATATCTTTCTGAAAACATCCTAAAATCTTTTAGAATGTAAATTTATATTATCTTTCTTATAGTAACTAAATGTAATTACTTATTTTTCTATTATTCATCATTAAATAAATTTATTTAGGAAAATGATTAATATTCACTTCAAATTTTTACAAGTATAATCGTTTTTTATCTTCGAACTTATTTAGGACAAAAAAACTCCCACTATCTTCTTAGATACAACATTCCATAAAAACTATAAGAAAAATATATAGGAAAATATTTTATGCCACAGAATTGATATTATTAATTTTAGTGGGAATATTATCAAATAATTTTTATATTCATATTATATATTTTATTTAATGTTCCTATAGTAGTATTATGAAATGAATGAATTATACATTAAAATATACAAATGATTTGTTGTATAATCTTAATTATTGATGTTTTATTAATGTATTAGATAAAATTCATCTTAGATCAATCACCTTATTATAATTTAATCCATTCAAATAATTTTTTATAATTTTATGAATCCTAAACCTAGTGCATTATATAAATAATTTAGTATCATTCATAAATACTCCTTGTTAGAAAAAAGTCATTGTTTTATAAGATAATGAGATAAAATTAAAAATATTCTCTTCATACCCATAAAATATTGAAATATTCCATTTAATTTAAAAAATGATTCAATAACCCTTTTCATTATTATTTAATTGCAAACAATAAACTCCATTAATTAATTCCTTGCTATTTAACCTTGGTATATTTAAAACCCCTATAAAATCTATATTTAGTATCACATACCATTTTAAATCATATAATTGAAATTTATAATTCTATTAACTGACATATACTCTCCCTAAATATTATCCATATCCCTCTCATATCAAAGATAATACAATTATATAACATTTTCCTCCTTCCTACCACAATCATTAGGCTTCAATAATCAAGGAAAACTATTGGAAAAATAAAATATATTATTTTTTATAAACATTTACCCTTTTTCACTGTATACATTCAATCATATCCCATACAACCCATTCCATGTGAATCTATACTTAATACATTGAGGAAAATATGATTAATATTCATATACTCATCCATATTGTTAAAAAAATTTAAAACAAAATCTAAAATTAAATTTATATTAAGGTAATGTATTAATGGAATCCTCTAGTCTATTAATGTCATAGACATACCCAATCCCATTGAATGAATGAGTATTGAATGAATTTAATTCAGTATAATTTCAAATATATAATTCATTTGAAACATTTATTAAATTAATCTAAAATTGTCATCAGAATATAGATTAACATGTTTAACCACTTGAATAGTAGGTTTCTTGGTAAGAGATATTCTCTAACGCATAAATTTTTCATAATTTATTTCTTAAGAAGGATTCTAAGGAATTTATACGAGTCTTATAAATTCTATTTAATTACAATTATCATCTATCTAGGATTGATCATTGGGTTTATTTTCATGATGATGATAACATATATCTAGAAAATAATATTTTTTTAGATGAGTATCATGTTTTATATTCATTTAAAAATAAAATTTTCTAAATTTTTCTAGCATGAATGATGGAACATTTTAAATTTCAACATATCCATTAGGTGGTAATGATTCAAATTTCCTCATGAATTATCTCATATTTGATCATAACATAATCCATGAATATATTTTGTATACAATAATGTTATCCATATCATATATGAATCATGGATAATTGAGGGAAAAAATAATTCCCCAACCAATTATATGAATAATTTGAACTCTATTCTTTAGTTTTAAAAACTATTGTGGTTTTCATCTACATGTGACACAAAGAAAATGGACAAGAGTAGAAACCTACCATTAATTTCACATTCTTGTATTCTTTTATTATAAAATATAATCCATGGGAACCAATCTTTGGAATAACCTACAAGGTTGGATGATCAAGGTCTTGAATATGTTTTCATTAAACGGAATATAACACTTAGTATTTTAAATGGTATTTAATATCACCATGTTATCCCATGTAATTACACATATTTACATATTTTACTAATAATATAATTTCAAATCCAATTACTTCTACTAAATTAGTATGTATAAACCATATGTTTGTGTAACGCATTATATAATTCATATATTGTGTTACTAACATGAATTAAAATCCAAATCTTTATACTAATTTAATATTTTTAAATCATATTTTCACCCTTGGATTATTCATTGTATATGAAACAAACTTTTTGAAATTTATTCATCTTATATCGATTCATCCAAATCAAAATAGAGGTTTCTCGAATATATTTTTTATGCCTACTTGTGGAACAATATTATCCTGATGGTAGTAGGAAAAAACTGAAACCAAAAAACATTATATCATCTATATAAATTGTATTTAATAAAATAATGAAGATAAAACAAGGAACCATATACATTTAATGATTTTCCATATCCATGATTTATGAGATATTTGTTAAGTCACCAAGGAATAACTTCATGCTTCCACCCTCTTGGGGTATCTATAGATCAGGAAAATGACACAATTCTTGAGTAAGATCTCTCTCTATTGATGGTCTACTGGAATCATTTTTTAAAAGATCATAAATAAATTAGATATTTATATAATCCATTTTTTGTAGTTACATGGTCACAACACTCAAATGAATACAAAATGAATGTCTTTCTTATATTTTCTATCTAGGGACACTTATTATTATCTCAATGTTCTTCATTATAAGTGAAACATTTCATAAATGATTCACATGTTACAAATCATTTTTACCTATGAATCATCAAGGTTAAATAATTAATTTTTTTGGTATTTTCAAACTCATAAAAATAATCATCAATTTTACCAATAAAAAATATGATAGCATGTAGTGAATGTGTATGATGAGTATATCAAGAAATCACATATCACAATAATCCCGTAAAGGTATACTAAGTACTGGTTTCCCACAAAATGACATGGTGTGACATAATATACATCATGATATTTTATAAATCACTAAATCATAGTGGTTGCAATAGTGAATAATTTAAACATCAATCAGAATGTTTGGTTTATATATATACATTGAAATTACTATTTTCTAATAAAATTTTGGAATTATATACTTTATAAATTGGTTTTGTATTTTACTGGAATTAATATTGATAATACATATTTAAACCTTGTGGAATATTCCTAAATAGAAATATTGGGTTTCTATTTGATTTATCTTAGAAATTTTTAACAAAAAAGGAATATTTAGTGAATGAAATTCCATAAAATTTATTAATTTTATTGAAGAAAGAGGGGATATGATGATTAACAGCCCACAAAACTTCTAGGATATTTAAATACTTACCTATTGGGTGTATTTTAATGTTTAAATTGTTTTAGGAAATTTTAGGGATAACATTATAAAAATGGTTGAAAATGTGATTTTTTTTCACATACAGTGGTGTTGTATGGGCTTGGTTCTTGGATAATACTCACTTTCATGGGTAACTTTGAAAAATAATGAATGAGGTTTTGGGTTTCATGTTATCTTTCAGGAATATTCATGTTACCTATGATGGTTCAAATAATTGCTCCATCTAGGGGTAGTGTGTTGCACAGATAGTGTTCATGTTCCTTGGACCATGATCAATAATGTAAAATATATAATGATTTTAAAAAATAAATTTAACATCATTTGACTCAATAAAATATTCATGGATTTAGTTAAAGTATCTGGAAATTTTTGGCAACCAAAGAGAAGTTAGAAATAGAATTCCACCATAAAAAAATTTGTTTTTATAGACACCTTCTTTTGAGTTCTAGGAGGTTTTAGGTGAAATATAGAAATGAGAAATATGATTATTACTATTAGGGAATCCCTGTAGAAATATTTTTCTATGTTAATATAAATCTAAAAGGCCTTTAAAATTGATTACTATTTTATATCATAGAAATTTCTATATTCTATGGTAAATTTTAGAATCTTATTTGAGAACATAAATTAATTTTACATTAACATATTTAAAAGAAAATTTGAGTTTTTATATTCACCATTGAAATTATAAATAGAATTCAATTTTATATGATTTTTCTAATTCCAAACAAATAATATTTAGTCAAAGATATGTTTTCAAGAAAAAGAGTTTAAATTACTATCATGTGATAAAAATTGAGTTAATGTATATCGATTAATGAATCCATGATATTTTTTAGATGGGATATGTGATAAATTAATATGGTGGGTTGTAACCCGATGTAATGAGATTATTTTTGTCATAGTTCTGTTTGGTGAGAGTTACTTATGGGATTTTTCTAATAGAAATGATCTTCGTCATGGGAAAAGGGAATGTTGATAAGTAATAATGTTTCAATTTATAATACATTAATGTGAATTGGGATTTAAAAATATAAAAATTATGTTGGGATTTATGATGGTATAAAGAACTATAAAAAGGAAAATTGGAAACCCATATTTTCAATTTTTCTATATATTTTAATTTTAATGGTAAATATGAAAATAAAGTAGTGGGGTTGAAATTTTTTAATAAATTATAGGTGTTTCAAGGTTGGTGTGAAAGGTACCAGAGATCATTCAAGATAAACATTCATATCTTCATATAAACCCAATTTTTAAAATTTCATTACAGGACTTTCTGATACATGTTATAATTATCAATTAGATAATTATTCTGTTATTTTTTCTGTTTAGTATGTTAAAGTAATAGGAATGTTTGGAATTTTGAAATTATGAATCATTATAAATGATTTTTTAAATAATTTCCATGTATAATATTGCTTATAAATACTAGTATTTAAATAATTTGGTTTATTTATATTAACATGAGATAAAAATATAAACATTTTTAGTCATATAATTAGAATATGGAATGATAAATTTTTATTATATATTATATCATAATTAAGAAATTTTTTTATGTATTATATTTATAATAAAATTATCAATTATGTTTGAAAAGTTTTTAAACTTTTGGATGACCCCATATCCCCTACTTCATTCACACGACACACTAAGAGGGGGTGGTTTTTTCCTTATTATCCTATCCTCTATAGTTTTCTACTTGATTCCTCCAAGGTATATCCTTGTGGAATTCCAGTATTATTATTGTTCTATTTCTTATTCATCTATTTATATTCTTTGTCTATGTTTTATTTATTTTTAGGTTTCTTAGGGTTTATGATTTTCACAGTGTATATGAAAATCACCGCAAAATCATGGGTCATTTTCACTCACTGTAAGTGTTCACACTTCATGTGTCCCAAAATATTGTTGGATTCATTTGATTTTGGTTTTGTATCCTATTTTTAATTAATTATTTTGTTTTAAGGTTCAAATTAGGTGGAAAATTACCATTTTAAATTAT
The DNA here is from genome assembly GCA_963277665.1 of Viscum album. Lineage (NCBI taxonomy): Eukaryota > Viridiplantae > Streptophyta > Magnoliopsida > Santalales > Viscaceae > Viscum > Viscum album. The sequence continues at coordinate 1,764,030,257 of OY728125.1, forward strand.
TAATGAAGTCCAAAATATAGGTAGCTCTATGAATTTCACATCTTTAAAGGAAACATTATTGTAGGACATATCAAAATGGTGTTTTGATATAAATACAATATATTTTCAAATAAATGATACATCTTTTATCTTTAATACTCATTATATCTGGTTTATTATACAATTTTTGGGGCATATCTCCTCAAAATGAATAATTTAGTTTCCATAGAATGTAATGTACTCGGGGTAATTATGAAAATGAAAAATACATTTTTGTATGATTTATCTATGTTTTTATTCTTTAAATGATATATTATAATATATTGTTATATATTGATATTTTTTTAATGGAAGGTCCCATGAAAACTTATATATTTGAAAATATTAATGAGGGTAACAATGATTTCTTTATTTTATGATTTATTACCCATTTTCAATGGAATGTCATGTCTTGTTTGATTTTGAGAAATACATGTGATGTAGTATAAAGGAATAATCCATTTGTTATTTTTTGTGGTATTAAATTTCCAGAAATTAGTTATTTATCATGGGAATAATTTGTAAATTAGGTGGGACTATACGATAATTATCTATGATAATTGATGTGACTATTATAGGAACATGATGCTCCATTAGAAAACTATTGATGGGGTTATGGTGTTCCCTTTTAAATTTACTATTAATGATATGTCACACTATTAAATATTTATTCATCAATACATCATGATCCCTTAGTAAATAATTGTGTGGACATGGTTCTCCATCATATACAAAACCATGCATACATGGTGCTCCATCAAAAATTATATCCCTGGGATATGGTGCTACGAATGAAATCCTAGTCTTTCCTTAATTTAGAGATGTCGGTTCTTTCCCATGATGCATAATTATAAAAATTAATGCAATCAACAAATTCTAATTTTTCATATAATGAAATTCCTATTTTTTATATATAGAATTATTTTCTATTATTGTATACATCAATTCACATGCACATTTTCCTTAAATTCTTGGAGAATGGAATTATTTTGAGAAATAATTTTTTGAAATGAATTATATTCTCTTGTTTTAATAAAATAGAAATGGTACTTCTATATTTGGATTTAAAACCCATATTTCACGGTTTATTTAATAATGGTTTACATGGGGCATGGGGTGAAAACATATTGGGAGCACTAACTCACTATATAAAAACTCTCCACATGTGAGAAGATCCTATTTTTTCTTGTTTTATTAGTTTTTTATGTGTGGATAACAACATTTTATTTTTAGGGATTAGACCATTCACTCAAGTATGGAGAAATAGAGGTGGAGGGATATGATGTATCCATGTGTTGTATGGTATTATAGGTGAATATCTCATTTTTCACATTTAATTTCATATCTATTTCCTTGATTATTTTCTATTTTATATTTGAATATTGAGTTTTATGTTGTATTTTAAATGATTATTAGGGTATTTAATTCAATTAAAATTTAGAATTTTTCTATTAATTTCTTGTACTTTGGGTGAAATCATTCCAAATAATTTACAATCAATCCCCAATGTACTTGTTTCCGTCCCAAAGCGAATGAGAAATAACCCCCCCAATTAACATTCTGAACCTGTTATCCAATGATTCTATAAACAAATAATGATATAAAATTATTGGTTTTTATAGTATTTTGGGGTTTTCAAGAAACACCCCCTACTCAACTCCACCAACACCCATTATATGTGTGGTGGTTTTATTCAAAACAATATTCTCGTGACATCAAACTTTAATGAATTTTTTTTTGATTAATATTTATAGGTTACAATATATTTCCACTAGGATCAACTTATCATTTAAAATTGTCATATCCATGGTCCAACATTGAATAATACAAACGAGATATATAAATTTATTATAGTTTCAACACATAGGTTTGTAGAAGAACAACTGACAGTAGTTGAATCATTCATAGAGACACATGTATATCCCCAAATATTATCTCTATTAGATCTACAATTATATCATTTCTAATAATTTGTATTTTATTTCCAAAAAAAATAAGAACCGTTGTTTTTTTTTGAAATCAATATGATGAAAATCAAAATATTAATAATTATTCGTTTAATGTTTTTATATTATTTTCTATAAAACTCATTCTCCATTTTTTATATTTTCTTACTATTTCAATAATATTATTAACGAAACTGAATCAATATATTCATTAAAATTATCCTTAAAAATATTAACTTCATACATATTTTAATTCATTAGTCTTATTCAAAATATATTTAATTAAACTTAGTGAATCATTTTTATTAAAATCACAACTTTATTAATGAACCATTTCAAAGTTGAGTTATATTATAATATAAACAAAATTTAAAAATCTACTTGAAAATATCTGAAATTTATATGCATATTAATAATTTAATTGTCATTTCATATGTAAAATTTACTTTTTTACATGGAAATGTATATAATAATAACACTTTCCCTATATATTTAAGAATAAAGTTTGTTGATATATAAAAATGAATCATTAATTTAGTATAATAAAAATGATATTCACTTTCAATTTGTAAGAGTAACACTAAATATAAATATATATTTAATAGTAAAATTCCAATATGAAACATCTTGTACTAATACATAATACATCATTTTTATAGAAATATTGAAACATAATATCTATCCAAGAATTAAAATAGATATTCATGTTGCATGCCCATGTGTAAGAATAATTTTTACTCATGAAATACTCATATGTTACCAATATTTGATAAATAATAATAATATGAAATTATTAATGATTGATTAAGAGTAGTATCTTAATATTAATGAATATTTCCTTTGATAAATATGGAATACATATGAGTAGTTTCCAAATTTCCTATAATAAATCAAAATAAAATTTCAAAACATAATATTTTATACCCAGAAAACATTATTAAATTGAAAAAGTAACATGGAATAAAAGTTCAAATTTTGAAAAATTATTTAATAAAATAATAAATAAAATAATATTTTCACTATGTAAAGTTATCATAAAAAAATAAAATTACTTTTCTCAGAAATAAAACATTGGATGTTTTTGGGTATTTTCAAAAAATAAAATTATCCAAAAATACCCCCTTTTGACGATCTTAAAAAACCAGGGAAATAAAATTTACGGATCGTATAACCATTTAAAAAATATATTATGTAAAAATTTGGTTTAATAGTTTCATTCCCCCTTTCTGTGTGTTAAAAAATAATGTAAATATACTGAAAAATATATTATATTATACAATCTTTGAAAACAAAAATTGATTTAATGATGAATTAAAATAAATAATAATTTAGTGATGACATTTTTTTAACATAAACATCTTAAGGAATGAAAAATGGAATAGAGAATGAATCAATCATAAGGTAGAAAAAATGGATTTACTTTTGGAGATCATATAATCATGGATCTATAAGTTCTAGATTAAGTTAAATAGGAAAAAGTGTTGTGGCCTTCAAAAAATTTTGGGGTACTCATGAAGATTAAAAGTTTTTTCAGAATCATTAATACCATTGGTTTTATCCGTATACAGTATCACTTTATTTAAGTACCCTTTATTTTTCGTATAACCTTCATGATTCATATCTTATGTATAGTGAACATATCTAAACCAAATCATTCATATTTAAATGAGTCAGTAGTATAATAAGATGTAGTTTTAGATGAAATTGATTTCATTACTAGAAAGGCATTAGAAATTTTTAGTGGGATGATTTCTATAGACACAACCCTTATTCATTGAAATTTTGTTTTATCAATGTATAATTCAGGAAAACACTTTTATTGAAAAATAAACATTTATAAATGAGATTTATGAAATATAAAACTTATTTTGGGGGACTGAACAAATGTTTTTCTTACCTTTGCGATCTTATAAATAACTAATAATGATATATAATATTAATATTATTTAATCTTTGTTTAATTTATATATAACTACTTATACTTTTATGAGTAAATGGCTATAATATTTCAACATCTCTTTAATATATTCTCTCCCAATATAGTCAATATATATCTATCGTATCATATACTCCCATTTGGTTAAAATATTACCAAATTTTACATCCAAATGTATCTCGATATATGAAATCATTGTGTGAATAATTCCCAACACATTGTTCTTATTTTTCATGTTTCTATTTTTCAAGATTCTACTTACTAGTTTGTTCAACATAAAATATTGTTTTGATTTTACTGAACTGTTCTAGTAAATATTATTAATTTTATGTGTTGATGAAAATACATACTTGTAATCCACAACTTCATTTCCTTTAATATTCTCATTTTTAGCGGTATAAGAATGTGAGTGAGGATCATCATAATGATCCTACTTGATATTTATATGAATATAATTCTAAAATTCTTTCAAGAATAATGTCTTATCCACATATATGAATCATAAAAAGATTATTTCGTGTTATTTAAGATTATTTTATATTTTTTTAAAACCTAAATTTCTTCATGTTTTTTCTACAAACCATCCCCAGTGACTATCAAATTATTTGATATAAATCCTTCTAGATCCATTTATATGTTATGAAGAACTATTTTTTTTTTGTCTCCAATATTGTATTACTTTCATATATTATAGAATTCCTTGTTATTGTAAATTCTATAAATGAACATGTGTTCATAATTTATGGTTAACCGAATGGGGATTAGGATTTCTGAAACTAAGATAAATACTCTATGTATTTTATTATAGTTTATTCTATAGGTTTCTGGGTTGCATATTCAAAACTTATTTTATATAATGTATTAAAATATTTGTGGTAACTTCATGAAATCGTATTGAATATATATTAATGTATTTTGAATATATTTTCATAAAGTTTTTATGGTGTAATTTATGGTTTAATGGAATAAACACTATTAGAATTTGTTGAAACTAGAATATTGGGGAAGAAAGTTGCAAAATCATAATATATATGACATATATTTAACCATATATAATATTTAATGATATACATGAATCTAATGAGTTTCATATTCTTTAGTTTCAAATTTCATAATGTTTGGTATTGTGATATTATACCACCATCTAAATTCAAAACATATTTTATTATTTGATTACATTGAACTTTTTATGATATAAGTTAGTGATAAGTTTTATAAAAGATTAAACAAATCGTGTTTAATTAATATAAGTGATTAGGAACCAATCCAACTGTCTCCAAAAATTAAAATATAAAAAATGATATAATTTAAATGAAATTATATTTTAATTTTGGATCACATTCACCAAAGAATCTATTGCATCATTTCTATTACATTTGATCATGATTAATGATAATCAGTAAAGTCAAAAAGAAATACCTCCCACCTCCAAAGGTATATCTATATGAAACTGAATCACATGTCATACATGTGGGATTCTCTAATATTCCATGATTTGATATTACATCAGTATGTTATATATGATGAATAGGGATATTTTTGTTATGGATTTTTAGACGATCATCATGCGTGTATACCCATGTCCATAACATGGTATTTGGACATTATAGAACCCTCATGGAAGCTCCTTAAGTACATGATCATTAACTAATGCTTTGTAAATCTTTAGTTCATTCCTTATCCTTCATGAATAATATGAATATGTAAATTAACTCCTTATTCATCAAAACTATTATGAATGAAATTTGACGACAGTCGATGTTGGAGAGATCCTAGAAGGCCAAAACTATCAAATTCAGTCGCACAAAAAATCCACGTAACATGATCCTAAATAATTCCCCCAATAATAACATTTGATTCCTACGAATAAGAAGACACTGTAATGAGAATATCATTTATATACCCCCTATATAATATCCATCAATTGATGTCTATGATATTTCTATGCATCACTTTCGGGAAATTTTTTTGGCCCTAAATATTTATTCAAATATTAAATATTACTCACACATTTGTATCATATAAAAAATGCATCAAGGGAATATATATGCTTCAATATATCACTTTATGTAATTCTTAAAAGGCATTTTTTCATATCAAATTATACTATATCACATATAATAACATGTGAAATAATATCCAAATCACTTTTGGATATTTTCTAATAAATTTTCGGAATAATATCATCATCTTTACCTTATATCACTTCATATGTTTCACCTTGTCAACACCAAACCAAAATATTTTATATCAATTATAAAATAATTTTTGTGTATATCTATAAGTCAAAATAAATCCATGTTAATTCAACCACAATGTGAGACCCATTGGACCTTTTCAATATTGAAAAAAATAAGAAAACATATACAAAAATATGTATGAAATGATAATAATTTGAAAAAGTATCAATGTTATATAATCTAGAAATAGATTTTTTCATAATATCCCTCAAACACATGTATCTTTATACATATGTACACCAGTTTGTTCTTATAATATGATACATTCTCATGTGTTCCCTTTCTATATTACATCATGTAACCTTATGACATGATGTATGTCATTATAATATATCCATCTCGCACATTATAGATTTACTAAGTATTAAAAGACATGGTAGATAAATACATCACAAGCCAGTCAACTTTAAAATTATCACATCAAATGACCCGAATAAGAATAAATAATCACGTCATATATACTATCTAGGTATGTCCACACACATCTAAATTTATATCAATCATGGGACTATATGACATACTCTTCATGCAAGTGGAAAATTACTTCTTCATTGATCTGTAACTGATGACTTGATCAATAATATCCAAATCACCCATGATTTTCAAATAGAATATGTAGGAATGGTATCAAATTATGAATTTTATGATTCTGTGTATCTCACCAACTTTAGGTAATGGGGATAAAATATGATCCATGTACCACTAGTATAATAAATATGTATTGCATGAATCTCGTGTGGTAATTCTAGTGGGTCACAAAACACACACACAAAAAAACATATCATTTATTTTTATCCATCATGAGAAAATTACATATCTTATAAATTAATCATACTCATTCTAAAATTAATTTTTTTATAATTTATTATACTCTATGATTAACATTTGTTAGGAGTAAACCCACATTCCTGCCTTGAGGTGTCAAATATCATTACAAATCATGAAATCTATATCTATTCAAAATTTATATAGATAACATGAAAGAATTATTAAATATATATTTTATATATGTTGAAAAAATTAATATTACTAAAAATATATTAATAATATTTTATTAAACTTATCACAAGAACCAGTGTACAATAATTTATGGATGTGACATCTGTCTGAGTTCAATGTAATTTCTAGTCACCAGAGTCTATTTTTTTGGAAATTATTTAGTAGAAGGTGATGGAATTAACATAAAGAAATTTGAAATATACCTTCTACATGTGAAGTATGATAAAATTATTTTTTAATTATACATTGGTTTAATGGTAGTATTTATTTACACTTACAATAGTTTTATTTATCAATTTCATTATACAAAGGTATTCCGTTTGGTAATAGATTGAGTATCCTCCAAAAAACGAATAGAAGCTACTACCCATGACTTGGTTAAAGGGAAATGTGGAGTTAGATACATGGATTAACTGGATGGATAGTTTCCTATAATCCTTACACATTATATGATTGAAAGAGATAATCCTGACAAAGGAACATTATACATGTTAAAGGAGATGTTCCAATATTATCTATAAAATTATGGAATAACAAGAGGGCCAGATATAGTAAAAAACTATAAGTACTATAATAATCACTGGTAATATATATATATAATTAGATTTTAAATAACCATGATATGGGAAAAGGTCATTCTTCTATGCTATTGTATATAGGTTCGATAAACCTGATGTAATACATGGATGAAGGATGATGTTTAACACACTATATTGACAAAAAAAATGTTGTGAGTTTTCATATTTTGTAACGTATATGTGAATAATTTTGAAGTCTAAATTAAGTTTTATAAATTAAAATGTAATTTTGATCAGTTTATAATGAAAATCTTATATGGAGTCAAAGTGGAGAAGTCCCATTTTGAAATGGATAAAAAATAGTGAAAATGGAGTCAATGACGGTAGGTCTTACTTATATATGAACTATATTTCCATTTTCTTGAAATATTGAATGATAGAAAGATAAAATGTATATTAACATTAAATAATATTTTTTATTTCACATATATGGAATATATTTATTGAAATAGATTCTTATTAACTTCCATGCTATTCATACATGAAGATAGAATCACATTGCTATATGAGGCAGTAGTTTGCTTTATACAAGAAAGACATTATCATATCCCCCAAAGAATGGAATGTAAGAAGGTATATGAGATAAATAATTAAAAAGGTATTTTTAGGTTATATATATCATATTTATTAATTTAATATATACTTATTACCATCCACTTAAATTAGAATGAAAAAAATATCACATTGGTTCCTCAGGATGTAGTATGTTGTACACATGAGAGATCATATTTTTTTTTCAGAGGTTAAGTAAGTAATATGATAGAGGTCATATTATAATTTCATATGAATAATAATATATCAAATATATAATAAAAACTAAAATACATCATTAAATACATCCGTTAGAGGGGTAAATGGAAGACAAAAAAATTGGTTTGTAAGGCGGTTGTCCTCCATACACACGAATGATGATTTCAAATTCCATTTGATAGAAGGGAAAAAGAATTTAGGTTATTCCATGAACATAATGACATCCCGGTATATGAAATATCATGCGTTTATTATATCAAAATGTTTTAATAATAATTTAATGAGGTGTTGGAAGACATAAAATAAAACCCTCGGTTAGGGACAATACCTCTTCTTCAGAAAACCTCTATTGGTTTTCAACAAAAGGATTCATAAGTAAGATTTAAGACCAAAATATGACTTCTTTAATGATAAGAGGTAATTTAAAAAGCTATTTCATTATTTTTTCTTTAAAACAAATGGTTCTGAATGTGTAAATATGATAGGATTGGGGGTGACCTTTTATAAGTTAGGTGAGTATCACACTTGTAATTTTTTAAATTAATTTTTTTAATAATTATTTCACACGCAAAAATAGTTTAAAATTGACCATTAATGAAGATAGAATATATAAGGTTGAAATATATACATATAATGGATTTTGAAAATATTTGGGTTCATTTATAACCCTTATATTTTTAGATTAACCCCTAGTAAAACAATTTTTACCATAACCATTGTAATTTCATTTTTCTATATTTATTATACAAAATGGTAAATAATTATGTTGGAAATATTATAAAATAAAAATTATGATGATTACGAATATGAATTAAATTTTTTCAAATTCTATTAATAGACGTGGAAATTTAAATATTAAATTCAACACACAGATGTGTAAGAACCCAGATCATCATTTCATGTACAGATTTTGATTTTGGTTACTTTTGAGGAAAAAGTAAGACATTAGAAATTTTCTATGTACAAGTTGTGTAATCATGATTACACTTATAGTATCTAGTTTATGTAGGTAGCCGTGTATTGACCATGTAATGTCCGAGTACATGGCTGTGTGGACCGCCTATAGAGGGGGATGGTTGAGGCTTGTAAATGGCGTGTACATTAAATGAACATGATATGCAATTTTCTTTTTATTTGATTAATCAGACTACGGTCACTTCTAATATCCAAAACGATCTTTTTTAAAATTGTTTCACCTAGGAGCAACCAGGAGCGAAAATCAAAGTCTGAGCCACTATTTCTCCATCCAAGGTCTAATTTGAACTCCGAAAGGTTCGTTAGAATCCCATCAGTGAGTCCTTACATCTTCTAGTTCCTCACTCCCTATTTTCTCCTACTTCATGAGTTAACCAAGGTTGAATGTTTTTGACGTTTTTTAGATCTATGAAATTCTTGGTCGATTCAGGGGCCAATGTTAATGATTGATTATCATACAATGTACAGGTAGGTGGTTTGTTGCCTTTCAGAGTTTTTCTTCAAGTTATACATATGCCTAAGTTCTTATTACCCATGATGGGGGTGTTCATGTTAAGTAATTTAAACCTTTTGTCATATGAATTAGATTTATTAATAGATTAAATGTTTATGTTGATACCTTATGCTATAATTCATTTTTAGGGGACACCCCATCAGTGTATTTCGTTATTTGAATGTTTATGGCTGTTTGGTCCAGGTTGCCTCTGAAGTAGACCTTGTTTCCTTCCCTTGCTTGTTAGGTTGGAATTGATTGCTTATTGCTTCTTGTTAAATTCACGTGTTATGCATTGTAGCTACGTAGCCTTGTAGTTGTTGAGATTACTTTGGGATTCTGAATATCGTTTGTGCATGATTGTATTAAACATGTCCGTGAGAACCTGGGGTTGTTAGACCATCAGGGAATTGACGTTGAGGGTTTCCCCAGAGTGTCTGTCATTTTTACATTGTGATAACATAGGGATAATTGACGTTGGGTTCTCCCTTAGTGTGTCAATTATATATTGTTATGAGACCCCATGGGGAATGTATGTTGAGTGATTCCTTAGAGAGTCTGTAGTTTATCGTTAAAAGACTATATGGGGAATTGACCGCGAGTGTTTCCTCAGAGAGTCTTTCTTTTGTGAGACCAAAGGGGTTAGACTGTGTGATATTTCCCTGAGGGTCAATATATCTTTATTTAATTGATGATATGTTGAACCATAGGGGTTAACTGGTGGGAAATTTCCCAGTGGTCTTCTTGTGAGTGATTGATAGATGGTGATGAGCCTTCCAAGCCCGAGCACAAGCTTGGAATCGGTCTTACCTATTTGTTAGATGGCCTTTCGAGACATTGTTTTTCTATTACTCAAGGGATACCTAGTGTAATATATATCAATGGATTTTATTATTCAACGGGTTTAATAACTAATAAATTTAAATGAATGTAATTGAGACTATAGGATTGTTTACTATTGAGTGCTTTCTTGTTTATTCCTGAATTTTTCATATTGCCTCAAATATATATATTCATTTAAGGTTATGAAAATATCTTTTTGTGGTTTCCAACTGGGACTCTTCCCACACCTTGTTTAGTTCATGCGTTTTGAACCAAAAAGATTATATGGTTGCAGGAAGGGATAAGGGAAATCACCCTTCTACATTAGGTACTTGATTTCTTATGGAGTTAAAGAGCATGGGACAAAGCTAAGGCTTGTGATGCTGAAAGAGTTAACTTGTTTCTTTATTTAATTTGTTTTATTACTATATTTCCAGCATTGTAATTTTTTTGGCTTCTTCCTATACATATGTGACAGGCATCATTTAAATATGTGCACCTGTTGTTTATTTACTTTCAGTCTTCTGTTGTTTACATCTTTTGGTTGGTATTACTATACCCGTTATTGTCTATTATTGTTATTATGCTGTGTTTCTCTTCTAACGAGGGCATAGTTTTCCCCACTATCACACCCAAGGTCCTCTCTTCTAGTCAATAGCCTCTGGTGTTTGAGGAAATGTGTGTGATTCCATGTGACCAACCGAGTACGAGGTACCTTTAGGTGGCACCCAAATATGGGACGTTACAAATTGGTATATAGGAGGTTATTTTCTGCTTTGTATTACTATTTAGAGACTATAGACAGGGATAATAATGAATAGGTAGTTGGTAATAAGTTGTTCCTAGGTGTAGCTTACCCGGGTACAAGGAAAAGTCAAGTTACCACGAATATTGCAATTTTTCTGGTATTGAAATCAATACAGTTGATTTTCTTTCATCGTTGGGTGATACACTTGTTTTGTGTTGTTATGATCTATATCATTGTGATTCTATTTCATTTATAATTTTATGAGATGAGTGTATTCCATCTCATGCATCATATAGGAACTTTCTAGAGGTCAAATGTCATGAATTTTTCTCATGCCATTTAGTGTGAATTACGTATTTCATATTGTTGTGAAAGATGTTATGATAGATATGCATGATATTATGATAGATGCATTGATATAATACCTTCTATGTGATAGAGTATTTCTAATATGTAAGGTTTCATTTTGATGGATGGGAAGCTTTGGTCCTTGGGGAGTTATGGGCCCTCTTGGATCTGAATTTGGGGGATCATGTATGAAATTTAGATGAATTTGTCATGTTGCAATGTGGAGTAGGATACCAAACATTGATTTGGGGGAATTTGGGAACTCATGGGTTGGAATTTGTCATTAATTGGGAAAAAATATATGTTTTTATGGGTTTTGGAGAAGTTTCAATGGCTTACTATCCAAAAACCCAGATAACACATCATGTGGTGTTATGAACACACACAATGTGTTCTTCTGTTCTTAAGGAAACATCATTTATTAAGTAAATTCCATGTAGTAATTAACGGTGTGACTGACTATATGAGTAGAGACATGGGTTGGTAAATGTTTGTAAGAACATGCCTTGTACTTTGAGTACACGACATGCTGTAAGAACCATCTATCCAACCTTGTGACAAATGACACAGATGGATGAAGCTCAGGTAGTACACACCATGTCCATCTTGAACACACTGTGTGGAAGTCGACCATGTATCTTCCATTGTGACAAATGACACGGGTGGTTATGTATTAGGTAGTACACATCGTGCTTAGTGTTATCACGCCATGTAGTGTTACCCATGACAGAACTGTGTAGTTTATCCGTGTAGAAGAACTTTAGACGGAGGGAATGATTATGTACACACCATATATGAGGATTAACACACCGTGTGTTTGGGTGTTACCAGACCAGGTTGGAAAGAGGTACACTCCCATGTTTAAGGTTAAGGGAACACACCATTTATGGGTTATAAACACCATGTACCCCTATTTTGTAAAACATTATTATTTTTATTATCCTATTACATTCTTTTACTTCTAATTTTCAATCCTTGATAATATTGAACTGAGGTGTGTGCTTGACCATGCATTGTCATTCCACCAAGACATCCTTCAGTTGTATGCCTGATACTGGGAAACGATCCAACACCCTAAATGGAACATCAGGTACTACCATCATATCCTCCCATCATAACCGGCCTGGCACCAAATATTACACTGGATGTAGGTGCTGATGCACAGTTCTGAGAAGGCAACATGAGGTTTATGAAGACCCACTAGGGAGCACCACATCCTGCCTCGTCTATGGGAGAGTTGACGAGGGTTTTTTAGAAGTATCATCCTCTTATTTTCTCAGGATATGGAGGACCTCATGCTATAGAGTCATGGTTAGAAGACATTATGTCTATCTATGAGAATCTCAAGACACCTCTTGAGAGGAGGGTGAAGCTTCAAACATACAAGCTTCGAGATTCAGCCAAGATATGGTGGATGTGATATCATAGGCAGGACACCAATGAGTTATGGATTTAGATGAGTTCTAGAGGACCTTCTATGACCCTTTCTACCCGAAGACCTTGAGGACCAATCATGACCAAGAGATCATTGGTCAGGAACATGGTACTCTTTTAGTCATGCAGTATTATTCTCGCTTCACAGAGCTACAGTGCTTCACAACCATTCTGGGGGGGGGGGGGTGATGTGTTATTTCTTACTATGATGTTTCAGGATGGTCTTAGACATGACATCCGATATGAGGTTAAAATCATCAGGTTGACTTCCCTATATTCTATAGTCAATTGGTATTGATCACCAAGCGAAATATGAGGGAGTTTGGATCTGTGAACCAGGGCAGTTTGACATCCGGAGTTGGTACTCTTCTGACTTATAGTTGGAAGTTCCGCATATAGTCTACGCAAGGAGTTTCGACTAGACATGATAATCCTTTTCGAAGCTAGGGGTATGATACTAGTGCGGTAATGATGGGAATATGAGGAAACATTGTCGGAAAGACCTAGTTGAGAGCCGATCTTTTGTGAAGATTGGCCATCTTCACCTTTTTTGTTAGTTTTTATCACCATTAGCTGGTGATATGGGTTCTTCTATGACTCCAAATTCAGAAGTAGGAACACCAGTTTCTCATCAGTTAGTGAACTGGAGGTTTTCAAGCCAATTTGGTTGAGGAGGTGGCCGTGGTCGTGGTAGTCCGGCTATAGGTGTTCAACAATCGCAAGGTGGACCTGCTCAGGGTTTTCAGATAGGGTCACCGGGCCATGGTACAGGTCATATGTTTGCAGTGGAGCAGACCCACTAGATGCAGGATCACAAACCTTCTATGGTTAGAAGTACGATTATAGTTTCCTCAGTTTTAGCTTCTACTTTTTTTTATACAAGGGATTCTAATAGTTTCATATCTATTTCTATTGTGGAGAGGATTGGGCTCTGTATCTTTACTATTGAGGATGTTATGATTCTAGAATCTCTTGTTGGGATTAGAACGGCTAGTGTACGTCAGTGCAAGGAGTTCTCTCTTGAGTTTGGTGGGTGTCACTTCTCATGAGACCTCTATATCTTAGAGATGATATGATTCGATTTCATTCTTGGGATGGACTGGTTAGTATTTTTCATGGACTTTTTTTACTCATATCGTTGTAGGGTGAGTTTCACGTCACCATAGGGTGAGTCCTTTCTACACAAGGGTGAATGGGATGTACAAGTGAGTTGAGAGGGACCCCATCATCAAGGGATGGGTGGAATTGTATACCATATTTCTAGTTTATGTCTGGATGACCAAGGGACTTCACAGATGTACTTTCCTCCAATGGTGGATCATTTTAGATATGTCTTTCCAGATGAATTTTTAGGTTTGCCTTTAGAGAGAGGGGTATATTTCTCTTTAGAGCTTGTTCCAGGTGCCGTACAGGTGTCCATTTTTCCTTGTAGGATGGCTACACCAGAGTTACAAGGGCTCAAGAAGCAGTTAGAGGAGTTTTAGGAAAATGGATTCATGTGACCCAGTATTTCTCCTTGGGGACCAACTATCCTATTTGCAAAGAAGGCAGATGGTACCCTCAGACTTTGTGTGGATTATCAGAAGTTGAACCTGTTGATGGTCAAGAACCGATATCCATTTCCAAGGATTGATGATCTCTTTGATCTTCTTTGAGAAGACTGTGTGTTCTCTACGATTGAATTGAGATCCGGTTATCATCAGTTCTAAGATATACCATCAGATATACCTCTTACAGCCTTTCAGATTAAGCATGGTCTATATGTGTATGTGGTTATGCCATTCAGTCTCATGAACGTACCAGTATTTTTCATGGAACTGATGAACCGAGGGTTCCATCCTTACATGGATTCTTTTGTGGTAGTCATTGTGGATAATATCATTGTGTACTCTCACACTAAACACGACCATACCACCCATCTTCAGATCATTTTTAGTACGCTGAGTGAGAATTAGTTATATGAAAATCTCTCAAAATGACAATTTTGGATGGAGCGGATTCACTTCCGGGGTCATGTTATCTCAATGAAAGTAGTGTCGATAGACCCATAGAAAGTGAGAGTAGTATTTTTCTGAGAGAAGCTGAAGAACATCATTGAGGTAAAAAGTTTTTTGGGGTTGGATGGATAATAGATATTCTTTATTCATGACTTTTCATGATTATTCGCTCCACAGAATGGTCTAAATAAGAAGGATGTGAAGTACTTAGGGGTATATTTTTGTGAGTTGGCCTTTCATGAGATAAATGGGAGGTTGACTTCCACATGGATACTGGTCTTGCCATAGCCAAACATGAGTTACACCACATAATTCCTTGCATCTAGTATCAGGTTAGGAGTAATGCTTATAGAGGGAGAAGGAGTCGTTTCTTACGGGTCTTGGAATCTGAGGCCACATGATAGGAATTACCCGAAACATAATCTTAATTTGGCTACCATTTTGAATTCTTTTTGCTGTTGGAGACATAATATATTAGGAGATCATTTTTTTGTTTTCACTAACCACAAAATATCAAGTATATCTTGACTCAATGTGATCTGAATTTGCGATAGCAATGGTGGGTTGAGTACCTTTAGACTTTTAACTTTGATCGTTCCAACATGGATGGTAAATGAAATGTGGTGGCTAATGCGTTGGGTAGGAGGACTCAAATACATGATGTTCAGGAGGCCAGCAATGAGTGGTAGCTTATGGATATATTATTTGAGATTCACTAGGATGTGCATGACAGCCAGGGGAAGGAATTTTTTTATGATGTAGTTCTTACCTCTAATCTTCTAGATTGAACATGAATGAGGCCACAATCAGATTCCAAAGACCTAGTAATATGGGAGAGTTTGTTTGTAGAGGACCCCACTCCTAGGTGGACTATAGGTGAGGATGAGGTCTTGAGTTTTCAAGGGTTCTTGAGGGTGTCAACAGGCATACACAATGAGCTATTATGAGATTTTCATTCCTGAAGTTGGGAAGTTCATCCTAGTGTCACCAAGATGTATTGAGATCTACACAGTCATTCTTGGTGGCCATGCATGAAGAGAGATGTTGATGGTTTTGTGATGATGTGTTCCACATGTCAACAGGTGAAGGTGGAGCATCAGTGACCAACAAGGCTTTTACAATAGTTACCTTTTCTTGAGTGTAAGTGGAATGATTTAATGATGGATTTTGTGATAGGTTTACCGAGGTTTCTTCGAGGGAATAATGTATTTTGGGTTGTCGTTGATATACTTACGACGGTTTCACACTTCTTTCCAATCAAGGAGACCTTTAGTGTTGATGATCTTGGATGGTTTTACATCTAATAGATTGTACAGTTTCATGGGGTTACAAACTCTATCATTTCAGAAAAGGATGCATATTTACTTATCGTGTCTGGAAGGGACTACATAGGGATTTGGGTACATAGGTACTTCTTAGTACAACTTACCATCCTCCGACATATGGCCATTCTGAGCGCCCAATTTAGGTCTTGAAGGACATGTTTCAAGCATTTTTCCTGGATTTTGGGGGTTCTTGAGAGAAACTAATACCCCTAGTGGAGTTTTCCTACAATAAAAGTTTTATGTGACGATTAAAATGTAACCTTATGAGGATTTGTATGGTAGGCCATGCCGATCACCCCTATGTTTGCTGGAGGCAGGAGAGGCAACTTTGTTGAGACCTTGTATTTTCAAGGAGACCACTGAGCAGGTGGAGTTGATTCAGAAGAGGATGGGTTCTATAAAACCGTGCTAGAAATGTTATGCTGATTGACTGAGATGACATTTGGAGTTCAAGGATAGAGATTATGTTTTCTTACATGTCTCACCAAGGTTGGAATACTGATGAATAAAGAGATAGGGGAAGATTTCACTGAGATATGTTTAGCTGTTTGAGGTTTTGGATAGAGTCAGTCTAGTTTCCTATCAGTTGAAGTTACCTCAGAGGTAATGGGCTATGCATGACTTATTTCATGTTTCTCACCTACGACATTACTTTTTATAACAATCTCATGTTTTCAACCTAATGAGGTTGAGTTTGAGGTGGATGAATCCTTCAAAGATATCCCTATAGCAATTGTGGAACTCAGTACGAAGGTTCTTTTCGTCCGGTCTATTCCTCTCCTATGGGTTCTATGGCCACACATGTGGGTACAAAATGAGACTTGGGAGAGGGAGGCTGACGTATGATCATAGTGGACAAAGTTGTTTGAAGTTTCTTCTTCACCACCCTTGGAAGGGAAATTCAGAGACAAATTTCATTAAGGGAGGATGTTTGTAAGAACCTAGATCCTCATTTCAGGTATGGATCGTGATTTTGGTTGTTTTTTAGGAAAAGGAAGAAATTGAAAATTTTCTAAGTGCACGCCATGTATTCCGGAGTAAGAGCTATGTAATGGTTGAGTAAATGGCCGTGTGGACTGCCTGAAGAAGGAACCAGTTGAGGCATGTACAAGGTGTGTACAATAAATGAACATGCCATGTACCTTTATTTTTATTTGATTAATTGGAATGGGGTCATGTCTAATCTCTAAAATGATCTTCTTCTAGCTATGTTTCATCCAGGAGAGATGATCAATGTCTGAGCCACCGTTTCTCAATCCAAGGTCAGATTACTACTCTGGTGGGTGCGTTGGAATCCCACCGGTGATGCGTTACTTCTTCTAATGCCTCACATCCAGTTTCTCCTATTTCTTGAGTTATCCAACGATGAATTTTTTGTCCTTTTTTTAGATCTACGATTGTGTAGGCTGATTCCGGGGACGGAGTTCATGAGTGATCATCATACAACATCGAGGTAGGTGGTTTTATTCATTTCGAAGTTTTTCGTTGAGTTATATATATGCCTAAGTGCCGATTACCCCTGATAGGGGTATTCATGTTAATGAATTGAACCCTATTATCATCATCCATAGATTGATTTCTATATTAAGTGTATTCATTCATAACTTATGTGAAATTTCATATTCAGAGGAATCCCCATGGGTACATTTCCTTTTATGAATGTT
Source organism: Viscum album (assembly GCA_963277665.1). Lineage (NCBI taxonomy): Eukaryota > Viridiplantae > Streptophyta > Magnoliopsida > Santalales > Viscaceae > Viscum > Viscum album. The sequence goes on from OY728125.1 coordinate 1,764,048,530, forward strand.
TATGGCTGTTTGGTCCTGGTTGACTATGAAGAAAACCATATTTCCTTGCCTTTATTATTAGGATAAAACTGATTGATTATTGACACTTTTTAAATGCATGTGTTATTATTTGTTTCTTCTTATACTTGTAGTTGTTGAGATTAAATTGGGATTCTATATATCATTTGATCATGACTGTATTACACAGGTTCGTGAGAACCTAATGTAGTTTGACCATAATTGGAATTGAAGTTGAGGGATTCCCCAGAGTGTCTGTCACTTTTACGTTACGAGACCATAGGGGTATTGACATTGAGTACTCCCTCAGAGTGTCTATAGTATTATGTTATGAGACCATATGGGGAATGGTTGTTGATTTATTACTCAGAATGTCTGCATCTTACCATTAATAGACCATAGGGGGAAATGATGGTGAGTGCCTCCTTAGAGAGTCTTTGTTTTGTGAGAAAAATGGGGTCAGAATGTGTGAGCTTTCCCAGAGGGTCATTATATCTTTATTGAATTGATGATATGTTGAACCAGAGGGGTTATACTGTGAGAAATTTCCCATAGGGTTTCTTGTGAATGATTGATTGATGGTGACAAGCCTTCCAAGTTAGAGAACAGTATTGGACTCAGTCTTACCTGTCTGTTAGATGGTCCTTTGAGACATCTGTTATTCTATTAATCATGGGATACCAAGCTTATGCTAGATCCTGATATTTCATTATTAAATGGTTTTAATAACTAATAAATTTAAATGAATGTAATTAGAAACTGTATTATTGTTTACTTTTGATTAATTCTTTGTTTATTTCTTGGTTTTTCATATTTCATTCCATATATATATATATATATATTCCATGATAGTTAGGAAAAAATATTTTGGTGGTTTCCTACAGGGATTCGTCTCACACTATATTTAGGTCAAGATGTGGAACCCAAACAAATTATATTGTTGCAGATATAGATAAGGACACGCTCCCATCTACAACAGGTACTTGATTGCTGATAGAGATAGAGAGCATGAGACCAAGATAAGGCATGCAATGCGGCATGTGTTTACTTGTTTCTTTTTTACTTTGGATTAGTAATGTATTTCTATAATTGTGACTTGTTTGGATTATTCCTAGACATATGTGGAATGCATCATTTTTATATGTGCTATAGTTATTTAATTACTATTAGTATTCTTTTGTTTACTTTTATTGTATGGTACTACTGTTCTCTCTATTGATTATTATAGTTATTCTGTTGTGTTGTTCTACAAATGAGGGTATATTTTCCTCTCTATCACACCCAATTCTCTCACTGATAGCTGACATCTTTTGGAATTTAGGGAAATGCGCTGGAGACCATGTGATGAACTGAGTTTGGGGCACCTTTGGGAGACACCCAGATCTGGGATGTTACAAATGCGATGAGAAAATTGGTTTTCAATGAGAAAATTTTCATAATTAGATAAATTTTTTATATGAAGAATACACTTTCAATTGATTAAAATGAACTAAATTGGATTAATAGATATATAATAAAACTAATTTAACATTTATAACCATATTAAACTAATTTGGATGTTTTAATATTATTTAAAGCTAATGACCATTTTTAATAAAATAAATAAATTTTCAACATTAATAAATAAAATCATTTTAGGAAATTATCAAAAATTAACACCATGATAATTCTAAAATTTAGATTTAAATAATAAAGTATATTTTTTAAATAAATTTGGAAAATTTTGAAAAAAATTAGTTTTTAAATATGTGTACACAATATGAAAAAACTATTTTTAGAAAAAATTTTATTTTATGTGTAAAATTGGATTTATTCTTATATATTATATTGAAAAACATGAGATAGATGTTAAATTTTATATTTAATATATAATATATAATTTTCATTATAATCATTCACTAAAATTTATTTGATTTATTTATCGATATAAAACACATTTGTGGACAAAAAATTATTTTTTGGAAAATGATTTCAATCATTCTCAAATGGTTCTTATTTACATTTCTAATTAATTATTCAGAAAAAATTGATTTTATATTAATTTTTAAAGAATATATGTTCATAATTTGGTTTCTATTATACATACCCACCATTCAAATGTATATGTTATAACTATCATTTAAATAATTATATATTTATAATATGTGATGTTTTTTTAAATATATGTTGGGTGTAGAGTAAGATAAACTCATTTTTTCACGTGAAGGAAGCCAACATTAGTATTGTGTGGAGTGAGTGCTGTGTTAAATGTTTCATGTAACTTAATAAAAACATGTTGTAGCATATAATGAAAAATATTGAAAATATTAATTTTTTTAAGAAAAATATTCCACAAAACTTTCGGGTGTTACACATCAACTTCGAGTCCTTCGAAGCATGGAATATATTAATATTGATGAAAAATATATGAAAATTTTAGCGGATAAGACAATTGTTTTTCATTGGGAATGGTGATGATATCTTCAGCTATCAATAATGAGATAAAGGAAAAAGGAAAGTCATCATATGTGAAGATGTTCACTTCAACAATGGGGTTATATGAATGTAATAGAACATCATGAAGAAGGATGTTATTTAAAATAAACTATTTAACACCAAGTTGATCGGAGTAAGAACAATAAATGTTCAAAAATTCTTACGAACTCATATATATGTAGTATAATTCTTGTGGAAATACTAGTAGAAAATCACTATATAGATCAATGGTTTCGCATGCTCGAGTGGGAATAAAAACAGTTAATTCAATGGGAGTTAGAGTAGAGCCATGTAGTATATTGCTTCCCAATCAATTGAGATGATCAAATGAGAATAGAATTATTATTTATTGGTATGATTTCTCCATGAAAAAATTAATCTTTTTAGATGTATGGAACAAAAGAGCTAACATGAGGAAACCATATATACTGATTCCAAACAATGAAAATTAGTGAGGAAGGAATAGATTTCCAAATTAGTGTTCAGAAAAAACATGGGAGATTGCCATCTTCCTAGATAAAAATAAAGTAGAAGTGAATAAGTGTCATTTTTCTATGAATGTGAAGGAAAATAAAAAATGTGCTAAAAATCATGGATGGTGGAAAAGGGAATTCAATAAAGGGAATGAGTTTATTTCTTAAAAAGACTCACATCAGTAGTTTAATGAAAAAATATCTAGATAGTTATGATCATAGTAACATCATAAGATCTAGATATGGAACAAATTGATGTAATAATGATCTTACTTCATGGTGAATTTTAGGAATAAATTTACATAAAACAAATAATAGGTTTCCTGCAAGATGAAAATCAGTTTTGGGTTTTAAAATTAAAGAAGGGTCTTTATGGGTTGAAGTAAACATCAATAATCAGAAATTTGATTAGTTTATACTGAAATATAAATTTAAATAAGTTAGATTAAGATCATAATATTTACAATATGAAATGTAATTAAGTGAAATTCATCATATTTGGTTATACATGGATGAAATATTGTTTCATGTATTAGATATTAGAATAATCCGGAAGATGAAATAATATTTTTCAAGAAGATACGAGATTGAAGATCATAGAGAATATACGAGTATTTTTGGGATGAATATTGTGATATATGCGAGATTTTATGTAAATCCACAAAACATTAAAATATTTCACTTTTTTGAATAACATTAATTTCTTTGATATCATGCGATATACGCAACATTGAGTTTTAATTAAACACAATACTTTATTGAAATATTATTATTTAAATGTGACCACTATAACCTTGATGTTAAGGAATAACAAAATAATTAAATATATTATGTTTGAAATGTATAAAATAAATTCAATTGTTATATATTTAATATAAATAAAATAATAATCATTTGAAATAAAAATAACAATTTTCTGAAAAATGCTATTTTTTAATATGTTTTAATCATTCTTTGCATACATAGTTTAAAATTAAATTATTCAAATTTAAGAAAGTTGATTTTAAAAAATACGTTTATATTTGAAATCAATATATAAAAATAATGTTAGGCGGAATTATAGGATTTTTTTGAAATGTTTTATTTTTTAATGCATAATAATATAACAATAATATTTATAAAAAACGGCCTTTTTAGTTAAAGATATAATAAGAAATGGATTATTTTATTTTGGGTTTAAAATTAATATTATTTCAATTAAATTTCTATTAATCCAAATTTTTGTAAATAATAATCAATTTCATATTAAAATTTCATATAATTATTTTTAAACTTTTGAATGGTTCTCTTTAAAAACCATTTTTTTGATTTGTTAGTGGGTTAGATTAAAATTGGATTATACCAAATTTATAAATTGAATTTAGGAAAATTTATTATTTATGTTGAATCATTATAATTTATATTTTTTAATATTTCGAAATTAATATTTGATTATAATGAATGGTGAAGATGGTAAATATTAATTATCATGGTTAAGTTGAAATCAAGTTACCAAGGTTGAAACTAAGAATACAATGTTTAAAATGACCTATATCATATGAAACTCTAATTTTATATAAATATTCCAACCATATCACATCTAATTATTTATAATGGTCCATTTTTTTTCTATTTTGTATTGTGAAAAAATGTGGGTACAAACAATTATTTTAAAAAATATAATTTGTGTCTCCTCCAACATATAAATGGACACATTCTAAAACTTATTCTATTCCAATAATAACAACTATACCATCCTAAAGAGTACATTTAAAGGTGGTTTCTCTAAGAGAAAGTAATTATCTTAACATAGCTCCTTTGTTTTTTTTCATTTTTTACACATTACATTATTTATTGAAACATAAAATAATAGAGAAATTTTATCTCCCATATACTAAGATTTTATTATATTGATAAAATAATTTTTATCCATCTCATCCTCTACCAATTTTGAATCAAAATCACCAATCATGTGTAAGGCCGACTACCACCTCCCAAAACGATGTTACTCATTTTCCATCAAAACATATAACGATTATATATAATTAATGATTTAATGTGATTATATATAGTATTTATTGTATTATTATAATTATTTAATTATCATATAACATATACCTTCTTAATTTCCATGTTGTTGAAAATATGATAATGTTTTTCATGTGTACGATGGACCATTACCTCGCGAAGCGATGCGATTTTTTTCACATTCACATTACAAAAAAGATTATAATGATTAATTAAATGAATATATTTGATATATATGACATTTTATTGATTCTATAAAATTAATATACCACAAAATTCCTTACAATTTCACCAGTTAACAAATGATATCATCGCTTAGGTGTACTTTTGGATTGCAGTCTCCATGAAGTGATTCAATTGAATTTCTAAGTCCAATTTTCATGAATGGTTTAAAAAATTTACCTAATTAGTAAATATGTTATTTATAACATAATTAGCATTTATTATATGACATATCTGTATCATATAAAAAATAACCATAATATTCATGAACAAACAAGTAAGCTAAAATAAGGAAATTAACAGAAGAAACAATAAAAACTAAAAAATAATATAAAAAAATTGGTAAATGTAAATTAATATTAATATGTTTTGTAATAAATTAATAATATTATGATAACCATTATAATGAATGTTAATGTATGTTCAACCAATAGGAATCCTGAGGTGGGGGATTTTGTCTCAATTTTCATTTCATTGATACACATTGGATAATATGCACCTATTCACTTTTATAAGGTGTATATAATTCCTCTTTGAAATATTTATCATGAAAATAAATTTATTATAATTTTATTATAATAATCTATATTCCTGATGAATCGATGGTATCCTCTCATTTCGTTCTTCATTTTTTGAGTGTAAACTTTCCCTTGATAAAATCGCTTTTGGAGATCATTTTTCATTAGAAGTTACATATCTCTTAAATATCCAATTTAACTATATAATATATAAGATTATTTCCTAAAAAACATTCCATTTTAACATATTGTGTTTAATTTTAATGTTATTTGATTAATTAGGGAGGTATTAATAATTTTTTAGTATTTACTAAATGATGAAATTTTATGATAAGGCACATTATTCACAAATTAAATCAATTATACAATAAAGAAAGAATGCATTGGGAAAGATGTAATAGTTGTGGAATTGTTATAGATAGCCAAATAATATTCTAATTTTATCCTGAGTGGAACCAATAAGCTCTCATTAAATGTTGATTTTAACCACAGTTTTAAATATTAAAGTGAAGGGTCTTGATATTAGTGGTATCATGATGACCTAGATCACGAAATATAATAATTATGAATTTATTTCATTGATAATTTAGTTATTATTATTATCCATGATATTTTTTCATTTATATTATCTATGGTTTATTTAATTCTCATTTTTTAATTAAATGGAACGTGTGTTCAGTTATTTACCTTGTCTTATTGATTAAACCTTATCAAATCATTATAGTCATGTTATTTATTAAATGGAATGTGTATTTAGTTATTCATCCTTCCATATTCATTATTATATATTGTATCATGATATATTTCACTATACATAACCATAAATGAGAATTTGATATCACAGTTATCTTGTTTTTTCCCACAGGATATGAAGATAAATTCCCTGAATGAGTTTAAGGATTTCAAATGTGTTCCATTACTATTATGTGTATTTTTTAATTCCCAATATAAAATGGGTATCATTTTTTATTTAGTTATAAATGTTCATAAACTAATCAATCCTTAGAAAGATAATCCCTTGTATCTTATTCTGATTTATTAAAGTAGACTCCAACCCCAGATTACAGGAGTCGAGTTCTTTACAATTAGTATCAAAGGGAGGTTTAGTATAATCCTTGTTAACTAGAAATAGGATATCATATATTTGGGATCATAAAACTATGATATATAGTGAGGATAAGTATAGATGTTGACAATTTTTTTACTGTATAGATTATGTATTTTTTATAGATAAATCTATGTATGGGTACTATAAGTAGACGTGGTTCTGGAACAAATGTACCTCATTGTAACAATTTCAAAGAAGGTGCATCGGGATTGAATTGAGTGTTACATGGTACACGAAAATAGGCCATACCTTATAGCTAGTTTGAAAAACAATGGGGATATTATTAGGATGAATCGATTTTTCTTCACAAGTCATTATGAAGGTATTGAAAAAATAGATATCCCCAAGGAAACCATGTTTGAGATTATATTATTAAAAATGTATAATGTTTCTATTAAGTTATGTAATAAACCATATTTTTAATTATACATTTTAATTTAAGAGTTTAAATTTTATGATCTAACATAGTGTTTTCCATTATTTAGAAATAGAACCTAAAGAAATAAATGTATCAAAAATCCTGAACAATGTTTCGATTTCATTTTTGTGAAATATAATATAGGTGGTATTGGAACTAATTCACTCATGGAAATATAAGGTAATATTAATTATGTTATGTAAAATAAATTTTAATGAATGGAAAAAATTTTGTTCCTTGATGTGATTATCCTATGATGGATCACTTCATGCAATAGAATCCCACATCATTTAGTGGAACAACTAATCCAGTGATCACTGAGCATTGGATTAAGTACCTTGAGAAAATATTTATACCCTTCAGATGTGATAATAAGGAAAGGGTTATACAATTAGTATAACATCTCAAGGGTGATGATGTTCAATAGTGGTCATTGATCCATAATACTAGGGAGGATGAATAAATGGAATAGATGGGGTACAGAGCTTTTAAGGATACATTCTTTAAAAAATACTGACCTAATGAGAAAAACCATAAATGAAGTGAACTTTCATTAGTATAAATAAAAATTAATAATAAAGTGATAAAAAGTATGAAGATAAAATTACATGACAATACATGAATACTACATATTACATTAACAATACAGAATACAATATCTACCATTTTTTCATCATATTATGAATAGATTTATGTTCCATAAAAATAGATAATGATTTTTTTAGATCATCTATATTTAAGATAAATCAATAAAATAAGTGATCAAATAAGAAACATTAAAATGGGAATGTGTCAAAGAAGAATAAGATAATGAATCAATTTCTATATTTAAAAAAATGTTCAAAGAATCATCACTAAAATTATATTAATGGAAAGTGAGTTTGTAACAATTGTGAAGATAAGGGTCATCATGCTCATGAATTCAAGATGAAGAAAGAAATAAAAGATTTCCAATGCTTCATCTTCAATGAAATGGGGCATTATTTATACGAATTTCCTATGTTTCAAGTGAATCTTCCATCGAAAGGGATCTTGAGATAACAAAAAATTTATGAGATCACTACAAATGAGGTTAAAGTACTCAATGAAGTGGTCGAAATTACATTAATCAGAGCCTCAAATTTAGAAAATGATTGATTTGACTCTATATATTCACACTCTTTTATATATTCCATGATTTTTACGAAAATTATATATTTCACTAGAAACTTATGAATATAGTGGTCAAACCAAACTCATTTTAAGATTCCCACTCTGACAAGGATGTGAGTAAGTCCCTATAATGACAGATAAACATTATATAATTTTGGAATTTATAGTCATACTTGTGATTCACTTTAATATAATCTATGAGATGAAATTTATTTCCCAACATGATCCAAATATTAATTATAAGGGGAAGGAAATTATAATTTATGATAATGATGTGTAATTATTTATCTATTGAGTGTAGATTTCATCATCTCAGTCATGTATCCATCTACCCCCAATAGAACTTCTATGTGAGATTCTTGTGTGAGAATAAAAAAATATGGACAGAGAAAATAATCCTCAAATTGAGGATGTACTTATTATATAGGAATAAAAATAACTCTTTCATGACTAATTACATGGATATATGATAGAGTTTGATGTTGAGTGTCTATTTATTTAATCACTGATGAAAGAACAATACCAAATACTCAATATATAATGGTCATAATGGAATTAGTAGAGTTAATGAAATAAATAGTTTAATTATGTGTTAATAGATTTATTCACCATAGTATTTGAGAATGCGGTTCCCCTATTATCTTAATTATGATGAAATATGGACCCACGAGAATTTTCATTAATTGTAAGTAAAAAATTCCATTTTAATAAAGAAAAAATAACATATACCTCACATTTATGACCTATTCGGACAACTTCACAAACTCTATATTTACTTAATATTGAAACTCATTTTGGATATCAACAATTGTGATTAAATAAGGAATAAATTCTTAATATAAAATTTATTCTGAGGTACTGACATTATGGATTTACAGTAAGTCCATATTTATTTAAAAAATGAACCCTATGGATATAATGAATAACATGTTCATGTAATGTGTTGATTTTTTATTGTGGTATTCATTGATGATATCTCTATGTATTATAAGATCAATTGGGACCATGAGATTTAATTTCGGATCATTATTGAAACTCTTAGAAGAAACAGGTTATTTGGAAAGTTTATATATTGTGATTTTTCACTTCAAGAATTTTCTATTTTTGGCCATATTGTCTCAAAATATATAATTTCAAATGACCCTATAAATAAAAATTTAGTCGTTGAATTACCTACACCAATGAAAAAAAAGTATGTACATAGTTTCAATAATTATATGTTAACAATCGACGATTCATTTAGAATATTTCATGATTTTCTAACACGTTATTTGAGATAACATGTAAAAAGGTTAAGTTTACATGTACAAAGGAATGTGATTTGTTTTGAATAATCGAAGATTATATTGGTCAATTATATGATTTCTACTATTCCACAAGGAAATAATGGGATTTTTATATGTATTTTGAATTATTAAATAGTGGACTAGTTTTCATCCTAAGGAAAAATGATAATGTTATTTCAAATGAAATAAATTAGCTGAAGACTCATGAAAAAACTATCAAATCCATGATATTGAGATGGAATCCAAAATATTTTCATTAGAGATATGGAGACCATATCTCAATAGAGAAATCTGTAAGGTATACACAACCCATAATAACCTAAAGTACGTTTTTTTAAAATGTGTTCAACATGATTCATTGAAGATGGATATATTGACACAAGTATTATGATTTTCTCAATAAAATACCACTCAGGGAAGGAAAATAAGTTATAATATACACATACAAATATGGATCATTGTGTTTTGACAAAAATATAAAAGGGAGATGAATCCTATGTTAATGGATCTATTAAATATGGAAATGGGAATTATTAAGGTATGGGTGACACCACCACATTTTTCACATGATTAAATAACCTACATTATTGGAAATGATATAAATTTCTTAATATGATGATGATATTTTTTTGAAGAAAATTAAATTTGTGAATAATGGGAATTAGGAAGACATCCTTTTTGAAGATTACATTTTGATGATTTGAAAAATATTATGTATTTGTTCTATTACATATCTGAAAATAGAGTACTTGGACGATGGAAATAGCTTGAATTTTCATATAACACATGTTATCACTGAAAAATATATGTATTTTAGGTATCATTTTTGGTGGGATAACCTGAATTAGGAAATTTCATTTTAGGAGTCTAGATATCTTGTTTATTAATAATTGAAATATTAGAGACATCATCCTAGAGGAGTCAGGAAACCTCTCCGAAAATAATATAAATATATGGTGAAAATGATAAGGAATTTTTTCATAGGACTATAAAAGATTCATAAAAATAATAATGCAATATAGGTAATTTTTTATCCCCTAACTAAATCTTCAAATTTCCCCGTAATAATAGAATTATTACCATGTGTGTACCCCATAAGGCTCTATATTGATATTTTTATTAAGATTTCATGGTGCACATATTTTTATTGTGTCTGATCATGATACATTTTTACATAAAAATTCTAGAAGTGTATCCAAAAGGCTCTTCATATATATCATCATTTGAGCTCCACCTACCAACCTAAAAATTATGGACAGTCCAAAAGAACTATTCAAACACTGGAAGACATGTTGAGGTCACGATCACATGAATTTCAGTGTATTTGGGACAACATTTACCTTTTTAGTGTTATATTATAACAATTGTTTCCATTAATGCATTCAAATATACCAATTTGATGCCCTATAAGGGAATATATTTCATACTCCAACTTGTTGGGATTGATTTGGGGAAATTAAACACGTATTTATAGAATATGTTGAAGAGAAAATAATAAATTTAATTACTATTTGGACGCATATAAATGTATCTAAAATTTGTGAATGGAGTTATGTTCGAAATAAAAGGAAAAATCATAATATGATGTGGGATACCATGTTTTCTTGAATGTATGTCTATATAATGGTGTCATATCGATCTGTAAGAAGGGAAAGATGAACTCAAGGTACATCAGACCCTTTGAAATTCTGGAAAGGATTAGATCAATGACTTATTATTTAAAATTGTCACTAATACTCTCTAAATTACATGATGTGTTCAATATATCATGGTTAAAGAAGTACGTGATATTCCCAAGGCATGTTCTCACCTATGAAGATATACAATTGTGACATGATCTATCATACTATGAATAAACCATCTAAGTTATTCATTATAGAGTGAATTTATTAATGAATAGGGTTATTTGGAAAATTATATTGGTTAAATATGTATTAAAAAACTACATGGTTATATGTTTATTAGAAAGAAAATAAGAACCATTTGAAAGAAAAAAAATATTTTTTCAAAAAGGAAATTTTTTTCCCTTTAGGAATATAGACTAAAATCACTATTTACCACTTTTATAAAATTTAATTTATAAAATTTCATTTAATTTAGAAATCCTAATATAAAAATTATCTTACGGTGAATTTTTGGTACTTTTCTAAAAATATTCATGTTTAAATGAGTTGAATAAATAATTTTTATTAAAAATTTCCATTTTCATTAACTAAATTAAAATCCCTATTTATTTAGTAGGTATTTAAAACTGAAATTAGTAAACTTATAAAATTATTATTCCAATTTAGGCAATTTAAATTAATTTCAAATTGAATTTTTAAATAAAAACTTTTTAATGTTTGGAATGTTTTTCATTGCAAAAAAACCAGTTTTTTCAATGTGTATGCATGATTACTATTAAATATGATTATACCTCTTCTATCAAGTGATTTTTCAAAAATAGATTCCATATTTGGAATCATAATAATTTATATTAAATAATCTATTCAATTTTTTCACATAATGTATATTGGAAATAGAATAAATTAATTACCATGGTTAAGATGAAATCGGGTTACCATGAGTTGAACTAAGAAGAATGGTGTAAAATAAATTATACATATGAAAAAAAAAATTCTATACAAATAAAAAAATATTTACAATAAGTAAAAATAAATGAAAATTTTGGAGACTTGTGGGATTTGAAAAACATGGGTATGCATTATTCTTTTCAAAAATACAATTTGTATACACTCTTCACTTATAAATGGCAACTACCATCCTTCTATTATTTAGACCTATCAATAACTAAGGATTTTAAAAAACATCCCAAATATCTCCCATACATTTGTAGAAACATTATATGGATTCTTTTTTTCTATAAATACCTACCATAGTGTCCTTAAGAGGAAATCCAAAGGAGGTTTCTCTAAGATAAGTATATTGTTTTAACTAACCTCTTTTATTTTCTTTCGTATTTTTCCTAATTCAATAATGTATTAACACATAAAATATAATACCACCATTACATAAAATAATATTATATGTTATTATGGTAAAAGAATAATTTCTATCCATATCCCCTTCTATAAAATGTAAAATTAAATCATTGATCGTGTGTATGAAGGACTATTGCCCAACAAACCAATATAACCATTTCTACATCAACACATCTAAAAATTGTATGTAATGATGTGTTTAATGAATATATATAATAATTATGATATTATTATTCATATTTTATAATAATTTCATAGACATCTTATTTCATTCCATGGTTTTACAATATAATATTGTCTGTTGTGTATATGCCAGACTACCTCCTCGGAAAGCTATGTGATTTATTTATCACTTAAAATTTACATGGAAGGTAATAAGGATATATTTATTGAATATATGTTATATTTATGAAATTATATTGATCTTATAAGATTAATATTTCACCCATTTCTGTACCATATCACCCATTAATAAATAATATCATTGCTCATGTGTTTATACTAATTGTCGTCTCCATGAAGTGAAAAAATCATTCTCTATATGAAATTTTAAATAATAGAATTAAAAATGAATATAAGGAGTATATATGTTATTTATAAAATTATTATTATTATATATATGGTGTATTAAAATCTTATAAAAAATTACTGGGACATCCATGACAAAAAATACATGATAAAATGGGCCATTTAACATCCAAAATAATGAAAATAATAAAATAACATAATTATAAATGTGGTAAAATATTATAATAGGATAAAATATTATATTAAAAATATGAATATGGGTGTGGTATTAGTTAATAAAATTCTTCAAACCATTATATTTTTGGTTTATTCATGTCAACAAAAATTAATCACGAGATAATGTATTTCTTCCCAATATCCATTTCGTTGGGTCATATTTGTTAATAAGCACAAATTCACAACTCGGTGGGTTAAATATGTCTCTATAGGTTAATTTTAAATTAATACCAATTTTTTCATTATTTTATTTTATAAAACAACATTCTTAATGAATCGATGGCCGTCTATCTTTTCTTATTTAATTTTTTTATTTTTAACATTCTCATGAGACAATAACATTTTTGAGATCACTTCTCATTGGAGTTAAAATTGCCTTAAATATATATATTATTTATATCATGTAATAAGATTATTTCCTAAACTATACACCATTAATAACTATGGTTTTTACATTGAATGATATTTTTTTTATCTATGGGAATATTAATAAATCAATATTCTTTACTCTATATAAATATTTTATGATAAGGATCATTTTTCACTAATTAAATCAATTATTATATATTTGAGGAATGATTTTCTAATGAAGTGAAGTGTGGGAATAGATATAGTTAGACCATTTATTCATCAGTACTCTGAAGTGTCAAATTAGTACGTTATCATTAATTTGGGTTTTACCAATTATATTAAACTACCTTTGGAAAAGTCTTTAGTGTAGAGGTATCATGATGCCTGAGATCATGATGTACAATAATTAAGTATTTACTTCATTTAGAATTTATTTATTATTATTATTATAGTTTTTTCTCATTTATATTAACTCAAGATTAATTTCATAATTAGTTAATTAATTAAATGTAATGTCTGTTCAGTTATTTACCTTTCCATATTGATTATTCCTTATTTAATCAGTATAGTCAAGTTATTAAATAAATGGATTTTATGTTTATTTAGTTACCATTCCATATTGATTTTACATTATCAATTAATGATATATTCCAAAATAGAAAACCCTTACCATTCATTTTATCTTACCCTTATCATGTTATTCCTTATGTTACAAAAATTAATTTATTGAATGTGTTTTGGTATCAAAAATTTATTCCATTGACATTATTTATATTTTTTATTCTCAATATAAAATCGTTGTCATGTATTAATTTATTTACAAAATAATAATAAAATTATATATCCTTGGAGATTTAGTCCCTTGTATCTTGTGCTAATGTAATAAAGTAGAGTCTGACTTTGGTTTATTAGGGTTGGGGTCATTATAGTTGAAGCAATTACTCTATCATAAAAGGACTATATCTGATAGTTGATCCAATGATTTGGAATGAGTAGAAGAAAATTAGTCTTTAATACACTATTTGGACACTCCACATTGTGAAAGGAAAAATCTCAAAAAATGGAAGCTGATGCCTAGTACATGGTTAAAGTTCCATACGAATCAACACTTAGAAGTTTGATGTATACATTGGTTTCAAAAGATTGTACATTATATTTTCAGTGGGTGTAATAAGTAATAATAATTAGAATTTGGGAAAGGCACATTATGAGGCTATCACATGTATCCTTTAGTTTTTTAATGTCATGTAAAATACAACCACTATCTATTGGATGGACGATCCTTCGTGTGGATATATTGATTCTAATTATTCGTGATATTCAAACATAAAAAATAGGACAACATAATTTTTTTTACCTATGGAAGAATATCAGGTAATTTAATATCATGAAATAAAAATAATTTTACATTTAGTAAAATAGAATATAATTATGTTTCTTTAATGGAGGTTTGAAAAAATATGATTTGTTTTATGTTGATGTTGAAATAGAATTGAATAAATCATGGTGGGGAAGTTATTTTCTATGAAATAAAAAGTATAATCCATCCAATATGAGGTGTTTAATTCAACGAAAAAGAATATTTATAATAAGTATCATTTCATTCATAATTTTCTATAGTATAAGGATCATGAGATATATAATATATCGGGAATCTAAAATCGAGAAAACATGTTCACCATGAAAACTTCTTAGGAATGTTTGAAGCATCATCATTCCTTTATAGGGATTGTGTGAGTAAATTTAAAAGTGGATGAACTAATCATATTGTAAAGGAATCAATTTTAACTATTGTGTATAATTTATATAATTTTATAAAACAAGTCTTCATGTGTGAGATTATAAAGTGGTAATTTCTATTTTATTTTAGAGGAATTTCATGTCACAAAAATTTTATTTATTATAAATTTTGTAGTAGATGGTTATAAACACAATGTATGTACAATAAAAATGTAACTCCTCCATGTGTAGTAGGATCTTCAGATGTTCACATATTTTGACAATGATATGTTGGATTTTTGTTAGTCTATAGGTTTGATATACCTAAGGGGCCCCTAGATAGGTATCCTAGATGATGAAATCATGTATAGTGATTGAGGATTTCGATAGAGTATGTGTTACTTGATGGAAAGATGGAACTCATTATATAAGTTTGTGGAACCTCAACCCCAAGAGATGATAAATATATCATTAATTTTGGAGGAAATACTTTTTATAGTATTTATTGTCTTTTTTAATATTTTTTTTATCAGTTATATGTTCTAAATATAATGGAATGTAGTGGTAGTTTTTATTTCTCCCACATAGGACTACTCATATGATGCACATAATCACTTATGTTCTTCCCCAATTTCTATATCTATATTTACATTAAATGTATCTGTGAATTCTATTTTAAAAAGTAATATTACATGTGATTTTTAGGGTGTAACTTTTACCAACTTCCAGCACACCCAATCATGGATGGGGGAGGACTTACAGTGTTTTTTTCTAATATACTATGGTACTAAAATTTCCAGTGGATATGTGTGTAAATATTTTATTGTTTTATTTTAAGCATGTACATTCTGGTGTCCCAAACACATTCCATATATAACAAAATACCATATAAGACTTATGTTTTATAAACATCTATGGATGATCTAATCTTATTATATTTTAATGTAATTGTTATAACATATCTATGTGACCACCTGAAGATACTCTCCCACTAAACTCTATTTTGAGTAACACCTATGAATAAGGAAAGTTTAAATATTTTTGGGATCTCTAAATCATATTAATAAAGTTAAACTCCATAAATATACTCAAACTATTTATCTTTAAAACATTAAATGTTATGATTTTAACTTATTTTTTTTATTTATTACCCTTACTATGTTTAGCACCATTGTGCTTTGAACCATAATGTGATATACATGTTCAGGTTTTTTTCATTTTTTTCATTGAAAATTAATCCCCTACTCAAGAAAAACATGTATAAATAATTAACATTTATTACATTTCAATACACAGTAATTAGTTTTTAAATGGGTTTGATCGTAGTTTTTGAATTATTTTATTAACTATTTTCATTTAGTTAACATTCCCCAATAAGATCATGGATTCTGTAAATTCATTTTTAGGAACTTTTATTCTAATTGTATATTGTTTAATTTAATTTTATTCTATAGAAGATAAGTATTTCATTTACAGTTGTGGGTTTTTATGTTTTTTTACATATGAGTCACCCTGATGTAGGAAATTCATGTTATGTAATCAGAAATGAAGGATGTGTACAATTTTAAATTTAAATATTTAATCCATATAAGGTTATAATTAAAATTTCTAGTTCTATGCATGTGTAATCGAGCTACACAAATGATTCATAAGGGTACTATAGCCATTGGTAAAAGGTACTCTGCATATTTTACAATTTACATTATTATAATTAATCCACTACATAAATGTATAAAAACATGCAATGCCACCACATCAACGTAAGATTAGTGAAATTTCAATGTGGTCAAGGGATACTTCAAGGTATTCAAAATGTAAAATATATTGTGTAATGTTTATTCTTTATAAAAATATTCCTTCTAATTTTTTTACAATATTCTTGTGTATGTGTATAGCCACAAAGAATAAAATCTAAAATCCATAAAATGGAAGAGGAAAATGATATAAACCGGTTTAAGTAATTCAACTGAATCAGGAAGAGATCCTTCATCCAGTACACATGTCACACTTCCAAAAGATAAATATTAAAAGTGATGATGGGATGAAATTATAGGAAAATAGATTTTTTTGGAATATGGTTAAAGAATTTCAACCCTCGGGTTGGATATATGGAAACAATACAAGAAGTAATAATCACATGGAACACTAAACTAAATGAAAAAAAGAGGAATAGGTTTTGAGTATAGTAATAATTTATTTCACCTCTCACATTGTAATGGATTTTATGATTGAAATTTAGACTCAACTTGATTTAGTTTAGAAATTTACTATACTTTTTCGATTAATTTTTATTTTTATGTTTCTATTTTACTGTGTCTTATTTTTTCCAAAATTCCATTATGTTATTGAACTCCTATAGTGAACTCATGATGTACAAAATCCATGATAATATAGTGTAAACACATTTTCTATGGTCTAGAAGAAATCATTGTGGTAATCCATGAGTTTCTATATTTCAATTATAAATATATTCACAGGTTCTGTGCAGTAGTGATGGTGAGTTGTGGGTGAGGTGATTATCACCCCATATATCATCAGTACTACTACATTCCTCCATATTTTGAGTATAATAAAATTACATTATGATTTTCATGAATGTATTTTAGTGTATTTTAATTATCATATATAATTTTTTTGGAATGTAGACAATAAAATTGATTCAATATAGCAGACTAAGTTTAAAAGAAATATAAAAAAGTTTAGAACCTATTCAAATTCACCAGAGTATCACTGACATTTCTTACTATCTTTGAATGTTACAACTTTTCCATTATTTTTTGATTTCATAAAATTAATAATTGAAAAAATATATATTTCATTATGACTTTCATTCATAAATATTAAAATCATAATTATGTTTTCTGAGATCCCTACGATAGAATTCTCATGAAACGTTATTTCATAAAACATTTCCCTTGAAATAATATAACACCTTACATTATTATTTATCATTACATCCTAAACTCACTTAAGATAAGTTAAAATACACTTCTAATAGGTCAATAATTTAGTAAATAGTGATATTTACTTTTGTTGGTGACTAAATGTTACTATATATGTTTCCTCACAATCAAATTTCCTAATAATTTTAGGATATTAATGAAAAATCGTTTTATTTTAGACTAGAATAATATTTTTCTTTACATTGAGCTTTTATAAGTTCAAAAAACTCCAACTAGCCTCTTTGAAATTATATTCTCATTAGAATATGATTATAGGACATAGAATCTATATTTATTAGGAAATAAAACTCATTTCTTATTATAAATAAATTTTAATAAATAAACTGTGGAATACATATCATATATCTTGTCCTATTTGTTTTTGAGAACTTATCTATATAAATAATATTATGTATAAAAATATTCCATTGAGGGGTGGTGGGATCATCTCCACTTTTATTTTTAAAAAAAATATATAAAAAACATTACATACTATAAAATATTTTTATTCATTTCCCTTTTCAAAATATGTTATAGAATCTAATGAATTATAAATCATTTAGTATCAATTAATCATCTCATATTTTAAAAATAATTATATTTTAGAGAAAAAATTCTCCTATTCCTTTAATTAAATGTAACCAAGAAAAAAATTAACTATATAGATTCATATGACCTTCCATTACATTTAAATTTTTTATGTATAAACACTTACCAAATAACTTGAATTAAAATTCAATCTCTATCAATTTTACTCATTATTTTTAGGTCCTGTAAATTTAAAACAACATTTAAATATTGATTTTGTATCCCATACCCATAAAAATATAAGAATGAACTTTGATAACATAGAAACCTAAAAAAAATTCCATGGTTGTTTAAAAAATCAATTGGATATTTCATACAATTCCAACCTATGTAATCTTAATTTCTTATTCCTGATAAAAATTTTAGTTCCTATGAGATTTTGTAGAAATTTGAATAAATATTGATGAACTTTATAATATTTATTCATATGATTAAAACTTTATCCCGTGTTTAATTTCTATAAAACATTGTCACTTAGACATCACATTCATAGTTCATCGATTATGTAATATTTATAATAATAGTTA
This sequence comes from Viscum album, assembly GCA_963277665.1. NCBI lineage: Eukaryota > Viridiplantae > Streptophyta > Magnoliopsida > Santalales > Viscaceae > Viscum > Viscum album. The sequence continues at coordinate 1,764,068,038 of OY728125.1, forward strand.
AACTCTTATTGAAATCATTTATATTACTGGAACATTTTTAAATTTGATAATTGAATGAATACATTAACTAAAACATGGCATTATAAAATCATTGTATCACAAAGTATTAGAAAAATAAATCATATTGATTATATGAATTGTGAATAAAATTATTTAGTCAATTTAACATCTAAAACTTCGGATACCGTAATTTAACCACTTTATGTTTCTTACAAGCATCAAGATTCATTAATTTAATAACTTCAATAAATAGTTACTCAAAAAAAATTTCTGAAACACATAGGAATACACATTATACACAGGAAAATTTATTTGTTACAAATTAATCATCTAATACCAAAATGTAACATTTAAATGAAGATACTATTATCTAAGGTATAAATTTTATTGATGAGTTTTGTATTTTATTACAATAAATATGAATTTTTTTTACATGGGATACCACTAAATTGATGACCCCTTTTAAATTCATTATAACCATAATTGGAAATATTCATATTTAACTAAGAAACAATTCCACATCAATGTTCATCTAAGAGTAAGATATTTACCAAATTCATCATCCCTATCATTTCATATATGAATATTGGATAGTGAAGTTGATAAATACTCATCCAGTCCAAAAATTGGTTAAACCCACCACATTTTTATGGTATCCTAATTTTTTGGATTTATCGGTTATGTTTCTCCAAAATATCATAGGTGTATTTGGTTACATAACCATTATAAAAAGATATTTCCACCTAGACATACAAACAATATTCTAAGGGAAACCATATTTATCATAAAATACCTATTTAAAATAATGAGATCCTGACATGTAAATTCATGGAAAAAATCTAGAATGTGCTATTTTAAAGGGGGTTTAATCTCACAATATTATTTGATTTTATTACTATTTATGTATGCATGATTCAAATTATTTAGTTTTGGAATAAAATTTTAACCACTAAATCTATATGTTAAATCCATATTGATATGTAACTCTTTACACTATATTTTTTTTGTGTTACTCTCATAAAATTATATGTCAATCATATCTATACATATATAAATACATATCATAAATAGGTTACATGAACCCTTCATGTATTGGTTTAGAGATATATTCAATTGATAATATCAACAAGAGTCACTGAGAGTGACATAATTTCATCCCCTCGCATTTCATGAACAACACATAAGCCTCTAGGTTAAGGGGTAGTCCTGAAATGCATTACATAATAGAGAATTCAATTATAGGTAACTATACCACCTAGTATGTATAAAAGGTATTTATAAATTACATTCAATACCGTAACGTAAATTGAAATCTGAGGTCAAGGTAGGTAAATAATAAATGTTAAGTTGACATACCTACTATATAATGTAGGGTTTGAAAATTCATAATAATTATTATGAACAATTTAAAAGAACATATACACTTGTTCATAATATAAAAAATTATAACTACAAATAAATAAATGAATAAACTTTAAATAAATGAACATTTAAAATGTTTAAATATGATATAAAAAAGTATGAAAAAATTATAAAATATTAACTATAACTGTTTAAAATTTTTATCTTATTTTAATATGAATGTTGTAGAGTTTTGGACGTAATGAATTTACATTCAATAATATAAAATTGTCATATTGTTTAATATATTTAATTTTAATTTTATTATAAATAATATCATGAATTAAATATATTTCATAATCCATAATTTATTATGAAATCAATTTAAAATATCAACATATCATACTATTAATATTTTCTAATCCTAGACCATATCAATCATCAATACAATTTTTATAAGGTTTATATATTTTTAATATATGTCACTTTTAATTTTATCATTTAAAATTTATAATTATTAACTATTTATAAGTATTTTAAATATATTATCATCAGATAATATTATTTATCATTGAAATTTATAAATACTTTTTAAAATTTTCATATAATTTTATTATAAACACATTATATTAAAATTATAAGATATTACATATAAATTTAAAAAATTTATTATTAATATTACCTCTAATCATTAATGGAATATTTAAAATTAATGTTTTAAAAAATTTAATTATTTAATTAGTAATAATTAATAATTAATTAATTTATAAAATTGTTTTATAATTTAATATAACCCAAAATACCTTTTTATTATATATAAATAAGTGATTTAATTCATAATTGAATATAAATATAAAAACAAATTTCCTCCCCAATCATGTTTTATGATCCAAATGAATTCAAAAACTATGATTTTAATCATTTTTAATGATCATAGAAATTCATCTGATATGAAAAATAGGTTTTTCTATTTGTCATATTTTTATACTGATTGAATTGATATTTCATATTATATCTCATACATATTTAATTATTTCAACTCCTACTATCACATGTGAGGTAATATATCATTTATTAATAGTCACAAAAATGTGTGTTTATAACATGATTCTTAGGTTTCCAAAATGGGTACAACAAAATTTATTTTACAATCTAGTGTAGTATTATACTATAACATTTAAAAAATCAATAGATTTAACCAAATTTATATTCTATGATATCCCATACCATATTGAATACTCCAATCGCTTATTACAATATCTGATATCATAAAAAAATATGTAGTGAAAAATTTGAATCATGTTCTATGTTATATAAAATGATATATAGTTCAATATAGATTTATTTGTTTCTAGGAATGAATTAATAAATATATATACACGAGTTAATTATATATAAATGCTAGGTTTCATAGGATATTAAATAAAAATATTTTAATTACCTAAAAGAATTAGAAACCAATCCTATTATTTATATATGTTATAAATGTAAAAAAATATTAATATTAAATTATGAAATATTGTAATAACGAGTTCCTTTAAACAAAAGAAACTACATCATCACTAATTATTTTGATTGAATTTAATGATGAAAACCAAAGTGGTAGGTGATGGATTCCCACCTCCATTAGTATATCCATGGGAAACTGAATCACATGTCATATATAAGGGATTCTCCTCCATTCCACAATGTGCTACCATCTATGTATGTTAAGGAACAAAAATAGGGATCATCACGTTATAGAGTTTTTTTCAAGAGTTCCGTGAGTATACACCCTAGCATCACAGGATTACAGGTCTTTACCAAACCATCAAGGATACTATTTGTTAGTTCAAGAATTAACTCATGCATTATGATGTGTGAGATTATAACTTGTCCTTCTTTCTTTGTATGAATTAATAATTTAACTCCTTATCCATTACAACTCGTGTAACCTGACATGGATGATTTTCAATGTGGTAGAGATCCAAGCCACCCGAAACATTCAAATTGATTTCAAGGAATCTTCCCTAAATATATATCCTAATGGTTTTGTTTTTTCCAGATATTCTGGTATGGGTGTTGATTTTGATTGGATCAGTATAGTTTCAAAATCCACGATTTTGGAATGGGTTATCCATATAGTCACCCAATGGTTACCACTTCCAAAATGAATATGGGCCTTCTTTCAAATGGTAGATTTTCATTGGGGTTTTAAGACCAATGAAACATAGTAACTCAAATTGGTCATGGGGATGAGAGGTTAGGCTCATGACACCCTTTTGGGGGGAATTATTTCTTATTATGAGACTATCTTATTTGGTTAATTTTTGTTCTAGAATCTTTCATATGATTTGATATAATAATGGTTAGCCTTATGCCAACAAATTGATCAACACTATGTTTTTATGGGAAAATAACACATATAAGATGTTATTTATTATTCACATATCTATTTATTTATCCTTATTTTATAGATACATTCATTCACTATGGATTTTATTTCAATCTTGGGGTGGTTAGTGTCATGGATATGAGATTTAACCGATTTTATGAATCTTACATATCATGTGATAATAAGAATCAAAACCGGCATAGTTTGTTTGAAATATTTTAAAGACACATGGTTGGACTACACCTTCTAGTTCGACATCATTTGAAAAAGATATAAAAAAGGATAAATTATAGCGACCCAAAGCTTGACGTACATGGAAATTACATTAATTTTGCGGAATACTTAATACATAACAAAAACAGACACTCAAGGATAGTAATATTTTAGTGTCTTTGGAAACTTGGAATATAAACTTCTAATCATATTGAAATATCTTCAACAACTCCCATAACGATCTTCCTTTTTTTATTCCTTACTTAAAACCTTTCTTTATTTCCTAGGGAAGATAAAACATAAAAAGGGTGAGCTCAAATTCTCAGTAAGGGAAAACATAGAGAACATAAAACAGTGCATAAACATTTGGAAGAAAAAACATGAACATGAAATTTAAACATAAAAATCTTGAGCAATGACATAAATCGTGGAAGTACGTAAGGAATATATCATAATGGAACATCAACCATGATAAAATATAATGGGAATAAAACATGTAATTAGGAAACTATTCAGCACATGTTATGAATTCAATAGTAGCCAAGGTATTTCTTCCAAGACCATCTTAGTGGACAAAGTCCCTTTCTGAATCGAGTTCACTCCTCATTTCAGTCCTGTAACACTAAAGCAGATTAACTTACCATTTCATCCATGTATCTCTCATGAGATATAAATCATTACCCAATGCATTGGAGGGAGATATAGGTACCACCCATCTCATAATAAAATCATTCTTACTTGTTCCACAACATAAACTTAAATCATTCATAATTACCCAAATAATAAAATTGGTTCCATAATCATCATTCCATCATAACAAAATTCATATAAAACAAATGGATATCATTTCATCATAAGAAAAGTGAAACCATGTAAATAATAGAGATATTATACTTGAAACATACACATATGAAATAATTTCATCTTATATGAAAATTGTCTTTGATAAAGCACTTGAAATGAATTCATGAAGAAAATATCATTTCTTCTTCAAAATCATTTTCTTTTCACAAAATGTCAGGAAATTTTAAAATAATTTTTTTTTGCTGAAAATAATCATGAAATCTTTTGGAGGAAGCTTCATGAAAAAAGGCTTTATAAATCCATAAAAATCTGTTCACGTCATATAAGTTAAAAATAACATTCATCACATACTTTTTTCAGAAAAGTGAAAATGTACCTCGTATGGTAAACAAAATAAATATTCCTTCCATACGATGTGGTAAAAGTTGAAAAGGGTAAAAATGACTTTAAACATACATGGAAGAAAAGTAAAAATTTTATGAAAATATTTTGAGAACATATGGACATGGATCATAATCATAACTCTAGTAAATACTTACAAATAAAAAATCTCAGATAAGAATGAGATTGGAATAATTATCCCTTACCTTATGTCTGATATGCTTCGTATGTATCTGAACCTCCTCTTCTTTGATACGTCTCTTTGAAACCTCCACTTAGGGCACTAATATTGGTATTTCAAGTAGACCAAGACCTCTAGGATGTTTCTATGGAAGTGGAGAAGACAAATTGTTTGGTTTTTTCTGAGTTTGAAGGCTCAAAGTGGTGTGAGGAGGAGAGGGAGGAGGTGCCCTTTTATAGGGGAGGAGAGGAGCACCTTTGGAAATATAAAAAATATTAGTTTATATTAAATCCCATACCAACTTAAAAACTTCAAAAATGACTCATATCCAAATATTAGATGATATAGGGTTGTAATCTCATCAACCAATTAGATTTAGACATGTTAGGAATTTATTATAAACATTATCAACTTGATTTATCATTATTTATCAATTTAATTTTATTTGTGGTAATAATATTCTAAATTATAAATTATTATAAATAATTACATATGTGTCGTAAATTTTCCATAATTTGACACTTTATGACAATTTCTACCATATAAATTTAAATTTATAATTTTTAATTTTTTTTGTGATTTTAAAACAATTTTATAATATGTTATTTTTATAAAATAACAATAGTGTCAATTTTGACACTTTTCATTTCTTTGAATTTAAATAAATAATATACAGAAGATATGTTCGATATAAAAGATTTAATAGATTTATTAAATGTTAAATTTATCTATAAAATTAGTGGAGAACATTAAATAGTTCATATAATATTTATTTTAATATTTTTAAAACCATTTATTTGATATTTCTCTTAATAAAATATTTTCAACATCACTATTATGTCACCGTTAATGATAATTATTTAATCCCTAAAAATTCTAAATAAATTTATATATTATATATTATTTTACTATCTTTTTTGAGACTATTTATATCTGAAGTTTCATGATTTATATCACTAAAATAATTTTATTATACTTAAAAGATTTAAGAAAGTGACATGTTGTCACTTTTTTTGGTTTTAATAATAATTAAATTATTTTCATAGAACAAAGTCCATTAAATGAATATAATCCGACCCTTAGGTGATATGGGTCGACTTTTTGTCATCCAATTAGATTTTGGAAGGTGTTAGGGTAATTTTATAATGTTATATTTACCCTTAATTACGCGATTTACCATTAACTATGGTAAATAAAATTTACCGTAGTTACTATTCATAATGCCCAAAAAATAAAAAGTAGCTTATTAACATAATTTGGACCCACAGATTCAAAATAAGGATTCCATTTTTCCAAATTCAATACACAAAAGTTTCTGAAATTAAATTAAAATTTATCGCGTTGTCGAAATAAAATGTGTTTTTGTTTAAAACATTGCAAAAGATTGAATTGATTTAACCTACGAATTCAAGGTAAAATAAATGCTAATGACATAAATTATGTTAAATTGTAAAAATATATTCTATTTATACTTTAAAACAATTAAATATTATAATTTAACCGCACAAATTATTACAATGAAAAAAGTTGTTTTTAATTAAAATATACCGTGTTTTTACTATTCATTAAAATATGAAAGTTTTCAGAATAATATGAAAAATTTATCCAAGGTAAAATTTTATATCCTGATTCCAAATAATAATTTTATATTGTAAAATTGAACTTATAAACATGTCAAAAACAAGATTTAATGTGGGTGCGCTATTAAAAGGTGGGAAAACTTTAATTTTTTAAAAATAGATAGTTTACAAGAAAAATTTATTTTGTTCTCATACCATATTCTAGAAAATGTGTAAGTTGAATAATAATGATATAAAATTAAAAATGTAGTTAATACAATTCATAACAACTAGTCCATAATAATATTATAACAATATGTCGTTGTTTAGTGAAACCTGGTATTGCGTACTACACACGCTATCGAGGGAGGTCGCAATTGCATGTAATGCAAGCCAGGTCAGGGTTGCGTGTAGTGCAATCTCCCTTTTGTGTAGCGTACAACACAAGACATCAATGAAATTAAAAGAATATTTTTCATAAAATTTCAGGGTGTTAAATTCTACCCCCCTTAAAATGAATTTCACCCTCGAAATTCTTCGGGGGTATAAATGGTTTAATACTTGAAAGTTTCTTTAATAGAAACCCACATCGTAAAATGGAATACCAAAACATAACCTTAAAAAATAAATTATGAAACGTAACGGTTACCCACATTAACTAATCACTGGGTTTCTATATAAGAGAACAGAGGTGAAAAATATAGATATGGAAGAGAAATCTAACCATCATGTTCTGATGAAAAGTGGTAGAGGACATGGCTATGAAAAATCCGACAATCACAAAGACATAAATTTGTGATGATCTGAAATACCGTCTGATTCATCAGATATAAGAGCACTAGGACAACATTTTTGGTTTTCATTATCATTTACCTAAAGTTGAAAATTTTGAATTAGATGAAATACTTACATGATTTTGGTACAATATCATTATTGTTTGTTCCTCGAACAATTTACACATCATAGCTTAATGAAATTAAGTTTAATATGTTTTCCCTGAAGCGTGAGCAGATCATGCGATAGAATGACATGTCATTCCATATGTCTCAAACAAATGCTTAGAAAAAGTAATCAAACATACATAAGTCCATCTATGGTGAGGTTAATCGTATATGATTCCAAAAATGGACTTATACTTCATCTATCATACCGCTTAATAAAATAAAACTAGTTTATACTAACCAGGGGCTTCTTGTAGGCCAGTGGTAGGCGATAAAGGCATGTGACACTTCGGTTGTGGGTTCAATTCTCGCATCCTTGTTCAACGCAATGGGTTGTCGCCTGTCATACAGGTTGTCCTTTTTCTAAAGCTACACTATTATAACATTCCTACAATAATATCGAAAAAAGTTCTATCCTTAATCAATACAATCATATGTCTAACTTATTTCATTCCAATCTTTAGGCTTATCCAAAATACTTCGGTCCAAGCTCATAGTATAAAGAAAATTATTACTTGAAAGGTCATATAACAATCACGTGAATACCATCATTTATCCCCCATATATCAGAAGATATATTTTGTTGGTCACATTCGAAACATTTGAATACCTTAATCATATATTCTCTTGAAAAATGAATACCCATTGAACCTTAGTGAAGTCATAAATGCTGTCAAAAGTAATCTCTTTCAACATACCAAAATCCCAAAATTTCTATATACTCAAACCATGATATATCTTTGTCCTTATATGAGCTCATTAATATTATCAAACATTTCATCATCTCTTTATCCCTTCATTATGCGCATATTATCTGCTTTCCAAAAATATTTCAATCCCTTTTCATGGTTATCGGTACCATTCAACATATACTTTCAATACTCAATGAAAAACAACAGTATAACAATCCTTAGATGTTTTTTATTCCATAGTACCATTAAATTACCTATACAATATAACCCATGATAAACATAAAATCATTCCAATACCTTCTTATACCATCGACCGAGCTTCAAAAAATCTTTCATCTCACATATCATTGGTAGTCTCTTCATCATCATCAATATAAATACAACCCATATGACCATGATGATTATCTTCATGAGACTTTCTATTAGGGCATTGGATTTCATAATGCTTGTACATTCCACATTTAAAACATTTAACCATTGTTTATGTCTTAGAAATACCTTTATCATTGTCCGTGGTGTTAACTAAACCTTTTCCTTTGCAATTACTGGCTTTGTGTCCTTCATTTCCACACCCAATGAATCTTCTAGTTCCTTTGATACATTCTCCCTGATGCCTCTTCCCACATGATTTACATGGGTAAAATTGAACTTTCTTTCCTCTATGATCATCATGAAACTCCATCTTTCACTTATTAGCTATGTCGGGAAACTTTCCAAAGTTGAGATTATTGATCATATTATGAGATTGCTGATTAGGCATAATAACAATATGTGGACTCCCAGATCCAATTTCATTTGGTTGTTCATGAAGAATATCATTCCATTATCCATCATATCCTCCATTATCATGAATTATCTTGTTTCCATCCATTCTCTAAAACCCAAAAAGTATAGTGTGAGAGGCAAAAATCATGACAGGTGAGACAACATAATAAAGGAGGAGTACCTCCAATATCTAACATCTTAGGTTTAATTCTAAGACCGTTACCGTGATTCTAGCACTATAACCTATACTTATACATAACCTCAGGGATATCCCTAGACATACATTAGAATTATCTCTAGGGATCTCACTAATGTATTCGCATCCAGGTTTCCAAAGGTTAAATAAACCTTTCCTCTGATACCAACTGTAGAGGCCCAAAGCTTGACGTACATGGACATTAAATTACTTTTGTGGAATACTTAATACATAACAAAAACAGACACACAAGGACCGTAATAGATTAGTGTCTTTGGAAACTCAGAATATAAACTTCTAATCAGGTTGAAATATCTTCAACAACTCCCATAACGATCTTCCCTTTTTTTTCCTTACCTAAAACCTTTCTTTATTTCCTGGGGAAGATAAAACATAAAAAGGGTGAGCTCAAATGATCAGTATGGGAAAACATAGAGAACATAAAACAATCCATAATTATTTGGAAGTAAAATCATGAACATTAAATTTAAACATCAAAATATTGAGCAAAGACATAAATTGTGGAAGTACGTAAGGCATATATCATAATAGAACATCAACCATGATAAAATATAATGGGAATAAAACATGTAATTGTGGAAACCATTCGGCACATGTTATTATTTCCATAATAGCCAAGGCATTGCTGCCAAGACCATCTTAGTGGACAAAGTCCCTTTTTGAATTGAGATCACTCCTCGTTTCAGTCCTGTAACATAGAACCGTATTAACTTACCATTCCAGTGATGTCTATCTCATGAAATATAAATCATTACCCAATGCATTAGAGGGAGATATAGGTCCCACCCATCTCATAATGAAACTATTCTTACATGTTCCACAACATAAACATAAATCATTCATAATAACCCAAAGAATAAAATGGGTTCCATAAACATCATTCCATCATAACATAATCCATATAAAACAAATGTATATCATTTCATAAAAAAAAGTGAAACCATGTAAATAATAGAGACATTATACTTGAAACATACACATATGAAATAATGTCATCTTAGATGGAAAATGGTTTTGATAAATCACTTGAAATGAATTCTTGAGGAAAATATCATTTCTTCTTCAAAATAATTTTTTTTCACAAAATGTCATGCAATTTAAAAAAAATGATTTTGTTGAAAATAGTCAGGAAATCATTTGGAGGAAGCTTCATGAAAATATGGCTTTATAAAACCGTAAAAATCCGTTCATGCCATATAAGTTAAAAATAACATTCTTGTCATACATTTCTCAGAAAATTCATAAATTACCTCATATGGTAAACAAAAGAAATATTCCTTCCATACGATGTGGTAAAAGTAGAAAACGGTAAAATCACTTTAAACATACATGGAAGAAAAGTAAACATTTTTTGAAATTTTTTTGAGAACATATGGAAATGGATAATAATCATAACCCAGAAAATACTTACAAATAAACAATCTTGGATAAGAATGAGATTGGAATAATTATCCCTTACCTTATGTCTGATATGCTTCGTATGTATCTGAACCTCCTCTTCTTTGATACGTCTCTTTGAAACCTCCACATAGGGCACTAACATTGGACTTTTAAGTAGACCAGGACCTCTAGGATATTTCTATGGAAGTGGAGAAGACAAATTCTCAGGGTTTGGATGTGTTTTAAGGCTCAAAGTGGTGTGAGGAGAAGAGGGAGTAGGTTCCCTTTTATAAGGGAGGAGAAGGGCACCTTTGGAAATATAAACAATATTAGTTTATATTAAATCCCAACCCCACATAAAAACTTCCAAAATGACTCATATCCAAATATTAGATGAGATAGGGTTGTAATCTCATCAACCAATAATATTTATACATCTTAGGAATTTATTTTAAACGTTATCAACTTGATTTATCCTTATTTGTCAATATAATTTTATTTGTGGTAATAATATTCTAAATTTTAAATTATTATAAATAAATACATATGTGTTTTTAATTTTCAATAATTTGACACTTTATGAAATTTTAGACCATATAAATTTAAATTTATAATTTTTAAATACTTTTGTGATTTTTAACCAATTTTATAATATGTTATTTTTATAAAATAACAATAGTGTCAATTTTGACACTGTTCATTTATTTGAATTTAAATAAATAATATACAGAATATATGTTCGAACTAAAAGATTTAATAGATTCATAACATGTCATATGTATCTATAAAATTTGTTTAGAACATTAAATAGTTCATATAATATTTATTTTAATATTTTTAAAACCATTTATTTGATATTTATCTTAATAAAATAATTTCAACATCACTATTATGTCACCATTAATGATAAATAATTAATCCCTAAAAATTCTAAATAAATTAATATGATATAGGTAATTATATTATATTTCTGGAGACTATTTATATCTGAAGTTTCATGGATTTTATCACTAATCTAAAATTATTATACTTATAAGATTTAAGAAAGTGACATGTTGTCACTTTCTTTGGTTTTAATAATAATTAAATTATTTTTATAGAAAAAAGTCCATTAAATGAATCTAATTCGACCCTAAGGTGAACTGGGTCGACTTTTATTCACCCAATAGGATTTTGGAAGGAGTTAGGGTAATTTTATAATCTTATATTTACCCTTAATTACCCAATTTACCTTTAACTAAGGTAAATAAAATTTATCATAGTTACTATTCGTAATGCCCAAAAAATAAAAAGTAGTTTATTAACATAATATGGACCCACTGATTACAAATATGGAATCCGTTTTTCCAAATTCAATACACATAAGTTGCTGAAATTAAATTAAAATTAATCCCGTTGTCGAAAGAAAACCAGTTTTTGTTTAAAACATTGCAAAAGATTGAATTGATTTAGCCTACGAATTCTAGGTAAAATCAATGCTAATGACATAAATTATATTAAATGGTAAAAATATATTCTATTAATTCTTTAAAACCATTCAATATTGTAATTTAACCATTTAAATTATTACGATGAAAAAAGTTGTTTTTAACTAAAATATATCGTGTTTTTACTATTCATTAAAATATGAAAGTTATCAGAATAATATGAAAAATTTATCCAAGGTAAAATTTTATATCGTGATTCCAAAGAATAATTTTATTTTGTAAAATTGAATTTATAAAAATGTCAAAAACAAGATTTAAAGTTGGTGCGCCATCAAAAGGCGGGAAAACTGTAATTTTTTAAAAATACATATTTTACACGAAAAATTTATTTTGTTCTCATACCATATTCTATAAAATGTGTAAGATGAATAATAATGTTATAAAATAAAAAATGTAGTTAATACTATTCATAAAGACTAGTCCATAATAATATTATAATAATATATCATTGTTCAGTGAAACCCGGTATTGAGTACTACACACGCTATCGAGGAAGGTCGTGATTGCGTGTAATGCAAGCCAGGTCTGGGTTGTGTGTAGTGAAATCGCCCTTTGGTGTAGCGTACAACAAAAGACATCAATGAAATTAAAAGAATATTTTTCAAAAAATCTCAGGGTGTTACATAAATCCTTTAGGATCCATCCTTCATACCCTGTTAAGATAGGAATCAGAGTCCTTGTAGTCCATACTATGAATGTCTATATCATGAATGGTATGATAGAATAGACAATATGTGTGCATTAAACATGTAGGGATTCCCTGAACATCCTTATTGGGAGTCTGTTCCTTTAATTAATGATGAAATGCAATTAGGATTACATTCCAGTGATGGGCCTACACTGATGGAATCATGATCATTCAATTTGTACAGTCATCTCCATATCTAAGACCATGTGAGTTAGGGTTGGTGTGAGAAACAATAGATAGTTTACGATTGGGGACATTATGTAAGAGAGAAATTTTATAAGTCTTACACATTAAGGATTCCATTAATGAGTTATGATTACAAGTCTCATGTAGAATATGGTATAAAAATTAGGCCTTAGGACGTAATCCTATGTATACTATTTATAATGGGAATCAGATTCCTCAGAGTTGAGTTCTCTAATAACCTACTAATGGGTTTAAGGAACTTATGGGAATGTACTGGTATTACAATTTAGAAAAATACCATTTATGAAACCAATTCATATATGATAATTGAAAAATATTCATGGTAGAAATATCGGATAACTATGTCCCATTAGTTCATAATATATGGGATATTGAGGTACTTACACTAAAGTGGATTCCCATGAAATATTGGGCCTTAGGATAACATCCTATTTATCCTCTTTGAACATAAAAGATATTTCTTATAGTTTATTAAAATCCCTACCCACTAATGGGTGAGGATAAGTTATCATACTCTATGGGATTATTATTATCCTTATTTTTATATAGAATTAGGGACTTATGCTATGATGAATTTCCATGATTTATATTAATTCTCTATCTTATGTAATATAATTAAAGATGATGATAATAGTAGTTCTATCAAATATGTTTGGTACGACATGAGGCACCGTCAGAGTGTATGAAATGAATAGGTTCTGACAAGTTCATAACATTATCCCATTAATTGAACACCCCTTATAATGGGGGTATATGGATTAAGTACCACTGTTAGTTGTTTAGATAGTGTATATCTAAGTGTGTCTTCTGAACAAGGTTTACATAGCCTACGGTGTTGGCCTGACATGTCCAAGGTTTCAACCTAACATGTCCTGAGTGCCTAGATAACATTTCTCGAGTTTCTCTCCATCATGTCCTGTGTTTCTTACTGACATGTAATGTTTTTTCCAATATTTTTGAGGTTATTTTAATGATCATACATGTAACAATTAATCTTGAAATAAAAGATGAAAAGTCCAATGTGGTTCATGAGATCAAAGATAACATGTATGAAGTGGTTCATGTGATTGATGATGACATGTCCAAAGACTTTTTCATGATCTGGGATGACATGTATAGGATTCTTTTTAAGAACATATAAGACATATGCATGGAATTTGGTGTGATTAAGTATGACTTTTCAAGGGGTCCCCACATGATCAAAGGAGACATTTCATAAGGAAACCAAATAACAAGGATGAAAGGTACAAGTTTATTCACATGGTTGAAGAGGAAAATCCAAATGGGTACCATGTGATGGTGTCCCAATACTAGGGAGGGGACATGTGATCATGTATTTCCTTCACCTGAATTCTTTCACATGGGAGATGATTTTTCATGACAAAGGGGTTCATGGTCAAGTGTTATGTCAAGAGTGCCCCACTTATGGTTTTCAGGGAAAATTGAGTGAATTTATATGGATGATAACATTCCATGGTCATGGTTTCTTGATATATGTTATTTTTAGGGAAGAAATATCTGATGTCACACAAATATGTCAATAGACCAAGGGTTTTTCATGATAATATCACATGATAAGGAGGTGTATGTACAAGATGTATGCATGTTACTTATAACATAGGGTTCAAAATATCTTTATTAAATGATGAAAATGAATCATCTCATGGGTGTGTCATGATGATATCCCATTACAGGATCTCATGATGAGAGGACTGTGATTACATAGTGATATTCTCTGAATTTAGTAGTCTACTTTACAATTTCTGTACTTTTGTATGTTTCAATTTCTCCATTCACCACATGTCTCATGCATTTTTTTTATGGGACATATGGATTTATATAGTCAAATGTGTCTATAATATCAACCTATTTTCATAGTGTATGTGTTATGTGAACCAACTTAACTGAGTGGATAGATTCCCATGAGCATCATTATTTGATGTCGACATGTTCCTAAATTTGTTTCTTGTGATCAAATTTGTGGGAAACGTTGTGGATTCTCATGGGATCTCTAAGGGATTCACATGATAAAATCACAAAACTAGTGATTCTTGATAGATCCACATGATTGGAAATTGTGGATATATCACGCTAATAAGGGATGTTTTCTTTTCATGTGAACTATATAACTTCATCAGTATTGTGTGAATGTCAATTTTTATCACATGATTAATTGTGTATTTGTTGATAGATTCATTTTATGACAATCCTTATGGAATAAAAAATTATAAAGTAATAAGATTCTATTCAAAAGTGTATGCCACATCTAACACCAAGATTAAATAACCCACAAATTATATTCATTAGATCTAATCCTTTGATATATTGTGGAACACACAACCCTGAGTCTAACTGAACTGTAATATTGTATACTATTATAAAATATCTATTAAATTTTATGGTATGAATATTAATAACTAAAATATGAATTTTATGGTTAATTATTTATTATAAATATTATACGAATCATTTAAAAGAAAAAAATGTTTTCTAAAAAATTGTATTCTTCTAAAAGATGGATTAGGAACACTTTTTACACCTAATTTAAAATTAATATCTTCCACATTTAGAAAATTTATTTCAAAAAAATAAAATTTATTTTTGGAAATCATAATATTAAAATTACCTTAGGGTGAATATTTCGAATTTTTATGAAAATATCCATTTTTATGAAAAGTGAAAAGTACGAAATTTTAATTGTAAACAACCATTTGGATTAATAAAAATTTAATGTTAAATTATATTTTTAATTAAGTTAATATTAAAATTAGTTCAATTTTATACCAATTTATACAATTTTTTATTGGATAAATTTTTAAATTTAATTTTTATATAATAACATTGATTGTTTTATCATTTTATATTTAAAACCCATCTTTCTCACTACATATGAGGGATAATTATATTTTAAACATTTCCACTCATGTAACGAGATTTTTATAAAATGGGATAAATATTTATAATATTTATAATTCATATCATATAATGTGGTTAACATAATTTTTTAACAATATTTAATACTGAAAACATTAATAATTAATTACCGTGAGTAAGGTAAAAATAAATATACCTGGGGGTAAACTAAAAATATAATTATTAATATGAACTATACATATGTATAAAAACTAATTCATAGACATATTTATAACATATTAATTCTATTACATATAATAATATATTATTTAACACCTATGAAATGACAAAATGTTTGGTTAATTCATTCTTTTCAAAAATTACAATTGTGTCACTCAGCCAAATTATAAATGGATACCCATTATCCTCTCTTCTACAAATTATCATGCCATTTTGAATCATCCAGGACTAGAAAAAATATATTCCTAACTTCTATTCTATAATCCTACAATCCTTATTTTGGGCATAAATCCAACCCATTAATTCTTTTCTACAAACCTAATAAGGATTCCCGAAGAAGAGGTAACGTTCATCAAAAACCATTTTCATTTTATTTATTTCTCCAACACCTTAAATTATTATTATAACATTATAATATAATAGCTATATTTTAATACATATAAATAGTTATTTTAGTGCCAAATTAATTTCATAAAACCATCCTCACATCCATAAAATTTGTTATGAAATCATCATTCATGTGTATGGTAGACTAACTCCTCACGAACAAATGTCATTCTTTTTTCTATTTCCACCTTTCACAGTTATATATGATTATAGATATAAAGTATATATATATTATTCATAAAACTATTATACATTTTTATTCATTATATCATATCTACCCTATTACTTTCCACTCGATTGGTGATACGATAACGCCACTCGTGTGTAAGACAGACTACGACCTCATGAAGAGATGTGATTCATCTTTCAATAACTGTTAACATGGAAATAATAATGATATTAATAATAAAATTATCATTAATAATTTATAAATTATTTAATTTTCATTACAACATTTTTATTCAATTAGGGATTATGAATTAATTTTTTTACTCGTGGACTACCAACTACATGAAACAATGTCACTCTTTTTTCATCACTACTCCACATGGATGATATATGTATATATGTATATCTAAATTAATAATATGGTATATATTATATTAATATAGTTTATTAATTATCATATATTACATTCATTATTTACAAAATTATTATTGGAAAATGGAAACGTTAGTCAGGCATAGATAGGACCCCTCGTCTCTATGATCATAACATACTGAATTTCTCAAAATCATATTTCATAATTTGGTCTAAATCTACAATTGATGTAAAAATATGATACTTATGTAATGATTTTTATTCTTTAGATGACATAACTATATGAAATGCACACCAATTTAAACATTATTTACAAATCCCGAATAAGAAGATAATGCAACTTACACCTAAAACAATGAACTTAAGGAATGATTCTTAATGAATGGGTGACGAGAAGTTATAATGGGATAATATATTATATTATAAATATTAATATGAGTATTCTATAAGTTCATAATTTTTTTAAAAACAATATATAGGATCTCAAATAACATTCAACCAAAAGTATGTGTAGGTTAATATATTTTCTCTGAATTTCATTTCATCAAGGAATATTGTAATGTTATTCCCCAAATTTCTTTTTTATAGTGTATATATTGTCACATTTAAATATAATATCCTGAGTAAATTATTATCAATTTTATTTAATGTTTCAATTTAAATTAAATTATCTAATTATATTTCAATTAAAACACACCAAGTGGTAAATAATTACACAACTCAATTTCTATTCATTTGGTTATATTGCTCCATCTTTTTCTTAAATATTATCAGATCATGTGTGTATTGAATTTTTAATAAAAATTGTTTTATTTACACTTATATTATTTATATTTATAGTTTATATGCATAATTTATTCATTAACTAATTCTCACATAAATATTATAGTCATTTTAAAGGGTTTATTTCAAACTCTCATTCTAATCGTGACTATTTATTCTCAAATTTAATTTGATGAAAATTATTTTATGATTGTAAAATAAAACCATTTAATTTTATAACAATATGTTTATTCATTATATTTTCATGAAATAGTAAAATTTTACTATTCATTTATTCTTAATATAATTTAGAAAATGTTTTTACGAAAATTAGATTTCATTTCTCTCTTTGGTTGGGAAATCACATTTCTATCAAAACTATATTTTTAGAAAACATTCAAAAGTTTTTTTATCCTTTTAAAAATAATTCATTAAATATATTTTTACTATTTTATAATTATTACATAATTTTTTAAAATTAATATTCATGTCAATTTCATAAAAACTGATATTTGTATTTTAATGAAAAGTGAAAGGAATCATTATTTTAACATGTGTGACATGAATAAAATCTATAGCCATCATGACCACTCAAATGGTTTAATTATTATTTTATTATTTTAAAATAAAATTATTTTTAATTATTTTTTTGGAATAGTATATATAATTTTTTTTTCATTGATTGGCCTAAGGGGGTTACAGTTTCTAGCCACTCCCTTGTGGCTATAATGAGATGCTTGGTGATCGAGGTTTTTCCTATTATTATCTAGTGGGAGAAATGTCCATCCTTGTGAGATTAATTCATGTTGGAATATCATCATCCTCTAGGTAGTTCACATCGTCGTAGGGTCATTGGATACTCTGGATTCCTCCTCATATTACATTCAAACACAATATGGACGAGAATTTCAACTCTGAGCATATGCACAGAGGTTGCATTGTTCAGAATTCGTGTGGCTTTATCCACATTTATTTTAGTGATTATTATGGTCAATTTGATTCCATTAAGGTTAATTAATGTGAACTGGGGGATGAGATAGAAATGTTAAACAATGGGAACATATTATTATCATATATGGATACCGACCCGATGATAATTCTTCACTAACATCATGGTTGGATCATATTTTCTAGGTCTTTAATTTATCTAATTAGAATATTCAAGACCCTTATTAATGACCACAATATCCTTTCCCTAAATTTTCATGATGGGAATTAGGCTATTTTTTTCTTGGGAAATCTCATAGCATTATTGTATGTGATTTACAATATTTGGATATCTTCCTATCATTTTTCATACCATCATAAAAGATTATTCTCTCAGTATTTACTATTGTAGGAACCCCGAATAATGTTTTTCTTTCATTAATAAAAATTTAATATAAATTCATTTTTGTAGTAATTAACATAAACTTTAATTATTCACCTTTCTATGGAGATTAAATTTCCCCTAAATATTAATATTATATATAATGGATTTGTTTATATATTAAACCACATATAAATTCTACAAATATTTTGTATATTGAATGTAATTTTTTTATCCTGTAAAATATTGATAAATACACATTCACTAGTTAATATAGATTTTTGATGAAAAGGAAAATTGTTTATAAATAAAATTGATTATTTGATATATGAATAATGATTTGGACATGTAAGAAATTATTGTAGATCAGTTGTGGATATCCCCTCAATACATCATTTTTCTGATGAGATGAAATAATGGGATATACATTGTTAAATGGGTTTCTAACCATCCTTTTTGATCTGTCTCGAGGATTGATCTTAATGGTTTGGGAATCATGTGTCCAAGACATTATTTACAATAATTAATTATTTCCTTCATTCAGAATACTGTTATTATTCTCTATGAGATTTATCAAATGATATTTCCACTTGATAAATATCATTCTTAGATATTGATTAAATTGAATGTTTTTTAGTTATATATCATTCCATATGAATGATTCGTTATCTAATTATGATGGACATGTTATTGATTAAATGAAATGTGTTTTAAATTAAATTTCGTTCCATATTTATTTTTTTCTTGAGAGTTTTGAATTGATATTATCTCAAGATTCACATCATTATATGTTTATTGAATACTTGTCATGTGTGTTTAGTTTCTTAACATTTTATATTGTTTATTTTTATTTATTAACGATTGCTTCCACTATATTTAACCCTTACCGCGTATTTTATCTCACCCTTATTTTGATTCCATTCACAAGAATCCATGAGGTTTATTAAGATAGTCTTGAAATTATATTCTATTGGTAAAATTGATATTCTAAAAAATATTTTTTAATTTTTTTCTCAAATGCAATGCATTAATCAAATATGTATCTAATTTACAAAGACTAATAAACCATTCATTTCTTCAGGATGGAATTCCTTATAACTTATGCCAATGTAATAAAGAAAATTCCAGCGCTAGTATACAAGGGTTGGTGTCATTAAAAATGGTATTATTGTAAGTTTAGTAGAATCATTTAGAACTATATGTAAGAAAAAATATTTTGGGAATCATAACCCTATGTTGGACATTGAGGATAATTATTAAATAACATCCTTAAATCTTGGTAAAGTTGAGATTATGTGTTTTATTCTAGAAATAAATCCATGTATAGATGCTACAAGTGGATGTTGTTCTACCAAATTTGTAACTAGGGGTAATAACTCTCAGAATTTCATATTGGGATTGACTAAATCATCTCCTCATATATGAAAATGGGCCTTGATGTGCACCTGGTTTGAAACTACTCGTAGATATTCTTAATATAATTCACATTTTCTTTTCAAAAGATAACGAAGGATTTGAATAGATGATGAAAATTAATGGAAAATGTTAAATATTATGGTTCTTATGTTGAAAATAATATGTATGATATGAATGGTAAATATTTTTATTATAGGAAAAGAATGGAATAAAGTAATGAATTTCGATGAAAAAATTACGAGTACGATAGAAGAAAATAAATCTCATCCTAATGTCCCATTTATTATTCTTTGTATTTAATATTAGGTTCCTTGGAATTAAACACATAAATTCCCTCTTACAAATGTTAACACCATGACCAAGAAAAGACAAATGTCGAAATAAAATCGATGAACTATTTTTATATTAGTTCTAAGATTTAAATTATTGAACTATTTTTTCCAATGGTATTTTGGTATTTGTATCTTGAAACATTTATGGATTTAGTTAATTTAAGAATGATATTTTTATTTATTATCTTAAGATATATCGATACCATAATGGGTTATGAGATCAAGGATGATCATAAGTTCGTAGTAGTAAACACACCTTATAAATATTTAAGTAGTAGGAATGTCACATGATTTAGGGAATTTTAGTGAAATTTATGGTACTTATATGTTTTAGTGAAATACCTATTTAAGTAAAGATAAAATTAAATTTTATATAAACAAGTTTAAACTTATTTATATCTCTAAGGGATTATATGATAATTAATGAAATTTTAATAATAAAAAATATGATTTTTAGATGTTGTGAAAAAAAATTGTTTTGAAAAACATAATAAAAAGGTTATTTAATGGTTAATTTTATTTCAAGGATATTCATCATATTTTTTTGTGAATTTTATATAATCCTTATTAATACGGTTTTATAAAAAAGGAAAACCCCCTAAGTGTATATAACCCTAATATATCCGGTAAGGCAGTGATGATTGAACTCATGATTGAATGATGATAAGGTTATAATGACTACCACTAGCATATGTGATGTCCTAGTTAATATGTCGTTGATTTTAATTAGAAAAATGTTAATTATGAACTGTGGTTGTTACATTGAGGTTTTGGGATTGATTTATTATATTGTATTTTTTTTGAACATATTGGTTTTGAAAAATAGTTAGAGACAGATAGAAATACTTGTCACACTTTTGTGGATTATAAAATCAATTAAAAGATAATTTTTGTACTGCATGTATAAAAAAATCATTTTTGATATTAATTTTCTAGAAAAAGGGATGAATTCTAAATTGATCAAATAATGACCAAATTATGAAATTATTATTATGAAATAGAAATGTATCGTTAAATTATTATTTTTATATTTTCACAGATAGTAATATAATTAATCATCTTTAAAAAAGGATCTTTAAAAAATGTTATCCTATTAAATAAAAATCTAATAAATCATATTTTCTATTAAATAATATTATATTAATAGTTGTGTGGCCCTTAACATTCCACTGATCATTAACTTTCTTGCGATTAATGACCTCAATCAGTTTCTTTAATTCTTATTCTATGTAAATATCTTCACATTCCACCAATGTTCTCAAACATATAATACTAGTTTTATTGTGATTACAAATGACCTTGGAACTTCCCTTACACTTATTAATATGATGATTTATTAACTCTTTTTATCATGAGGATTTTTTTAAAAAAATTTAATTATCAGATCATTTATTTCCAGGATTTTTTTTAAGAATGAAATTATTTATGACTGGGAGAATTTAATAGCTTGAAATAATAAAATAATAAAATTGTATTCAATAGAATATGCAATAATTAAAACTGATCTTAAATAATCCCAAAAATATATTTCCTTAAATATAATCTCTTCAATAACTTACATACCATAGAACCAAGAGTATAAATGTACAATAATACCATATAACTTTATAAACTATATATAGAATTGATATGTTTGAATAGTAAAATGTAAAATATAAAAAATATTGTTATCTATTTATTTTAAATAAAATAATAATCATTTAAAAAAGGATGTGTATTCCAAAAAACTGTATTTTTTAAAAAGACTGATTAGTCACTCTTTGTGCACCGAATATAAAATTCTTTTTTATGAATTATATAAATTTTATTTTAAAATATAAAATTAATTTTTTAAGTATGAATACAAATATTACTTATGGTTTATTTTGTTTTTTATTATTTTTAAAAAAAGTTTCATTTTTGATTAATAGTGAAAAATTATGAAATTTAATTTAAATGTGATTTTTCATTTAAATAATTTATAATGATAAATTATATTTTTAATTGGTAATAAAGTAAAAATATATATATTTTTTATCAATTAATCCAATTTATTTCATTTTATTAATTAAAATTTTGAATTTTCATATTAATACTTTATAAACATTTGCAAATTCTCTCTTTAAAAACCTTTTGTCATCTTGGCTGTGGGATTAATTTTAAATTATAATTTTCCACTTCTATTAGTGGAATATATAAAAATGGATTCATTATTTTATATAATTATAATTTATATTATTTAATATGTTGAAATTATTTTTCTATGAAATATAATAGTGAAATAAGTAAAAATTTATTATCACGGTTAATGTAGAAATAGATTTACCAGGGGTTAATAAATTATAAATATTAAATTAAGCAATAATATTTTATAAAATATATTTTCTAGAAATATTAAAAGCATATAAATTATAATATATATAATTTTCATGTAATGAAAAAATATTGGTGAACTTCTTTATTTTTAAATATTATCAGTGTTCCACTCACCCCACTTATAAAAGGTTGCCCCTCTCCTCCTTTATTCATACCTTCAAACTCTTTTGTTTGATAGGGTCATCCTAAATAACTTCTCAAAAACCATAATATCATAATACTTTGAGTTTTGGTCCTAAATAAATCCTACGAAGGCTTTGGTGGAAACATAAGGACAATACCTAAAGAAGAGTTAACATTATTCAAAAAGGGTTATAGTTTTATTTATTCTTACACCTCATTCAATTATTATTAAACCATGATGATTTAAAATATCATTATATTAAATATAATTATATTTTTTAATATTAATTCCATGAAAATGAACCATACCCACTTCCGCCAATTGGGTTACAAAATCATCATTCATATGTACGACAGACTACCAACTGATAAACAGATTTCCCTGATTCTGCCACTACTACCTCTATGATTGGATATTTTAATGGATCTAAAGTACATATATATATATATTATAATAATAAAATAATTATACCTCTTGATTCATTATATAATATACACATTTAAATTCCATTTTATATGTGATATGATAACATCGCTCATGTGCACGACTGACTAACGCCTCATGATGTGATCTGATTCGTCTTTCATAGACTCTTTGTATGGAAGGTTTTATGGATAATTTTAATTATTATATGTGATATGAATGAATTATTTATTATACTTATAAAATATTAATAATTCATTAATTATAATATATATCATTTTATTTCATACATTTTCACTCAAGGGAAGATGATTATGTTGTTTATGTACATGTGAACTATCACCTTCACAAAATGATGTGACTCGATTTTCATCACCAAAAAACATTGATGATATATATATATATATTAATAAATAATATCTTATATAAGATATTATTATCACTATGGAATGATAATACATTACTTACCTTCATTCCATAGTAATCCTTGAAAAATGGAAATTTTACTCATGCATAAGTACGACCAACTGTCTCCATGATCGTATCGTAGTTCATTTATCAAAACCATCATCATAGTTGGTTATAAAAATATAATTGAAGTAAAAATATTATAATTCTTTCATTATTATTATTCTATATATGATAAAACAATATAACCTAAACATGAATCATATAATTCATTACAAATCATGGATGAGAAAATAAGCCAACTAACACCTGAAACAATGAAAAAAATGAAGGATTCATAATTAATGGGTGATAATATGTTATAAAATGATTTTATATGATATTATAAATATTAATAATGTAACAGAATAAGTTAATCAAATATTTTAAAACGCTATACAATATCTTAAATCTTGTTAAACCAAAATAAAGTGTAAGGTAATGGGTTTTATCTTAGTTTCATTTAATTAGAGAATATTTTTTTATGAACTATAACTTTTATATAGTGTATATAATACCCCCAATGACATGTAATATCATGAAGAAAAATTTATTCATGCTGTTTTATGTTTTAATTTTAATTAATTCATCTGAGGGTGGTATAATTAAAATTTACCAAGTGGTAAAAAATTTTTAAACTTATTTTTTTTCATTGGGTTATGTTACTCCTTTACCTTTTATATTATATGATTATGTATATATGTAATTTTTACGATTTATTATTTTATTTAAAATTTTATATGTGGATTTAATGTTATGAATCATAATTTCTTCATTAAATAATTATTACCAGGATGTTATAGTCATTTTAAAGTGTCTATACTACAATCTCATTGTAATCGAGATTGTCTATTGGGGAATTTAAATTGAATGAAATTATATGATAATTTTCTAATAAACCCATTTCATTTTACGATAACATTTTTATTCATGATATATTAATACAATTTTTCCATTTTACTAATCTTTGTTACTTAACATAATTATGAATTGTTTTTAATAAAATATAACTTCATTTATCTCTTCGGTAAAAATTCGTTTTCTACCAAAACCATATTTTATAAAAATGTTATCAAAATTAATTTTAATGCTTTTAAAAATTAATTATTGTAAGAAATATTATGCATTTTTTATTTTTAAAAAATGTTTTTAATTGAATCATCCTATTGTTTTGAAAACAATTCATGTGTGCCTTTTACCAAAAAAGTGAAAGGTAACATTGTATTGACTAGTACAACATAAAAAGAATTTATATACTTTATGTGCACTAAAATCTATTAAATGTTATTTTATATTTCTCAAAGGATGTTTTCAGGGAAATGTATTTTCAAAATTATTTTTGAAATTTTTGTTTTAAAAGGCAATTTTTATAATGAAAACTATATTTTACTCATGATTTTTTTAAACATTTTTTATTTTATTTTTATTCATCATTGAAAAATACAATTTATTCTTACTTAAATGGGTATATATTGGTTTTATTCCATCATTATTCTTACCTTGTATGATTTATGTTTATTTTTACAAAGGAAATTATTGAAATTCACCTCTTTGATTCATTTTTGTAGTTAGTGAATCCCCCTTGAATTATTCACTTTCCTTTGAAAATTAAATTTCCCCTAAATATCTATATTATTTTTCATGGTTATTTTTATTTCTTTATCCTTATAAAATTTATACGTAGGGTTTTATATATTGACTGCCATTTTTTTCTAACTAAATATTGAAAAATCCTTATTGTTTACTCAATATGGATATTTACTGATAAGTAACATTGTTATTGAATTATAATGGTTATTAGATATGTGTGGAATGCATTTGACCTACGAGAATTGAGTGGGACTTGATTACAACTAGCCCCTAAATTCATTAGTAGTCTCATTATGAGAAAGAGTTAGCTAACCTTAGTTAAATAGGATTCAACTGATAATGTTAATATAATCTTGAGGATAGATCTTGATGGTAGAGGTATCATCTGCCAAGGACATGGCATCCAATAATTACTCATTTCCTTTATTAAGAATTTATTTATTATTATCCATGTGATTTTATCAATGATATTATCTTTGGATGTTTTCTTTCTCTATTATTTACAAAATGGATTGTGTTTTTAGTTTTTTACCATTACATATTGATTACACCATATCTAGTTATGAAATAAATTTTATTGATTAAATAGAATATTTTCTCATTTAGTTACGTATCTATATTGATAATTTAACATGAGATATTTTCATTGATACTATATCTCAATTCACTTCAAAATCATTTGGTTGATTGCATCTCATGAGTATTTAGTTATTTATTTTCCCTTATTTTTTATTCGTATTCCCACATTATTTCTTCTTATGTGCTAAACCCTTATTGATAATTTATATCACCCTTATTTTTTTACATTCCTAGGAATCCATATGTGGTACTATGATTTACATGAGAGAATATTATAGAGGGAATAATGATATTCTAAAAAACAGTTTTATTTTTTTAATGCGATTAATGAATCAATTATGAATCTTGATTACCATTACTAATAATAATTTAGTCCTTTGAGATTTGATTATTTATCACTTATTCCAATGTAATAAATAAAAAACCATCTACAGGATATTAGGGTAGGGGTTTTTATAGTACTGTATTGATGATTTCTTAGAAAACTGAAATCTGGCCTATAAAAATTCATGTGTTGGAATCATGTGATCGACTGTCATGATCATCTTCAAGTAAAGGGTCAATTATTGGAAGCATCACATGCATGAAAAACAAAGTCACATGCATGAATTACATACAGAGATACTTTTATTGTTGTGGCAGGATTGTAGAATTTTTTTTAAAGGATGTCATGTGTGGCTCAGGACACTGAAATAGGGGAATCATTGAGCGTGATAGATAGATGAAGGTTAAAGATGATTTTGGAGGTGTAACTGAATATATTTAGATGATTTGATCATGAATCTATAGATTAATAATTATATTTTTTGAATTGAAGTACTTACACACCTAGTTTTCATCCCCCTTCGATTTCACATAGGAATGGGGAGCACATAACAACTTATTTTTTAGTAGCATTCGGTCAGGTCGATAGTGTGGTTGGTACCTACAACACATACATAAATTCCCTCACTGACTACTCCATGGAATTGTGTAGCCGATGTAGTCATCACATTAATGTTTTATGCATTCTTACAGTGATAACTATGGTCCCCCATACATTATCCCCAGGATGGTGGGTTGTGCTGGCACCCAAGGCATAGTTGAGGCAACTCCCACATATTTCCTTTGTTGAGTGGCGTGGCTGGTTAGTTTGGATGTCGATTGTTCTCTAAGGGTGTATCAAAATAAATAGAATAATAAATCTATGTAAAATAAGTTAATTGAGTGCCAGAAATTTATACACTTATAAAGTGAATCCCATTCCCAAGAATTCATGTGGAATATATCATCATTTTTTCCTTGAGGTTCACAACTCTAAAATCTTTGATAGAGAAGTACCTAGAACACAATTATGGGATCCATCAAAATTTTACCCACTAAAATAAGATTCTTTTATAAAAATAAAATTATTATAAGGTAAAATTAGATCACTTTATCATGTATTTTAAATTCTAAAAGGCATTGATATTAATCCCTTTGAGAGTATTTTTTAGGAGTGTATCGATAGATGGATTTTAGGTGATACCAAGAGTAGACTCTTGACATGGAGTGCTTGGTTGAATAAAAAGTAGGGAGTGGCATTGTCACGGGGTATGGATATCTAGAAATTGAAATGTGTATAAATTAAATGATGTAAAAGAGATTTAAATGGAATGTAATTTATTTCTAGATACAATTTAAGGAACACATATGTCAATATATATCCCATAGGGATGAGAAATAAGATGTATGATCTTATGAGGATGACTATAATATAGTTCAAGATCATTAATACAAAAAATATGTTCAGGATTAATGAAATCTATAATGAAATCCTATAAGTAGATCTAGTTTGTACATTAGTAAGTGGTTATCATCAAATTTTGGGGAAATCATGGGTAAGGGCATATGCTTTGCTGGAGGTGTTTTAGAGATCTTGATCTCATGAGACATATTAATAAATACATAGTAGTCCAATATATATAGTTTAAGGTCTATCTTGATGGACCAAGTATTATATATTTTCAAGACAAGAGATTTATATGTACCGTCAAAAGGGTATTAAGAAATAGTGATGCTTGAAGTGATCAATACATGATCTATGATTTATGGATTGTGGTTCTACAAAATGCTATAGAAGAAACCCGAACATTGTTTGACCAGGGCTAGCCTATTGTGGGCCGTTGATGAGAAGTGATGATGGTTGATGGTCTTCATTTTTTTTTGACATGTAGCGGGGATGATCCTTTCCTGTATTTTATAGTCATTTGATAAGTATATATTCCATATATTTTTGTGTCATGCCGTAAGGATTTAAGAACTGATTTGAAATAGGGAAAGACAGCTTTAAAAACCCTGCACTTGTAGGAGGGATTTTGAGCGTGGGAGAATATTTTATGCTGACATAGGATTTCTAGTGGGTAATATTGAGAAAGAACCCATATTGTATAGCTCTATATTATATTTAAGTAAACCCTATGTACACATGATTCATACTTATGTGAAGTGATTCTGTATGGATCATCCATCCTTATGAAATTTCATTTCCTTCAAGGGAGACATAAGATTACGATCATCTGTATATTATATGGCTAGAATTACCAAGGATTTTTTATGAATATTTTAAGGGGATGAATCGTGCTTGAGTAAGATCTTTTATGGAGATACCTATATATATATATCTGAATTAAATGGAGAGGAGTTTGAAATTTATTTTATTTCATTAGTGAGTCTCAGCATTATTGGAGGATAAGGGATACTTTAAATTAATTGCGATAATACCTAGGGAAATGTAATTTATATATTTAAGTCTAGTATAAAGGTATAAGATTCATATATAAAATATATTTGAGGATCAAATTACCTTCTCTAATATGTTTAGGTATTTCATGATGCACAATTTATCCTATTGTTTAATTTCATTTGACTAGGATGATTATTTGTATTTTAACTTCATGTGACAGTGAAATATCACTTAGAAGAGTTACTAACTATGAAAAATTGGTTATACATATAATATTCATACCTAGAGTTGATGGGGTACATGAATACCATATTGTAATATTTCTTTGAAATGGGTATGATGAAAAGATGTGTTAGTTCAATAACATTGGAATCCTATGGAATAGTTGATTTCATGTAGGTGTAAGTAATGAAACATGAAAATATATGTAAAAAAACTTTTGAAAAGGGTGGGTACATGTCAGCAATTGATAATGAATATAGCCCATTTTTCATACCTTCATGAAAATAACCATTGGTTTGGTGGGGCTTTCCTCTTCGATGAAACATCATATAGGAACAATACCTTTGGCATTGCCCCATTCACTTGTGAATCATAGTGGTTCCCTTTTTTATTAACGTATACCTATTAATTTATTTCTATAGGATTGAACCGAGATCATGGAATCCCAAGGTCCATCGAGTTCTAAGAGAAGGATATTGACTAAAGGAATTGGTTTCTAGTAACTCATATATCAAATATGTGATGTTGGGTAACATGAAACATAATATTTAGGAGGGGTTGAATCACCATAAAGGATAAAAAAAAGTATTAAACAAAATTTGTGGAAAATTTTTAAAACATGATATTATTATGTGAAGAATCATCAATGGGGATGATCCATTTGTGAATACCCCATTCAATTAAGTTTATCATAAAGAAAGAATGATGTTGTTATGTAGTTTATTGTCATGCGACTAGGTAGATTTCATATTGTTTGACATCATATGACTATGTTATGTTTCAAAATATTTAGATACAGCCTTCCTCGATATCACTAGTTAGAGGAAATTCCAAGATCCATAAACTCACATGAGTCATGGACAACATGATAAAAAGAGGTAAATGAAAATTTGATTGAGCTGTATGAGAGTTAATGTCTGAGAATATGTGGGGGTTATCACTTTTTAGTATGAGAAGGGATCACCACAAACATTTTCTTCTCATCAAGGATCATAGTGGATAGTTATGAGAATTCTCACATAGACTTGAATTAACTGATCAAGGTTCCATTACATATCTTGAAATATGGGAATCATGCCACATGTAGTTCTTATTTTAGAGTATCCCTTGTTCAAGTATGACCCTTACAAAAGGGAAGGGTGTCTTCTATCCATTGCAGTATGGATAGGCCAAGGATAGAAGGCCAATGTATCACTATGTATCATATGATAATAGGAATCAATGAAAATGTTTTTTAATATAAATGTAATCAATGGTAGGTTCATGTAAATTGAAAATGGAATATGAATTGATAAACTAGTTATTCATTATTGATCACTCAAAGATGAGGGGAAACATGGTGATATATATCTTGTCTTTGAATTCTTACATAAATAATGATCGTTCAAAGATTAGTGGTACCTATACCACCCCATGGGATTAATATATCATTGTATTAATGGAAGATTTCTTCTATTACTAAGACATCATCTGGGAATAATCTTATTGTAATTGTGTTATTCAATAGATAACTATAGAGGGGTTTCTTCAGGATCCAAAACATCCTCTTAGTACTACCACTTTAGCATCGTGTTATTCTCCTTAAAATCGTAGTGGGTTTACTTTAGGATTGGTTAGTCAGTATTACCCATATGTTGTGAAAATCCACGATAATAAGAAAAAAAGGATCCTGAGGTTTAGATATAAAAATAGGGGAATGTCCATTGTGAATGGGGGGTCTAAAAGGATTTCAATGCTCAAGGAAGTTATATCTTCATGGGGGTTGAATACACAAAAGTGAAATTGTAAATGAATGTGATGTCATAATCATTATTTGTGAATGGGTATGACAAAAAGTTGAGAAACATCAATGGTATCCAAATCATCATGAGTAGTTTTGTTATGGGAATAATAAATCTCAAACCAAGAATATATGATATAAATATTGACAAGGAAATGTATGCATTGGTCATCCATTAGTAATGGTGGAATCCCATATTCCACATAGTCAAGACAATAACTCCTCAATTTATGTGGGTCTCTCCTATAGTACCAAACATTATCTTGGAAGAATATCCACGAAGTTGTTTCATTCACTAACAAATTCTTGTCGGGTCATTCAGAATCATCCATTCCGTATTTCTAGTATTATATAGGGTAAATCGATGATTAGAGAGTTCATGGTCCATGAGGTTCTAAGTGAAGGGTATCAACTCAATTAATTGGTAGATTATAACTCATATATTGAATATATAACACTGGTTCATGGGGAATGTATGATTCAAGAAGGGTTCAAGCATCGGAATTTTTTTCAAATGTGTATTAAAATTGTTTTTTGGGTGAAGACATAAAACATGAAATTAAGATATATGTATTATTTATGGGGATGTATTTTTACATGAAGACCCTTTTTCAGGTAGTTTAGCATCATTTGACTAAGAAATTATCATGTTGTTTAATTTCTTGCGAGGAAGATGTTTTTGAAAATTTTAATATAATATGATGACAAAGTGGTCATGAGGTTTAATTTCATCGAAAAAGGACAAGGTATTACAGTTTAGTTTCATAAAATTATGATGAAATTCCATATAAAAAAAATCATGATCACATCGGTCATAATAGCATACCAGATTCACTAAGCTCAGGTTATACATGGTCATCATATTAACAATGAGATAACATGGTTGTTTGTTAATCCACATGAGAGTGTGTGACATGGAATATGTGGGGGCCTTAAATTTTTTTATAGAATGGAGCTTCTACTTGGTTATGAATCTCATGGAGGAACATGATTCAGATTGATAAGAACTCATGAATGGGCTTGAAATAGAGTATCCATGTGTAACTATGTATCCTTTTTTGGGATGTATGAAGCCATGAATAATTTTTATAAAGGTCCTTACATAAGTATAAGCCATCAGGAGGGAGGGTTTAATTTTCAAATATGATGCATTTGGGCCTTCATTTTTGATCGGGGTATCACTATGTATCCTATGAGAATATGAATCAAGTAACATATAGTTATTGAATGAATAAATCCCTACA
Organism: Viscum album; assembly: GCA_963277665.1. Taxonomy (NCBI): domain Eukaryota; kingdom Viridiplantae; phylum Streptophyta; class Magnoliopsida; order Santalales; family Viscaceae; genus Viscum; species Viscum album. The sequence continues at coordinate 1,764,100,575 of OY728125.1, forward strand.
TAGGTATGATCTATATGCAGTGTGGGGGTATTCTATTATTCAATAAATTGAGGCAAGAAACAACATTTAGGTTCTGGGAATCACTGTATATCCCATGTAAATAAGAATCAATCCATATGTAATTCATGAATTGAAAATTTATTATGATATTCTGATCCATACATAAATAGGGGTCATTTATTGCATTAAATATATTACAATTGAATTGGGATTTTCATTTGGGCATCAAAGCATATTGTTTTTAAATAGATATCAAGACACATGTAGTTTTAAAATGAAAATTTATATGCACATGTATGATCTATACATAGAGAGGGGGAATTTTTCTAGTCTATATGTTGTGAATAAACCAATTATTTGGGATCATTATGTCACTATGTGTACTATGTAAAAAGGAATCAAGACACACATAGATCACGAATAGACAATTCCTTGTGATTGTCTGATATATACACACAGGTTTCATTTATTTAATTATATATGTTTTAATTACACATAGGATTTACGATATGGTTTTCACTATATATCATATTTAAATAGGATTCAATGAATATGTAGTTATTGAATGGATAAATCACTACTCAAGTCTGATCCATATACAAAGAGTGGTAATTCATTCCATTCTATTTATTGTGGATGGACATAGGATTTGGGATTTTGGCATCCTTATATATCCTATATAAACATAAATTCAGACACATGTATATTATAAATATAATATTCCATTTGCATGCCTAATCCATATGTAAAGAGGGTATATTTTTCTCATTCGATATCTTGTGGATAGACTTAGGATTTGGGATATCTGTATCACTTTTGATCCCAAAGAAATCAGAATCAACTCAAAGGTAGTTCATGAATTGAAAATTCCTTATATATGTTTGATCCAAATATAGGTAGGGGAATTTTTCTATTCTATATATTGTAGATGGACCGTGGATTTGGGATTTGGGAATCCCTATGCATTCTATAGAAATAAGATTCAATGCACATGTAGTTATTTATTGGAAAATTCCTTTATATTGATCTAAATCACAAAAAAGGATGTAATTTATTTCTTGTATTTCATCGATCATTTTTGTGTACAGTAAATTTCCAATGATGTAATATCATTGATCATGAATGAGAGATACATGTCATGAATTTGGATTAGGTTCTAATCTTAAATGGGAATAAAATTCTCCCAGCCCTATGGGATGGGGATGATTTGGGGCCATCATTTCCACTCTCTAATCCTATTGTAGGTGATATAATACAAAATTCCAAAACCCCTATGGGATAGGGTTGGTTTGGATATGAAACCAATTTCTTTGGGTCTCTATTTATTATTAATTTCACTTAGGGTAGAGAATATTATAAATATTCCCCCATCCCTTTGGTATGGGTTCACATCTAGACAGATTCCATGGAGACTTCTATTTTTATTCACCTGATTTGGGGAAATATCATTCACACATGGATTAGGTGCATTGGTTTATAGTGATGGAAATCACATCAAATATATATCTTTCTGGTAATCTATACCTATTAATTTTTTATTTGGTGGGTGTTCCCATTTTTTGATAGGCCAATCTTATGATTATGTTATCATCCCAATCTCTATATTCACAATGTCTATGTATTATTAATGTGAATGTTTTTGTTGTATTGACCAACAAGAGAATGAATTACCCAATCCCATGATATCTTCTATGGATATGACATTATTTGGTTCCATATCTAGGGACCTTATCTTCCCGAGGGGAAGGGTAAATAAACATTCTCAATACTTTCCCTATCATGAGATACAATTATTCGGTATTCAATTTCCAACCAGTCCTCAAAGTGTTGTCATGATGTGAAGAGAAACATGTTATAGGTAATTTTTATGCTCTTCCTATCAATTTTTTCAATCCATGGATAAAATTTTCATTTATAATAGATTACAAAGTGAAATTCTGATATGGGGTTACCCCACATCTACAAAATGGTGGTTTCTAACCTTAAATCTCTAATAATTATCCCATGTACTAGGGAATATTTAAATCATGCACTCCTCTTATTAGTCATATGGGATGTCATAATTAGAGGTATCTATGGGAAAAACATAGTTTTGTGGTTTTTTCTACAAAAATAAATCTTTATAAACATGTATTCCACTTCATCATCGGTGTTATATGATTCTACCATGTAGGATTATAGATGTTGCTTCTATAGGTCACCTTCTAGCCATAGTGATGTGCTACTAATAGTTCACGGGGCACTATATATAGCTGGCCTTAGTGTGGAAGGTGTTTATGAAAGGGTAGTATTTCCTTGTTTGGGAGATATATTACCAATGGGGAGGTTGTCCATAGTGTGTATTAAGAGTGGAGTTCTAATGATCCATCTCTACTCTACATCTTGGACGAATATTTAAATAGTAATATTATTCTACTTTGTTTGAAGAGTAATCAGACCATTGTGGTGATTCTTGTATTTATCATAAATCATCAAGGACACTATAATTCAGAATATCAAGGATATGATCCTCATTCAACGACGTGGTTGGAATATTCCAACCTACCTTTTGGGATAGTGCAGAGATATACACCTTATACATGAAGGTTTTTTTGGGATAAGATAATAATCATTTTATGCTTCTGGGATATGATCATCTTATTTATAATCTACTAGAGTATTCTAGTGAGCTTTTGTATCATTTGTATGGACCTGAACCTTCATGTGAGTGGGTTTCAAAATATGTTGGTTTCTTCTGGTTAAAGCTTGAGTATAATCCTATTTAAAATATTCAGCTTGCATAATAATATGGAAACATAAGTTCATAATGGTAGAATGGGTATGAGCCTCCTCCTATAGGGCCTTTAAAGAATGATGATGTTGTATTTTTTCATAAGGAGAAGGGATATGAGCCTAATTAAAAGATTTGCTATAATTTTTTGGATAACTTCATCATTAGAGGTGTGAGATTACCCTAATTTAATTTCCATAAAATGTTGATGAATCTTTTTCAATGTTGGGGTATGTGCCTAGTACTATTGCATTAGAGTTTTTTGTGGGGTTTCATCAACAAGAATATGTTCACGTATTAGGGAATTTCCCAAACTGAGTTGGTGATACCTTGTTGGAAATGGTATATGATCTTGTAAATGTGACTCACCCTTTACCAAAATATGTCGACAATCCCCGTGGAATGGAGCAGTGATGTCATCTTTATCCATATTAACTACTAATTCATGTTGTCAATGTTTTTATTTTGTTTTGTCTATTAAGAATGGAATGTGTGAATTTCCGTGTATCACCATTGAAATGTATAGGTGTAGCTCCTATATCACTATGAATGCATATTGGATCGTTAACATGGTAGCTAAATAAATGTGTTCCCACATGATCTTGATTTCTAGGATATACTGGTCGTTGTCTTTGATTGATCGAGGGATTTTTTTCAACTCATATCCCTTATAAGTCATTGGAATATACCAATGATATTTACGCATAGTGGAATGTATCGATGCCTTGCCCATGTTTTTACCTATATATGTTACAAACTCATGGGGTGTTTTTATTTATATACATTTCCAATCAAAATGATTTTTTTTAAAAACTCACACTTTGATACTCAGTTAATTAAAATGTATTATTGAAAATTTCAATGTATAACCCACTTAGATGGTGAAATTTTTTATTTAGGTTTTAAAAGGATTTTATTTTATTAATTTGAAGAAATATGTGATAAAATATTTGTTTCATTGATTTTATGAATTAAATAGATGAATGTAAATAAGGGTGATTGTTTTTTAATAAGATTTGAAAATCATTCCTAGGTCATATAATATTAGGGTTCATGTGTAATTTTATTTTAGAAAATAGTTTGATTAATACATGATTGGTGTTAGGGTTGATTTGGTGGATATGAAATGGTAATTGTTTCACCTCCTTAATGTGGAAATCCCTTATATAACATGGTATGGTAATTTAGGGTTTTACCATATCGATTTTATCTCGATATAATATTTAAACCCGATCCCCATAAACTTGAAAATGGTGCTTCTACTATATGATTTTAGGTTTCCCAATTTTATGGTTACGTTCGTATTCCAATACAAATGGCCATGATAAAATTAAAATGAAATGATTGGATTATGATTCAAGAAAATATAGAAACCAAATACATGAATAAAAAATAATTCAATCTAGAAACACCTTACCGCCATTGATCATATAATCCTAGTAAAATGTGGGTTTTACAATGTGTTATAGTGATATGTGAATAATATTGAAGTAAGAAATAAAAAAATAAATTAAATGAAAATTGAGATAAAACTGGGGAGGACCCTTCACATCGTAGTTTCTTATTCCAGGATATTGTGTGCAACATCTATTGATAGAAGTATGCTAGCCCTTAATTTATATATTCCATATTGTATTATGCCACATTTAATTACATTAAGGATTAGTAAAAAAGTTTTCATGGGTGGTTCTGACATATTAAAATATGTTTAAACATAAAGATACATCAAATCTATCATTTTAATCCCATAATTGTTTTTAAAAGTCATGTAATTATTACATGATGTGTAAATCATGCATCACATAAACTGAAATAACAACATGTAGGATTCTGGGATATCATTAATTTTGTCACATTGCAACACGTGTCTACCTTATTTTTATGCTTTCCTCCTCTTCACGATTTTCCCTCATACACTACATACACTAGTTCAGGATAAGTAATGATTATCAAACATGGAATGTAATTTTTATACTACAGAGGCCACATATTTTCTTCGATCATCAGTTATGTTTTTAGTACGTGATCTGTGATCATCGTAAAAAAGTCTACATCATTCCATGAGTGTTCAAAATGTATTTTTTTCCCTTTTCAATTACCAATTTTATCATTAAACAAAAAATGATTTCTAATATTCAAAAATATTCAAGAATAAGAATTTAATTATAGGACTAAATATACTAAAACAACAAAAACAACATGAATGAAATACATATATCAATATGATAAAAGGCTTTGTTTGAGCAGGCATGGATTGGAGCACGCTCACTCGTTGTTGCTAAAAATATGTTGGCATGAATGTTTAGAGGGGGAGTGGATATGATCCTTCCCTCTCTAGTATGCAAATATTTAAATTCAATGATATATAATTTATATCTAGGTCTCAGTTTCTGGGGGGTGACATGTTGGGTAACTCCCACAATACTTTGGAGAGTGGAATTGACAGTTTTTTGATTTTATTGGGATTAATATTATAATATATTAGTGGTACATTTAAGTCCAGTATAACATAAACATAATTCTGTGGATATATCAAAGATATTATGATTTAATATAACTTACTATCCATGTATTGATACATATTTCAATAGTTTCACATCATGTGGTAATGTGGTTTTCGTAGAGTTTAACATTGCGTGGATATGACATTGCAGTGAAGTTTAATGTTATGTGACTAGGGTGTTGTTGTGAAGTTTAACATCATGACACAAAGAAATGGTTGTGATGTTTCAATTCATGTAATTATGATATTGTAATTATTTTTAATTTAATGAGACGAGGATAATATCATTCCACAACATGTCACGATAGAGGTTTTCTTATGGGGCCTGGATGACAATTATGCATGTTGCTTGAGTTTTAGATGTCTCTAACGAAATCATACCATCATTTAAATGGTACTATACCCAATTACTATATATAAATAAACTCTATATTGTGATTCTAATATTTTTTTGGCAGGGGTAGTGATTTTCCTGGCCTCACAACTCTACCACACTCAACATCTTTTCTATTCGGAGATCTTTCAAATCATTCTTTATGGAATAGTAAAATTACATATATATTTTTTAGTTATAATTAATTTATTTTACAATAACTGAGAGATGGTCATCTATCATTGGTAGATATATTTCTACTACTCTACTAAAAATGTTTTGTATCCTTTTCTGAATGCTCACCCGATGGGAGATGGGATCAATGAGTCAGTGGTTATAAGCATCCACTCATTTATTGACTCCTAAACATTGTCTTTAATGTTAAAGAATCTCTCTAATACATTCTTGAGATGTCAGTGGTAGGGGAATGCATTTTCCTGGACTAAAAATTCTTAATCATTCTATTTTATGATTATTTTTAGTTCCATTAAATCATTCTCCATGGAATAGTTAATGTACACGGGGACATACTTTCACCATAAAAAATATACCCTTTATTTTATGTCATCCAAAGATTAGTGACCGTTATATTTTCCATATGATATACCTATACCTCTATTGATATGTGAACATGGGTGATTTTGTATCATATGATGTGGATCCTGGTCTTTTTAATTTTGGTGGAAGGTGATGAAGCAATAGGGGATTCTATTGATGCAAACACTTCCAACTTATTATAGGAAAATAAATATCTTAGAAATTTTTTAGAATTTGTTATGGTTGGATAGTTTATAGAGTACCCATAATAAGGTTTTGTAGAATATGGAAATTCTTCTAGATCTGTATGATAGGGGTAATGAGAATAGGAAAATTACTCCATCCCTCTTGGATGGTTTGAGCTAGATGAATGGCAAGATTTAACTTGATGAGGGGACGAAGAATATAAAAATTCGCCAAACCCTATAGGTTGGGGCGGATCATTGCAAGTAGGAAATATTTAAGAAGTTTATTAAGGGTTATTCCGATGAATGGATCCCATGAAAATTCCCACAATTATTTACCATACATCCTCATTCCCTCATTCGAGTTGGGTGATCCATTCTACCAAAGAAATTCCTCAATAATAAATAAGGAGATAACTAGAATAATTTATAAATAAACAATAACATTTTTCAATGATATGATGATTTGATAATTTTTATATTTCCTAAACAGGCCTTGGGTATTTCCACAGTAGTTGGGAAAAGATATATTCTCCATCAAAAGATCACTCTGAAACACCAACATGATCAATAATATCATATATAGATTTATGAAAAACCTAAGTGTGATAATCAAAATCCGATGACAATTCAGTTGATATCATATTGATATAGAACTATGTTGGTTGTTACTCCACTTTAAATGATTATATCATTTTATGGATCGATGGAATATGTTCCCTTTAGTTATACGGTTCCCACAATACCATTTGGGGGGTCGGTTCCCGCTGTACTGTTTGGTGGGTCAAAACCCATTATACTGTTTAGTTGGTTGGTAGCTAGTATACCATTTAGTGGGTTAGGACCCACATTAAACACACTACCATTTTTACAAATGATACAAAATCTAACAACTTGTGGTATGGGGTTCTCCCTTGGATTATAAAATTACCAAGTCTAGTTGGGATGAAGTTAGAGGCTCTAGGATAATGATGTTATAGTATTGATTCAGGTCCACTTTCAAGATACCCTTATGGGACTCATACACATTGGTAGTAACATAGATGTAATATTTCCCTAGAGTTTAATTTCATGGGATTAATATTTTATATCTCCTTTTGGTTTCCATAATTTGAATGGTTGTTGTGGTTATAACTGACTCATCATCTCCATATGAAATTGTTGTAAAATATAAATGATGATGAAAAGAATGGATATGATACTGCCTCAGAATATTCTATGTTTGTTAGATTATTTAGTTATTATTCTAATCCACCTCCATATGTTATGGAAGTTATGTGTTTCTACACTTAGGGGTAGTCTCTCAAAGTATTTTAATGTGAGAAAAAATATTCCTCTACTGCTGTAGCCAATTGTGGAAAAAGGCGGCTAGTGGGGATTAATCCTCCAGAGAATTTAATTAGCTTCTAACAATGTTTTGATAGATCCATTGTTTTGCTAATACCTTAATAATAAACTCACTAAATTTAAGTAGATTTGTTGTTTTTGTGACTTCATACTTCATCATCTCTGAGTAAAGGATTCTATAGAAGACAGTTTTCATGATCGACATGTAAGTTGGTTGGTCACTTCAACTTGAGTTGTTCTGTATTCCTTATAATCTTATCTAGGAATATTGAAATGAATAATAATACCTAATGATTCCAGGTGTAATCTATGAAATATAAAAATCATTGTAGATAAATAAATACACCATATTAGTTACACATCATATATAATATTTCATGTTTGATTGATTACTTTCATAGTTACTGAATCAGATATGGTGTTTTTATTTTTTTATAGGTGTGACACCATTAGAGGATTCAAGCAGTTTTTACAATTTTTTGTAGAATACAAGATGGAAAATTACATGATGCAATCATGGGAATCCATCCATTTTATACCCATAACATGTTTTATACACTTAAAGGATATAAATTTAGTTCACCATTTTGTTTTTTCATAATATTTGTGTCCACCAGTTGATTGTGAGGGTCTTTGTATAGTTTCAAATCAATAGAATTGGTAGGGTATATCCATAGAAACACCCAATTGTTACCACATATGTAATTAATATGATATTTCCTTATAAATTAATATTTTCATCTTTGATTCAATAAAAAATCCATTTAGGAACTCCCATTTTTTTATAGGATGGGAGGTCGGGCTCATTTCACCATTTTGAGAGCAATTACTGCCTGTTATGATACGCTCTTATTTATTGAAGACGTTTTCTTGAATCCATCAATATTCTCAATACTGGATGGATTATACCTATGTTAATGACTTGATCAATATCATATATTAATAGGAACAATTTTTCATCACATGGTTTATCATTTAATATCTTATCAATTTATGATTATTTATTTAATATCCATATATGGGATCTCTGGAGTTTGTTATCCTATAGGAAGGTGGCTGGTGTCATGGATATGGGAATGAAGCACTTCTAGGTGACTTATGTATCCTATATGAATACAAATCAAAGCTCACTTTTTTCATTTGATATCTTCTGGTCGTATTATAGGACAATAACTTTTAAATTAGCATCATGTGAAATGAAATAAATATAAGGCTCGAGCCTTTTTGAGGAATCCTTCGTAACCTATTAATATAGAAATCAGTGTCCAAAAATATCTTATTATGGTATTCTATATCATTAATGGTGTGGAAAAATGCCTTACATGGGATGAATGAATGTAAGGCCTCCCTGAAAATCCTCCTTGGGAGTATAAACTTTTGAGTGAAGATGATCTGTAATTGGGATTTCACCAAAATGAAGGGCCCACTCTACCAAAATCCTCATCATTTTATTAGTAAAATTAGAATCGATATCTAAGCCCATGTGAGTAATTAATAGTGTGAGAAATAAGATATAGCTGAATATTTGACACATCGCGTGATAACAAATTGGTATGAGGCCAAACATTATGGTTTCTCTCAAAGAAGAATGATTATAGATATTATAGAGGATATGGTACGAAGGTATTTCCATTAGAAGTAATCATACATATCATGTTTATATCATGTATCAAAGTTCTCATAGTTTAGTTCATCCCTATCATGATATTGGGTTTAAGGTACATAAGGTCAAGGTTATGGCTAACACATAAGATGATTCCCATATATGATCCCAAATATCATTATATAATAGAAAAGGAAGGATGATAGATATATGGGAGGATTCAGTCCCATGAGACAAGAATATTTAGGAAATTGATACACTATGGTGGATACCCATTGGGGTATGGGCCATATGAAGTCGACCAATATATATTGCTTGGATTGGAAATAGAGTTATCATAGTTTAGTAATCCCTCGAACCGAAGATGGGTTTGGATAGTTGATCAAACTTTCGGGGATTATTAATATAACTAATGTTTAGGACAATTAGAGAGTTATACTAGGAAGGATTCCCTTGTTTTATATTCATTATCGATCCTCTAAAATATAAATATAAATGATGACAATGGATATTATTTCAAATAATATTAGTAAAACACATTGACCCATCCAAGACCATGACATGAATATGTTCTCATGAGGGCATAACCCCAACCCAGTATTGGATCTCCCATTGTTTAGGGGGTACTCAGTCATAGGTTCATGGATGGGACTTCACAAGGTGTATGTTATAGCGAGTACATAAGAAAGTGTTGACATGTCTTATAGTGCCTGCCTGACAAGTATAGGGTGTCTTCCTAACATGTCCTGGATGTCCTCCTACCATGTCCTATGTCTCAGTCCGACGTGTCCTGAGTGTCTTCCAAACATTCTGTAGGTGTATTCATGGCATGTATAAGGTCCATAGAATTGTCATAAACATACAAAGTGATAATCATAATAAAAAAATTACATGTCCAATGTTATTCGGTTGATCGAATCGGGCATGTCCAATGAAATTCTTATTATTAAAACTAACATGTCTAGGTAATTTCATGTTATCAAGGTCAAAATGTCCAGTGTGCTTCGCATGACCAAAGTAGATATGTCCAGGGCATTTTCACATAATCAAGGACAATATGTCCATGGTTCCTCACATGACCAAGGTATACATGGCAAAGGGATGGTTCATGATAAGGATAACATGACCATAGAGATTCATGTGATTGAAGAGACATTCTAGATTACTATTGAAAGATAGTTTCATGAGACTAAACAGTGGTAACATATTATCATAATTAATCTTCATAAATTATTACATGTGTGAGATTATTTTAATGATAGGAATGGTGTATGGTATAGGGTCTTGTCAAGGCCTCACCTACTAGGGGTTTCATGGAAACATGAGTGATTGTCTATGTATATTCACATTTATTGGTTGGGGAAATTTGAGAGTATTTCATGTCAAGGAAGACAAATTAGGGTTCACATGAAGACATCATGAGGATGAGGGTTTTTCCTATTAATATCTCATTACAAAGAGGTATATGTCTAATATGTATTCATGCGCTTCACAACAAAGGGATCACTTGATCTTTATTTTTTCCTAAAATAACACTCTCTTAAGGGGATCATGTGATGGAGACTCACAAATTGATCCCACAATGGGATATCGTAATATGATTCTTGTGATTACCTAGAGATACTCTTTATAGGAAATAGCCCGCTCCACTAATCTTCTTGTACACATTTCCCTTTATCTCTATCTCTCTCTCATCTTGTGTTTGGGTTTTCAAGGGTATCATGGGATTATATAGGTAGTGATATATAAAATATATTACTCAGTCCATGGTTTAGGTATTTCATGAAACAAGTTATATTGGTGGATAGATTCAAATGAGCATCATCATATAAATCATACATATGCCAAAAATAACTTTTCACTGTAAAATACATTAAAAAAGTTGAGGCTTCTCATGGAATTTCATGGGATTAAGGGTGATCACATTCATGATCATGAGATCCATTATAGATACACATGATTGGATATAATATGATCATGAAAATGTTATTGGCCAACCTAGGGTTTCATGCGATGGAAAAATTATTTCAAAATGTACAGATATCTTATGAAGAGAAGATACATTATTTCTCATGAGAATAGTATAATTTAATCAGGTTTTATGGTCATCATTTTTTTTATTTAATTCTTTTTCATGAATATTGTGATTATTTTTCATGATCTTGGGACTAGATAAATGATTTTTCTCAAAATATATATTTTTCCAGAAAAACATCATGTGTGGGTATCCTGTAAACCCATCTTTTGACCATCTTTATAAAATGGATCAGTTCTTGGAAGTATCGTATTGATGAGAAATGATGTTTATGCATGCTTTTGTGAAATAGAACATGATATATAATTATTTACATGAACAATTTTTTTTAAAATATGTCGGTTTTAGAACATGACATCGTCTGAGGGGCATCAGTGAGTGTGAAAAATAGTCTAGGGTTGAATATGACATGAGAGGTGTGGTCAGACAGTTGTCACAAATTTGATCAACCGACTATCAATATACCCTGATATTGTTTGCAGAGGAACATTTACACAACCATATTCCATCCCATAAATTATTTTTACTGTATTCGGAAGAACATAATAACATACTCTTTGGAAGTATTCTATTGATATTGAATATGGGTCTACACACACGACCTCACCAACCACAACATTCCATTTCCTGGCCCACATATAAACCACGTAAAAGTTACATGCACTCTCACAAAAATTTCTATACTTGTCCATAAATTTTATCCCATATAGTTGTCTACGCCATCTCTCTAGGCATGGTTTAGGAAACTCTAGAATGATCCCATGATAGATCGGGTTGTACATTTGTCTTGGATGAGCAATTTTTTTACTGAAGATATGACTAAATACATAGAAAAATAAGTCTATATAAAATGAGTGAAATAAGGGTGATAATATTGTACCCATAAAAAATTAATCCCTATACCAATAACCCATGTGGAATATATCATCTTTTTTCAAAGAGGTTAAGACTTCACAAATATTGAATTTCAATGTTCTTAGAAATCAATTATGGTTGAAAAAAGACATTCCCAATCATAAATTATAATTACCTAGGTTGTAAAAGGTAGTGGCATGAAAATATAATGTTCATTACTCTTATGATATACCTTAATCATTGACTATGATACATCCACTCATAACATGAATGAAATTATTTTTATGACATTTACTATTCCTTAATCATTAAATATGATTTTCCCATTTGTATCATGTACAAATTTAATTTATGGAAAATATATCCTTTATTTAATTTTATTATATGATTTATAAAGGTTGTAAATGTTATATCGAATAATTTGAAAATAATTAACATAAGAAAATTATTTAATTTTTTGGATACTCAGTTGAATACATTTAAAAATTAAATGCATTTATATCTCCATGGTTTACAAATACTTTTAACCAATTTTTTTACATGAATGATTAATAACATTCCATTTCATATATGATGTATTGGGGAGATTTATTGATTCCTATATAAAGGTGTACAAGGTAATGAAAATACTATATAATATATTTGTAACTTTTATTAATTCTTTATAGATGAAAATATATTCTCATTCTTCCATTACACCTATTGTTACTTTTATTTCATTGACAGAAGGAGAATCACATCCAAGCATAGTTTTATTTGTTAACCTATCAATAACTAACAATGTGGTGGTAATTTGGATAATTATATGTGATCTTTATCTAATTATGTTCTGAATGATAGGACGTACGATCATCATTGGTGAATCATGTTTCATAATTTTATATTACTCATGGTTTTATTTTAAAAGAAAAAATAATATTGGTTATGGTTTCTCATGTACATTGATTCATGTATATGTGTTATTTAATCCTATGTAACCCATAACGAACATTGATAAAAGTGGGGTTTAGAACAAAAAAAAATTACCATATTATTAATCATTATCATGAATAACACCTTAGGACTAAGACTATACAAAACATAGACTATTGAACCTGAAACTAAGGAATGATTTCCATATATTCAAGCATGGTGAACTTTTAGGGAAGAGAATATGAAATAATGAACAGTATCTCCCATATGACCCCAACCACTCAGCCAGATATTTTCATAGTGTGTGTTCGTGTAAGGCACATGAGCCTCAACCTAGTCGGTGAGGACTCCTTAAGTGTATCTACAAGTCATGAGATAAAATCCAGGCGGAGGCTAATTTCCGAGTACAATAGCATCACTGTAACTAGAATTGTGTAGAACTATAGTGGGAATATAGCAGGAACTGTTTGGCACTATAGCATCCGGTAATATTCCCCAGTTTGGGCCTTTGGGCCCCTGATTTGGTCCCCGAGTCCTTTAAGGCCTTTGGGCCACCCAAGCCTTCGGGTCAATAAGGCCTTCGAGCAACCTCAAGGGCTTCGGTCCACCTTAAGTGCAGATGAAAACTAGATAACCTATAAGGAACAAACCTCAAAATGAGGTGGAGCAAGGAGATTTCACCATAGAAGAATCTAAACAGATTGCAAGAATGAGAGGGCATTACACCTGCCAACAAGACAAGATTGTGTATGCACGGGAAAGCCTATCCAAACAGCCATGTGAAGGTGGAGAGATGATTTCACGATGAAGATGTTGTGGATGAGAAGTTCCAAGTAGTTAGTCTGGGTTGTATGTAATGTTTGAAGCCTACAGGCATTGAATTCCTCTAAAGCATATGTGCCACATAATACTTATACCTATGGGCCTTCTAAGGGTTCCACCTAACCCCTTGAAAGGTGGATAATCAAAATCAATAAAAAATAAATGCCTTCAGGCCATTGGAGGCGGATGAGTTTATGTCCATGTAAGTGGTTGTGACATGTAATGCCAGAGTAAACCAATAATTTGAATCTTAGTGACAAAAATATTTTGAGATAGTTGATCATTCGTAAATTTCACCTCCTTTGATCTCATCCATAATACAATATAGTAACAAAAAAATTCATTCTTATTATAAGATACCAAAGGTTATTACATGTCTTATGTATCTTAAGAAGAAAAAATGAATATTTTTTATAGGAATGGAATGTTTTTAAAACATATTTATTATATTAAAATTAAACCATAAAATATTTATAGAAAAAATGGATAAAAGAAAAAAAACATAATATGTTTCCTTTTATACCCTGACTTAAGTGATTGTTAATCCCTTGAAATAAAATATTTCCTTTTATTATCCAATAAAATTTTTAAGTATATTTAACCAACCATTTCTCCATCTTTTTAAAGGATATATTATTAAAATAAATTTAGTCTTCAAGAGCAATATTATTATAAGAAATCCAATTATATATTGTTACATGTTACCTTATAATCCAATTTTTTTTTCTTCCATGAACTTATCTGAAGGGACATCATATTTTATAGGAATTTCCATTCCTCTTTAGGAAAATACATATGAGTTTTGGAAGCAATATTTCACTCTTATTCTATTAGAATGAAAAAAATAATTTATAATATTATTATATAATAGGAGTTATATTTTTAGGAAAGACACATTATGATTAATCATAATAGATAAGGATAGAGAGGAGATTTTCTATCATTGAAAAGAATTCTTCCCTTGATAGAGAGTGAAATATTTAAAATCAAAAATAATATTCTTATTTTGATTATTCTTTTTATATTTTTTTATAAAACCTAATTGAATATATATATATATATTCTTTGGTGCCTATAATAATCAAATAGTATCTATACCCTATGTATTTGATGATTTCCACATTCTATAACATTGATTCTATAATCCAGTGTGATATTTATAGATCATACCTCAACTTATCGATCATTAACATCAATAATATGAAGCTATATGATCTCTTATCCTCTCTTTTTAGTGATATAAATTATTGATCATCTGTCTACCGACCCTCAACCTCCTATAGTAAACATATATAACATGGTTAAAAACCATTAAATATATTATTAATAAATAATATAACTTTTTGGATAACATTAACCCAATTGTGAAACATAACTTACTCAATAAAAAAATATCCATGGGTCTCTTTTCCAAGAATCATTCCAGCAGTGTTATTATCTAGATTCCACCATACATAACCGAACCATTCACAATATATTCTAATGGATAAAATAACATGTCACAAAACAATCTAATGTCATACTTGATTCATATATCATAATCATCAATTACATGAAATTTTAATTACTAAATAAATGTTTCATCATGAAATACATACAATGAAAATTTGGTATTATATTTATTTAAAAAAATATTAAATCAACTATATATAGAATCCCCCATGCCGTCATTAGAGATATTTTGGTGGGATTGTTTTCATTGTCTCTCTCACTCCTTAGGTTGACAATCCCTTGTCTAGTACTCCATATTCCCAATAATGTTCTTGTGAGTATCAAATAGAGTGAATGAGATAGGTATTATATGCACACACAATCACCACAATGATAGGCATGATAACTCATGCCACAACTTATATCTCACCATTATCAGGAAATGAACCTTTGAGTGTTGTAATTGTTTCATCAAAAGTGAATCCACTGAACAGATTCCTCGTTACCTTAGGAATTATAGTTCGAAGGAACATTATCAATTAATCCTAATAGTCAACATACCAGATAAACAATTACATGAGAATCAGTTATCTTGGAATAATTATGTATCCAGTACAATGATATAAACAAGATTCAATTTTTTGAATGAATCAATCTAAATAAAATTAAATAATATCAATATAAATTAGAAATTATTACTCATATTCTAATATTACTTCAAAATAAAACTACTTAAAATGTGGAACCATAATACTTGTATGGATTAGAGTAATTATTGTGTTCTTGTATATAACAAAAACCCATTTTCTTTCATGTATCAATCAATGTAGTATGTTATTCAGGATTCAAAAATATTTTGTCAAAATGAAATAAAATACATAACAAAAATAAATATGTATAGGCTATAATTTTCCTTTTCCCTTTCAAATAAAACATGTTCTATACTGAAACCCAAAATAAAAATTTATTAATTCAAATCAAAATAATCCCCACAGATTTTGAATTATTTATTTAATATCAATTAAATATTTAATTTATTTATAATTAATTTATTAAATTCCCTAAATAAATTACTATTTAAGGAATGAAAATAAATAACTATTTTGTTCATCAATAAGGCCAATTCAATATCATTTAGTCCTACATTAGATAATCCCTTAAACATTAGTTAATTTTATATTTTAAATTTAAATTAATAACTAGAATTTAAAATATAAGTAAAATTTTAATTTCCAAGAAAAATTTTACCATTGAAAACAATTACATATATTATACTCCAATTAATTAATTTCAAGAATAGTTAAAATATTAGTTTGACTTTGATCCCATGATAGATGTATGGAATTTTGGTGTCGTTTTTGAGGAGTTGAGACTACTTACTCATTATAATTGCACTATTTTTCAAAATCAATTTTTTTAATATGAAAAAATTAAAACGGTTGTTATATTTATCTCTGTATATGATTCTAATGAAACAACGACACTACATGCCTAAAAAAATTGTAGGATTTTAATGACAACCAGTTCAGAGGAGGAGTTTAGATAGTTCTATAAAGATATCAATGAATACATAGACCCTCATTATTTTGAATCTATCACTATATAATTGGAATAACATAATGGATACATTCCACAGTATCAAAAAGTTGATGAGTACCCTCAATATCCACTACATTTAACCTCTTTTATGAATAAGATATTTGAGAGTTTTAGGATGGAGATTAAGAACATCTACTACCCAGCCATCCCAATGGTTTTTCTTGTAACTCATGGATTAAAAGGGACACATGTTGAACCTCTTTTTGGAGATAACCAAACCTTAGACTCTATTTCATCATGATTTCTAAAATATACATGAGAAGTCACACCTCTAATTTAACTTATTCTTACTTTTTACTATTAGAGTTAGCCCTGGAAAAGATGATATAAAATTGGAATTGAACCTTGAAGAATAACCTAAATAACTACCACCAATCACTTTTAATGGATATCTATAAGTTTTTAAAAAATATAAAATAATTACATGATAATAAAAATTAGGGTATTATTATTTCATGATTTCATTCTATTTTGACCTTATTAGAACAATATTAAGTTCAGATTCCACTTAATCATACATTATTGATTCAAGGCCTCTATTTAATCCTATGGAAGAATTTAAATATTATTCAACAAGAATGGTGTCAATTTTTGATGTGAGGATTTATGAGTGGGATGTATAAATTAGTGATAAAAAATACAATGATGTAATATATCATTAATAAAGATACTAATAGGTTTTACCCATATAACTAGAAGGGAAACCACACATATGAGTATAAATACCAATTCAAGTAGACCCCACTAATAAAAAGATGTGATGGATTGTACTTACTTATCTCCAAGTCCACCATTATAGAAACTATACACTGATAATATAATGTATATGAAGATATTTGACAAACAATATTTTCATATTATGTGTAAATAGATTCATATTTTATGAAAAAGGAAGTGGTGGTTTACATCACACGAACCACTTCCTCTATATTCATTTAATTAAAACTAGAACTCCCTACTGTGGTATTTAAATACCTTGTAACGACTTAGGGATGGAACGATATTTTTTTCACTTTTATTTCTTTATAGTATATTATTTATATTACATAAAATTCACTATATTTAATTATGTTTCTCTTATAGTAATTATTGGTAGAAAAACTAATAATAATTAACACAAATATTCTCATTGGGAACTAGTGGATATATTATAGGAGATTAACCTAGCTTCCATTTGATTAAAAATCTATGTTTTATTATTTGATTTACATTTTTTTAGAAACTAATATCTGGGAATATTTTTTACAATGAATTGGGTACTGTAATATAATTGTTATTGGTTGTTTATAATCTATTTAGAGTATATTCAAATATGTATTACGGATAATGTTTATGAAATTTCTTGATGGTTTTTATATTTTTATACTATTTTAGGTTATACTATTGGTGATAAATCTTACCCATCATTTTTAAGAACACTTTTAATTTTTTTAATAATTAATTGTTTTTGAAATTTTTGATTTAAATTATTCCTATGTGATTTTTCAATTTTTCATGAACATGAAATTGAGTAAGTAAACATAAATGACCCTATAAGGCCTGAAATTTCTATCTATATTTACCAATTGCATACTAAGATATATTATATGATAATTGTTATTTTTAATAACATTATTACGATTTATGAGTCACGTAGGGAATCTAGAACATTTCATACTTCTTTTTTGAAGCCATAAGATTCAAGGAAATTTTGAATAAATTAATAAATAGAGAAGATCATAATTTCAGTTGGTCTAAATCAAAATTAATTATCAATTTTATTCAACTTCCCCTCTTCATATATATTACTACATGATTTGGGCCCCCTTGAATATAGTGATCAAGGTATGTTTTTAGGGATTTACCATTACCTTCAAAAACCTATTGATTCTATGAAATATGGGAAACTTGGTTGGTCATTTCTTGGATTATGATAATAATACTAAGTGTATGTGTATGTCCATATCTTTTTGAATGTCCATCAAAATTAATGTTTTATAATCATCTATAAGAATTCATCTAGATCATGATTTAAGATGATTTTTTTGTTATCATGATTTGAATTAGGATTCCAAACATGCGTTTTTTCTTCCCATAAAAACCTAGGAAACCACTATCTAGATTTTTTAAATAGTATTTTAAGGAAGATGTAGTTGACTAATTCCTATGGGGTTAATCATATTAATGAATGAATCAGAGAAAATTTAGATCTTGGTAATTTTATATCCCCTTTTACGGTAGTTTTGAGTGTTCTGAATTAGGATAGAATATTTTTCTAAAAGATACGGGCATAGATGATTCTAACTAATCATTAAAATAATAGGATAATCCTACACCTTTATCTTGATATAATTTATTTTTTTAATCAAATATCCAATGAAAATGATGTGTCTCCAAAATGGGAATCTCATTATAACCCAAGGGAAAATGAAAAAACATTTTTTCCTAAACCAGAGTCCCTCCATGGGCATATTGTTCTTCAAATAGCAGATCTATCAATCTATAATATACTACATGAAGATATTAATAAAATAAATATGGATTTTATAATTTATATAATTAATATTGGCAATGGTTTGGAAAAATATATTTTAACCCCTTTAATGATTAGGTCAACTTTTTCCACAACATTAAAGAAGAATGGGTGGGTGTTAGATGATTTAATATTATCCATGAGTTAGCCATGACAAAAAAAACACTAATATGGTACTCTGAAAGTAGTTTTTTAGACTATAAGGTAACTATTAAAAAAATATAATGTGGGAATACTATTTAGTGAAATATAAAAAAAAATGTTCAGGATACAAGACTAGATGTTGAAATTTAATGGTAAGAGAAACATAAAGAAGAAGTGCATTTCCATTATAATGATGGATTCATCAATGACATTCCTTAACTATTTTCAATGGATTATGATGATTATTGTTATATATGAGAAATTTTCTATTCAAATATTAATAAATGTAGGATTTTTACCCTGGATTTGGGAAGTGAGGTAAACAATAAAGGGATGGAAACATAAATTCACAAGGACTACCAAAATCTACCTAATATCATCGTAACCCAATTGGTAATAATGTTTACAATATTTAAGTATTTTATGATCAAAATAATAAAACCAGGACTAGAAATTAATTAGTTACTTTCATATCAATTGTTTTGTAATATGGTATTAAATTATGCTATATGAGAATATTGAAAATTAGGGAGTTATGTTTCATGTTAGAGGCTGGTGGAAGAGGATCTAGAAGGTGTTCAATAAGGGTTAATTGGTTTAAATCCCTCAATGGTCCATGAGATATTCTCAGTCCAAACCCATTTCACTAAAAATATTATAGAATCCTATGATATGTTTCGAAAGTCTTTTATAGATATATTCAGTGAATCGAAATTGTTTACGTAAAATTTGACATAGAAGGACATGGAAAATGTAAACAATGAGAGGGAACACCTAGAACTCAATGAAGAACATTACTAATGGAATCACAATAACCATAATGAAATTTTCTGAGAATTTTTTCCTATACCCTACTACATGATTCATGCTCATATGGATTGTGATTTTAATGCATCCACCCATGATGATAATTAGTGGAGTGATCATATCGTTGAAATCAAGAATATAGATATGAAATATCATGTTTTTCAGATATAATTTTTTTTGTGGGTTTTAGAGTTGTATTTTTTATTCCATTATATATGTTGAGTTCCACACTCAACCTGGTATTTGATTTTTCTTTTGAAAATGAAACATAAATGGATTTTAGAGAGTCCATCATTAAATTAATGAAATCCCTTTTTGAAATCCACAATTCTTATCACCTTAATATTTGACCCCCATTAATCCTTACAAGACATGGAATAAATTTTAGGTAACATACATTACAAGCCATATTTAACCCTGAATAATCGAACATCATCTATATTTTGTGTAATAATTTTAGAAAGTGTCGTAGATAGGGGATTTTTATAGAAATTATAGGGAAAATGAAACTGATTTGTGTTGAGTGAAGAGAGGCTTTGAATTCTTCTAAGAGAAATGATTTCATAATAGAAAATCAGTCATTATTACACATTTTCACTATTTATCTCGAAGGAAAATTAAAATATTTTTATAAAAAATAGAATTCATAATATATATATATATATATATATATAATATTTTTAAAAATAAAATCTAAAAATATAGAAAAGTTGAAGCCTTTTTAATTATTGTTTTCACTATCTTGGTTGTGACAATCCACACAAAAATAACAATCGGTAACATGGAATTACGAGTGGTACATTTTGTGAGTGGATGGGTGACTACATTAATTGTTTTTCATTTGATTAAATTTCACATTATTTGTACATGAGTAATTAAACACTTTTCTTCCCTCTAACTTTTAATCAAAAAATCCTACCATCGCTTAATCATTAAAAAAATTATTGGAAGTCCTCTAGAGTAATTATAGCTTTTTGGATTCTACATGACTCAATCATTTTCAATAATATAGTAGGTCACATGATCTCTTTTAATGATTAAAAAACTAATTTTAAAATGATCATAGTTTGAAGAGGTAAAACAATTTAACTGAGGTATATCACAACCTCGCTCACTAGGTCTTTAATGGTTGGTGGAGAGATAAGATAAATCTACCCCAAGCCCTAAATTATAGGAATGTGATGGTAAAAAGAGTAGAATGGAATAACTAATATGGTTTTAATTTACCTAATATACCTATATTCACACACCAAACAATCTCTATGAAGAAACGTATTGGAATAAATATAAAAACTAGTAACATATAGAGTAACAATGATCCATATTACAACCTATAGGGAATAAAATAATATGATATTGTAATTTAAAAAGGGAAGAGGAAAATACACACCCAACTAGAATGATGTCACATATTGATAATTACTAGAAAAGTAAATGATGAGAAAACATGACTCCGGATCTCTAATACCCACCACTCTATGTGGATAAATTAATGAAGGCCTTCCTATTCTCAAGTGAAATAACTACCAACATGTCCATCTTATTCATTAGAGAAAAAAAGTGTGGGAAAATAAAATTCGTTGGTTAGTAAATGCATGCATAGTATGATGTATTAGAAGATGGTGAAGAAGAAATAGGATACATGATAGATGTAAACACCTCAACCCATAGAAAGAGTGAAACAAAATCCATATATATATATATATATTATCCTAATATTTTCCTATATTTGAGATAATGGGAATCTCTATCATTGTTCACAACCCATGAAAAAGAGTCACAACTACTCAAAAATTTCCATCAACGATGTCATGAATCCCAGGTTTCTATCTGAAGAAGTTTCCATGTGGAGCCATTTTTCTCTACTATAATACACAGTCAAGGGAAAATAATATATATTGGTAGGATTCATTCCATATTATAATAGGATGGTTCCACTCAATAGGTAGATTACTCTTTCCCAAATCAAAAATTAGGGTTCCACATAGATGGTAGAGGTCATATTCCCTAACTCTATCAGAGGGTACCACTCCATAGATAGAGTACACATGCCCTGACTCCATAGGAGGGAGACACTTATTAGATATAATACTCATTCCCTATCTCCATAAGAGGGGATCAATAAGTAGGTAGATGAGTGTGCTAATTATTTGATAGGGGGCCCATGGCCCCACTCTTTTAGATTGTGAAACTCAGTAGATAGAGGAACCATTATCTTCCTATGTAGTAGGGTTTTACTCAGTAGATAGAGAAAACATTCCATCACTCCACAGGAGGGTTCCAATATTTGATAGAGGACACATGGACTAACTCTTTAGGATGATGTGACTCATTAGATAAAGAACCCATTATCTAAATCGGCACCGAGGATCCACTCGGTTTAGGGAAGAATGCATGCCCTAACTTTGCAGGAGGGTTCCACATAGATGATCTAGTATGATCACTTCTATCATAGATCGCCTCCTATAGAAGAGTCATTATTTGAACATCTCACATATTTCCTCAAAATACTCTAAAAATTCATCCATTACATTCTATGTTGAAAATTGTTGGGATAAGATACTTGTGATCTAAAATATGAGTCAAAATGAAGGAAATATGAGAGGTAGAAGATTCCTTTAAAGTTATTACACAACATTTATAGGGTAAACATGATGTGTTTCCCTGCTCCTCCCCAAAGTTGTGTCATTTCCCATGCATGGATCTATGTTTATGTAGTACCACATGATGTGTAAAGATACTTAACGGCATGTCTCGTCCACTAAAGGATGATATGTGTTCTCTTGGCCATGTTTCTATGAAAATCCCATGTTCCTATACAAGGAATGTGTATGGACAATTCCATGACAGTGTGCTCCGGGAGGACACATCATGACACCATCACGAGGATAAACATTATGTGGGAGATGCAAATTGAATTTAATATTTATCTCTCCCAAAAATCATAGTCACCGTATCTAGGTCAATACACGATGTGTGTTTATAGACTACATGTGGTATACATAGGGTTTTCATAGAAATAAATATCTATTATTTAGCTTCCAAATCCACATATTCTATCACAAGATATGTTGTTTAATATCCATAAATGGGTTCAAACTTCTTCAGTTGATGATTTAGGAAATCTGTTGGCTGGAAATAAAATCCCAATAAATTCACATGAAGCCATATTGTGTTCTAATCACTAATGGTGCCTTTCATTGCCCTGAAAAATTCCTAATTTATTCAGTAATTACCTATATCCTACAACCCATCCTAATCCATTTTCTAATCTCTTATACGTTCATCACACACAAATCATCCATGATTCTAGGGGGTTCGATCATGCTTGATCCCATCCAGTAATGTCAAACTATGGTCACATAGGCCAGTGATAAAGACCACAAAGAATAATGGTGGAAAATCACATAAATAAAGGGTAATACCATTATTTTACAATTGTGTTTTCCAAAACAAAATATAGATTGGGGACATCCAGGGATAGAAACACGACATAATTGGGATAGATTGAAAAAAAAATTGAAATTTGATACATGAGATAATGAAAAGGCTCAATTTCAATGAAGATCAGAGAATAGAATTTTTATCATGCTCAATTTTTTAATAATAATGTAGGAATACACATATGAAAAGTACAACATCCATATTTGATCAGTCACTAGTGATTAATTTGTTTACCAATTATGAGGACAATATACTATGTACACAACATATCAATTTATCTCGATCTGACCATCAGTCAATGTTTGATCCTGATTACCCAAAAAATGGGTGATGGTATTCTCTTCTCAATATTCCCATGGTTATGTGGCTAACAATAAATAATTCCAGAAATGTTTATATATTGAGTGAATTATGTTTTTAGACATAAAATGTATTATTTAATATTTGTGTTGTTTATTTCATTTAACGTACCCACCAAAAATGACCTTATTTGAATTACCTACATCGAATAATTGTAGAATTAACCTAGGATAAATCCTACAATTTGGATTCAACCATTGTATTAGATTTTAAATTTGAAACTATGTTTAGGATATATTCCACCATTTCTATGTAATTATGCACACATGATATAAAATATATAAAATATTTTTATAAAATTAAATCGGGTAACACTGGGCCTTAGAGTCGTGTGAAATACCAGCATTTGGATCCAAAACATTTCTATGATATATTTCAATGTATTATAAGGAAAAAATATGGTCCTTAGATAATTAGATATTTAAATGATTTCCTCCATGAAAATAAAACACTATGAAAAAAGGAGGAATATTGAGCCCCCATCTGGGGCTCTCCCTCACATGAGCTCTCCCTCGTGCTTCCATAGCACAAAAACCATGGGAATAGTCAATCCATGCAGTATCCACTCCTATAGATCCTCGATATCTATTGGGTGCTCCAAGAATGTGGATCTATCTTTGATTTCGATATTTCCTCTTTCAATAGCAGGCATAGAATCATGTATGTATGTCCTCAGTTGCGACACATGGAAGACATCATGCATTTGCATCAGCTGTGGTGTAAGGAGAGGAAGTAAGAAGCCTCTCACATCCTCTATAAGATATCTAATAGCCTAATTAACATCATGGAAATCTTTCCAACTTAGAAAAATATTTTCAATCCACATCGTGAATAGATTCTCATGAAAATATTGTCTCTCGAAGTGAACTCCAAAGGCCTATGATATAGATAAACATAATATTTCGTCATGCACTGAGTTATACTCATCATTCATAGATCACTGAGACCTTTTATATCATTTCATGAACTATATATGGCTTAATAATATATTCCTCCCCAATCCCATCCTAGCATTATAGTGACCTATATATGGCCAAAAAAGGTTTCTTACTGATATTATGGTGATAGCTATTATTATAATAAAAACCCACCAAGATAAATTGGTCTTCCCATATTTTTTAATAGTCTAACATGATTGATTTATGTATATCATCTAACACCTGGAAAATGTGCCATGTCTATCCATCTACCTGGGGGTGAAAGAATGAATTCAACCTCTTATGTGTCCCAAATTCCACTTGTGGAACTCTCCCCAACTGTGACATGAACCCTACATCATTTTTAGAGGAAATTTTCATGATAATACCATGATGTTGGATGATATCCCACATGTTAATTTTCCAAAAACACTCTACAAATCTATTCTCCTTGTTAGAGAAAATGTGCACCGACATTGAATGTCGTTCAACTGTCTCCCAGATGATATCTTGAAATCTCACTAGCCATGAAATACCAATCAGAATATCTATGGATATACCATCCCATTTAAACTCTAGGTTCTCAAGATTATATAAAAAACCTACTAGAACCTAGTGCACATACTTTACCTACATACAAGAAAGGACAATAGAGAAGAACTCAGTCACACTCTACCTAATTCCAGACCATTGAATCTTCCACTAAATGCCTTTATACATATTCCCTACACTTATATGCACATCCAAAGGATAATTTTGAATAAATATCATAATTTATTCCAACATCATGACTGGGACAACCTTTCATCCCCAAAAAAGTATGATGTAATTATCTTATTCAAAAATACATCATGTTAATATCCAAAGGATATATCATCAAGTAGGACCTCATTTTTCATGTCTCCCAAATGAGCCTCCCTTGCATGATAAATATATAGAGGGGAAAACATTATTGAATTAATAAAATTTTATCTCTCCTCCTATTCCAAAGAAATCTATATTGATGAAAACTTCTCAAATTACACCTCCTCCAAGCGAGCATTGGACATCCTACTTAGTTAATATACCACCATGTTTCCCTTTCCATGAGTATAAGATATCTAAATTTCAAAATCCTATAAGAACCCTTACCCAAAAATTTATCTTTGGTTCTGGTATTTATTCATGAAGGCATACCTGGGTCTCTATTCGTATGAATAAATAACAAAGTGGTCTCCAAGAAAACATTGGCTCCGCATCCTCAATGGGAAGACTATCACTACCCGCTCTAGGTTATGAGTCACCTAATTGTTCGGGTCAGGTATCGACTACGTCAAACCATATACAATCACTATCTAACACTTTATCAACATGCATCGAAGCCTATATATAGATACCTCACAATATACTACAAACTATGAGCCCTCTTTTAGAAGTCTCAAAATAGTAGCAGTCATAATCTTTGGCCTAAACTCATAAAAGGATATTGAGCACTACCCAACAAATGTATAAATATTCTCTTTCAATGTCATGGTGGTCAAAGGAGTTGAAATATTAGGAATAGTCTACCAAACACGTCATGTAGTACCCTACTATTCCATGATATTTCCACACATATGATACACTCTTATGTATATCACAAGAAAGAACTATATAAATCTTCATCAGGTCCACAACTATCCCATGACCAGAACTGAATTCTATCAGAATGTGAACCTCGTGGATACAAAACTGGAACTTCTTCTGATTCCCATAAAATTGGTTATCTTGATGATTGTCTAATTACAACCTCAATTATTCTGCATTATCTTATTCTAATGCAGAATATATGAGTGTGTCATTAGTGAAGACAAAAAATTGGTCTAAGAATGATTGGATTATAATGTTAATCAAATCCATAAAAACAGTGGGGGAATTAATTGCATTGTACGGAATTACTAGGAAATCATAGTATCTATAGAAACATCTAAATGTCATATTTAGAATATCATCCTTGTGAACTCTCAACTAATGGTAGATGAACCTTATATCGATATCTGAGAAGCATATTTTACCTAAAAAAATATCAAAGACGTCATCAACCCATAGAAATTAGTACTTATTTTTTATTGGGACGTGGTTTAGGTTATGTTAATCTATAAAAATCCATAATCACTAATTCTCCTTTTTTGAGAAAATTTTGTAGCTTTTCATGGGACATACTATGTATGATAAAACCCTTCTCTCTAAGGTCCTCCAAATTCAGCCACATCTCTTATATCTTACTAGGGGGCATATGATATACCATAGATGATATTGGAGCAGTACTGGGGTGAATGTCAATAAAAACCTCCCTCACCCTCCAAAGAGTTACTCATAGAAGTTATTTTGAGAAGATGTCCATATAAAACTCTATAAATGAAGGAATCTAGATGCTTGAAGATCCTACTAATCACAAGGATAATCATTCCAAATTATGGGAGATAGTTTGTAACTTCCTTCTCATAAAACCCACACCCACCAATAATATATCTCCCACTTGTACAAAGGATAACCTAGTCTAATCAATGTGAAGAATCATACATGGTTAGGGAGAAAGTCAATCTGAGATTAGATTGTAGACAACCATTACATAAAAATGGTAGTTTCATAAGGTCTCATCACAATGACAAAAAGTTCCCATGATAAACTCTCTCCTCCAAGCTGTAGCTCTCCCAATCGAAAGATGAAATATTTCATAAATATGTTCACCATTTGAACCTCAATTCAATGATTCAAGGATAATGCGTCAACTAGGAGTTCCGACTCATACACTAGGATTAAAGAGATGTAGGAAAGAATTAAAAATGTTTCTAATTGTATTGAAGAAATATTTTCATAAATATACATCATACCTCTAATCATCTTGTGATATTATGAGTCATATTTATCCATACACGGTATCAGGGTGAAACCCCAACAGTTATCTCCTAAAGCCTGACATGGGCTAACTAGTGGAAGTGGTGGTAGGTGAACATGACGTCATCCACAACCTAAAACTCAGACAATGGGATCCCCAACTTCTCCTCTACCATCTCCACCTCCCTTGGGACACCTTATACAGACATGGGAGATCTATGATAATGGATCTTCCACTCTTATGGTTTTCCATCAACTATATGTCTTCCCTGCTCTATATGTCAGGCCAGGTAATAACATTCCATGTGACCTCACCCATCACTTTTATAGAACCTTCCCACTGTGGTATTCCCTATTATCATGTAGGATTCAAATGACATAAGACCACACTAACACTTCTGTTGCATAGAATATATCATGTGGTAATATCCTTCAAACAAGTTCCTACTATCAGTTGCATACGACTCAACCCTATAAATCCCACTTATATCCATGTTCCTTGGATTTCCTTGGATAGGAATCTCTCTATCACTAGTTCTCACTCTAACACTCCATAATTCATGGCTATATAAAGGGGTACCACACTGACAAGGATTCATCTATGGATAACCTACTAAATCTTTATTTCCTGTAAGTATCCATCCCAAATCATGTTGAGAGTTTACTGCATGTTTTCAATAAACCTCGAAACATACTCAGAAACTATCATCCCTCCCTAATGAAACTCAATAAGACAATATATTTGAACTAAGAGAAATAATGATAGGTAATTATCCCCACGAAATTTCTACTTGAAGATAGTCCATGAGACTGTTAACTCATTAAGAATCTCCATGACTTCGCTTAACAAACAACCATCATCTCTATGGAAAATGATAGTTTCTAGCACAACCACCTGATCATTCACTGTCTGAATTATCCCAAAATCATAGATTTTAAAATATATCCAATCCTCCACCAATTAAGGATTTGGATCCCCAAATAACATATTTGGAAAATAGTGCAGGAACTCATAGAGTGTGCTAATAATGTACACATCCCCATCTTGTTCAACTAATATAATCTGATACTCTATAGTAGGGGGTGCTTCTACCTACCCACATGGTGGAAAGTGTTCATGTGATGACCATTAAACTAAGGCATCACTATTCATTAAATCATAATAAAGATCATAAAAATAGTAATATGGAAGGATTTGTTTCTGAAGGCATCATAAAATGAATCAAGACATAACCCATCCAGATGAGAATATATATATGTGGATATGACATAAGAAGGCTTGTGAAAATACTCAATCATATATGATTCATGTTACAATGTTCCTTGAAACCAATCACTCAATATTATAATATTAAAAGAAGTTAGTCAGGGTTCTAGTGAATGGATACATCATCCACTACACCAACTTTGGGTTCTCTATTATGAAAAATGCACTTGATACAATTTTACATTATTTCCCTAATTTGATATCCAATCCTCATTATTAAAAAATACTCTAAACATCATTATGAGGTGGAACAAGGTGTGATGCCTATATTTGGTGACCAAAACCACTATATCCCACCAAGTCGGTGAATAGGTGAGCCAAAACATCCATAAGCCAACTTCCACATGCATAGGGTTGGTGATAAGAACCGATGTTCATAAATAATATGGTAATACATTGTGTAATCTTCCAATATGCATGCACCCAACCATCACCTGAAAAAACTATAGAGTAATAAATTTAAATGAATATAATATGTAGAGTAAAAACCATTATTATCAAAACATCTATATAATACTAGAGTACTTAATTAAAAACTAAAATGTTAATGGAAAAAACATGACTAGCTAGAAATGTTGTGCCTACCGGTAAATAACTAGAAAATTTAATTTTGAGAGATACCAACAACAAATATTCAATTTCCAAACATCTTGAATTATCAAATTCACAAGAGTAACCCTATAAAACTCTGAAATTATAGCTGATCAATCCATCATCTACATAAGAAATAGAATAGGTTTGAAAATCCAGTGCATGGGTGAGTATATACATACCAACTTGGATGTCCATAATCCAAAAATTAAAGCAACGGTAGACACGATATAAGATTTAAACTCCACCCTTAGCATTATATAAAATTAATCCAATAGAAGATATATTTAAACATATATACGATTATATGAGAAACCAAGATGATAGATAAATTGTATTTGAATATCACAACCCAACCCTAGAAAAAGAATCTTTCAATAGTTCCAAAATGTCCATCAATGATGCCCAATATATCATGTGTCTTTATAATGAAATATCCATGTTACAGAATGCCTTTCCACTATAACACATAGTTTAGGTGTAAAATTCTCTAGGTATAGGACCCATAAACCATTATAATTAGAGTCTTCCATTCAATAGGTATAGGTCCCATGACTTAATCTAATATGAGGTGCTCCTCAGATGGTAGAGGACCCATTTCATAACATTTCAATAGGGTCCCACTCAATAGATAATGGAATCTAGCCCAAAATATATATATGAGGATGCCACTCAGTATATAGAGGTCCCTTACCCAATTATGCTTGAGGGTGACACACAATAGATATAATACACATACCCAAACATAATAATAAAATTCCACTCAATATATATAGGACCCACTCCCAAAATCCACAAGAGGGTGACACTATGTAGGTATAGGATCCATGAACTTAGTCTGTAAGATGTTTCCTCTATGTAGATATATTACAAATGACTTGACATTGTAGTAGGTTTCCACTAAGTAGTCAGAGGACCCATTCCAGGAACCTGTATGAGGGTACCACTCAATTGATATAGGATCCTTGAAATAAATCCATATTATAGTTCTACTCAGTTGATAGGGGGCCCATGACCTTAATTTGAAAGATGTTACTAATAATATGATCTTGTCTACTCAATTTCCGCCATCAAGTTAGAAAAAAAGAATCATCACTTTCAAAAATCTCGCATCAGATCTCATATTTCACATTGAAATCAAAAATCATGTTCCATGTGGAATAAAACACAAGATATGATACTCTAAATCATAAATCTAATTTCAAATGGAGGAGATTATAGTGGTAGAAGTTTCCTCAAAATGAGTTACATAGTGTGTAAGGGGTCCAGAAAGTGTTTGTCACTGCTCGTATTCTAGGCCATGTGCTTTGTATCACATGGATCACTGGCTATGTACTACCACATGATGTGTAAGGATACTACATGACTTTTTTTGTCCACCAAGTGTGAATATTTTTTCACTTTTCAATGTATTGGTATATTTCCATAATTACTATACATAGTTTGTGAATGGGGTTCATGGATTTTTGAAGTACACGTCGGGCCTCCCAAATTGGGTCAAACATCGTGTGGGGGTCCCATATAGTGTGTGATATTTATCTCACCCGAAAACCCTTGTCACTACACCTGGGTCACTACATGGAATGTGATCAGAAGACTACACACAATGTAGTCGGGGTCATCACATAAATATAGATATGTTTTGTGGATTCCCAATCCACTACATTCACAATAAATTATTTATTTTACCACCAATAATTAGTGGTAACCTTATTTGGCTGATTGGTTTTCTCTATGGTGTCCATAAATTTAATTACAATCCTTCCACACTAAGCCGTATCATGATGGAAACACTGGTGGTGACTACCATTGCTGCAACATATTCCCAATACATGGTTGAATCATCTGCATCCAGTAAACCATCAAAATCCATTCTATAATATATTATGTATTCACTACATGTAAATCTTCCATAAATCTAGGGTTTCAATAATTCCTATTCTTGTATGGAAATCTCATTCTAGGGCCTCTGAAGTGCCCAGATCAGTGTGAATCACTGAGAGGGGGAGGGGGTGAATCAGTGATCCCTTAAAACTTTTTACTAATTGATTCTGTATCAATTAAACCTCTATAGCTGGTTAAAGCCTCGATCCACTCTTCTTGTATCTCTCACCTTTCCACGAATGATGCAGTAAATGTAAAGGCACAGGACACAAGGATTTACAAGGTTTGGCACCAAAGGCCTACATCCTTTCCATGCTCTCCCAGCATGGATTCTACCATTATAACTTGTTAGAATTACAATGGTCGATACAGCTTCCCACCGTATCTCTCCTGAGTCCCACAGGAGGGTCTTTATACTGCTTCACACAGTGTTACCAGAGTCCCACTGGCCTGCTCCAGAATCCCACTGGAGACTTCTTCTCCCTGAGTCCCACAGGGTCTTCTCCTGGCTCCTCGAGTCACACGAGTAGCTCTTCTTCACTTTAAGGTCTTCAAGTATCCTCAACAGCCTGGGATAAAGGCTGCTGGCCTTGCTCTGTACCTCTGCTCACTTGTGGTGAACAGGTCTTCTCGTCTAGCTCAGGCTTTATCTCCTTCTTCAGGATGACCTGGCTTCTCTCTCCAACTACTGAATGCTCAGACAACTGATATCTTTATCTTCGGTCTGGTCTAGTCTCACTTCACTTCAACTTCATGCACTAAATGCATGGCAACTCTGAATCCTCATGCACTAACTGCATGGCCTTCTCAAATCTCTTCAAGAACTCCTGGTCTTGGACAATTCAAATGCACACAACTAGACTTGGCTTTGTTCACGTGTGCATGTGCATGCATGCGAGCATGCACTCCCCTTCTTCTCTTCTTGGTGCAGTAAACCCTTAGAGGGTGTAATTCTTTTCAGCACACACCTACTTCTCAAACTTCACACACATTATGCAATTTGTCTACACACATAAATGTGTGTTCTTCTTTGTGTGGATGTCTTCCCTTTTCTTCAAAGTGTGCACAATGTTTTTGCACACACTAAGGTTCGGCCTATTTGTCTTTTTGCACACAAACTTTGTTTTTCACTTTTGCACACACTGGAGCTTGGCCTTTCACTTCTTCTTGCACACACAAAAAGTGTTCTTTAATTTTTTCTTTCAATGTGTGCACCCATATAAGGGCTACGGCCTTCTTCTTCAAATTGCACACAAGGCACTAAGGCCTCGGCCTCTTCCCACTTCTTGTTGCACACCCTTAACCCATAGGTTGTTCTTCAATTTTGCACACACAAAATGTGTCTTCACTTGGTGCACACACAAGGCATGAAAGCCTCGGGTCCTCCACTTGGCACACACATGGCCTCGGCTTACTTCCTTCACTTTAGCACACACACACAATGGTGTGGTCTCCGTTGTTTGCACAAGGCTACGACCTTTCTCTCCTTTTTGCACACACACACAAAGTGTGGTGGTCTTCACTTCAAAATGTGCACCCACATAAGGCAATGGCCTTCACTTGTTATTTTGCACATAAACCACCCGTAGGGTGTCTTTGTCTTGTTGCACTCACTTAACCTGTAGGATGTAGATACCCTTCACCCGAACTCAAGGAGGCGCGCAAGAGGGTGCAGCCTTCTCTACTTCAACACTGCCTGCCGCGCAAGGCACCAAGACGCGCAAGTCCTCAGGTGTAACTGGCCGCACAAGAAGAGCGCACAAGTTCCTCGGGTGCAAGGCACCTCAACCACGGGGCGCACACGTGCTACTGCCCCGGGTTCTTCCTGCCGCGCAAAGGGATAGCGCGCAGGGGACTCCTTCCCTTCACCTCTTTCGCGCAAGGGGTGCGCGAAAGGAAATCCTTCGGGCCTCGGGTGGCTCCGGAACAAGCTACCGCGCAAGATACTTGCACGGGGCTTCAAACTCTTCGCGAGGCAGAGCACTCACGGGTCTTCAAAAATTCAGCATATCAGCAGCCTCTTCTCGAGGGCTGGGCCTCATTTATATAGGCAGAGGAGAGGCGGTTCATCCGCGTGAGATATTTTCAATCCCCCGAAGATGTCGGGATTTCAAGATTTCCTTAAATCTTGTTTTTCTTTTTATTTAACGCGGGTTTCTTATATTTTCTCCTACTCCTCGTGCATGCAGATGAAACCGCATGCATGGCCTCTGTTTGGCCCATCCCATGCAAAACATGAACACCCGATGCCTCGGCAACTTCGTTGGCCTCGGCCTTCATCGAAATTCTCCATCTGTTGCATGCATGCCTTTTTTATTGCATGAATGGGTTCGGTTTGGCCAGACGAACCGAATGGAGCCTTTACTTCCTTCAGAGGTGGCCGGAAACTCGAATGCCGTCGTCGGGATGCCTCTGGTTTATCGGGAGACGTCGGGTGGCTTCGGGGTGGCTCGACGAAGGAGACGAGCCGGGAGCCGTTGGATCGGGCGATCGAGATACATCGGACGGCCTGGATCAGATCACCTCGCCGCAGATCAGTTGTGCGGCCGAGATCTGGCGCGCGATCGATCGTGCGGCCAGGATCGCTCCCGCGGAAAAAATCCGCGTCCCACATCGAAACGGCCTCCGATTTTTCCGCAGCTTATTACCCAAGTGCTCCCTCAACCCCGCAATTGAATCTTCTCCCCTCTCGGTGCCGCCCCGCACCGAGTTCTCCCTGGGGGCGCGCTCTGCGCCCACTCATGCCTCCTGCGGGCGCGCTCCTAGCGCCCACTATGCACCTCGGGCGCGCGGGTTTCACCACCGCGTGTCCTCGGGGGCTTACACACGGCCCCTGCCTTGCCTCAGGGAGCGCCTTGTCCTTGAGGGTTCCCCATGGGCGTGGCGCCTTAGGCCCATATGTGCCTTGGGTGATCCCTCGGCTGGCCTCCTTGGTGGCACATTTTTTGGCTAAGTCTTGAATAAGACTTTGTCAAAAAACAAAGTCCTCCATGAAATCAAGCCATATCAAGAGAACCACATCAAGCCTTTCTTCTCCTTCATCTTCTTATTAAGAATTCAAGTATAAATCTTCTCCATTAGAATTCCTCCATTTTTCATCAACATATAATCAACATTTAAGAATGGAATTCCCGAAGGTTTCTTCATCTTCAACCGAGCTCCTGAATCAAATATTTCTTCAATAAACTTCATTGATCTAATCAGAGATCAATTGGAACATCTTCTGATTCACATGCACTAAGTGATAGTGCATGGACTTCATTAAACCACTTCATCCACTTAGAAGTAGTGAATGGATCATCTTGCTTCTTCAACTCCTCATGCATTGTCACTACAATGCATGGTCTTCTAATCATGTTGTGACATTGTATCTAGTTGATACAAGTTCTTTGAACTTTAAGAATAGCTCAACAATCGTCTGATTTAAACTAGAGAATGTTTCAACCACTTCTCCAATGCCACTTAGTGAATCTCCTAAGTGACATGCATCTTATTACCATGGACATTCTCCTTCACCACCAACACCATCACATCCATTGTCATTCACATCTTGACATTCCTTGACTTCCATTCATTCCAAGACAACTTCATGCCTCATTGACAACAAATGAAACACAATGCACTTCAATCTCCCCCTTTGTATTTGTTGTCAATACACCACTTCAGCACATATGAATGGGTCAATATGTGTGCCAATATTTTCTCCCCCTTATTGGCAATCAAATGCAAAGGTGTGGTGTGGTTCTCTTTCAAAAATCTCTTCCTCCCTATGAAAAGTATTTTCTTGAAAAACACTGAGAGAGGGATGATGTCACATGTTCTCTTTAGCAAAGAACCTTTAGTAAATCAGCTCTAAGTCTACTTGGGCTAACCCAGTGTAGAAAACAAGAGTGATATAACCAAGGAATTCAATGATGTCCATAATTCTCTACACATGTGAGATCATGCTTCAGGGGTTTGAAATTTTTCAGATATATCAATGAATTGCTAAATCCTGAACATACTTCACAAAACACATTAGAATGTTTAGGTGGAAAGATAAAGCTCCCCCTTTCATCTACTTTTTCAAGATGATATTAATTTCAGAACATCATCTTCTCCAGATTGGCTCCCCCTCAAGGGGTGCACTCCATTCTGTCCAAACCATCCTCCAGATGAGAATGATCATCATCTTCAATTCCCTGCAATGTTAGCACATGTATATACCAAGAGTATAAGGGAATAAGATGGAACCTCCTTGGTTCATCAATGTGAACAACAAGGTTGAGAAGATTCTCTCAACCGAGATGTCCCATTTTCACCAGTCTTCACACTTGCACATTTGATCTTCATTGATGATTGTGCTGGTGTGGTTCTCAAAACATCTTCATGTGAAACCTTCTTCTTCCCTTTTGCTTTAGCAATTGCCAGAGCTTCATCTTCAACTCTTTGTAGTTCGCTGGCAAGTTGCAACTGATGTGGCCATATGACAAGTAAATCATTTGGAAGAGTGGCCTCAGTTCTGGATATTCCACATGGTTCCTTTGATGCTGTCAAGCTACCTCTCTTAGGAAACTTGTTTTCAATCAATCCTTTCTGCTTCTTTTTGATTGATTGTCTGTTTGAGTTCAGTTGGCTTCTATTTATTTCCATGGCTTGTTCACAAAGATCCATGGTGTGTCCTTTCTTTCCACAGTAGAAGCATTTCTTGGTGGTCCTTCTGGATGCATCACCCTTCTTGGATTTAGACTCCAAGGACTTCTTTTCCTTTTTCAAAACCTTCTTGGGAGCATCTTCAACTTTCTTCTTGCTTCCCAAGGAATCTTTTTGAGCCAAGTTCAGTGATCTTCTCTTCTTTTTAGCTCTGGATATAGTTGGAGATTGACATGTATCTTTTTGACCACTTTTGCAATCATCCCAGATGTTGTCAAGTAATCTAAATCTATTTGCAGTAAACATATGTCTCTGGACCTGTGGATGCTGCTTCTTTTCCTCTGGCTTGCTCCCCCTAGGCATGGGCTTCCTCTGTGCTTTGGCATTCAGTGAATTGTACCAACAATCTTTTTCACAGTGCCCATACTTATTACAACACCAACACTGACCCACAAATCTTGACTTTTTGATTCCTTATGATTGTAGGGTACTTGTCTTGAATTGTTGTGCTGCTTCAGGAGAGCTTTCTTTCTTCATTGTCTTCATCCATACTTGTTTGGAATTATTCTTCCATCCCGCACTTTTTGTGGAAACACAATTAGAAGCATCAGTACAAGATGGTATGGATGGTACCTTCTTTCTAGAAGATGTTGCACTTTTATTAGAGGATGTCTTTCTCCTAGAATCATCCTTCTCAAAGCATACTTGAGTAGCAACATGTCTTCTTCCAGCTGACTGGGAGGATTCAGCTTTAGGTGATTGCAGATGTGTCAATATCACCTCTAGTTCTAAGAACTTCATGTTAAGGGAGTTCTTCTCATCCTCAACAACTATTAGCTTTCCTTCCCAACTTTCTTTCAGCTGATTCATTTGGTCATCATGCACTTTCTTCAATTCAAGAAATGAATTGTCAAGCTCCTTCACCCTTTTTGCTTTGTCTTCTAGCTGAGCATCTTTGACAACCATTGAGACTTTGTGCAGCTTTTCGAGTGCAAGGAAAATTTCTTTGATTATTACTTTAAATATTTCTTTCTCAGAAAGGCTTCTTTGCAATTCTTCACAAGTATCTTCATATCTATCATTGCAAAGAGAAACGATTTCATCTTTAGCCTTAACCAGCTTTCTGAGAGTGTTGGTTATGCCAACCCTTTTAGCCAATTGATCTTCCATTGTATTGGCTTCTTCTTCTAACTGTGATTTTTCTTCATGAAGATCATGGATGCCTGTAGCTATACACTTTTCCACTTCCATGGGGACAGTCTTCTGAAGATATTCGATTGCACTTTGAAGATCTTTCATTGTTCCAACTTCATCACAGCTAGGACAGGCTTTCTTCATCTTCTTGGCCTGTTTCTTCTTTCTATTTTTCAGAGTCTTGGCAGATATCTCCATTTGAGGCTGTTCTTTCATTTCCTCAAATCTGCACTCCATCTAGACTCTCTTGGATCTTTTAGAGGTAACCTCCCTCTGATACCAATTGAAGTGCCCAGATCAGTGTGAATCACTGAGAGGGGGAGGGGGTGAATCAGTGATCCCTTAAAACTTTTTACTAATTGATTCTTTATCAATTAAACCTCTATGGCTGGTTAAAGCCTCGATCCACTCTTCTTGTATCTCTCACCTTTCCACGAATGATGCAGTAAATGTAAAGGCACAGGACACAAGGATTTACAAGGTTCGACACCAAAGGCCTACATCCTTTCCATGCTCTCCCAGCATGGATTCTCCCATTATAACTTGTTAGAATTACAATGGTCGATACAGCTTCCCACCGTATCTCTCCTGAGTCCCACATGAGGGTCTTTATACTGCTTCACATAGTGTTACCAGAGTCCCACTGGCCTGCTCCAGAATCCCACTGGAGACTTCTTCTCCCTGAGTCCCACAGGGTCTTCTCCTGGCTCCTCGAGTCACACGAGTAGCTCTTCTTCACTTTAAGGTCTTCAAGTATCCTCAACAGCCTGGGATAAAGGCAGCTGGCCTTGCTCTGTACCTCTTCTCACTTGTGGTGAACATGTCTTCTCGTCTAGCTCAGGCTTTATCTCCTTCTTCAGGATGACCTGGCTTCTCTCTCCAACTACTGAATGCTCAGACAACTGATATCTCTATCTTCGGTCTGGTCCAGTCTCACTTCACTTCAACTTCATGCACTAAATGCATGGCAACTATGAATCCTCATGCACTGACTGCATGGCCTTCTCAAATCTCTTCAAGAACTCCTGGCCTTGGACAATTCAAATGCACACAGCCAGATTTATCTTTGTTCACGTGTGCATGTGCATGCATGCAATCATGCACTCCCCTTCTTCTCTTCTTGGTGCAGTAAACCCTTAGAGGGTGTAATTCTTTTCAGCACACACCTACTTCTCAAACTTCACACACTTTATGCAATTTGTCTACACACATAAATGTGTGTTCTTCTTTGTGTGGATGTCTTCCCTTTTCTTCAAAGTGTGCACAATGTTTTTGCACACACTAAGGTTCGGCCTATTTGTCTTTTTGCACACAAACTTTGTTTTTCACTTTTGCACACACTTGAGCTTGGCCTTTCACTTCTTCTTGCACACAAACAAAGTGTTCTTTAATTTGTTCGTTCAATGTGTGCACCCATATAAGGGCTACGGCCTTCTTCTTCAAATTGCACACAAGGCACTAAGGCCTCGGCCTCTTCCCACTTCTTGTTGCACACCCTTAACCCGTAGGTTGTTCTTCAATTTTGCACACACAAAATGTGTCTTCACTTGGTGCACACACAAGGCATGAAAGCCTCGGGTCCTCCACTTGGCACACACATGGCCTCGGCTTACTTCCTTCACTTTAGCACACACACACAATGGTGTGGTCTCCTTTGTTTGCACAAGGCTACGGCCTTTCTCTCCTTTTTTCACACACACACAAAGTGTGGTGGTCTTCACTTCAAAATGTGCACCCACATAAGGCAATGGCCTTCACTTGTTATTTTGCACATAAACCACCCGTATGGTGTCTTTGTCTTGTTGCACTCACTTAACCTGTAGGATGTAGATACCCTTCACCCGAACTCAAGGAGGCGCGCAAGAGGGTGCAGCCTTCTCTACTTCAACACTGCCTGTCGCGCAAGGCACCAAGCCGCGCAAGTCCTCAGGTGTAACCGGCCGCACAAGAAGAGCGCACAAGTTCCTCGGGTACAAGGCACCTCAACCACGGGGCGCACACGTGCTACTGCCCTGGGTTCTTCCTGCCGCGCAAAGGGATAGCGCGCAGGGGACTCCTTCCCTTCACCTCTTTCGTGCAAGGGGTGCGCGAAAGGAACTCCTTCGGGCCTCGGGTGGCTCCGGAACAAGCTGCCGCGAAAGATACTTGCACGGGGCTTCAAACTCTTCACGAGGCAGAGCACTCACGGGTCTTCAAAAATTCAGCATATCAGCAGCCTCTTCTCGAGGGCTAGGCCTCATTTATATAGGCAGAGGAGAGGCGGTTCATCCGCGTGAGATATTTTCAATCCCCCGAAGATTTCAGGATTTCAAGATTTCCTTAAATCTTGTTTTTCTTTTTATTTCACGCGGGTTTCTTATATTTTCTCCTACTCCTCGTGCATGCAGATGAAACCGCATGCATGGCCTCTGTTTGGCCCATCCCATGCAAAACATGAACACCCGATGCCTCAGCAACTCCGTTTGCCTCGGCCTTCATCGAAATTCTCCATCTGTTGCATGCATGCCTTTTTTATTGCATGAATGGGTTTGGTTTGGCCAGACGAACCGAATGGAGCATTTACTTCCTTCAGAGGTGGCCGGAAACTCGAATGCCGTCGTCGGGATGCCTCTGGTTCAGCGGGAGACGTCGGGTGGCTTCGGGGTGGCTCGACGAAGGAGACGAGCCGGGAGCCGTTGGATCGGGCGATCGAGATACATCGGACGGCCTGGATCAGATCACCTCGCCGCGGATCAGTTGTGCGGCCGAGATCTGGCGCGCGATCGATCGTGCGGCCAGGATCGCTCCCGCGGAAAAAATCCACGTCCCACATCGAAACGGCCTCCGATTTTTCCACAGCTTATTACCCAAGCGCTCCCTCAACCCCGCAATTGAATCTTCTCCCCTCTCGGTGTCGCCCCGCACCGAGTTCTCCCTGCGGGCGTGCTCTGCGCCCACTCATGCCTCCTGCGGGCGCGCTCCTAGCGCCCACTATGCACCTCGGGCGCGCGGGTTTCACCACCGCGTGTCCTCGGGGGCTTACACACGACCCATGCCTTGCCTCAGGGAGCACCTTGGCCTTGAGGGTTCCCCAAGGGCGTGGCGCCTTAGGCCCATATGTGCCTTGGGTGATCCCTCGGCTGGCCTCCTTGGTGGCACATTTTTTGGCTATGTCTTGAATAAGACTTTGTCAAAAAACAAAGTCCTCCATGAAATCAAGCCATATCAATCGAACCACTTCAAGCCTTTCTTCTCCTTCATCTTCTTCTTAAGAATTCAAATATAAATCTTCTCCATTAGAATTCCTCCATTTTTCATCAACATATAATCAACATTTAAGAATGGAATTCCCGAAGGTTTCTTCATCTTCAACCGAGCTCCTGAATCAAATATTTCTTCAATAAACTTCATTGATCTAATCAGAGATCAATTGGAACATCTTCTGATTCACATGCACTAAGTGATAGTTCATGGACTTCATTAAACCACTTCATCCACTTAGAAGTAGTGAATTGATCATCTTGCTTCTTCAACTCCTCATGCATTGTCACTACAATGCATGGTCTTCTAATCATGTTGTGACATTGTATCCAGTTGATACAAGTTCTTTGAACTTTAAGAACAGCTCAACAATCGTCTGATTTAAACTAGAGAATGTTTCAACCACTTCTTCTATGCCACATAGTGAATCTCCTAAGTGACATGCATCTTAGTACCATGGCCATTCTCCTTCACCACTAACACCATCACAACCTTTGTCATTCACATCTTGACATTCCTTGACTTCCATTCATTCCAAGACAACATCATGCCTCATTGACAACAAATGAAACACAATGCACTTCAGCCTCTTAGGACAACAAAGAAGGTCGTGAAGAATGGTTGTGGGAAACCATATAAAGAATGTGTGGAACCAGCATTTTCCAATCATTCTTGGAAAATGATTACAGATTATGGATATCCTAGATGAGAAACATGGTCCACCTGGAATAAATGGATTAAAAAGCTACAATAAAATACATGGTCTCATACAATGTATCATTTTAAAATCATAGAAAAAAAATCAATTTATATCATTCTATATATTTTAATCATAAGGGTAGAATCCAAAAATGCTGAGTACAACCTCAATATATGCTCAATAACTGGTAAAGAACGTGTTTTTTATGATGATGATGCTCGGTTATGTCTTATTCATGTCAATTCATCTTGATCTAATCACTATTCATTGTCCGATATTGATTCACCCACAATGGGTGATGGAATTCTCCACTAAATGATCACAAGTTCATGTGGCTAACCCTAGATATTTTCTATAATTGCATAATTATGTAGGTAATTAGCTTTTGATATAATAAAATAATTAATTAAATATATTAACTTATTAATTCACTTAATGGACCCTCTAACCATCACCATACCAAAATGTCATGTATTGACCAATTTTAAATCACTCATGAAAAATAGCATGATTTAAATCCATACATGGTCATAGATTTTTGATTAGCGACTTTGTTTGGGATATATTTGACCATTAATAATAAAATTTTCATGATTTATATAAATTATATTTAATATTTTTATACAATTTAATCCAAACACACCAAGCCTTAGAATCTCATGCTGTCTTAACACTTCTCTTCAAAAATAATCCTTGATATATATTAACGTATTACAAAGAGAAAAAAGGATCTCTATAGGTAGGTCGAGTGGTTACATGATCAGTATTTAATGTTTTAAAACACACAATATATGAAATGGGATGTGAGGTTAACTCATATAGGAATCAAGATATTTTTTATAATGGATGAATTTTTACTTTTATCCTTTCTTTTTATGTTTTTTAACTAAGTTGAATAATATTTTTTTTGTTTTAATTCATTATATTTACATGGAAATTAATAGTTTCAATATGGGGGAGGGATTAGAACTATCATTTACCAATTTTAATAAAAGTTTCATTGTAATTTTAAAAAAATTGACATAAAACTAGATAAATTAAAATATTTATATACTTTAGGAATATAAAATATAATTGTTTAATGGATATATTTTTTATTTTTAGTTTCATTGTTATTTTTTGGAATTTATTAAAAAATATATACATTAAATTAGGATACTATGTTTATCATATAATTGAACTGTTAACAATATTATATTCATGGTTTTCACAAATTTATTCATTTAGGGAATTAATTTTATAAATCTAAAATTAAATATAGTTATTCCAAATTTCCAGTTGGCTCTCAGAATATATATTAGTAGAAGATAAAATTTTGGATGATAAAGTACATGAAATATCATGAATGTGAGTGTTGAAGAAGGAAATAATATAGAAGTTTCTGATATCTTAAGAATGTGGAATGGGTCCAAACTCATCATTGTGCGATAGTGTGACTACAAGGAAGACTATAGAAAATTGTTGAGTGTGGAAACCTCCATGTATTTTATAAAGATCAAATTGAGTACTAGAAGAGAAATTTGATAAATCCCCATGACAGCATGAAAAATCTATATGTCATTATTCCCAAAAATAAGTGTAACTCTATATAATATGGAGAAATATAACAATTTAAATGTATCATACATGAAAAAATAAGGGTCATCCCTATAAGTAATCTTTTATATAAAAGTAATTAGGCCATTTCATAAGGTTCATCATCCATTTTCTATGGCTAGCCAAACCATTTTGTAAGGGTAATCTAATCACAGTAAGATAAGGTGGAGAATAAGGGTCACATATAGTGGATGTATAATCTTGTAAGAATAAATATTTTTATTAGTGAAATAATCTATCTCAGTTAACCCATAATCCTCGATCCCCACAATTTATTTGTGGCCTCCATGCATATAACATCATACAAAAAGAAAATCTCGATTCTTTCATCCTTTAAAAAACTTGGTTAAATACTCTTGATCAATCATGCATCCTTTATCAATGAATATAGTAAAGTGGTGACAAATGGAATATTTTTTTTTGTAAATTTGATACAGATATTCTTCAAAACATTATCATATTAAGAGATCCGCACAATCAGGATGTATATATGAAAACTGATCATGAAGTGGTCCAGAGAGAGGGTGATAGGTGATAAACTCATAGAGAATGGGTAGGAATGTACTTTTATGTTATAAACAGGTCCCCTTACCATTTATTTAGGGTTTAATACCTTGACCTTCTATTATGTTTTGATTAAAAAGTTTCACAATATTTTATGAATATTAATAAAATTAATTATTTTCATATGTGTGTTATTTATTCCCATAAACCATATTCATTTTTTTGGTGACCTACACATCCATAATAATAGGGAGATAAACGTAGGGTTACTCTATTAGAGCTACTGTGAGATTCACCCAGGACCCAACA
Source organism: Viscum album (assembly GCA_963277665.1). NCBI lineage: Eukaryota > Viridiplantae > Streptophyta > Magnoliopsida > Santalales > Viscaceae > Viscum > Viscum album. The sequence goes on from OY728125.1 coordinate 1,764,144,504, forward strand.
CATTCAGTTTGTAATGTCATCATTGATCTTATGGCATTAAGGGTGTTTTATGGAATATGACGTATATAATAGTGATCGGTATCCTTATTTGACCTATAATTTCTCCCTCAAATATAAAATAATTTTCCATTCCATTGTCCAAACCACTTGTGTGTGATGGGATTTGAGGGGTGGGTGGATGATGGAGAGTGGTACCTTTCCAAGAAATTGAGTAGAGTACCATATCAGAAGAGGAATATTCTACTTGAATATTATGAAGTAGGTAGATTACTGATGAACCTAAAATATATTGTGTAAACTTAGCTTTAAAACATATAAATTTTCAATAGGTACATTTATACGTAAATTGATGCGTGATAATTCAGAGACAATTAGACTAATCTAAGGAAAAGTGATGGGAACCAAGTATCAATGAACCTAGAGTAGTTATTCCACTCAATTTTTCTTTATTTGTGTTCTACATTTGGATATTTATTTCATTCATTTATCCATAAAACCAAATTTCAATATTATTATAAAACTAAAAAAGAAAGTAAAATAGTCGTTCTTGAGAATAGTGAGTGTTTAGCTCATCACCTCAATATAGAAGACCATTGTTAGTCACAATAGACTACATTTAAGGATATAATATTTGGTTTAACAAAATCCTATGAAATCCACATATAAATTATAATATATAAGGATTAGAATATTTTTTTACTTGAAAGAAAAAATTCAGACTTTATGTATGCTATTTATTTCAATGATTGATTTTTGAGTAATTTTAATGTGAAATACATTAAATCATTAAAGAATACCATGAGGTAAATTCATGGTATACTCTATTATGACTTGATATTTTATGTAAGGAAATAATAATAAGTGATTTCATATTTGATTTTTCGATTTTTGAACCACTTATTTTCCCTTGTAAATTTTCACCTAATTTCTAGGTCTGATCTAGTAACTATGTATACTATCCTTCCCTATGACTCTTCTTCCTAGATATGTTTCTCAAGAAAAATCTATCTAGAAAATTCTTCTATGTTAAATTTTTTTGTATCTTTCCATTCCTTCAAAAATAAAATGTACACTATATTCATGAATTACAATGCAATTCCAACTATTAATAAGTGTGCCAAAAGTGGTTTGTGATGAAATATGAAAATGTTTTCGTGCTAATGTTTTTTCCAAATCATGAATTTAATTTCATTTTGACTCCATTTTTGATGTATTAATTAAATTAAATGAGTTATCATTACGATTACTAGTACCAACTTAAAAAAATAAATTGAAACCAATTTTATATAAACATCATAACAACTTTTTTAGTCATTTTTTTCATTTCTTTTCTATTCATCTCATCAAAAATTAATATCATACATTCACTCCCATGGAATTACTTATGGAAGACTCTTAAAAAATCATTTTATTATTTTAATCACACCAATGAACTTATTTCCAATGACGTTATCAGTGTCAGTCCACATATGGTGAATTAGTATCTATCTCACTCTGATGGATCTGTATCAATTCAAGTATGATATTTCATGATCACCTTGAGAAAAAACATTAATTTTGTTTTTTATCCTCAACCTATTTCCAAAGATGATATCAGTGTCAAACAACATTTGATGAATATATATCATTCTCACTCTAATGTTAGTGAGTGTTTAGTTTTTCCTAATTTTAATAGTATTAATTTGGAAGGGGACAATATTGTTAGAGGGAATTCCCTCACTCTACAACATTTTAGACTCCCATAGTCCCATTACTTCCTTTGTAAAACCTTTACAGGACTTGGATCTCATGTAAAATTCATTTTTCCTTTGCAAAAAAATTTCCCTGATGATGATGATGATGAAAAGGTCGGTAGTATTATTGATCTTAAACTATTTGATTTGTCTCTGACATTATTAGATATATCGGAAAAAAACTCCATGTTCTTAATGGTGATCATAAAGTTTACTACCTCCGATTGATCAGTGGGATAACACATCTAATGGAGTGGTGTTATTAACTACTTATTTTCTTTAATAATTTACAAATAATGAATGTTCATTTTTAATGTTTCTTTATATAATTCTGGCAATCTGATGGATTGGATAGACCCACAGATCGGTTGATCAATGAATCCAAAAAACTTATTCATATGTATCTTCTTTCTATGATTGTTCGTCTGTTGTGGAATATTGGTCTCACTGAAACCCATAATCTTATTATTCTCACATTTTTAATAAATATTTACCTCCTTGAAATAATTCTATGTAAGTGATATTAATCTGATAAACAAATACTGAGAACCTTCGACTTTAGCAACTTCCTTCTTCCAGAAACATTTTCTTATATGGAGACTTCATTATGACTTTGAGAATTTATAGTATCATCAAATCATTTCTTTAATTTCATTGGAATTGTTTTATGATTTTACATCCTTTCAATACCGTTATTCTTCCCTCTATCCTATTTCCAAAACCCATACAACTTTTATCTCGTTCTTTCATAATGCTTGTATTATAAGTTACCCAAAAACATAGGAATTAAGAGAACTCCAATATCATAAAATAATCTTTAGATATAGTATTAAGACATTCAAACTGTAATAAATATTATCACACTGATAAAAAATTTCATTCCATACATAATGTGAGTCTAAAAAACATATTATTTAAAGAAACTTATTCATAAAATAAAATTGAAACCAAGGAACTTCCTTATCAAGAATGAGTCCATTTTTTCTGATTACTTCCCAAATATTCATTAACATCTTGATTACTTTCCAATATTTTATTCATTTATTCTGATCACTGAAATAAATAAAGTAATTTCATTTACATTCTTCACAACATATTCTTTCAAATAACTAGGCAACCATATATTCATTTCTTATTACTTTTAAACCATTAATTCTTCTCATCTAATAACCAAACCATAAAAAAGTTATTATATTTTCCTTCATCAAAAAAATATTCATAATATTCATCTATTAAAAATAGATAAAACAAAAAAAAACAAATTGGTCCCAAAAATATCCATTTTTTTCAACACCCATCGGAATAAAATTCCTCATGTTACACATATTTTTATATCTTCTACCCCTACATTTATTCCCTATGAATCTTATCCCATATCATATATTCTCTCCTTATTGTAAATACAATTAAATGTCTACCCTCAAGATAAATTTTCTTAATCTCAAAGTCATCATACTGTTTTTTTGGCTGAATAATTATCACATGAGTAACTTATCAATGATCCTTTAATAAACAACCCCAAGTCTATGTAAGAGAACCTGATGTAGGTAAAAATAATGTATAATCAAGGTTATCAATAATATCCATAAAAAAAGTCATTTAATACCTCTTAATGATTCCTTAATTATTCTCATATATCGGGAAATATAGAAACTATGTTTAAGATAAAATAATAATGAACCTTTCTCAAAAAACAGAACAAAAAAGTCCATTTGTAATAAAACATTCCAAAACCGTATATTTTATAAACTAATTTCTTACATTATTAATGATAAGTAAGAAACTCATTCTATAACTTCATTATTTCAACTAATTAAACTACCATGAATTTAGTACGAATTATTTTTTTGGTAATATGTGGGATGAAAAATATTTTTGTAGAAGAAACATTTGAACTGAGTGTCCCCTCTCAGTTTTGTCTTTTTCCACTTCTTCATAGATTTTGAATTGGGTGAACATTCTTCCTCAAGTTCATCCTTCTCATAATTTTATATATAGACTTTTTTGAGGGGGATGAAATATTCATTTCAACATTAGTAAAAAAAATTATAGTGTGATTTTTAAAAAAATATCATCTCTTCCTTCTGTATAATAAAAATATTCATACATGTTTTGGTAGCATGAAATTCCTGCTCACATTTCTTACATATTAGATGCATCTTCAAATTAACATATATTTATATCCCCTCATCAACATTGTTCACATCTTGATGAATATTTCTCCTCCACTTTTATTGATCTAATTCTTTTTATTCTTCAATACTTATAGTCATGTTATCTTTTTCTATCCAGAAAACATAGAAATCAATCTTTTAGAACTTAATGAGTTTATTTGTATAAATTTTCAAACAATCTTTTCAATATTTCATCCACTAAAAGAATTTAATCCCACTAAAATTTTCCTTCTATTACTCATGGAATAGTTATAATGTTTCTGGTTAAACAAACACATATAATCTGTATACAAAAATCCTCCACAATTCCATTAATACTCATTGAAAGAATACTTTCCTCCATAACATCCATTAGACTAGAGTTCAAAAAATGTTCCTCTACAACCGTATAGTCATTATTATCTAAAAATTGTTAACCACCAATAATTTTTTCATCAACCATAATTTTTTACATTAATACATATTTTTTCTAGACTTATAAGAACTAGATGTAGAGGAAACATTTGTTTCAAACTCAAATTTTTTGAAACTTATAATCTTAAAACTTTTTTGACATTAGAAATTTTTTTGAGTTTACCATATTTCTTCTTCTCAGGAACATATTCAACTTTTCTTGTTTTTTTAAGGTATCTTTTAATCCTTATATGTTGTTCCCTTTCTATAACATTATTCAAATTTAGATATAGACTTCTTAAAATTTCTAATTCCCTTCTTAGCTTTAGAAATATTTTGTTGGATAAGTTTGAAATCATTATCCTTTTCCATATATTTGACTTAAATATATTAATTTTAATTTTTCTCTATAATAAGATACTTCCCCAAACAATCATCCTCTTCATGTGACTTAACAACTCTTCAAGAGGAAATTATTGAATGTTTTTTTGTAGCACATTACTTCCTCAATTACATGATTTTTTTTCATATCTTTGAATATTTATTATATATTTTTTCAGTTAACCATTAAAATGAAACTCTAAATTAATTTATTATTATTAAAAACAATCCTTTCATCACTGTAAAATAATTCATCATTAGATGTTGTAATAAACAGTCTTTCTTCATAAACATTAGTAAAAATTTGAGTTGTTTACTTCACTGTTTTAGAAAAAACTTCACCATGTGGGTCTAGATGACGTCTTATCCTTCCCATTGGAGTAGTATTTTTAAATATGTTTCTTCCAAGATCTTGGCCTTCATTTTTTAATCACTTTATTCTTTATCACCTATTTGAGGTAAATTAGAAAAATCCCTAGGACTCCACACCCCAAAAAATTTATTTATGCTTCTATTTATACTTTATTTTAGCTCATTTCATATTCCTAGAAAATAGTGGTATAAATTTATCATAAAAACTAATAACTACATTTTTAGATTAACAATCACCAATGTCTTCTTATTTATGAATCTTCTGAGACCATTCTTTCTTGACATCCTCGAAAAACAATTCTCTATAAACATTCCCTTTTAAATTTCATAACATTCCCCCTTGTCATTTTATATGAAATGAGATTACTGTGAAGGTAATCCATAGATAGAGATTTAGGATCTTTATCTTCCAAAGATGAAACATTGGCATCAATTTTATCAAGAAAAATTATCAAGGTCATTTAAACATTAATTGAATCTTCTAACATTTCAAAAAGTCATATGGGGGTGATAACTATATAATTCACCCTTGTAATGAAGTCATCAACTGATTTATCCTCATCCATATTAGTGTCATCATACATTAGCCTCTATATTTTTAGATCTTCCTTCAAATTTTTATTACTTTCATAAATTTTATTCAACTTATCCTAGACACATCTAGAAGTTATAACTCCCACAACACTATGATACCCAATTTTACATAGTGATGGGAGTAAAACATTTTTATCTCTACAATCATTATCTTGGTTTTCCTTATCAAGAGTTGTAGGAGGAGTATTCTCAACATGTGGAGTAAATATATCTGTATTAGCTTCAAAAAAATCATAAATAGTAGAAAAGGATATAACATAATCATATCTTTGCATATATGATTGTTCGTATCAATTAAAATTGGAATAAACTTACTATTTCACAATTAAAATTCTCCAACAGAACATCTTTTCAAAAAGATAAGAGAAGATTAAATGAAGGGATCCTTCGCTCTGATACCAATTTATAGTGCCCACCTAGGATGGATGTATCATTTAAAAGGGGAGGGGTGAATTAGTGATACATTTTTCTTTTAATATTACTTTATTTTGAAACCATATTCATATCCTCATAAATATTTATCTCCTTTTAAGAAGAAAAACATTTACATTTCAACATAAACACAAGTATTTACAAATTTCACTACCTAACATGCGCAGTTATGTCCTCAGAATTATATGGAAAAAATTCATTACCACTAATCCACTATAAAAAAATACACCGTGTGGATACAACAGGTATGATATACCCTTAAAATGTTTTCTAAAAATTTTAAATACAGTAGTTCATGTACATTATCATGCATAAATGATATTATACAAACTTTTGTGACATGTATTTAATCCTTCACTAGGAGGTTTTAAACATTTTACTATATTTTCTAGTAAAATTTCACTTTTGATAACTATCAATACAATTGTTCACTTTTTTACCAAGTAGCAGCTATGAACCTCTCCCTTTGTAATTTTTAAAAATACTCAGTCTAATGGCTTAGTCTAATTCTATAGTCGAATTTCTCATTCTAAAATACAAAAGACTATAAGAATACTTCAAAAGAAATTCTAAACTACTGCCTTTTCCCCTGGAAATTTGTATATGATTTCTCACTCTGATTTGGTAACATTGATTACTATCCTCCGTTAGGCTTATTATATTTGGAGATGTTTTTCAGGAAAAATATTTATCTATAAAATTCATCTCCCTTTAAAATTTTCAACACTTTCTCTTCCATCACACATTCAAAATACACCAGAATCAAAATGTGCAGTGTATTTCTTTTTTCCTATAGGTGTGGAAAGATATTTTTGGGAAAAGTAATGGGAACCCAGTATCAATGATCCTAGAGTAGTTATTCCACTCAATTTTTCTTTATTTATGTTCTATATTTGGATATTTATTTCATTCATTTATCGATAAAACCCAATTTCAATATTATTATAAAACTAAAAAAGAAAATAAAATAGTAGTTTTTGAGAATAGTGAGTGTTTAGATCATCACCTCAATATTGATGACCATTGTTAGTCCCAATGGACTACATACAAGGATATAATATTTGGTTTAACACAATCCTATGAAATACACTTATAAATTATAATAGATAATTATTAGAATATTGTTTTACCTAAAAGAAAAAATTCAGACTTCATGTATGATATTTATTTCAATGATTGATTTTAGAGTAATTTTAATGTGAAAAACATTAATTCATTAATGAATACCATGAGGTAAATTCAAGTTATACCCTATTATGACTTGATATTTGATGTAAGGAAATAATAATAATTGATTTCATTTATGTTTTTTTGATTTATTAACGACTTCTTTTCCCTTGAAATGTTTCACCTAATTTCTCAGTCTGATCTAGTAACTATGTATACTATCCTTTACTACGACTCTTCTTCCTATATATGTTTCACAAGAAAAATATATCTGGAAAATTCTTCTATGTTAAAAAATTTCGTATCTTTCCCTTCCTTCACACATAAAATGTACACTATATTCAAAAATTACAATGCAATTCTAACTATTAATAAGCATACCAAAAGTGGTTTGTGATGCAATATGAAAATGTTTTCATGCTAATTTTTTTTCCAAATCATGAATTTCATTTCATTTTGACTCGATTTTTGTTGTATTAATTAAATTAAATGAGTTATCATTACGATTCCTAGTACCAAAAAACAAAATAAATTGAAACCAATTTTCTATAATCATCATCACAACTTTTTTAGTAATATTTTTCTTTTCATTTCTATTCATCTCATCAGAAATTCATATAATACATTCACTCACACGGAATTACTTATGGAAGACTATTAAAAATTCATTTTATTATTTTAATCACACCAATGAACCTATTTCAAATGAAGTTATCAGTGTCAGACCACATATGCTGAATTGGAATCTATCTCACTTTGATGGATCATTATCAATTCAAGTCTGATATGTCATGATCACCTTGAGAAAAAACATTACTTTTGTTTTTTATCCTCAAACTATTTCCAAAGATTATATCAGTGTCAGACAACATTTGAGGAATCTATATCTTTCTCACTCTAATGTTAGTGAGTGTTTAGTTTTTAATAATCTTAATAGTATGAAGTTGGAAGGGGTTAATATTATTAGAGGGCATGCCCTCGCTCTCCAACATTTTAGACTCCCTTAGTCCCATTACATCCTTTGGACATCCTTTATAGGTCGTGGATCTCATGTAAAGTTCACTTTTACTTTCCAAAAAAAATTTACCTGGTGATGATGATGATGAAAATGGTTGACAGTATTATTGATCATCATCTATTTGATCTGTCTCTGACATTATTACATATATCGGGAAAAAAACTCCATATTCTTAATGGTGATCATAAAATTTACTACCACTGATTGATTAGTGGGATACCACAACTAACAAGAATGGTGTTATTAACTACGGATTTCCATTTATAATTGATAAATAATGAAGGCTGATTTTTAATGTTTCTTTATATAATTCTGTAAATCTGATGGATTAGATAGACCGACAGATCGGTTGATCAATGAATCCAATAAACATCTTCATATGTATCTTCTTTCTATGATAGTTTGTATGTTGTGGAATATTGGTCTCACGGAAACCCATAATCTTATTATTATCACATTTTTAATAAATACTTACATCCCTGAAATAATTCTCTGTAAGTGATCTTAATCTGATAAACTAATACTGAGAACCTTCGACTTTAGAAACATCCTTCTTCCAGAAACATTTTCTTGTATGATGACTTCTTTATGACTTTGAGAATTTATAGTATCATAAAATCATTTCTTGAATTTCATTGGAATGTTTTTATGATTTTAGTTCCATTAAATACCATTAGTCTTCCCTATATCCTATTTCCAAAACCCATATAACTTTTATCTATTTCTTTCATAACGCTTGTATTATAAGTTACCCAAAAAACTTATGAATTTATAGAACTCCAAGATCATAAAATAATATTTACATATAGTATTAAGACATTCAAACTCTAATAAATATTATCACACTGATAAAAAAATTCATTCCATAAATAATTTGAGTCTAAAAAAAATATTATTTAAAGAAACTTATTCATAACATAAAATTGAAACCAATGAACTTTAATATCAAGAATGAGTCAATTTTTTCTGATTACTTCCTAGCCATTCATTAATTTTTGATTACATTCCAATATTTTATTCATTTATTCTGATCACTGAAATTGATTAAGTAATTTCATTTACTTTCTTCACAACATATTCTTTCAAATAACTATGCAACCATACATTCATTTCTTATTACTTTATAACCATTAATTCTTCTCGTCTAACAACCAAACCATTAAACAGTTATGTTATTTTCCATCATCAAAAATTATTGATAATATTCATCTATTAAAAATATATAAAACAAAAAAAAAACAAATTGGTCCCAAAAATATCCATTTTTTTCAACACCCATCGGAAGAAAATTCCTCATGTTACACGTATTTTTATATCTTCTCCCCTACATTTATTCCCTATGAATCTTTTCCCATATCATATATTCTCCCCTTATTGTAAATAGAATTAAATGTTTACACTCAAGATAAATTTTCTTAATCTCAAAGTCATCATACTATTTTTTTGGATGAATAATTATCACATGAGTTACTTATCAATGATCCTTTAAATAAACAACCCCAAGTCTATGTAAGAGAACCCGATGTAGAAAAAAATAATTTATAATCAAGGTTATCAATAATGACCGTAAAAAAGTCATTTAATACATCTTAATGATTCCTTAATTATTCTCATATATCAGGAAATATATGAAAATTTGGTTAAGATAAAATAATCATGAACCCTTCTCAACAAACAGAACAAAAAAGTCCATGTGTAAAAAAACATCTGAAAACTGTATATTTTATAATGTAATTTCTAACATTTTTTATGATAAGTAATTGACTCATTCAACAACTTAATTATTTCAACTAATTAATGAACCATGAATTTAGTATAAATTTTTTTTTTGGGAATATGTGGGATGAAAAATATTTTTTTAGAAGAAACATTTGAACTGAGTGTCCTCTCTTTTTTTTGTCTTCTTCCAATTCTTCATATATTTTGAATTGGGTTAACATTCTTCCTCATGTTCATCCTTCTAATAATTTTTTATATAGACTTATTTTATGGGGATACAATATTCTTTTCAACATTAGTAAAAAAATTATAGTTTGTTTTTAAAAAATTTTCATGTCTTCCTTTTGTACAATAAAAATATTCATACATGTTTTGGTGGCATGAAATTATTGCTCACGTCTCTTAAATATTAGATTCATCTTAAAATTAAAATATATCTATATCCCCTCATAAACATTGTTCACATATTTTTGAATATTTCTCTTCCACTTGTATTCATCAAATTCTTTTTATTCTTCTATACTTTTAGTCATGTTAGATTTTTCTATCCAGAAAACATAGAAATAATTATTTTAGAACTCAATGAATTTATTTGTATAAATTTTCAAAAAATCTTTTCAATATTTCATCCACCAAAAGAATTGAATCCCCCTAAAATTTTCCATCTATTACTCATGGAATATTTATAATGTTTCTGGTTAAACAAACACAGATAATCTGTATACAAAAATCCCCCACAATTCCAATAATACTCATTGAAAGAAGACGTTCCTCCATAACTTCCATACCAACTAGAGTTTTGAAAATGTTCCTCTACAAACTTACTGTCATTATTATCTAAAAATTCTTAACCACCAATAATTTTATCATCATCCATAATATTTTACATTAAATCATATTTTTTTCTAGTTTTATTAGAACTAGATGTAGAAGAAACATTTGTTTCAAACTCAAATTTTTTGAAACTTATAAACATACAACTTTTTTGACTTTGGAAAAATAAATGTGTTTACATATTTCTTCTTCTCAAGAACATATTCAACTTTTTCTATTTTTTTAAGGTATCTTTTGATCCTTATATGGTTTTCCCTTTCTATAACTTCAATCAAATTTAGATATAAACTTCTTAAAATTTTTAATTCCCTTCTTAGCTTTAGAAAACTATTGTTGGATAAGTTCCAAATCATGATCCTTTTCTATATATTTGACTAAAATATATTAATTTGAATTTTTCGCTTTAACAAGATACTTCCCCAAACAATAATCCTCTTTATGTGACTTAACATCTCTTTAGGAAGAAATTATTGATTGTTTTTTGTAGCACATTACTTCTTCAATTACATGATTTATTTTTCATATCTTTTAATATTTATTATATTTTTTTTCAGTTAACCATGAAAATGAAACTCTAAATTAATTTATTATTTTTAAAATCAATCCTTCCATCACTTTAAAATAATTCATCATTAGATGTTGTAATAAACAGTCTTTCTTCAAAAACATTAGTAAAATTTTGAGTTTTTTACTTCACTATTTTAGAAAAAACTTCGCCATCTGGGTTTAGATGATGTCTTATCCTTCCATTTGGTGTAGTATTTTTAAATATGTTCTTTCCAAGATGATGGCATTCATTTTTATTAATCACATTATTCTTCATCACCTATTTGAGGAAAATTAGAAAAAAAATCCCAAGGAATCCACACCCCATAAATATTTATTTATGTTTCCATTTATACTTTATTTCAGCTCATTTCATATTCGTAGAAAATAGTGGTATAAATTTATCAAAAAAATTACTAACCAAATTTTTAGATTCACAATCACCAATGCCTTCTTATTTATGAATCTTCTAAGACCATTCATTCTTGACATCCTCGAAAAAAAATTCTCTATAAACATTCCATTTTTAATTTCATAACATCCCCCCTTGTCATTTTATTGGAAATGAGATTACTCTGAAGGTAAGCCATAGATAGTGATTTAGGATCTCTATCATCCAAAGATGAAACATTGGCATCAATATTATTCAATGCTTCTCATATTTTTTGGATTCTTCTCAAAACTAGTAGAATCTTCTCACCAAAACAAATGGCATCAAATTTCAAACCATTATTTAGTATGATTCCAATATTCATAACAATAACATTAGTACGATAAATACATATATCCAATAGAATATCCTTCAATACATTTTTACATACTAATTTATTATAGGAGATAAAAATGAATTCTCATTACGATTCTCTATACCAACTATAATACGTCAAACTTTAAAACAATTCTTCCATAAACATCAATTAATTTTTTTTATACTACTATTAATTTCATTTTTCCAGAAAAATAATCAAATTATCAAAATATATGTGTAATAACTTATAGAAAATTCTATAAAACCCATTAAACAAATCCCATTTTCTTATTTTCCTTGTACTGATGATCCTATGACCAAAAAAGTTAGTAGTGTCTAACCACGTATGATGAATTAGTATCTTTCTCAAAATGATGGATATGTATCAATTAATTTACAATAATTCCTGAACAACTAGATAAAAATAAAATAATTTTTTTCTTTTTATACTGAAAAAATTTAAATATAATTCAACCAGATGAAAATGGTCGACTACATTGTTAATCTTCACCTGATTGATCAGTCATTGAATTTCTTATATGCATCATTCCCAAAAAACTCCAATTTCATATATACATTCAAAACCATTCTTGTCTTCGATTGATCACTGGTATACTATGTCCAATGGACTAGTTTCATCAATGAATTATTTTCTTTTATACATTCTAACTCATGAATAATCCTTTGTAATGTTTATTTATATGATTTGGATAGTCTGATGGATTCTTTAATCAGTACATTATAAAAACTTCGACATCATAAAATTCATTGTCTGATGAATTTTTTCTAGTTGTTTATTGATCTGACAAAAAACTATCATATTCTATTATCATTGTTCCAAAAAAAACTTACCAACCTTCAAAAAATTCTACGTCAAGTGATCTTAGAGAGATAAATAGAGACCCATATACTTTGACTTTAGTTAATTCTTTATTCCATTAATATTTTCTTATATCATGATATATTTATAAATTTGATAACTTTTAGTATCAATATAGAATTTTTTGACAAGAATTTTACAGTTTCTATGACTTTCTATATTTTCATAACCATCAGTCTTCCCTCAATACAATTGCAAAAACATGGAAACCTTTTCTCTCATTATTTTATAAGGAATGCATCACAAGTTTCCTATAGAACTTATGATATATTAGAGCTCAAATATTAGAAAATAATAATAAAATTTACTATGGATACTTTTAGACAGTAATTCACTTTCTCATATAGATCAAAACTATATTTCAGGACATTATGTGAGTCCAAAAAACAACTTTTTTCCTGAAACTTCATTAGAAAAAAAAGAAAGGAAAATTATTATAAATAATATATGAAAGTTTTTTGATTACTTTGAAACCATTCATTATTTTTTAGTACTTTTGAACATGTTATTATTTTTTTTCTGATCACCAAAACATACAAATAATAGAGATTTCGTTTCTTTACAACATATTCCTTCTAATTACTTTTCATCATTTCATTATTTTATGATTAATTTCCATCGTTTCATTTATTTTCATCTGATCACTAAAACTATAAAAGGAACATGATTTCCTTTCTTGATGAAATATTCATCATATTGATGTATTGAAAGAATGTAAACCCAAAACAGAACTTGTACGCCTCTGTTCCAAGGCACAACATTATGCAATGAATTTTATTTACTACACAGGTATGTGATAGATGCATTAGATCATTCCACAATACAGACGACCTTCCCTTAATGTCTCTTTGATTTATGTCAATTTAGAAGATCATGGTATGATTTTCAAGATGTTTCAAATGAAAAATTCAACACACATAGAGGATATAAAGTGGATTCAAGTATAATTCCTCAATCAAGGTTACCAGAAAATGATTGCTTTTATTATATACTTTTTAGAAAAATTGAATATTTTATGAATTTGTGGAGATTTTTTTTTTAAAAAAATTAGTTTTAATTAGACTATTATGGATGTCTTTAAGACCCAATCAACATTTGATAAGTGAAAAATTAAAATGAATGAATTTATATGAATGCATTGATGGTATTGGATGTTTTTAGGAAGGAAAAAAATATTGAATATTAGATAACTTACATATCTACATAATGGTGAAAATCTATTTTATTAAATATTTCTATTGAACATTAGAACTTGGTAGTGGGTATTGGAGGAATTTTATAACACCCTCACTAATTTGGTGTTTAAAATATTTTGGAGAATAATTTTGAAAATATATTGTGTTGTATATTTTCTTGTAAATATATATTGATATAGTTACTGAATATGGAGAAAGTAGAAGGGTCCCTTGGATTGAAAATATAGCTATGTAAAACATTATAATCATATATAGTGAGTAATGATATCTCTTAGTACACTAACACATTATCAATGTACACTTTTTGAAATATCCTTGAGTTATAGTCTTTGTAAAATCTCTATACAGATGCTTATATTTTCAAATATTAGTTGTGTTGTTTACCTTATTGATTATTATATGATAGTTAAGTTATTTTAAATATTAGAAATAGATTTATTTGAATAAAAATATATTTGTCCACCCTAAATCATGCCTATCATAATGAGTATTTGGTATGTGGTGGTTGAAACAAATTAAAATTATCAAATAATTCCCATAATAACTATGAATAGAACAACATGAATATCCTAATTCTAATGGTTCACAAACTAGATGTCCTAAGATACATATAAAATAAAATGACACCCAAATAATTGAATCAAGTAGATATGGGATGAAATTAAATCCAAGGACAAAGTATCATTATTTGAGAACTACCATACAAAATATACATGACTTTCAAAAAAATAATATATAAGTAGATGTGTGTTTAACTATATTTTCACATAAAATTTAAAATATACAAATCTCTGAATATTTATCAACACAAATTTTGCTTTTCCACATAATATATCACTTCACCTTTAAAATGAATGACATTGTGTTTTAAAAAATGGAATATGTATTTAAGATTTTAAAGGTTTATCATTATTGTTCATTGATTATTTTTTCTTTTAAGAGTAATATTAATTATAAAATAAATTCCACAATCCTATAAAATCAATAGTTTTCTATCAGATACTAAAGAGACTCATTTCAATATTTGTTTATTTCCATATAAGTAGAATCACATTATATTAACATTAAATTTCATTTCCTTCCAAAAACAATAGCTTCACCAACATATATATATATACTAGATTATAGAGAAAATATATCCCTAAATTTAATGATTATTACATTTTAACAAAAAAGTTGTAATATTAAAAAAGGACAAATTTTGTTTCTCTGAACACATAAAAATAATTCAAAATGGAAATTGGAAACAAGAACATAATAATCCCATAATTACATGATTTTACACAAATATTACAACAGTAACATTCCTAATAACTTTGTAATTAGTGTTTCTGAATATTAAGAAAACACTTACATAAATTTATATAAAAATAAAAATTATATTCAACAGACTGTACATTTTTCGGTAATGTATGTTTAAATATATGTACATTTTCTTCATTGAAGACAACAATATGAAACTAAATTTAATCATCATTATATTTTCTATATATCCAAACCCAAATATTAGGTATAAGAGAATTTGGGAAGAGAAAATAAATCTTGGTATGTTTTAAAATGGAAATAAACTAGTTGGTCCATGAAATACTTGAAAACCCATGAATTTAAATATTTTTTTTGTTAACAAGATATTATGATACATTACATTTTTATAATATCTTAAAATTATATTCAATAATGAAATAAATAGGATGATAAATTCATCAATTTTATTAATGAAAACCAAATTGTATCATAAAGACTTATATTATATAATCATAAAGAAAATATTTTAATATTGGATTTTATATAGAAGAATATATTTATTTCTTACATAATCACATTTAATCACCCCATATGAAATATAATATTTATTTAATTCCAACATAACATATTTAGAGAATAAATCATTACCCAATTCATTTGGTCATATATTTTAGGCCTTGCAATAAAATGATATAATTTTAAAGAACCATAACAAGTTTAAATATAATATAATTTTACATTTTAACCTATGAGCATAATCACCAATATGAAACAAATGAAAGAGAAAAATTATTGTAAAAAGGGTTAATCAATTTCCTTTCAAAAGTGAAACGAATGAGATGTTACTTCAATAACTCATATAGTTTCATTTTTTTGGAAATGACTATATAATTCACATTAAATTGATGTAACATGTTCCATATTTTAAATATTTTTTCTATGTAAAAAAATTTCCAATTACTAACAGAATGAAAAAAATAATAATTACGAAAAGGAATATCCATCAGTTAAAAATGTATAGATTAACGATATACCAGTGATCTAAATAACGTTCATGAAAATATATAGCTCTAAAAACTTATACCAAATTAGATAAAATTGATTCATTGTATTTGTAGGGAAACTAATAATTCCATTATTAGTTAAATAAAATCAATGGACCCATTAGTAGATGAATATGTTTTTCTCAATATTGTTAAAATCCACTCTATGATTTTTAGAATTCGACAATTGAAGTTTGTTACATAGTTATAGTAAAATAGTGTATCAGTCTCCTGTGTTGGAATAATATAATAAGAACATGAATTCATAATGTTTTCAACCAAATTGAATATTTTCATTTGTTTGTTTCCTAAGATCAATTTTTACCTATGTAATATTTTTTCATTCTAAGTGTTTATTCCTATAGATATGTCTTGTGGGTCCTTTTTATAAAGATATTAGAATTTAAATTTAAATTTATTATTTACTGATACTTGGTTAATGTGGATTCTATGGATAATGTGAATACTTTTTAGGGATAGAATAAAACACCAACAAATAGGTTATATTGAGGGATTATAGGGATAAAAATATAAACACTAGTAAAATGTTAGATTTAACATCATAGTTATGACATCGGTATTTTATAAACCAATGATAAAAGTTTGTTGAGGATATTTTAAATTTTGGGTTTTATTGATAAAAAAGTTAAAATCTCTTTTGTATGACCTTTAACATTATTTGTTTTAAATAAATTAACCTTAAATTTTATACAAAAGAACATTTGACATATTTTTTCTCCTAAAAATAGATTTTAAAGTATAAAAACCAGGCCTTAAAACATACAAAATCTTGAATTAAGTTAATAATTCAAATTGATGATCTTTTTTAGGTTTAGAGTTTTAGAGAATTTGGACAATATAATTATATCTCAAAAGATTACAAAGCAGACACATCAACATAGTTTTAATTTTTTTCATAAAATATAAAGTCTTGAAAAAAAGAGTCAGGTCTAGTTCCATGTTTAAGGAAGCATGGCATTTCTGTGATCTCATCCTTCACCAGATTCAAAATTATGTATTGTGAAAAACATTTAAAAAACATGGGTTGAGCATAAAAATCTCAGTTAGGGATACACAAAGAAGGAAAACTGTTAGTTTTTCAAAATGACAATTTAACCATGAATACTTTAACATAAGTAATACTTTTCACCTTTATGAAGTAGTAAATACTCTTCACTGAATAAAATATCACTACATACTATTTTGTAACCAAAAGATTACCATAAAACCCATATAAATAACACATAACATATAAAGGTAACTTGGGACATAAAAATACTTAAATGGAACAACCATTCGGTCAACATCCACACATATCACAAAATGGAATAGCGATACAGCCGACTTCCATACCCAATGCATTGGAGGTTATAATGTGACCACCCATCCTTGTATTTATGACACCACCCATAAATTGGTATATCAGGTAACCACTCATCAAATGTCCAAGTACCATTATAAAATCATAACACATAAAATATTGCATATATAAACTTTGTACAAATTACATTTAATGTGAAATCACAAGAAATAATTTCAAGGTATTGAAATAATAAATCCATTTCTAAAACCATTTTCAATACCAGAACACCCAAAAACATAATAAGGTATTTTCTTTTCATTTTAGAAAACATTAATGATTATAGAGGAAGCTAAATAACGATTACGGCGATGGAGAGGTCATTATTGCCACACACGTTAAAAACATTCAATTTTGTGTTTAGTAAAAATCATTGTATAAAAATATTCTCTTTGAATGAAAGTAAAATTCATCGGGATTTACTATACACTATGTAAAAGAATAAGGTATATATATTATTGAAATATGCATCAATGAAAGGAGATTGAGACAAAGTCCCTTACCTCGTGTCCGACTTGAATGGATCGTTCTGGAGTCTCTTGAATAATAAACCAGTGCTAATTTCAACTTGCTTAAGAACCTTTTTCAAATTTATTATTCCTTTTATATCACTTATTTCCTTTTTATAAACATTATGTTATCATTTACGTTAATAATGATCTATTTTTTGATATTTGGTACTTGAGTAAAAAATGAACACCCTATATCTACAAGTTTCACATGTGGTCAATAGTTCATTATATCCAGAATGATATTCATGATATAGATATCATATAAATCATATATATCCAATACAAACATCTATTTATAATAGTGTATAACATTTGTAGGTAAGAATTGAAATGCACCATTCATAGAGACAATAAGTTGTACGTACGCATGAACACTACTTTCATTTCTATTTCTTATTTGAATGTAATTAAAACATAATGATAAATAATAATATTATAATTACAGTATAATATAATATATATAATATCATTAACTCCATCCTTTATACATCCCACATATGTCATTAACAAGTCATATGCCTCTGAGGGGGCGGTAGTCTGCACTTCCTCAAATAAATTATCAGTTTACCCATAATGGAAACCATAAAGGTATGATATAAATGGAAAATAAAGAAGCATAAATAAAAAATAAATATCATATATAAATATAGTTTCATCTTAATGGCTACCATGAGAGGTGATAGAAGATAATAGAACAATCATCGTTTCGTGAGGCATTAGTTTTCCATCCACAGAAACAATATGTTCTTCAGCTATTAGATGGAGGTCTGTGTATGTTTAGTTCGAAATATTATTATAAAAAAACCTATTATATTGAGGATAATGGTGTTGTTATAAAATAAAGTAATAAAAAGAGTTTAGGGGTTGGAGAAGTAAAAGAAAATAAAAAAATTTAAGAGAAACAATGACCTTTAATTTGGGTAACTTCATTTGGTTTGAACCAAAAGGACTTCTTGAAGTGCCTTCTGCCTAATGTAAGGATTCTAAGAGGAGGAGAGGAATGTAGGGAGCTTAATTGGGTAGATTTTGGATGAGCCAAAATTCATTAGAGGTGTAAGGAATTGGTTAGAAATGGTCTCCTTTTATAAGGGGAAGGAGGGGCCTTTTAAGAAAGTGTGAAAATATTATTTTATTATACAATGATATTCGGTTTATAATGCTCCTAAAATCATTAAAGACTAAGATACAATGAATAGTAGTGAAATGCCTGGATCGGTTGTGATCACTGAGAGGGGAGGGGTGAATCAGTGATAACTTTTTCTTTTTATGAATTGTTCCCTTTGGATTAACAATTCAACCTCTGCAGCTGGTTAAAGCCTAGATCTACTCTTTTAGTGGTGCAGTAATAATGAGAGCACATAACACAGAGATTTACAAGGTTCGGTACAAAGACCTACTCCTTGCCGTGTTGGTTACACCCCCAACACGGATTCTCCACTATGCCAAAAGATGATTACACAGTAATTGGTTATACCCCCCAATTACAAGTTGGTTAAACCCCCCAACTCCACAACATCATCTTCATCATGGCTCCACTTCACTTCTTCAAAGGTGTTGTTCAAAAACTTCAAGTAGCTTCAACAGTCTTCAAAATATCTCATTGGTCTTGCTCACCAAAAAAAAACAATCACTTAGAATGATCAGTTCTTTTGCATTCACACACTTAAGTGTGTACTCCTCTTCTTCTCAAAGTTGGTCTTCTTCACTTGTGCACACACAAGGCTAAGCCTCGGGTCTTCCTCCTTGCACACACACTCCCAAGTGTGGTAAATACTTCACCCAAACTCAAACACCAAAAGAGGCGCGCAAGGTCCTCCTGCCTTGGGTCGCGTAGGGTGTCAAAGACACCTCGGGCGCACAAGTGCACTGCCCAAACTTCCCTGTCGCGCAAGGAGTAGCGCGCAGGGGGGGTTCTCTTTTTGTCGTGCAAAGAGGTAGCGCGCAAGGTCCTTTCTTCTCAAACAGAAACCCTTCACGCAAGGGTTGCGTGAGAACAAAACTTGGAGCCTCCTGTCATGCAAGTAATGCGCAGGATTTTACTTCGCGAGGCAGAGAGCATCACGGGTCTTCACGAATGAACAACAAACTTCACTCGGCCTCAGACTCCTCTTTATATAGGCAGAGGAGGTGCATGAACGATTTGCGGGGAAATACATTTTGAATGCCCTGAAATCTGCGGCGTCTTTGAAAACTTCAGACGCGTTAAAAATATCTTCCGCATATCACGTTCTTCTTCACTGTATTAATTCGGGTTTTCTCATTTTCGGTTCCCCTCACGTGAATGCGTTTTCGAACGCATGCATGTCTCTGTTAAAGCACAAACCATGCAAAGCAAGAATGCACGAATCCTCAGCAACTTCATTTGCCTCGGCCGTTCTTCGAAAAACTCCATTTCACGTATGCATGTACATTTTAAGGCATGGATGGATTCCTTAGGGCCAGACGATCTCAACGGTGCAATCAGATCCTTCAAAGGTGGCCGGAGTCTCGATCTTCAGTCACGGGGGGAGCTCTGGTTCGAAGGCGGCTGCGGGAAGACCTCAGCTGAGCCCGAGGATGAAGACAACTCCAGCGCCATCAGATCAGGAGTTTAATGACAGCGGATGGCCAGGATTAAAACATCGTCGCAGTGATGGGATGAGCGGACGAGTTCTGCCGCGAGATCAAATGGGCGGCCATGATTAGATCGGTCTTATTTTTCACCATCCCACATCGAAACGCGCTGCTGATTTCGAGCGGTTTATCAAACTCGAGCTGCCGGCTTCCCATTAATTAGTTCCCTTCTCCCTCCACGGTGCCGCCCCGCAACGTGCCTCTGCGGGTGCGCTCTTGCGCCCACCCCTATCACTCAGGCGCGCTATGCGTCCTCCATGCGTGTGTGCCTTCGGGCGCGTGTGCTGCGTGGGCTTCATCGCCGTGTAGCCTCGAGGGCTTATACACGGCCCCGACCTTCTACCTCATGGAGCGCCTTGGCCTCCTTGGTGACTATTTTTTGACAAAGAAAAGAATGAATCCTTTGTATAAAAACGAAGTACTCCATATAAAAATTGCCAAACCAAGTGCCATTCAAGCCATCATCCTCTTCATTTCTTCTCCTCTTCTTCTTTTTCATTTGAAATGCTCTATTCCTCTTCAACATATATTCAATACTTACATGGAATTCCGAAGGTTCTTCATCTTCAACCGAGCTCCTAAATCAAACATATTCTTCAAAGAACTTCATTGATCTAATCAGAGAGGTCGGATCAAATTTAAATCCTCATGCACTAAGAGATAGTGCATGGTCTTCTAATCATGTTGTGACAATGTATCTCCTTGATACACGTGCTTTGAACTTATGATCAGCTTAGCAATCGTCTGATTTAATGCTTCTGTAATCATCAATCTTCAAGATGTACTTCATCAGATGGCACACCATGACAAGTTATTGACAACAAATGCAATTACTTCACTTGGGCACAACAAGTAGTTTAAATAGAATCTTCCAATAATAATTGGACAAGTATTGGATGTTATTTTAATATTTATAATCTTATTTATTTAAATGATTTACTAAGGAGGTAAACACTCAATCATTTTTGTGTCATAAATAATTTAATTTCATTGTTATTTAAAAATTATAAAAAAATTACCATAATGTAGGAAATATTTTTTGATTTCCAATGATAATTTATAGTCAAAATTCTTACTTAAATAATACCATATAAATATTAATTTACTAAAATATTTTTGTTTATGTTATTTTTTCCTTTATATTAAATTAATTAATCTAAAGTGTCATTATCATTCATAAGTGGCTGCAGGGGGTCCCAAAATAGATGAAAAGATGAAAATGGTATTCCATTACTCATCCAATAATGTTAGGACAAGTGTTAAGGTAATTTTGAATTATTACAATATTCGTTTTACCTTGAATTACCCAATATACCTTTAACTGCAGTAAATAAATGTCACATGATACTATTCATCAAAAAAATCATCTTATTGAACCAAAATTTACTTAATATTAACAACCATGTATGTCAGATTTTCAAAATTCAATTCACAGAAGCGGTAAAATTTCATGTAAATGAAAAAACTGGGTTTTTAACTACTACTTAGTGGTTCCACTATTCATCAAAAATTGAAGGTTTTCAGAAAAATACCAGAAACTCACCCTAAGATATATTTAATATTCCGAATCTAAAAATTATGTCTATTTTTCTAAATTAAAAACAAATAAGTGGAATTAATTAATTTAATATTAATTCTTGTTGTTAAAACAAATAGCGTGTTATTAAGAAACAATAACTATCAAAAGATTGACACTTGTTTATGTTCACTTTCAAAGTGAAATTAATTCCAACGACCAAAATTTTATTAAATGGTAAAAATATATTCTAATTACACATGAAAAATAAATAAATAGTTAATCTAACCATATAAATAAATGAGATTAAAGCTTAGTTTTAAATTAAAATACAATATTTTACACTATTCATTAAAAAATGAACATTATCAAAAAAATTCCAAAAATTTACACAAAGTAAATTTTTATGTCCCAATTATAAATAAGGATTTTATATAGTAAAATAGAATATATTAAAGTGAAAAAAACTATATTTAAATAGGTTTTTCCATTAAAAGGGGGTAAATCGACCTTTTAATGTAAATTATGCAAAAAATTAGATTCATTCATATTTTAAGCCCCTAAATTTTTGTTGAATAAATATCAATATATTTAACAAACATGTATAATCATATTGTAGTTTTTTTTTCATTCCCACCAATATAATGGCTAGGAGTTAACTTCCATTTAAAATAATAATATTATATTATTAGTGTGTAATGTAAGATTTCAAAGAAACATGTTGTTGCGTATCGGGTACGCTATCAAACATAACGTCCCTTTTAAAGTAAAATTAATATTTAATTCACAAATATTAATAAAAAAGTGAGTGTATTATTTCATTATTTACCCAGGATGTTACATTCTTCCCCCCATTTGGAAATTTAATCCCCACAATTTTTATTCACTTATTAAAATAAGTGGGGGTATTTATCCTTCAAAGAATTTTAGATTCCCACATTGACTCTTCATCCTTATGTTTTTTCCAAAAAAACATTACCTGGTTATTTACCTTATTCGCAACACTTGCTCTCTAAGGTCAAGAATCTGGACTGGTTGTTACTCACAAGAGAGATTCTCTTCAAACTGAACTACCTCTAGGCTCAAAACATGATATGGATTTGGTATATACTTTCTCAACATCAAAACAAGAAAAACATTGTGTACCTCAGATAAACTTGGGGGTAAAAAAACTCTGTATTCCACTGATCCAACTTTCTCCAGGATTTCATATGGTCCAATGAACCTCAGACTCATCTTTCCCTTCATACAAAAACACATCACACTTTTCCATGGAGAAACTTTGAGAAAGACATGATCACCTACCTCAAAAGAAATATACTTCCTCTTGTTGTCCACATAACTTTTCTGTCTGCTTTGTGCTATCTTCATGGGATTCTAAATCAACTGATCTTTCTCTACCATTTATTCTACTAATTCTGGTCCGATCATCTTACTTTCACCTACATCATCCCAAAAAGATGGATTTGGACAATGCTTTCCAAATAATGCCTCAAATGGAGCCATCTATATACTGGAATGAAAACTATTATTATAAGAAAATTCTACCAAAGAAATATATTGGTCCCAACGTCCCTGGTAATCTAGTGAACATGCACATAGAATATCCTCGATGGTCTGAATCGTACATTATGGCTATCCATATTATTGAGGATGAGAAGATGTACTAAAATTTAATTACGTATCCAACGACTTCTAAAGGACTTTCAAAAAGTTAGAAGTAAATCATGGATCATTATCTGATACAATAGAGAGGGGAACTCCATGAAACCTGACTATATCATTAAGATACAATCTAGAAAATTGATCTATAGACAATGTATCTTGAATAGGAAGAAAATGAGAAGATTTAGTCAATTGATCAAAAATAACCCAGATTGCATTATTACCTCGAGATGTCTTTGGAAATCCCAAAATTAAGTCCATGGATATATTTTCCCATTTCCACTCTGGCACAGGTAAAAACTGAAGAATCCCTTTCAGTAACATCCGCTTTGCATTAACCTGTTGGCAAGTCAAACACCTCATAGTAAAATCAACAATATCTCTTTTCATTCCATCCCACCAGTAATACTCACTAAGATATCTGTACATCTTAGTACATCCAGTATGAACTGAAAATGGAGAACCATGAGCTTTACATAATAACTCATTCTTCAACTGTGAATCACAAGGCACACATAATCTCTTTCCAAATCTCAAAACACAGTCATTATCAACGTTAAATTCAGGAAACATACCCTTCTAAACCAACTATACCTTTTTATGTAACTCGTTGTCTTCTTTTTGTGATTGCTTTATTCTGTTTGATAGAGATGATGTCACTTACACCTGATACAAAATAGAATAATTTCTTGCACCAACAGCTCCTATTCCATAATTCCTCAAATCAAAAACCAAAGGATCTCATTCCAAACATAGCATAGTTAATTAATCGTTACTTTTTCAACTCAAAGCATCATCCACTTTATTTTCTTTTCCCAGATGGTAATGGATCGTGCAATCATAATCCTTGATTAATTCCAGCCATCTCCTCTCTCTCATGTTCAATTCTTTTGGAGTGAATATATACTTTAAAATATTATGTTCAGTATATATTTCACATTTTACTCCATACAAATGATGCCTCCAAATTTTTAAATAAAAAACAACAACATCTAATTCCAAATCATGGGTAGGGTAATTTAACTAATGAGGTTTCAACTGACGTGAAGCATAATAAATTACCTGATAACTCTTCATAAAGACACATCCAAGACCGTTCAACGAAGCATCAATGTAGATAAAAAACACTACATTTCTGGATGGCAGTGCTAAAACGGGAGCATTCAGCAATCTTAATTTCCATTCCTGAAAACATTCATCTCATTTTTCTATCCAGATGAACTTAACAACTTTTCGAGTTAACTTTTTCATTGGACTAGATAACCATGAAAATTTATCAACGAACCTTTGGTAATAACCTGCCAAACCCAGAAAAATATGGAACATAGTTATATTTTTGGGTCTCCCCCATTCTTCAAAAGCCTTTGTTTTAGCAGGATAAAAATTTATTCCATCCTTAGAAATAATGTGACCAAGTAAAGAATTTTGGTTTAACCAAAACACACACTTGATGAATTTCCCAAACAGTTTTTCTTTATTTCAAGGTTTTCAAGACAAACCTTAAATATATTTCATGCTCCTCTTTACATTTTTAATAAACCAAAATATAATCAATAAACACCACTACCATTTATCACCTGAATCAACAAATCCATCACTATTGTAAATTGTTCAATTCTTATTCTGACCATATTAGGATGTTGATTTCGAAGGTCATTTCCCTCTGTATGAATTCCTATCACAACTTTCTTGTTTCCACTATGAAAACCCATTCTCAACACAGAAATATCTTAGGTGAAGCAACATGGTAATCTTTAAATGCTATAACATTTCAATATTACCATAAATTAATTTAGAGACATTAATTTAACAATACCCTAACTCCTAAAGTTATCTAAACCGACCTATGATACCAACTATAAGGACCCAACCGTAAAACAAACATAATATTGAATTATATTAATAATTTACATTGATGATATTTTTAGGTTTAGTGTTTTAGAGAATTATGAAATAACTATTACTTCTAAAAAGATTACAAAGTAGACACTTCTACACAGTTTCCATTTTTTTTCATAAAATATAAACTCTTGAAAAAAAGTCATGACTAGTTCCAAGTTTAATACAACATGACTTTTCCTTGATCCCATCCTTGACCCCATTCCAAATTATGTCTTTTGAAAAGAATTTCAAAAAAATAGGATATGCATAAAAAGCTCAGTAAGGGATACATAAAGAAGGAAAACTGTTATTTTTTCAAAACAAGTAAACCATGAATATTTTAACATAAGTAATACTTTTCACCTTTATGAAGTAGTAAATGCTCTTCACTGAATAAAAGATCACAACATATAATTTTGTAACCAAAATATTACCATAAACCCCATATAAATATCACATAAC
This sequence comes from Viscum album, assembly GCA_963277665.1. Taxonomy (NCBI): domain Eukaryota; kingdom Viridiplantae; phylum Streptophyta; class Magnoliopsida; order Santalales; family Viscaceae; genus Viscum; species Viscum album. Next base: position 1,764,170,988 of record OY728125.1, read on the forward strand.
ATATAAAGGTAACTTTGAACATAATCATACTTAAATGGAACAACCATACGACCAACTTCCACCCATATCACTAAATGGAATAGCTATACGGCCAACTTCCATACAAAATGCATTAGAGGTTATAATGTAATCGAATGTCCTAGTATTCACAGAACCACCCGTCATTTGGTTTATCACAGAACCACTAATCAAATATCCATGTACCATTTTAAAATAATAACTCACAAAATATTGAAAATATAAACATTTCATTTATAATATTTATTTTGCAATCAAAAGAAATAATTTCAAGATATTGAAATAATATATTTGTTGATATTTGGTACTTGAGTAAAAAATGAACACCCTATATCTACAAGTTTCCCATGTGGTCAATAGTTTATTATATCTAGAATGATATTAATGATATAGATATCATATAAATCATATATATCCAATATAAACATCTATTTATAATAGTATATAACATTTGTAGGTAAGAATTGAAATGCACCGTTCATGGAGACAATAAGCCGTACATACGCATGAACACTACTTTCATTTCTATTTATTATTTGAATGTAATTAAAACATAATGATACATAATTATATTAGAATTATAGTATAATATAATATATATAATATCATTAACCTCATCCTTTATACATCCCACATATGTCATTAACAAGTCATATTCCTCTGAGGGGGCGGTAGTCTGCACTTCCTCAAATGAAATTATCAGTTTACCCATAATGGAAACCATAAAGGTTTGATATAAATGGAAAATACAGAAGCATAAATAAAAAATAAATATCATATATAAATATAGTTTCATCTTAATGGCTACCATGAGAGGTGATAGAAGATAATATAACAATCATCGTTTCATGAGGCGTTAATTTTCCATCCACAGAAACAATATGTTCTGCAGCTATTAGATGGAGGTTTGTGTATGTTTAGTTAGAAATATTATTATAAAAAAACCTATTATATTGAGGATAATGGTGTTGTTATAAAATAAAGTAATAAAAAGAGTTTAGGGGTTGGATAAGTAAAAGGAAATAAAAAAATTTAAGAGAAAATGTGACCTTTAATTTGGGTAACTTCATTTGGTTTGAACCAAAAGAACTTTTTGAAGTGCATTCTGCCTAAAGTAAGGCTTCTAAGTGGAGGAGAGGAATGTAGGGAGCTTAATTGGGTAGATTTTGGATGAGCCAAAAGGCTTTAGAGGTGTGAGGAATTGGTTAGAAATGGTCTTCTTTTATAAGGGAGAGGAGGGGCTTTTTAAGAAAGTGTGAAAATATTATTTTATTATACAATGATATTCGGTTTATAATGCTCCTAAAATCATTAAAGACTAAGATACAATGAATAGTAGTTTAAATAAAATCATACAATAATAATTGGACAAGTTTTGGATGTTATTTTAATATTTATAATCTTATTTATTTAAATGATTTACTAAGGAGGCAAACACTGAATCATTTTTGTGTCGTAAATAATTTAATTTCATTGTTATTTAAAAATTATAAAAAAATTACCATAATGTAGGAAATATTTTTATATTTCCAATGATTATTTATAGTCAAAATTATTACTTAAATAATACCATATAAATATTAATGTACTAAAATATTTTTGTTTCTGTTATTTTTTCCTTTATATTAAATTAATTAATCTAAAGTGTCATTATCATTCATAAGTGGCTCCAGGGGGTCCCAAAATAGATGAAAAGATGAAAATGGTATGTCATTACTCATACAATAAGGTTAGGACAAGTGTTAAGGTAATTTTGAATTATTACAATATTCGTTTTACCTTGAATTACCCTATTTACCTTTAACCGCAGTAAATAAATGTCACATGATACTATTCATAAAAAAATCATCTTATTGTTCCAAATTTTACTTAATAATAACAACCATGTATGTCAGATTTTCAAAATTCAATTCATTGAAGCGGTAAAATTTCATGTAAATGAAAAAACTGGGTTTTTAACTACTACTTAGTGGTTTCACTATTCATCAAAAATTGAAGGTTTACAGAAAAATACCAGAAACTCACCCTAAGATATATTTGATATTCCGAATCCAAAAATTATGTCTATTTTTCTAAATTAAAAACAAAGAAGTTGAATCAATTAATTTAATATTAATTCTTGTTGTTAAAACAAATAGCGTGTTTTTAAGAAACAATAACTATCAAAAGATTGACACTTGTTTATATTCACTTTCAAAGTGAAATTAATTCCAACGACCAAAATTTTATTAAATTGTAAAAATATATTATAATTACACATTAAAAATAAATAAATAGTTAATCGAACCATATAAATAAATGAGATTAAAGCGTATTTTTAAATTAATATACAAAATTTTACACTATTCATTAAAAAATGAACATTATCAAAAAAAATCCAAAAATTTACGCAAAGTAAATTTTTATGTCCCAATTATAAATAAGGATTTTATTTAGTCAAATAGAATATATTAATGTGAAAAAAACTATTTTTAAATAGGGTTTTCCATTAAAAGGTGGTAAATCTACCTTTTAATGTAAATTATGCAAAAAATTAGATTCATTCATATTTTAAGCCACTAAATTTTTATTGAATAAATATCAATATATTTAACAAACATGTATAATCATATTGTAGTGTGTTTTTTTCATTCCCACCAATATAATGGATAGGTGTTAACTTCCATTTAAAATAATAATATTATATTATTAGTGTGCAATGTAAGATTTCAATGAAACATGTTGTTGCGTATCGGATACGCTATCAAACATAACATCCCTTTTAAAGTAAAATTAATATTTAATTCACAAATATTAATAAAAAAGTGAGTGTATTATTTCATTATTTACACAGGATGTTACATTCTTCCCCCCATTTGGAAATTGCATCCCCACAATTTTTATTCACTTATCAAAATAAGTGGGGGTATTTATCCTTCAAAGAATTTTAGATTCCCACATTGTCTCTTCAACCGTATGTTATTTACAAAAAAACTTTACTTGGTGATTTACCTTATTCGCAACACTTGCTCTCTAAGGTCAAGAATCCGGACTGGTTATTACTCACAAGAGATATTCTCTTCAAACTGAACTACCTTTAGGCTCAAAACATGATATGGATTTGGTATATACTTTCTCAACATCGAAACAAGAAAAACATTGTGTACCTCAGATAAACATGGGGGTAAAAAAACTTTGTATTCCACTGATCCAACTTTCTCCAGGATTTCATATGGTCCAATGAACCTCAGACTCAACTTTCCCTTCATACCAAAACACATCACACTTTTTCATGGAGGAACTTTGAGAAAGACATGATCACCTACCTCAAAATAAATATACTTCCTCTGGTTATCCCAACAACTTTTCTGTCTGCTTTGTGCTATCGTCATGGGATTCTAAATCAACTGAACTTTCTCTACCATTTCTTCTACTAATTCTGGTCTGATTAGCTTACTTTCACCTACATCATCCCAGAAAGCTAGATTTGGACAATGCTTTCCAAATAATGCCTCAAATGGATCCATCTAAATACTGGAATGAAAACTATTATTATTAGAAAATTCTACCAATGAAATATATTGGTCCCAACTTCCCTGGTAATCTAGTGAACATGCACATAGAATATCCTCGATGGTCTGAATTGTACATTATGGCTATCCATCTTATTGAGGATGAGAAGATGTAATAAAATTTAATTACATATCCAACGACTTCTAAAGGACATTCAATAAGATAAAAGTAAATCATGCATCATTATCAGATACAATAGAGAGGGGAACTCCATGCAACCTGACTATATAATTAACATACAATCAAGAAAATTGATCTACAGACAATGTATCTTGAATAGGAAGAAAATGATAAGATTTAGTCAATTGATCAACAATAACCCATATTGCATTATTACCTCGAGATGTCTTTGGAAATCCCAAAATGAAGTCCATGGATATATTTTCCCATTTCCACTCTGGCACAGGTAAAGGCTGAAAAATCCATTTCAGTAACATCCTCTTTGCATTAACCTATTGGCAAGTCAAACACTTCATAGTAAAATCAGCAATATCTCTTTTCATTCCATCCCACCAGTAATACTCATGAAGATCTCTGTACATCTTAGTAAATCCAGTATGAACTGAAAATGGAGAACTATGAGCTTTACATAATAAATCATTCTTCAACTATGAATCACAATGCACACATAATCTCTTTCCAAATCTCAAAACATAGTCATTATCAATGTTAAATTCAGGAAACATACCCTTCTAAACCAAATCTACCTTTTTCTGTAACTCATTGACTTCTTTCTATGCTTGCTTTATTCTGTTTCATAGAGATGATGTCACTTACACCTGATACAAAATAGAATAATTTCTTGCACCAATAGCTTCTATTCCATAATTCCCAAATCAAAAACCAATGGATCTCATTCCAAACATATCATGGTTAATTAATCGTAACTTTTTCCACTCAAAGCATCATCCAATTTATTTTCGTTTCCCAGATGGTAATGGATCGTGAAATCATAATCCTTGATTAATTCCAGCCATCTCCTCTGTCTCATGTTCAATTCTTTCAGAGTGAATATATACTTTAAAATATTGTGTTCAGTATATATTTCACATTTTACTCCATACAAATGATGCCTCCAAATTTTTAAATAAAAAACAACAGCATCTAATTCCAAATCATGGGTAGGGTAATTTAACTAATGAGGCTTCAACTGACGTGAATCATAATAAATTACCTGATAACTCTTCATAAGGATACATCCAAGACCGTTCAACGAAGCATCAATGTAGATAAAAAACACTACATTTCTGGATGGCAGTGCTAAAACTGGAGCATTTAGCAATCTTCATTTCAATTCCTGAAAACATTCATCTCCTTCTTCTATCCGATGAACTTAACAACTTTTCGAGTTAACTTTGTCATTGGACTAGATAACCATGAAAAATTCTCAACGAACCTTCGGTAATAACCTGGAAAACCCAGAAAACTATGGAACATAGTTATATTTGTGGGTCTTCTCCATTCTTCAAAAGCCTTTGTTTTAGTAGGATAAAAAGTTATTCCATCCTTAGAAAAAATTTTACCAAGTAAAGAAATTTGGTGTAACCAAACACACACTTGATGAATTTTCCAAATAGTTTTTCTTTCTTTCGTGGTTTTCAAGAAAAACCTTAAATATATTTCATGCTCCTCTTTACTTTTTTAATAAACCAAAATATAATCAATAAACACCACTACCATTTATCACCTGAATCAACAAAGCCATCACTATTGTAAATTGTTCAATTCTTATTCTGAACATATTAGGATGTTGATTTGAAAGGTCATTTCCCTCTGTATGAATTCCTATCACAACTTCCTTGTTTCCACTATGAAAAACCATTCTCAACGCAGAAATATCTTAGGTGAAGAAACATGGTAATCTTTAAATCCTATAACATTTCAATATTACCATAAATTAATTTAGAGACATTAATTTAACAATACCCTAACTCCTAAAGTTATCTAAACCGACCTATGATACCAACTATAAGGACCCGACCATAAAACAAACACAATATTGAATTATATTAATAATTTACATTGAGGATATTTTTAGGTTTAGTGTTTTAGAGAATTATGACATAACTATTACTTATAAAAAGATTACAAAGTAGACACTTCTACACAGTTTCCATTTTTTTCATAAAATATAAACTCTTGAAAAAAAAGTGTCATGACTAGTTCCATGTTTAATACAAGATGACTTTTCCTTGATCCCATCCTTGACCCCATTCCAAATTATGTCTTGTGAAAAGAATTTCAAAAAAATAGGATGAGCATAAAAAGCTCAGTAAGGGATACATAAAGAAGGAAAACTGTTATTTTTTCAAAACAAGTAAACCATGAATATTTTAACATAAGTAATACTTTTCACCTTTATGAAGTAGTAAATGCTCTTCACTGAATAAAATATCACTACATATAATTTTGTAACCAAAATATTACCATAAAACCCATATAAATATCACATAACATTTAAAGGTAACTTTGAACATAAACATACTTAAATGGAACAACCATACGGCCAACTTCCACACATATCACTAAATGGAATAGCTATACGGCCAACTTCCATACAAAATGCATTAGAGGTTATAATTTAATCAACTGTCCTAGTATTCACAGAACCACCCGTCATTTGGTTTATCACATAACCACTAATAAAATGTCTATGTACCATTATAAAATAATAACTCACAAAATATTGAAAATATAAACATTTCACTTATAATATTTAATTTTCAGTCACAAGAAATAATTTCAAGATATTGAAATAATCAATCCATTTCAAAAACCATTTTCAAAACCAAAAAACCCAAAAACAGAATAATGGATTTCCTTTTCATTTTCGAAAACATTAAGGCTTATAGAGGAAGCCAAATAATGATTAGGGAAAGTGTTAGAATAATTTTTATTTATTACAATATTCTTTTTACCTTGAATTACTATATTTACCTTTAACTGCAGTAAAAAAAGTCAAAAGTTACTATTCATCAAAAAATTATTTTCATCTTATTGAACCACATTTTACTTACTAATATCAACCATGTATGTTGGATTTTCGAAATTCAAATCACAGAAGCGGTAAAATTTCATTTAAATTAAAAATTCAGTTTTTTTAACTACTACTAAGTGGTTTCACTATTCATTAAAAATAAAAGTTTTTCATTAAAACACCAAAAACATAATCCTAAGATATATTTGATATTATGAATCAAAAAATGAGGTCTATTTTGATAAATTCAAAAAATATAAGTTTCTTTAATTAATTTAAAATTAATCTCAATTGTTAAATCAAATAGCATGTTTTTAAGAAACAATAACTATCAAAAGATTGACACTTGTTTATATTCACTTTCAAAGTGAAATTAATTACAATGACCAAAATTAGATTAAATGGTAAAAATATATTCTAATTAAACTTTAAAACCAAATAAAAAGATAAACTAACCATATAAAATAATTATATTAAAACTTAGTTTTGAATTAAAATACAATATTTTTCACTATTCATTAAAAAATGAACTTCATCAGAAAAATTCAAAAAAATTACACAATGTAAATTTTGATGTCCCCAATCTATAGAAGGATTTTATTTGATAAAATATATTGTACTAAAGTGACCAAAACAATATTTAATGATTTTTCTACATTAAAAGGCTCTAAATCGGCCTTTTAATGTAAATTGTGCTTAAAACTAGATTCAATCATATTTTAAGCCTCAATATTTTTATTGAATAAATTAAATACCTTTAACAAACATGTATAATCATATTTTAGTTTCTTTTGTTAATTCCTTCCAATACAATGGCTAGGAAATATATTCTATTTAAAATAATAATATTATATTATTATTGTACAATGTAAGATTTCAAAGAAACCCATTGTAGCGTATCGGGTACGCTATTGAACATAGAAACCCTTCTAATGTAAAATTAATATTTTATTCACAAATATTAATAAAAAAGAGAATGTATTATTTCTTTATTTACCCAGGATGTTAGATAAAGATTCTACATAGGATAATTTGTCATTTATTTTCTCAAAAACATACAATAAATATCCAAAAATAAAACATTCATGTGTCATTTTTCTCAAATACTAATGTTGCATCATAATTAAAAATGTATTGAATTATAGTTTTATTAAAAACACTGTTAAAATAGTTAAAAATTTACAGTGGCTGAACCCTCATTAAACATTTTCCAAATTGATATTTTCTACATACATTCGAAAGAAATAATGCCACCCACCATGCATTGATCTCAATTTTATTCATTTTAATTATCAATAATTATCTTTTTTAATTGCATTGATCCTAAATCTTTACTCCTATTTTTTTCAGGATTCGTGGATTGATTTTTCACCACGAACCTTATTTTGGCCAACGACAGAACCCCCATCCACCCAAATATCTCCTAAGATGAAATTATCCCATTTTAATAGACATTTTTCAACCATTTATCAAAAATATTTAATCCTTAATATTTTTTCATGATCCATGAATATATTTATTTCTGAAACCCTTTTTTGTCGATTGGCAACCACGGTTGGAGGTTTTTATTTTTTATATTTTCTTATCCATTTTGGAAAATGTATTTCTTAAATGTTGTAGTGTTCATCTTATCTCCATCTTTGATGGAGTATATTTATATTAAATATTAATTTTATACTATCAAAATATTATTTTTTTTAATATATTTTTCTTTTAATATTTCATTTGTATCTAGTGTTGACTAGATGGATTCAATTCTAGATTTTTTTTTCAGGATTCACCCCATACAACTAAGTATTCTAATGATTACTGATCTAGATTATATTATGATCACTATTATTCCTCTATTTTCATGATAATTGATTTAGGATTATTTGATGTTGAACTAGTATTAGTTTCTGGGTACTATGACAAATCTATACTATAATTAGTGTTATTTTTAAAATAGTAAATTCATCTCTTATGTCTTCCTTACATATGATTTGACTTTTCCTATTTTTTTATAGATGGTTAATTTTAATGTGATGTTTTAATTTTTTATTAATGATTCATTTATTTAATATCTTAGTTTAACATCTAATTTTTAAACATGTAATTTTCATTATTTAAATTAAAATATTTAAAATTTTAATGATCTTTTACTAATTTTTAAAAAAAATGAAAAATATCACTTTTATAGTTTTGTTTTATACTATCATGAAATGGATGTAGTTTTAACAGTTATGCATGAGTTGTGGAGTGGATGCCTACTAGTATTTTTTTATTATACCTATCATTTTAGATGATTATCATAGGATCCTATTAAACTGCTGTATATTAAAATGTAGTAATAGTTTTTCTAAATATTCTTATGAATCAATTAAGTTAGATAATATTTTGGGATTAATATATTATATGATTTATAATTTTCTAGATTATTTCATATTAATTTATTGTGAAAATGAATGATTAATTAATTTCCCTCTTATATTACGATATTACATTTGGAGATTTCAATTAGTGAGTTATTTCTATTATATTTTTATTGTAGTCAATGCTTTATTTAAATAAGATTTTTTACTTTATTAAATTTAACATTGTTTTTTATAATGAAAATATGGAATTTTTGAAATTTTATTTATTTAATGGTAAAAAATAGTAATATTGATGAAATTATTAAAGTAATTAGGTAGAACAAAAATATTTTTTTTTAATTTTATTAATAAATCAGTATCTAAAATTGAACAAGGTATCCCTATTCCATTAATAAGATCATAAAACTGAGTTTAATATTTCTTTTTAAAATAAAATAAATTCCAAGAGTATTTTCTGTTTGATTCCATTCCTAATAATAACATATATTTCCCACTTGATCACCAATCATTTAGATTTTATGTTTTTATGTTTAAAATATATATGTTTATATATATATATATTTAAATTTTAAAATCATATATTGTTTTAATTGTTTATAGTGTGATATTAGATATTTATTGTATAATGAATCAATAAATTTATAATGAAACACTGAAGATATTTAAAAAAAGTTAATGATTTATAGTATTTCTCTAAAAATATATTCAAGAATTTTATTTTATTTTCTATCCATGAATGAATTGTTTGAATGTGATAATTTTAAATTGTTGAGAAATCAAGGATAATCTTTTTATTTATGGCCTTAGAAATAATTATACATGTTCAATATGGAATGGTGAAATAACAGAAAATTATTGATCTATTATTAATAAAAATATTCTGAATGATAAAAAGTATCATATCGAACAATCAATTAATTATTTAGGCTTTGATACCATTAAAAAAGTAAAAACTACAGAAATATTATATGGAGATTCTAGGAAACAATTTTACTCAAGTTTTATGAAATAAACAATGTTATTAGTAGTTCTGATATTTTTTAACTTTAAAACATGAAACTCTTGTAGTGATAATATTTTCAGTAATTTTCATAAACATTTAAAATTGATACATCCATAAGGATTTGGGATTCAATATTTCAATTAATATTCAATGAAGGAATATTTACCAATTTTATTGGTTTCTAAAAATAATCATTATTTTCTCAATGATTTAATGTTGTATAAAAAGGAATGTTCATATTTATAAAATTTCCCTAAATGTGGTATATCACAGTATAAGATGGATGAAAAAATTCAACTATTACTCATTCAAGCGTACTGGCATCTAAACTCATTCTAAATCAATTTGGTACCTTCCAATGATGTTTTCAAATAATATAAAAAATTATACTCTTTTTCATTATCATTTACTAAAATCAGACCTCATACTGAAGAAATTTTTGACCTTCAAGAAATTCTTTGTTTGAACCTTCAATTAAATAATTAATTTGATGAAAAAATTTAAAATGAGTTTCACACGAACACATCTATTATGATAATTTACATATCCATGATGATTCATTATAGTGGTAGTGATTTGATAAATAATTTTAGGATTTTGGATGTGAAGTTGGATATCTATTACTCAAATTATTTACAGATGGAATGAATACATATTAGAGCCTAAATATTCAATATAGGATATGAAATTTTCATTTGTATTTTATAAATTTTCCTCAAATATATATATATGAGGAAAAAAGATGTTTTGATGATTTTTATGATTTTTGGTCCATAATAGTCAGGAAATGATATTGATTTTTATAATTCCACATTAATTGATGATTTGAAACTTCTATGAGGTCATGTGATGCTTTTTGCATAAATGGTAGAGTATTTTGTTTATTTTTCTTTGATAATATTTACTATAAATGGAATTCATTCATATGGAAACTTATCTGGATATAGTGTTATAGGAAATATGGAATGTAAAATTTTTTAAGAAGAGGATTCGTTTTATAAATTTTATATTGGATTAAAGATAATGTACATGGGACAACAGATATTTTTTAATTGATCATCCTCATTTTATATTGAAAAATTCATTTAATGGTTTCTAAGAAAAAAATATTCTACCACAACAATTATAATATAAATAATATTATGACAAGGTAAAACTATTTATTGAATTATTGGAAAAAAATGATGTTTTTTTCATGAAAAAAATAAATAGATGAAATAGTGTATCTTTTTTGAGCTACCTTATTGGAAATTTTTTGAGATAAAACCTAACTTTGATGTTTTATATGTTAAGAAAAAAATTTATATTTTGATGGGGAATTTTTTAGATAAAAAAGGAAATAAAAATGAATTTATTTCATGCTACATTAGAATTGATATCAATGGATATATTTTTTTTGTTTTCTCCCAATATGAAAGGAAATTGAGTATAATTATCTATATATTTAACACATTATAAAATAGTTATAAGAATAAGTGTTTTCATTTGGTTGTAGTAGTAATGTACTAAATGGATATTATAAAAATGCCAAAAATAAGGTTTTATAGTAGGATTGTAAATTACAATGTTTTGAAATCTGCTGATTGTCTTGTATTAATACAACAACACCTACTATTCTCATTGTGTGGTATATTTCTAACACCTTTCATAAATATTATCATCAGTTTATGTAATTTTTCAAATTGATTTTAAGTAATTTTTATGATTTAAATTTTGTTATATGTTTTGGATAATGATATTGATCTTATAATCTTTCAACTAGAAAATAATTTCCCACATTTGTTTTTCGATATAATATTTCTTCTAGTAATATATATGATGCATTGAATAAGAATATGTGGGCCTATTTCTTTACATTGGATGTATCCTTACGAAAGTTATATGAAAATTATTAATAGATATGTTAAAAATTCGAATTGACTGGAGGTTACTATTATTCAATAATACGTATCACTTGAGCAAGATGAGTTTTTTTAATAATTATTTATATGATGTCAAGCATATTGTTCTCCATATACATATACATATAACAGTTGATAGTGAAGTTAGAGGGATTCAAGGATTAAAGGGTATGTTTGTTCTTTATAATGAAGTGATGGAGGACCATTAATACATAATTTACAACATAGATGAGTCTCAACCATATATCTCATCACATATTTTTTAATTAAATATATGATATTAAAAAAATATTAAAATTGGTTCATGATTGATCATAAAAACACATTTTTTTCATTGTTTAAAGAGAATGTAATCACAGATATATCTATATTAGAAACATTGAAATAGTTGGTAGGGGCCATCTTTTAATATGATCACAAGGTCTGGTTTTGATATTAATGGGTGAATATGTTCCATAAAAATCCAAGATGAAAAAGATTTATATTCAAAATAGTAGGGGAATGGCCATTTCTAAAGAAATATATTTTTCTAGTGGATAATATAGAAAGTAAATTTCTACATCGTGAAAATATTTTGGAGTTCTATAGGATTTATGGTAAATTTATTATATTAAATTTCAATTCAAATTATTTATATTTAATTGGGATTATAGTAATAGTGGTATGAAACAAGATGATTAAGTGTGTGTGATAGTTGATTTGAAAATATTTGGTTCAAAAGAGGAACCGTTTATCATAATAAAAAATGAAAAAGAAAATATTTTATTTATTTATTAGTAGAATAATATGTGGTCCTAAATTTCTAAAAGTAAAGTAATTAATTTGAGTGGTTAGGATGATGATGATTTTTTGAATTTGTACGAGTATTATTCATCTATTACATAATTTTCAGATAACAAATATCACTATAATATGAACACATTCAATGATGTATGAAAATATCATACTAAAGGGTTATGTAAAACAGTAAAACACAGTCCTAATTATCAAGGAATATATTTGTATTTTTTTGTTTATTAATTTACATTTTTTACAAAAAAAATTATAGGTTATTGGTTATTTAATTATATATATATATATATATATATATATATATATATTTAGTTTTTGGGTAAAATTTTATAATAAACTATTATTGATCAACCTTTTTTATCAAAAAACTAAATTTACATAATTATATTTTCTTTTAAATTTATTCATAAGAAATCAATTTTTTGTAGCTGTGATATATAAATTTATAAATTTTGCTATCATTTTACAAGTTATGTTTATTTTTAATATCTTAACTATAATATTTTATGATTATGAATCATGATATATATTTTTTTTATCTAAACATACACAACTATGAATCTAGTTTATAAATAAATATTTTTTTAATCATTTTTTCTAAATGTTCACTCTTCTAATTGTATGAAGGTACACATGATTTCATTAATTTTTATACGTCAATGATAGGTATAGAGGCAGAATAATGTTTACCGGGTTATTTTTAATTGTTTTATACTATTAAAAATTCAATAATATAATTATTTAATTAAAAAAATATATCTTACAAACAATAATTCTAGGACTACTGATGGGCCTCCCATGATGGCATCTTGTCATTTTCTACAGAGAAATCAATTTCAAGAGTTGTAAAACATGGGATTTTTTGTTTTCCAAAATTGTCACAAACTCATGGAGACCATGAGATTAGATATTATTATTTATGATAATAATAACATGATAAGACCGAATGCAACACAATTTACTAGCCATACCTCCATATAGAGTTTTTGGAGGATTAGTATTTCATATCCTTTTTGAAAGTTCATCGATAAGTTGAGTAAAAAATAATATTTGGAGTACATAATGGTAAAATTTCCCAATTGATTTATTTTTATCTATTTTATTGAATATTATTTATTTTAGATAACTAATATTTAATTTATTCTAATACATATAAAATTCAATATTGATGAAATTAAATAAATTAATAAATAATTTGTATCTTCAGTCGTAGTTTGATTGAGATATCTAAAAAAACATTTTTTTTTGGAATTTATATAATGAAAACCCATACTTCATGTATGGGTTTTCATATGAAGATACATGGAATAAATTTGATGTTAGCTGACATGATGAAGGATTTATGTTATGATAAATATTTTATATTAAATTTTTTTTTGTATATTAACTGATTACTTGAAATCTTATTTTTATGTATCATTCCTCTAAGATGTGTCATCAAGAGATCTAGTCATAGAACCAATACCCTCGTACTTTTTCACATGGATGATATCATTTATAGGTGGATAAAATGATTGGAAAAAATTTTGATTGATTAAGAGATAATTTTAGTACTGGTTCAATGAGGTCATGTTTTAACCTCCATATCTCCTCACTCACAATAAACAAATTAAAAGAGAGAGGAGAAAAAAATGAAGATAATCTTATAGAGAAATCTATGGAAGTAGTTGAAAACTATTTATGAAATTCAATTTTATTTTCCATGAATTTTTTAATTTTTAAATAAACAATAATATGTTATTTTTAATTACATTCTGTGATGACCTTTAGGAGAAACCAATTTTTGGTAATTTAATCCCTAAGGGTAGGATGAATATACCAACTACTACTTTTGGAAATCACGAACACCCAGACCACTTAAGAAAATATGAGGTTGGTTTTAGTGTGAGGAATTTTTTTTCCTCAATGTAATAAATCATGAGACCCTGAAAAATATTCCTTAAAATATGATGCAAAACACGTGAAAAAATCTATGTATGACAACATTCAATCATTTTTTCATTTTATGTTTCAATAATTGAAGCTATAAACACAACTTGTTCAACTTTTTCAGCCTACACAGCATGAGAAGCCTATACTGAACAACCATCCTACCTAGGCTACCTACTCAAATCATACACCACCTCATTTAGACCCGACCATATAAAATGAGTTGTATGTTGTAGATCCCAATATACGTGTTGTAGCGTATAGAGACATTTTTTTGGGATTTAGCACATCATAATCCTATGCAGTTGGGGATGGTAATAATATCAGTACATGATATTATTGGTCCAACCAGTTTACTACCATTTCATACTGAGGAGGTTACCTGAGTTATCAGTTGTATCAACCATTTTTTATTTTTACTAGATAACCTTCTCCGCTATCTGACATAAGACGTATGCATTTGTTTTTGGAATATTATTTAAATTTTATTAAAAATATAGAATAATGTTTTATCACATTTAATTTATATAAAAGTATATAATATAAACATAATTTGTACAAGAAATGGTTAGGAATCAACAACTTCATATTCATATGAGATTTCTGATGGGCTAAAAATGTTTTCACCGATTTCTTCTCACTTGGATAATATTTATGAGTTTCTAATGACAACTGACACATGTGGAATAGAGTATCCATTGAAAACATTCAAAAAGGATATCAATGATCTGGTAGTTTTTTATGCGATAATGTGTCTTTTTTATAATAATTTTCCATGTAAGTAAATTTATATTTATATTTTTATTTCATTATATATAAGTGATTTCTAGTGACTTAAAATATTATAAACATAATAAGGTATCTACACACAATTATTAATCAAAATGAGAATGCTAGTGATTAAGTTATTATAAATTCAGAATTCATTTCAGTGGATGTAAAATATTTGAATACTCTAACTAGAGATTCCTGAATATTTAATAGATTATCAAATATGGAAATTGTTTGCTAGTTTTTTCATTTCCATGATGGGTGAGAACACTATTATGTCTATGATGTAAAATTAATTATATATTTTTTATTTTGAACCTTTTATATTATATATTTCATTGTATCAGAAGTACATTCTACCAAAAATAATTAAAATTATATTTGTGTTTTCTTTATTAAGTGGTGTCTATAAACCAACTTCCATATTTTTACATATGAATGTTTTTCCCTTTTGTAATTTTTTAATTACTATTTTGTATACAAAGTTTTTTAGTTGATATATATGAAAATGAAGGAGATAGAAAACGTTTAACAAAGAACACTTGTCAATAATGAATCCAAATACAGTCCAATCTGTGGATGTAATGGTAATTAATTTTCTATTTGATAATATTTGGTTTTTATTATATATATATGTTTAGTTATATTTTCAATTTAATGTTTTGTAACATTTGTGTCATCATAATCAAGGATGTGTGGAATGTTGTCACTCAATTTTAATATTTTTGTGTGAAATAATATAAAATGTGTCAATGAATAAATTTGATGAGCACAGTTTTATTAATTATTTTATGTTTCATATCAATATATTCTACTTTTTAATCTTATAAAATCCATTAATAAATTATCTATTCAATGATACTGATTCGTATATGAATGATGCACTCGAAAATATTCATATTTGTTTTCAAAATATTTGTTAATAATTATTTTGATTTAAATTATAAAGTATATATATTTTTATAAAAGATAAAAAATGAATATTTAGGAAAGAAATTGTAGTTTAAAATTTTATATTATGTTAATTTTAATATGAATATTATATGTTGTAAAAAGTGTTATATATTTGTAAAAAATATCTACACAAGATGACCCTTTAAAATATCAGGTATGTCTCTTTTTGTTAATTTTTAAAAAATGTTTAATTATACAGTCATTTTTCTCTTGAGGTTTCGATATTATATTTTTTAATTGGTTTCAGATGTATCACATATGTATATTTTAATTAAAATTAATGAACTAATTATTTATAAAAAAATTGCAATTAGTTTGAATATCTTGTTTTATTTTATAGGGTTGTTCTTTTCCAAATTTAGTGTTTTGTGAAGAATATGAAAATACACTAGGAAATTGCTAAATAAATTCATTTTTATTATTTTTATAAGATATTTAATAATAATTATTATACATTATACATGTTCTAATAATTTATATATTAAAATATTTGTCATTGAAAAGGTTTAACAATGATAAAATTATAATATAAAAGATAAATAAATTAATCTAAGTGAAATTATAGGTAATTATATTTTATATTAGAAAATATATGTTTTATATATATTATATATATATCGGCATGTTTGTGTTGGTTTATATTTTTGAAGTTAATGTTCCATAATAGCGGTTTCATCATATACCTCCAATTGAATTGAAGATCATCACTTTCAACATTTTTCACCCATATAAATCTATGGCTCTTCCTTCATGACATTGATAATATGTTTTATTCTTGGTTCACTTCCATGACCAAAACCCTAATTTTTTAATCCAAATTTAATTCAGAATCTATGTTCTATGGTTCATCCTATTTAGTAACCCTAATATGAGGATCATGGTTTTATTATTCTTATAATCCTGTTATTCCCTATGTGTGTTGCATGGTATTTATTACATTTTTTTTGATAATGATGAATCACATAAAATTTATAATTATTATTCCTTTTATTTTCTTTAAAGTATAATAAAAATACTTTTTACCTATTTATTTTCAATGGAATATTCTTTGAAAAAAATCATTTTAACATTTATTTTTTCATTTCCGATTATTGGGACATGATGTGTATCATGTAATGTTGACTTCATCAATATTTCCTTTAATTTTCTTGTATAAAATATTCATCAACTAAGATTTTTTAATTCACCTTCTTTACTGATTTGATTGGTTTTTTGTATGACCTATATAATTTTTTTTAAATGATTGTTAATTACTATAAACCAAAATATATATATATTGTGAACAATATATAAAACAAAAAGATGATTTTATTTCATGCCTGGAAAATAATTGCATATTGGTTCTGAATTAATTTTACTTAATAAATATATGTGTTTTAGTTCAAAAATGATATTTATAATAAATAACTGATTTTTATTAATGTTGACATTATTTATTGCTCAAAATATTCGGTGAGAACTAAAATTTGATTGGATAATTTCTTTATTTTAAAACATCTTATTAGAATTAAGGTTAACTATTTATTTTTATTAAAATATATTTTAGTTTGTTAGAGATGTTGTGATTTAACACATGGTATAGTATGGAATGTGTTCTGAAAAAGAAAATACATACATTTAAATATATATGTGTATAGTTTTAGAATTAATATTTTAATTTTAAATATATTTAAATGTTTTATATTTTATTATATTCTATAACTACGTGAATAAATTTTTTTGTCTAACTTAAGAAAAGTGATATATGGTTTTTATGAACATTGTTTAGGAATTGTTTTCAATTTTTTTTGTTGAATCCATATTTGAAAATAATTCTATCATTTTGTACTTGAATTACGTTACACTGTGGATTCTTGTTTCATCTAACAATAAATTATTTAATGTAGTAAAATTTATTCCACCATTTTCATGAATATAATTTCACAAAAATAAGAGAATATGAGTTCTCCAATGTGAATTGTTTGTGAATATTTTTTTAATTACAATAAGATACAAGTAGTGTAATGGATTTATTTATTTATATGTTTATTTATAATGTAGTTAAAATGAAATAAAAATTTATGATGCATGTAGATGGGTGAAATTTGAATCACACCCTACCTAATATTAGTTTTTAAATTCTGTTGGTTGTTATATTTATGTATTCTATTGTATAAGAATTTTTTCATTGATGAATATTTTTTATAGGTATTTTGATTTTTGGGATTTAATTAGTTACTTTTATTAAAAAAACAACTATCTAGGAATGATTTTTTAAAATAAGATTTTGAAATTCAACCTCCAGTCTTTCGAAATTAGTTATTATATAAAACAGGCTTGGAATGTGTCAAGGTGGATGTTCGACAACAATTTTATATATTAAATGAATTCAAAAAACACTTTAGACCTTGGATATACATAAAACCAACATCAAAACTTCAACTCAAAAAATTAGTATGATGTTTGAAATTGGTTTTATGTAATATCTTCCATCAAAATTAATTTTTTACCTCACCTATTAAAAAAAATTATTTCAAAATTGATATTTTATTTTGTGAATTGTATTTTTGATGTCAATTTAATGAAATAACCAACATCGTACATTTTTTCCACACTTTTTTTCTATAAAAACTAAAGTTAAAACCTTTTTATAGATTTTTTGTGTTAAATAATATCAATATCACGGTTAGTTTTACTTAAAAAATGATGTGAAAACATCTTTTCTATATATTACACATTAGTTTTACATTAAATATGAAGTGAAAAAGTGTGTTCAATGTGAATCTTTAATAACTCGATATTAAAAAACCAATTAACTTCACTATTTTTTAGTTGTTTTGATATCATTTTTATTAAAAATGTCATCAAAAACATTATTTACAACATCACATAAAAAACATTAGTTAAATTCCAATGCTAAAAAGTAAATAATTGAGGTCTAAATCTATATTCCCACTAGTTAAGCCATTCAATGGATAAAAAAATGATACCTTAAGTTCTGTTAAATTCATGGATAAATTGGATATGGTATAAATATCCACATTAATTTTTCAAAAACCTTTATGACATTAAAATATATTTTTAAAGAATATTTCATTTGATAAAAAATATGTTGTCTTTTGTTTAATAATTACACATGATTAATTTTTAACCATGAATGAATTAAATGTTTTATTTCTGTGACATAGTTTACCACAAAAATATTTTTATAAACATCTAATATAATTATTGTTTATGAGTTATCACTATTTATTGTAGTTCATGTTTCTTCTATTTCACATTGAATAACTCAATATTTTGTTGATCTAACCATTGTATTACCTGATGGTTGGATGAAAACATTTTCTGATTTTAAGTAAAATAAACCCTCTATTTGTATTACTTACGTTCATCATTTAAATAAAAAATGGTATCAAATAAAATATATACTTGATTTTAATTTTAATTTTTTTTAATTCATCATAATTTCATCTTAGTTTCATTACACTAAACATATTGATAGAAGAATTATTTTTTTTGTGATGTAAGGTCATATGTATAAAAAAAATTAAATTTAAATCTATCATGGCCTTCTATTTTTGATGAAGGAGATTTTGAATACTTGTGTGATCATATGATGTTAAAAATACTTAATAGTAGAGTAAACAATTTTCTTATGATTATCACTAATTTTAATGATTTAGATAAAGAATTTATAAATTTGTATCATGAGGAAAGGACAACATATTAGGTAAAAAATAAATTTCATCATATTGTTTTGTGTTCTATTTCCAGTAACATCAATATTATGATATATTTTTATAAAATAGAAAATGATATTTAGGACAAAATTAAAATCTACTCAATCTATAACTACAATTGTTTTGGAAAATTGAATAGATATGTTAAGAGAATATTATCAAGACTTCTACTTTCTACCCTGTGAAATGATAACTCCAATACATAAATGATTCAATAAAATTGTAAAAAATTTACAATGTCAGGATGATAAAGAGATATTAGAAGATAATATTATTAAAAATATTATTAATATTATACGAAAAAAATGAGATTCAAAAATGAAATCAATTTACATAAGTTTTTTTATTATATTATTTATATATGACCAAATTGGTACACAAATGTAGTATAAAATGTTGATAAAGAGAGATATGATGAAAGAGAATATGAAGATTGAAACAAAATTTTAATGTAGTTATATTAATCCTACATTAAGTAAATTTAATTCTTCAGATAATGTTTTAAAATATTACATTTCAACGATGTAATATAAGAACTATAATTTGATTAATTACAATGAAAGTAATGATATACATTCTTAAATAATAAGTAGAATGAAAATCAAACCAATCATACAAATTTCTAAAATTCAAATTAGAATTAAAAATAACTGAAGACTTTGTTCAAAAAGGAAATGGAAAACGTGATTGAGAGCTATAGAAACATTTATTTTTAGTGTAGGTCACACATCTTCTGATAATTCATTAGAATAAATAAAAAATGATTGAAAAAAATAGTTGAACTATTTTCAAACATTATGAAGAATTATAATGTCATGTACGAAATCTAACCATTTAATCTCTAAAAAATTTAAATCTTGATAATCAATTTTATTATAATTTTGAGAATGATTCTTATATACTATTAAATGAAAAAAATTAAAATTTAAATTGATAAAGAATGTGTAAATTCATATGTACATAAAGAAGCTTTAACTACTTTTGATGTAATGGAATGACATATTAGCCAAATACAAAAAGAAAAATAATAAAATTTATAATATTTTTGATAATTATAAAGATGATCTAATTAATTTCAATAAATTTGTTTTTAAATTAACCACATGAATTTCAAAAGATTTAACTGAATTAGATTAAAAAAACTAATTCATGTATGAATTAAATTGATTGGAAATTCAATGATAGAATTTATTTGATCTGAATATAATTATTCAATATAAACAAAATTTTTAGTAGTTTGAGGTAAGTATTATCTAATTTTACTTAAAATAAGGAAAATTTTTATAAAATATATAAAAAAATTATACTCTCTGTATCGTATAATTGAATTTTCTAACTTCTAATAATCTCCCTTTAAAAATAAATTTCTCCAAACATCAAACTATACCAATTTTTAAAAAAATCAAAGGGAGGTCATTGGAATAAATATTTTTATATAGATAAAGTTAAATCTATTGGTTTTAAAACAATTATTACTGAAGAATTATAAATTTACCATCATAGAAGAGTTGAAAAATACGGGTTAAAAAATATTAGTTTCTAGCATAACTACACCCAAGAATAGGTGTGTTCTAAGAATATAGTTATCTCTTTTTCAAGAAGAATGACCGATTACTATCAACTAAAAAATTGTACATGGATAGTGGTTTCTCTAGATACATGAATAGAGAGAGTTCTATATTCTATAATTTGAAAAAGATAAAAAATTCATGGGTCACTGTTACAGAAAACATACATCGAGAAATCTTTAGAAATGATTATTTTTCTTTTCCAAAAAAATAGTTTTAATTTTTCAAATATTTATTATATCATATGAAAATCCTTATAATCATTAATAAACTATGAAATGTGGGTTATCGTTTGATCTTTTGTAATGATAAATATACTACTCAATTTTTAGATGTTATCTTCATTATATCTTCCAATAGTCTTCAGAATGCATACACACTTGATTAAGAAGACATAATTCAACAAAACATACATTGTTTAAGTGGAAATGAATATTTTTATGGAATAAAAGTATATAAAAATTTAAATTTATAATATTGTCAAAACATTATTGAAAATTACATGTTTTTAATCTATTGGAAATTAATATTAATTCCTTAGAGTCTATTATACAAGAAAATTTGGTAACAAAAATAATTCTAGTTTTAATATATAATTGATATCCCACCTTCTAGAGATTTAAAACAGGGAAAATAGATTTATTTGTTCATATAAAAACAAAATTTATTAGGGTATAAAACTTTATGTTAGTCATAGATTCCTTAAAAAAGGTTTACCCTAAAATAAAATCTAAAAAAATGTTAAAATATATCCTACTCTTCAACCAGATATATATAGGTGAAAATAAAATAAAGGTAAAAAATGGAAACTACAAATTTTTGGTGGTTCAACAAAAAAATATCTTCATCCACTTCTCCAATGTTATCTCAATGAACTCAGTGAGGACCATTATCGAGGGACATTAATAGTTGAGTGAAAAAATGAAACTTTTCATGAAAGGTACACTGAGATTTAAATAGGTATATCCATTTTAAAAATTCATCTCCTTGGTCATAACCAACATTAAGCTATGAGTGTAAAATTTATATAAAAATATTGGTTGAAAATTTAGTAGTTTGGAACACCATTGAAAGAAAAAACTAATAGTTGATGAAGAAATAATTTTTAGAATGAATGAACACATTATTTAGAGGAACTAAAAGATATTTTTCTTCTCTAGATGTTACTAAAAATGACATAGAAGCAGTAGAGAAGTTTTTTATGTGTTCATAGTAATAATATCATGACAAAATGATTAAATGTGGAATGTTATTATATTTTTTATTGTTTATCAAAACCTATATTTTAATCACAAAACGCCTTCCATTTTGAATATTTATATCTCTTACCAGTAAAATTTCCAAGAGTAAGGACAATAATATTGAAATATTAATGATCCTTCCCTTCTTCAACTGATTTCATTAAAAAATACAATAAATCATAATATCATGTTGGGGTGGATTTATTCTTCTTTATGTTTTATTTTGTGTGTAAATATCATCTTTAATTACATTGATCATTCATTATTTATAAATAAAATACTTTTTATGAAACCAAATACATTATTATACTTCTCTTGATATACTAAAATTGAAATACAATTCCTCAAAAAAGTAACATAGTTTCTTAAAAATTATTTAAAGTTATCTAACTACATGAGTCTTAAGCATTAGAGGACTTCTCATTATATAGTTTCAATTGATCATAAGACATGACTGGACATCATAATATTTTATTGAAATCACATAAAATCATATATGAGTAATAATTTCGTATAATTTTAGAACATTATAATTTGATTATAATTTCTTGATTTCGTTATTTCTAAGGAAAATAATTATTTGATCTTAATTATTTCTTATGATCATAAGTATTTTTTTGGATAATGTTTAACTTTATCACATTAACATAATTAAAACTTTTATGTATATTTTGAGCCTTTTTATTATTTTATGTATATAATGTAAGACATTAGATAATCTTAATATTTTAATGCAGGGCTTGCTCAAATTGTATGACTTCTAGACATTGAAAATCTTCCAAAAGTATTGAAATTTCTCATGGACTTTATACAATTATATTGATTGTCTGTAATGCTTCAAAACATCCAAAAAAAATTTTTATAAGGATTAAAACATTGAAAAATGTCTTTAACTGAAGAAAATAAATGTTTATAAAAAATATATGTTGTATGTTGAAAATTTTGATCTGCACAAAAAAAATTAATTACAGAAAAAATTCAGATTTTTGTTGTCACGAACTAACCTGGGTCAACCTTGAATCGGTCACCCGAGCCGGCCCCTGACATGGCCCAAAAGGCGTTCTCAATCCCCACGGGCTGGAAACTAGTGTCGGGAATCCATGTTTTTTTTGGGAAAGATTTGGGCCAAAATATAAATAAATAACCAACAACAAACAGAATAATAAAACAAAACTTGAGAAGCAGAAAAAGAAATAAATAAATGGAATAGCTCAATGTGTCTCCACGTGACCTTCCAGTCACCTCCCTACCAAAGGATGACCTTTCTACAATAATTGGAAACCTAGCCAAGAAAACTAGAGTAAAGGTAACTTGCAACATAAATGATAAAGGTAGGTGTGATCAATAAAAATGCTCAGTAGGGTTTCCAAGATAAACCACAGAATCCAACATCTCCTTCCCCAAAACAACCCACTAATAAGAGATTGATAATCAATTATAAAAGTAGGGTTTTCACATTTGAAAATAAGCAACATGTTTTCCCCATTTCAAAACCCAACACACGCTACATACCTTTTTCCAAAAATCATTTGTCATTTTATAAATAAAATCCAAAATAGAATATAACAATGATGTGCTAGGGTAAAACAAGTAAGAGTGAAAACTGAAAATAAACTAGTGCACAGAAAGTGAACAAGTAATGAAAATAATCTAGTTACCATGGGTGATCCTAAAAATTCCTGGAATACCTCGTGACGTACTCAGTTTCAGAACCACCTACTGGCATATGATGAAGCTCCAAAGTCTATAACCATCTGGTCACCCTATAACTGACCAATCCAGTGGCAAATCCCCCCTGGCCTAAAAAAAATCCATGGGGTTCCATCCCGTCTAATTGGGGTTGATCAGAAACCATCACTCGATCATAAAAAATATGCCTAGGAACTCATGGTGGCTCTAATAATACTAGGTAAGTAGGAAGTAACTCGCATGCGTGACTCATCTCACCGCACTTGCCTTCCCCAAACACAGACGCTTCCTACGCATTCACCTATAAAGGGTTACCCTAGACAAGAGCGCCCCCAAATACACATTGAAACATTTCAAATTAACAAAGTGCCAACCAGGCTGTCACACTATTTAACTTTTAAGCCATTTCATAAAATGTTCAGAGCTTCCAATCCCGCATACACATTCGCCAAAATACAACCTTCTTTAGAAGTTATTACAAACACTTCTCGTCAGTAATAAGTTCCAAACATGCCCTTGAGTTCCAAAACATGCACACCCAAACACTTCAGAACAAAACAACGGTCCTTTTCCCTATTTTAAAAATTACGTCAAAACATGCTCTCATGACAAACATGCCAAATCCTGGAGAAATACATTTAGAACCACTTTTTTAAAAACACACAAAATAACCTCCTTCCAATGGGATCTAAGAACCATTTTTAAAATCAAAATCAATCATTCCCCTTATTTGAAATGGCACCAACCCTCATATAAGAAACATCAATCCCTTCACAAAATATCTTAACAAAAACACTATTCCATAACCCCCAAAGTAAACACACTCAAAATCCTATTTCAAAGAAAATGCACAATAAACCCCTTACAATATAATTTTCACAACTTCCACACAATTTGATAAACTGGCTTCACAATTTATAAAATGCTACATAGAATCAACCAGTTTACAAATACTTTTATGAACAAGAAAACAAATTTCTAAAAAAATACCAAGCAGGTTAAACAATGTATAAATAATCTATATAATCAAACCAACCAATTGGTTAAGGATTCTATTACTAGGTTAAATAAGTTACCCAAATCTAAAAAACGCACATATAAATTTTACTAGACAAATTACATCAAAACTATTTCTAAAAAAAACCAATAAATTTGAAAACACTGTAACATATTAACTAATTTCATTTAGAGAATGCTAAATAAGTCAAATATTTAAGTAAAATAAATCAATCATTAAATGGATTTAATCAGAAAGGAAAACATGGGTTCACCTACCTCAAAGAAAGAGCGGGCATGACGAAATATCAATGGAATAAGGAGAAGCACCATGTGGACTGAGAGTACACATAAAACCAAGAGAAAAAAACACAGAATGTAAACCGAATAAAAGGGTTTTCTAAATTTCAAGGAAGAACATAAAACTAGAGGAAGAACACACCAGAAAAGTGGAATCTACATGCCAGAGGGGAGGTAGAGGTGCTACGATCACGCTAGAAGACCTCCAGAAACAACACGCACCAGGGGGATTTGGAGTAGGAGGTCGGAGCAGCGGGTAGATAGAAAATATGTCAAAAAAGGTGTTCAGATCAATGGGTTGTGAGAAGGGGGGTGGCCGGTTGTGCACATAATGGTATTTTATGAAATTTATTATTATTTTATTTAAAGAAGTGTTAAAAGTGTTAAATTCAAAATTTAATAACTAAAACATTTTTAATATTAGGCTATACATAACGTAAATTCGACTATAAATATTCACTAAAAATCTAAACATAATTCCTACATTATGGTATTTTATTTTTTATTTTCATATGTTAAATAATTAAATTTATTTATGAAACAATGATGATTTAGTAATTATCTTATTATTGAAAGACTAAAATAAATTATATTATAAATAATAATATAATTTTTATGTGAGAATTTATATGTATCCCATTAATGTTTTATATTAATATAAAAAGTTAGGGTTGAATAAATAAAAAAATTCAATGTGATAAAGTTGTTATGACATTCTCAAAAAAAAATACTAAATAGAGTCGAAACTGACATAAATGAGTTTTAAAACTAAATACTATACTATTAATTGATATGATATTACTAAAAAACTAAGGTTTTGCCAAAGGACGTATATAATATTATATATGTCATTAATGAGACACTTGGGTTTCTCTTGTAATTTTATTGTATGTTTTTTAACCATGAAATATAAAAATACAAGAGGACATTGTAAAAGTTAAACCCCAAATATAAGGTTAATATGGTGACCTAAACCTGTAAAAACCCAATTTGATGAGATTTTTTAGACTAGAACCCACCTTATACTCGAAAAAAATCTTTTGGGAGCCATTTTAAACTGAATATGATTGTATAATAAAATAATATTTCAATCTATTCCTAAAGTGACCTCACCTCTCTTATAAAATGGTATTACCCCTTCTCTTAACATCACAACTCTAAATCCATTTGGATTGGCCTACCCATGCTAAAATATGCTCCCAACTACCATCAATTTAACCTAGAAGCCTTACTTTGATCATAAATCCAACCTAAAGAGCCGTTTTGACCAAATCAAAAGGAAGCACTCGTAGAAGAGATAATAATATCTTTACCTCTTTCAAAGTTCTTTTCTTCTCCAGTTTCTCTTTCTTTGTTGTTTCCATATCAAAATAATAAATCCATAACTATCTAAATATTGTGACATTATTATATGTATGGTACAACCATATTAATTATTCTATCCATCATATGATTGACAAGCTCACCAAACGTGCATGCGTACAGCTTACCGTCTCCATGTCGTGATGTAGTTTGTAATTGAACACATCATTATTTGGATGGTTATAATAATGAGTATAACTGATGTGAATAAATAATATAATATGTTAATGATTATTTATATATTATGTACCATCCAATTACATATGATTTCACCATCAATAGAATGGAATTTTCGTTCGTACGTACGTATGGATTCCCGTCTCAACGAACATGATGAGATTCATTCCCAATCAAAACCATTCAAGAATAATATTAATTTTATGATTAAAATTAATGATTAGGAACTTAATATAATTGTATATACTAATCAAATACATCCTATCCATAACAGACATGACTTATGTAATAAAACATATAAAGGAACATGAATTAGTTAACACCTGAAATAATGATACAACATAAATATTATTAACAAAGCAATATTTGATGATCATATATGATATCAAATTTTTGTATGTGGTTCTTGTAAAATTTAATAACAATGATTTAACTACTGTAAAATAGGTTAAATTATCCTTAATCAAGTAAAATAACATGGTAAGGGTTAATTCTACAATCTCTTTATTATCTGAGGTTGTTTATATGTGAGTATCTACTGGGACCTCTATATCACACACATCCGTGTTTCATAAAATTGTTTTTCAAAACAATTTTACGATTTCCTATACTATGGTTTAAATTCATTTTTACCCTTGTTTTAATTTTTATAGAATGTTTTTAAATGAATCTTTCGGTAATTTTCCAAACAAGTTCCTTTGCGACATTTTTGACAAAATTAAAGAGAGAATGTTTTTTAACTTATACGGTAGGTGTAGCTGTTTTCTTCCATTATAACACCTTCAAAGATTCCCTTACAAGCATATAAGAATATTTTTCAAATAAATGTTTTCTTTTATAATTATGTGACATTTAAGCAATTTCAAAATAGAAAGACATATTTCTCTCAAATAGTTTTGATTTCATCTCTATCAACATCCTTTGATAGATTTTACACTTGTTTTATGTTGATTTAATTTGATAAAATCATGCACATTTTATTGAAGGTTTTGTGATATGTTTGACTATGGATGTGTTATTTGTATAACATTCATGGTTTATGGTTAATGTATTATCATTTCATATCCTAGTTTTAATATGAATGTTTATGTTATGTTTTAACCTTTTCATATGAGGAATTTATTGGAGTTGGAATGTGATGGGTAGAGCTCGCTATAATTCCTCAATGCATCGGTATGTCTCATAAAGAATAATAGTATCTTGGAACAGGGCCTTGAAAAAATCTTATTTGTAGTCTTAACAGGAGGCCTTGACTAGTTTTTTATGATGTCTGACATTATGCGTTCCATCATAAATTAATTGGATGTTGATATTACGTGTGATTATTGGACTAGTAGAATATCCATGTGAATAAGTAAATGAAATTATTTTATTTATATTTTTCATATTATGATGATTTTTATGTTTAAAAGTCTTGTGTTTTAGTCTTGTACATTGCCTTAAATGTTTATGCTTATTTATGAATGTTTTTTCTATATTGTTATCATTACTGAGTACCTGAGCTCACCCCATTTTATGTTTTATTTTTACCAAGATGTGAAGAGGTATATTACGATTTACCTGTAGGAATAGGATAAGGGATATGAGTTTGTTCAAAGGGGACCCAATTTCATTGATTTTCCATTTCATGATGTAATGTAAAACATAGGTATGTATCTAGTATTTCCAAGGCTACTAATCTAATAAGTATTTTAAGACTTGATCGCGTGTGATCATGCTAATGTTATGTGATAATGCACTGACTCTAGGTAGCTAGGGTTGGGGCATTACATGGACTGTGAATCTAATCTGAAATAGTGTTCATGTATATAAAAATATAAAGATACAATATTAATGTAAATAACCCAATTCCTACATCAAACTCAACTAGAAATGTCTCCTAACATGTATTTATTTATTTATTTCATTTGAGTTTAGTTTTTGTATATATGGAACATGCAGTATTATTGCACTAATAGTATATCATAATTATAATAATATATGAACCACGATGTTATAAGGAATCTTGTAATGACAATGATAATGAAGAAGATCCATTGTAATAATCAATGGATCCTTCAACTCAGGGATAAATCCAACTTAGTAATGACATGAAACCTGACTATATGGGGTCTGAGTGTAATCAAAGGGGAATCAACTAAGGAATTCCAATGTAAATAGTTCAAAAAAAGTTCAAGTATATTGTACAAGGTAAAATGAGCAAAGAATGATTTGGACCAATGGGGTGAATCTGTGGCTCAACATGTCTGAAGATATCAAGATAGATCAAATGAGGGTGTCCAAGGCATCCTAATATTGAGAAGATAATGAAGGTATCCTATGATGTCATGTTAGGAATCCTCTAGTAGATAAGGACTATGTTCCAAGGCAGGTATCTCCCTTGGTCACCATCTCCTTGAATCAGAATGGAATCATAAGAGTGATCAAGGAATTCCCTCGAGAATCTAAGGAATAGCTTAGGCATAATATCTTATATAAATATGAAAAGTTCTATATTAAACAGGAACCTCATAGATATCCCATTATTTAATTGGGTCCATGTAATACTCATGAAATTTAATAATTTATAATTTTTATTCAAAGGACTTTCATACAAGGTGATAAGGATAAATTCTTCTTGAAACCAATTATTTACAATCATTCCATATTCAATTATTATTTTCATTCATTTATATTTTATAGGCATGAAAAAGTAGGATATGGACATGAAATTTTTTATTACATTCATTCCATAATAAATTATTAGGTTCATTCCACTTTGTTTCATAAGCTAGGAAATGGGGGAGAATGAAAAGAAACCAACACCATATAGATAGAAATAATATGGCCATGTGATATATATATATTATAAATATATTTAACATTTTAAAATGTTAAATAATTACTTGGGTGACTTATCTTATATGGGTGAAGTGGAAACTATACATGTGTTTTCTATTTAAAAAACAAGGATCCAATCATTATTTAAGAACACTTACCTTAAAAGGTTCAAGTGATTGCACACCCAAATAGTGGAAACTAAATTCATAACAAACCATTAAAGGTAATAATAAGGGGAAAACCTTCTTGGGATAGAATTTTTTTTAAGCCATAACTTCTAATTTCATGATGATCACATATTGTAATGGATATATAATATAAGAAAAATGATAAAAAGGATGAAATATGAATTAAATATGAAACACCTAATGAAATAAACATGTGTAAAAATGTTGATGTTTATAAAATGGGGAGAATTGAGGGATGGGTCACATACCACTATCCTTAAGCCTATAGAATTTTTCTCATCCAGTATTAGCCCTTTGTTTTTTTTGGATCGAGATAAAATGGATTAAAATATTGTACATTCAGTCTTCCCCCATAATAGAAATCATCTCCGAGATCACATTATATGGGAGGTGAAACAATATTTGAGAAAAACTCTATCTACTAAGCAGGTACCTTAGCCTACCACTC
The DNA here is from genome assembly GCA_963277665.1 of Viscum album. Taxonomy (NCBI): domain Eukaryota; kingdom Viridiplantae; phylum Streptophyta; class Magnoliopsida; order Santalales; family Viscaceae; genus Viscum; species Viscum album. The sequence continues at coordinate 1,764,201,747 of OY728125.1, forward strand.
TCATGACTCGTTCTGTAAATGACCATGCTTCCATATAACATGTAAAAAATTGATAAGCTAGGCTTGGAGAGCTTTCATTCTCTTGTCCATGATGTGTATAAGAGGCTTCCTAAATAAAGATTCAACATCTATCTCAACATCTATGAGATCAAAAGTACTAGTTGATTAATCATAATACTAGTTAAGTTTTGAAACATGGAATACATCAAGCATTGAACATTTCCTCAGAGGTAGTACAACTGGTATGATATCGAATAGAATATATCTAGAATCTAAAATGGACCACCATAATGTGGCGATAACTTCCCTTCACTCTGTACCAATCTATCAACATGCATGGAAGATTATTATAATAAAAATTTATCCCTAACCTAGAACTATATAGGTTTTCAATAATGATTGTCATTATATTTCTATCTAGATTGAGTAGTAGAAAAAAAATTCCAAATCAGCTGAACCTAATATGACGTATCCAACCCCATACAGGGAACTAGTTTCCTTGTCTCTCCTACATCTAACTATCATTGTTGTGAATAGAATGGCATACTATACAAGGACTCATATAGAGCTATTTTAATTGTTACCAGAAAGTTATTTTTATAGGAAAACTCGTAGAAAAAAATATACATTTCCCAAGAACCACCAAAATGAATTACTCATACTTGGATCATGTCCTCTACCACTTGGGTAGTCCATTATAACTGAACATTAATTTGAGTTTGAACAGATGATCTTAAAGTACCTGTGTACCCATAACCTTCCACAACCCCTTCTAGAACTGAGATGTTAAAAGTGCATCCTTATCATACCTAATAGTATGGGGGAATTTTTGTGTCCATTTGATCTCACACATATACTCATCCCATATCATCAACTGATAAAGTCTCCTAGAAGGAAATTAAGTGTTCTACCATTCTCAATCGATCAATGAAAACCCAAACCATGTGGATACAGTGAGGCATCCCTGGTAAGATAATGACAAATAATCCATAACAGTAAATTCCATTTTCTATTTTGGGACATGTAATGAATGTAACATGATAATATGACATTATTTTTATACCTTCACCAATAGAAACGTGGAACACCAAATGATAAAACGTATTACTAGCATTTGATCCCATGCCACCAATATTGGTGTCACAAGCCTCAATACATATTGTTGAGTATAGGATAAATATACAACTGTGAATAATGAGAATATTACATTTTTTCCACTCTAATATATATAACAATTGGGATATGACCTGGAATAAAAAAGATGTCATATCTGTTAAAATTCCATTCTGGAGGTGGGTCCCCAACAAATGTACTCCCTCGAAGAACATATCCTTTAGGTACTGTGAACTACATACTAATAACCATGTCAATGAGTGAATAGGTAACTGAAAAGTATTAGAGATAATACAACTCATGAATCTCATGAAACTAAATATACAACTAAAAAAGGCGGGTTGTCAATTTACACTCATCATTGACTTCATGAATGGCACGTGCCTGAGTTTTCTAACTCAGAACATCATCTACTGCATTTCCCATTACCAGAATTTAGGAAATATCATTGTTGAGTGGATTAGTATATTCAACCATTATTTATTATCTAAGATTCAACATGTAATTTCCCAGTTCCAGAAACCACCCAGAGGCACCCCGTACCCGGTTGGTCACATGGCCACAAGCGCATTTCCATGAATTCCAGAGGTTTCCGACTAGCAGCGAGGGCCTTGGGTGTTATAGTGGGGAAATTATGCCCTAATTTCAAGAGTAAATAGAAGAAGTAAACAAATATATACCAGACCGGAAGCAGTAATAATATCATACAAAAATAAACATCAAAAGAATGATAAAATAAACTGGAGCACATATATAAAATTTTGCATGATACATATGTATAGAAAAGTAGTAAAACAAAGAAAAATGCTGAAATACAATACTAAAACAAGTAAAAAAGAAAAATATTAATCATCTCTACAACATCACAAGCAAAAGCTTGGTCCCGTGCTCTCCAGCTCCACAGCATGTCAAGTACCTGACGTAGAAGGGCACTTTCCCTTTTCAATACCTACAACAATATTATATATTTGGGCCCAAATAGGGTGTGAGACTAAATACCAGTTAGCAAACACCACATGATCTATGACTAATAGTCAATTGGTATATGGTAGGTAAAAGTATAGGAAATAGTAAACAAGAAGTTACTCAACAGTAAACAATCCACAGTTTCAATATTAATAAACAACTAAACAAGAAGATAAATACAAACAGGTAACCCTCTGGGAAGTACTCACATCCCATCCCCTCTAGTCCTACCTATCAAGTATAAGAAACCCTTCTGGGCAGAACACTCAGTCTAACCCCTCTGGTTCAGCTTAAGCATATACTCTCTAAGGAAGCACTCACCGTCAATTCCCCCTATAGTTTTGTATCTTAACAAAAGGTGATAAAGGGAAGCACATACATCACATTCCCATTGTGGACCACGTCAAGGAACTACAGACTCTCTGAGGAAGTACTATATGTTAATTCCCCTTGTGGCCTCGCATCGTAAGTAAAACAGACACTCCGGAGAAGCCCTCAACATACATTCTCCCTATAGTCTATACATGTCACGAACCGAATCTGGTCTCCATCAAACAGGCACCAAACCCGGTCCATGGAAAGCCCTGAAGGGCATTCCCTATCCCCACAGGCTGGCACAAGTTCTTGGTTATCATTCAAATGTACGTGGGAATGATTTACCCAAGTTTGGATTCATAAAATAACCAAATACAAACAATATACCAAATCTGAAAATTTATGCCAAACAGGACTTAATAAAATCCACAACTGAGTATATGGGTTCAATAAAGACAGAAGGTGTCAAAAGGTACATAAAAGTAGCAGCAACCAGTCCACGATACTCCACACGACAAGGGGTCATCACCCACGAGCTGTCTACATAACACCGCACCATGGAAAGAAACTAGCAACCTGAACTGCCATCACCAAAGGCCTTTCCATTGGCTATGTCAAACAATATCAGGTATACATAAAACAAAAATGAGTATTTAAGGTGTGAGACAAAGACCAATAGGATATCACCAAAGGATTTCAAGTGGTAGGAATTATAAAATAAAAAGCATGCAAGAGTTCTAAACAGAAAATGGAATCATTTATTTCTAAAAGTGCTACGTTAAAATGAAAATACCTTCCAATGGGGATATCATTAAAATATGTGTGAATTTGAATAAAACATTTACTATACTGATTTTAACATCCAAAAATACTATAAGGAAAGGATAACTGCCAAAAAAGGCCACGAGCACCAAGCATAGGAACATCCCTATTTCACACAAAATTGGAACTTAAAAATAAAATGCTTTGAAAATGCTACCCAAATCAATTTTTGTAGTCAAAATAATGAAGGAGGAACCTATAGGAAACAGAATTATAGAAAGAAAACTTATTCTGGAAAACCTACATATGGAATCACATAATAAAAGAGTCAAGAACCACAAATCCAAGTGCGGAATTTCAACCGCACCACCACCACACCACAAGAGAGTGTGATTGAACCTAAAATCAGACTATTGAACCAAGAAACACAAAATTAAACCCTAGGTACGAATTCCTAGCTTCTGTAAATTTGGTGATTCAATAAAAAAGGTATAAAGCTTAAGGAAAAGGAAGGAACATAGAAGAATATACACAAACATGAGAAATCAGGACGATTTTAGGAACCAGAGATTTTCATCCATATTTCTTGACTGATACGACCTACAAAGAGGGGGAAAAACATGGGGGTCTGGATAGGTTCAGTGGGATTTGGTGAGAGGTGGAATCAGCGAAAAAAATTACAAAATGAAAAGGTTATTAAACAATAAAAAACAATTTTAAAATAAAAAATGGTCTTAGGGGTTGGCCCAATATTTAATTAGATCACCCAAATCCAAGATGATAATTACTTTTTAAGGGGTCCTAATTGATATTTTGGTCTGAATAGTTCAATGGAGGTCATTTTAGAAGTGGAATGGGTATGAAATGTTGAAAAACTAATAAGTTATTAAAGAAACAAAATTAATTTTTAAAGCTGGAAATAAACTCACCATTTGGCCCAAATCTTGAAAACCCACCATTTACTACAATAATGCATGGGAAACACCCAATAAAATGCAATAAAGGAAAATAAATGAAAATACCTTTACAACAAATCATGCATGTGACAATTCTCCCCGTCATGAACGTCTTTCCGCTTCGAAAAGTCAACCAGATGCTTGATCGGAAAATAGGTTCGGGTATTCTTCCTCAACCCACGACATTCGCTCTCATGCATTGTGTATATCACTACCATGCTTCAAAAAAAACTCAGACTAGAGGAATAGACTCTCCCTGAAGAACTTTTCTTGTAAGTTTACTATTTTCACTGACCTCTCAAAAATAGATAGAGTAGGATCTATATCCAACACCTCCCAATTCAACAAATGGGACGAATTCGGGTTGCATTTCTTTAACTAGATGACGTGGAAAACATCATGGATAGATGTAAACTGAGATGGAAAATCCGACTAGTATTCCACCTTTCCAATATAATCGGTGATCTCAAAAGGTCTAACGTACCACGACGTCAACTTTCATTGTTTCCCCAAGAGGTAGTGACCCAGACGAGGGGCCACGTTCAAGTATACCCGATCACCCACTAAAAACTCTAGGTCTCGATGCCTCTTATCAACATATGATTTGTTGCTACTCTAAGATGTCAATAAATGCTTCCCGATCAGCTTGAACATCTTATATGTCTCTTGCACATGTCTCAGTCCCAACAGTGATGTATCACCTACCTTATCCCACCACAGGGGGGATCAGAAAGGCCAACCATAGAGCACCTCAAAGGGAGCCATTAATATGGAGGATTGATAGTTTTTATTATAAGAAAACTCAACCAACCCCAAATGGATATCCCGTGACCCACCAGAGTCCAAGACACATGCATGAAGCAAGTATTCCAAGATCTGATTTGCCTACTCTGTCTGACCATCTATCTAAGGATGGCACGCTGTGCTTATGTTAATTTGTGACCCCAATGACTTCTTAAGGCCTCCCCAAAACTGAGAGGCGAAGCATGGGTCTATATCTGAGACAACTACTGATGGAACATCATCATGCCTTTACACCTCATGAATATACAATCGTCCCAACTCATCCACATTAGCCGTATCCTTGATAGGAATGAAGTGGGATGATTTGGTTAGTCGATCAATCACCACCCAAATAGAATTCCTACCTCGAGGTGTACGAGGTAATCCAATAATGAAATCCAAGGCAACCTCATCCCACTTCTAGGTAGGAATGGGTAGTTGATGAAGCAAACAAGATGGCTTCTGATGTTCTGCTTTCACCTACTAACAAGTACATCTTCTAGATATAATGTAGGCAATGTCCCGACTCATTCCTGGCCATCAGAACTGTCTACAAACATCATAGTACATCTTGGTGGCCCCGGGGTGGATAACCCACTCTGACAGGTGGCTATCCTACATTACCACCTTCCTCAGAGATATCAGCACCACTGAACGACCCTTGAAACAGAAAATACACTCGGGGGAATAAGACCAATCAGAACACGTCTCCCCACCATGAAGAATCTGTTTCGACCACTAGAAAACTCATCACAGGGAAGCTTCTTCAAAATAAATTCTATAAGTGATTAGGTCAACAAATGCATGCCAATAATGCACCCCCATTGCGCTCCTAGTTCTCCACATGGATCTGAGAAAAGAGTCCTATCAGAGTCCACTCATCACTGGACTTCCCCAAAGCCTTCACTGGTACTCTTCTGCTCAAGGAATCTACTACAACATTACCCTTCCCCGGGGTATAGATAATATCAAAGTCAAACCCCTGCAGGTATTTGATCCATCGATGCTGCCTCAAATTGAGATCTTTCTATGAGTAGATGTATGGAAAACTTTTATGATCAGAGTAGACCACAAACTTCTCCCCAAAAAGATAGTGGCTCCATGCCTTTATTGTATGCATTACTGCCACCATCTCTAAGTCATGGGTTGGATAATTCATTTCATGTGGTTGGAGATAGCGAGAGCCATACGCCCCAACGTGATCATCCTGCATAAGCACACACCGGAGACCCATACCTGAAGCACCACTATACACCACATATCATTTCCCAGACTCCAGTAGGATCAAGACTGTGGAAGTAGTCAAACTCCACTTCAACTCTTTGAAGGACACCTGACATTTTGGGCTCCACACCAACTTCACCCCCTTTCAGGTGTGTGTGTTAATGGGAAAAGCAACCCAAGAGAAATATCAAACAAACTGTATGTAGTAACCTACCAGGTCAAGGAAACTCTTGATCTCAAACACATTCTTCGGTAGCTCCCATGACATAACTTCACTGATCTTATCGGGATCCACCAAAACTCCCTGCTCCATGATCAGATCCCCCAAAAACATCACCTCCTGAATCCAGAAGGTACACTTGGATAGCTTTGCATAAAGGTGGTGATCCAGCAGCGTTCCCAACACAATCTGCAAATGGTGCTCATGCTCCTCCTCAGATCCAAAGTAAACGAGGATGTCATCCACAGACACTATGAATAATAAGTCGAGATACTAGTGGAACACCCTATTCATAAGTGCCATAAAGACTGCTGGAGCATTGGTCAATCTGAAGGTCATGACCAAATAATCATAGTGGTCGTACCGACTTCGGAAGGCAATCTTCAGGATATCTTCCACTTTCACCCTAAGTTGGTGATAACCTGAATGCAAGTCTATTTTAGAAAACCACTTTTCCCCCTTTAAATGATCAAATAATTCATCTATTCATGGAAAAGGATATATATTCTTGATGGTTACCTTATTCAGATTCCGGTAATCAATACACAACTGAAGGGAATCCTCAGCCTTCTTTGCAAAAAGAACAGGAGCGACCCATGGAGAGACGCACGGGCGAATGAATCCTTTGGATTCTAAATTGTCTAGCTATATCTTTAATTCACTCAACTTAGTGGGGGACATACTGTATGAGGGAAGAGATATCATCTATGTTCCCAATGCCAAATCAATCGATAACTCCACATCCCGCTATGGGGGAAAGCCTAAAAAATCATCTGGAAATACCTATGGGAACTCATCCACTACATGAGGTAATCCACCCTCATGAGCATGACCATAATCCTTTAGCGTAGGTAATGATAACAACAAGATATTATTCCCTAACTCTAGAAGTGGAGGTGCCACACAAATAGACAGAGGGTCCCATTCTCTATGAAAAACCTGTGGACTGCCATCAGGTACCATGAAACTCACCCGTCACCTATAGCAATCGATGTGCGCCTAAAAATTTACCAACCATTCCATGCAAAGGATTACATAAAAAAGGTCCATATCCAAGACCAAGAGGTCCCACTCCATCTCCACCCATAACATAGAGAGCGCACATGATCGGAACCTGAGACCCTTCTCATTCTTCTTTCCCAGTGGCGTCACCAACTCCATCGTGAAAGATAAAATCACAGTAGGAAAGTTAAGTGTGCTCACAATACGTGTAGATATAAATGAAACTAAAGAATCAATATCAAAAAGAGTATAAAATAAAGAAGATGCAATCAAAACGGTACATTGGACAGTCGATGGCCCAACATATGATCTTGCTGGCGCCTTCTCCATAGCATGAAGATGCCTCATATCTACCTGAGAATGACCAACCGACTGTGGATCTGCCCTAAATTGGCTCTTCCCAAACATGATCTGGCCCTGCTGCCACGACCACCGAACCGAGATCCCCTTGTCCTCGATGTCTTGGACTGCGCTGGCACTCCCCTAAGAGCCACAGATCCTGCCCCACTTTGAAGTGGATGTGCTATCCCGCAAAAGCGTTGCATGTGTCCCATACCTCCACACTGAAAACAGTTCTTCAGATGATGAGGGAATGTTGGACGAATGTGCCGTATCTTCCCACACTGGTGGCAGAAGACAGTCCTTGCATCTGAAGCCAGTGATGAAAACTTCCTGGAAGAGTGGCATAAACTGCCACCTCCCATCTTTCCCTACTCTTTCTGCTTCCTCTTCTTTTCAAAAGAGCTACCATTGCCCATGGAAGATACCACTCCAAATAACCTAGACTTCCCCTTTTGTTCAATCTATACCACGAAAGCATGATCGAACACCTCAAATGAAGTTCCCAACTTGAATAGGAAGACCTGTGAGTAAATTTCTGGTCGTAGCCCCTTCTCAATCTTCTAGGCATTAAAGATATCATTAGAAACAATGTCTGGTGCATACCGCACTAGTTTAAAAAAATGGTTAGCATAATACATTACAGAAAAATCTCCCTAGGAAAGATCGAGGAACTCTTAAGATCTGGAATATGATAGAACCTATAGACAATACTGCTCGTTAAAGATGGCCTTAAAATCTCTCCAGCTCATACTTTCATGCTTCCCAGATTGAATTAATGATTCCCACCACCTACAGCTAGGACCCTCTAGCTGAAAAGAGTCACATTTCACCTGGACATCGTCAGGTGTGTCCAGGAACTCAAACATACGCTTTATCTTCTTGAGCCACTCCTCTGCCTCTTGAGGTTCCACGCTACCTCGAAAACAAGGAGGTTTATTTTTCAGGAACTTCTAGGCCTTATCCTTATTAGGCCCAAACTCATATTATATGGCTGGATTATGAGCCAGAACCACTCACTGTTGTAGATCCTGGACAACTCAGACCACAGCTTCTATCATCCTTTGATCTAGTGGTGTAGGAGAACTCTCTCCGACTTCCTCCCGTGGGTGTGTGGGAGCTTTTCGGAGAGGCATGTTGCTAGAAAGACAACGGTCACAAGGGAAAAACAATCAGTAAAAATGTTCTGAAATTTCTAGAATAACATCAGATATAAAGAATCCAAACAAACTACAATAGTAAAATAAATAACTACATCACCACACTCAATGTCCACGTGTAGTCTGAAACCCACATGTCTCACCAGGAAGAGAAGATAAACGAACAATTCAGACATCCCAAGATGACTCGCAGTCTGTCACGAAGGGTATGGGCCAGACACCCTACTCATGACCAATTCTCTCAAAACTGACAGTCTTATCTCCTGTCTTGCCTGACTCATCCCAAAATAATAATATAACTCAAAAAAGTTAACCTTCTCTGATACCATTGTGTAACGAACCAAATATGGTCTCCATTAAACCAACACCAAACCCAACACATGGAAAGTCCCTAAGGGTGTTCCCTATCCCCACGGGCTGGAAAATGTTCATGGGTATCATAAAAATGTATTTGGGAAAGATTTACAAGAGTTTGGATTCATAAAATAACCAAAAACAAACAGTATACCAAATCTGAAATATTATGCCAAACAAGCCTTAATAAAATCTAGAATTGGGTATATGGGTTTAAACAAGACCCAAGAAGTCCAAATGTACATAAAAGTGGCGGTAAACAGCCCATGAGACTCCACAAGAAAAAGGGTCATCACCCACGAGCTGTATCCACAACGTCACACCATGGAAAGAAACTAGCAACCTGAACATCCATCACCCACGACCTTGCCTTTTCCTGTGTTGTAGAGACCCAAAGCTTGACTTACATGGACATTACATTACTTTTGCAGAATACTTAGTACATAACAAAAACACACACACAAGGATCGTAATAGTTTAGTGTCTTTGGAAACTCGGAACGTAATCTTCTAATCGTGGTGAAAGATCTTCAATATCTCCCATAAAGATCTTCCTTTTTATTACCTAAAACCTTTCTTGATATCCTGGGGAAAAGAAAACATAAAAGGGTGGGCTCAAATGCTCAGTAAGGGTAAACAAAAGAAAATCAATCACATCATATTCATGAGAACATAACTTTTGGAAATCTTAACCTGCAAAAGAGAGCATAATTTCATAACATGGGATAAATCATAGTAGTGAAATGAAATCCCAATAAGCATAACATAAAACATGAAACTTTGTGTCATACACACATAATCATAGAGAATCATTTCTTGTTAGTCATGACTCATTGCCAAGACTATCTTAGTGGACAAAGTCCCTTTCTGAATCGAGTAACCCTCGTTCCAGTCCTGTTTCACTGAACCGGTATAACCTACCATTCCAGCCATGTCTATCTCATGAGATATAAAATCTTTACCCAATGCATTGGAGGGAGATATAGGTCCCACCCATCTTATAATGAATCCTTTATTATGTGTGCCACATAATCATAAAACATACATCATCGCATAACACATGTAACAAAAATGGGATTCTGGAAACATCATGACATCATAAATCAATTCATATAAGATAATGGAATTCATAAAAATAATTCCCTCACAACATGATCAAATAAATGTAATAATAGGGATAAAAACAGAACCCTTTATTATCCTAGATGGAAAATAATTTTGATAAAACACTTAAACTTCATTCTTGAGGAAAATATCCTTTCTTTTTCAAAAACATTTTTCCTTTCATAACATGTCATACAACTTTAAAATAAAAGAAGCTGATTAAAAATAAATTTGAAAACTTGTAAAGGAAGCTTCTTGAAAATAATGTTTTAAAAATCCATTCAAGCCATATAACTTAAAAAAACCATTCTTCGTACTTTTGTCAGAAAAGTCAAAAAGTACCTCGTACGAAAAACGACAAAAGATTCCTTTCATATCTTTTACAAAAAAAAAACTCATCGAAGGGTAAAATGGATTTAAAAAATTGTAGGTGGATGGAAATAATATTACATATTAATGAAACATGGACGTGGATGATAAAATACACCCCAGTAAATACTTACGAATAAACAATCTCGGATAAAAATGAGATTGTGATATTTCCCTTACCTTATGTCCGACTTGCTTTGTAAGTGTCCGAACCTCATGTATAATGATTTAAATCATGTTATTGACTTATTCCAGAATCATATTCATTGTTATGATATCATATATGGTTCACTTATGACATTATATTACCCGTTCTTTTGTAAATTCCATGTTAAAGAATCATTTTGGGTAAAATCGTTTCATTTATCATAGGTGTTTTGACTTGTTGTTCTTGACATCATTATTACTTATATCATGATTTACTTACTTCCAGAATATAAAATATGATTTATATATCATATATATTCAGTATATATATATATAATAGATAGATAAATAAAATGAAAAACACCGTTCATGGAGACGGTAGTCCGTACGTACGCATGAACGCTGTTTTACTTTCCTTATTGTCTTGAAATGGATGTAAGTAGATGACATACATATATATATATATACATTAATCCAGTAGCTTTATAATGTCATATATTTCATTATTATTTCTTATATATACTTTATAATCATTCTTAAATGGTTAACATGGAGAATGAATCTCATCGCGTCGTGGAGACGGTAGTCCATACGTACGCACGAGCGATGATATCATTTCCATAAATATTGAACTGAATTGAAGTGTATTATACAATATATCAGAATCAATATGATGTTGTAATAACTATGTATAGTTATTCTTTACACCATTATACCCATCCATGTAAGGTGGTGGTGGAAAATAGATTACACCACGGCGTGGAGACGGTATTCCGTACGTACGCACGCGCGGTGATTTCTTTTTCCGTAGGATGGATAGATAGTGAAATAGGGTTGTTTCATACATATAATAACATATCATTATATGAGTGATACTGATGTTATTACTTCATAATGAAACAACCTAAGAAGAAGAAGTGGAAGAAGAAATAAAGATGAAAGAATTGGTAACGGTAATTACCTCTTCTTTGAAGCGCCTCTTTGAGACCTCCTCTTAGGGCACTAAAATTGGTCTTTGAGGAAGACCAGAACCTCTAGGATGTTTCTAGGGAAGTGGAGAAGAGATTTTGACAGGGGTTGTCAGAGCTTGAGTGCTCAAATTGGTGTGAGGAGGAGGGGGAGGAGGTGTCCTTTTATAAGGGAGGAGAGGGGCACCTTAGGAATACCTCAAAATATTATTTTATATTAATGTCAAAATCGGTTTATAATGATTCCAAATGATCTTATTTCGAAACTAAAGTGGGGATGGGTCGAAATCCTATCAACCAATAGGATTTAGACAAGTTTAGGTTATTATTTTAACCTTATAAATTAGATTTAACTCTAAGTTAAATAATTTAACTTTTACCGTGTCTTTTTGTTTTCTTTCACTATATGGTTAATACACATACTATAACATGCCAAACGAACCCCAAATTGTATATTATTAATAAATATATCCTTATATAAGTCATTTGGCCGAACCTTAGATTTTTAGGAATAAAATAACAATTAATAATATAATATTTGATTTAAAAACTATTTTGTGTCAATTTTGACACTATTTGATATATGAATTTTTTGAAAGTCATAACAGAATTATATGTTCGAACCAAGTTGATTAAATCAACACTAATACATCATAGTAACCTAGAAAATTAGATTAATTCATAAAAAGTCTTAAATTACATTTATTTGAGCATTTATGACATCAATTATGTTAATATTTCTTTAAAAGGGTAATTACTGCATCATCGTTGTGTCAAAAATTAATTAATTTATTTAAAGTCTAAAAATTATAAATAAAATATCATTATGTAGGAAATCTTTTTAGATTTCTAATGAATATTTATAGTCGAATTTATCTTATGTATAACCCCATATTAAAAATGTTTTAGTAAATAAATTTTTATTTTAACTCTTTTAACTCTTCTTTGAATTAAATAATAATAAATGTCTTAATCTAATCCAAGTGGGCATAAATGGTCATATTATATTCATAAGGTTGTTTTTGGCCGAATTACACTTATACAATAGAATTTGGACATGTGTTAGGGTAATAGTAATATCATATTTACCCTTAGTTACCCTATTTACTATTAACCGTGGTAAAAAAAGTAAAAAATTACTATTCACCAAAAATTATTTTCATCTCATTGAACCACATTTTAGTCCTTGATATTAACTGTGTCTGTCGCATTTTCGAAATTCCATTCACAGAAGTGGTAAAATTAAGTTTTATGCAAAATTCAGTTTTTAACCTACCACTTAGTAGTTTCACTATTCATCAAATATTGATGTTTTTCAGAACAATGCCAAAATTTCATCCTAAGCTATATTTCATATTCCGAATTCAAAAATGAAGTCTATTTTACCATATTCATAACATAGATGTTGCATTAATTAATTTTATAATTAAATCCCGCTGTTAAAACAAATAGCGTGTTTTTAAGAAACAATACCTATCAAAAGATTGACACTTGTTTATGTCTGGTTTAAATGTGAAATTACATCCAATGCCCAACATTGTATTAAATTGTAAAAATATATTCTAAATATATTTTAAAACCACTCAAATTAATGTTTTATCACTATTAATTATTTCGATTAAAAAAAGTTGTTTTTAATTATAATGTAGTAATTTTCACTATTCATTAGAATATGAAAGTTATCTGAAAAGTACCAAAATTTCACCTTAGGCTAAATTCGATACTCCGAATCCAAAAATGAAGTTCATTTTGAAAAATAATATTTAAAGAATTTCAAAAAGTGGTTATTACTATTCATAACGACTAGTTTTAATAATATTTTAATAGAATATCGTTGTTTAGTGAAACTCAGTATTGCGTACTATACACGCTATCGAGGAAGGTTGTGATTGCGTGTAATGCAAGGCAAGTCAAGGATGCATGTTGTGCAAGCTCCTTTTGGTGTAGCGTACAACACAAGACATTAGTGAAATAAAAAGAATATTTTTCATAAAATCTCGGGCTGTTACATTCTACCCCCCTTAAAATGAATTTCTCTCTCGAAATTCGTCAGGGTTATAAATGGTTTACTATTATAAAGTTTCTTTAATAGAATCCCACATCGTAAAAAGGAATACCAAAACATGGCTTTAAAAACTAAAGTATGAAATGTAACGATTACCCAAATAAACTAATCGTTGGGTTTCCACATAGGTAAAAATATGGATATGGAAGAGAAATCTAACCATCATGTTCTGATGGAGAGTGGTAGAGAACATGGCTATGGAAAAGCCAGTAATCACAAATCTATAGATTTGTGATGATATAAGGTACCATCTGATTCATCAGGTATAAGATCACTAGGAAAAAATTTTTGGTTTTCAAGATCATTTCCCTAAAGTTGAAAATTTGAATTAGAATAAATACTTAATTTATTTTGGTACAATCTCACTGTTGTTCGTGTCTTGAACAATTTCCACTTCATCTCTTAAATAAATGAAGTTGAATTTGTTATTCGTGAAGTGTTAGCAGATTATGTGATAGAACGACGAGTCATTCCATCTGTCTCAAACAAAATGTTAGCAAAAATTATATGCATAAGTCGATCTATAGTGAGATTAATCATATATGGTTCCTAAAATGGACTTATACTTCATATATCATACTGCTTAATATAATAAAACTAGTTTCTACTAAACAGGGACTTCCTGTAGGCCAGTGGTTGGCGATAAAGGCCAGTCGCACTTCGGTTGTCGGTTCGATTCCCACAGCCTTGTCCGAAGCGATGGTATGTCGCCCGTCCTGTAGGTTGTCCTTTTTCTAAAACTATATTACTATAACATCCCATAAATAATATCGAAAAAACTTCTATCCTTAAACAATACTAACTTATGTCCAACATAATCCATTCCAATCTTTAGTCCTATCCATAATACTGTAGTCCATTCTCATAACATAGTGAAAATGAATAACAGAGATTTAATACCATCGTTGATCCCCATATATCATAAGATATATCTTGTTGGACACATTCCAAACATTCAAAGGCCTTAATCTTGTACTCTCTTGAATACCCATTGAACCTTAGTGAAAACTTGAATACAGTTAAAAGTTAACACTTTCCATATACCAAAATCCTCAAAATTCTATATACTCAAACCATGATATCACTTAGTCATTATATCAATCATGAGCTCATGAATACTGTTAAACATTTCATTTTCTCGTTTTCCCTTCATTATGCGCATAATATCTCAATCACTTTGAATACCACATTAGACCAATACATAAATATTACAATATTCCATGATACAACATTATTTTGGAATCCCATTACATAAAAACTTAATCATTCCACCACATCGTTGTCATATTCAACATTTCCAATAGTGATCGCATGTGACTTCCCTTTGTCCTTTTCCTTAAGCGGTTGCTCATGTCGATCATCACTAACCCTTGGATTAGGGCATTTATTGGCATAATGTCCCATCTCCTTGCACTTGAAGAATTGAAGTGTTGGTTGTGCGTTCCCTGCAGTGTTTGCTTTATTCGCTTCATTGGAATCGCTTTTTCCATTACTTCGACACTCAGCTGCTCGATGACCTTCTTTTCCACACTTAAAACATTTTCTAGTCCCTTTAAGACAATCTCCACCATGCTTCTTTCCACACTTTGTGCATAAGGAAACATTCATCTTCTTTTCACCATTATTCTGAGATTTCTCCTTGAACTCCATCTTTCGTTTCTTGTCAAAACCATGAGATGGATATGTAACACCAACTTCCATTTCTACCTTGATAGTACAACGCACAATTTCTTCATAGCTACTGAAGTCTCTTATAGCTAATGCCCTTCGAAGACTTGGTTTTAAGCCACTAAAAAATTGATTAACTTTACCTTCAGGTTGGATGATAATGCCAGATGCATACCTTGCAAGTCTTGTAAAATTCGCTTCGTATATACCAACAGATTCATCATCCTTTTGCTTTAGTTCCAGAAACTCCTTCTCCATCTTCGTTTGAAGAATACGAGGGAAGTACTTACTAAAAAACAAGTTCTTGAACTCGTCCCATTCCATGGAATCAATTTCATCTCTTTGCCTCGTATTCTTGATAAGATTCCACCATTGATCAGCTTCACCTTCCAAACGATATACTGCTAAGATGACTTTATCATGTTCAGAACATTGAAGAACTGAAAATATATTTTCAGTAGTACTAATCCATTGTTCAGCAACTAATGGATCAGTAGACCCACTGAAAGAAGGCGGACGCTGCCTCATGAAGGATTCAACAGAATGTTGCTCCTTCCTTTGCTCTTTTGGAAGTCCTGCATGATTCATAGCTTGAGAAAGTTGTGTGAGCATGGCTACAAGATTTTGCATTCCAGCTCCCATATCGTTTGGTTGCTCAGGGGGACAATCATTGCATTGTCCATTGCATTGATCAACACGGTTCCTTCGGGTTCCAGCCATCGTCTAAAACCGCAAAAGAATAGTGTGAGAGGCAAAAATCATGCTAGGGAAAACAACATAATGAAGGGGTAGTACCCTCAATATCTAACATCTTAGGTTAAATTCTAAGATCGTTAGAGCAATTCTAGGACTATAACCTATACGTTTACTTATCCTTAGAGACATCCCTAGACATACCTTAGAAATATCTCTAGGGATCTCACTAACGTTTTCGCATCCAAGTTTCCAAAGGTTGAATAAACCTTTCCTCTGATACCAACTGTAGAGACCCAAAGCTTGACGTACATGGACATTACATTAATTTTGCAGAATACTTAGTACATAACAAAAACACACACACAAGGATCGTAATACTTTAGTGTCTTTGGAAACTCGGAACGTAATCTTCTAATCGTGGTGAAAGATCTTCAATATCTCCCATAAAGATCTTCCTTTTTATTACCTAAAACCTTTCTTGATATCCTGGGGAAAAGAAAACATAATAGGGTGAGCTCAAATGCTCAGTAAGGGTAAACAAAAGAAAATCAATCACCTCATATTCATGAGAACATAACTTTTGGAAATCTTAACCTGCAAAAGAGAGCATAATTTCATAACATGGGATAAATCATAGTAGTGAAATGAAATCCCAATAAGCATAACTTAAAACATGAAACTTTGTGGCATACACACATAATCATAGAGAATCATTTCTTGTTAGTCATGACTCATTGCCAAGACTATCTTAGTGGACAAAGTCCCTTTCTGAATCGAGTAACCCTCGTTCCAGTCCTGTTTCACTGAACCGGTATAACCTACCATTCAAGCCATGTCTATCTCATGAGATATAAAATCTTTACCCAATGCATTGGAGGGAGATATAGGTCCCACCAATCTTATAATGAATCCTTTCTTATGTGTGCCACATAATCATAAAACATACATCATCGCATAACACATGTAACAAAAATGGGATTCTGGAAACATCATGACATCATAAATCAATTCATATAAGATAATGGAATTCATAAAAATAATTCCATCACAAAATGATCAAATCAATGTAATAATAGGGATAAAAACATATCCCTTTATTATCTTAGATGGAAAATAATTTTGATTAAACACTTAAACTTCATTCTTGAGGAAAATATCCTTTCTTCTTCAAAAACATTTTTCCTTTCATAACATGTCATACAACTTTAAAATAAAAGAAGGGGATTAAAAATAAACTTGAAAACTTGTAAAGGAAGCTTCTTGGAAATAATGTTTTAAAAATCCATTCAAGCCATATAACTTAAAAAAAACATTCTTCGTACTTTTGTCGGAAAAGTCAAAAAGTACCTCGTACGAAAAAAGACAAAAGATTCTTTCATATCTTTTACAAAAAAAAACTCATCGAAGGGTAAAATGGATTTAAACAATTGTAGGTGGATGGAAATAATATTACATATTGATGAAACATGGACTTGGATGATAAAATACACCCCAGTAAATACTTACGAATAAACAATCTCGGATAAAAATGAGATTGTGATATTTACCTTACCTTATGTCCGACTTGCTTTGTAAGTGTCCGAACCTCCTATATAATGATTTAAATCATGTTATTGACTTATTCAAGAATCATATTCATTGTTATGATATCATATATGGTTCACTTAGGACATTATATTACCCGTTCTTTTGTAAATTCCATGTTAAAGAAGCATTTTGGGTAAAATCGTTTCATTTATCGTAGGTGTTTTAACTTGTTGTTCTTGACATCATTATTACTTATATCATGATTTACTTACTTCCAGAATATAAAATATGATTTATATATCATATATATTCAGTATATATATATATAATAGATAGATAAATAAAATGAAAAACACTGTTCATGGAGACGGTAGTCCGTACGTACGCATGAACGCTGTTTTACTTTCCTTATTGTCTTGAAATGGAAGTAAGTAGATGACATACATATATATATATATATACATAAATCTAGTAGCTTTATAATGTCATATATTTCATTATTATTTCTTATATATACTTTATAATCATTCTTAAATGGTTAACATGGAGAATGAATCTCATCGCGTCGTGGAGACGGTAGTCCGTACGTACGCACGAGCGATGATATCATTTCCATAAATATTGAACTGAATTGAAGTGGATTATACAATATATCAGAATCAATATGATGTTGTAATAACTATGTATAGTTATTCTTTACACCATTATACCCATCCATGTAACGTGGTGGTGGAAAATAGATTACACCACGGCGTGGAGACGGTATTCTGTACGTACGCACGCGCGGTGATTTCTTTTTCCGTAGGATGGATAGATAGTGAAATATTGTTGTTTCATACTTATAATAACATATCAGTATATGAGTGATACTGATGTTATTACTTCATAATGAAACAACCTAAGAAGAAGAAGTGGAAGAAGAAATAAAGATGAAAGAATTGGTAACGGTAATTACCTCTTCTTTGAAGCGCCTCTTTGAGACCTCCTCTTAGGGCACTAAAATTGGTCTTTGAGGAAGACCAGAACCTCTAGGATGTTTCTAGGGAAGTGGAGAAGATATTTCGGCAGGGGTTGGCCGAGCTTGAGTGCTCAAATTGGTGTGAGGAGGAGGGGGAGGAGGTGTCCTTTTATAAGGGAGGAGAGGGGCACCTTAGGAATACCTCAAAATATTATTTTATATTAATGTCAAAATCGGTTTATAATGATTCCAAATGGTCTTATTTCTATGCTAAAGTGGGGATGGGTCGAACTCCTATCAACCAATAGGATTTAGACAAGTTTAGGTCATTATTTTAACCTTATAAATTAGATTTAACTCTAAGTTAAATAATTTAACTTTTACTGTGTCTTTTTGTTTTCTTTCACTATATGGTTAATACACATACTATAACATGCCAAACGAACCCCAAATTGTATATTATTAATAAATATATCCTTATCTAAGTCATTTGGCCGAGCCTTAGATTTTTAGGAATAAAATAACAATTAATAATATATTATTTGATTTAAAAACTCTTTTGTGTCAATTTTGACACTATTTGATATATGAATTTTTTGAAAGTCATTACAGAATTATATGTTCGAACCAAGTTGATTAAATCAACACTAATACATCATAGTAACCTAGAACATTAGTTTAATTCATAAAAAGTCTTAAATTACATTCATTTGAGCATTTATGACATCAATTATGTTAATATTTCTTTAAAAGTGTAATTACTGCATCATCGTTGTGTCAAAAATTAATTAATTTATTTAAAGTCTAAAAATTATAAATGAAATATCATTATGTAGGAAATCTTTTTAGCTTTCTAAGAAATATTTATAGTCGAATTTATCTTATGTATAACCCCATATTAAAAATGGTTTAGTAAATAAAGTTTGATTTTAACTCTTTTAACTCTTCTTTGAATTAAATAATAATAAATGTCCTAATCTAATCCAAGTGGGCCTAAATGGTCATATTATATTCATAAGGTTGTTTTTGGCCGAATTACACTTATACAATAGAATTTGGACATGTGTTAGGGTAATAGTAATATCATATTTACCCTTAGTTACCCTATTTACTATTAACCGTGGTAAAAAAAAGTAAAAAGTTACTATTCACCAAAAATTATTTTCACCTCATTGAACCACATTTTAGTCCTTGATATTAACCGTGTCTGTCGGATTTTCGAAATTCCATTCACAGAAGTGGTAAAATTAAGTTTTATGCAAAATTCAGTTTTTAACCTACCACTTAGTAGTTTCACTATTCATCAAATATTGATGTTTTTCAGAACAATGCCAAAATTTCATCCTAAGCTATATTTCATATTCCGAATTCAAAAATGAATTCTATTTTACCATATTCATAACATAGATGTTGCATTAATTAATTTTATAATTAAATCCCGCTGTTAAAACAAATAGCGTGTTTTTAAGAAACAATATCTATCAAAAGATTGACACTTGTTTATGTCTGGTTTAAATGTGAAATTACATCCAATGACCAACATTGTATTAAATTGTAAAAATATATTCTAAATATATTTTAAAACCACTCAAATTAATGTTTTATCACTATTAATTATTTCGATTAAAAAAAGTTGTTTTTAATTATAATGTAGTAATTTTCACTATTCATCAGAATATGAAAGTTATCTGAAAAGTACCAAAATTTCACCTCAGGCTAAATTCGATACTCCGAATCCAAAAATGAAGTTCATTTTGAAAAATAAGATTTACAGAATTTCAAAAAGTGGTTATTACAATTCATAACGACTAGTTTTAATAATATTTTAATAGAATATCGTTGTTTAGTGAAACTCAGTATTGCGTACTATACACGCTATCGAGAAAGGTTGTGATTGCGTGTAATGCAAGGCAAGTCAAGGATGCGTGTTGTGCAAGCTCCTTTTGGTGTAGCGTACAACACAAGACATTAGTGAAATAAAAAGAATATTTTTCATAAAATCTCGGGCTGTTACATGTGTCAAACATGATCATGTATACTTACAACCAAAAGTGTAAGTAGGGTGTGAGACTAATCCCAATAGGATATCCCCCAAGTATTCCATGTTATAGACATTATAAAATAAAAATATTTAAAGAGTTATAAACAGAAAATGGTAGCATTTAATTATAAAAGTGGAACTTTGAAATGAAAATACATTTCAATGGGGATAACATTAAAGAATGAGTGGTCCTTAATAAAACATGTAAGATATTTATTTTCAAATCAAAAAATAACATAAGGAAATTATAACTTCCAAAAAAGGCCATGGGCACCAAGCATGGGAATACACCTATTTCACACAAAATTGGCACTTAAAAATAATCATCTTTGAAAATGCTACCCAAATCAATTTTCGTAGTCAAAATAATGAAGGAGGAACCTAGAGTAAACATAAAATATATCAATACAAATTATTCTATAATACCTACATATGGAATCACCTACCAAAAGAGTCAAGAACTGCAAATCCTAGTGCAGAACTTCAACTACACCAGCACCGCACGACAAGGGTGTGAGATCGATCCTGAAACCAGAATATTGGATCAAGAAACTAAAAATTAAACCCTATGTACGAATCCCTAGCTTCTGTACATTTGGGGATTCAAGAAAAAAGGATATATCTTAAGTAAAAGGATGTAACTAAGAAGGATAGACACTTACTTGAGAAATCTAGATGATTTTAAAAACCTGAGAAGTTCGGCCCTAATTCTCGACTGATACGATCTCTAAAGAGTGGAAAACTATGCAGGGGGTGCGGATAGGTTCAGTGGGATCATTTTATAGGTAGAATCAATGAAAAAAATAAAAAATGAAAAGTTATGAAAGAATAAAAAAACATTAAAACAGAAAATGGGCTTACGGGTTGGCCCAATACTTAATTAGATCACCCAAATCCAATATAATAATGAATTTTTTAGGGGTCCAAATTGCTATAGTGGTTTGAATATATCAATGGAGGTCATTTATGAAGTAAAATAAGTGAAAAGGTTGAAAAATGAAGAAGTTATTAAAGAAACAAAATTTATTTTTAAAGCTGGAAATAAACTCATGGTTTTGCCCAAATCGTGAAAACCCACCATTTACTCCAAAAATGCATGGGAAACCCCGAATACAAAGAAATAATGGAAAAAATGAAAATAACATTAAAATAAATCATGCTTGTGACAATACACAAGGTTCTCAAGGCCCTGTGTAAGTAAATCAAATGTAGCAGTGCGTATCAGCCAAGGATAACCGCAATAACTACTTGGATATCATTCTACAACATAACAAAATAACAGAACAATAGTCACACCATCTTACAATACAATGCATGTGAATGTAAGCAGTAGACTAACAGTAAAGCTAGACCCAAAGTTCAAAATAGAAAAACTTTCATGGAAAACACATCCAAAGTACAACAAGTCACCATATTCACAATCAATTATCATCTAATCAAGCATACAAGAATAGTAGGCAAACAATAGGGATAAAACAGAAAACGTGCAATACAGCATTCATGGGTATTGGGGGAAGTTGCACATAAATCACAAAGACCTTCTTTATAAAGGTAAAAACTACCTACTTTGACGTTAAGAGATTTTTATATGTGAAACTCTAGGATTGAATCACCTCAGAACACCAATGATCTATAAAAATGTCTTCAACATTCAACAGAGAATAACTTGAGAAAGAAGAGGAATCATTGAACGAGGATCAAGTATAAGAGAGAGCTTACCGAGGCGATCCTAATGAAATCGACGACTGTCGAATCAGAGATGGGATGGAGGTTTGGGGGCTCAGAGAAGGATCATGGTCATATGGCTTCTCTCGGACGAAGAAAACCTAGAAGAAGACGGTTTTGGGGATTAGACGCCATCCCGGTGTGTTTAATGAAAAAAAATGAAGTACACAACATGCACTGTTGAAGTAAATGTTGTGTACTCACCATTTCTATACTCTTTTTTAGGCAGCCTCCAAGTCACCCCCACATGGCCATGTTCATGGCCGCTAGACGTCCTACACATGACTACCTATGGTAACTGAGTACACGACGTGCACTCATAAAGTATAGGGCGGGTACTTGGAAAATTTCCAAAATTTCCTCTTTTTCTCAAAAATGACCAAAAAAGAAAAACATACCAAAAAAGAAGGTCTAGGTTCTTACACAATACATGATGATTGATCAAATATTTTAGGAACATGTTGTCCATATACACCAAAAATAACTCACCCATTAGATATTGTCTCCAGTTGTGTAAGGCATGGACAAAAACTGCAAGATCAAGGTCATAATTTTTGGAGTTGTGCTCGGGATATCTCAGATATCATGAATCGTAAACAACTACTATATCCTCTTGCATCAGTATAACACGAAAAATATTGTCAAATGCATCATAGAACACTATATTTCATCTTCCAAGATTTTGCAGAATCAAAATCAGTGCTAAAACAGTCGTTACTTTTAGATTCTGAAAGTATTCGTCACATGCATCAAACCATAGGATCATAAAAACCTTCATTTAATTACTACTAAGGTGTGAAGAATTCCATGAGAAGTCCTATATGAAATGACTTTAATTTCTATCCATATGCAAGAATATTCTTATATAAAACACATAATTGGGAGGATTCTGATAAACCCTAACACACTACTGCTTTAGGTCAATAAATTCTTATGATTCTGAGATAATATAACCCCTAAAGTGAACATTGTTAATATATAGGTGGAACATAGAAATATTTCCATACATAATATGCACTCTTAGATTAATAAAAATCATCTCACGATGTTTTTCACTATCACTGTGAGTATAAGAATACACAAAAATTATTTCAATAAAAACTGTGAATAGAATCTAGATAGGGATGGAAAGCCTCATTCATCATGTCCATGAAAATGATGAGCCCATTCATAAGACCTAACTATATAAATATGTACTCATACAGACCATACCTACTATGAAAATCTATATTGGGTATCTTTTAATGAGTTACATGCATCTGATGAAAGCTTAATCTCTGGTAGATCATAGAGAATATGCTATCACCTTGGAGGTAGCCAATGAGATCTTCAATTTAATGTAGTAGATAAAAAATATTAAACAACAAGTAGTTCATCCATCTCTAATACATATATATTATAGGGTCTACGTCCTCCTTCTTAGAAAGAATCGTGGGAGAACCCTATGAAGATATACTAGGTCTGATTAAAACCTTGGCATCTAAATCCTCCTACTATCAATTGATCTCATGGAGCTTAGTAGGTTCCATCCTATATAGAGGAACAAACATGAGAGAAGCACCTGGAATGATATCAATCATAAACTATAACTCACTCACACGAGGTAACATAGAAAAATCATTGTGACAGTCATTCAATAAATGATCTACAATGGGATTAATATTTTTTAGATTTAAACCCCAACCCTCTGTGAAGAGACTATAAAGTTGCGCAGACACTCTACAGAGCCCATGATGATATTTTCCATCTCTATGGCCTGTATATTCCACTCACACTTGGGTAGATATCCACTAACCATGGTGCTATCAATTTACAAAGCCATTATATGAAATTAACCACTCCATCATGAGGATGACATCGATGCCCATCATCTCGGGGATGAAGAGGTCCGATAAGAAAGGGTAATTGTATACCATTGGGGGATAGCC
The DNA here is from genome assembly GCA_963277665.1 of Viscum album. Taxonomy (NCBI): domain Eukaryota; kingdom Viridiplantae; phylum Streptophyta; class Magnoliopsida; order Santalales; family Viscaceae; genus Viscum; species Viscum album. The sequence goes on from OY728125.1 coordinate 1,764,226,136, forward strand.
TATGCATTGTCATACTCCCTCTAATTGCACTCCCAATTCTATGTATGAGGCCATCACATAGGATTAATACTGAATTTTCCACTTGAGGCTTTCCAATATCAATATTTTGATAATGGAATTTTAATCGAATGTATCGAATAAGGTTGATAATATTGTAGATGATACAATAATTATACCTCATATAGTCAAACGTCATGCACTCTCATCCTCAAGTATCAACTGTGACATGAAAAAATTACTTGATCTACATCCCTATGCTATAATTGGACAACCCTAAGCAGGTCCTCTATACTATCACCGATAATTTGATGTTTAGATATATGTCGAAGACATCCTCCTTGAAATGTGTAGTTTTTTAGTACTCTAACTCCCAATATATCACGAAAAAAACCTTCCCCAAATGGTGGAGCTAGGGAATATCCTCTTCTACTAGAATTATTTAGATATGTCCTAAAAATACTTAATGATATCCCATATGACTCTAAGAATGACAAAATAATAGGAATTTATCACACTGAGGCATCATATGCCTCAACTGTCCACAAAGACGACATATAAAAGAGCTTCTACTATAGATACAATATACTCCACTACTCTTGGGAGAAACCTCAAAGCTACGCTTCTTGCTACCAAAATAAATACAACCCTACTTCAAAACTGGACCTTTATGCCCAAACTATAACCTTCTTGTAGAATGTGCTTAGTGATTAGATCATGATTGAAAATATCAAAAATGGAAGGTTGGAAAAATAAATTCACTTCACTATGGATGGAATAATTAAGCTCATCATTAAAGCATATATCATCTGATATAACATCACATTCTAGAATTTTCTAAGATAATTGAAACTCTATATAACATGTCTAATAGTTTATAATAGACATAGAAACCTTCTCAAGGTGTATGAACTCTCTGGATCAGTTATATCTCAGCATTTGAGGAATGAATGTTTCATATAAGGTAGTAAAAAATCTGAACATACCATGCAATGATAATGACCAACCTGATAAACATCATCCCACCCACATTTGGAATAATCACACAACATATAGGTTGAAATATTGACCCTATTATTTGGAGGTTTCCTCATATTCTCAGAGATAGGGAGAGTGGCCTATAGAAAAGTATTTAGAACCTATGGTGTTCCATCCCTTAAAAATATAGGAGGATGATGCATCTATAAGTCATGATTCAGATCATCCATATAATGTTATGATCTTGGAGCACCATGCTTGTAATGCATCATACAAAGAAAACTATCATGAAGATGAGATTTAGATCCTAGATCAGGTATAATTTGTGGTGCCATAAGTTTCACTCATGGAAGAAATATTGGTATCCCAAGGACCGTAATCTCTAGAGGGTGGTCATCACCACCTTCTGGGTAGATGACTGGATGGTTTCACATTGGAATTGATGTAAAAATGCCAAGGAAATTCCATACATCAAGACCTAAATTAGATATACACACTAAAAGAAGTGGAATGTAAGAATACGTCCTCACTACCAATGATACTAAACTAACTACTTTCTTAGTCGAAAACGGTATTAGTACATTCTCTAGATTAATTTATAGGTATATTATATGGTTAAGGGTCATTTATACCTTCTTATTCATTTACATGAAACCATTTTATTATTATAAGTCAACATTTACATTTTACATTTCCATTCTTGTATATATATATATTAAAATATTTTATTTAAAATGGATTTCCATTCCTGTTAATAATGGTACATGAAAATTATCACAGAAATCAATACCCATTTAACATCTATTTATCCCATAGAATTTTTTCTCTGAATGTAATGAGTTATTTATAATCCATCAACATGGTAAATTACCCATTTCAATCCATGAGGGCCCATATGCCAAATGAATTTTTCATCCAATCACTCAATCTAATACAAATATCATCCAATGTAAGAATATGTATATATGGGACAAGGGTAAAAACTAGATATTTAAGATACCGCCATTAACCTATATAGGAAAAAATATATTTAAAATGATGTTCACATTTTAAAATAACCAACTCTTACTATGAAAAAAAAATTATAATCAAAACTATATATCAAACAAACAAGGATCACTCAACAATCATAGGCAGCACAAACAATGAAAGCAATAAGATGCACCTATATAGCATGAAATATGAATGGGATATAATTTATATGTTCCTATAATGGTTCATGATTGAAGATTAGTTTCCCTTATCTAATATATTCAAGGATAAAATTCAATCCTCAATCTTAATAAAAATAATAACCATCGCATAACATGTGTGTTACCCAATAGTGAAAATATATCATCAATAATAAGGTAAAATCCCAACAAAAATTCTCATTTATAAAAACACGATATTTAACAAGAATGTGGGTTATATACAAATAATAAAAAACTTTAAACATGTTGAAAGGATTAAAAATATATTTTATATTATCTAAAAATAGTAATTCAACAAATATGCCTCAGGTAAATATTTTTGACGTCCCAAACTTGGTGTTACTCCATGGTTCCCCAAATCTCGTTGGCCACATGACCTCAAGTGTGCCTCCTCGCACACCTGTGGCTATTGACTAGAAGATTAGATCTATTTTGTTTTGGTGGGGATATTATTACATCATTCTAGAGTATATAATAACATAAAATTAATAACAAATAAATAGAGGAAGCATAAGTACATATATTGTCTGATATAAATATTCAGTATAATAACATGACAAGTAACCCATTGTAGCAGGAACATGATAACAATGAGTAACTCGGTGGAAGAAGACTTTAAATTCCATGAAAAACTTTATAATAAAGGTATAGTAATTGAATCATATAAAAAATCTTATGATAATGTGTTTCATGTCCCTAAAAAATTGAAAAATTGTTATACATAGCAGCAGTCAATACATTCTATAAAACATTATATAAAAAATAGAAAATATCAAATCATATTGAGAAATTTTTGATCATAATCTACCAATATACATCTTAATGCATGAAATCAACATTATGTCATCAATGTGGGACACATACCCTTATCAAAACATGTATACATATAATCTCCCCATATAACAATGGTAGTCTGAATAGGATGTGAGTTAAATCTTAGTAAACCACCACTAATGTTTTCTACACCATCAAGATTGTGAATATAAACTAAATTAGTGAGCATGTTTATAAGAATAAAAAGTTGGTATAATAATGTAAATACCCTTGTACCTACTTCCATCGTAGTTAGAAATCTGTTTGAACATATTATAATTTATATTATTTATTTGAGTTCAATATATATAAATAATTCACGTAAGGTATAAAAACAATGAATTATTTTAATAATAATAATAATAATAAATGGTCAAATGTGTATTAAGGAATCATGGATTGATTATAATATCTAATAACACCTATAGTAATAACAAAGGATTCATTGAGCTCAGGGGTTGAGCCAACTCATTAATAACATGAAACATTGATATAAGGGGTATTAGTGTAATCCAATAGGAGTAAATCAAGGAATTAAACTATAAATAGTTCAAACAAAGTCCAAGGATATCTTACAAGGTAAAATGATCTATTCATGTCTAGGACCAATATAAATAATCCATGGTTCCACATGCATGAATACATCAAGATGGATCCAATTAGTGTATCCAAGGAATCCCAATATATAGATAATAGTGAATGGATACTAGAGTTTCATGACTAGAATTCTATAGTACTCAATGACCATGTTCTAATAAGGTTATCTCCCTTTGAAACATGATCCTTGAAAAAGAATTTGATCCTCTCAGTGCTTAGGTAATTCTCTCGAGAATCCAAGGAAAATCATGAGTCTTGACAGTCTTATAAATGTGAAATGGTCCATATGAAATATAAAACATATACATAATTCATTACATAATTAGGGATATGTAATAATCATTCTATTTAATAATTTAGAAGGTTAATTTAAATTCCTTTCATACATTGTGAAATTGAAAGAAAGGGCTTGAAACCATTAATTACTTTCATTGCATATTCTATTATTTGGTTTGTTCTTTTATCTTTCATAGGAATGACAAGGAGGGATAAAGACACACAACCATTTATTAAATTCATTCCATATTCAATTATTAGGTTCAATCCTTTACCATTTTTTATCATGAAAAGGTGGGATTATGAAATGAAAGCATCACTATTTAGTCCTAATTAAATTGGCCTGGGGATATATATAGTTACACTATATGATTGAAATTTAAAGAGGTTTATTAATTAATTGGGCCAATTAAATTAGAAATTTCATGTGGAAACTATAAATTTGAAATAAATTTAGAAATTATGGATCCATTGATTACATAAGAGTACTTACCTCTGAGGGGTCAAGTGATATTACAGCTGAACGCTGGTGTAGATGGTCATAACATACCATTCAAAGACTTAATAAGGTAGAACCATACATTGGGTGGAGACTGTTGAGGTCATAACCCCCAAAATCAAGATGATTTAATATAAGTATGATTCTTGTGTTGTGGAACAATTATTATAGGTATTTCAGTTTAATTAAACAAAAAAATCATGATAAAATTAGAATTGACACAATAAAAATAGTTTATAAAATTTCAAGGCTTGAGGGATGAGTCATAGACATCCAAAAATAATACTATAGTACTCTCCTCATCCTGTATCATCCCATAGTTTTTATTGTATGAAAATAAAATAGAAAGACATATCAGTGCTATGTAAACAGTAAAAATGATCCTGTATAAAAATAGTATCATTTTGAAAAAGGAAAATAGGAACTGAGATAAAGGATTGAATCACATATCTACATGCTTCCAACATGAGAGACAGACTTGTAATCAGATATTGGATAAAAAAGATACAACACATCTAAGGTTTTGGAACAAAATTGGTTTGTTGTGTTAAAGGAAGGGTGGGGTGATGTTATTCCAAGAATAAATAGGTATTATCTATTCATTTACAAACGAATTCAGTAATTTACATGGCATGTAAATGAATTTAAAATCATGTAATTCTTGGGGTATTCCTCCTTAGGAAAAACCCATCACATGATGTGAAAGGTTCTAGACAGACTATTACATGTCATGTAATAGATCTAGGTCGGGAAATCTGATTACACTATGTGTAAATGGCTAGAAACCAATCTACATGTTTCATTCCCCTTCCTTCCAAAAACAACCTAAACATACCACGACCCATAATTAGGCTATATTGCAAAAAAAATAATTTCTAAGGGATGAAAGTGGAAATGAAAAGGATCTATACCAGAAGGGAAAACATGGGTTTTTACTAGACTACACAATTAATGAGGATGTGTCGAGCAAGAGATTTGATACAATTAGCTCCCAGAAGAGTATAAAACATCGATTCGAGATCAAGGAATAAATCTAGTGATCTAAAAAACACTTCCATTCATTTTTGGAATATGGATATTTTTTGGGTGGAACAATTCTCATAGATTGGTCACCTCTTATTTTGAATAATGGTTCAAAAAACATACAAATCCATCAAAAAATCTGATTAGTGGAATAATCTTATAGTTCTGTATGTCCTTTAATTTATCTAATATTATAATTTTCTTACATGTCTAGATGATAAATTTAGATGGAAACAAAGAGTATTTAAATATTTCCCTTCAATGGGTTTCCTTTTTCAATAATTTAATCAAAACATTCAACCAAAATATTAAATAAGTGAAACAATTCTCCTAAATAAACATTTACTCAATTGAAATAAATAATTTTTGTTTGGGAAAGAGGTAACCGGTCTGAAGAAGTATCTACTGTAGAAATAAATTCTCTACTATAATCCTTCTTATAAAATATCTATACATACAATGAGAATTATTTATAAATCATTCTTCCAAATTTTTTCACCCCTGAGCCCAAATAAATATTTTCTAAGGTCCTATATCCTTTGAACAAATACGTATTAATTGTAATTTAGTATAATTATATATATATATATATTTACCCTGGAATCATGTGTCACCAAACTAGTTTGATAAAAACAATCAAAACAATTATTCTTTAGGACTTCCAACTGAGAGTCTGTCAGTACAAAAAATATAGAGGTTTTCTCATTAGAAATTACCACCTATTTTTCCATATAGCTATCTATACACACATATGAGATCTCATGATGCTTCACAAAAAAAATATTATTTCCTCTAGGAATCACTATTGTTCTAAAATTATTCTTCATTTAATTTATATTTGACCCTAAAAATATAAAATTACATTCATTGTTCCCATCATTTCAAAAAAATTATATGATTATTATTCGCTATGGTTTTTTCCCTGATCTGAGTAAAGATTCTATTTTATAAATATGGTATGGAATCTACATGTATCCTATAAAACTGTATATATTAAAACCTTCCATTTAATAAATTGAAATATGAATAAACTATCTTCAAATGACCTCTTATATTTTTGTATCTTATTGGTCTTTATTTGAGTACTTGAAGATATATGTGGAATTGATCTAGATAGAATATAGTGATCATTCACCAGTCCTTTTAGCTCCTCAAAATTAGACTTGAAGATAATATTTAATAGAAAATATGATATCCTATTTTCGAATTCGAACTGGGACATCACAATATCTTCATAGTTTTATTTTCTTTCTAGTAATGGAAATTTATGAATTCTTCTCAATTATTCTACATAATTATAAAAATTAGAGTTATGAATGTTATTTTTCCTTAATGATTACAATTTATACTTTAAGGTTCCCTTTTATTCAAAAACATTAGCTTAATATCCTGTATTAATAGGTTTAAGGTTATCCAACAAATTATATTGATCTTTTTCCATTCCTTTAGTCATTTCTAACTCAGCCATATAAACTGAGAAATATTTCAATTCCTTGAATAGCATTTCAAAGACTCAACTTTTTCATTAGATACCAAATAAATTACAATTTTAATTGGATTATGGTTCTTTAAAAAATCATATTGGAAACCCAAATTTTCTATCAATTTTGAGAAATCATTTTTGGAAACTATGTTATCCTTTACGCATTGCATCTCACATTTTATTGATTTAATATCATCCTTGTGATTTTGATTTTACCCTTAGGAAATTTAATTTAATTGAAATTTTTAATCGGAATTTTTTTACATGGTATTAAAAATATAAGTTATCATAATTATTATTTTCTAATTATAATCCTTCTTAATTATTATAACCAAAATATGATAACTTATCAGAGTTAAATTCTAAAAGAGGTTTGTTAGGTCAAATTTTTCTAAAAGGTGAATTCATATTATCTAAAAAAATGTGATTGATTGTCTTTAATTGAGATATATTTAAATTCTTACTGATTGGATCCATAAAATTATCTATATCCATCCCAAAAATTAAATTTTTATATTTGATTTTAATACTATCTATGACTAAATATGCACAGTGTTTTATTGTTGTTCCTAGTGTCTCTTCAAGAAAAATCTAAATGTGAACACAAACATTAGTATATTAAATTTCTTTTCCGGTTTTAGGTTATTATTATATATCCCTAGTAAGAACCCTCTCAATGGGAGTTTTATCTGGAAGATTTTCTTGACTAACTTTTTACACCATAATCGTGTCAAGGGTGTTTACTTCATCATCACATGCATCATTCATTTCACCTTGCTTATTAAAAGTATACCCATTCTTAGTAAAATACCATTAAAATATAATATTTTTTAGAAAGATATAAAATTTGATGGTAGGACTTTAATTCATGGTCACTTTAGATCCATCCATGTCAAAATCATTTCTTTTTTAGATCAATGTCAAAATAATTCCAAAGGGTAAAACATTATACTCTTCATAGGATTATAATAATGATACATATAGTGAAATATAAACCTATTTTGGATTACGATCACATCTTTGGGAAAAAAATAAAATAGTTTCATGTTTAAAAATATGGATTTCCAAAATTTTTACATTCTCTAGGATATAATGGTCCAAATAAATATTTCGGGGACCCTATTGTCTGGTTCATATCCCTTTAAAGACTTCTTTATTGACTATAAGATGTTAAAATAAGTATTAAATCATAATTAATAGTATTATTTAATCATTTGAGATAAGATACGAGATATATATAAAGCTATATTCATGAGGAATGAGGAAAACATCACACATAACCTCAGAAAATATAGGGAATTCGTTTTCATTAACTTCCATCAATAATAATTCTCCATTATGAGTGAATCATACATTATCATTCCCATAAATTTCAATCGACACATTTTAAAACAATGTTCTAGTGTTTCCCTCATCCAAAATCCAATACTATTGTTAAAAAATAACTCCTTTTATAAATAGATTCATATGATGAAACCAACTATAATCTGTAACTCATCTAGGAAACACTATTCTATATTTATCATTGGCCTTTTATCTATTAGAAATTTTCCAACACATTCATTATCCACCAAAGAATTCACTATTCTAAAGAATGATTGAAGATTTTGAGAGGGAACATGATTTGGGTTTGGATTAGAGTGAATGAGAGAGAGAGAGAATGAAATATGGTTTTAGAAATAGGTTTCTTAATCTAAGAGACAGTTTGACTTACAATGTTCAATGGAAGAAAGAGAATACCATCAAGTCAAATTTTATAATTTTATATATCTAGTTATTTAAATAAAAATAATATGTAATGATATCTGAATGTTCAACATATAAAATAAATATTAAATATAAATACTAAAAGTAGTTTATAGGTAACAAAATAATTCCATAACCAAATGAGAATAAGTTCACATAAAATTGATCATTATTAATTTAATTTTAATAAAATCAAATATATCATCTAATAATATCTTAGTAAATATATTCACATTTTTATTATTATAAAAAATACAATTCAAAAAGTTGTCACCTTTTTATGAGTGATACCTTATGAAATGATTTATCTTATCAATATGTTTTTTTATTAGATTAATTGTTAAATATTTTTTAAATATTCATAGTATATGTATTTTATCTTTTCATTATAACGTCTTATAAATTAATTATGAAATCAATAATGGTTTGTTTCATCAACAATAATTTGGAACAAATTTTTTAGCTACAATATACATAGCTTTAAAAGTTATTAATGTAAACAATTATTGGTTTTTATGAGGCTATAAAGATAAATATTTTCCAAGATTTAGAAGTGATCTTTTGATCTAACAAACAACATATAAATTCAGAATCAGAGCAATAAATTAAATCAATGTTAGTTGTTTTTTTAATGACTAAGGATAATGGAATTATTCCTTTCAAAAATCTTACAATTCCATTGAAAACATTCCAATATGAATATTTTTGGATTGATTTAAATCCAGAATAATATAATACTTAAAAAATAATTTATTTACACTTGTAGTTTGATAAAGTAAGATCCCAATTATTCACATATATAGCTTGTTGTCAACTGGATTCTTGTATTAATTGAAATCATGATTTCGATGAGAAATATTATGAGTTATGTAATGACCCAATTTTTTATCAATGTAAATTCCTTTCATACAAATATTTCGTATAATCACATGAAATCACAACATAATGAATTACTACGTTCTATAAGACCTTTATACATATGTTTGTCACATCTGTGTTTTGAATTTCGAATCTCTGACATACACGGTTGTGATCAGGATGTTTTTTGAAGTCCAATAAGAAAAACACAATTTTTGGTGAACAATAATCTATCCATAATAATAGTAACATACCCTTAAGAATAGTGACATACCCTAATAAATATTAACTTTAATATGATAGTACATAAATAATGTTCAAGTAAATTTACAATATAACTATATATAGGAATAAGAAAAAAACTGATTTAAAATCTACATTTTCAAGTAAATTTTCATTTTAAATAAATAAAAAATTAATCATATTTATAAAAATATTATTAAAAAATGTATTTCAATTTTTTAGTTTACAGGTCATAAAATGTTTGGGGTTAATTTTTTTGGTTTTTCTAAAATACAAGAATTTTTGAGTAATAGTAACATTCGATAAATCACACTAAATACTAAAACCGGAATTTAATCAACATGATTCAATAATGGATGATGTAAATGACCATTGTTTTAAACTCACATTAATTTATTACTATTGTAGGTCTAGTAATTCTCTATATTTATTGTTTTATGAGAAAAAAAATTAAACTAATGATTGTAATATTATGATGTCCATCCTCTCCTCCACTACAAATACCACACATCCTTACCTCTTCTATTTACTCCTCTCAAGCTTTGTTCTTTGAACATATTCTGCCAAAATAACCTCCCAAGATCCTTCCCCACGTCCAACATCCCCAAGTCTCTTCAAAATACCCAAACCTCTCTTCTTAAGAGGATCTCAAATGTGTTAAACTTAAGAGGAAAATTTCACTTTCCAATTCTTTTTTTTTCATTTAATTTATTTTTTTTCATGTTTCTTTCCTCACATCCCATTAACAAAATGGTATGATAAATACAGTAAATTATATATAATTTAATCCTATTATGCTAATGGGATAATTAATTATCCTATCTCTTTTCCTCGTCATTAATTTTAAAGAAATTAAAACACCGTTTGAGATGTGTTAATTCAGCACATTCAGGGACAACAAATTATTAATTTCTAGTATCATCTTTAATTATGGTCATTAAACCATTTTTCCTATGGTTCCACCTGATTATTATATATGTAATATATTATATTTACGGATCCCTAATCCTTTTTTACAAATGGTATTAAGTTATAATGCAAAACATGTTCGTTGTAATCAAAACCCATTGATTAACCAAAACGGTTGTCACTAAGGTTTTAAATAATAATTCATCTTCACTCACGATAAAAAAAAAGAATTATTTCAACCATTTAATATCTGGGATGTTCACTAATAACATAAAACATCAATTCTGTATAACCAATTTCATTATACATGTTTATCAAAACAAGAACGGATCATTAAAAACCAAGCAAGGAAACAGACCCGAACAATGAAATTGAACCATATAACCAATAAAAAGGCCAGAAATGAACTAAAAATGGTTATAATAAATCAATTACATATATTTTATGTCATATAATTATTAATTTATAAACCTAATTTGTTTATTCAGGTCATTACTAATAAGTGTAAAACACCACCTGACTTTAGGTAAGGGATCCTCTCTATTTCACTTTTATTCAAGATTTTCCTCTATGTTATGACCTTTTATGTGTAATTCCTAATGATGGGGTGTGATTATGCACCTACCGCATACATTCCTCACGATTTATAAAATATGATAAATTATTTTCCCATATCATTAATTCCTAATATGTATACCTGATACCATACTGATAATCCGTAAGGAATTCTACCAGAACCATATTTATTCCTCTGGGTTTCTCTATCATTCATTTACCCCAATAAAGTTGTATTTTACTTTTATGTAAAACATCTACATAATTTTTATATGATTCAAACTCTTGTTTCATGATCCATACCTCATTATCTTTTTGTGGTATGCATTCTTGTAAGTGATTCATTCCTTGATACTTGCTGATAAACAATCTTCTTTTAAGGGAACTTTGCAAATTTTTTACCAATTTTCAAGAGAAATAAATCCTCTATACTAATCCATGATTGTATTTATAAAACAAGTCTTCTTATTATTAAAACATTCTTGGTTCGATTCACGAATTATATAATAGATTTTCCTCTTTTATATTTTAAAATATCAATAGTTTTTCCTTAAAACCGCATAAAAATGTATTAATGATAAAATTTAACAAAGAAATTTTCTACATTTTTTTACTTCTGTTTGACATAACATTCAATTATATATACTTATTTTACCTTATTTATTCTCATGTATGTTAATATTTCTTTCTTTCATGGACACATTCATGATACGCTCATTGTTTATGCTTTATGTCTTGATTGTGGTACCCAATTTATTCCAGGGGGGAATCCTTTTGTTTATTTAAGATTAAATATATATAATTATTTATGTGGAAAAAATATTCATGAAATTTAATATTGGTGCACCTATATAGTGCTTCAATGCATTGGGTAATGTTATGTCTCATGAGATGTTATGTGCAACGGTCTTGGTGGTTAGCCTTGGATTGTGCTACTCAGGGAAACATGATTTATGTTTAGCCTTGAACCATACTACTATGAGAAATGGTATCAGTGGTTATCCTTGACTCATAATAAAGACATGTTTTATGTTTCTGATACATTTCTATGAATCCAACTTTATATGGTCCCATGTATATTTCTTATGATTCCATATGTACCATGCTTTTTATATCATTATGTCATTCCTCCTAACTCATGTGATTAATATTTATTCTTATGTTCATTATCTTACTAGGATTTTTAGCTCATCCCTTTATTCATGTGTTCCCTAGGGTAACCTATATATATATAAGGTCTCAAAGGATGTTAGGTGATTTTTATGGATATTAAATAAAGAAGTGTTTTTTATCCAAATGTTTTATGTTGTATGTACCTAGTATTCAGAGACCCTAGACATCATGATACAAGGCTTGTACTATAATTTATAATTAATATTAAAATCATGTAATGTTATATATAAAAGTTTAGGGTCTCTATATTTGGTATCAGAGGATAGTCTAGTTATTTTTTTAGATTACAAATAAAGAACTTTAGAAACAACCTTATAGATGAGGCAATGTATAAGAAAACCAACCTATGTTTTTCTTATGTATCGAGTAAGTGTTTTATCATTAAAATACAACCCATTATAGATAAAAATAGAAAGAGGTGGCTCTAGCACAAATGGTACTAGGATTGAAAACTCCGATAATGAGTTTTATGCTTATACTGGGGTGTCCTGGTATATAAAAATAGTCTTTGTTGCACTATTGGTATTGACACTCTCGAGGGATATTATTTGACAAAATCATGAGCTTAGTACAAACAATTATTAAGGAAATAAAAAATACCAAAGGAATATAAGATACGAAATAGATTGAGGATAACCTAGATTTAAACCTTAGGATTCACATGATAATATTTATGTATCCTTTACAAGTTTATCCTATTTTGTTAAAATGTTTCCATTTTTATATTCAATAACTAAGTATTCAAGTCCTCTAATTGTACGTTCTTTTTATTAGTTAATTTAGGGTAATAGGATAACACGTTCTGACACACAATGTGATAGGCAATGTGAAGATTTCCATAACGATAAGCCTAATATGACGGGAGAAGGTGCTCAAAAATTCATGACAGTACTTGCTTAGCTGGCTCAGATTATGAATAATAACATGAATCATGTGGAAGTCATCATCCTTCATGGAATGAGAATGTTGTTGCAGAATCCTTCATGCAGAAAAGGGCCCACATGTTAAGAGGATCTTTTGATCCCCTCCTCGCGGAATAGTTGATTAACTCTATTTAAAATATATTCTATGTCAACTAGTGCTCGGAAGAAATGAAATTCATACTGGAAGATTATCATTTTGATGGGGAAGTTGATCAGTGGGGAAAATTAATCAAGAATACTAAGCCCCTTGAGGAAATTGATTCTATTTAATGGAAGGAATTCAATAGGATGTTTTTCAATAAATATTTCCCTCAAACCCTCCATCTCATGATGTAAAGAGAGTTCATCAATCTCAAGTAGAAAGAATATGAGTCCATCGGGTCTTATGAAGCTAACATCACAAGTCTTTAAAGGTAAACCACTATCTCTATCATGAACACTTAAATCAAGATGGATGACTTCTTCAGCGGGATAAATTATAGTCTACAGAAGGTGTTGGCGATCTGGTACTTTGACATTTATAAGTACCTTTTCTATTGTGCCCTCAAGGTTGAAATGGAGATTGGAGACTCCTAGTGGTATCATGGGACCGGTGACAAGAAGGGAAAAATGGAGAACAACATGGGTGGTTCAAAAAACAAATCCCACGATGGAAAGAAGCCCAAATATACTACTTGTTAATGTTGTGGGAGGAAGCTTCCTGGGAGCTATTTTAATGGAACAAAGAATTTCTTAAAATGTGGAATGTTTGGTCATCTGGATAAATACTACCAAAGGGATATGACAAATTCCACTAATGTGGAAGAATAAAGGAATGTTCAGATCAATTCTCAACCAGGGGTGTAGTGTTACAACTGCATGGAGCATGAAAATTATGAAAACAATTTTCCTTAGAAAAGGGTTGTTAGAGGAAATCAAAAACAACCTCCAAGGAAACATGGAAGGTCTTACGCTATCACTACTACTGAGGAGGATCCAATCAACAATGTGGTTATTGGTATGCAAGCTATACATTCAAGAATAGGGAATGTACTATTGGATTCTGGTTCTACGCCTTCTTTAATATCTTTTCTAGTTTAGTAGAACTATTCAAGATCTACCTCAAAATGTGAAGGAAATGTTATCTGTGAGATCTGCGAATGGGGAAATTATTACGTCCATAGTTTATAACTCCTACTTAGTTAACATATTTTGACCAAAACCCCTAGAAAATCTCCTCATACTTCCTTTAGTGTAGTTCGATGCAATCTTGGGTGTGGATTGGATATCTTTATACAAGGACCACATCAACTGTCAGGAAAGGGAGATCACTCTTTACATCCCAAAGCATCCTTCGATTCTTTACAAGTGTATAGAGGAAGATGAATCCCCTTTAGGATAATCATCTCATGTGTGGATATTGTTTCCTTATGAGAAAGCATATCTAGCTCAAATTATTGAGACAGAGGACAGAATAATGCTAGGAGACATGCCCATCATGGGGGATTGTAATGATTTATTCCCTGAAGAGTTGCTTGGTATTCCTCTTAATCAAGAGGTCGAGTTCTCAATTGTTCTTATTCCTGAATATCTTTCTATATCAAATAAACCTTACATCATGGCCACTGTAGATCTATAAGCGATGAAGAAGATGTTATAGGAGAATCTGGAGAAGGGTTATATACACCTGAGTGATTCACCATTAGGTGCGCCAGTCCGCTTCAACAAGAAGAAGGATGGATCAATGTGCCTCTGTATTGATTATCGCGAGCTCAATAACATATCTATAATTAAAAAATATCCCCTTCCACATATAGTGGAATTGTTCGATCAGCTTTATGGGGATAGTTATTTCTCTAAGGTGGACCTTCAGTCAGGATATCACCAATTAAAGGTGAGGAAAAAAGATATTCCCATGAATGCCTTTCGAACGAGGTAAGGAAACTATTAATTCATATTCATTACCTTGGGTCTCACTAATTCTGTATAAATTTTCATTGATATAATTAATATAGTCTTTAGAGATTACCTAGACAAATTTGTGATAGTTGTTATTGACGATATTTTGATATACTCCAAGAGTAAGGAGGAACATGAAGATCATTTTAATACTATGACAATGAAATTGTGATGGGAGAATTTATATCCAATGTACAGTAAATGTGAGTTACAAATGGAGGAAGTATCATTCTTGGGGAATGTTATCACCAATAAAGGGATATTTTTGGACCCTTCCCAGGCAATGGAAATTGGAGAGTGGACCAAGACAACATTTGTAACAGAGATCCGCAGCTTTCTCGATCTAGTTGGGCATTATCGATGATTTGTGTTGAACATTTCACAATTGTCAAACCCAATGACGAAGATGAAAAGGAAGGGATTAATGTTTTTCTGGACTCCAAAATGTGATGACTATTTCAGGGAGCGGAAAATGAGGATTTTCACTGCGTCGGTACTCACACTCCCAACAAGTGGAGAAATCATGGTGTTTTAAAGTGAAGTATTAAATAAGGTTATAGGTTGTTTTCTAAAGAAAAATGATTAAGTGATATCTTACACATCATAGAATTTGAAAATAAAAGAGAAAAACTATCACACACATGATATGGAGTTTGCGACGTTGATCTTCACATTGAAAATATGGTGGCATTATCTCTATGGGGAAAAGTGTGAGATATATACTGACCACAAGAGTCTCAAATATATATTAACACAAAATGATATAAATATGTGCCATCGAAGATGGATAGAGCTCATTAAGGATTATGGTTTCTCAATCCACTACCATCCCGGATTCATGCTCAAATTTACCCAATAGATGAAGGTAGAACGGTCCTTGTAGTCTAGATTGGGTTGTCGAATCCATTGAGACCTAAGAAGATACCTAAGACACACAACCTATGAGGTGGATTTTTGGCTATGAAGTGGCCAACATGGTTTCAATTTTGGATGGAATTAAAGAACACTAATAAACCTATGTGAATTCAATTAAATTAAAATGATTTGATCTTAAGATTATGCAAGGGGTGCATTGAATGAATTTTACTTCTTTAGACAATTTTGGTTTAATTAATTTGTGATCAATCCATTCATTAAAATAACACTACCTTTATCATTTTCTAGTTTAATGCAACTAAACACAATTATTAATCCTCTACACACTTAGAGAACCAAATTCCTGATGTCATCAAGGTATATGGTCTTTTTAGTAATTGGATTTTTCTTCCTCAAACACAGTGAAGATGAAGTGTAGAAATAACTGAAGAGTGGAAGTCATAAATTAGTTAACCAATTAACAACAATTCGTTCATAAAATAACATTAAATCCATAATTTTCATCTTCCTAATAACAAACCATTAAGGGTTTATCCCTCTATTGATGTTATACTCTCAATGGTGGGTGGATGATGGCTTACAAGTATTAGATTGAAGAAATTAAAACCGCGGAAATAAAGAGCACTATTCCGTGTGTGTGTGAATGAAATTCACGCCTCTGTGTGAACTAATTCAGAACAACAAAGAGATATCACTGTGCTTTGTGATTATAATTTTTTAATGAATTAAATGGAAATAATATAAGAGAAATATGTTTATTTAGAACAAATAAGTTCAAAAAGGAAACTTACATGGAAATTGAAATGCGATTACAATCACAAAGTGGTAGGATAACATTAAAATTAAACCAAACCCACAAGATCCTTAAATCCTCCAACACCACTTCCTTAAATAGGAATTTTTTAACCCATGGATCAAGCCTCATATTGTAAAAGTCATCCCACTTGATTATGGTAGGTCTAGGGTGGTGGAAAGTTTGTGGAAAAAAGACTTTCCACCCTTGACCCGAAAAGGCATCCAGCTTGCATCCACCAAAGAAAGGCGCATGAAACATCTTCTATATGGTAGAATATGGGTGGGCCATAGAAGACATAAATTAAGATCCGTATGTCCCCTAACAGCCTGAAAAATATCATCCCAAAAAGAGGTCCGGTTTTTGGGATATGGTTTAATTGGTGGGCTGTTTTTCTTGGCCGCAGATTCTGGCCCAGATTTTGATATACTATTTGGGCCGCCTAAATAAAAATGATGGAGACATAATTAGAATTTTATCCTGAAGAATTATTTGTTACTCTATGTGTCATATATCATCTCAAGAAGGTTTGGCTTCATTGGGCCTGTATTGTGCGCCGAAAATTCTCATCAGTGGGCTGCTGTCCAATCTGCCTTCTCCAGAATTGTTTCTTTTCATCGCCATATATATCCATAATTCTTTATGAATTATCCATTGAACCCTGAATGAAAAATGTTTAAATTGAAGTGAAGATACATTTCGGAAAATATCAAATTAAAATTTGGATAAATATATTCTTTAGAATCATATGACTCATTGGGTTTAAATTGGTGTACATTAGGCATGAAGTGCACAGATGATGAGAATGGATGTTCAAAATAAAAATACACTAACTCAGGCCCATAGGATCAAAAATGAACATTTAATACCATTAATATGCAATTAAAATATGTGTTTTTATTGGATAATAACACCCTCAACTTGAGTTTTTCTAGTCCCGAGAAAAATATATCTCAACAATAGGAAATTTGAATTCACTTTTCCAAAAACATTTTAATACATAATGATCACCAGAAACCCTTATACCAAATTATCATGAAACACATAAAAATATTTTAATACAGGATAGTTTCATAATCATATCCCAATCCCAAGACCATTCTTTTGTTCAATTTCATTGTCATATTTTATCCAATATCAATTAAGATTGAGGATGTGTTGTGCATCACCGTAGACATGGGGGTTCATCTTTATTCATGGGGGAAATGATGAAAGCACTTGGTGGAATCACAATTCATTATTATGTTGATTATTATTTTTTTTGTATTATTTTTTTATTTTTTTTATTTTTTTCAATTTTTCCTTGGTAATTGAATTTTCACTCAAAAGAGTCAACCCCTGTAGCGAGACTTTGCTGATGACTCCCAGGCTCAAAGACCATAGGGCACCAAGTGAATCCCACATACTCGGGCATCATCTCGAGTTAACTCAGTCAAAAAAAAATTCAAATTACCAAAAATAGAGATAAAATTACTAACTCTGGGCCAGACAACTATGGAGTCACGATCCCCAAATGCCGATAGCCACTCATTAGGTTATTTCATTGCTCTACGCGCAAATATATTGTTTTTTTATTGAATACTTATATTAAAACTAAAATGATCACCAAACCTATGCTATTTATTTGGGGGACCCCACGAACTAAAAATAATACCCCACTATCCAAAGGACGTGCATTGTGATCTTTTTTTGGATGAATATATAAACGATGAAATATCACATTGGACAGCCACATTTTCCAAACTCTATGATCCTGAAATTATAAAAGGATTAAAATAAGAATTAGGGCATGCTAAATTATTTGATATTCAGTTTCAAAGTGTAAAATATGTATTACCATGTTCAAAGTTAATGTAATTTTTCCTTCCATTTACACTTCTTTTTTCAAATCATTCTTTTTTTGACACAAAATCATTTTTCATTTCATCTTCCCCCCCAACTTAAAATGAAACTGTCCCTAGTTTTGTTAAAAGAAAATTTATAATGGGGAAAAGGAATAAAAGTGGAGTTTGATAAGGATATTAAAATATTATGATCATGGAATGAAGTCACTTGGTGGTTGAATTTTGATGTTCTTGCGGCTCCAATTTAGTCCTTTGATATCCATGTCGCTTGCAGAGTTCCCTAGTCGAAAAAGGAAAACAAACAAACAAAACAAAACAGTATATATATATATATAAGTAAAATATAAGTATATATATAAAATAAAATAAACTGGTGATACATTTTCTTCTTTTTAAATTTCTGGGTAAGGTATTACTCAAGGATCACACCACGTGACATGGATGAATATGGTTCTCCCCTTTTGTACCCATCCATACTCATAATAGAAGAACATGTAAAAAATCTATTTATTATTATTATTATTATTATTATTATTTATATTTTTTTAAATATCAAATTGATTAATTAATCTTATTTGAAAAATAAATATGATTCAGAAATATAAGAAACATGAAAACCATGAGTTTCCTCTCATGCAGCGCTTTTGTTTAACGTCATTAGCCCGACATGGACCCTAAATCTATCAGTTTTTTTCATTTCATAGGTTGGATCAGTTAGCTCAACCTCTATTTCCTATTTATTGAATGATTCAATGAATGGTTTTAACCTTTGACCATTGACCTTGAAAATGTAACCACTTGTGGGATCTTGAATCTCTACTGCCCAATGAGGGTACACATGATGAACTGTGAAAGGTCCTGACCATCTACACCTAATCATTCCCAGGTGTAAATGATGTTTTGAACTATACAAGGGCACAGGTTTTCCCGGTTCAAAATTTATGACCTTGATATTCCTAGATTGGTAGGCTTGAACACTAGCTTTATTGATCCTTGAATTTTCATAATCCTCCATCCTTAGTTCCTCCAGTTCATTGAGATCTAATTCCCTTTTTGTTCCGGCCAATGAGAGGTCATAATCCATTTTCTTAATTGCCCAAAAGGCCTTATGCTCAATTTCAACAGGTAAAGGTCACGCTTTTCCATAAACCAACCTATATGGTGATATTCCTAGGATGGTTTTGTATGCTGTACGATATGCCTAAAGAGCATCCAAGAGTTTCTCGGACCAATATTTCCTAGAAGGATTGATAGTTTTCTCAAGAATTTGTTAGATTTCACGATTGGCTAACTCAACTTGACCATTGGTCTGTGGGTGGTAAGCAGTGGAACCTTTTGGAGAAATTCTATATTTTTCCATGAGTGATGAGAATGGATGATTGAAAAAATGAGTTCCACGATCACTAATGATAGCCCTTAGAATTCCCAATCTAGAGAAGACGTTTTCCGTGAGAAATCTACTCACATTTTGATGATCATTGGATTTTGTAGGAATGGCCTCAACCAATTTAGAGACATAATCGATATCTAAGAGAATGTAAATATATCCCCTAGAGTTTGGGAAGGGACCCATGAATTAATTCCCCAACAATCAAAGATTTCAACCACTAAGATGGGAGTGAGTTGAATTTGATTATTTTTTGTGATGAAACCTACTTGTTGACACCTAGGGAAACTTTGAAAAAAATGTGTAGGAGTCCCTCAAGAGGGTGGTCCAGAAGAGACCACATTAAAGAATCTTAGTAGATGTTTTCTTTGAGGAAAAGTGACCTCCACATGCCTCACTATGATAGAATTTAATGATGGACTCTTGTTTAGATTCTGGGACACACCTCCTAATGACTTGGTCAGGGCAGAACGTATAGAGGTATGTATAATAAAAAACATAGTGCCTAACATCAGAAAGGAATTTCCTTCGAGCATGAGTCCCTAAGAATTTTGGAATTACTCCGGTAACTATGAAGTTGGATATGTCATCATACCAACGACAGTCACTCACAGAGTATAGGTGTTCATTAGGAAATGAATCAGACACAGAAAGGTGATTTGAGTTGTCTTTGAATTCCATCCTAGGGAGGTGGTCAGATACAACATTTTCAACACCCTTTTTATCCTTGATTGTGAGGTCAAATTGTTGTAAGAGAAGGTCCCACCTAATCAGTCTAGCCTTAGCGTCTTGTTTTTGGAATATGTAATTTAGGGCAGAATGGTCAGTGAACACGGTGATGGGGGATCCTAAGAGGTAGAACCTAAACTTCTCTAAGGAAAAAACAATAGCAAGTAACTTTTTTTCAGCGGTGGTGTAGTTGATTTGGGCATCATTTATGTATTTCTTGCATAAGAAATGACATAAGAAGTTTTATCACAACGTTGTCCTAACACAGCTCCTACAGAAAAGTAATTGTAATCGCACATAAGTTCGAAAGGATGGTCCCAATTTGGAGATTTCATAATGGTAGGAGAGGTGAGAGAGGATTTTAGGGTTGAGAATGAACCCTCACAACTTTTTTTTCCAAACAAATGGAGCATCCTTTACTTGCAGAGCACAAAGGGGGCGGTAGATTGAACTAATGTCCTTGATGAATCTTCTATAGAAACCAGAATTTCCTAAGAAAGACCTCACTTCCTTGAAAGTTTTGGGTGATGGAAGGTGACGAATGATGTCAACCTTGGCTTAATCAACTTCAATGCCCCTACCTGAGACCAGATGGGCTAGAACTAGTCCCTCATTAACCATGAAATGGCATTTTTCCCAGTTTAGAACTAGATTCTTTTCTTCACATCTTGACAAGACTCTCTCTACATTCCTCAGACTTCCCTCAAATATATCCCCAAACACAGAAAAGTCATCCCTGAATAACTCTAGAAAATCCCCTACCATGTCTAAGAATAATCCCATCATGCACCGCTAGAAGGTTCCAGGGGCATTGCATAACCCGAAGGGCATGCATTTGAAAGCAAAGGTGCAGAATGGAAATGTGAATGTAGTATTCCCTTGATCCTCTAGGGAGACCTCAATTTGATTATACCCTGAGTACCCATCTAGGAAATAGTAGAAGTCATGACATGCCACTCTCTCAAGGACTTGGTCAATGAATGGTAAGGGGAAACGGTCCTTCTTGGTGAATGAGTTTAGCTTTCTATAGTCAATGAAGACCCTCCATCCACTACTCACCCTTGTTGGAATAATATCTCTATACTCATTGGTATCACTGTGATTCCAGCCTTTTTTGGAACCACTTGGATTGGGCTCACCCGTGCACTCTCAGGTATGGTATATATGATACCATCTTTTAACAATTTCAGCAGTTCTTTTATTACTACCTCCATGAGATTAGGATTGAGTCGTCATTGGGGTTGATGACATGGCTTTGAATCAGATTCCTGAATAATCCTATGAGTCCCAATAAGTGGGCTAATCCTGGGAATATCATACAGGGTCCAACCAATGCCTTTATTATGTTTCCTAATGACATCTAGAAGCATCCTCTCATGATTGGCATCAAGAGAGGAAGAAATGACAATAGGATGTGTTTGATTGTCCCCTAGGAAGGCATACTTGAGTGTAGTGGGATGTTCCTTTAATTAAAGATCAGGTTGGTTCGTAATTTCAGCAGAATATTGGGATATTGGATCGAGATCAGGTTTGTTCCCTAAAGTTTTAGATAGGATTGATTCCCCACATGTAGAATTTTCAGCTACTAGATTGGATTGATCATATTTGGGGAAGTAAGTTGGAGTGGTCTCCGTGAAAGTGGTTTCATGAAAGGTTTCACTAATTGTTGGACCTAAGACTTCATCATAAGATCATTTTGAAAATTATTCAAGCCAAGGATATAAACTTCCTTCATATTAACAAAAGAAATCAATCTCATCCTGACATAAACATTCATCAAATTTTCCTTGATGTTCTATGGATTCATTATCAATCTTTCCTAAAATGTTTACTTCATGAATGTCCTCATCATCCCCTATTTTTGAGATTTCATTATAGATGTTCAAGTCTAGAATCATATTTCCAAAGGTGATGGTCATGTTCCCATTTTGGACTCAGATAACAGAGTTGATTGTTGCAAGGAAGGGATGAAAACGGATAATTGGGGTTTGTTCTTTATAGCCTAAGTTTGGATGGTTGTCAAGGACAATGAAGTCAGCAGGGTAGATGATGTTTTCAACCTTTACCATAACATCCTTTAAAATCCCATTTGGAACCCTAATTCTATGATCAGCAAGATGAAGTGTGACAGATGTGGGTTGGAGTTCTTCTAGGAATAACTGGAATTACACAACATGGGGAATGATATTGACACTAGCACCTAGGTCACACAACGCCTGGACAACTATTATCTCTCCTAGTACAACATTGATGTAAGGGAAACCTGGGTCTTTCAACATTGGAGGAATGGTCCCTTTAATGGTGGTACTCACATTAGCAGCTAAAAGGACTTGGGTTTATGTGAAAATTTTATTTTAAAAGTGCACAGGTCCTTAAGGTACTTTGAGTATGCAGGTATGGTTTGGATTGCATCGAGAAGAGGAATGTTCAACTTGACTTGTGAGAAGATTCCCCTCAATGTTTCACTCAATTAAGGCTTGGTTTTCCCCCTCATACGTTGAGGAAGTGGTGTAGGTTGTGGGGTTGATTGATGAACAATTGTTTCTTTGACCTTGTTATCAGTTTCCTCAGTTTGATCATTTGGTTCCTTTGAATTTTCATCCAAGTTGGAATCTTCAGGTGGGTTCTGAATTAGTTTTTCAGGTTTATCAATTAATTTTCCACTTCTTAAAATAGTCACAGCCTTTATTTCTTCATGAGTTGTTTGAGTACAACTGGAATCTCCCCCATAAAGTTGAGGATGCAACCGCCTGAGTAGGCATGGGTACCTTTCCAGTTTTGACGGTTTGAAGTTCTTATTTAAGGGAAGAGACTTCTGAGTTCATCCTTTCCATTTGTTAGCACAATTGTTCTAATAGGCATTGTGGAACAGTTTGGGTTGGTGCTGAAGAAGATTTGTTTATCCCCGGGGGGCGGGGGATATTTTGGAGATGGGATGGTTTTCTAAAAATTGACTGGTGGCTATTGGTATTGGATAGGTTGGGTTTGGAACTAGTTATGGGTTTGGTAGTTCTGATGGGGGTAAGTATTTTTTCCATATGGTTGGCTAGGTTGTTGGTTATCTTTCCAGCGGAAGCCTGGGTGGTCATTATACCTTGGGTTGAAGTTGTTTTGGTATTGAGGCTTTTTAAAGTTCAAATCATTTACTTCCACTGGGGGTCCTCCTAAAATTACATCCTTGTTGGATGGAATGGTTGGGCAGTTTTCTATCATATGGTCATGTTTGTCTCAAATTGTGAAAACAGGGTCAACTGTTTGGATTTCATAGACTTTCCTAAGGTTTATCTCTTCAACCTTCCTAGAGAGTTCTGTATGTATAGCCCTAAGGCTTTCCTCTTCTATAAGTTTATGAATTCCAGTAGTTCTTTGTGGCTTTTCAAAATAATGTGAAGTTCCCCATGTTTGGTTTTTTTTCAGAAAGGCTTTCTAGATACTCGAAAGCCTCATTTTGGGATTTTTTTAAATGTTCCGTTACACATCATGTCAATGAATTGTTTGTTCCCCAATCCCAACCCTTCATAGAAAATTCTCACTTTTTCAGGAATAGAAAACCCATGGTGTGGAACCATGTTTATAGTGTCTTTGAACCTCTCCCATGTTTCATAGAATGACTCCCCCTCTTTTTCAAAAACGTTTTGGGTACTCTTTTTAAGTAAAATTGTTTTTTGGTGGGGAAAGTATTTTTTGTAGATTTCTATTTGTAGTTGGTACCAAGAGTTTATGGATGATGGTCTCAAATTGTTTAGCCAATTTTTAGATCAATCCTTTAAAGAAAAAGGAAATAGGCTCATCTTATCTGATTCCAGTTGATGTGGGGGACACATGGTTTCTACAATGTCATTGAACTCTTTAATGTGAAGGTACGACCTCTCAGACTCCATTCCAAGGAATGTGGGATGGTTGTTTAGGACATGGGGTTTAAATAGGTAGTTGGCATCTCCTATAGAATTGTGTCTAATGCATGAGGGGCATTGGCCCAGGAAGGCATGAGGTAGTCATTCATGGTATGATCAACAGCATTCCCCATGTTTGGGGCTACCTCATTGGGGTTTCCATTTTTTTCCACCTGGGATTATGAGTTGGATTCATTGAAGACCTTCCATTTAAATGGGATAAATTTTGGTATTTGGAGTATTAGGAAGATTAGGATCTAATAGAAATAGTTCCCTTGGTGTAATTGACTCCCCAACCTCAGGACTATCCACCCTAACTAGACGGTTTGATTGATCGCGGGTGCAGGCGGGCATGTGCCAAAATAAAAAAAAATGAGAAAG
This sequence comes from Viscum album, assembly GCA_963277665.1. Taxonomy (NCBI): domain Eukaryota; kingdom Viridiplantae; phylum Streptophyta; class Magnoliopsida; order Santalales; family Viscaceae; genus Viscum; species Viscum album. The sequence goes on from OY728125.1 coordinate 1,764,251,243, forward strand.
GGACAAGATAAGAGATATTTGGTGAGAATAGAAGAATGGAGGTGAGGAAAGAAGGTTGTTGGTCTATAGTACATACGTGGTCCCTAGAAATGGCACAAAAATTTGATTCACGCTCAAATTTACCCAAGAGATGAAGGTATAATGGTTCTTGTAGTCTAGATTGGGTTGTCGAATCCACCGAGACCTAAGAAGATACTAAAGACACATAACCTATGATGTGGATTTTTGGCTATGAAGTGGCCAAAGTGGTTTTAATTTTGGATGGTTTTAAAGAACACTAATAAACCTATGTAAATTCAATTAAATTAATATGTGTTGATCTTAAGATTATGATAGGGGTGGATTGAATGAATTTTACTTCTTTAAACAATTTTGGTTTAATTAATTTTTGATGAATCCATTCTTCAAAATAACACTACCTTCATAATTTTCTGTTTTGATGAAACTAAAATCAATTATTAATCCATTACACACTTAGAGAACCAAATTCATTATGTCTCCAAGATATATGGTCATTTTAGTAATTGGATTTAGCTTCCTCAAACATAGTGAAGATGAAGAGTGGAAATAACTGAAGAATGGAAGTCTTGTATTAGTTAACCAATTAACAATAATTAGTTCAAAAAATAACATTCAATCCGGCCTTTTCATCATCCTAAGATCAACCCATTAAACGATTATCCCTCCATTGATGGTAAACTCTCAATGGTGGGTGGAAGATGGCTTACAAGTATTAGATTGAAGAAATTAAAACCACAGAAAGAACAAGCACTCCTCCGTGTGTGTGAATGAAATTGACACCTATGTGTGAACCAATTCATCACAACAAATAGATATCATTGTGCTTTGTGATTATAAAGTTTTAATGAAATAAATGGAAAGGATATAAGGGAAAGATGTTTATTAAGAACAAATAAGTACAAAAAGGAAACTTATATGGAAATTGAAATGCGATTATAATCACAAAGTGGCAGAATAAAATTACAATTAAACCAAACACACAAGATAATTAAATCCTCCAACACCACTGAATTAAATATGAATTTCTTAGCCTTTGGGTCAAGCCTCCAATAGTACAAGTCATCCCACTTGAGTATGATAGGTCTAGGGTGGTGGAATGTTTTGTGGAAAGAAAACTTTCCACCCTTGACCCGAAAAGGCATCCAGCTTACATCCACCAAACAGAGGAGCATTAAACACCTTCTAGATGGAATAATTTGGGTGGGTCATAGAAGACTTAAATTCATCTCCGGATGTCCGATAATATATAGTAAAATATTAGCCAAAAAAGAGTTATGGTTTTAGAGATATGGTTTATTTGGTGGGATGTTTTTCTGGGCCGCAGATTCTAGCCCAGATTTCAATATACTATTTGGGCCGCCTAAATAACAATCATGGAGGGCGAATTAGTATTGGATCCTGAAGCTTGATTTGTTACTCTAGGTGTCTTATAGAACCCCAAGAATTTTGGGCTTCATTGGGCCTGTATTGTGGGCCCCACATTCTCATCAGTGGGATGGTGTCAAATCTTCCTTCTCCAGAATTGTTTCTTTTCATCGCCAAATATCTCCATCATACTTTATGAATCATCCTTTGATCCCTGAATGAAAAATGTTTAAATTTAAGTGAAGATACAATTCACAAAATATCAAATTATAATATGGATAATTAAATTCTTTATAATCAGATGACTCATTGAGCCTAAATTGGTGTACATTAGGCATGAAGTGCACAAATGATGAGAATGGATGTTCAGAATCCAAATCCACTAACTCAGGCCCATAAGATCAAAAAAGAACATTTAATACCATTAATATTTAATTAAAATATGTGTTTTTATTGGATAATCAATCCCGGTAAGGAAAATAAGGTGGAATATGCTCTAAGTAGAAAGGTTCTTGTATATTTATCAATGATGAGAATTGAAAAGGTTCTGATATTCATAGATTTGCAGAGTATGGACATAGGAATAATTAAGGGAGGAAAATCATCAATCATTTCTCAAATGATATATCAACCATCCCTCATGCATAAAATAACAGATGATCCAAGAAAAGATGTGGAACTTATTAAAAGGCTGGAAGCTATCAGAAGTGGAAAACCCTCATATTTCATGATTGATGTGGAAGGAGTTATAAGTTTTGGGTCACGAATATGTGTACCATATAATACAGAGATAAATAAGGATCTTTTGAATTATGAACATAGATAGACCTTCTCTATTAACTCAGGGAGAACAAAGATGTATCGAGATATCGGTGAAAACTTTTGGTGGTGAAATAGGAAAAGCGGGATTACTCAATATATTTCAAAGTGCCTGGTATTTCAACAATTGATGTCTGAGAGGAAAACGTATAAGGGGATGATGCAACCACTACAAATACCAAATTGGTAGTGGGAGAACATTACCATAGACTTTTTTAGTCTATTTCTAAGGACATCCAGAGGAAACAATGCTATATGGGTTATTATGGATCATCTAACAATGGAAGATCACTTTATCGCGATTCAAGAGGACTTCTCATTGGATCAAATTAAATGGATATATATATATATCAAAGAGGTTGTAAGGAATCATGGAGTGCCACTAAACATTGTAAATTCTCATGATCCGAGATTCACCTCAATGTTCTAGAATAGTCTCCAACATGATCTAAATAGTAAATTGATCTTCAGTACGACCTATCATCCTCAAAATGATGTCCAATCTATGCGGACTGTTTAGACACTAGAGGACATGTTGAGAGAATATTCTATGGAATTAAAAGAATTATGGGACAAAAATCTTACAATTTTTTAATTCTCCTTCCACAAAAGTTTCCACTCGAGCATCCAAATAGAACCATATGAAGCCCTTTATGGGAAAAGGGGTAGAACAATTGAGTTTTTGGATAACGTCAGTGACTGTATGCTGCTAGGACCTAAAATGTTCGATGAAATGGTAGAGAAGGTGAAAATATTTATACCACATATCAAGGAATCCTAAAGTCAACATTTGAGTAATGTAGACAATCATCAATGAGACCATGAGTTCAATGTTGGATACATTGCATTACTATGCATATCGTTGTGGAAGAAGGTCATGCAGTTTGGAAAGAAATGGATGTTAAGTCCTAGGTGCATCAGCCCCTTCGAAATTCATGATTGTTTTGGGATTGTGGGATGTTGACTAGAACTTCCACATACCCTGGACAAAGAACACTATGTCTTCCATGTATCCATCCTAAGGAAGTACATTCTTGAACCTTCACATATACTCTCTTCGTAGGTGGTACATTTGGAGAATGATCTTTCCATTGAAAAGTAGCCGGTGAAGATCTTGGATCGTAGAGAGAAATTTCTACATAACAAGAATACTCGCAAGGTTAAGGTACTATAGAGAAACCATAAGTATGAGGAGCCAACATGGTAACTTGAGGAGTATATGAACAAAAAGTACCCACACCAGTTTATGTCCTTGAATGTAAAACAAAATTTCTAGGGTAGAATTTCTTAAAGGGGGAAGAATGTAATGACACAATGTTTTATAAATGGAAATTCCTATCATATAAATATTTTATATAGTCACATAAAATCACAACATAATGAATTATTATGTTCTATGTGACATTTAAAAACATTTTTTTCACTGTTGTGTTTTGAATTTGGAAAATCTGACATACACGGTTCTGATTAGTATGCTTTTTGAAGTCAGATATGGAAAACATACTTTTTAGTGAATAGAAACCTACCCTTATGAATAGTATCATACACTTATGAATAGTGAAATACCCTAATTAATTTTAACATTACCTATTATAGTATATAAATAATATTCATGTAAATGTACGATGTACCTACATATGTGAATAAGAAAATAAACGTTTTGAAATCTGTATTTTTCAAGTAAATTATTATTTTAATAAATTATTAAATTAATCATATTTAGAAAATTAGTTTTGAAAAATGGATTTAATTTTTGGATTCTATAGGTAGAATAATGGTTAGGGTTAATTTTTCATATTTTCCTAAAATACTAGAATTTTTTATGAATAGTAAAATCTGATAGATCACAAAAAATGCAAAAACCTGAATTTATGCATCATGATTATGTACTAGATGATGTAAATGAAAATTGGTTCAAACTACCATGTATTTATTACTATTCTAGATAGAGGAATACTCACTATTTATTTTCTTATAGAAAAATAACAAAATAATGATTATAATATTATGAAAACCTTCATCTCCACCACTATAAATACCACCCATCCTTACCTCTTCTCTTCACTCCCCTCAAGCCTTATGCCTTGCCAATATTCTTCCCAAATAACCTCCCAATATCCTTCCCCACTTCCGAAACCCCAATTCCCATCAAAATACCAAATCTTATCCTCTTAATAGGCTCTCAAAGGAGTTAAACTCAAGTGGTAAATTCCACTTTCCAATTCATTTATTTCTTTTAAGTTCGTTTCTTTTCTTGTTTCTTTCCTCACCTCCCATCACCTAAATATTTTGATAACTTATGTAAAATACATATAATATAATTCTATTATGATAATGTGATAATTCATTATCTTCTCTCTTTTCCCAATATATTATTTTAAAGAAATGAAAACACTGTTTGAGATGTGTTAATTTAGCACATTCAAGGACAACAATTTATCAATTTTTATTATCAACATTAATTCTGGCCATGAAACCATTTGTGTTATTGTTGAAAAAGATTATTATATATGTAATATATCCTAGTTATGGATATGTAATCCTTATGTACTAATGGTATTATGTTATTAAGAAAAACATCTTTGTTGTAATTAAAACCCATCGATTAACCAAAATGGTTGTCACTAAGGTTTTATATAATAATTCATCTTAACTCCCAATAAAAAAATGAATTATTATAACAATATAATATAATTGATGTTCAATAATATCATCAAACTTCAATTCTGGGAAACCAATATCATTATATTTGTTTATCTGAACATGACTTGATCATTAAAAACCAAGCAAGCAAACGAACTCGAACAATGAAATTGAACATTAGAACCAATAAAAAGGGTATTCAATGAACTAAAAAGGGTTATAATAAATCAATTACATATATAAGAAGTTCTGGGATTGTTAATTAATAAACCTAATTTTTTTATTCAGTCTATTAATAACATGTGGAGAACACCACCAGACTTATGGTAAGGGATTCTCTCCATTTCACTTTTCTTCCATATGGTTCCATTTGTTATGCCCTTTTATGTGCAATTCATAGTGAGGGGGTATGATTCCGCACGTCCAGCGTAATTTACTAATGATTTATAAAATATGGGAATTAACATTATCTATCATTAATCCATCTTATGTATACCATATACCATACCAATAATCAGTAAAAAAATTCTACCAAAACCACCTTTATTCATTCGGGTTTCTCTATCTTTCTTTTACCCAAATGCGGTTGTGTTTTCCGTTTAGTTAAAACTTATACATACAATTTTTATTATTCAAACTCATGTTTCAATATCTATCCTTCATTATATTTCTTGGATATACATTATTTTATGTGATTCAATCCTTAATACTTCCCGATAAAGAATCCTATTTTAAGGGGACATCCCATATTTTTACCCAATTTCATGTGCACTATATCTTCTATTGAAGCCACCATTATATTTATAAAATTATTATTTTTATTATAAAAACATTCTTGGTTCAATTGTGGTTTAATATAAATGATTTTTCTCTTTTCTTTTTTTAAATCTCTATTGTATTTTCCTAAAAACTACATAAAAATGTTTTAATGCTAAAATTTTTCAAATACATTTCCTACATGTTGTTAATTATGTTTGACATAAATTTCCATAGTATATTATTATTTTAACTTATGAATTTCAATGTATGTTCTAATTTGTTTTTTTCATGTACACATTCATGATACGCCCATTGGTTATACTTTATGTCTGGATTATGATACCCAATTACTTCCATTGGTAACCCTTATATTTATGTTAGATAGATTATGTATGATTATTTATGCAGAAAAAATATTCATGAAATGTAATATGGGTGCACAAATATAGAGCTCCAATTAATTGGGTAATGTTATGTCTCATGAGATGCTATGAGCAACAGTCTTGGAGGTTAGCCCTGGCTTGTGCTACTATGGGAAACAGGATTGGCTGTTTGCCTTAACCCATACTACTATAGGAAACATGATTGACGGATAGCCTTGAATCATACTAAAGACATGTTTGATGTTTCTTCCACATTTATATGATTCTATTTTTATAAGATCCCATGTTTATTTTTTTATGATTCTATATGTACCATGCTTTTTATAACATTATTTCATGCCTCCTAAGTAATGTTCATAAGTTTTATTATTATTTTCATTCCCTTATTGATATTTTTAGCTCATCCCTTTGTTCATGTGTTCCCCAGGGTACCCTATACATATGTAAGGGATCAACGGAAGTTAGTAGTTATTTATGGATATTAAATAAAGAGGTGTCTTTTTTAGACCCATGTTTTATGTTCATAATCTCTAAAGACGCTAAAATTCATGATCCATGGCATGTACATTGATGTATAATTATGCTTAAAATCTTGTAATGTTATATGTAAAATTTTAGGGCCTCTATAAGTTAAATGTGTCTTAATACTTTCAATTCATAACATTTTAAGTAATCTAGTAATGTATTTATGTTGAATTAATAATTATGAATTTTTTAATGATATAAAATCCATGAATGAAATTTAATTCACTGAGGATTTTCATATAAAATGATTTTTTCATGAGTATTAAAAAATACATAGTTATTTTTTTGTTACAAAAAATCATAAATATAAACCTGTACAAGTAAAATATATTTTGATTTTGATTTCATAAAATTTGTGGATTATGTAAAACCCATAGTGAAATTTGTTTATAAAATACATGAATTCAATCTTTCAAATAAATCTTTGGGGTATCTACTAAGACTGTAAAAGGATTTGGTATCATAGAATATAGAATTTCGAAAATGGGGGTCTTCAAAACCTTGCTGTTGTTTATCAAAAACATCCTCAATTAAAATAAATTTGAGAATTTTTTTTTCATCCACATGAAATAATTTAAAATTTATATTTTTTTACATCAAAATAGGATTTTAGTGGCCTCTAAACAAAAACAAATTGGGGAAATAAGTTCATCAGAATTAATCCCTTATTACTCCTAGATCATTCATATTATTTATAAATACCCATTAGTTACTATAATAGGACGATGAAAGGGTTTGTCAACAAAATATCATTTTTTGTTCCTCCAGAATTTTTTTAATTATTCTTTAATGAAAAATATCCCAATCAAATAACTTAAATATTCTTTTATGGGTTTATGTTCTATGTTGGATAGGATATAAAAACATTAATATTAACATAACTCTTTCAAGTAATAATACCCATATTCATGATTCCTATAATTGTATCTATGGTATATTTTTTAATTGCCATATGATCTCTTGGAATCACACTTTCTCGTTCATTACATTTTTAACTTTCAAGGATATATTTATCAAGATCATGACCCATATAAAAATAATTTTTAATTAAAGATATATAAAATTATTAGGTTTTCAATATAATCACTTAATTCATTAAATTTGGTTTTGATTCAAGGGATCACCATAATAATATTTATCATGAGTAGATTATTCAATAATAATTCCCTTATTTTTGAAAAATATATAATCTATATAATTGGCATGATAATCTAGGATGATTCCATTATAATCTATTGTATCAAACATAACATCATTAGAAATCCATATTTTTGTTATTTTATGAAATCTTATTTATAGTTTACCTAAAAACATCACATAAATGACCTATAACCAATATAAAACCAAATATAACCATCAAGAAGATATAGAAACTAAGAATATTTTATAACGTAAAACTATCCCAATAGTATAATGAAAAGCCTAAATCATCAAATCATGTTATCCACCAAGTCTCCTCTAGAAAAAATACTTCACAATTAAAAAAAATCAAATTTCTAATTTCAATCAATGAAATTTAGTGAGCATGGTGCCAAAAAATATTTAGGCTTCCATATTACAATCTACACTGACTAAAATTGTGACCCCTGATTCATTATCTCACCATTATCAAAATCACCTCAATGGAAACAACTCACAATAATCAGACTACTAATACTACTAATGAACACAAAAATAGGCTTCTTGAAAACCATCGAATCTTATAAATGAAAAAACATCTTTTTCTTGTGACACAAACTCAACTAAAAGGAATGGAAATATCATTATGATTGTAACATCCACCCCATATCACTATATAATAAGTGACTAGACTGATTCGTCACATTACCTCTAGTGCACCTCACCTTATTCTAGTGGCTTTATAGTAGAAGAATGGGTATAAGACTATAAAATAACAGGACTATAACCCCTTTTATTAGAGATCCCAATATAAAAAAACAACCGAACGTCATCTATGCTGATAAATTCTCATTGTATGAAAAAAATAATGATCATATACAATGCTATAGTAAAATTTGGTAAAGGTATGAACAACCATGTTGTACACATAAGGCCATCTACTAGTCCAAGTATAAATACATACTATAAAAAAGGATAAAATAACAAAAAAGGCTCTACAACATCTCTAAGAATAATCTCATCCAATCTAAGGATAATAACTGAGTTATGCTTCTTATCCATGCAATCTCAGGAAAAACCCAACCATGTCCCTAAAATTAACATGTAATAGTTTCCAGAGTACCCAATTGTTATGGATTTCTAAGAAGGGTGTTACAGGAATTCTATAGGTTGACATCACCATGTCAAAGAACTCTAGTACGAAGAACATAGTTCGTGAAATAAATTAATATGGATGGGTATTAATTACTAAATTATTACTACATATAAAATAAACATGTTGAATCTTGAGTTCTGAGTTGACACTTGAGGAATATCCAACCTTATATAAAACATTGTAAAATATCTCTCACCATATCATGGAACCAATACATCCATAAACATAATCAAGGAAACATTTGAATATTTTCAGATAACTTTTTCATGTAGTGGATCCATCGGTTTTAGGATGGATCACCCATGCCGTGGTGGATTCTCTATCCTAGGATGAATAGATGATATAATTTTTCAATTGTAGAGTATTATTCCCTTAGGAAACTCTTAATCAGATATCACACCCTTTAGAATCATATAATAAAACAAACTTCTCACCCTTAGTAACCATGTAAAATTATACATATATCCCTTATCAATAAAAAAATCATACACCTTTCCCTCAAGCAGTCTATACCATGCATCCAACCCTCGTGTGGTAGATTATAATGAATTTATACCTCATGTTGTCTAAAACCATGGAAATGTCCCATAGTCTCTAAAATAAATAAGGATTATCAAAAGACATAACTAAGGGAGGTTGGGGCCAACAAAAAATTTTCCCTCATGAAACACTCATAATATTTTCATATCCCAAAAAATATCAAGATTGAAAATCATATGACCAAGAACCAAGTATAACCAATATCACAATACAAGCATAATTATTCAATTCATCTAGTTAATGAAAACAATTTAAGATCAAATTTAAACCAAGCTATCAGTTTTCACAACAATTATATTTATTCCATTTCTCCACAAATATGAAATAAACACCATCAAATATATCATTGTATTCAATTATTATTATGTCTATTTAAAAATACCAAGTACATGCTATGATACCACTTATAATATAGGTAATTTACTCTCATGTTTCCATCATAATTTTCTAGTTCAGTCGAAGATATAATAATTCAGGTTCTCAATTAACTTGACAAATGATTATCTTTGATAAACTTATCTATAAAAATATTCATTTTAATAAATGTCTCTGGGTTTATTCCACTAAATATCCCCACCATGGTTATTGTTTTATCACACCATTTAGGTGTATATAAGTCCTAGTCTCAACGAAAATGTTCCCAATGTAGTCATGAGGGGGGGGGGGGTCTATGCATGTTTAACATATAAATATATCCAATTACATAGTCTGCACACATGATATTCTGACACGATCACACATATTAAACCTTCTAAGTTAATTATTAATAAAAAATTATGGATATGGGTTAGACCACCGACATCGAATTTAGTTAACACTTATGCATGAACGATATGACAACATTTTCCATCTTCCCCATATCTAGTCGTCCATACCTCATGTGCCATGAGTTCTTGAAAAAAAACATATACTAAATAATGACCAACCATCCAAGGGTGGTCCATAGCATACTTCAGAATCCATCCTAGGGAAACCACATTTAATGGATATCATTTCAATGTAATGTGTTCACCAACATGGGATAACCTTTTGACATGATTATCCAAGATCCCATATTTCGTCATCCAGACAATACTAAAAAACCTAGGCTCCCAGAAACTACATCGTGCCAGAAAGGTCAATAATCCAGGGGAATTATACTCCTGAAACATCCCTAGATCTGGGATAAATAGAAAAAAGGGTTAACATAGATATAAATAACCATGGGATCCCTTATTTCAATGATATAATGAATATTCTATGAGAATCAATGATTCCCCATCCAATTTCTCAATAATTAACCAGGCACTTCCAAATGATGAAGAGTAATTGAGGAGAAAAGGAATTTTTCAATGATTTAAAATGATTGCACTCACTGAGAGGAATCCATCAAAACTGATGATTCATCAATCATTCAAGAAACATGTTTATAGTATCACTAGTATTCCATGATCTTTTTCCCCATTTCAAGTTTTATATAGGAATTGATGATGACCTATTTTTTTAGGTTTTTCAAAATCATCATGTTTCAATAAAAATTGTGAAAAAAATCCATAAATGGTTTCTAATGTTTATAATTATACCGCATAATGAAAAAATCAGTATAATGTTCTTACTAGGCCTGTTTAGCTAGTGTCGTGATGTGACACGTACTCCGAGACAGTGAAAATTCAGGGCATGCCTCCTTGCCTAAAATTTCACATAATGTAACAATCGAAATCAACAGCATGAAATGAATTCATATCTTGTATCATATAAATATTGTGAACTACATATAGGGGTTGTTTTCTATATGCCACCTCATACGTTCCCCATCTGGTGTTCATCTCAACCCATGATAATTTCAATAAAACATTTAAACTATCAAAAACATAAAATTTTGACACTCAGAATTATTGAACATAATTATGATTATTTATTTAGAAACACATCATCCACTATAAGGGAAATTTAACTTCTCAAAGAAAATAGAACCTATAAGAATGAAGGTTCTTACAATCTCTTCACAATAAAAATTCTCATCCCCGAGAATCCTTTAAGTGTATTTACGAAACAAACTGAACTATATATGTAACAAAACTATGGAAAAAACATTACACTCTACTGCAGTGTGAAGAAATAGATTACATTTATGGACTCCAAGCATGAGGTTCCTTACTCAACCAAAACTAGAACCATCACACATATCCATTAATGAACCCCTAGAGAGTGTTACCTATGACACTTCCATACCAAAAACCATTTTTTCATTATACATTTAACCTGATTGTTCATGGTGATCCCCACTGTAGAAAAAAGATTCCATGACCACTTCTATCACCTTAAAGTAACCATCAATGAGGTCACATATAACCACACAACCCCTATAGTACAAAAACTTGATCGACATGGATTTTATCCCATCTTTCTCAAACATGGATGAAACAATTTAAAAGGCTATTACCATCTTATTTAACCAATGTTGGTCCAAAAAAAATAATTTATTTACCAAAAATAGTTCTTTCACACACTGACCACTTTTTGAAATGACTCATATAAACATCAAAATACTCATGTGAAACCTTAAATGACACTACCAAACCATGGTACTAATTTCTCAATATTTTCTAGGAATTTATGTACAAGCTACACCTTAATCAATTTGTTTCACATGTTTCACCCCCTAAAATGTGTTAAGAAATATGGATTCGTCACTTAAATCAAGATACCTAAATGGATCACCCCATAACTATGTCATGAATCTTGGTAAACCCCATGAAACTATCCTAAGTAGTTGGATACACCATGAATCATGTAAACAATTGGGGCAACCCCATGAATCACCTTCTAAACAAACTAAAATTTTTTGAGTCTCATGTATATGGGACATCTCAATCGTGTGTCCCATATGATTCTCAAATATGGTGTATTCACAAAACTATAATAATAAAAAAATTACAACTTTTTTTCTAATCAAACACCACCCATACCATAAAACGGTAAATTCTACCATGTAATGAAACATCCACAATTTATGATAATCCTCAAACAACCTAGGTTTTCCTCCCAACTATATTACTTTTCTTACATCACTTCCTAAGTGAAACCTCAAGGAGGCCCTTAATCTAAGAAGATATAGATTTTGGAAGATAGTTTTATTGATAAATCATTCTTGGAATACACAAAATGATTTCAAGATATTTGTAATGATCATCCCTATAAAAGGAATACACAATGATTTCACAAATAGTGATCACCGCAATCCTGCCCATTTATGATGTCACTTATAACTAAAGATACATTTCTAACCCATTCAACGGAAATGGACCTCCCTACCCAATAATTTCTCTTCATCTCATAACTACCATCTTCAATGAAGTTATTTTTATCCATGACTCACTATCACCTCATAAATATATATGATGAATGTTTGACCAAATGTTTGTTTTGGAACCACCACCATCAAACTGTTCATTTTCCTTTATATCAATGAGAATGAAAAAAAATGAACCCTAAACATATTGATTAAAAAATATAAAAGAATGAGTCCAACCATAATTGGAGTACATCACATTGATCTATCTGGAAACATTATGCAATTACTCTTGAGTAACCTATTCTGAAATCCCAACTGCATTGTGCACATCCATCATGTGAAATAAATTTTTATCATTCAAAAAACATGGTTTAAATTCCTTCATGTGGCCATTTAGTGAACTAAATAAAAATTTAATGAGTTTTACCTCTACATAACTAGTATCAAATTACTATACCATATTTTACCATTTTTCTATGTCCATTGACCATAACATTCCATATTTCCCTTGGAACACCTCATAATAATAAAAACCTGGTCAATTACAGGACTACTTACATGGACTCCTACCTCAAAAAATCATTATAGATCTGTAGATGGTCATCCTAATCTGATGACATTTAATGATCATTCAGACACATGGATATAACCTTATGATTCTCTAATCAAGGGTATGCACAAGAAATCTGATTACACTTCTCATGTGTACTCGTCCCACAGGACTATGCATCACCCTAGTCACATCCTAAAGAATTTACAGACAATCTAAAAGTACCAAAACATGATATTCTCATAAAAAAATCCATGTTCACTCGAATGAATCATTACTAACCCCATATATATCCAAAAATGACTCATGAAGGTCCCAATCCAAAATTATTGGCATCTTTTTCTCCCACCTAGAACTATATGTCATGTTGTAAGAAAGCCACTAGGAATGACCACCTAGTCCATAGGTAAAACTCATTAATGGTAAAAAATAATGGGGAAGAAAGCATGATTATATTGTATGTAACAACTTATCCACAAGCCAAGATTAACATCTTTGAGTCTCATAGATGATATGCATAAAAATACATACTAGATTATCACAACTAGGGAACCATTTGTATCTAAGAATATGTCGAACAACTATTCCCTAGAGGAAAATGACAATTCAACCATACCCAAATAAATCCCACTCACAAGGGGTACAAAGTATAGGCACTCAATTCCACACCACCCAAAATTAGGTCACTGCACCTCTTACGCTCAATGATTGTGCAATTATCCCCACCATTAGGAATATCACTACTGATCCACATAACCTATCATCAAAATGAATTCTTATACATGTCGAACTAGGTAATTAGAATACCACCAAGTAAATATATACTAAACACTATTTGAGTAGTTATGGACACTTCAATTATGTTTTCATTTTTCATCAGTGAAATAATACAGTATCATGTTTATATTTCATGTGAATACAATGAACCTAATATGGTGCATGAGGTTCCTATTTTCTCTATAGGTCAAGAGTAAAATAAAATCAACTTACTGTAAACTAACTAATATGAAAATTGAAATATATCTATCATAAATCATAAAATAAAAACCACATGTACATCACCCAATGTACACATCAAATAAAAATATAATAATTCTTATCAAAAAAGTAATCCCAACCCAAGTAATATGCAATTCCTACTGGAATAGGTTATCTTGATGCAAATTCCCAATATCCATCATAGGTTCGAACACATTCGTAAATCTTTAGTATACCAAACCCCAAAATAATAAGATTAAATAAATGAATCCTTATATACAACTTTGTAATGTCCCACCCTAGATCAATATATAACCAGTAGCTAGATCACTTCATCACAAGACCACATGTGTGCCTCCTTATATTCTAGAGGTTGGCGAGAATCATCAGGGGTGTAAGATGATCCAATGGGGAGACTATAACTCATTTTATTGTCATGTGAAAATCCAATAAATAACCAAGAATCATACATGGTGATAAAAATTCATGATAAACATAATATAATTTACATATATAATAATATAAATAAATAAAATAATGTCCCAAACAGATATATTGTACATACACGACCTTCCACCGGGCTAGATATAGGTTTATACCAAAATTGAAGAATAAAATAATCAAAAAGGATCTAGTAAATATCTAATAATTATTTAATCCAATATCCTAATTCTGACATATTTGTCTTTCTTGAATATGATTTATTAGGCCATAGACTAACCATGTGCCTGAAATAAAAATGGAAGAGATGTTTGGGGACCCAATTCCGATAAAGGTTGGTGCAGGTATGAGTAAAACTCAGTAAGTCAATACCAAAAGTTATAAAAAAATAGTCATAGGAATATAATGTATGTAATAAATTAAGAGACAAGGGTATTAATTAATAAATAGTTAGTGAAAATAAAAAAAACACGTCAACCTTCATGTTTTGAGTTAACACTTGAGGTCTTTCAAAAATTATTCAGCACATTGTCAGAGATCTCTATTCACAGTGTAGAACCAATCAATCCATAAACATAATTAATCTGTCATAGGAGTATTTCAAAATATCTATTTCAAATGGTGGATCCATCTATATCAAGATAGATCACCCATGGCATAGAAGGTTCTCCTTCCTTGGAATAATCACATATATAATGTGTCAATAGTAAGTTTTTGTCCATCAAGAAAACCATAATACATCTTCTCACCCTCAATCACAAAATAATCAAAAACACATCTCACCCTTATGCGCCAAAAATAATTATATACTTATCCCTTAGGATCAAAATAATCATGCATCGAGCACTTAGTAAGACTATACCATGAATCTTGACCTCAGGATGAACATTAACATGCATATATCCTATAGACAGTTAAGAACCATGAACATGGCCCTTGGGCTCCATTATAAACATGGATTCACAGAATACATAACTGAGAAAAGGGGTCATTCAATATTTTTCCCTCAGGAATCTCTAGTAAAAAATTTATATCTAAATAAAAAGATAAAAGGAAACTCACTTGACCAATAACCAAGTATAAAAATATTTCATCTTAAGACATATTGTTTAGTTAATCTAGTTACTAAAAATATTCAATGGTCTAATTTAAACCAATTTATTAATTGTCATAAAAATTACTAATATTTTATTTCATTAATCATTCATAAATAAAAACATCACATATATCGTCATATTCATTTATCATTATGTATTTATAAAAATAACACGTTAATTAGAGCATACCACTTATAAGATGGGATATTTTCACTCATGTTGTTCATCACGATTTACCACTTCTTTTGAGTCCATAATAAGTCAAGGTCTAAATTACCATACCAACCACTTATTGTGATTAAACCTAAGAATAACAATAATTAATTTTATTAAATGGGACTAGTTTTATTCCACTTATTTACCCATCATTGGTTCAAGGTTTTAATCACCCTTTATAGGTCCATATGTCTATGATTCAATTCCAATGGACCTAAAGGCATCCAAAATAATGCTTATACCTATTTAACGCATAAATATATCCAATTGATTAGGTCATGTACATGATATTCCAATAAGATCAATAATATTTCACATAATAGGATAATTGTTATTATAAAATTATGGATATGTATTATACCACCAACTAAACACCGAGTTATCACCTAGAAAAAAATTTCTAACCAAATTTCCTGTGTTACTCATGTCTAATCATCATTTCCTCAAAAGCTGTGAATTTTTTAAAATGAATTAATGGTTGTAATAAAGACCAACTATCCAATGGTGGTCCTTTGTGTGATTCTAAATCAATAATAGAAAAATAAATTCAACATACATCCATTAACATATTTTCAATCATCAATATGAAATACCATCTCACCATGATGATTTAAGATAACATCTTCTATTATCCGGACTTATCTCAACAACCTTGGCTCCATGCAAATCCATCAAACTAGAACCATCAGAAATAAATTCTTTTATACTCATGATGGATCCTAAAATCTAGGTGAAAATGATCAATGTGAGAACACAAATTAAAATCAATTTGAGAACTATTATTTAAATGATCCAACGAATCTCTGATGAAACCCAGTTTTTCTCCATCTTATTTCTCAATCAAAAATTACGGACGAACAAAGGATAAAGAGGATTTGAAGTGAAATGAAATATTTCATGGATATCCAAGGATAATAATCACCAAGAGCATTCCATCTCAACTAATATCACATCAATCATTAAAGGAATGATCATAGAGGATCCTTTGGAAGCCAAGATCATTATCCTTTACTTTTTTAACATAAGGGGTTTTAAGGGGTCCTATTTTTTGAGGGTTTAAAAATAAATTAAAAATATAAAAATATAAATAAATTAGAAATAAAATTATCATTAATTTTAAAATAATTTAATATCATGAAAAACTATAGGAAGGTGTCTTACTTGGAATTGAATTCCATTATCATGCAGTGACACATAGTGCTCTGCCTTGAAAATTTAGGCCAACCTCCCAATCCTGATTTTTATGTATTTTAATCTCAAAATTTCACCAAATGAATCTTATTAATCTTTTAAACATATACACATTGTTAATTTCCTCCATATACAATTTCTATCACACTAGCTTTTTCTCATACCCTCTGTTGTTTACATGTACCCTTGTGACTTGCATTGAAATATAAAACACATCCAAGAATATCCCCTTTGGATGCTCAAAAGTGAATAACCACATTACAATTCATGATTTCGAAATATCAAATCTATAAATGTTTAAAGTTAAATTCACTCTGTTAAATATAACATATAATAATGTGGGTTATAAAATTTTTCCAGTCCTCAACATCACCACATTCTAGAAGCTTCTTGAAAAATATGCAATTTGGGCCTCATAACTATTCCCAAAATCATCAAAGTTGATTTTGTCATGGTTTTTTTGCGTAATTACAATGAAATTATTGATAGGAAATGAATTAAATATAAGATAAAAGAATAACTATATATGAACTATGCTTCAAAAAGCTAAATAATTCTAATCAATATAGAGGCCACCATCAAGCAGCAAGACCCCACTCATCATATATGAGTACAATTAATAAAACTAATTATGGAAAACTTATCATGACATAGACACCGAACACATTGAAGAAAAGGGAAAGCCCATGTTAGGATCATAGAGGGCAGTAAAGCTCCTAGATAAAGGAATAATCATGGTATGGGGAAACCTATAGTTATAAGAAATGTTTTAATGTTTAAATTTGTGATAATATGTTATTGAAATGTTGAGAGGTTGTAAATTATAAAACCTAAAAAAAATTCTCGGTCTTAAAAATGTTCATTTTGTATCCAAAAATATTAAAGTATCCAACCTTTTTAATTCTATTATTTCATAGAATCAAGGGTGTTTTCATTAATATAGGCCTTATTAGAACTCTATTGGTGATATAAATTATGATTTTAATATCCTTAACTGAAAAAAATATTTTTTTAAAGAAACCGAAACATTAGTTGGCATTTTATATATGAGAAACATTTTTATTGAAATCATTTATAATATACTATTCAATATTTCAATAACACCATTATGTTGAGGAATCTTAGGGGCATATAAGGTTTGTTTAATTAAATGTTTTGAGATAAATAAATCCAATTCATGATTATCAAAACCCCCTCATGGTAAATTCTATATAAAACAAGTATATAATTGTTTTCCTCTTTTTATAACTTCAATTAGTTAATAGAAAAATATATTTATTTCTAATCCATAGAAAATTACGTCTTTTAAATAATGAAAAATTATCAACTAAAACATAAAAATATATATCTATGTAGACTTATATTAATAATGGTAAGAAATATATCAATATGAATATCTTCTTTTGTTCTAAAAGATTAAACCTATTTGATTAGTTACAAATATGATTTGTGTTTCTTTCACATTTTACATATATCACACAATATTTGTTTTCTACTTTAAGTTGAGTAAATTAAAATATTAAACTATTCCTAGATAATTTTAGTAAATAATAGTCATTATAATGTCTAATCCTTCAATTCAAAATAATTAATTCTTTGTTTTAATATTCAAAAAACTGAAGATTTGTCTACAAGATGAATTAATATCTAGAGTGTGAACATCATCAAATATTGGTGGATTAAACATAGGAAATTATCATTGAATATAAAACACATATTATTAAAAAAAGAATAAAAAACCAATCATCACAATTTTCAGATAAAAATAACAGGATTTTATTTAATCCATCAACATAATGCACTTTTTTATGTAGACTAATTTTGGATAACTAATAGTCAAAAATCCAGTAATATTTCCGTTGTAATTTTCAAAAATTTATATATAATATATCATTTTTAGATACTGAATAGAAGATAGAAAATTCTACACTCATATTTTTTCAATACCCACAATCCATAAAACATTTTTAATTTGTTCACATTTTTTCCATATAAAAATAAATTAGAAAATAATATGTTTTGTTACCCCATTTTCTTTGGGTCAATTAGTGTTAGCTATAAATTATTTTGGAAACTAAATCTCAATATACATTACAAACTTAAAACTATATAAATTTGAAGAATTAATTAACTTATTTATTATGAATGTCTATAGATATATTTGGTGATACTCATTATCTTATTTTCCATATGTACCATAAAAAACTAATAATTTTTAACAATATTTTCTTTTTGATCTAATAAAAATATAACTTTTATACATCTAGGGTTTTCCCAATTAATTTCTAATCGATTTTTTATTTTATTTTTTACTTATCATTTATTTGTTTTAAATAATTTCACCCTTATTAGAAATTTTAGAAACATATTTTTAGTCTTTGAATATGTCAATAATTCTTATATTTTGATTTCATGATCCAGACATCTAGATATATATTTTTTCAATATTTTATTTTAATTATGGAATCTATTGATCTAGTTAAACATTTCGTTTTTGTATTAAATCAAAATATTTTAATTTATACTTTTTCTATTTCTATAGTTACTCATATTTAACCTCTAATATAAAACATTACTCAGTATACTCATAAAAATAATGTTTTTATATTTAGATTCTTATTCAAAAAAAGAATAAAAATTTGGTCGTACCTATTATAATTATTCCACAAAACACATATTCTATTTCTTATTTTAATGATCATATTATGAATCATAATGAGAATCACTATTGGATACTTGATAAGAACTCCATGTATACTCAGTATAATTTTCTTTCTTTTTCATTTAATCATCCTTTCTTCTGGAAATTGTTTCTGAATTTTTATAATATTTGATCATAATGAAGTCATACATGATATTATTTATCTTCATACATTCATATCATCTTACTTACTTTGTATTTCCATAAAAAAATAATATATTTCATTTCAATTCCAATTTTTTTTAATTTCATTATAATCCATTATGAATTTTATTGAAAAATGAATATGTTATTTATCTTTTTATTAAAATAATGAATTTTATTTATAGGATGCGTAAAATAATATTTTTAGGTTTTATCTCATCCATTTGGGTGGATTATTTTAATGAATCATTCCTTTTTAATCACTTTTTTATCACTTATATCAACATATATCTCTACATCATAAATCAAAAGTGTCCAAATGAGTTCATTTATCTTTTTATCATTCACTGGTGGAGATTTTGTACTTGGATCTGAAAATACATACCACTATATGTGTACAAAGATTGGAATATGAAGATCTTGATCATGTTAATAAATATTATGTAACTCCCCAACCCCAAAAGAGCTAAGCTGGTGCATTAATACATTACATTTTAATGATTACAAGCATCAAATCTCAAAGGACAATTCAGTTTAGCAGTCTTAAAAATATAGATAATGTACATTTTACCCACAATACATTGGGAAATATTAGATACAAAAATAATAAATAATAAAGTAAAATAATATGTATCCTTGAATACTTATTCAAATATATCTTCTTCATAACCTAGGGAAAGAAACACAATAAGGGCAAGCTCAAATGCTCAATAAGGTAATGTAAACAGAAATAAATAATGAATTAATAAGAATAAATTAACATGTAATGGTAAAAAAATTATTCCTTTAAAATAACTATATATGGAAAAAATGAATATGGCTAGGGAAGATTTTAAAACCCAATCCACTTAATCAATAAAATGATAATAGAATAAATCCATTGATGTTTTGACAAAAAATATCATGGATAAATAATAACTAAAATATATTTAAATAAAATTCATAATTATGGATATCTATAACCTACCTCTGATGCTTCATACCAATGTTATATAACTTTCAATGTTTTATCCAAATAATCTTGCACTTATAAGACTTCATGCTTGGAATATAATACTTTCAAGGCTTCATTCCATGAATATAATAATTTCAAGGATTCATGAAAAGAGTCTAATTGTAACACCCCGAGATTTTATGAAAAATATTCTTTTTAATTTCATTGATGTATTTTGATGTAAGCTACACCAAAAGGAGCTTGCACTGCATTCATCCCTTACTTGGCTTACATTACACACAATTGCGACCTTCCACGATAGCGTGTGTTGTACGCAAGATCGAGTTTCACTAAACAATCATATGTTATATAAACTAGTTGTCATGAATAGTAATACCCACTTTTTAAAATTTTATAAATTTTATCTTTCAAAATGGACTTCATTTTTGGATTCAGAATATCGAAATTATCCATGGGTGAATTTTTGGTATTTTTCTGAAAACATCCAATTTTTGATGAATAGTTAAAACACTAGGTTACTATTTAAAAACCGACTATTTAATTAAATAATTATTTATAGTATTTAAATTTATTTTACGTCAAATTTGATACATAATACCTATATATGGTCAATGTAATTCATTGGAGTAATTTTGTAATAATTTTTGATATATAAATATTTTATTGAACTTTTCACTGTCTTTTACCTACATCCTAGGAGCTTTTTGAAAACATATGTAAAACAAAATTTCAACGCTTATGTGAGGGGAATTTTGAAAATCTGAGAGACACGGTTAATATCATGGACTAAAATGTGGTTCAATGAGATGAATTTTTTTGTTGAATAGTAACTTTTTACTTTTATTTACCACAGTTTAAAGTAAATAGGGTAATTAAGGGTAAAAATGATATTATTATTACCCTAAAACATGTCCTAATTCTATTGGATAAGTTTAATTCGACCAAAAAAAACCTTAGGAACAAAATATAACAATTTAGGTCCACTTGGATTAGATTGGGACATTTATTATTAATTTATTTAAAGAAGGGTTAAAGTAGTTAAAATCAAAGTATAATAACTAAATCATTTTTAATATAGGGTTATTCATAAGATAAATTCTATTATAAATATTCATTAGAAATATAACAATATTTCCTAAATTATCTAATTTTATTTATAATTTTTAGGCATTAAATAATTTATTTTATTTATGACACAATGATGATGCAATTAATATCTTATTAATGAAATATTAACATAATTGATGTTATAAATACCCAAATAAATGTACTTTGAGACTTTTTATGAATTACACTAATTTTCTAGGTTAATATGATATGTTATTATTGATTTAGTTATATTTTTTCTAAATAATCATGCGGTTATGATTTTCAAAAAAATCAATTACCAAATAGTGTTAAAATTGACATAAAATGGGTTTTAAAACAAATACTATATTATTAATTGTTATTATATTCCTAAAAATATAAAGTTCGGCCAAGATACTTATATCATGATTTTTTATCATTAATGGAGCACTTGGTGGTCTCTTGAATGTATATGGTACGTTTATTAACTATATAATATAAAACAACAATGTGACATGGTAAATGTCAATCTAATTAACTAATATTTAAAACTAAAAGATAAGGTTAATAAAATGACTCAAACCTATCTAAAATCTATTGGTTGAGAGAATTTCGACTCATCCCCACCTTATATTCTAAATAAATCAATTTGGAGCTATAAAAAACCGAATATGACTTTAGTTTAAAATAATATTTTATGTTTTGCTAAGGTTCCCCTCTCCTCCATTATAAAAAGGGCACCCCTTCCCTCTTCTCTTCACACACTTTTGAGAATTTAATCTTGGCCAACCCCTGACAATTTCTCTTATCCACATCCCTAAAAAAATTCTAAAGGTTATGATTATCTCAAAAGGCCAACTCTACTTCCTTAAGAGAAGGCTTAAAGGAGGTGCGTCGAGGAAGAGGTAATCTCTTCTTTTGATTCTCTCATGTTTCTTTCTTCTTATACTTCTTATTCTTTAGTTTTATCATTATAAAGTAATAACATCAGTATTAATTATATACTTATATGTTATTATAAATATGAAACAACCTTATTTAACCTTCTATCCATCCTACGGAAAACGAAATCACTGTGCGTGCGTACGTACAGAATACCATCTCCACACCGTGGTGTAATCTGTTTTCGACCACCACCTTACTTGGATGGGTATAATGGTGTAAATAAATAACTATATATGATTATTGTAAAGTGATATTGATTCTGAAATATTATACATACACTTCAATAAATTTCCATGATCATGGAAATGATATCATCGCTAGTGCATACGTACGGACTACCGTCTCTACGACGTGATGAGATTCATTCTCCATGTTAACCATTCATGAATGATTATAAAGTATATATAGTGAATAATAATGAAATATATGACATAATAATGATAATTTATTTATGAATATCTATATATGTATGTCATATACTTAATTCCATTCAATTCAATAAGGAAACAAAAACATCGTTCATGCGTACGTACGGTCTACCGTCTCAATGAACGGTGTATTTCATTCCATTTATCGATCTATCATATATATATGTATATGCTGAATCTATATTATATATAAACCATTTTTTTCATTCAGGAATTTTTTAAATCAGTATATATGTAATAATATCAAGAACAAAAAGTCAAAACACGTACGATAAATGAAACGATTTTACCCAAAATGTTGCTTTAACATGGAATTTACAAAAGAATGGGTAATATAAAGTCATAAGTGAACCATATATGATATCATAACAATGAATATGATTCTTTAATAAGTAAATAACATTATTTAAATTATTATACACGAGGTTCGGATACATACAAAGAATATCAGACGTAAGGTAAGGGATAACTTTTCCAATCTCGTTTTTATTTGAGATTGCTTATTCTTAAGTATTTACTGGGGTTATATTTATCATCCATGTATCTATTTTCTAAAAATGTTTTAATATATGTTTAATGTCCTTTTTACCCATTTTTTACTTTTACTACATGGTATGTATGTAATCTTTCTTTTTTTTACCATATGAGGTACTTTTTTACTTTTTTGACACAAGTACGAGGAGAATGTTATTTTTTATCTTATATGGAATGAACGGATTTTTAACGATTCATAACGCCTTGTTTTCATAATGCGCACTCTACAATATTTCATAACTATTTAAAAAAAATAGTTTTCTTTTAAAATTGAATTTCATTTTGTGACAAGAAAATTTTTTTCAAGAAGAAAGGATTTCTTCCTCAAGATTTCATTTCAAGTGCTTTATCAAAACCATTTTCCATCTATGATGACATTATTTCATATGTGCATGTTTTACATATAATGTCTCTATGATTTATATGGTTTCACTTTTTTAATGATGAAATTATATCCATTTGTTTTATAAGGATTATGTTATGATGGATGATGTTTATGAAACCCAATTTATTCTTTGGGTTATGTTGAATGATTTATGATTGTTTTGTGGCACACGTAAGAATGATTTCAATATGAGATGGGTGGGACATATATCTCCCTCCATTGAATTGGGTAGAGATTTCTATCTCATGATATTGACATGGATGGAATTATAAGTTAATCTGGTTCAGTAATACAGGACGGGAACGAGGATTGAAGTCGATTTAGAAAGAGACTTTGTCCACCAAGATGGTCTTGGAAGCAATGCCTTAGCTACTATGGATATAATATCAGGTGCTTAATGGTTTACACAATAAATTTTTTTATTCCCATGTTATTTTATCGTGATTGATTTTCCTTTATTATCTATTCCCTATGAACTAAAAAAATTTATTTCACAACTCATGATTTTGATGTTTAAACTTTATGTTCATGTTTTGAATTTCAAATGTATATAGTTTGTTTTATTTTATCCATGCTTACCCTTACTGAGCATTTGAGCTCACCCTTTATATGTTTTCTTTTCCCTAGGATTTAAAGAATGGTTTTAGGTAAGAAAACCAAAAGGGGAAGATCTTTATGGGAGATGTTGAAGATCTTTCACCACGATTAGAAGATTACATTCCGAGTTTCCAAAGACACTAAACTATTACAGTCCTTGTGTGTCTGTTTTTGTTATGTAATAAGTATTCTGCTAAAGAAATGTAATGTCCATGTATGTCGAGCTATGGGTCTCTACAGTTGGTATTTGAAAAAAGGATTAGTTAAACTTTGAAAACTAGGATGCGAAAACTTTAGTGAGATCCCTAGAGATATTTCTAAGGAATGTCTAGGGATGTCCCTAAGGTTAAGTATACGTATAGGTTATATTCCTAGAATTATGGAAACTATATTAGAATTAAACCAAAGATGTTAGATATTGAATTTACTCCCCCTTTATTATGTTGCTTTCCCTAGCATGATTTTTTCCTCTCACACTATTCTTTTTGGGTTTTTGAAAATGGATGGAAACAGTAATATTCACGCTAATGGAGGATATGATGGAAAATGGAATGATATTCTTCATGAGTAACCCAATTAAATTGGATCTGGAATTCCGAATATCATTATTATTCCTAATAATCAATCTCATAATATGATCAATAATCTCAACTTTGGAAAGTTTCCTAAATCAGATAATAAGAGATAGATGGTGTTTCATGATGGTCATAGTGTAATGAAAGTTCAATTTCCCTCATGTAAATCATGTGGGAAGAGGCATCATGGAGATTGTTTCAAAGGAACTGGAAGATGCTTTGGGTGTGTAAATGGACACAAAACCAGTAAGTGCAAAGGAAAAGGATCAGTTAACACCATGGACAAGGATAATGGTATTTCTATAACATAAAAAATGATTAAATGTTTTCAATGTGGGATGTATGGGAATTACGCAAACCAATTCCCTAAGGGAAAGTCTCATGAAGAGAATAAACATTGGTGTATGGGTAGTATTTATGATTATGATGATGAAGATACTACAAATTATATAAGAGATGAATGAAGTGTTGAAACTTGGTCAACAGTTTAAGAAGGTAGTGGAATGATTGTATGTTTATCAAGGGTTATGTTTTATAGGTAATTTAATGGTACTATGGTATAAAGAAACATCTAAGGATTGTTACACTATTGTTTTTTCTAAAGTATTTGAATGTATATTTTGAATGGTACCGGTAACCCTGAAAGGTTATTCACATATTTTTGGAAGGTAGATGATATGGGAATAATGAAGGGATAAGGATAAGATGAGATGTTTGATAGTATTCATGAGCTCATGATTGATATAAGGACTAAGTGATATCATGGTTTGAGTCTATAGAATTTTTGGGATTTTGGAATGTTGAATGAGTTAACTTTTGATAGCACTCATGTTTTTACTAAGGTTCTATGGTAATTCATGTTTCATGAGAATACAAGATTAAGGTATTCACATGCTTGGAATATGACCAACAAGATATATCATATGATAAATGATGGTATTCACATGCTTGGTAGATGACATCTCAAGTAATCATTTTCTTTATACTATATGATTGGACAGAAGTATTTTGGATAAGCCTAAAGATTGGAATGTATTATGTAGGACATAAGTTAGTATTGTATAAGGCTAAAACTTTTTCTATATTATTGATGGAATGTTATAATAATGTAGTTTTAGAAAAAGGAAAACATACAGGACAGGCGAAAACCCATCGCGTTAGACAAGGATGTGGGAATCAAACCCACAACCAAAATGTGACAGGCCTTTATCACCTACCACTAGCCTACAGGAAGTCCCTGGTTAGTAGAAACTAGTTTTATATTATTTAGTGCTATGGTAGATGATGTATAAGTCCATTTTAGAAACCATATATGATTAATCTCATCATAGATGTAATTTTGTATATTTAATAAATTCTACTAAACTTTTTACGATAGAAATAGATGGAATGACCTATCATTCTATCGCATAATCTACTAAAACTTCACAGAAGAAAAATTAAACTTCATTTCTTTAAAAGATGAAGTGGAAATTTTTCGAGGCACGAGCAATAGTGAGATTGTACCAAAATCTAGTAAGTATTTCTTTTAATTCAATAATTCTTCAACTTTATGGAAATGATCTTAAAAACAAAAAAATGATGTCCTAGTGGTCTCACATCTGATGAATCAGATGGTACCTTAGATCATCACAAATTTATGGATTTGTGATTATTGTCTTTTTCATAGCCATGTCCTCTACCACTCTCCATCAGAAGTTGATATCTCTTCCATATCCATATTTTTACCTATGTTCTACATTGTGGAAACCCAGTGATTAGTTAATTTGGGTAACTGTTACATTTCATAATTTAGTTTTTAAAGTCAAGATTTGGTATTCATATTTAAAATGTGGGTTTCTATTAAATTAAATTTCAATTAGTAAACAATTTATAACCCCGACGAATTTCGAGGGCGAAATTCATTTTAAGGGGGTAGAATGTAACACACCGAGATTTTATGAAAAATATTGCTTTTAATTTCATTGATGTCTTGTGTTGTACGCTACACCAAAAGGAGCTTGCACTACATGAATCCCTAACTTGGATTTCATTACACGCAATCATGACCTTCCATGATAGCGTGTGTTGTACGCAATACCGAGTTCCACTAAACAACGATATGTTATATAAATTAGCCGTTATGAATAGTTATACCGAATTTTTGTAATTTTATAAATTTTATATTTCAAAATGGACTTCATTTTTTGATTCAGAATATAGAATTTATCCTAGGGTGATTTTTTGGTATTTTTCTCCAAACATTCAATTTTTTATGAATAGTGAAAACACTCGGTTACTATTGAAAAACCGACATTTTATTTAAATAATTATTTTTTTAATTTAAATTTATTTGAGGTCAAAATTGATACATAATACCTATATATGTTCAATGTAATTCATTGGAGTCATTTTATAATAATTTTTGATATATAAAAATTTTATTGAACTTTTCACCGTCTTTTACCTACCTCCTAGGAGCTTTTCGAAAACTTACGTAAAACATAATTTTACCTCTTCTGTGAGTGTAATTTCAAAAATCCGAGATACACGGTTAATATCAAGGACTAAAATGTGGTTCAATGAGATGAAAATTTTCGGTGAATAGTAACTTTATACTTTTATTTACCACAGTGAAAAGTAAATAGAGCAATTAAGGGAAAAAATTATATTATTATTACCCTAACACATGTATAAATTCTATTGGATAAGTGTACTTCGACCAAAAACAACCTTAGGAATAAAATATAACCATTTAGGTCCACTTGGATTAGATTAGGACATTTATTATTAATTTATTTAAAGAAGGGTTAAAATAGTTAAAATCAAAGTATAATAACTAAATAATTTTGAATATAAGGTTATAAATAAGATAAATTATACTATAAATATAATTTAGAAATATATAAATATTTCCTACATAATTAAATTTTATTTATAATTTTTAGACATTAAATAATTTAATTTATTTATGACACAATGATGATGTAGTAATTATCTTATTAATAAAATATTAACAGAATTGATGTTATAAATTCCCAAATAAATGTAATTTGAGACTTTTTATGAATTACACTAATTTTCTAGGTTAATATGACATGTTATTATTGATTTAATTAACTGATTTCTAACTAATAATGTTGTTATGATTTTCACAAAAAATCAATTACCAAATAGTATCAAAATTGACATAAAATAGTTTTAAAATAAATATTATATTATTAATTGTTATTATATTCCTAAAAATATAAGTTTCAGCCAATATACTTATATAATGAGAGGTTTATCATTAATAGACCACTTGGGGGTCTCTTGGATGTATATGGTATGTTTATTAACTATATAACATAAAAATTACAAAGTGACATGGTAAATGTCAATCTAATTAACTTTGAGTTAAAACTAAAAGATAAAGTTAATATAATGACCCAAACCGGTCTAAAATCTATTGGCTGAGAGGATTTATACCTATACCCACTTTATCTTCTAAATAAATCAATTTTGATCTATTAAAAACCGAATATGACTCTATTATAAAATAGTATTTTATGATTTCCTAAGGTGCCCCTCTCCTCCCTTATAAAAAGGTCACCCCTTCCCTATTATCTTTACACACTTTCGAGCATTGAAGCTTGTCCAAACCATGAAAAATTCTCTTCTCAGCATCCCTAGAAACATTCTGGAGGTTCTGGTCTTCTCAAAAGACCATCTGTACTTCCATAAGAGAAGGCTTAAAGGAGGTGCGTCGAAGAAGAGGTAATCTCTTCTTCAAATTCCCTCAAGTTTCTTTCTTCTTATACTTATTATTATTTAGTTGTCTAATTATAAAGTAATAACATCAGTATTAATTATATAATTAAATGTTATTATAAATATGAAACAACCTTATTTAACCTTTTATCCATCATATGGAAAACTAAATCACCGCACGTGCGTACGTACGGAACACCGTCTCCATGCCGTGGGGTAATCTGTTTTCGACCACCACCTTACTTGGATGTGTATAATGGTGTATATAAATGACTATATATGATTATTGTAAAGTGATATGGATTCTCAAATATTATACATACACTTCAATAAAATTCTACGATCATGGGAATGATATCATCTCTCATGCGTACGTACAGACTACCTTCTCCATGACACGATGAGATTCATTCTCCATGTTAACCATTCATGAATGATTATAAAATATATATAATGAATAATAATGAAATATATGAAATAATAATGATAATTGATTTATCTATATATATTTATATGTCATAAACTTAATTCTATTCCATTCAATAAGGAAATGAAAATAGCGTTCATGCGTACGTAGGGCCTACCATCTCAATGAACGGTGTATTTTATTCTATTTATCGATCTATCGTATATATATGTATATGTTGAATATATATTATATACAAATCATTATATACATTATATAATTATGTAAATCAGTATATAATTAATAATATCAAGAACAACAAGTTGAAACACGTATGATAAATGAAACTATTTTACCCAAAATGCTACTCTAACATGGAATTTACAAAAGAACGGGTAATATAAAGTCATAAGTGAACCATATATGATATCATAACAATTAATATGATTACTTAATAATTCAGTAACATTATTTAATTCATTATACAGGTGGTTCAGATCCATACGAAGCATATCTGACGTATGGTAAGGGATAACTTTTCAAATCTCGTTTTTATCCGAGATTGCTTATTCGTAAGTATTTACTGGGGTTATATTTATCATCCATGTCCCTATTTTCTAAAAATGGTTTCATGTATGTTTAAAGTCCTTTTTACCCATTTTTTACTTTTACTACATTGTCTGTATGTAATATTTCTTTTTTTACAGTACGAGGTACTTTTTGACTTTTCTGAAAAAAGTACGTGGAGAATGTTATTTTTTAACTTATACGACATGAAAAGATTTTTAAGGTTTTATAACGCCTTATTTTCATGATGCGTACTCTGCAAGATTTCATGAATATTTTCAACAAAATACTTTTCTTTTCAAATTTAATGGAATTTTTTGAAAATAAAATGATTTTCGAGAAGAACGGATATTTTCCTCAAGAATTCATTTCAAGTTCCTTTTCAAAACCATTTTCCATTTAAGATAACATTATTTCATATATGTATGTTTCTAGTATAATATCTTTATGATTTATATGGTTTCACTTTTCTTATGATGAAATGATATCCATTTGTTTTATATGGATTATGTTATAATGGAATGATTTTTCTAAAACCCAATTTACTCTTTGGGTTATGATGAATGATTTATGATTTTTTTGTAGCACACGTAAGAATGATTTCAATATGAGATGGGTGGGACCTATATCTCCCTCCAATTCATTGGGTAAAGATTTATATCTCATGTGATAGACATGGATGGAATGGTAAATTAATCCGGTTCAGTAATACAGGACTGGAATGAGGAGTGAACTCGATTCAGAAAGGGACTTTTTCCACTAAGATGGTCTTGGCAGCAATGCCTTGGCTACTATGGAAATCATATCATGTGCTTTATGGTTTCCACAATCACATTTTTTATTCCCATGTTATTTTATCATGATTTATGTTCCTTTATGACCTATGCCTTACATACTACCAAGATATATTTCAGAACTCAAGATTTGGATGTTTAACCTTTATGTTCATGTTTTGAAGTTCAAATGTATATAGTTTGTTTTATTTTATCCATGATTACCCTTACCGAGCAATTGAGCTCACCTTTATATGTTTTCATTTCCCTAGGATTTAATGAAAGGTTTTATGTAAGAAAACCAAAAGTGGAAGATCTTTATTGGAGATTTTGAAGATCTTTCACCAAGATTAGAAGATTACGTTCTGAGTTTCCAAAGACACTAAACTAATATGGTCCTTGTGTGTCAGTTTTTGTTATGTATTATGTATTCCGAAAAAGTAATGTAATGACCATGCGCGTCAAGCAATGAGTCTCTACAGTTGGTATCAGAGGAAAGATTTAGTTAACCTTTGGAAACTAGGATGCGGAAATATTAGTGAGATCCCTAGAGATATTTCTAAGGTATGTCTAGGGATGCCCCTAAGGTTTTGTATACATATAGGTTATAGTCATAGAATTATGGAAGCGTTATTAGAATTAAACCTAAGATGTTAGATATCGAAGGTACTCCCCCTTTATTATTTTTTATTCCCTAGAATGATTTTTTCCTCTCAGACTATTCTTTTTGGGTTTTAGGAAATGGCTGGAAATAGTAATATTCATGATAATGGAATATATGATGGACAATGGAATGATATTCTTCATGAGAAACCAAAAAAAATTGGATCTGGAAGTCCAGATATCATTATTATGCCTAATCAGAAATCTCATAATATGATCAATAATTTCAACTTTGGTATGTTTTTCGACTCAGATAATATGATAAAGATGGCGTTTCATGATGGACATTATGGAAAGAAAGTTCAATTTACCTCATGTAAATCATGTGGGAAGAGGCATCATGGAGATTGTTTCAAAGGAACTGGAAGATGCTTTGGGTGTGGAAAAGACGGACACAAATCCAGTAAGTGCAAAGGAAAAGGTTCAGTTAACACCATGGACAAGGATAATGGTTTTTCTATGACATCAACAATGATTAAATGTTTTCAATGTGGGATGTATGGGTATTACAAAAACCAATTCCCTAAGGGAAAGTCTCATGAAGAGAATCAACATGGTCGTATGGGTAGTATTTATGTTGATGATGATTAAGAGACTACAAATGATATATGAGATGAAAGAAGTGTTGAACCTTGGTCAATGGATTAAGAAGGTAGTGGAATGATTGTATGATTATCAAGGGATATGTTGTATAGGTAATTTAATGGCACTATGGAATAAAGAAACATCTAGGGATTGTTACACTATTGTTTTTCCTAATGTATTTGAATGTATATTTTGAATGGTACCGGTAACCATGAAAGGTTATTCACATATTTTTGGAAAGTAGATGATATGCGCATAATTAAGGGATAAGGAGATGATGAGATGTTTGATAGTATTCATGAGCTCATGATTGATATAATGACTAAGTGATATCATGGTTTGAGTATATAGAATTTTTGGTATTTTGGTATGTGGAAAGAGTTAACTTTTAACAGCACTCATGCTTTCACTAAGGTTCAATGGTAATTCATGTTTCACAAGAATACATGATTAAGGTATTCACATGTTTGTAATATGACCAACAAGATATATCATATGATAAATGATAGTATTGACATGCTCGGTAGATGACATTTCATGTAATCGTTTTCTTTATACTATAATATTGGATAGAAGTATTTTTGATAAGCCTAAAGATTGGAATGGATTAATTTGGACATAATTTAGTATTGGTTAAGGATAGAATTTTTTTGATATTATTGATGGAATGTTACAATAATGTAGTTTTAGAAAAAGTACAGCCTGCAGGATGGGCGAAAACCCGTCGCGTCAGACAAGGATGCGGGAATCGAACCCATAACCAAAGTGCGAGAGGCCTTTATCACATACCACTAGCCTATAGGAAGTCCTTGGTTTGTTGAAACTAGTTTTATTTTATTATGCGTTATGATAGATGAAGTATAAATCCATTTTAGCAACCACATACGATTAATCTTATCATAGATGGACTTATGTATATTTAATAAATTGTGCTAAACTTTTTGCGAGAGAAATAGATGGAATGAACCATCATTATATCGCATAATATGATAACACTTCATAGAAGACAAATTCAACTTCATTTATTTAAGAGATGAAGTGGAAATTGTTCTAGGCACAAGCACCGGTGAGATTGTACCAAAATCAATTAAGTATTTATTTTAAATCAACAATTCTTCAACTTTAGGGAAATGATCTTGAAAACAAAAAAAATGTTGTCCTAGTGCTCTCATATCTGATGAATCATATGGTACCTTAGATCATCAAAAATTTATGGCTTTGTGATTATTGGATTTTTCATAGCCATGTCCTCTACCACTCTTCATTAGAAGTTGATTTCTCTTCCATATCCATATTTTCACCTATGTTATACTATGTGGAAACCTAGGGATTAGTTAATTTGGGTAACCGTTACGTTTCATAATTTAGTTTTTAAAGTCAAGCTTTGGTATTCCATTTTACAATGTCGGTTTCTATTAAGGAAACTTTCAAGTAGTAAACCATTTATAACCCTGACGAATTTCGAGGGTGAAATTCATTTTAAAGGGGGTAGAATGTAACACCCCGAGATTTTATGAAAAATATTATTTTTAATTTCATTGATGTCTTGTGTTGTATGATACACCAAAAGGAGCTTGCACAACATGCATCCCTGACTTTGCTTGCATTACACGCAATCACAACCTTCCAAGATAGCGTGTGTGGTACGCAATACCAAGTTTCACTAAAAAACTATATGTTATATAAACTAGCTGTTATGAATAGTAATACCCACTTTTTGAAATTTTATAAATTTTATCATTCAAAATTGACTTCATTTTTGGATTCAGAATATTGAAATTAGCCTAGGGTGAATTTTTGGTATTTTTCTGAAAACTTTCAATTTTTGATGAATAGTGAAAACACTGGGTTACTATTTAAAAACAGACTTTTTATTCAAATAATTATTCATTTTATTTAAATTTATTTTAGGTCAAAATTGATTCATAATACCTATATAAGTTCAATATAATTCATTGGAGTTATTTTATAATAATTTTCGATATATTAAAATTTTATTGAACTTTTCACCGTCTTTTACCTACCTCCGAGGAGCTTTCTACAAACATACGTAAAAGTAAATTTTACTGCTTCTGTGAGTGGAATTTCAAAAATCCATGAGACACAGTTAATATAAAGGACTAAAATTATGTTCAATTAGATGAATATTTTTGGTGAATAGTAACTTTTTACTTTTATTTACCACAGTTAAAAGTAAATAGGGTAATTAAGGGTAAAAATGATATTATTATTACCCTAACACACGTCCTAATTCTATTTGATAAGTTTAATTCGACCAAGAACAACCTTAGAAATAAAATATAACAATTTAGGTCCACTTGGATTGTATTAGGACATTTATTATTAATTTATTTAAAGAAGGGTTAAAATAGTTATAATCAAAGTGTAATAAATAAATCATTTTTAATATAGGGTTATAAATAAGATAAATTATACTATAGATATTCATTAGAAATATAAAAATATTTCCTAAATAATAAAATTTTATTTATAAGTTAAATACATTAAATAATTTAATTTATTTATGACACAATGATGATGCAGTAATTATCTTATTAATGCAATATTAACATAATTGATGTTATAAATACCCAAATAAATGTAATTTGGGACTTTTTATGAATTCCAATAATTTTATAGGTTAATATGACATGTTAGTATTGATTTAATTAACTTTTTTCTAACTAATCATTTGGTTATGATTTTCACAAAAATCAATTACCAAATAGTGTCAAAATTAACATAAAATAATTTTTAAAACAAATACTATATTATTAATTGTTATTATATTCCTAAAAATTTAAGGTTCTTCCAAAATACTTATATAATGATATGTGTATCATTAATGGACCACTTGGGGGTCTTATGTATGTATATGGTATGTTTATTAACTATATAATATAAAAATACAAATTGACATGGTAAATGTCAATCTAATTAACTAAGAGTTAAAACTAAAAGATAAGGTCAATATAATGACCCAAACCTGTATAAAATATATTGGTTGAGAGTATTTAGACCCATCCCCACCTTATTGAAAAATTAATCAATTTTTATCTATTAATAACCAAATATGACTTTATTATAAAATAATATTTTACGTTTTCCTAAGGTGCCCCTCTCCTCCCTTATAAAAAGGGCACATGTTCCCTCTTCTCTTCGTACACTTTTGAGACTTGAATATCGGCCAACCCCTACAAATTTATCTTCTTCAAATCTCTAGAAACATTCTGAAGGTTACGGTCTTCTCAAAAGACCAACTCTACTTCCTTATGATAAGCCTTACAGGAGGTGCGTCGAAGAAGAGGTAATCTCTTCTTCCGATTCTCTCAAGTTTCTTTCTTCTTATCCTTCTTCTTCTTTCATTGTATCATTATAAAGTAATAACATCAGTATTAATTATATACTGATATGTTATTATAAATATTAAACAACCTTATTTCACCTTCTATCCAAACTGCGGAAAACGAAATCACCGCGCGTGCGTACGTACAGAATACCGTCTCCATGCAGTGGTGTAATCTGTTTTCGACCACCACCTTACGTGGATGGGTATAATGGTGTAAATAAATAACTATATATTGTTATTTCAAAGTGATATTTATTCTGAAATATTATACATAAACTTCAATAATATCCCACGATCATGAGAATGCTATCATCGCTTGTGCGTACGTACGGACTACCGTCTCCACGACGCGATGAGATTCATTTTCCATTTTAACCATTCATGAATGATTATAAATTATATATAATGAATAATAATGAAATATATGAAATAGTAATGATAATTTATTTATGTATATATATATGTATGTCATCTACTTAATTTCATTCAATTCAATAGGAAACGAAAACAGTGTTCATGCGTACGTACGGCCTATCATCTCCATGAACGGTGTATTTCATTCCATTTATCGATCTATCATATATATATATATATGTATATGATTAATATATATTATATATAAATCATTTTTTACATTATGGAATTATGTAAATCAGTATATAAGTAGTAATATCAAGAACAAAAAGTCGAAACACGTACGATAAATGAAACGATTTTACACAAAATGCTGCTTTAACATGGAATTTACAAAAGAACGGGTAATATAAAAAGCATAAGTGAACCATATATGATATCATAACAATGAATATGATTCTGTAATAAGTCAATAACATTATTTAAATCATTATATAGGTGGTTCAGATACATACGAAGCATATCAGACGTAAGGTAAGGGATAACTTTTCCAATCTCGTTTTTATCCGAGATTGCTTATTCGTAAGTATTTACTGGGGTTATATTTATCATCAATGTCCATGTTTTCTAAAAATGGTTTCATATATGTTTTAAGTCCTTTTTACCCATTTTTGACTTTTACTACATGTTATGTATGGAATCTTTCTTTTTTTACCATATAAGGTGGTTTTTGACTTTTCTGACAAAAGTACGAGGATAATGTTATTTTATAACTTATACGGCATGAACGGATTTTTACGGTTTCATAACGCCTTGTTTTAATGAAGCACACTCTAAAAGATTTCATGACTATTTTCAACAAAATCATTTTCTTTTAAAATGTAATGTCATTTTGGGAAAATAAAATTATTTTCAAGAATAAAGGATATTTTCCTCAAGAATTCATTTCAAGTGCTTTATCAAAACCATTTTCCATCTATGATGACATTATTTCATATGTGTATGTTTCAAGTATAATGTCTCTATGATTTATATGGTTTCATTTTTATTATGATGAAATTATATACATTTTTTTATATAGATTATGTTATGATGGAATGATGTTTATGAAACCCAATTTATTCTTTGGGTTATGATGAATGATTTATGATTTTTTTGTAGCACATGTAATAATGATTTCCATATGAGATGGGTGGGACTTATATATATCCCTCCAATGCATTGGGTAAAGGTTTATATCTCATGATATAGACAAGGATTGAACAGTATGTTATTCCGGTATATTAATACAAGATTGGAACAAGGAGTGAACTTGATTCAATAAAGGGACTTTGTCCACTAAGATGGTTTTGGCAGCAATTCATTGGCTACGATGGAAATCATATCATGTGATTAATGTTTTCCACAATCTCATGTTTTATTCCCATGTTAGTTTATCATGATTGATGTTACTTTATGATCTATGCCCTATGTACTACCATGATTTTTTTAACAACTCAATATTTTGATGTTTAAACATTATGTTCATGTTTTGAAGTTCAAATGTATAATGTTTGTTTTATTTTATCCATGCTTAACCTTATTGAGAAGCTGAGCTCACCCTTTATATGTTTTCATTTCCCTAGTATTTAAAGAAAGGTTTTAGGTAATAAAACAAAAAGGGTAAGATATTTATGGGAGATGTTGAAGATCTTTCACCATGATTAGAAGATTACGTTCCGAGATTCCAAAGACACTAAACTATTACGGTCCTTCTGTGTCTGTTTTTGTTATATATTAAGTATTCTGAAAAAGTAATGTAATGTCCATGTACATCAATCTATGGGTCTATACACAAATACTATCAGGGATTCATGACAATAATATAATACTTTAAAGGCTTCATTCAATGAATATAAAACCATTAGGTATTCGTAGAAATAATCTAATAATGTCAGGACTTCATGCCAAGGATTTAAAACATTTAAAGTGAAAACCATATGAAAATTGGTATATGTTTTTAGGAAATAATAATATCCATGAAAACTAATATGGATATTTATGTAAAATTAAGATGAAAATTTATAAAAATACAGTTATTGTTTCAAGATAATTTTATCAATCCCAAAAGGAATTGAGATTTCAAAGATAACCACTGGGAAAACTCTCATTCAAAATTATCAATAAACATTCCAAAGTGTCCCATACCACATTAAGACATTTGAATAAAAATATATTGAAATGTAGTACATTAAATGAATCTAATAATATCATGATAAAAATATGATTGATGATATAATATAAAAAATTTAGTATATAAACCACATAAAAGTGAATTGGAACACAATGATAAATAAGTCTTAATAGAATGTAAATTGAGATGGAATTCCCATACATATGAGTCAAAAGACCCAAAAGTGATAATCCTAAAATTAAAAATATAAATAACATTATAAATAAATAATTCATTATATATTATATCCAAATGGGAATTATTTACACCTTATAATTTATGTAAGTGGTGAATATGAAAATTATCTCACAGGCGTAAAAAGTGATATCGAAATCCCTTATATTATCCTTCTTTTTTATGGTATTTAGCCGCATGTATAATGGGTTAAAATTTTTCACTAACTATCACGATAACCACAATCATGTTTATAATAAAATATATTTACTTCTTACAACATTTTTACTCTATTATTAACAACATTTCAATATTTTTACTGTTTTAGGTGTTAATTACCAAGCTTTCTCATGTACATTTTGACTTGTTATTTGGTGTTCTTATTAATTATATCATGGTTTCGTTATCTCAATAATTTAAAACTTGAATAAATTATATCATACATTCATTACATATGTGTTTATAATAGTAGATAATTTTTGGAAATTAGAAATGATGTGAACTGTTCTTGGAGACGGTAGGTCGCACGTACGCATGAACACTACATTCATTTCTTTAAGAAATTACTAGAATTAAAAATAAATGATACATATTTATATTATAATTTCATTATATTTTCTTTGTTATATATGTTAAATATTTCTATTAAAATCCTCCTTTATATTCTCCATGTATTTAATGAATGAGTCATATAACTTTGAGGGGGTGGTTGTCCACACTTCATCAAACGAAATTATATTTTTTACACAACTTGGAAAGAAAAAAAGTTATATTATATATAAAAATTAAAGATTAATAAGAAATTATAAATAAAATATATATAATATATAAATATATAGTTTATAATAATGGCCACCATTATAGGTGGTAGGGAAAATTGAACAATCATCATTTTGTGAAGTGGGCAGTTTGTCGTACACCGAAGCAATATGTTTGTCACCAATTAGATGGAGGTGTGTCTGAGTGTATGTATATCCATTATCATAAAACCATCATAGTATAATGTAGATATTTTTTTTGTCATTTAATCATTGAATAATAAGATTATAGGGAATGGAGATTGGGAATGAAACTAAAAGGCATGAGAGAAGGTGAAACCTCTTAATCAGGTAACTTCTTTTGGTTTATACCAAAATCATGATGGGATAGTTTTAATGACAAGGTGAGTCTTATATGATGTGGGGAGGTATTTTTTGGATACTATTTTGAAAGAGGTTTGTCTATCCAATGTGGCTTTTGAGGAGTGAGAAAGGGGTAGAGTGCTTTCCATTTTATAGTGGAGGGGGATTGGCACTTTTAAAAATACCAAAACCTATTCAATAATGTGAGGTATACCTAATAAAAGTGCATTCAAAAAGGTATAATTATGGATTAAATGAAAAATAATGTTTTAAACAAGACTCATCCACACAAAAATATTTTCATTTTATAAATTTTGTTCCTTAACGTCTAATATTCCAAAATTTTATCATTTTGGTTTTTTCAAAGAATCTATTTTTATAATCTAATTAGTTTAAAAATTAAGATTAAAATAAAGTGATATTTTTCCTAAAATATAAATCCACATAATTAATAATATTATATCTAATTTAAAAAAAAATATCTACTAGATTTTTCAATAATATTAAAAATAGCTCATTAGATGTGTTAAAATGTCGCTTGAACTCGGACTCTGTTAACCACTTTTTTAAATTATATGGGTAAATATGTTAATTATAAATGATTAATTATTCCATTAATAGACCATATTTATTATTTATTAGAACATATAAATAACTTGGTTGAATATATTATATTTATTAATTTTAATTCATTTAATAAGATTTATTTATTATAAAATAACAATAATGTCAATTTTCACATTATTTATATAAAGTAAATTTTAAAATACCAATATAATATTGGAATTAAAAAATATTATGTTTACTGATGTTTATAATGATATATTCATCTACAATAAAAAATAATGTCAAAAATTAAGTCAAATAAATTCACTTTTATTATTTATAGTATCATATATTTTAGTTAATTTTTAACTAAATAATCATTATATTGATGTTTCTTAAATATTTTATGGAATTAAATCACATGTAAAGATTGTTGATATATTATTATGATAAAAATAGACCTTTTATACAAAAAA
Organism: Viscum album; assembly: GCA_963277665.1. Lineage (NCBI taxonomy): Eukaryota > Viridiplantae > Streptophyta > Magnoliopsida > Santalales > Viscaceae > Viscum > Viscum album. Next base: position 1,764,291,607 of record OY728125.1, read on the forward strand.
TTAAATGATTAACCTAAAATATGATGTTTTGTATATATCATAAGATTTTATAAATGTTAAATGAATTGAAAGTTCCTTTTTTTCATTTTCCTTAATTAAGAGTTTAAGTAGGGAACTTTTAATTAACAATATCATAATAACCCATATATTATGAACCAATTTGTTACATTTTCAAATTATTGGTATAAAACGGCTTATTTAACACGTTTCTATGTCATTTTGGTCCTTAATAATAAGGTTTTGTCCCTTATTAATCTTAATCATACATTAAACACGGTAATTAATTTTAATCACATTCACAAATTATTTTGTCCAAAAACATTGTGTTGGTCATATTAGACCACAAATATCAAACTCATTACGTCTATGTTTGTCCAATTATAAACATCCATATCATAGAATTAGGAAAACTAAGATTCATGCTAATCCTATAGATAGGGTTATATAACGGGTTTTTAATTTTCAAAAACATTCAAAAGACTTTTATGTTTTTATTTTCAATTTCAATGTAAAATTGATTATAATGAACTTAATTATTTAAATTTATGTATATTTTATCTAATTTGGCTCTATAAAAAATCTAAAATATAATTTAGAATTATTAATTATTTAAATGAAAAGTCTTTTTTTAACTGAATTTCATTAATTTTCATTATTCATCAAAATGTGATGTATCTTAGGAAAATTCAAAAAATTGACCCTAAGATAATTTCTACATTAATAATTCAAAAATTATGATTATTTTTAAAAATAAAATTAAAATATATTTAAAAATATAGTTTTAAAATATTTACTCAATTAAATGGTGGTAAAACTCAGTTTTTCATGTAATTTATGTTAATTAATTGCCATATGTAGTCTTAGTTTAATGTTGTGTATTTTTATTCAGAAATTAAAATATTTTAAGGAATTGGGGAGTCACGTTATCCACACCCTAATTATGTTTTTCCCTTTCAATTTAAACCTAATCTTAGTAATCAAGGGATTACTAATTAACTAATGTTGAAAGAACAACATCGTAAAAAGATTTAATACCACATATTCTAAATAAAAGAGATAGGAAATTACAATTGACATGCAACCAGGCTCTCTTTTAGGAGAACATATTTGTAAAATTGAATCATGGATAAGGAATAAAAATCCAACAATCTATTTCTAATGGAGAGTTGTAGAGAATAAGTTTAGATGAATTTTATAGCCCACAAGACCGTAAAAAATAGGTGTGAGTAATGGTTATTGATATCATATAAAATGATGAAAATAAGAAAAAAAATTGTTTCAAAATTTTTTTTTCTATAGTTATGGAATTATTTCACACTATAAGAGTATAAGTAAATATATTTTTCAATAAACATAATATTTTATTTTGATTACACCTTGAACTATTTCAACTTCGTCTCTTAGCACATGATATATCAGATAAATAAGTGATACATTACCATATAAAATCTTAGCCAATGACAATCTGAAACCATTTTATAAATGTTAAACTCCTCCAGCAGATTATGATCTAATCACTTCTGAATGAAATTCACTGAACATACAAAGTGAACATATCATTTTCCTTTGATCAACATAAATCAGATTTTAATTTTTACATTCTAAACATGTGAATAACATTATCGTGTATCTTTTTGAAATAGGGTAATATCGCGAATTAACATAAAAACATACAAGAAACATGCATTTTTCCTTATTCCTTATGTAAGATGTAAGAACCCGGATCTTCGTTTTAGGAATGTCTTTTCTTTTCTAGTCGTTTTGAGAAAAAAAGGAAATTTTGGAAATTTTCAAAATACACGTCGTGTACATTATGAGTACACGCCCTGTACTTTGAAGCCGCGCAGGTCGTGTGCTGGCCATGTCTGGGCTACACACATGGTGTGTAGGGGTGATTTGGAGGTCGCTTAAAGAGGAGTACAGAAATTCCTAGTACACACCGTGTACCCCAGAATTACATATTGTGTACTTTATTTTTTTCATTAAATGCACTGGGGTCACGTCTAATCGCCAGAACGACCTTCTTCTAGGTCTCGTTCGGCCGAGAGCTCCCATACGACCGTGATCCTTCACCGAGCCCTCGAGCTTCCATCCGATCTCTGTTTCATCCACTGTTGATTGCGTTGGGATCTCCTCGGTAAGCTCTCTCTTCTGCTTTAACCTTGATCCATGATTTTCCCTCTTTCTCAAGATATCATGGTTTGAGAGTTTTGGACATTTTATCAGATCATCGATGTTCTAAAGAGAATCAATCATTGTGGTTCAAGTATATCGATCTTCTAGCATTGAAGTAAGGGGTTTGTGCCTTTATGTAGGATGTCTTTGAATATTTTGTGCAATTTCACCAATTCTCATGAATGGGGTATTTTTTGTTTCCTATTTTTTCCCCTGTTGTTTGCCTGCTATTCATGGTTACTTGAGTAGAGGAAAATGCTTGTGAATAGGGTAATTTTTATAGTGCTTTGGATGTTTTTCCATTCATGCTTTTCCTGTTAGGAATTTTTCCAATTGCCATGCTTAGTTGTAGGATAGTGGAACTGTTGTACTATTATTCTGTCATGCCTTAGAATGATAGCTATGTAGATCTTGAGGTTTACTTTTGGGTGATACGCATGCTATGCATGTTTGTTTAACACAGGGCTGTGAGAACCTAGTGTAGTGGACCATAAGGAGAATGGACGTAAGGGCTTCTTCAGAGTGTATTATTAATTCGATGCAAGACCAAAGGGGTAATTGACGAGGAGTGATTCCTCATAGAGTCTGTAGTTCCTCGATATGGGCCATAGGGTGAATGACACGTTGATTGCGTCCCCAGAGAGCCATTAGTACGATACGAGACTATAGGGGGAATTTTCGGTGAGTGCTTCCTCAGAGACTCTATTTCTTCAACTGAACCAGATGGGTGAGACTGTGTGTGCCTCCTAGAGGGTTGCTAGTACTTGTAGGTTCAAACATAATGGTTTGGCTGTGAAAACTACCCAGGGGGTTAGCTGTTGTTCAACTTGTTGATTGGCTGATACTTGTGTACTTTATATGCTAGACACTGTGGATTGTAGCTGCTGTGTACTTTCCAGTTTACTTCTTCCTATACTTTAACTTGCCATGTATTCACTGACTGTTAGGCACAACAGTTTGGGTGGTTTCCTATTGGTACATTGTCTCTCACCCTCTTTGGGCCATTCTTTTGGGCCAAAATAGACTTTGTTGTTGCAGGTATAGATAAGGGAAAGCACCCTTCTACTTCAGGTATTTGACTTGATATAGACTTGGACAGCATGGGACAAAGCTATGGCTTCCGATGCTGAGGAGTTTACCTGTTTTGTTTTGCACTTTGTTTTAGTATTGTATTCAGCATTTTGACTTGTTTGGATTTTTTCCTAGACATATGTATCATTCACCATATTTAATATGTGTGTGTGTGCTCAATTTGGTTATTGTTAGCCTTCCGCAGTTTATCATTTACTCTTGTATGGATGGTTACAGTTTCTATTGTACTCTATTTGTTTTTCTTCCACTGTGTACTCTGCCAATGAGGTCATATTTTCCCCACTATCACACCCAATGCCCTAGCTTTTAGTTTGCAGCCTCTGGCATTTGGGAAAATGCGTTTGAGGCAATGTGACCAACCAAGTACGGGGCGCCTCTGGGTGGATTATGGAACCAGGATGTTACAAAGTGGTATCAAAGGGTTTCTTTTCTCTGGATTTACTATTTGGATCCTTTATCAAGGGATAGGATGGATTTGGCACATGGTATTAAGCTATGATAGGGAGTAGCTAACCCGTGTATAGGGAAAATCCAACCTACCTTGCTTATTATAGTTTTTTGGTTTTTCTTTGTTAAAGTTGATCAGATTTCACCTAGAGTGATTCACATGATTTGTGTTGTTATTTATGTTGATATTATGATTCTATTCCTGTCGTAACCCGATGAGGTGAGGGTATGCCATCTCATGCATCATATAGGAACTTGTTATAAATCACATGCCATGCATTCTTGGCATGCCATCTAGGGTGCATTAACAATTGCATGTTGTTGTGATAGACATTGTGTAGATTATGCATGATGTTGTGATAAATACTTTGATAGAATCCCTGCAGTTTGATAGAGAGGTTGTTTTTGTTGTACCTTTCTTAAATAAAATCCAAATTTTGGTTCTTGAGGTGTTATGGGCCCTCACAGATCGGAATTTGGCACATTAAAGCTTGTTTTTCAGTGTTTTTTGGGCTTCAGTGCAGTTTCAGGGCTACTTCAAGGAAAAACCAAGAATACACGACATGTACTTTATATATACACGCCGTGTAGTTTTTAAACCATGTCACTGAATGTGTGAGCAGAACTCCGGGTTGTGAAAAATCTCTCGGAACACGCCGTGTACGGTAGGTAAATGTCGTGTAGTAGTGAGCCATGTCACTAACAACATGGGTCGAGGAAGCTCATGTAATACACGTCATGTTTTTTAAGAACACACCGTGTAGCCTTATTCTAGGTAATCTGTCATGTAACTAACAACATGGGTCATTGAAACAATTTCTACTACACCCCGTGTCCACAGGGAACACGCCGTGTAGTCTCATTTTAAGAAGACTGTGTGGGTTAGCTATTCCAGGAGACTCGGGCTGGGGAATAGAGTTATGTACACACCGTGTAGAGTTTATACACTCAGTGTAGTCATGTTTTGTAAAACATGATTGTTTCCTTCTCCTGTTTCCATTTTGTACTCCTTGTTCATTGTCCTAGATATTTCTGATATAAGGTATGATTTTGATCTTTCAGAGTTATGCCTCTGAGACGTCCTCCAGTTGTACGTCAGTTGCAAGATAGTAATTAGATGCCCGATATGGCTGATCTAGGACATCCTGACGATCCTCCAGTCATTCCAGCCTTGGCACCAAATGTCATACCAGTTGTTGGAGTTGATGTACAGTTTAGGTAAGGCTTTATGAGGATAATGTAGACCTTTCAGGGAGCACCGTCTCCTGCCATGACTATGGAAGAAATGACACTGGTTTTCTAGTAGCAGCATCCTCTAACTTTATCAGGGGAAGGATGACCGTAGGCTTTAGAGTCAGGGATGGAAGCCATGATGACTATATTTGAGCATCTGGAAATGCCTCCAGAGAGTCAGGTCATGCTCGCTACCTATTTTCTTCGAGACACCACCAAGAGGTGGTGGGACGTGATCTCACAGGCGTGTCATCAGCAGGTTATGGCATGGGAGGAGTTTCAGCACGTGTTTTATTACTACTTCTTTCCGGAGACCCTGAGGGCTCATTGAGCCCGAGATTTAATGAGTCTAGAGTAGGGTAAACTTTCTATTATGGAGTATTCCTCTTATTTCACCGAGCTGCAGCGTTTCACACCCCTTTGAGGTGGATATGGGATGTTATTAGCAAGAATGTTTGAGGATGGTCTCATGCGGGAGATCCGTTCACAGGTGAATATCTTCCAGTTTACTTCCATCACTTCCATCAACAACACGGCCCTGATAGAGGAGCACAATCTGAGAGACTTCGGAGATGCGATCCAGGGAAAATCTGCTTCCAGAGCAAGTATTCCTCTAGCTGATAGCCGGAATCACTGTAGGGAGTCTATGTGCGGTGATCCTATGAATCGAGATACATCTTCAGTTAACTTGGTAGTATGCTACCAGTGTGGAAGGGCATGGAACATGAGACCACAGTGCAAGAGTGACCCAGTGGAGGGCCGATCTTGCGGTAAGATGGGTCACCTTCAGCATTTCTGACAGGTTTCCCAACTGTAGCAGGTGACGGGGGTGCTTCCATGACTCCTCGTTCAAGAGCAGCTCCACCAGTTTCTCACAAGTTGGGGAACTGGAGTTCATCCGGTCCTTCGGGCTGAGGTGGAGGTCGAGGTCGTGGCAGTCAGTCACCATTATTTCAGCATTAGCAGGGCAGATCATCTCAGAGTGGTTAGGTAGGGTTACACGGCCGTGGGGCAATACAGACATTTGCGGTGGATCAGACCTATCAGGAGAAGGATCCCAGACCTTCTACAGTTCGAGGTACAATATTAGTATCCTCAGTTTTATCTTCAGCTCTTTTCGATACTGGTTCCATGCATAGATTTTTCTCTGTTGCTCTTGTGGAGAGCCTTGGGCTCTGTATCGTTTCTTCTGCCGACTTGTTGACACTAGACACACCTTTGGGGACAAGGACATCTAGTGTACTCCAGTGTAGAGAGTGCCCTCTTGAGGTTGCAGAGTATCGTTTCTTAGGGGATCTCTATTTCCTAGAGATGAAAGGCTATGATTTCATTCTCAAGATGGAATACTTGGTTCCCTTCAAGTAAGTTTTCGACTGTTATCTTCGCAGGGGGGGTTTCATTTCACCAGAGGGTGAATCATTTCAACATAGAGGTGAATGGGACGTTCAGGTGAGTTGAGTAGGGCTCGATCATCAAGGGATAGGAATGGTTACGACCCATATTTCTAGTATTTATCTGGATGATCAGGGGACTTCATAGTTGGACTTTCCTCCAGTGGTGAATCGTTTCAAAGATGTCTTTCCAGAGGATTTTTCAGGTTTTCCTCCAGAGCATGAGGTAGAATTCTCTATTCAGCTCGTACGAGGGGCGACATAGGTGTCCATTCATCCCTATAGGATGGATACACCTATGTTGCATGAGCTCAAGAATCAGTTGGAGGAGTTGCAGGAAAAGGGTTCCATCCGACCCAGTACTTCTCCTTGGGGTTCACCTGTCCTGTTTGTGAAGCTGGAAGACGGTAACCGTAGGCTCTGTGTGGATTATCGGATGTTGAACCAGTTCATGGTCAAGAACCGACATCCCTTTCCAAGGATTGATGATATTTTCTATCAGCTTCGAGGATCCCAGGTGTTCTCGAAGATCGATTGGATGTCCGGTTATCATAAGTTGCGCGTTAGACCATCAGATATACCTTTCAGATCCTTCAAAAGAAGGTATGGTCTCTACAAGTATACGGTTATGTCGTTCTGTCTCACGAATGTGCCAGTAGTTTTCATGCCAATGATGAACTGAGTGTTCAATCCTTTTTTGGACTCCTTTGTTGTGGTCCTCGTCGACGATATATTGGTGTACTCTCACACTTGACACGACCATGCTACCCATATTGAGAACATTCTAAGTATACTAAAAGATCCTCAAATTTATGCTAAACTCTCGAAGTTCCAATGTTGGACGGATCAGATTCACTTCTTGGGCCACATCATCTCAGAGGCAAGAGTATCTGTTGAACCAGAGAAAGTGAGAGCTATAGTTTTCTAGGAGTAGTTGAAGAACATTATTGAGGTACAACATTTCCTAGGGATGGCTGGATACTACATATGCTTCATTCAGGACTTTTCATGCCTAGAATCACCATTGATAGGTCTGACCATGAAGGGGGTGAAGTTTTTGTGGTCATATTCTTATAAATTTTTTTTTCAAGAGATGAAGGGAAGGTTGATATCAGCACCGATACTAGTCTTACTAGATCCAAGCAAGAGCTATACAATTTATTAATATGCTTTAGGTATTGGGCTAGGCGTTGTGCTTATGCAGGGAGATGGAATCGTTGCGTACGGGTCTCGATAGTTGAGGCCAAATGAGAGGAACTACCTAACACACAATCTATAGTTGGAAGCTATTGATCATGCCCTGCGCTATTGGAGAAATTACCTTATGGGAGAGAACATTGTGGTTTTCACCGACCACAAGAGTCTCAAGAACATCTTCACTCGGTGTGATATGAATCTGAGAAAACGCAGGTTTGTTGAGTATCTTCAGTCTTTTGATTTCGAGCATTCCTATACGCTGGGAAAGGGAAATGCAATGGTAGATGCGTTGAGTAGGAGAACTAATATTTAGGTTGTTCATGAGGCCATAAGTGAGTGGAAACATATGGATATATTCTCTGAGATGCATTTGGAGGTGCATGACAGACAAAGACAGACTTAACTATCTTCTGTAGCTGTTACCTCTACAGTTTTTGATCGGGTAGGGATAAGGAAACTATTAGACTCAGAAGGATTAGTCATGTGGGAGAGTTTTTCAAGAGAGGACCCTCTTCCTGGATGTATTGTGGGTGAGGATGAGATCTTGCATTTCCAGGGACGCATATGGGTGCCAGCAGACATACACGAGGAGTTGATTCGGTATTTCCATTCCTCATTTTGGGTAGTTCATCCTGGTGTCACCAAGATGTATCGGGATCTTCATCACCAGTACTGGTGGCAAGGTATGAAGAGAGATGTTGCTGATTTCGTCTTGAGGTGTTCTACATTTCAGTATGTGAAGGAGGTCCATCATCGACCAATGGTCCTTTTATAGCAGTTACTCATTCTTGAGTGGAAGTGGAACGATGTCGTGATGGACTTTGTGACCAGATTTTTGTGGTCTCCTCGAGGGAAGGATGCTATTTGGGTTATCATCGACAGGGTTACGAAAGTTTCTCACTTCTTACCGATCAAGGAGACCATCAGTGTTGATGATCTGGGATGACGATACTTCTGAGAGATTGTATCTATGCATGGAGTTCCACACTCCATTGTTTCATACAGGGATTCCCACTTTACTTATCGGTTCAGTTAGGGGCTTCAGAGGGCTTTGGGTACAAAGGTACTTTTGAGTACAACATACCATCCCCAGACAGATGGCATGTCCAAGCTTAGGATCCAGGTGCTTGAGGATATTCTCCGAGCTTTCATTCTAGACTTTAGAGGTTATTTGGATAAGCATATCCCTCTTGTGGAGTTCGCCTACAACAACAGTTTTCAGGGGACTATACGGATGGAACCTTACGAGGCTTTGTACATTAGGCCATGCCGATAACCTTTATACTGGATGGAGGCAGGAGAGGCAGCATTTCTGGGACCTCATCTTGTTCAAGAGACCTCAGAGAAGATAGAGTTGATTTAGAAGAGGATAGCTAAAACACGGTCTCGACAGAAGTCTTATGCTGATCAGCGGAGACGACCTCTGTAGTTCGAGGTTGGGGATCAGGTTTTCTTGCATGTCGCACCGAGGTACGGACACAAGAGGATTCAGAGACAGGGTAATATTTCACCGCGATACGTCAGGATGTTTGATGTATTGGAGAGAGTTGGGACAGTCGCCTATCGGTTGTAGTTACCTTAGAGGTACGGGGCCATGCATGACATCTTACACATCTCTCAGCTCCGATGTTACTTTCCAGACATGTCTCATGTATTTCAGCCTGAGGATGCTGAGCTCAAAACGGATGCATCAATTGAGGAGCATCTTATCCGGATTGTCAAACACAGTACTACGGTTTTCCGTGGGCAATCTTTTCCTCAAGTACTGGTGATATGGAAGCACGGGCGAGTACAGGATGATACCTGGGAGAGGGAGGTCGATGTACTATCGTTGTGGCCGGAGCTGTTCGAGGTTTCTTCTTCAATTCCACATTATGGAAATGAAGGGACAAATTTTTTTAAGGGGGGATGTTTGTATGAACTCAGATCTTCGTTTGATGTATGCATTTTTTTCTGGTCATTTTGAGAAAAAGGGAATTTTTGGAAATTTTCAAAATACACGCCGTTTACTTTATGAGTGCACGCCGTGTACTTTGAAGTTGCGCAGGTAGTGCCCTGCCGTGTCTGGGATACACACACGGTGTGTAGGTGCGATGTGGAGGTCTCTTAAAGCAGAGTACAGAGATGCCTACTACATGACATGTACCCCATAAGTACACGCCGTGTACTTTCTTTTTTTTCATTAAACGCACCAGGCTCGTGTCTAATCGCAAGAACACCCTTCTTCTAGCTCTGGTTCGGCCGAGAGCTCCCGTACATCCGTGATCCTTCTCCAAGCCCCCGAGCTTCTGTCCGATCTCCGTTTTAGCTTCCATCGATTGTGTTGGGATCTCCTCAGTAATCTATCCCTTCTAATTTATCCTTGTTCCTTGATTTTCCCTCTTTCTCAAGATATCATGGGTTGAGAATTTTGGATGTTTTCTCATATATTCGACATTCTAAGGAGAATCAATCATCGTGGTTCAAGTATATCGATCTCCTAGCATCGAGGTAGGTGGTTTGTGCCTTTCTGTAGGAAGTCTGAATATTTTGTGCAATTCCAGCAATTCCCTTGAATGGGGTATTGTGTGTTTCCTATTTTTCCACTGTTTTTTGCATGCTGGCTTGATTTCTTGAGTAGAGGTCAATACTTGTGAATAGGGTAATTTTTACTGTGCTATGGATGTTTTTCCATGCATGTTTTCCCTGTTAGGAATTTTTTCAGTTGCCATGCCTAGTTGTAGGATAGTGGAACTATTTTACTGTTATGTTGGTGTTCCTTAGAATGATATCCAATTAGTTGTTGAGGTTTACTTGGGGTGATACGCACGCTATACTTGTTTGTTTTACACAGGGTTGTGAGAACCTAGTGTAGTGAACCATAGGGAGAATGGACATAAGGGCTTGTCCAGAGTGTTTTATTAATTCGATGCAAGACCAAATGGGTAATTGATAATGAGTTCTTCCTCAGAGAGTCTGTAGTTCCTCGACACTGGCCACAGGGGGTATGAGACGTTGAGTGCTTCCATAGAGAGCCTTGAGTATGATACGAGACTATAAGGGGAATTGACAGTGAGTGCTTCCACAGAGAGTCTATTTCTTCTGCTGAACCAGAGGGATGAGACTGCGTGTGCCTCCCAGAGGGTAGCTAGTACTTGTAGGTTGAATCATAAGGGTTAGGCTGTGAGAACTACCCAGAGGGTTACCTATTGTTATACTTTTTGATTGGATGTTACTTGTGTACTTTATATGCAAGACACTGTGGATTTTAGCTTCTATGTGCTTTCTTGTTTATTATTTCCTGTACTTTTACTTTACATGTATTCACTGACAGTTAGGCATAGATCGTTGGGTGGTTTCCTACTGGGACATTGTATCACACCATATTTGGGCGATGATTTTGGGCCCAAATAGACTATATTGTTGCAGGTATAGATAACATCAATAACCCTTCTACTTTAGGTACTTGACTCGTTGTGGAGGTGGAGAGCATGGGACCAAGTAATGTCTTGTGATGTTGAGGAGTTTACCAGTTTTCTTTTTCACTTTGGTTTAGTATTGTATTCAGCATTGTGACTTGTTTGGCTATTTTACTAGACATATGTATCATGCGTCATTCTATATATATGTATGTGTGCTCAAGTTGTTTCATGTTAGTCTTCCGCTGTTTATCGTTTACTCTTGTATGGATGGTTACAGTTTCTGCTGATGTCTATTTGTTTTTATTCCACTGTGTACTCTTCCAATGATGGCATTGTTTCCCCCCTATCACTTCCAAGGCCCTCACTGCAAGTCGGCAGCCTCTGGCATTTGGGGAAATGTGCTTGAGGCCATGTGACCAACCGGGTACGGGGCGCCTCTGGGTGGGTTCCAGAACCGGGACGTTACATAAGACATGTGTTATCAGATATATTCCTTAAATCCAAAAGTATTGTAAACTCTATCAATGATATCAAATACCACTTGTCCACAAGTCATTAATCAGTTCTAGGTTATTAATCACTCGTCTAATAATTCATTTCGTCATCATTATCCTAACATCACAAATATATTAAACGTTTTAAATCCCACAATCATGAGTTTTTTTAAAATTATATCTTTCTAAGAAATAACTTTCATTAGTACCATTCAGCATATTATCTCAAATCATTAAAAAAATGGAGTATAATCCTCATATATTCCATAATTCTTATAACTAGTAAATAGTTAACAAAATATTCAAATGAAATAATTATAGAAAAAATATATTAATCATTCCTCTTCTTCTGTTGCAATATAATAACATCATCACTATTCAATAACATTATCTACTGTATATTCCTTGGACTCTTGGGAAATTGATTTGTATAGTGGCCCATCTCCTTGTAGTGGAAGCATTGAACATTGTAAACATTTTTCTTACCCTTTAAATAATGAACATGGGGTAATTTTTATACACACTTATAATGAACTCCCATTCCCTTCAATCATTTAACAGGGTGATTATTTCCATAGTTATCACATGTGGGAAAATATTTCTCTCCCTTATTCCCATTATACATCTTTTTCTCTCTCATCATCTTCTTCCCTTAAAATCTATAGGACTCAGAGAATTAATTACATGTATTATTAACAAATGATATTATTTTCCCATTGGATGAGAATACATGGGAGGCTATTTTCTTTCGAAATATTGGATTAAGACTATGAAGGATATGATATTTCTCACTATTTGTGTCATGTGCATTGGTGGAGTTCACATTTATTCTACTATGAACCATTTATAAACATTTATATATACTAAATTTATTCATAAAAGTATAAAAAACCTATATATCTAAACATGTTATAGTATATAACATTAATTTATGCATCAGAAATCCTAGAACCATACTCGTTTTCTAGATTGGGGAAATCATTACATCTAATTCCCTCATAATGGTAGGAAACAAATGTGAATTATTATAATCATATCTTCTAAGAGTGTCAAACTAGGTGCATAGTAGGGCTTGTTTTCATGTACTAGGTTTCCCTGAGTCAGGCCCAGAACACATTGACAGAGTTGTTACTCCTTGTTATATTTGTTCTAGAACCACATCAACTTGTAGTATCCAGAAAGGGATGTATTTTTTGGAATTAATACCTAATATTTACTATAAAAATATTCTAGTATTTTCTTATATAGTTTTCCTAAATTTATATCCTAGGTTTATGCTCCCTAATATATTTTTTCTAAATATAGTTTCTAAGGTTCTAGTTAAACTTCCTTTAATACCAACAACAACACCCCAATACCAAAAATCCCGGAGCTGGTGACTAAATACATTACATTGGCATGATTAGAGAGTATCAAATTTTGATGGACATTTGAGTTTAGTAGTCTTGGAATTCCAGATTATATACATTATACCCATAATACATTATTAAATGGAAAATACATACATGACACATAATAAACTAAATTGAATAGAATCTTTGAATTCTTATTCAATGTTTTCTCCTTCATAACCTGGAAAATGAAACATAATAGGGGTGATGTCAAATGATAAATAAGCGTATATTAATCAAGATAAATAATTAATCAATAAGAAAAAAATATCATGGAATGGTAAGTAAAACAGTACCTTTATATAACTAGATATGGAAAATTGAATATGGAAATGTTATAATCATAAACCCAAGCCACGTAATCAATAAACTAAGAATTTAATACATCAATAGATATGTCGACGCCAAATATCAAAGACAAATAGGAATAGAAGTATCTTTTAATAAAATTCATAACTATGTATATCTATAAAATTACCCTCTTAGCATGGATCTATTACATTCAAGGTTGCATTCGAAAAATATAATACTTTAAAGGCTTCAGGACAAGAATCTAATACATTCAATGCTTCATGCCAAGAATCAAACACTTACAAGGCATCATGCCAAGAATATAACATTTTCATGGATTCATGATAAGTATCTAATGATATCATGGCTTTATTCTTGAAATCAAATACTATCAAGGCATCATTCCAATAATATAATACAATCCAGGCTTAATGCCAAGAATCTAAAACATTTAAAGTGATGGTTGTATGAAAATGATATTCAGTTTTAGGAAATAATCATATCCCGGAAAACCAAAATGGACATTTAAGTAATTTTCCCATGAAAAGGTAAAAAAATAATGTTATTGGTACAAGATAATTTTACCAATCACAGAATTACATGATATTTTAATGATAACCATTAACAATATTCTTAAGTAAAATAATCTTCAAACATTCTAATGTGTCTCACAACCACTATGAAACTTTTGAATCATAATATCCAGAAAGGTTTGACATTAAATGAATATTATATTAACATCATAATAAAATGATTCATGATATAACATAAAACTTTCAGTATATAAATCACATAAAAGAGAATTGACACATGATGAAAAACAAGTCTCAATAGAATGAAAATTGAGATGAAATTCCCTTAAATATGAATCGAAAGACCAAAAAGTGATAATAATAAAATGAAACATCTAAATACCATTAAGATATAATTATTAATGATATAATATATTTAAATGGGTAGTATTTATTCCACAAAAATTAATTAAGTGGTGAATATGACATTTATCTCACAGATGTAAAAAGTGAGACAGAAATACCTTACTGTATCCTTCCTTTTTGTGGTATTTAGCCTCTAGTATAGTGGTTTAAAATATGTTAGTAAACAACACCAAAACCATAATCATGTTTATTATATTTTATGATAAATTCTTACAATATTTTCTACCATATCATTAACACTTTTCATTATTATAACTATTTCGGGTGTTAATTTCCTTTTTTATCATGTATGTTTTGACTTGTTATTTGGTGTTCTTATTCAATAAATCATTGTTTAATCATATTCAAAATTTAAACCTTGAATAATTATCTTAAATATTCAGTAAATATGTATATATAACAGTCAATACTATGTGTAGGTTACAAATGAAGTGAACCAATCATTGAGACGTTACATCGTACGTACGCATGAACGCTACTTCAATTTATTTGTTTTATTAAAGAATTAAAAATAAATGACAATGTTTTTTATTATAATTATAGTATAATATATATTTTATATATTTTACATAATTTTATTAAAACCATTTTTTATATTTTCTGTGTATGGAATCAAGGAGTCATATCAGTTTGAGGGTTGGGGAATTTATATTTCCTAAAAAGTAATTGACATATTTTCACAAATTGGAAAGCATAAAGGTATTTTATAAATAAAAATTAATGTATAATAAGTAATTATATATTAATTAATATTGTAGAGACCCGAATACTGACTTACAAGAACATTACATTACTTTCGCGGAATACTTAGTACATAACAAAAACACACACACAAGGATCGTAATAGTTTAGTGTCTTTGGAAACTCGGAACGTAATCTTCTAATCGTGGTGAAAGATCTTCAACATCTCCTATAAAGATCTTCCTTTTTTACCTAAAACCTTTATTTATATCCTGGGGAAAAGAAAACATAAAAGGGTGAGCTCAAATGCTCAGTAAGGGTAAACAAAATAAATATCAATCACATCATATACATAAGCACATAACTTTTGGAAATCTTAACCTGCAAAAGAGATCATAATTTCATAACATGGGGTAAATCATGGCAGTGAAATGTAATCACAATAATCATAACCTAAAACATGAATCTTTGTGGCATTCACACATAATCATAGAGAATCATTTCTTGTTAGTCAAGACTCATTTCCAAGACTATCTTAGTGGACAAAGTCCCTTTCTGAATCGAGTAACCCTCGTTTCAGTCCTGTTTCACTGAACCGGTATAACCTACCATTCCAGCCCTGTCTATCTCATGAGATATAAAATCTTTACCTAATGCATTGGAGGGAGATATAGGTCCCACCCATCTTGTAATGAATCCTTTCTTATGTGTGCCACATAATCATAAATCATACATCATCGCATAACACATGTAACAAAAATGAAATTCTTAAACAACATGACATCATAAAACCATTCAGATAAGATAAAGGAATTCATAAAAATATTTCCATCACAACATAATCAAATCCATGTAATAATAGGGATAAAAACAGAACCCTTTTATTATCTTATATGGAAAATAATTTTGATAAAACACTTGAACTCCATTCTTGAGGGAAATATCCTTTCTTCTTCAAAAACATTTTTCCTTTCATAACATGTCATACAACTTTAAAATAAAAGAAGTTGATTAAAAATAAACTTGAAAACTTGTAAAGGAAGCTTCTTGGAAATAATGTTTTAAAAGTCCATTCATGCCGTATAAGTTAAAAAAAACATTCTTCGCACTTTTGTCGGAAAAGTCAAAAAGTACCTCGTATGAAAAACGATAAAAGATTCCTTTCATATCTTTTACTAAAAACTCACCAAAGGGTAAAATAGGTTTTAAACAATTGTAGGTGGCTGAAAATAATATTACATGTTGAGGAAACATGGATGTGGATGATAAAATACACCCCAGTAAATTTCAAAGTATAAACAATCTCGAATAAAAATGAGATTGTGATATTTCCCTTACCTTAGGTCCGATTTGCTTCATATGTGTCCGAACCTCCTGTATAATGATTTAAATAATGTCATTGACTTATTACAGAATCATATTCATTGTTATGATATCATATATGGTTCACTTATGACTTTATATTTCTCGTTCTTTTGTAAATTCCATGTTAAAGAAGCGTTTTGGGTAAAATCGTTTCATTTATCGTAGCTGTTTTGACTTGTTGTTCTTGAAATTATTATTACTTATATCATGATTTACATACTTCCAGAATATAAAATATGATTTATATATCATATATATATTCAGTATATATATATATATAATAGATAGATAAATGAAATGAAAAACACCGTTCATGGAGACGGTAGTCCGTACGTACACATGAACGCTGTTTTCCTTTCCTTATTGAATTGAATGGAATTAAGTAGATGGCATACATATAAATAATTCCAGTATCATTATAAAGTCATATATTAAATTAGTACTTATTATATATACTTTATAATCATTCATGAATGGTTAATCATTGAGAATGAATCTCATCACGTCGTGGAGACGGTAGTCAGTACGTACGCACGAGCGATGATATCATTTCCATAAATATTGAATTGAATTGGAGTGGATTATACAATATATCAGAATCAATATGATGTTGTAATAACTATGTATAGTTATTCTTTACACCATTATACCCATCCATGTATGGTGGTGGTGGAAAATAGATTACACCACGGCGTGGAGACGGTATTCCGTACGTACGCACGCGCGGTGATTTATTTTTCCGTAGGATGGATAGATGGTGAGATAGGGTTGTTTCATACATATAATAACATATCAGTATATGAGTGATACTGATGTTATTACTTCATAATGAAACAACCTAAGAAGAAGAAGTGGAAGAAGAAATAAAGATGAAAGAATTGGTAACGGTAATTACCTCTTCTTTGAAGCGCCTTTTGGAGACCTCCTCTTAGGGAACTAAAATTGGTCTTTGAGGAAGACCAGAACCTCTAGGATGTCTCTAAGGAAGTGAAGAAGAAATTTTGGAAGAGTTTGGCCGATCTTGAGTTCTCAAATTGGTGTGAGGAGGAGGGGGAGGAGGTGTCCTTTTATAAGGGAGGAGAGGGGCACCTTAAGAATATCTCAAAATATTATTTTATATTAAAGTCAAAATCGGTTTATAATGGTTCCAAAGGGTCTTATTTCGAATCTAAAGTGGGGAAGGGTCTAAATCCTATCCACCAATAGGATTTAGACAAGTTTAGTGTATTATTTTAACCTTATAAATTAGATTTAACTCTAAGTTAATTAATTTAACTTTTACCGTGTCTTTTTGTTTTCTTTCACTATATGGTTAATACACTTACTATAACATGCCAAACGAACCCCAAATTGTTTATTATTAAAATATATATCCGTATATAAGTAATTTGGCCGAACCTTATATTTTTAGGAATAAAATAACAATTAATAATATAATATTTGATTTAAAAACTATTTTGTGTCAATTTTGACACTATTTGATATATGATTTTTGTGAAAGTCATAACAGAATTATATGTTCGAACCAAGTTAATTAAATCAACACTAATATATCATAGTAACCTATAAAATTCGTGTAATTCATAAAAAGTCTTAAATTACATTTATTTTGGTATTTATATTATCAATTATGTCAATATTTCATTAATAAGATAAGTACTTCATCATCTTTGTGTCATAAATAAATTAAATTATTTGATGTCTAAAAATTACAAATAAAATATCATCATGTAGGAAATCGTTTTAGCTTTCTAATGAATATTTACAATTGAATTTATCTTATGTATAACCCTATATTAAAAATGATTTACTTATTAAACTTTGATTTTAACTATTTTAACCCTTCTTTAAATAAATTAATAATAAATGTCCTAATCTAATCCAAGTGGGCCTAAATGGTCATATTTTATTCCTAAGTTTATTTTTGGTCGAATTACACTTGTCCAATAGAATTAGTACATGTGTTAGGGTAATATTGATATCATATTTACCCTTAATTACCCTATTTACTATTAACCGCGGTAAAAAAGTAAAAAGTTACTATTCACCAAAAAATTATTTTCATCTCATTGAACCACATTTTAGTCCTTGATATTAACCGTGTCTGTCGGATTTTCGAAATTCCATTCACAGAAGCGGTAAAATTATGTTTTATGCAAAATTCAGTTTTTAACCTACCACTTAGTGGTTTCACTATTCATCAAAAATTGATAGTTTTCAGAAAAATACCAAAATTTCACCCTAGGCCAATTTCGATATTCTGAGTCCAAAAATGAAGTCCATTTTGAAAAATAAAAATTATAAAATTTCAAAAAGTGGTTATTACTATTCATAACGGCTAGTTTTAATAGCATATTGTTGTTTAGTGAAACTCGGTATTGCGTACGATGCAAGCTATCGAGGAAGGTCGCGATTGCGTGTAATGCAAGGCAAGTCAAATATGTGTGTTGTGCAAGCTCCTTTTGGTGTAGCTTACAACACAAGACATTGATAAAATTAAAAAGAATATTTTTCATAAAATCTTGGGCTGTTACATTCTACCCCCCTTAAAATGAATTTCGCCCTCGAAATTCGTCGGGGTTATAAATGGTTTACTATTCGAAAGTTTCTTTAATAGAAACCCACATCGTAAAAAGGAATACCAAAACTTGGCTTTAAAAACTAAAGTATGAAACGTAACGATTACCCAAATAAACTAATCGCTGGGTTTCCACATAGGTAAAAATATGGATTTGGAAGATAAATCAAACCATCATGTTCTGATGGAGAGTGGTAGAGAACATGGCTATGGAAAAGCCAGTAATCACAAATCCATAGATTTGTGATGATATAAGGTACCATCTGATTCATCAGGTATAAGATCACTAGGACAACATTTTTGGTTTTCAAGATCATTTCCCTAAAGTTGAAAATTTGAATTAGAATAAATACTTAATTTATTTTGGTACAATCTCACTGTTGTTCGTGTCTTGAACAATTTCTACTTCATCTCTTAAATAAATGAAGTTGAATTTGTTATTCGTGAAGTGTTAGCAGATTATGTGATAGAACGACGGGTCATTCCATCTGTCTCAAACAAAAGGTTAGCAAAAATTATATGCATAAGTCGATCTATAGTGAGATTAATCATATATGGTTCCTAAAATGGACTTATACTTCATATATCATACTGCTTAATATAATAAAACTAGTTTTTACTAAACAGGGACTTCCTGTAGGCCAGTGGTAGGCGATAAAGGCCAGTCGCACTTCGGTTGTGGGTTCGATTCCCACAGCCTTGTCCGAAGCGATGGGTTGTCGCCCGTCCTGCAGGTTGTCCTTTTTCCAAAACTATATAACATCCCATCAATAATATCAAACAAACAATACTAACTTATGTCCAACATAATTCATTCCAATCTTTAGGCTTATCCATAATACTGCAGTCGACTCTCATAATATAGTGAAAACGATTACCAGAGATTTAACACCATCGTCGATCCCCATATATCATAAGATATGTTTTGTTGGTCACATTCCAAACATTCAAAGTCCTTAATCGTGTATTCTCTTGAATACCTTAGTGAAAACATGAATGTAGTTAAAAGTTAACACTTTTCACATACCAAAATCCTCAAAATTATATACTCAAACTTAGTCCTTATATCAATCATGAGCTCATGAATACTGTTAAACATTTCATTTTCTCGTTTTCCTTTCATTATGCACATAATATCTCAATCACTTTGAATACCACATTAGACTAATACATAAATATTCCAATATTCCATGATACAACATTATTTTGGAATCCCATTACATAAACACTTAATCATACCACCACATCGTTGTCATATTCAACATTGCCAATAGTGATCGCATGTGACTTCCCTTTGTCCTTTGCCTTCAGTGGTTGCTCATGTTGATCATCACTAACCCTTGGATTAGGGCATTTATTAGCATAATTCCCCATTTCCTTGCACTTGAAGCATTGAAGTGTTGGTGGTGCGTTCTCTGCAGTGTTTTCTTTATTCACATCATTAGAAACCCTTTTTCCATTACTTCGACACTCAGCTGCTCGATGACCTTCTTTTCCACACTTATAACATTTTCTAGTCCCTTTAAGACAATCTCCACCATGCTTCTTTCCACACTTTGTGCATAAGGAAACATTCATCTTCTTTTCACCATTATTCTGAGATTTCTCCTTGAACTCCATCTTTCGTTTCTTGTCAAAACCATTAGATGGATATGTAACACCAACTTCCATTTCTACCTTGATAGCACAACGCACAATTTCTTCATAGCTACTAAAGTCTCTTATAGATAATTCCCTTCGAAGACTTGGTTTTAAGCCACTGAAAAATCGATCAACTTTACTTTCAGGTTGGATGATAATGCCAGATGCATACCTTGCAAGTCTTGTAAAATTCGCTTCGTATATACCAACAGATTCATCATCCTTTTGCTTTAGTTCAAGAAACTCCTTCTCCATCTTCGTTCGAAGAATACGAGGGAAGTACTTACTGAAAAACAAGTTCTTGAACTCGTCCCATTCCATGGAATCAATTTCATCTCTTTGCCTCGTATTCTTGATAAGATTCCACCATTGATCAGCTTCACCTTCCAAACGATATACAGCTAAGATGACTTTATCATGTTCAGAACATTGAAGAACTGAAAATATCTTTTCATAGTACTAATCCATTGTTCAGCAACTAATGGATCAGTAGACCCACTGAAAGAAGGCGGACGCTGCCTCATGAAGGATTCAACAGAATGTTGCTCCTTCCTTTGCTCGTTTGGAAGTCCTGCATGATTCATAGCTTGATAAAGTTGTGTGAGCATGGCTACAAGATTTTGCATTCCAGCTCCCATATCGTTTGGTTGCTCAGGGGGACAATCATTGCATTGTCCATTGCATTGATCAACACGGTTCTTTCGGGTTCCAGCCATCGTCTAAAACCCCAAAAGAATAGTGTGAGAGGCAAAAATCATGCTAGGGAAAACAACATAATAAAGGGGTAGTACCCTCAATATCTAACATCTTAGGTTAAATTCTAAGATCGTTAGAGCAATTCTAGGACTATAACCTATACGTATACTTAACCTTAGAGACATCCCTAGACATACCTTAGAAATATCTCTAGGATCTCACTAACGTTTTCGCATCCTAGTTTCCAAAGGTTGACTAAACCTTTCCTCTGATACCAACTGTAGAGACCCGAATACTGACTTACATGAACATTACATTACTTTCGCGGAATACTTAGTACATAACAAAAACACACACACAAGGATCGTAATAGTTTAGTGTCTTTGGAAACTCGGAACGTAATCTTCTAATCGTGGTGAAAGATCTTCAACATCTCCTATAAAGATCTTCCTTTTTTTACCTAAAACCTTTCTTTATATCCTGGGGAAAAGAAAACATAAAAGGGTGAGCTCAAATGCTCAGTAAGGGTAAACAAAATAAATATCAATCACATCATATACATAAGCACATAACTTTTGGAAATCTTAACCTGCAAAAGAGATCATAATTTCATAACATGGGGTAAATCATGGCAGTGAAATGTAATCACAATAATCATAACCTAAAACATGAATCTTTGTGGAATTCACACATAATCATAGAGAATCATTTCTTGTTAGTCAAGACTCATTGCCAAGACTATCTTAGTGGACAAAGTCCCTTTCTGAACCGAGTAACCCCCGTTTCAGTCCTGTTTCACTGAACCGGTATAACCTACCGTTCCAGCCCTGTCTATCTCATGAGATATAAAATCTTTACCCAATGCATTGGAGGGAGATATAGGTCCCACCCATCTTATAATGAATCCTTTCTTATGTGTGCCACATAATCATAAATCATACATCATCGCATAACACATGTAACAAAAATGGAATTCTTAAACAACATGACATCATAAAACCATTCATATAAGATAAAGGAATTCATAAAAATATTTCCATCACAACATAATCAAATCCATGTAATAATAGGGATAAAAACAGAACCCTTTTATTATCTTAGATGGAAAATAATTTTGATAAAACACTTGAACTCCATTCTTGAGGGAAATATCCTTTCTTCTTCAAAAACATTTTTCCTTTCATAACATGTCATACAACTTTAAAATAAAAGAAGTTGATTAAAAATAAACTTGAAAACTTGTAAAGGAAGCTTCTTGGAAATAATTTTTTAAAAGTCCATTCATGCCGTATAAGTTAAAAAAAACATTCTTCGCACTTTTGTCGGAAAAGTCAAAAAGTACCTCGTATGAAAAACGATAAAAGATTCCTTTCATATCTTTTACTAAAAACTCACCAAAGGGTAAAATAGGTTTTAAACAATTTTAGGTGGATGAAAATAATATTACAT
Organism: Viscum album; assembly: GCA_963277665.1. Classification (NCBI taxonomy): domain Eukaryota; kingdom Viridiplantae; phylum Streptophyta; class Magnoliopsida; order Santalales; family Viscaceae; genus Viscum; species Viscum album. The sequence continues at coordinate 1,764,314,067 of OY728125.1, forward strand.
GTTGAGGAAACATGGATTTGGATGATAAAATACACCCCAGTAAATTTCAAAGTATAAACAATCTCGAATAAAAATGAGATTGTGATATTTCGCTTACCTTAGGTCCGATTTGCTTCGTATGTGTCCGAACCTCCTGTATAATGATTTAAATAATGTCATTGACTTATTACAGAATCATATTCATTGTTATTATATCATATATGGTTCACTTATGACTTTATATTTCTCGTTCTTTTGTAAATTCCATGTTAAAAAAGCGTTTTGGGTAAAATCGTTTCATTTATCGTAGCTGTTTTGACTTGTTGTTCTTGAAATTATTATTACTTATATCATGATTTACTTACTTCCAGAATATAAAATATTATTTATATATCATATATATATTCAGTATATATATATATATAATAGATAGATAAATGAAATGAAAAACACCGTTCATGGAGACGGTAGTCCGTACGTACGCATGAACGCTGTTTTCCTTTCCTTATTGAATTGAATGGAATTAAGTAGATGAAATACATATAAATAATTCCAGTATCATTATAAAGTCATATATTTAATTAGTACATATTATATATACTTTATAATCATTCATGAATGGTTAATCATTGAGAATGAATCTCATCACGTCGTGGAGACGGTAGTCCGTACGTACGCACGAGCGATGATATCATTTCCATAAATATTGAATTGAATTGGAGTGGATTATACAATATATCAGAATCAATATGATGTTGTAATAACTATGTATAGTTATTCTTTACACCATTATACCCATCCATGTAAGCTGGTGGTGGAAAATAGATTACACCACGGCGTGGAGACGGTATTCCGTACGTACGCACGCGCGGTGATTTTTTTTTCCGTAGGATGGATAGATGGTGAGATAGGGTTGTTTCATACTTATAATAACATATCAGTATATGAGTGATACTAATGTTATTACTTCATAATGAAACAACCTAAGAAGAAGAAGTCGAAGAAGAAATAAAGATGAAAGAATTGGTAACGGTAATTACCTCTTCTTTGAAGCGCCTTTTGGAGACCTCCTCTTAGGGAACTAAAATTGGTCTTTGAGGAAGACCAGAACCTCTAGGATGTTTCTAGGGAAGTGAAGAAGAAATTTTTGCAGAGTTTGGCCGATCTTGAGTTCTCAAATTGGTGTGAGGAGGAGGGGGAGGAGGTGTCCTTTTATAAGGGAGGAGAGGGGCACCTTAGGAATATCTCAAAATATTATTTTATATTAAAGTCAAAATCGGTTTATAATGGTTCCAAAGGGTCTTATTTCGAAGCTAAAGTGGGGAAGGGTCGAAATCCTATCAACCAATAGGATTTAGACAAGTTTAGGGTATTATTTTAACCTTATCAATTAGATTTAACTCTAAGTTAATTAATTTAACTTTTACCGTGTCTTTTTGTTTTCTTTCACTATATGGTTAATACACTTACTATAACATGCCAAACGAACCCCAAATTGTTTATTATTAAAATATATATCCTTACCTAAGTCATTTGGCCGAACCTTAGATTTTTAGGAATAAAATAACAATTAATAATATAATATTTGATTTAAAAACTATTTTGTGTCAATTTTGACACTATTTGATATATGATTTTTGTGAAAGTCATAACAGAATTATATGTTCGAACCAAGTTAATTAAATCAACACTAATATATCATAGTAACCTATAAAATTAGTGGAATTCATAAAAAGTCTTAAATTACATTTATTTTGGTATTTATATTATCAATTATGTCAATATTTCATTAATAAGATAACTACTTCATCATCTTTGTGTCATAAATAAATTAAATTATTTGATGTCTAAAAATTACAAATAAAATATCATCATGTAGGAAATCTTTTTAGATTTCTAATGAATATTTACAATTGAATTTATCTTATGTATAAACCTATATTAAAAATGATTTACTTATTAAACATTGATTTTAACTATTTTAACCCTTCTTTAAATAAATTAATAATAAATGTCCTAATCTAATCCAAGTGGGCCTAAATGGTCATATTTTATTCCTAAGTTTATTTTTGGTCGAATTACACTTGTCCAATAGAATTAGGACATGTGTTAGGGTAATATTGATATCATATTGACCCTTAATTACCATATTTACTATTAACCGCGATAAAAAAGTAAAAAGTTACTATTCACCAAAAAATTATTTTCATCTCATTGAACCACATTTTAGTCCTTGATATTAACCGTGTCTGTAGGATTTTCGAAATTCCATTCACAGAAGCGGTAAAATTATGTTTTATGCAAAATTCAGTTTTTAACCTACCACTTAGTGGTTTCACTATTCATCAAAAATTTATAGTTTTCAGAAAAATACCAAAATTTCACCCTAGGCCAATTTCGATATTCTGAGTCCAAAAATGAAGTCCATTTTGAAAAATAAAATTTATAAAATTTCAAAAAGTGGTTATTACTATTCATAACGGCTAGTTTTAATAGCATATTGTTGTTTAGTGAAACTCGGTATTGCGTACGACGCAAGCTATCGAGGAAGGTCGCGATTGCGTGTAATGCAAGGCAAGTCAAATATGTGTGTTGTGCAAGCTCCTTTTGGTGTAGCATACAACACAAGACATTGATAAAATTAAAAAGAATATTTTTCATAAAATCTTGGGCTGTTACAAATATATAATATATAAATATATTGTTCATAATAATCTACACCTTGAGAGGCGGTAGGGAAAATTGAATGATCTTCATTTTGTGAGGCAGTAGTTCATCATACACAAAAACAACATTTTTGTTGCCCATTAGATGGAGGTGTTTGTAAGTGTAGGTAGAAAACATATAATAAAAAAATAATATTATATTGAGGTTACTTTATTTATAATTGAATAATAACATTTTAGTGAGTGGATAATGGAAATGAAACCGGAAAGCATTGGAGAAGGTGTTATCTCTTAATCGGGTATCTTATTTTGGTTTGTATAAAAATCATCGTGGTATTGTTTTCTTCCCATGTGGGAGATTCTATGTTTAGGGAATAAAGGTTTAGATACTATCTGGATAGTATTTGGATGATCCAATGTGGCCTGAGATGTGTGATGAAGGGGTATAGTTCTGCCTTTTTATAGTAGAGGGGAGTGGCAATTTTGTAAATTTAAAAAGGTACTCAATAATGGGTGGTATAACAAACCTAAAGTTCCTAAAAATGGAAAAATGATGAAATAAAATATAATAATTTTCCAAAAAAACCTCATCAATAGAAAATATATGCATTTTAATAATTTGGTTCATTAACATCTACGAATCCCAATTTTTATCATTTTTGTTTTTATTAAAGAATCTAGTTTCCTAATATAATTAATTTAACCATTAAGTCTATATTATAGTTATACATTTAATAGAAAATATAAAGAAAATATATTATTAATATTAAATATAATTTATTCTATAAAATTCTCATGTTTTTTGAAAATTATTTTTAAAACAACAACATGAGACCCTCTTAAACGCTGCTTGAACCTGAAACGTGTTAACAACATTTTTACAGTATATGGGTAAATATGTTAATTATTAAAATATTAATTGGTCCATTAATAGACCATATCCAATATTTTTTTACACATAAAAAATAAATTGGGAGAATATATTATTTTAATAATTTTAATTTTTTAAATTCAATTTATTTATTGTACAATAATAATAATATCAATTTCCACATTATTTATTTAATGTTCATTTTAGAATATCAATTTTATATTGGAATTAAAATATATTATATTTAATTGTTTTTATAAAGATATATTCATCTAAAATAATATATAAATACAATATTCCAATCAATTAACTACACCTTTCATATTTATAGTATCATTTACATTAGTTATTTATTAACTAAATAATCATTATATTTACGTTTTTGGGCATTTTATGTAACTAAAACACCTTTAAAAAATATTGGTAAATTATTGTGATACAAATAACCCATATATCTTACTAAAGGAAATTTTAACATAAAATATGATGTTTTTTACATATCTCAAAATTTTCTAAATGTTAAACTTAAAGAATGTTCCCTTTTTGTATTTTTCCTTTTCCTAACCTTTTATATAGGGCACTTCCATTTAATAATATAAACATAACCTATATATTTCGTTCTATTGGGGAAAAGTTAAAATTGTTTTAATTCAATGTTTTTTTAACAGTTTTAAATGTCATTTTTTTCTTTAACATTAATCTATAGTTCATTATTATGCTTAATCATATAGTAATCACTATAATTAATTTTAATCACATTCGCTAGTAATTGTGGTTAAAAAATTATATTGATCTAAATAAACCAAAATTATCATAATAATTACATAATTTTATGTCATATTTTCAAAATTTAAATCACAAAAGTGGGGAAATTAATTTTATTACTAATCCCGCAGTCGGGGTGAAATAACGGCTTTTTCAATGTAGAAAAATGTTCAAAAGTTTGCAATGTTTTTATATTCATTTCAAAGAATAAGTTAACCTAATGAACATAATTGTTTTAAAATATTTTTAATAAATAATGATTGACTCTAAAACAAATCTATAATACAAAATAGAATTAATAATTATTTAAATCAAAAGGCTGTTTTTAAGTAAATTGCATTGATTTTTACTATTCATAAAAAATGATGTTTCTCAGAAAAATCCCAAAAATTCACCGTACGATAATTCCGACATTATGAATTGGAAAATGATATATAATTTTAAAATTATATCTCATATAGGTTTCCAATCATAGTTATAAAATAGTTTCTTCACTAAAAAGAGGTAAAACTTGGTCTTACGTGTAAAGCAAGTTCATTCAATGTCTTTTGTAGTGGAAGTTAAACATTATTTATAAATAATTCCAATAATATTTTTTATTCTGAATGTAAAAAATTATAATTACTTGGGGTGTCAAATATGGGATCCTAAGTCAACTATGTAGTTTTGAATTTCTTCCAGCATTTAATTCATCTATGCGATTCTCCCACTATCAAACATTCTATATCTGTATAACTTCATATTTTTAGTGTTTTATGTTAAGAATAAAACATTTTACATTTCTTTATTATCATTATATATAATTTCTCTCATTTCATAATAATTGGTATAACATGATACACTATTAAATTCAACATTTCACAAACAACATATTATAGAATTCCTAACCTTGGAATTCAAATCTTAACCATCTTTTAAATATACACTCAAAATATATAGATCACTAGTAGTATGTTTATAAGAATTGAACACTGTAAAATAAAATTTATTTTTAGGAATATTTAAATATATTGACATCTTTCCCTTTCGACATACATAGTATTAACTATAAAAAATAGATCTCTTCTAATAGAAATAACAAATTTTATATCTTACATTTTCAAAAAATTACAGATGATATTAAGAATTCAACTCATAAAGGATGTGAAATTTAAATTTACTATCTTAGATAGCCATTTTATACTCTTATGTGTTGGAAAATGACTCAATAGGGGGACAATTGAGACACTATAAAAGATTTACACCAAAATAGACTCTAAAAATGATGGAGAATTTGTCCCACTATTGTTAAGAGATATGATATGGAAATTAAAATAAAGATAAAAATAAAGGTCTATAGTGACTTATAGTGGTTTGGGTCACACATTTCACTTATTACACTCCACCAATCCTCTCCTAGTGAACCTGGCGATTTTCACAATGCAAGTACATTGCCCAGTGACCTCTATAGTTGAGTGCAAGTTATTGTAGATTGTTATAAAAGGTTAAATTATATATCAATAGGTCCATAAAGTTTTATATTATATTTAAATTTCATATATAATCAGAAAACAATGATATTAAATTTTATTTAAAAACATGAGTAGAAAAAAAAATTATATCACACAATTTCATAAAGTGAAAATTATTGAAAAACTCGCCAATTAATTAATTATTATGATTTTGAGTAGATTCTAATGATATTGATTTTTTACATGTAAATATAAACAATGATAAAAATTCATATTTCATGATCTTATATGAAAAATAAGAATAGATTAAAAAATAGATCATACACGTGCTTACTAATATATTTTCAACTATTCAACAAAAAATATCTTTTTGGCACAAGACCCATTTATTTTTGAATATCAACATCTATATATCATTAAAATATTCATGTGTAAATAATATAATATTATGAAATTAATTTTGGAGACTTTTTCATGTGGATTCCTCTAAAAAAGGTAAAAATAGAGTGACAGGTTGGTACAATTTTAATCGTCATTAAAACCATGTTCATCATAGATATAATAAATTTTATTACCCAAAAAATTCACATTTAGAAATAAGTTATTTTGATGAAACATAAAGCATGTGTATACTTCTCTTGAAAAACTATAATGGTTATAAAATGTTTAGAAATAATTTAAAATACATTAATCTAACTTAATGGAATCCATCATTGTGACTCTTCATCATTATAGAGAATCTAATCATAAGAAAATACTTGATCCTAAGTCTTCATTGTTCATCATAAGGCTTTATCAAATTCTAATAACATTATCAAAATTTATTCCGTTTCTTAAACTATAACACCTTGATATTTATAATATTTTTCTATTTATGTAAATTTAATTTCATCAATAACTTATTATATATGAAACCTCGAGTTTAGATGACCCATAATATAAATGATTATTATAAGATAGTTAGTAAATTTGAATAATGAATAAAAATAACCAAAGTTTAAAAATATGTATAATTGGTTTAGATATTGACAATACATAATTACCAAATGAATAATATAGTCATGATATGTTTTTAAAAAATCCATTTTCCTCAAAAATGGGTGTTGTTGTTTTATTGTGGGAAAATAAAATAATTAATTTCTTCCATAGTTAGATAATTTATCTAAATAAATTAACTTCATTTTTTAATTAACATGTAAAAATTATATTACACTCAATTTTTGATAAATTGCTGAAAATGTCATTTTTTCAATGTATAGTGAAAAATAACGATTTTTTGAGAGTATATTTTCATTTAATGAATTACAAATAATAATTTCCTCTTAAAATTGTTTTAAAAGTAAAATTAATTCATTTATATTACTAATAATACAAATTAGGTTATTGTAATTGTTATTATCAAAATTTTCGGATGAAAACATTATTTAGGTAATAAGATATTTTTCCTTCAAAACTATTTGTCCTCACCTTTTTTGATTTCATTTTAAATATAATTTATAAATATTTTCGAGATTAATTTTGATCAAATGGATTTCATATTTTCAATTAAGATAATTTTTTTTAATGGGCCCTATTTTAGTTTTCTTATAATGAATATTAAAATATAAAAAATTTATCATCTTGTTTAAGGTAAAAGATGATTTACTGGGGGCTTATCCCTAATGATAAGGTTATATTTTATAATATCACTTTTATAAATTATATTTTATTGATATATATACCTCATTCTATCACACCTTCAAATATATAGATATTTGGAATCATTTTGATTTAGAATGGGTTTATTATATTTTAGTTTTTCCTAAAATTCCATGTGTTTCCTCTCCCACGCTTATAAAAAGAAATCCCTATTTTACCCTTTTATTGCACATTGTTCTTTATATGTTGACCAAACCCTATAAAAATCTTTTTCAATGTTCCATATCCATGAGTTGGTGGTTCAGATCATCATAAATTACCATTCCAAGGGTTATTAATAAAGGATCTAAGGGAGGAAGACTGAAGGATACGTAATAGGCTTACCTAACTTCTTTAAATTTCATTCTTCTTGTACCTCATATTAATAAGTAGTATTCATGAAAAATAGATAAAACTTGTATCCTAAAAATATTTTACATTTATTATAATTATGATAGCACTTAAATTATTCTATATTCCATCAAATATGAAGTGAATTTATCACTTGTTCCTACATATGGGCTACCACCTCTACATAGATATACAATTATTTTCCATCACCATATTTCATGGATGATTATTATGATGTATTTGATGTAAATATTTTCTATTAAAGAAAAAATTATTCATTTTGAATTATAATGTCATAGCTACCTTCTTATCATCCTATCCTTTGTATAAAAATATTGTCTTTCATGTGTACATGTGGATTACCACCTCCATGAAGTGGTGTGATTCATTTTTTATTAATGGTTACACAGATTTAAAGGAGTATATATTTTAAAAAAATTATTTTTTTATATTTATTAATAATTCTATAAATTATAATTATTATTTACCCTCTCTTTTCTTCCATCCATAGAAAATAAAATACAACTTTCATGGGTATGTACAGCTTACCATCAACAAGAATGGTGTAATTAAATTATATATCTATAACATATAAGGTGAATTTAAATATAAATAAAATAAATAGATATTATATTTATATCATTATTAATAATAATATATATGTTGGAACCATTATCAAATTAATATAATTAGAAATAAAAAATAAATTATCTAATGAAAAATGAAATAGTTAACATTAGGAAATGATGATTTTAATAAATAATTATTAATAAATAAGTGTTTAATGAAATTAGTGGATCATAAATGATAAACTAAGTTTATAAATGATTTTAGTTTTTATTTATAGTATATTTTAATTTCATATATTGTATCATAGATCACTTTAAAATAAAGTATATCTTTATATAAGGGATTTATCTTATAATCTTATTTTTTTCAAGATTGTTTATGATTATGTTTATGATAATGAAATTTCTTGATCTATATATAATGAATATGGTTTAATGTATTCTAATATAGTTATTTATATAGAATACATTATTTTCCTTCATTTCACTATTTTTATGTAGTCAAGAGATTGAATGATTATTTTTAAGGAAACATGCAACATTATTTATTTTTTTCAGTTGAACAGTACTTTTCATCCATGACTATGTTTTTTTCAAATAAAAATTATTTCATTATCCTATATTTTTTTAATTTCCTTTTACCAGTTATTTAATTTTAAAAATAAAATTAAATGTAATATAATCTAATTTTGAGTTTGTACTTAAAATGTGATAGGAATATTTATTTTAACACGCAATTGATTATTGACACTACTTATGAATAAAAAAAGACTATGAAGGTGGACCTTAGATTTTTAAAAATCCCAATAAGAAGTTCGAATAAATAAAAGGAAATCCCAAGTATCAAAGGAATGCACGATAGACTGGCTTAGCACACCTAGGTGGCAAACATGTGTGGTGGTATACATTCCATACCACTATGTGGAAGACATACACAAATTTACAGCAAGGTGGAACTCCACCAACAAATTGACTTTGACTGTCACCCTCCTTTTCTATAAATAGGACCCTTGGGATCCTCATTTAGGGACTGAAAAAGTTTAAATAGTTCTGAAAGCCCCCATTGTGTATCTCTTTCGCTCAGATCCCTCAAATTGTCTCATGTATCTCTCTAAAAACATAAGATAAGATATAATTAGATAGGATACCCATTCCTTGAATGTATTTCACAATTTGAAGCTTACATAGGCCTGGTTCCCCTATGTGAAGCATTTTTTATTCATCATAGAGGCCTTTGCGACACACCTATGAGGTGCACCTACTTAGGGTACCTACGCGACACACCTACGTGGAGTACTTATGCAGAAGAGCTATGTATAAGGCCTAATTATCAACATACGTAGCCTCTTTATGTTCATTCATGGTGGGGTACCTCCTTCCTTGAATTACTCATCTAAAATGGACTAAGATGAATCCACCAACAAAACCTCCTGGCTTATCAACCCTTTAGGAAAGGCACATTATAATGGCCGCTATTTGGGTTTGTATATCTGCAGTAAGAGGGTTCCCACATTTTGATCACAGCGCGATTAGGATTCAAGGAGTGTCTGAGGGTTTTTATATTTGCAGTCACATGTAACATTCTCCCTAGAACAATGTTGGGAAGTTCCCGGTGTTGAAGATTAAGGTTTGGGTTATATCCTCCACTTTTATCTTCTAAGACCCAAAATCATAGGTCTCTAGTAGGGAATGCATGGTTCACACATGATTTTCCATGAAAGCAAAGGATAAGTCTCCCTCCTCTACCGAGATCCACTAGGGTAGCCATCCGGGTGTAAGACCCTAACCTTTGAAGTATAAGGTTGTAGTCTTGCTCCTCCACACATCCATCACCTTCACTTCTTCCATCAACTGGACCTGTTTCCAATGTAAAGTTAACAGAGGCACAAATCATCACCTCTCCCACAACCCAAGTCGACCCGACCACATCAACCCTCGTTGTCATAGGAATGTCCACTTCCACCTATGGAGGTTGAAAAGGGTGGGTTCCTTTGTTGTGTTGAATCTTTGACATCCTCTGGTTTCTCACACCAAGCATGACTCTAATAGCCTTAGATATTTTTCAAGATCACAACATTTGAACTAGGATAATTGAACAATGAGAACTCTGATTCCTATTCAAACTAGGATATGTAGGACGCTTTCATGAAGGCCCAAGATCAAAAGGATTTCACTACCAAAAATGGTTCACCCAATAATTTCCACTCCAATGGGTAGATCTCGTGAATAATCATCAACACGATGATTAATTTATGAGAACTCTAATTTCCATCATAATTGGGATACATAGGAAGGCTTCTCAGGGCCTGATCTCATTGGATATCCTCTTCAAGAATGCATCCATAATTCCCTTAATATGGGCATCCTCCTAAGGAATAATCCCCAAATTAAACCCCCCAATTTATCAAGGCATCATTTTTAGGAAGTAATCCCAAACTCATTTCTCTAAAAGGACTACACTCTCATATGTGACTCATCGAACTATGTGGGATTTGATTCCCATCCTAATGGGATACGTATGAAGCCTCCTTGAGTTTCAAGTCAAAAAATTAAAATCAACCATGTTTTCCTTGGTCCATATTCCGAACAGGGACTAATCATACATGGAAACCCATATTCTTTTGAAATCCCATGGGTTTCATTAGCATAAGTCCCATACCAAACATTGAATATGAACCATTATCTTAAATGACCATACCACATGGCATTAAACTGTATATTTAGGTCCTTACAACATAACCTTAAAAGGTATGACATTTCCCACTAAGCAGCACTGAACTGTGAGGGTTCTGATTCCATTGACATGGATACGTAGCTAGCCCATTTTATGGGTATGATCCCAATATTCAAGCAAAAATTTATCTCCGTGGATGATAATAAATTCTTGACTAACCCACTGAGTTTCTTAAAAACTATTATCATGATAACAACGATTAATAGAATCTCTAAATTGTATAATAGAAGGTACCATTAATGGATTACCTCGAATACATACAGTTATCTCCATTAACGAAGAACCATGAAAACATACAAATGATTCTAATTTTCATACATTTTAATATGTGATTGAAAATTCAATGGGAAACCGAAGTTATACTTGGTGAATAAATAAGAATTCATGAAAATATCTTAAGTATATAAAGAGAGTCCCAGAGTAGACAATAATTCCCTCCAAAAGGGTGTGATGAGTCTGACCTCTCATCCTCTTGACCAATGCATGTTTTTAAGTATCATAAAATTCAATCTCAAAAAAAACACTTGTCTTTAGAAAGGTGGTATCTTTCAGAACAAAAATTTTTTGGATGTTTCTAGTGCCATGAATAAATCTAATGGAAACTACTTGGAAGCAGTGATTCTAAAACTAGAACATGTGTTTCAAGGAACTACAAAACATAAAATGGTGAACCCGATGTGGATCCTTAACAAAGTTAATAATGTAAAACACCAGTCAGGTCCCTATAAATTTATAAAGGATGGACATAAAAAGGAATAATTCATTCATGTATCCATCTAAAATTTGTTTCATTAATGGAGTTTATTTCTGTTCTCAGTTTTCACTCAAAACTCACTTCACTATAAAATGGATACCTTCAAGTTTGCACTCATAAATTTCGTGACCACTGATAAAGTTGGATCGTCATATGCTGGAAGGATGTTATTAACATCACAAAAACATCAACGATGGGTCTCTAATGTACTGGTATGGGAGTACAATCAGTACAATACTATCCCAACCTTGGAGGCTGCCTGACATGATCTTCATGTTAATACCAACCCTCAATCGTCTGGTCAGTGACGACCGATGGTCAAGAAGAAGATAGTGCCAACCATCGTCTTTAACTGTTTTGAGTCCTTATCCATAGAACACAACAACCATTCCCTCATGTACTATAATGAGTTTGATCAAGAGGTAACCACCTATGGAATCAATTCAATGATGTCAGGGTCCTTCCAAAGTACTCCCACCAAAAATCACCGCCATCAGAATAGAGCGGCAGTGAACCCCCAACATGAAGGGGGTGTCACCTCTAGATGTTCAGCCTAGGTCCCACAGACCTAGGAGAACAAGAATAATATCTAGGGATAATTTCTGGTCAAAAGGGAGGAATTTCTTACCTTTCCCCCCTTCGGAGAAGTACAACAACCTGGCTTGATGGCATGAAAGGAGCAGACACATGAACCTGTTCGTCCTAATTCCACTGTCCATTAGAGTCGTCTGGTAGTTGTAATGCCCCGACCCCAGTGACCCAGATTCGGTGCATTACTTCGTAACATTGGAATCTTCACGAGAAAGATCAAATCTCAAAAGACCGATTGGTTTAGTAGCCTTGGAAACACTAGATATATTCATAAAGATTTACATTACATCAATAATTGAAAAGCTACAATAATATATTGTCTCCATATTCCACACTCATATCCCCATATACTATCCCTGTTGGTCATTCATAAATTACTTCTTCACATCCTGGGAAAAATAAAACATAGAAAAGGGGTGAGCTCAAATGCCCAGTAAGGATAACAATAAAGCGGAAACTTTCATAAATAAGAATAAAAATTTAAGGCAATGTATAACTAAAACAAAATCCTTTTAAACATGAACTTCAACATAGTATGGAAAAAGTAAAATGAAATAATTCCATTTACATATTCACATGGATATTCTACTAATCAAATAATCACATGAAATATCAATCACCACTTTCATAATGATGGAATGCATATTGCCAGACTATCATAACCACATAGCCAAGGCCTCGTGCCAAGACTACAAATAAGATATTTCCAAGGCCTTGTGCCAAGAAACTAGTTTTTTTTCATGAGACCTACCGATGAAATTTTTTTAGAAAATACTGACCTTTAAAATTGCTTAAATATACTCTAGTGTTTTTCTGAAAACCTTATGCAAGCTTCTAAAAACAAAATAACTAATTCTGAGATTGCTCGACTAATTACAGTCCATGATGGGTCCACGCCCAATCCCTTCTTGTCTACCACACTCGAGAGTTGGGTTTTCTGAAAACATTTTTAATCTTGCATTAAATATGTATACATTTGCAGTGGATTTTCATATATTTGAAAGAAATATCTCTTTTTTGAAATCATTTAAAAATCACATAATTATACAGAAAACCATTATTTTGGAAATATCTTTATAAGATTTTGAGGGAATGTTCAACAATTTTATAACGGCGAAAAATAGCCGCACCCGCCATATAAGTTAAAAAAACATTCTTACCTTAATTCTGTCGAAAAGGTTAAAAAGCACCTTGTTTGGAAAACGACGGAAAGATTCCTTTATAAAACTCTTATAAAAAGTCAAACAAGGGTATAAATGAATTTAACCCATATTCTTGTAAATAGTCAAAAATGTTTTGAAATACATTTTTAAGAAACATGAATGTGGATGATAAAGAGATCCCAATAGATTATTACGTATAAACAACCTCGGATAATGAAAAGATTGCGAAATAAACCATTACCTTGTAATTTTACTTGGTTGAGGGTAGGTTAACCTCCTGTATAATTGTGAAATAATTGTTATTAAATGATACAAGAATCATATATATTAATATGATATCATATATTATCTTTTACCATTTCTTTGTTAATAATATCTTAGTATTATCGTCGTTTCAGGTGTTAACTTACTCGTTTTCTTTTATATGTTTTGTTACGTAAGACATGTTTATAATGGTTAGTTTGTATCTTTTTCATATTCAGAATGATATCAAGTCCATAAACATTATTTTTAAATCATCAAATGATAATTATACTTGAATGGATATGATGGATATTGAATCTCATCGTGTTCGTGGAGACGGTAGTCCGTACGTACGCACAAGCGACCATATCATTCTATTGATATTAAAATAATATATAATTGGATATTATATCATATATAAAGAATCATTATCATGTTATATTTATTATTTACATGAGTTACACATCATTATTATACCCATCCAAATAATAATATATTGAATAACAATTACACCACGACGTGGAGACGGTAAGCCATACGTACGCACGTATGGTAACATGTTATTAAAAGGGTGGATAGAATACTGAATATCGTTGTAACATATTTATAATAAAATCACAGTATATATAAGATATTGGAGTTATTATTTTATAATGGTATTAACAAATAAAGAATAAGTGGAAGAAGAAATTAATTTGAAAAAGGTTGGTGAAAACATTACCTCTTCTTCAGGTTCTTCCTTTTGATTTGATCAAAAAGGCTCCTTAGGTTGTCTTTATGATCAAAATAAGGCCTATAGGTTGTAGTGAGGAAAGTTTAGAGAGTATATGGGCAGAGTTTGGCCGAACAAAAAGGCTTTGAAGGTTTGAAGTAATGAGAAGGGGGAGTGCCCTTTTATAAGAGGGGTGAGGGGCACCTTTGGAAAAGCTAGAAATATTAATTTATAATAAATTAATATTCTGTTTCTAATGGTTCCAAAGTTTACTATTCAAAGTTTAAGGTGTGGATCGGTCGAAAAACATTCAACCAATAGAATTTAGACAGGTTTGGGTTACTATATTAACCTTATCTTTTAGTTTTAACTCTTAGTTAATTAGTTTGACATTTACCATGTCACTTTCTATTTTTATATTATATAGTTAATAAACATACTATATACATCCAAGAGACCCCAAATTGTTCCATTAATGATACACCTATCATGATATAAGTCTCTTGGCTGAACCATAGATTTTTAGAAATTTAATATCAATTAATAATATTATATTTGTTTTAAAAACACTTTTATGTCTATTTCGGCACTATTCAATAGTTGTTTTTTGTGAAACTCATAACAGAATGATTACTTAGAAAAAAGTCAGTTAAATCAATCCTAATATGTCATATTATCCTAGAAAATTAGTATAATTCATTAAAAGTCTCAAATTATATTTATTTGGGTATTTATAATATCATTTATTTTTAATTTTTCACTATTATGGTAATTACTGCATCATTATTGTGTCATAAATAAATTAACTTATTTAATGTCTAAAAATTATAAATAAAATATCATTATGTAGGAAATCTTATTATCTTTCTAATGAATATTTAAAATCGAATTTATCTCATGTATAAACCTATATTAAAAATTTTTTATTAAAGAAACTTTGATTTTAACTCTTTTAACTCTTCTTTGAATTATATAATAATAAATGTCATAATCTAATCCAAGTAGACCTAAATGATAATATTTTATTCCTAAGGTTTTTTTTGGACGATATACACTTGTCCAATAAAATTAGGACATGTGTTAGGGTAATATTAATATCATTTCTACCATTAATTACCCTATTTACTTTTAACCGTTGCAAATAAAAGCAAAAAGTTACTATTCACCAAAAATTGTTTTCATCTCATTGAACCACATTTTAATTCTTGATATTAACTGTGTCACTTGGATTTTCTAAATTCCTTTCACAGAAGCGGTAAAATTAAGTTTTATGAAAAATTCAGTTTTTTTAACTACCACTTAGTAGTTTCACTATTCATCAAAAATTGAAGTTTTTCAGAACAATGCCAAAATTTCACCATAAGCTATAATTGATTTTCTGAATTCAAAAATGATGCCTATTTTACAAAATTCCAAACATATAAGTTTCATTAATTAATTTTATAATTAATTACCGATGTCACAACACATAGCGTGTTTTTAAGAAACAATATACATCAAAATATTGACAATTGTTTAGGTCCAATTTTAGAGTGAAATTAGTTCTAATGAACACCCTTGGATAAAATGGTAAAAATATATTCTAATTATACTTTATAACCACTCAAATTCATAATTTATCACTATTAATTATTTTTATTAAAAAATTTGTTTTTAATTAAAATTTAGAAATTTTCACTATTCATCAAAATATTAAAGTTATCCGAAAAGTACCAAAATTTTACCCTAGGCTAATTTTGATATTCTGAATCCAAAAATGAAGTCTATTTTGAAAGATAGAATTTATAAAATTTCAAAATGTAGTTATTACTATTCATAACAGCGAGTTCGGTAAGTCATGGTGCGCTTTAACTCGGTGTTGCATGTAGTGCAAGTTATTGAATTATTTTGAAGAAATAACACACTATGAAATCATGGGGTGTTACATTCTCCCCTCCTTTAATAAATTGTATCCTCGCAATTTGAAATTGTTCTTCGAATATAAAACGTTGAAAATAAAAAATATCTTTGTGGGAAAACCCAAATCGGAAATTGGGTTACTAAAATTTAGTCTTAATATGAGGAAAAGAGAAATGAAAGGGTCACCACCAAATTATGATATCGATTAGGAGAAAATTGGTGGAAATTAAGGACATATAAAAACGTAAATATTTATAGGTTGTGATTGAGGTCATCAATCACAAAAAAAGTTTAAAATTGAGGTCCTTAAATTCATCAATCTATGATGATTTGAAATACCATCGGTTCAAAAAAACATAGGGTATTAGGATAACACATTTTTGGTTTTAGAATTCCTTAAATAAAGTATAAGAATTATTTTCTTCACAGAATAAGAGAAAAAGAAAAAATATATTCTTGACAAGTAGAGTTCCATCCTTTAACTAATTTCTACCACAGACACATCTTTCACGCTAAAAGATAATAGAACTTAAAAATAATATTCTATTTATCATATTCGTATAGGGTTAAAAAATGAATTTATAATTCATCTAGCAGATCCATTAAAAAACGACATTATTCTATCCAGGACATCATGTGGGTCAGTGGTAGGTGATACACCCTTGTCGCCCTTCGGTTGTGGGTTCAAGTCTCGCGGCCTTGCCGGACGCGACGGGTTGCCGCCCGACCTCCATGTTGTCCTTTTATGGAAATCCAAAATAATCCAAACTAGAACTATCCAAAATACTTCAGTCCAAAATTTATAAGGATGGTAAACACAATAAAGATCCTTTTTTCCGCGTAATAAAATGTGAACACCTTCATCATGTATTCTTTTAAAACACTGCAACATCCTAAATTACCATAAAACCTTATTGATTACATTCATGATCCCTTATTCCTTAAAGAATAATAGATATACTCCTTCAATCCAAAAATATTTTAAACCCCAACAATGATGGAATATACAAATCATTAATCAGTTTCAAGGTAGTCAAGAATATCCAATATAATTTATCCAAATCAATCATGTATTATTCCAAAATCACTACCTCGGTATCAGAACTATACTATGGTTTATCATTCTCTCAACCATATATTTTCCAAAAATTTATCCTGCTATTGAGTCACTTTTCTTTGTTCCACACAATCTCAAGTCCTTAAGGAAATAGTACTGTAGTACAATCCTTATATACTCCATAATTATTATAACAAGTACATTGTTGATACAACACTCAATTGACATAATCAAAAAAAGAACTCTAATCATTCATCTTCATCTGTGGTAGTATCATAACTTGATTATTATCCAATAGAATCATTTGCATCATAGTCTGATGGCTCAGATATAGGTTCGCGTAGTGTCCAAACTCCTTGAAAATGAAGCATTGTACATTTGAAACCATTTTCTTACCCTTTTAGTCACGTACATTGTGCCATTTTCCTCCACACTTATAACAAACTCTCATTCCTTTCAGGAAAGTTCCAGGGTGTTTCTTCCCACAGTTATCACATATGGGAAAATTCTTCTTTTCCCTCTTCCCTTTATCCAACTTTCTCTCATCCATCCTTTTCTTCTCTTGCTTCCCTTCAAAGCCATAGGACTCAGTAAACTCTTTACTTATCTTATCAACACATGATATTATTTCATCATATGATGACAATACATGGGAGACTATTTCTCTTATAAATCTTGGCTTAAGACCATGAAAGATATGATCCTTCTTTCTCTTTGGATCATGTGCATTGCTGGAGTTATCTTTCCTTCTACTGGGCACCATTTCTAAACAATGGCATACACTAGATTAGTTTATGAATAACAATACCTAATCCCAAACTTATAAAACACATAACATAAATTAAATATTTTATGGATATAATCCATAATCATAAAAATTTCTCCATTGAAGAAGTATATACTCATAAACCCTTAATAATGGTTTGTAATGAAAATGAGAATTATCCTAAGCATATCCCCCGGGAGTTTCATAACCAAGAGTGCAGCAAGGCCCGTTTTCATGCACCAGTTCCCGTTTGAGTCTAGCTCAATGCGGTGTTTTCAGGTTTTACCCCTACGTACATCTGTGCCCGAGCCGCCTCTACCTGCTCGTATCCAGACATGGATGTATTGCTCAGAAAACACACAAAATCTCTACAATACCAAAATTATAGGAAGTTATTCTATACTAATCCTCAAGGTCCATCTTAGTTCTATGTTCTCTAATTAGAGTTTATCTAAATCTAGCTTCCAAGGTTTGTACTAAACTTCCTCTGATACCAAATGTAACGCCCCGACCCCAGTGACCCAGAGTCGGTGCATTACTTCGTAACATTGGCATGATCATGAGAAAGATCAAATCTCGAAAGACTGATTGGTTTAGTAGCCTTGAAAACACTAGATATATTCATAATGTTTTACATTACATCAATAAGTGAAAAGCTACAATAATATATTATCTCCATATTTCACACTCATATCCCCACATACTATCCCTGCAGGTCATTCATAAATTACTTCTACATATCATGGGAAAAATAAAACATAGAAAAAGGTTGATCTCAAATGCCCAGTAAAGATAAAAATAAAGCCGAAACTTTCATAAATAAGAATAAAAATTTAAGGAAATGTATAACTAAAACAATTGCCTTTTAAACTTGAACTTCAACATAGTATGAAAAATGTAAAATGAAATAATGCCATTTACTTATTCACATGGATATTCTACTCATCGAAGAATCACATGTAATATCTATAACCACTTTCATAATGATGGAATGCATAATGCCAAACTATCATAACCACATATCCAAGGCCTCGTGACAAGACTACAAAAAAGATTTTTCCAAGGCCTTGTGCCAAGACACTATTTTGCCTCATGAGACCTACCGATGCAATTTTTTTAGAAGATACTTACGTTTAAAATTGCTTAAATGTACTCCAGTGATTTTCTGAAAACATTATGCAAGCTTCTAAAAACAAAATAACTAATTCTTAGACTGCTCGACTAATTACAGGCCATGATGGGTCCACGCCAAATCCCTTCCTATCTACCACACTCGAGAGTTGGGTTTTCTGAAAACATTTTTAAGCTTGCGTTAAATATGTATACATTTGCACTGGATTTTCATATATTTGAGAGAAATATCTCTTTTTTGAAATCATTTAAAAATCACATAATTATACAGAAAACCATTATTTTGAAAATATCTTTATAAGCATGTGAGGGAATCTTCAATGATTTTATAACGACATAAAATAGCCGCAACCACCGTATATGTTAAAAAAAACATTCTTACCTTAATTATGTCGAAAAGGTTTAAAAGCACCTTGTTTGGAAAACGACAGAAAGATTTCTTTATAAAACTCTTATAAAAAGTCAAACAAGGGTATAAATGAGTTTAACCCATATTCTTGTAAATAGTAAAAAAATGTTTTGAAATACATTTTTATGAAATATGAATGTGAATGATAAAGAGATCCCGGTAGATTATTACGTAAAAACAACCTTGGATAATGAAGAGATTGCGAAATAAACCCTTACCTTGTACTTTTCCTTGGTTGAGGGTAGGTTAACCTCCTGTATAATGTTGAAATAATTTTTATTAAATTATATAAGAATCATTTATATTAATATGATATCATATATGATCTTTTAACATTTCTTTGTTAATAATATCTCAGTATTATCGTCGTTTCGGGTGTTAACTTACTCATTTTCTTTTATATGTTTTGTTCTGTAAGACATGTTTGTAATGGATAGGTTGTATCTTTTTCATATTCAGAATGATATCAAGTACTTAAACATTATTTTTAAATCATAAAATGATAATTATACTTGAATGGATATGATGGAGAATGAATCTCATCGCGTTCGTGGAGACGGTAGTCCGTACATACGCACGAGCGACAATATCATTCTTTTGATATTAAAATAATATATAATTGGATAGTATATCATATATACAGAATCATTTTCATGTTATATTTTTTTTTAAATGAGTTACACTTCATTATTATACCCATCCAAATAACAATATATTGAATAACAATTACACCACGACGTGGAGACTGTAAGCCGTACGTACACATGTATGGTGACATGTTATTCAAAGGGTGGATAGAATAATGAATATCATTGTACCATATTTATAATAACATCACATTATATATAAGATACTGGATTTATTATTTTAGAATGGTAATAACAAATAAAGAATAAGTGGAAGAAGAAATGAATTTGAAAAAGGGTGGTGAAAACATTACCTCTTCTTCGGGTTCTTCCTTTTGATTTGATCAAAAGGGCTCTTTAGGTTGGATTTCTGATCAAACTAAGGCCTATAGTTTGTAGTGAGGGAAGTTGAGGGAGTATGTGGGCAGAGTTTGGCTGAACCAAAAGGCTTTGAAGGTGTGAAGTAATGAGAATGGGGAGTGCCCTTTTATAAGAGGGGTGAGGGGCACCTTTGGAAAAGCTAGAAATATTAATTCATAATAAATACATATTCGGGTTCTAATGGATCTAAAGTTTATTATACAAAGGTGAAGGTGGGGATAGGTCTAAAACCATTCAACCAAAATAATTTAGATAGGTTTGGGTTACTATATTAACCTTATATTTTAGTTTTAACTCTTAGTTAATTAGTTTGACATTTACCATGTCACTTTGTATTTTTATATTATATAGTTAATAAACATACTATATACATCAAAGAGACCCCCCAAGTGGTCCATTAATGATACACATATCATGATATAAGTATATTCGCCAAATCTTAGAAATTTAGGAATTTAATATCAATTAATAATATAATATTTGTTTTAAAAACTCTTTTATGTCAACTTTGACACTATTCAATAGTTGATTTTTGTGAAACTCATAACAGAATGATTACTTTGAAAAAATTCAATTAAATCAATCCTAATATGTCATATTATTCAGGAAAATTAGTGTAATTCATTAAAAGTCTTAAATTATATTTATTTGGGTATTTATAATATCAATTATTTTTAATTTTTCACTATTATGGTAATTACTGCATCATCATTGTGTCATAAAAAAAATTAACTTATTTAATGTCTAAAAATAATAAGTAAAATATCATTATGTAGGAAATAGTATTATATTTCTAATTAATATTAAAAATCTAATTTATCTTATGTATAACCCAATATTAAAAATGTTGTAGTAAATGAACATTGATTTTAACTCTTTTAACTCTTCTTTGAATTACATAATAATAAATGTCCTAATCTAATCCAAGTGGACCTAAATGATAATATTTTATTCCTAAGGTTGTTTTTGGTCAAGATACACTTGTACAATAGAATTAGGACATGTGTTAGGGTAATATTAATATCATTTCTACCATTAATTACCCTATTTACTTTAAACCGTGGTAAATAAAAGTAAAAAGTTACTATTCACCTAAAATTATTTTCATCTCATTGAACCAGATTTTACTTCTTGATATTTACCGTGTCTCTCGGATTTTCGAAATTCCATTCACAGAAAGGGTAAAATTAAGTTTTATGAAAAATTCAGTTTTTTTAACTACCACTTAGTAGTTTCACTTTTCATCAAAAATTGAAGTTTTTCAGAACAAAGCCAAAATTTCACCCTAAGATATAATTGATATTCTGTATTAAAAAATGATGTCTATTTTAAAAAATTCCAAACATATAAGTTTCATTAGTTAATTTTATAATTAATTTCCGCTGTCACAACAAATAGCCTGTTTTTATAAAACAATATATATCAAAAGATTGACAATTGTTTAGGTCCAATTTCAAAGTGAAGTTAATTATAATGAACCCCATTGGATAAAATGGTAAAAATTTATTATAATTAAACTTTAAAACCACTCAAATTCATAATTTTTCACTATTAATTATTTTGATTAAAAAAGTTGTTTTTAATTAAAATTTAGTAACATTCACTATCCATCAAAATATTAAAGTTATCCAAAGAGTACCAAAATTTCACCGTAGGATAATTTTGATATTCCGAATCCAAAAATGAAGTCCATTTTGAGAGATAGAATTTATACAATTTCAAAAAGTAGGTATTACTATTCATAACGGCTAGTTTTGTAAGTCATGGTGCGCTTTAACTCGATGTTGCATGTAGTGCAAGTTATTGAATTATTTTGAAGAAATAACACACTATGAAATCTTGGGGTGTTATAGTAGTGACCCACCAATCCTGACAAGAAAATATAGAGGAATTCTGTGAATATGATCATACACTTGTTTAAAAATTATCATCCAGTCAGCAGGCTCGTCTGTCATCTTTTAATGAAGCTCGCCAATCAAATGTGGTGGCAACTGGTATATAGGAACATACACCTTCTTACACTCGACAATTCATAATGCAGTCTCATTTTCCAGTATTGAAATAATTTCATCAACCATGGTTTATGGAAAACAACCTGATGGTTTATACACCTACAAAAAATTCATAAATCCTACCAATAGTCTCGTTTGGTAGCACCCGAAGAAGTCAGTCAGGGAGCTCTAATGAAAAATCTGGGGAAGACTCAAATCTCTGCCACCATACATGATTAGTGTCAGTTCCAACTGATAGGAAATGGAGGAAAAGAGTAAGAACATACACATACTCTAGATATTTAATGGACATATATTACCATTTATTCCACTGATGTCACCAAAAACATCATAGCAATAGTGAAAGGGAAGCGACAAATACCAACCAATATTCTGGAAGCATGCTAGAATATCATAACAAAAACATTAGCAGTACTAGGGGAACATACACATAAATCTATCCCCACACCTGGGGTGACACATTGGTATTCCATCTTGATGTAGATAGATACTATTTTTACACTCTAGGAGGGTTATTGGGCATACTCTCCCATATCATACGGAAAACAGGGTTTGGAACATACACCCATTCTAATTTGAGGTAATCGGCCCATTATAATGACCACTCCAAAGCATTCACATACACCTACCCATGATACACTATTACCCCAGAATGTGGTCCCATATAAGTGTAAGAGACCATCACAGTAGAAGTATCTTGAAACAAAGTTAAGTAATCAAGTGTCAAGCTACGATCTGGATCCTCTTAATGATAGTGTTCTTAATTCCCCCATAGATTTATCTATTATATCTCAAGATCCTACCCTCTCATTACCAAATTATGGTTGTAAGGGTATTAATTATAAAATTCCCCATCTGACACATCATCATGAAGGTGTGTTTCATGAAAATTTGGTCAATATAGGGAGCATAACTCTAAATGAGAGCGACAACAACCCTGTGTGTGGCCAGAAGACCAAGGAGAAAGTGTATTTATCCCTTCCCATAATCCACCATGGGGGTCCACCCCATGATGGAATTCAATATGAATGTTATCTCAGTAGTAATGTTTTCATTGGCAAGATAATTCTATAATTGACATTGTAGTAATAAGAAATGCCTATTATCTAGTGGCATTTTCCAACACAAGGCCATTCTTGTTTGATACCTTTTCATTAATGGGTGACATGCTTTATCAACTGGAATACTCATTAAGGGAATTGTCATTTTCTGAACCTCCCTTGGGACATTTTTCTTCCAATATAGTTGATTAAGAAGTGATTGAATCCATTTTTTTTAATAAAACATCTGAGAAGCGTCCACTTTGGTCAGACCAAGTGAACAAACCTATTGTGAATGAATTTGAAGATATGTTAAACAGGAGAAAAAACTAGATAAAGGTGAAATACCAATCATGTAAAGGCCATTGGAAAAATATCAATATAACATTCCATATTTGATGGAGAATATTGAATTCATGATGTCCACATCAACTTATGGAAGACTCTTCATCATTTGAAAACAAAATTATTACTATATGATGAATATCAAAATAATGTAAAGGTAATTGATGGGTTGCAACACCAAATTAATGTGGCATCTATCTTAGTTTCTTGGCATCCATTGGTTGAAAAGAAATAGTTACCCTTTCAGCGTGCATTCCTCAAATCTCTAAAGGGGATATGCCAGTAAATTTCTGATACCCCATATGGTGTTCGTATCAGAGGATGGGGTTCACCTAGGGCATTGCCTTTCCCCGCACTCCAAAATCTGCAAAACCCGCCAAAAGTGGTCTCTTGCAATTTTATTGCCCATGCACAGCTACAATCAAAAGATTTTGTATGTAATCAAGTATACAATCAATAACAGGCCAGAACTAGCTCTCATCAGAGCCAGAACCAAAGAAAGAATGATTTTGATATACTTTTTCACCAAGCATGTGAGAATCTTCAGCAGGCCTCTCTCTAATAGGATATTAGTCGTTAGATTATCCAAATGTCTTAAATAGCACAATGATATTTTAAAAAAAGTGATTTTAGTGGTTTTCAAATAATGCGCCCAACTAATGTCTGAACTAAAATTCCAAAAATCAGAAGAGCAGCTACATGAATCTCATCTATACCAGTTTAAGAACCATCCCAGCCTATATGGATGGGGGCTTGTTTAATTCAACCTTTGAAATAAGTAAACAACGTTCTATGGTTTGAAGAAGAAGAAGAATAGAAATAGCCTCAACCTGAAAGGATGGGTGATTTTTTACATATATAATCCCATCCTCTAAAGAAGTTAGTAATCTCCTAATTAGGTAAGAAGCTACAAAGTTAGCGCACAACTGAACTATCCAAGGATTCCCTTTGGGTAACTGACAATCAAAAAGTTCCAAATAATTCATCTTATAGGAGAATAGATTCTCATGGAAGATACTAAAGGAGTTGATCTTACAATGATATGACCAAATTCATCTAATGAACTATGCATTAGTAAATTTCATTAACACCGTTGTAGAAGATCCTCCCGAAAAATATTCTAGCTCAGGGGAAGAATAATATGAAATTATTATATATAATACGGTACACACTGAAACAAATAACGGAGTTGTGCATTACCGAAAATCAGAGGCTTACCTATAATCTAGGTATTCCCTCAAATAATCTACTCTCACCCCTTAGAAAGGTGTCTAATAAGGGGAAAGGTAAAGTTCAGATCATGTCTAACTTTACCACTGTAGAAGGTCAATATCATTTTTTGAAGAATGATTTTCCTAGCAATAATATGAGATGAAAGTGTTGAAAAATCTCAATACAGGGTTACTTTGAAACATCATTTCTGCTAGGCATACTATCCATGAAGATCCTCAACTTTTACATCCTGTAGGATCTCCTCAGCAAAGAGGGTTTTTGGTAACTTCAAATGAGAATATCGAATTCCCTCTATTGGTAACACTGCTAGGTCATGATCAAACATGTGCTTATAGGCATGTTCACTTGGGTTATCCTAGACAAATACCAACACCAACACCAGTGGGTTTTTTTATTGTTACTCCAGTTCATGATTCATCTACTGCACATGTACATGTCCTAGCTCATTCAGATATTCCCGAAATTATTATGAACACAATTGAGGCATTAACAAATCAATTAGAAGCTATGGAAGAATGAAGTGCACCAATTCATCCATAAAAGAGAGCTTACCCAGAATAGGTGGATCTGATTCCCCCAACATTCCCTAATATTCTAAAAACAATTTTCCTAATATTTAATGGTTCAAGTGATCCAGAGAAACATATTACACATTTCATTTCGTTTTTGTGATCACATTATGGGGACTCCTCAACAACTAGAAGTAGTAATGCTCAAATTATTTGTGAAGTCATTACAAGGAATGGATTTCGTATGGTATAAAAGTTTGTAATATTGATCAATTACGGGATGGGAAGATATTTGTCAGAAATTTCTTTTTCAATTCAGCCCAACACTGTTGAAGACAAAAAAATTTGATCTTATAAATTTCATGAAAAGGGAAAATTTAAGATTATCAGATTTCATTGCTCGATGGAAATGATTAACATAATACTTAAATCAATCACTCCCTTAAGAATAGTTATTGACAATTTTTTTGGAAAATATTCATGATAGGTTATGCACACCACTGATCCCTGTAAAATACACCCGAGGGTTTTGAGTCCTCGCTTAAATTTCCCAAAATTTGGAGGATTCCAATGTAGAAACCAAAGAAAGATATAATGTAATTCCATCAACTCTGGGAACGGGAACATGGTAACAAGAGGTTTCTCCAGTAATACTCAAGAAATAAAATATACCCGATTCCACATCAAAACCTTCATCATATCGAAGGGCTCTACCTCCCGAGTGTTAGCAGAAATGATTGCCTCATTAAGATGATCAGTGATATCAAATGTGGAAACAATTTGAGGAGTTAGCGAATTTTTTTTATTCTTTTTGGAATGAACTAGTTCCTGGTTACTTCATCTCATATTTGGAAAATAATTTGGTTTATTTGCTAAGGTCTAAGAAACCATAAAAAAAAGAAGATGATGATATTTTGAATTATTGTCCCTTTCAACAGATGATGGGACATCCCTTTCAGGATTTTTTTTTATTTTCAAAGACCTCCTGTAAGAAATGGTATACTCTGGACAAGTGATGTTGAAAGGTTCATCATCCCATGTAGCATGTGTTACTACTACTGATCTAGATAAAGAAAGAGAATGAGAGGAATTCAAAGGAAACAATTCACAAAAACATGATGATTGGATGATTAGGGAAACTATCAACCGAACTCATTCCACACTAAGAAAATAGTTGAAACAAATTATTATGTCATATTCCACTCCTATCATAGAAAAACGACCTTCATCAAAATATAATTCTTCCAAAGATAAATCCTCAAAGAAGTGATGTGATCAGTAGGACAAAGAGCAGTTAGAAGAAGATGAGAACGTGTCAACGCCCATGTTGTTTTTGACTCTAGAAGATTTCATGGAATATATTTCAAAATCATAGGCACCGACCTACCAAATGGCACAATCAGAACTAACCTATATTGAAGAATCTTCATCAGATGAAGAATTGATCTTTGGTTCCATTAACGTTATCTACTTAACTGATCCTTATGCCGATGGTGATTCTGGTTATAATGAGCTCAGGTTACCTGTACCTAAATGGGGAACAAGAGGACAAAGTCAAGGTTGAGTATACATCAGAAGAAGTGGGTATTCCAAAAGCCACTATTTTAACTCTTCCCCTCTCGAATTGTATATGCGGTGGAAAGTCAGGGGATAGCCCTTCAGTGGGATCAACATGTACAGGGATATTCTTCCACAGATGATATTTTTGTTCCTGACATGATGTTTTTTTAGGACTGATTAGAGGTTAAAAATCATTATCTATGAAAGTAGATAGACTAGGTTAGTCTAATTAACCAAATCTAGGATTATTTCTAGTTTCTGCTCTGACATAGTGTACATCTAAATCAGTAGCATCAACATCCAAGGCACCCAAAAAACAGCATCTCCTGGGTGGGAAATGAAGACCTTTAGACAAATAGTGTGATTTTATGAACCAGCTGGCCAATCTACCAGCTAATATTTTCATTTTGGATGCCTTTAATTTGCCACAAGATATTCAAGAAGAACTTATTGAGGCATTGTCAAGTCCTCAAGAGTTTGAAACTGATGTTTCTTCTACTGAGGACTACAGTATAGAGAATGTTCCCAATGAATGTCATGTAGTTGCATCTTTTTTGTTTGAAGATGAAGATGATGTTGGACGTGGACATATCAAGACCTTGTATGTACCTGGCAGGGTCAATGACATATACATCCGACGAGCCTTGCTTGATAATAGATCATGAGTCAACCTCATTCCCATTCATACACTTTTCCAATTAGGTGTCACTGAATCTAGCATATCTTCTTCCAATTTAATGTTGAAAGGTTATGACTAGAATGACAATGAACCTTCGGGAAATATTACACATAGAATTATGATCAGAGATGTTGTGTCTAATTCAGATTTTTTGGTTGTTCATCAAGACACAACATTTAACACTCTTATTGGTTGGCCATGGCTACATAAACATGTTCCCATAGAATCATCATGCCACCAATGTCTCAAGTACTATTTCAATGGTCAAATTGGAACAATGTATGGGGACAAGGATCCATTCAAAACATGTGAATATCAATACATTGAGGTAGTATTTTATCACACAATGAAAATGAGGTCCTTGATAAAGGAGGTAACCCCAATCAATGCCCCAAATTGTCTGAAAAAAATCCTAGAAAACCCATTCAAACATTTGAGTATAGATTATGTGTTTCTTACCAATAAAATTTAAAAGATAAACCCAAATTTGAACAATCATTGGGTGAATTCCATAATGTCAATTGTGGCTTTCGAGCCTGAAAACGTGGGAATTTTTTTGATTTACTAGGCCCTGATGAAATCTTAAACGGAGATATCTTCAATTCATCTACCGAACATCGACAAGCCATTGATTTACCAATAAGATTGGAAGAAGTTGTAGAAATACTAATGGAATAAAAGGATGTTGATTCCCATCCCATCAAATCTTCTTTATTACTCCACAAATACCATTCACAATCATTAGGGTCAGAAATGGTGGCCACTTCTCCAGGATGTCCTAATACTGACTCCTCCCCTAGCATTGAAAGTTTCTATTCATCATATATTATGCATGTAGAAATATAAGAAGTGAAACATAATGAAGAAGAAGAGGGAGATCTCAAGGATTCTCCTCCATCATTTAAGGAAGGTGTATCTACTATTGTGGATGAGCTCAGTGAAATAAATACGGGTATAGAAGAAGATCCACGCCCCACTCTATTTAGCATGGACATGACTTCTAAAGACCAAGAGATGTGTACATAATTTCTATAGAAACATCAAGAAATATTTTCATAGAATTATACAGAAATACCAGGCCTTAATATGGATACATCCACTCATCATTTGGGTTTTCCAGAAGAATATTGAGGATTTAATCAGGCAGCAATAAGAACACCCCAAACCCATTCCTCTAAAATTAAAGCTAAAGATGATAAGCTTATCAAGGATAACTTTTTCGGGGAGGTTATATATCCAAAATGGTTTCATAACATTGTCCCAGTAAAAAAGAAGAATTCTAAAATTAGAGATTTCATTTATTTCAAAGATCTTAACATGATTTTTCATGAAGATAACTTTCCAGTTCCGATCACAGAGCTTTTAATTGATGCAACAGCTGGCTATAAAACTCTTTCTTTCATGGATGGATATTCTGTGTACAATCAATTCCACAAGGCCCTAAAGGATAAAGAGTGTACAGACTTCAGTGCCTATCTAGGTGTGTTTCTCTATTGGGTAATTCCATTTGGAAAAAATAATACATGTTCAATGTATCAACGTCCCATGCACCATATCTTCAAATCCTTCTTAGGAAATTGTATCAAATGTTATGTGGATGATTTGGTGGTTAAAATAATACAATGTTATGTTCACATGGTTGATCTGGGGACAATATTAAATAAACTTCAGAAACACAATTGGAAGATAAAATCCCTGAAATATGCTTTCAGGGTAACCATAGGAATGTTCCTTGGCTTCATTTTATGCCATCATGGAATTGAGGTTGATCCAGAGAAAGAAAAAGCAATCCTTGTCTTGTAACCTCCTCAAAATGTGAATGAATTAAGAGGAATCAGAGAACACTTATCCTATATTTGGCACTTTGTCATGAATTTGGAAAGAAAGTGGTTTCCCATTCACCAGATTAATGAAGAAGGGATTTACCAATCAATGGAGTGAAGACTACCAAGAGGAATTTTATAGCATTAAGAAATATCTCCTAATTCTACAGGTATTAATGCCACTAATTGAAGAAAGACCACTTATTCTCTATGAGACAGCTTTAGAGTGATCACTAGGTGCCTTCCTTTCCCAAAAGAATGGGTTTGGGAATGAAAACTACATTTTCTATCTCATTCAAACTATGATCAACACATGAACATGGTATTCAAGTATTGAAAAGTCTTTCCGAGAATTAATATTTTCAGATCATAATTTGATGCACTACCTTCAATGTCATGAGGTCGAATTGGTGTCTCAAAATAACCCACCCAAATTTATCCGCAGTCTTCCTATACCTATAGGGAATTTAACACGGTGGGCAGTTATTTTGCAATAGTTTCATATCCATTTTGTTCCTCAAAATTTAATAAAAGGCCATACTCTGGATGACTTTCTTACTGAACACCCATTTGTGGAAGAGACAAAATTGAATACTGAAATTCTTGATTAAGAGGTATTCCCTATTCAAGATAAGTCCCACACATGGGAAATATACATTGTTGGTGCCTCCAGAAGCTCAACCGGGAAGATAATGGATGACTGTAAACTAAAAAAAGTTGGGTTAGGAAATATAATTATCTACCCAAAAAATGTAGTGTTACCTTATTCCATTATATTGTTAGAAGGTGGTACCAACAATTAATTAGAGTATCCAGCTCTCAATGTAGGTCTAGAATTGTCACATTAGGTACAAGTGAATCACCTGAAAGAAAAAGGTGATTCAGAGTTGGTAATCAAAAAAATCAAATGGGATTATTCTATCAGAAAAAAATAATTAATTTCTTTTTGTGATTACATTAGAGGGTTAATGGCTGAATTTCCCTCAGATCCGACAGTGTCTTATGTCCCGCGATCACAAAATTCCAATGATAATGAATTGGATAATGCAACTACAACCCGGGTAGATCCGAATCATGGTGAGACAATTATCAGTATTGTCCATCGTCATGTGGTCTCACATTTCGTTCAAACTAGAATGGAAGAAATTAATGAAATTTTCCCTATTTCTGGGCCATATGGTCATACCACGGGATGGATGACACCTATCATGGAATGCTTTCAAAATGGAGTACTTCAACCAGATTGAGAAGAAAAAGAATAGATACAATGTCGAATGGAAAACTTAACTCATTATGATAGATCAAATCACTAGAAAATCTTATACAAATGAGGCTTTAGTGGATTCTTCTGTAGGCATATTGAATGATAAGAAAATGAACCTATCATAAAAGATTTACATTCAGAATATTATGGCACTCACCGGTCTAGGCATTGTATTTCATATCAAATACAAAGGGTTGGGTACTTTTTCCTTAAATGACATAGGATTGAACAGATTTCACTATGAAATATCATCCCTATCAAGTGCATTCCATATTTATTCATCAACCCTCAGAGTTGCTACTGGCAACTTAATAATCCTTGACATTTTCCATATGGGTAATAGATATCCTCCAATTAAGAAAATGCATTTCAAGTATATTATTACTAATACTAACTTCCTGTCCTAATGGACTGAGGAAATACCTCTCAATGAAATCAGAGCCACAAGAATTGGTAGTTTTGTCAAAACATATATCATCACTAGATTTGGGGTCCCTCATACTATATTAACTGAAAATGGGACCAATTTTTGTTCTTTTGGGGTAATGAAGGTATATCTGAAGCCTAATATCAAATCCAACCATTTTTCTCACTATCATGCAGTGGGAAATGGAAAGATAGAGGACTTTAATAAGACTCTATAATATATACTCTAGAAAATGGGGTATAAATATAAGAAATTGTGCCTGATAAAATTTTTTATACTTTATGGGATTACCAGACTTCTACCTATATAGCCACTCAAGAAACCCCATATTTCTTTGATGTATGGAATAGATATATTGTTTCCAGATGAGATTAAATTTCCTTAACTCAGAGTTGAAATATGTGATCAGATGTCTATATATGAAATTTTTCAGAAATGATATGATGAGATAGAACAATTAGATGAAAAAATATTGCATACTTTTCTTCATTTAGAATTCTATCAGAAAAGAATAGCATGAGCCTTTAACAAGAAATTTTTCCTCTATTAATTTCTTCATGGAGTATTGGTATTGGTCCTTAAGAATCTAATGATGTTGGGAATGAAAACTCCAAAGATTAAACCAAAGAAGGAAGGACCTTATTCCATATATAAGGTCTACTCAAATAGAGCTTATTCCCTAATCACAATGGATGGAGATGATATTACAACTACAAACAATGTGAGATTATTAATGAAATAATTTGTGTAATTTCAAAACATATCCTACCACCATGACATTGAACTATACATCAAAGAGTCCTAGTCGCAATACTTTAAACTGCATAATAACAATATGCATCAATATTTCACAAGGATATAATTCATTTAATCAGAGTCATAGTCACAAGACATTAAACCACATAACAACCATAAGCGTCCATGTTGCAAGATTATAAAATGTATAACATCATTTTTCCCCGTCACACAATATTAAACTGTATAGTTAATGTATTATCTATTTGATGTTAAGAGATTCCATTTGCAAGCATCATCAACATCATTTCTACTCTTTAGTGGAACTTGAGTTACATTCCTCCCTATGATTGAGTCAGATTTGCATAGGGACCTCAATTAAATAATTACGCGTGGATTGATCCTCATCGATATGAGATATGTAGAGAGGCATAGATCTCCAATCATGGGCCCATCCACAACTAAAAACAATTTATTTCCCTTTTATTCATATATATATGAACTATATATATATAGAATTATCTGTTAAGATACAAGACTTGATTTTCATTCCATCTTATCTGTTAAATTTAAATCATTCTTCTAGAATGTGTCTAATCCCCCATCTTATACATTAAACTCAATTGGTGTGGGAAATGATTATTCGATAACTACGTTTGGCTTGGTTCTCATTCATATGAGATATGTAGAGATGCCTAGATCTTCAATATTGGGCCCATCCATGAAAAAAAACCCCATTATTCCTTATGTAAGAATCAAACCTACATAGGGAATATTTAAAGAACTCTGTATGGATTAATTCTCAACCATTAACGATATGTAGTGTGACTTGGGTTTAATTTCTTTGTCCCGCCACAATAAATATTCCCTTATTACGTCAGAACCACTTCGTGTCCTCACTGTATGACTCTGAACTACACAACATAATATTGATTCGAATAAAGGAAGTAAAGTATCCATTTTACATTTCAGCAAGATCTATATAAAGGAGTCCAAACCCAAAACCAATATTGATTAAAATATTTACCATATGAATTGAGCATTACTCCCTTCCATTTTTCAAACTCTTAATCTTGAATGTTTTTGGATCTTTATAATATTTCTTATGGTTTTTGGTGAAAAGTTTTTGATATCTGAGAACTCATTTTTCCAACGATGTAGTACGTGCCCTTAGGTGTCCTTGCATAAGTTTCCTACATAACCAGCCTGTGAGTCAAAGGATTACTCTATTTTACAATGATTAAGATAACCTAGTTAGAAATGAATAATACAACCCCCATAATGGGTTGGTAAAATATTAGTAATTTAATTCTGGGTTAAAGTGTCTTTTTCCCCTTCATACATTAATAACAACATACAAGAATCTTTATTTTAAATTAGACATTGATGTATATTTGTCCCATTACGTTTATCTCAAACTAAAAGTCTTAAGGACCATGGTTTAAAAAATTTACTCTATACTTGTTCAAAGCAATACGAAATAACCTAGGATCACTTGACCACAAATATTATATTGTTTCCATTTTTTGGTCTTATGACCTAAAAACAGTAGACACCATATATCCAACATTTGGATCAGAAATTTTTACATATCTTATTCCTCTAGTTATTTGGAAATTATGATTGGAAATACCCCCTCCATATTCAAGTTCAATTAATCTTAAACCAAACTCTATGATTTGGAAAATATGAATCTCCATAAACATTCTTCATTTTTTATTAATAAAATGTTAAAATTCTGAGATCTATTTTTCATGACCATGAAATACGTGCCCCCAGAGGACTTGAATAATATTTTCCAACATAACATTCATGTTGGTCAAATAATGGTAACTTTTTTATTAGAAAAAACATCCACTAGTGCATTTTATCCCTTTTTTCCATATAATTCTTCATATCCAGAAATTCCTAAATCCCAGTTTATAATTATCCCCTTATATACTTGAATAATGTAGTATGCTTCCAAAAAAATTATCAAGATATTAGGAGAATCTCATACCTTTGTTAAAAGATAAAGAACTTAAATTATATCCACACAATGTCATCACCACATGACATAAAACTGTATAGTTAAATATTATCACTGTATGACTTAAAACTGAACAATACAATATCTTTAGTGCATGAATTAAAACTGCATAGTATAATTTCCTCACTGTATGACTTAAAAATGCATAAAATGATATCATAAATTCCCAATTTTGATAAAATTTAACCATTAATTATACACCAAATTTGTATATAATTGGTTAACCTATTCATGACATATGTCAGCATAGATTACTCTTTATTCTTAAAAACCTTTTTCTTGTAAAAACCTCCCACTGGGGTCTTGAATCAATCAATATTATTTTATTTTGTCTATTATCTATAATTTGATAAATTCCTAAGAGATATTTTTTTCTTGATAATGCAGTATGTTCCCTTTGGTGTTATTGCATTAGTTTCCTATATAATAGGCATGTTAGTCAAAAGATGCCCCCTTTTGGCAATAAAACATATGCCCCAGTCGGCCTTGCATAACACAAACCCCATAATGGTTAGTCAAATAATGGTATCATCATTCTTGTAATAGACATAATTTCTGTTTATAATAGTTTTAGATTTGGTGACCATAAAAAATAATGACTCAAGATTCCCCTGGGAAATATTTGAATAATGTTAGAGAAATTCTTACCACTGAATCTTTTTTGGGATCTAATTTCAAAATTTATGGTTAATGTTGTTCGACCTTAAACAATATCCCTTTATATTCAAATATGCATGAATCTAAACTACCAACATCAAGAGATTTAGTACTCAATATATTGGAACCCCGCAAAAGGTAATCTAGAAAAAAGTCTAGTCCCATCTAAGTAAATGTACATTTTTGTATGGTTTAGGTAATACAGAGAAATAGATAGTCCAAAGATACAATGTTTTTGAGGTTTTCTATATAACCCTTGTAAAAATAAGACTATGCTCGTTAGACCCATAATATTAATAAGTAAATTTATCGCACCCCCATTCTTGTCATTTTAATTTTTATTATCTGATATGATGTTTTGATGAAAAGAAACCACCATCATCATTACCTTTAATATTGAAATCAAGAAAATTAGTAATGAGGAAATATATGATTGGAGAAAAAATTTCATTCATTCATATGAAATCATAGGGACATCAACAGAATGGAGACTTTCTATCATGTGTTAAAATAAAATCTCTTTATGACTCCACATTTCATGGATGGCCTCATGAGTCCTATCAACCAACTATTAAATTTGAGACAGCTGAGAAACTCTAGCCTCCCTGGCTTGATGAAGTGCTTTCTTAGTAGTTTAAATGGCAGTTATCCCCTCCAATTGTTAGTCTCTTAGTTTTTTGTTCAATTGCTCGAGTTTTTTATGAATAGAATCTAGTTTTTGTTGATGATATACAAACTCATTGATGGATTCTTTATTTTTTGGCATATTTCGATCATCTTCTTGTTATGATCGGCCTATACCTCAACTACTACAGCTTGGAGACTCTCAGTATTAAAATTTTGTTTAGCCTCTTCAAATTATTGTGAATGATTTTGTTCCTGCTCCAATTTGTGAATGCTCTCTTTCCTTGCATCGTAGACTTGTCAAAAATTAAATCCACAAAATCCCAATATGATGAATAGTGTTTTGCATTTTCCAAAATTAGAAAGCATATCATACAAAGGATTTTCATCAATTATGATTTATATATATCCCCTTGTATTTTTAAGTGCCAATAAAAGATCATATTTCAAATCTTTGTCTGAATTTGAGCCACTACCATAGGGTAAAATGTAATATGGAAACAGATCACTTAAAGAGTTTCCTTGTTCTACTTCTCTCATAATAGTAGAAGCTTCACCTTCTGCTGATGCCTGAGCCAACACATAATCTTCACCTTCCAATCTAACTATGGGAGCTGATAACCGTAAAGGAAAAATCAATATTATTTTCAGTTTCAGAAAAATGGAAGAAACAGAGTATAGTCTAGAAATCCGATAACGTTTACCTAATAATATGTGGCCCACTTGATTGGATCCATCCCCAGTATTGTATGCTTCAATAATTTGAGAAGGTTTTTATTTAGAAGGATAAATCTCTTGAATTTTCCCATTTTTCATAATTGAAGGCTCTGGAACATCTCTCAATGGGGGGGGGGTCCTCATTTCGTATTTCTCCAACTTCAGTAGAAGAAGTATAGAGTGGAATGTCCCATTCCTTAAAATCCTTTTAAAATTTTTTCTATATAAAAAGAAAAATAAGGTGAACATTTATGTGAATTATCAAGTAAAAATAGAATAATTATGTATGTAAAATGAAATAATGATAAATTATGTCCTTGAAATTCCTCATGAAAATTTACAAACACCTTGATGGAACCTAGAATATCAATATTTGGATTATGGGTGTCCATAATTTCAGGGTATGCAACTTGGAATGTAATATCATCCTCACTATTTAAGGTATCTACCAAATGTTTATTGCTACCCAAATTTGTTTCTCTAACATTGAGTTCTATTGGTTCTTCAATTTTTACAATATCATCAAATCTAGTCAGGTTTGGGTCAACATCAGTATTTACTTTATACTTCCCTGGGTCTTTATTCCTTCCTCCCAGAGTAATCGGAATATAATCATTGATTATTGTATAATCCATTTGCAAAGGCAACTGATCTGAGAAATGTTGAAAAGAATAATTTTTGAAAAGAATTTTATATTCAATATAAATTTATTTGATAAAACCCTAGATTTTCTATCTCAATAGAACTAGGAGTATGTAAAACTGAATATTTGGATGTTTTATCTGCTAAGTTAGCAGATACATCAATATGAACATGGGATTCTCATGGGGTTTCCTTCATCGGTCTTGAAGAATCATTTCTTAATCCCTTGAGAGAAGAGAGAGATACAGATCACATAATAGGATAAACATGATTACTAGAGTTTATGAAGCATGTTATAATTCCCTGAGGATAGTAAAAATATTTACTCTTTTGGCGAACACTTAAGACTAATATCATTTATCTCTTTAATTTCTTTTCATAAGATTTAGGAGAAATCGAAACAATCCTCTTGGCCATAGAAACCTCAGCTAATGACTGAGGATAGTTTGTCATCATTACCACAAGCATGATGCTCTCTCCTAGAGTTTGGGAGACTTGGGAGGATCGTTGATGCATTACTGGGAGAAACTGTAGGCCCATAACTTGGTGAAACAAGAACCATTCTGGAGTTTCCTTCCAAGAATTCAAGCTCGAAAATTAATTTCATCATGATTAATCATGGGGAATAATAATTTATAATTGGGAAAAAAGAAAAGGAAAATAAATTCTCAGTATTAACATAAATACCCCATTCCTCCTTAGGGTCAATAATTACACATTCGTGTATTCCTATCTCCATCATTTGTGATACTCATTTAGAGGCTAGTATTTTTCATCAGTTTCATATATATAAGCCTCATAGTCCACAATATACTACTATACTCAAGCCAGGTTATTATCCGGATTTCAATCATAAGGTGACTTAATGTCACCCACATCTGGTATTTTAATTCCATATTGAAGGAATGCCCATACATCCCTAAATTCTAGGGTCATACCCTCCCAAAAGTGAATGGATTAAGGTCGCACATAATTCGATCCCAATCTGGTTGGTTGTGGAGAAAATTCAATACATCATGACTGGTGAGCCTCTTCAGGCCCCCCTTCTTCTCCAGAATGGTTAACATATGGAACATGAATCTCTTCCTAATTGCAGAGGCTTGATCGCCTTGGAACATGAGGTATTTTTTCTCTATCCCTATTATTCTTGTTATACCTTATGCAAAGATGTTATGAAGTCTCTAAAACCTCTAATATATTTTTATCATCTATGTCTTTGAACTTCTTATGACAATTGATACACACAACAGTCGTTGTAACTGCCACTCGAAATATTACTCTTGTAAAATACCCTTGAGGATATGAAGAAGCCCAATCTTTGGAATATCCAGCTTCCATATTATTGATGAATTTGATGTAAGTAATATAATTTAAAATTTGGATGTCTCTAAAGCTATTAGAATCCACAATTGTCTCTCTACCATTGTGTGTTTCTCATGTATGACATACGTGGGTGGAAAATTTGTATAATTTTTTAAGACATATGAACTGATGTGAAAATATATATGGAACGTAATCCTCACAAATAATTTCACCATCAATATTGAATGATAATAAACTATCTATGAATGCCATCATATATTGCCTAGCTCATAATTTTCCTCTTTAACATCATAAAAAAATGTACTAGTTAGTGGGTTAACAAAAGAAATGAATATGAATTCTCTTAATGCATTCAATAACCGTAGAACTGCATTAGGTCTCAATTTCAATAGCAGAATACCATATAAATTTCTGTAAAAATGGAGTGAACACAACATTGGGGACTCTAACTGAATTTAATGCTGAGTATGAAGAAATGTGGGACGCAATCCCGCCCCAAATCACTTGGAATGGCCATGAAATTATATATAGAGCCTTCCCATTGTATAAATTCCATAGGGAATAGTAAATTCTTTCCAATACTGGAGTTTCTAACACAATATACTTCCCTTTAATAAATTTATCTATGATGAAAAAAGTCCATGGCCTTAGTCCGCATCCGTAGTCATGGACTGGAAGAAAGTAAATGCTTAGACACATGAAAAGGAAGGAAGCTAAGCATATCATTTCATTAATATCAGATTTGACTTTATAGACCCAGTTCTTATAGTCACCCCTCTCTAATTTACACCTATATGTGCCTAAACTTCCAAGGTTATCTGCAGATGGAAAAATAGTAGGATGTCTACAGGGTGGACAATTCTCTATTGTTGGTTCATAAAAGGCTTCTATCAACACTCTGGAATTAATATCATTACTGTAATTGGGTAATTTATTTTCTATTTTGAACAGTTCATGATCCAACGGTTGTATTCTGGAAACATCTTCTATGTTGTAACCAGAGGAATAAACTCATCATACTTTTCCACGAGAATGGGAAAACAATCTATTTGGTAGATATCCCACAAACTAATGCCAACTTCATAGTGTGTCAAATAGAAATATTTCATTTTCAGACTCCATCGGCTCAACAATTCAAGAATGAATAGTTTTTATATACATTGTTTTGTCCCATCCAGAAAACATCATAGATTTAAACATATGGTAACTCTTTCCTTAATTCTTCACAAGTCCGGCATACCCAAAACGCTTACATCCATTCAGGATTAACACCTCCCCCGTAACAAAGATCCCAATCCTCCTTCCAACCATTAGACTAATAATTTTGAGAAGCCTAAAATTTTGAATCATAGAAATGGGGCCCTATCTATACAACATGATCTTTCATAATAGGAGTACAACCACTATGATGTAGGATTCAACTAATAGGGACCATTCCCTCATGAACTGGCACAACCCTTGTGGTAATATTAATGCAATGATAATTGGAGTGTTGAAGAAACAAATTCTTTATGAAGTATTTAATAATATATGGAATGTGGTTATCTTATGAAATACCATGTCCATACTAGTTCTGGTAGTGACTTTGTGGATATTCACATTGATACAGAATTAAACCTTTCCATAGTCCAAGAAGAGTACCTTCAATAACGCCATAATAATCGAGTCTGATGATCTTCATCATCTCATTTTAAAGAGACTTAACTTCTCCTATAGAGGTTATCAAGTGATACATTTAGAAAAAAATAATTACCAACCTCTCCCTTTTAGGTTGGAATTTCGACTTAAGAAAATTCAAATTTCAACTTATGAAAAATTCAAATTTCAATTTAAAGGAATTTGAAAATTTTGGAAAAATGAAACTCTTCGCATGGGTCCTTCGACAAGGTCTGTCGCATCAGTCCTTAGAAAAAGGTACTAGAGATACTCCTCTAAAAAATTCCTTCCACATATCTCAATCGATAATGTTTTTTCTCCTTGAAACAATTTCAGAGAAACTACATGGGATTACAATGCCTTGAGGCTGGACGAACGAGCTATGCAATGAGAGACAAATAATCTGGAAGTTCGGGAGAAGAAAATTGAAAACGATCAAACCTTTTTATATAAAGCCACAAATCTTTTGGACATACCTATGAAAAAATTTTATGCAACCTTCCTATAAGAAGTAGATCCACAGAAATCCTTTGAGGTTCCATAATTAATCTATAGTCTTTTTTCCTACAATATTACCTTAGGACTTGAACCTCTTTTTAATCAGACCCAATCATAAGGGGGGGAGGGGGATTTTTTGACACTGCATAGCAATAACAAAATACAATTATGGTGGCCCAAGATATTTCAAAATCCCATGACAGTTTATGAAGAATTAAAAAATAAATCCCATGTTTCAAAGGCCTGTGAGGAAGACTAGCGCGACACACATATACAGCAAACCTGCGTGGCAGAATACATTCTGTACCCCTATGTGGTAGACCTGCGCAGAGTGACTGAGTGGTGAACCTCCTCCAAAAAATTGAATTCAACCATCTCCACTCCTTGATTAAAAATTTGAACCTTCTGCTCCTCAATTAATGGCTTAAATGGTTTAAATACTTCTTGAAGCTACCATTGTGTATCCATTTCTACCAGATCCCTCAAATTTTATCAGATAGCTCCTTAAAAAACGAGAGAAGATATAATTTGATGGGATAAGAATTATTTTAAAGTATTTAACAATTTTATGATTACATATGCTTTGTTACCCTTTGTGAAGCATTTTTCAATCATTATAAAGGCTTACGCGTCACACCTGCAAGGTACAGCTATGCGGCACACCTATGCGGGGTACCTACGCCACAGACCTACGCGGAGTACCAATGTAGAAGAGCTGTGTATTAGTCCAAAATATCAACTTATGTGCCCTCTTTAAGGCCACTCAGGTTAGGGTTTCTCCTTCCATTG
Organism: Viscum album; assembly: GCA_963277665.1. Lineage (NCBI taxonomy): Eukaryota > Viridiplantae > Streptophyta > Magnoliopsida > Santalales > Viscaceae > Viscum > Viscum album. The sequence goes on from OY728125.1 coordinate 1,764,355,424, forward strand.
TTCCCTTATCTGAAAGGGAGTAAGTTGAAGCCTCCACTAAAACCTCCTAAATTATCAAACCATTGGAAAATGCACATCAGTGTGTCTCCTATTTGGGTTTGTATATCCACAGTCAAAAGATTCCCACATTTTTTTAACAATGGAGTTAGGATTCACGAAGAGTCTGTGGGCTTGTATATCCACAGTCACATGGACCATTCTCCTCACAATAGTGTTAGGAAGTTTGGGGTTTTGAGGATTAGGGTTTGTGTTTGGTCCTACCCTTTTCATCACAGTGACCCAAAACCTCAGGTCTCTAGAAGGGAAGGCACAGTTCACACTTTCTTTTCTATAAAATAAAAGGAGAAGTCTCCCACCCATAATGAGACCCACTCGGGCATCCATCCTCATGTAATCCCCTAACCATTGTAGTATAAGGCTACAGTCTTTCTCCTCTCAAATTCCTTCATGTTCACCTCTTCCTTACATTGGACCCTTGTCCAATGAAAAGTTAATAGAGGGAGGGCTCATCACCTCTCCCTTTTCATGGGTCGACTAGACCTCATCCACCCTCACCACCGTTGGCGCACCCTCTTCCACCAGTGGAGGAGGAAATGTGTGGGATTCTATGTTTTGTTGAATCTTTGAAATCCTATTGTTTCTCATATAGAGCATGACTCATGTGGGCATAAAGATTTATCAGGATCACAAAATTTACACAATACTAAATGAACTATAAGAACATAAATTCCTATTCAATCTAGGATACGTAGGATGCCTTATATAAAAAGGGCACCCAACCAAAAAGGGTTCTCCCCATCATCTCAACTTCAATGGGCAGATCTCAAGCTTAATCCTCAACATAATGAATGAACTATGAGAACTCTGATTCCCATCACAATTGAGATATGTAGGAATCATTCTCAGGGCCCGATCCCATTAGATATCCTCATCCAGAATTGAACAATAATTCCCTTAATCTGGGAAACCTCCTTAGAAATTAGCCGCAAATTAAACTCCTAAATTATCAAGGACTCCTTTTTAGGAAGTAATCCCAAACTCTCTTATCTCGAAGGAATAAAATATCTTATGAGACTCATCAAAATATGTGGGCTTTTATTCCCATCCAAATGGGATACGTAGGAGTCCTCCTTGAGGATCAAACCCAACACTTCAAATCAACCTTTTTCTACTTACACCATATTCCCAACATGGTCTAATCAGACATGGAAAACCATATTCTTTCCAAATACCATATAATGCTTTGGAATAAGTCCCCCAACAAAAATTTACTATGTGCATTTCTCTTAGATATCTTTACCACATGACATTAAATTTTATGGCTAGGTCCTTATCACATGACCATAAAAGTCAAGATGTGTCTGATTAAGATGCATTGAATTATGAGTGTTTACCTTCCTTTCACAAGGATACATAGTTATCTCATTTCTTGTGTATGATTACGACATCAAAACAAACCATCATCTCCCTGAATGACAATAAAGTCTAGAGTGCCCCACTAAGTGGATTAAAAACTAGTATCATAAAAACAAAGATTTAAAGAATCTCTAAATATTATGGGAGAGGATAACTTTGATGGAAAACCTCGAATACATACAGATATGTCCATTAAGGAAGAATCTAGAATAAATAACGATGATTATATATTTTACACATGTAAATAAGTGATTTAAAACTCGAATGGAAACCAATTTTTATACTTGGTAAATTAATAAGGATTCATGAAAATATCTTAAATATATGAACATATTCATAGAGTAGATAATAATTCCCCCAAAGTGTGTGATGAGTCCGACCTCCATACTCAAAACCAATTCATGTTCTTATGTATCTTAAAGGTCAAAATTAATGAATTACTTCCATTGGAAAGAAGGTTTCTTTTGGATAAATAATTGTCGGATGTTGCCGATTCCATGAATAAATCCAATTGAAACCACCTGGAAACAGTGATTCTTAAACTTGAACACACATTTCAAGGAACTACTAAACAATTATGATCATAAATTCTTATTTTAATATCCAATCAATGATTGGTTGAATAATTTAAAAGATTATATTTTTATTTTCATTGAAATTTTTTTAGATTATATTTGTCACTTTTTTAGATTTTAATGAATTGATTTGAAATTAAAAGGTTGGTTTCCTTAAAAACACATTCCACATATCTTATAAAATTATTTTTTGTCTAATATGTTTTTCATTGATTTTTTTATCAATTACTATATATATGATCCAGTTATACCATAAATGTCTATTCAGTGGATGGTTTATGATGATGATGATTTAATAATGATCATATGAAGCACATTTTTCCCATGGGTTAATTATGTAATATTGAAATTTTTATGAAACATATTTCCCTTCCACTGATAATTCTATGATGAATGAGATATGAATTTATGGAATGCGTATGTATGATTTTCATAATCATAGATTATGTTCTATGTTTCTATTATGATTCACTTCTTATGAACTTCCAAAGTTTATTTGATAAATGAAAAATATGATATATGTTATAGATGGTATAATTTCCAAATGTTATTCTCATATTCCTATACCTATATTATCATGTTATGTTTTAATAATAATTTATGTATTACTTATTTACCCATACTATGATTTATATCTCACCATTTATTATTTTTACTTTTAAGGGGTTATGAAGAATTGTTTTATGTTTGATATGTCTAAGAAATGTGATAGTTATGAATAACATAGTGGGAGATAACACAAATATATTTTTATTTTTTTATGAATCTATGTTTTAAAATAAAATTGAAATTTATGATTGTATAAGGGACCAAAAGGTTATTTATTTAATATATATAAGAATATGAAATACTTTTTAATGAAAAACATGATTTTCTATAGTTGGCATAAAAGAAACGTATAATTACCATTGGAAACATGGATGAGAAATCTTTACTAATAACCCTTACAATAATCCTATGTGAAAGATAATGTATTAAGTTATGATAAATAATGGTTAGTGGATTTCCTAGTGAAACACCCCTATCTGGAAAATAAAAGTGGATGTGTTTTTAGAACAAATTCATCTAGGGGTAATAACATAAAAACGTCTGGTTGAATATATTATTTTCATATTTCTTAAACACAATACATGTTTAATTACTATGCAATTCGTTTGAAAATCCAAAAGGATACAATTAGGTTGATTGTTGATTTATTTACACCCCATTATGAATTATTTTCATAGATAATGATATTTGATGACCTAGGTTAAAAAAGGTGTCATAGATATAAAAGAATTAATGATTTAGATATCCTATAAATTATTTTCATTATTAGTTGATTTACAAATATGATTACTGTTTCTGACACTAATTTTTCTTTTTTTCAATGGCTATAACAGGAAGGAATTATTATAATAGTGAATGCGATATAAAATTGAAATCAATTTCTTCATGAGGAACCAAAATTTATTGGATTTAGAATAAAAAATATTTTTTCTATATTTATGCAACATTTTCAAGATTGGAATGATATTGATATTCCAATAGAGAAAAGGAGGGTTCCAAATTCTATTGATCCTTTTATAAGGAAAGATCCACCTTATTTTTACGATTCTGTTAATTATGTAAATTCTAAGAAATTTACTATTACCACTAAATAGTGTTTTTCTATTATAAATTGTTCTTAACATGAAAATTTTATTTTAGATTTTAATCATTTTATAGGTGAAATATCTCAATTTTGAAATCATATCATGAATATAAGGTATCTGGAATAAATTTATTCTATAGAGTGGGAGAAGATTAGGAGAATAAGTTTCAAAAATAATTTTCCTTATATTCATCATAAGTAAATCGAGAAGAGATTACATAAGATAAAATAGAAGGATGATTAATCTATTAGTATCTCCAAGGTTAATTTTACAATACTTTTTATGTGAAATTTTGGTATTATGATCCATCCTAATAAGGTCAATCAACTATTCAGTGGGTTTAAACAAATTATCTAAGGGTTGATAGTCTAAAACTACATTATTAGCTATAATTAAATTTCTTGATGTGATATAAAGGAGGAAATGGTGATTATAGTGTCTAATCAGAAAAATGGTTTTGATAATAAAAAAATATGGAAATAAAGGGAAATTATAAGACCCATAAAGATAATAATATGATATTTACTTTTTTCTTGTCTTATGGATTGAAATATATAGAAACTTTTCTTTTGGTTTTTGGAAAATTTCATAAGTGTTGAATCTAAAGTTATGGAGAAATCAATTACTGAAGTGATAGGAAGAAGAGAACTTATTATGATAATTTAGTTAATTATCTATAGAATGAACTACCCACACTATAATGTATATAATATAATTAGAATAATCAATAAGCTATATGTTTCTCAAATCTGAAAGTTAATAATGATAGTTGACTTTAGAAACCTCTTAATTCAAGAGAAAAAGGTAACTCTCATGTGATATTTATTATTAATGAGGGGTATGAAAAAAATAGTGAAATCCAAAATTACCATCAACTCTAGAAGTGCTATTTTATTATTTTATTGTAGATCTACCAACTATTTTATTTGTGAATAACATTTAATGGTATCACATTACCACCAAAATGATTAGATGTGTAATTATTAGTGGAAACATTTAATGCTAAGATGAACCCATGTCAAAAATATGATTCTTATCCAATTAAATATTTTGGTAATATTCATCATGAAAATCATTTAATTCTCCCTATGTTAGGAAGTGATGTTATCTAAGACATGGATTATATTTTGCTACATAAATACCACCTCAATTCTTATTGAATGGGATTCATATTTGAAATTATAAACCAAATTATGATAACTTGTTGATGTGATGATAAATATGAACTTTTTATTCAAATCATGTTCATTTTATTTGTATTGATTCATATTCTAAATGGATGTTTATCCTATATGGTTTGGGAAAACCAAACATCGATGATATGCCTTTTTTGGGGAGTTTTTAATGTCATTTTAAAAGTGTATCCTATTATTCCATACTATTTTAAACGTAATTTTGCAATATAATTCATACACCTTGCTTCAACTATTTAAAATTTTCCATAGAGAATTACTCCAGATGAGGTACAATAATTGAAGAAGAAAATACTGGATAATATTTAAAATGGATTCATTCAGAAAAGTGCCTCACCATGTGGTCCACCTATTCATTTCATGAAGAATAACAATTGATCAATGTGACTCTGTATATATTATTTGGAACATAAAAAATCTCAATATAGAATAACCATCCTCTATCATGTATTGATGACTTGTTGGATCAATTTTGAAACACTAAATTATTTTCAAATACTGAACATGGAAACAATTTATCATAAATTGAGGGTTAATAAGGATTATATACCCAAGACAATATTTTCAATGAAGTATAAAAAATATAAATTTATAGATATTCCTTTTATTATTTTTAATTCTCCTTACATCTCTATTGATGTAATAAACACAGTCTTTAGAGATTACCTTGATTAGTTTGCTGTAGTATTTATAGAAAATTTTCTTATATAATAAAATAGAATGTGAGAACATTAAGAAAACTTAATAATTTTTCTGAATAACCAAATGAATGAGAAATTGTATGGAAAAATTTACAGATATGTCTTTGGGCTACAAAAATGTTCATTTTTGGAACATATAATCTCAATAATGTTTATATATTTTGATCCATCAGAGAGAAAATTTATTGAATGTTATCTAAGACAATCCATGGTGATTAAGATCTATAGAATTCATGGGTATTCTATTTATTATCAACATATTATAGATAATTTATTATTGATTTCTAATCAACTCACTATGATAACTCATAAGGGATCCATGTTCTTTTTTATGGGTGATTGTAAAGAAAATATCAATAAACTGAAGTGAAGGTTAGTCAGTGCACCTGTTCATATATTACCCTATGGTATATAAGGATTTGTGTCTATATTGACACATCAAAAAAATTAGTGAGATGAATCCTCTTTAAAAATTATATGATCGTAACATATACATCATCAAAATTGAAGGTTCATGAGAAACCGTTACCAAATCGTGATTTAGATTTAGCCACGGTAATTTATAATTTATGATAAGTGGAATTATATTTATAGATAAATTTGTGACATATATATTGGTCATAAATTTTTAAAGATTATAATCACCTAGAATGAGATGAATAAGCACCATTGATTATGGTTGGAGTTAATTAATTATTAATACATCTCAATATATTACCACCCATAGAAAGAAAACAAGGTGGTATATGCTTTGAGTTAAATGGATCATGCTAACATATCTATAATTAGGATCTAAAATGATGCAATATTTTGATATATTAAAATGATAGATATTGAAAGATTGAATGATGGAGTATAATCTTATATTTCATAGATGTGTGCTTAACTGTATTTCTGGTTAATGATTAATGAGGTTAAAAATGATGATGTTGATCTAGAAAATAATTTGAGAAATTTTCCTCAATTTAACCTTAATTATGATGGAATTATATGGTATAAGAACCATGTTTGTGTCTTTTCAATTAAAGACTTAAAGAAGGATTTTTTGGATGAATATCATAGTTCATCATTTCCTATTCATCCTATAATTATGCACATGTGTAGAGATCTGAAAGAGTATTTATGGTGGGAAAATATAAAGATATATATTCCATTGTATGTATATCAAATCATAGTTTTCCGAAAGGTTAAGGTTGTGATATAGAAGGTTAAGACGATGTCACAACTATTACCCATTTTTATAATAGAAATGATATATCATCACCATTAATTTTTATGTGGGCTCTCTAAAACATAAAAAGGCAAAAATTATATTTTTGTTTTATTCAATAAACTTATGAAGTCACCGCACTTAATTTATACTAGAGAATATCTCTCTCATGGTCTACGTTCAATAGAATACATTATGAACGTTGTAATATTTCCTTGAGTACCACATTCTATTATATTTTATTTAGATCAAAGGTTTATCTAGATGATCAGAAGAATAATTCGGCATGATTTAAATTCAATTTTTTGTGTTTGTACTAAATGTCATCCACAAAATGATGGCAAGTCTTAGAGGACCATTAAAACCTAGATTTTATGATAAGACTAATTTTATGTATTTCGATGGTTGTTTGGATCAATACCTTCCACTGGTCATGATTTTTTATAAAAATAGTTTATATTCAAGATTTAAGATGATTCCTTATGAATCCCACTATGAAAATAAGTTTAGAACAACAAAATTCTACTTAGAAGTGGGAGAAATAAATCATTTAGGATCTGAGAGAGCACATGAAATGATATATAATGTTAGATTCATTAAGCCACATAACATGCTTGGTTAAGAAGAAAAAAATATTATGAGGAAAATAATATGTGAAATATGAAATTAAATGATTTGGGGAAGGCATTAATTTGAATTTATCAATGTAATAATGTTATGAGAATCAAAAGTATTAATAACATGATCCATAGTTATGCTGGTACTTTCAAGATTCCTGATAATGTGGGTGTGGTATCCTATCCCTTGGTGCTTCCACAGAACCTCTATCATTTTCATGATGTGTAATGTGTCTCTCCCCTTGGAAAGTACATACCTGGTCTTTCACATATACTAATCATAGAATGGTTACATATAAATAGGGATATTTCTTATGAAAAAAAATTAATATAAATCTTTAATTATAGTGATAATGTGTTAAAGAACATGACCACTCTATTAGTTAATGTTCTATATAGGAATAAAAAAATTGGGGAATCTACTTAGGAACCTGAGGATGTGATGAAATGGAGATATAATCATTTTTTGTAACATGGTTATTGAATTTTTATGGTGAAAATAATTTTAATGATTGTATAATGTAACAATTGAAAATTTTATGATATTTCTCTCCTTAAATTATTTTAATTTCATCAATAGCTTATGAATCATGTGATCCCAAATCTAAATAAAGTGTAATATTGTATAACATAATTACTTAGCCATTAAATTGGAGTTATGGTAATAAATTGTTTTTTAATATATATATATATAATGGTTTTATAAAAATAAAATACATATGTATAAAATTTTTAATACTGTCTCTAGAAATTTTTTATAGATAATATTTCTTTAAAAAGGTTATTATCACTTTTTATGAGAAATAATATAATTACTTTTTTATAGTTTTATAAACACTATTAGAATAATTGAATTTTTTTTGAAATTAATGTTAAAAAATAGGTTTATAGTAAATAATTTAGAATTCTCTGAAAATATTAAATTTTCATTGAATATTGAAAAAACAGAATTTTTTTGCAAGCTATATTTTTCTATAATGTGTTTAAAAATTGACATTTAATTTTAAACTAGTTTTATAAGTAAAAATTGTTTCTTTATATTATTAATTATCCATATATATTCATTTTAAGTAATTTAATGAGAATTTTGGAATAAACATTTTTTCTAATTAAGAAATAAATTTGTGGAATTATTTGTTCATCTCATTTTTTGAGTTTTTGTAATTCATATCTTCCAATTTTAGATATTTAGTTTGAAAAAATTTATTCCCTATTTGGAATGAGCATTTATAATTTTATTTATTATTAAAGATTAATTTTATTCATTATAAATATAAAAATAATAAAATTTGTCACCATAGTTTGGGTTAAAATATGATTACTTTGGGGGTTACAACAAAAGATAATGGAGGGTTCTCTAAATGTCCATGTACAAATAAAATATTTCTACCCCTATTGCAAAATCCTCAAATACCAAAATTCAAATATTTATCCTTTGGGTTCATTTTTAATGAGAATAATGTCATTATATTTTCTTCTATTATCAAATTTCATGTGTGTCCTCTCCACATCATATAAACGTACACCCCTATTTGCAATTATTACATTACGTTTAGATTAAATATTGACCAAATGGTCACAAAATATCTTCTCAACTTCCCTATCCACTATTATGTGGTTATGGTGTTCTGAAAAGAAAATTCCATGGGTCCTTAAGAAATGATCTAGTGAAGTCCAACCAATGGAGAGCTAGTCATCTTTCCCAATATCTTTCAATTTATTTCTTATTATAACTTCTATAAATATATGGTATGAATAATAAATTAATATATTAAATATCATAAATATAATAAAATTTTATTAGGAATAATATTTTATAAATCGCCTATATTTTCAGATTTTTTTAAATAATCTACATTTTGCGATATTTTTCATTGCACACAACACAGAATATAGCTTGTTTTATATGGAAGCACCAATATATATTTGATTTGTACAAACCACCATGTAAATAATTGACTACAATAAAAATATATATTTTATTTAGTACTTGAATTAATCTGATTTAATTATGTTACACACAATTCCATGTTCCTTCGATATCTTTCATTACACACACAACCAAGTTTTACCAAACTATAACGTACCATTAACAGTATTATTAACATATTATTATAGATATCACTTTGAAATTAGAATATCTGTTATGAATAATATTAAATAAATTATGGAAATATTTTTTAGAAATATATATAAGAAGAATTATATGGTTACCAACTAACTAGATCAGAAAATATAACCCTTTTGATAATATAGAAAATCATTTGATGGAAAACAATATGTATGAAATCAAAAAAAATTAACTTACTAATTTAGTTAAAAAACATGATAAATTATTTTAATGAAATATATGTATATTATATTCATTAAACTATTTAAAATTAATATTTTTATTTTTATTCACAATAGATAAGAATAAATCGAGTTTCATTGAAATAAGATCTATTTTTTTTCAAAAAGATAGTTTTATCCCCTTTTAATAGAGAATTTATTTTAAATGTTTTTTTATAAAATTAAATATATTTATTTGAAAAAAAAATAAATTTTTAATATATGAATACCAAAATTAAATGTGTGTATGTTTTTCGTATTTTTCTAATTTGATTCATTTTTTGATGAATATTGAAAAACACTGAATTTTTAATTCAAAATTTCATTTTTGTCTAATTTATTTTAATAGTTAACTTATATTTAATTTTAATTTTAATGAGTAATTAGATATATTATACATAATATTAATCCAATTTATTTTATTGTAACCAATTTCACATTGATGTTAGATATAAAAACATTCCATACTTTTGGACATTTCTGCATTAAAAATATGTCCTCCCGTCCGATATTTTAAATGAATATGTGACACTTATATGAATATAATTTGGAAAAATGGATTAAATAATTAAAATAATAATATTTTCACATTTATAAAAATTTAAAAAATTTATTTTACCAAATATATTAGTGAATGAAATTAAAATTACCTCTTGCAATTAAGGTAAAAGAAAGATTACCTAGTAGTTAAACATTAATTTAACGACTAAAATAACATAGAAATACCTCAAAAATAAATATTAAGTACTTATTTAGACTATCTAAAAAAATTTATAAATATTCTAAAATTAATGGAGGCAAGTTATGAATGGTATACCTCCCAATAGAATTTACCTTTTTATATTTATTAGGATGCCCTTCATTTTCCACTATAACAGAGAACCCACCCCCTCATATCGTCACACCCATCATCCCACATTGTATCATAAAAAAACTTCTCCAATAAGCTCAAAAATTCCCTCATATAATTCTACAAGCCTAAACTTGGGATTAATGAAAACCAAGTTAGTCATTTGGGGAAAACCAAACAGAATTACCCAAAGAAGAGGTAACATCCTTCCATAAGCACTTTTTCATTATTGTCATTCTCCACCTCTGAATTATTGTTATGACATGATTATAAATTAAATTATGTTTCATAAATACACTAAGATTTTATTATTATAACATTTAAATACATACTTACACACGTATCCATCAAATCGGTAACGAACGTACCATTTGTGTGTACGGTGGACTACTACCTCGCGAAACGATGTAGTTCATTTTTTATCACTTCTAATTGTTGGTAAATATGATGTAAATACAATTTTTATATTATATATATTATTTATTTAATATATTTTAAATTTTATATAACTCATAACTTAATTCTTTCTATTTTTTATAGAAATGATAACCTCATTTGTTAATGTGTGGACTTCCATCGCCTCAATGTGATGTGATTCATTCATACATTACATGGAATGTAAAAAAGGATGGGTTTATTAACCAAATATGATATATATATATATTAATATTTTTTAATTTTTTAATATATATATATATATTTATATATATGTGTGTCATTTACTTTATTTCCTTTAGATACGATGATAACATTGAAACAAAGTTCATGCGTACATACGACATACCATCTCTAGGTATGATGTATTTCATTTAATATTTTTATATTCTATATATATTTATAAATATCTAAACATATATTATATATTATATTTAAATCAGTTTTTACATTCAATAAGTATTTAAATAATGATTTCAGTATGTGGAACGAGAATAACAGGTCAAAAAAATATCAAAAATAGAAGATATTACCTGAAATACAATGTTAACATCAGGTTGCTCACAATTGTGTAGTATAAATTCATAAAAAATAATATAATTTATGATATATAATAATATTTTCCAATGATAGATTTAAAATAAAATTATAATTATTATAAATTATGTTTTAATATGTGTGAAGAAAGTCAAGACTAAAGGAAAGGGTTTTTCTCATGTCACGATTATATCCGTGAGACTTATGCAAGATTCAACACTCAATTATAGTTTTGGGGTATATAAATCCAACTAATTTATTATATTTTTTTTATAATTAAATTTATTTTTATTTAAATATCCCATTTATGACAATTATTTCATGTGTTTCATGTTTCATAGGTTACAAAATCCGTAGAGTAATTTTGTCTCAATTTTTACTCATCGAGACACATACTATGTTATGACCCAATAGTTTTCTCGGAGGTGTATATAAATACCTTTTATTGGTTATTTAATGAATATATTTACTTTAATTGTATTTTACGGTTATTTTATGTTCATTCATTGCATGTTATTATGATTGAAATTTAGCAATGTGGTATTGGTTTATTTCTACAATCTCATAATTTATTGACATTATATATGATTTTTCTTCCAATGATGAAATGATATGATCATTATATCAACTAACACCATTAATTTAATTTTACTGTAGTCATCCATGATATCTCCACCTTATGGAACAATTTTCTCACTCTTTAGTACTTAGGAAAAGTAAGAATGTTTTTTATGAAAATATGACTTTATATCTATATTCAGTAAAAAAATTGTTTTCTTCACAATACCATGTTTTTTAAAAACATTATAAAACGTTTTACTATGATTTTTAAAATAAATATTCCAATAGTTATCCATTTTGATAATTTTTTTAAAGTATCCACCCTGTAATTTTCTGATCAAGGAACATTTCTAAACATTTTACTATGGAAAAGAATGGTTTTTTATATTTGAATATACCAACTGTCATTTCCTATAAGTTTCCATTGAAATTTCACAATGTTATTTTTTAAAAAGATGTTTTCCCTAATATTAGGAATTTTGTTTTATTTAGTTTTAAAATAAAAAACATTTCAAAAAAATTATTTCTTAAGAAGTTTTTTAAATTGTTACCAAACATTCCTAAATATTTCATAACGGTTATTTTAAAAAGAATATTTATTCAAAAAGTTTTATGTTTTTAAGATATTTTTTCAGGAGCAAAGGATGTTTTTCCATGAAATATTTTAATTTTGTTCTTGATTCAATTAAAGGTTTAGAATGTGGTTTCAAAGAAAATTATTTTGAATATTTTATATGTTTTTAAAATTTATTTTCAATTTAAATTTTGTTCCAAGTGATATTTATAAATCCTTATCAATATAAGATGATATTTATAGATATATTTTATGATTTACTAGGTTTATTATCCAAGGACACCATTTTTATTATTTATTTTAAGGTATCATGATTAAGATAACACATTTTTTATGAAACATGTTTCTCTTCCATGGGATATAACATGATAAAATCATTATTAAACACACTTTCTTTCTTTAGGTTTTTATATGGCTATGAAACCTTCCTATTTTCCATATGTTTTGATATAATGAATTTATTTTGAAACCCATTTCATTTTATGGGATATTAAATTCTAATTGTGAAACCTATATCATATTATCGGTCATGATATAATGAATGTTTTGTTTTCTTGTGGAAAATGCATTTATGATTTCATTTTGTGAAATAGTAGACCTATATCTCTGTCAAATGAATTTGGTAATGATAGATGTCTCATGAGTGTACATGTTTTTCATTTTCCGATTACATGATCAAAATTTTATGTATAGACCTAGTTTTATAACCATAAGTATATGGGTGAACCTGATTACATGTTCACAATATTATCTGTGAACCTCATTACATGTTCACAGTTTTATGCATTTAACTGGTTTCATGTCCATATTTTTTTGCGTGATCCAAATTACATGATCAAAATGTTATGAATGAACCATATTACAAGTTCAATTTTTTTTTTCATGTACTTGGTTTCCAATCCATAACCTAATTATTGAACTGATTACATGTTCATAATTTTATGTGTGAACATGATTACATGTTCAGTATATTTTTCATGAACCTTTTTACTTGTTCACAATTATATTCTTGAACTCGATAGCATGTTCACAAATTTCATGTGTGGAACTAGTTTCATGTTCCTAATATTATTTTAGGGACTCATTTCATGTCCTAAAACTAAGGAGTGAACCTTTTTCTATTTAAACTTGTTTACAATGTAATAAATTGATGTTTATTCCCCATGTCTATATTTTATGCCAATATTATTCTGTTATGACTCATATTCATTGATTTATTATTGTTTTTTGTCTTGTGAACTACCAATATTATTAGATGATTCAAGTAAAATATAATTGATAGATAGGATATGATCATTTAATGATACAATCATGTTTTCATATCACTATTCTCATGTTATTCTTACATATCTTCATTTATTACCCTTACTGAGAATCCGACCTCACCCATTTCTTATGATTCTTTTCCGTGGGATATGAATAAAGGTTTTCAGTGGAATTACTATAGGGGAGGATATTTAAGGGATAAGTTGAATATATTTCACCAATATATAAGATTGTGATTTATGTTTCCAAATATGGTTAACTATTATGGTCCTCCAACATGTAATTTTGCAATGTGTTGTACTAGTCATAAAATTATGTAATATCCACGTATGTTAATCATGGGTTGCTATTGTTGGTATAAAAGGATTTGTTTAGTCGGTATTTGGAATATAGAATGAGAAAACATTATTTAGATATCATAATAGTATTTTTTCATGATTATTTGTTTTTTAGACATGATAAGTATTTATCACACTATGATTTTTGGTTTTATTCAACTACAGGAACTAGAAGGACTATGTTAAAAATGAATGTTTTAGATTTTCAGTGTATTGGAATAATAAAAATTGATTTCCTAAGTGTAAATATCATGAAGAGAATCAATAAGGTGGAATGTAAATTGGTTATAACACTGAATATAAAGAGAATAAAAATGAAATATGAAATATATGGGATATTGTAAGAGTATTTTTTACAACTAAAATAAGAATAATATAAAATTATGATTGAGAAACCTTAATATATTATTCATATTTCATATTCTAGGAAATGGGTATTGAGCAATAAAATGATGAATCCTGGTTAATGGTTTAAGAATATAGTTTAATGATTGATGTATATATATTTTAGAATTCAAATACTATGTTATATGAATCGTGTAATATTTATGTATTCTCAGTATATGTTATTAAATAAGTATTTAAAATGATATGTCTAATGGTGAAGATGACATTGAAAAGTAATTTAATAGAAAGGTGATACATTGATTAAGGAAGGGTAACCCCTAATATAGTCCTAATTTTGAAAAAAATGTGTTTATCTTGGGTAAATATTGATTGATATGGAAAAATTAAATTGGGCTGTATCGTTGACCTTAGAACTGATAATGGACTTTTTGACAAGATGGTCTATGTTATCAAGGATGATGTTTACAATTTTATCGGATTTAAGGAATATATCAAATAATTTTTATATGGATAGAATGAAGAATCATGAATGTTTACAATAAGGAATAATGGTTATTCAGTTTATTACTCTATTTCAAGAGAATACATGATGAATTCATTCAAATTTTTGGAATGTGAAAACCAAGAGAAACCTCATGATATTTTTGAGATAAATTTTAACCTAATATTTTGAAATTTATTTACCATATTTCTAATGTTATGGATTTTTATTTTTTAGAAGGGTAACATGGTTGACCATTTATGTAATGGTTTACGATAACATCTAGATGAGGTTTTAGAGATTCATGTATTATATTTCCATATGATGATTAATGAATTTTCTATGACTTGGGAAAACCTGTCATCTATAATTCCAACTAAAGATAGATGTAATGATTTATCATTCTATATCATTATCTATTAGTACTTCTTTAATGACAAATTAGCCTTTATTTCTTTGAATAAGAGATAAAATAGAAATTAATGACAGAACAATAAATTGTGTGGTTTTACTAAAATAATATAAGTATATCTTCTCATGAAAATTATTCAAAATTATGCAAAAGGGTCATGAAATAACAAAATTCAGGTTATAATCATTTTTTATTATTTAAATGAAATTTTTCAATGATCTATGGGTTTTGGATTTTTGATCGTTAAACATATCGTAACTATGTTCTCTATCACTCTCAATTAGAATATTATTGTTATATTTCTCTTTCTTGTACATTTTTTTACATTCCTCTTATGTTATCCTATGTGTAAACCTTGTTATGTGTCACTGTTGGTAACCTTAATGTTTCCATCCCTTTTTAAAATGGTTCTTTAGTATTCATTTTTACAATTTTATTTTCTATAAAATGAAAATTCTGGTATTAAACCATTGATACCAAAGATCATTTTCGGTTGAAATAATATTTTCAATTGGGATATAATGTAACACCATTCTATTTTTGGTAATATTTCATTTGAATTAATTTAAACTCTTTGTTATTTTATATTTCATTAAACATAGAATAATGATTGTCTTATATAGAAGAAACATGTTTTTTTTATATTTAAAGAACACTAGGTTGATATTTCATTACATGAACCAATTAGATTATATTTTCATAAATGAAAAACTATGTTTGTATTGTTTTACACACAATTTTGAGTTTCTATGACCACTTTCATTATACGGAAGAACTAGTTCTACCAAAATAAAACATACAATTAAAATAATAATTAAAATATTTTTAAAGGTGTCACTTATATATTTGAATAATGGATGGGAATAAGATTAATTAAATTATAAAAATATGGTCTATATTAATATAAATATAATTATTTTGTTCCCAATTCACAAGAAATATAAATAAAACCATTTTGATAATATATGAAATATTTTTATGGAAAACTATATTTATAAAATATAACAATTTTACCATAAAAAATTATTTAAAACACTTTTGATAAATTATTTCAAAGACATATTAATATATTATATTCATTAAATAATTTAATTATTATCGTATGTGTTTTCTAAAAAATATTGTAGAATAAATCCATTTTTGTAAATAAAAAGATATATTATTCTAAAAGATAATTTTACTGCCTTTTAATGATGAATCTATTTTAAATATAATATTTGAAGCTTTGAGGTTTAATTTAAGAAAATAAATATCCTTTTTTAAATCATAATTTCAAAATTTACATTCAATGAATATATTATATTTTTTTAAGAAGTTTTATTTTTTGATGAATAGTGAGAAAATAGATTTTTTAATTCCAAAAATGGATTTTTTTAAAATTTATTTATATTGTCATATTATATATACGTTTTTTCTGAAATATTAAATAGATAAAATTTAAATAATGTAATGAAATTTAGGTCATTGGAACAAATTAAACATTGAAATTGGATATTAAAACATTTCAATCTTTTGTAAGGTTTCTCTTTAAAACTCATCATCTCGTCCCATATATGGGATTATTTTTAAAATAATTTTGGATACTTATTTTACTAGTATTTAGAAAAAATGTATTTTATATTTGGAATCATAAAATTTTTTAATTTTTAAAAATTACAACTTATGTCTTTTTAAAAAAATATAAGTGAATGTAATTAAAAATAATTTATTCAATTAAGGTAAAACTAAAATTACTTGGTGGTTAGAAATTAATTTAATGGGAAAAATAAAGAGGAAAAAAATCCAAAATCTATAAGATGGTCATATTTTGACTGTATGACACCTTTTACAGAAAATGGACAATTATTGGAGGAACATTATGAAAGGGTTACTTCTCATTAATTTTTACCTTTTTATATTCCACTACTCCTCTACCATAAAAGGGAACTCACCCTAGACCCTCACATTTCAAAATTATAAAGCCATATTTGATCATCCATAGCCTATGTAAATAAGCTCAAATAATCACTTTTATCAACCTATATGTACCAAATTGGGCCAAAAGTAAACCAAGTTATTCATTTGGTACCAACTGAAAGGAGTTTCCCATTGAATTGGTAACATCTTTCCACATACTCTTTTGAATTATTTTCATTCTCCACCACTCAAAATATTCTTATTTAATTATTATATAATAACATAAGTATAATAAATTTACTGATATGTTTGTATTCTAATGGTTCTACCTAAACCTACACACACTTCCATAAAATGGTTAACATACTTACCCTTCATGTGTACAACAGAATACCACCTCGTGAAATGATGTGTTTCATTTTTTCATTACCACCTCAAACTGTTGCTAATTTTGATAGACATGATATTTTTATACGATATACATGAAATTAATGATTTCTTTATTCTTATATACTTATTATATAAATCATACCTTCATTATTTCTATTTTTTGTAAAAATGGTTAGTTTGTTTGTGGATGTGTCGACTACCGCCACCTCAAGGGGATGTGATTCGTTCACACATTTCAAGGAATGTATCATTGATGGGTTTAGAAAATATATATTATATATATGAAATAAGATTTATTATTTAAATACAATATATATATATATATTAAATTTACATTATTTCTTTCTAATATGATTATAAAATGGAATCAGTGTTCATGCATTCGCCTGACCTACCGCCTCCATGAAAGGTGTATTCCATTTCATATTCCTATATTATAAAGATTATTACAAAAATTTATATAATGAATATATATGATATTGAAATACTTTTCTACATCCCTTCAAAAATTAAATAATTATTTGTGTACGAGGATCAAGAATAACACGGGAAAATATATATAAAAAACAAAACAAAGATTACCCGAAATGTATCATAAACATGAAGTTATTAGTAAATGTGTAATATAAATTCATAATAAATTAATAAATTATATGGTATATAATATTATAGTATGTGGATGATTTATAAAAAAATATATTCTTATTATACATGAGGTTTAAATGTGTACAAATAAATCCTAGGTTTAGTATAATGTTTTTTCTCATTTAAATTTTATTTCTGTGAGATTTGGGCCATATTCATCACTCATATCTTTTTTTATTGTTTTATATAAAACCCATGAATGTATTATATGATTATAATACATAAATTTATGGGTATTCACATATCACATTTTTGACCTCCCTTTTATGGGGTTTATGGTTCAAAACATAACAAATCGGTAAAGTGATTTGGCCTCAATTAATTATCCTTGAGGCAGATTCCATGTTTTACACTTATATTTTTCAATGAGTTGTATATACAAAAGTTTTCGATGTTATATCATTAATAAATTTTTATAATGACAATTTAATGTTTTTTTAATGTTATTATTTTAATATTATAACGATTCAATGTCACCAAAGTGGTAATGCTTTTTGACTACAATATCATCATTTATCATGATAGTTTATTATCAAGCTTACTTCGACAAAATATTATGATCCTTAGACTATGAACCCTCATGAATTTTATTATCCTATTCTTATTCATGATATCTCTATTTATTCATACAATTTACCCACTATTTCTAACATAAAATAATTAAGAATTATCTTCTACAAAAATCCAAATTTTTTCCCACATCTGTTGGAAATTTATTTTATTCACAAAAGATATTTTTCTAAAAACGTTTTCAATTTTTTTTACTATGATGTGAAAAATATAATTTTACCAAGGTTTTACCTTTTTAATAAAATATTATTTTAAAGGAATTATTTTTCATTTTCCTATCCATGACCTTTTCCTAACTATTTACGATAAAAAATGAATGTTCAATATCTACATATTTACTCACCATCATCTCCTTGAATCTTCCACTGAATTCTCACAAGGTACTTTTTTAAATGAATATTTTCCCCAATTAAATGAAATTTATTTGTTTAATGTTGAATTAAATTAAAATGTTTTTTAAAAAGCTTGTATATTCAAAAAAGTGTTTAAAATGGTTTTTAAGGATTACATTATATGTTTGCAAGGTTATTTTCTAATGATTTTTTTTTTCAAAATTTGTTATGATTTAAACATAAATTTCCAAAGTGGAAAGGATATTTTCATCATGAAATGTTTTAAATTATTTTTCCCAATTCCTTAATATGTTTTCTTAGTGGTTTAAAATAAAATTATTTTTAAAATGTAATATTATTTAAAATTATATTTTCAAAGAAAAGTTATGTTCCAAGTGATCTTTCAAAATAATTATACATCTATGATGATATCCATTGATATAGATTATGATTTTATAACAATATGATCATAAGAAAACCGTTCTTTTTTATTTCATTAAATGGGTTATGATTATGTTAAAAAGTGGTTTATTAAACTGGTTTGTCTTCCAATAGTTATACTTTGAAAAAATGCTTATGAAACCCAATTCTTTTCATGGGTTATTCTATGATTATGAAACTAATCTCTTTTCCACAAGATATGATTTGATGAAAATTTTATGATACAGATATAATTTTATGTTTCATGATATGATTTTTATGGAACTTATATGTTTTATGGGCTATACTATGATGAATGTTTTGTTATATTATGGAAAATGCATGTATGATTTTATAAAGTGATTTGTGGGAAATATATCTTCACCCAATTCAAAGTATAATGATAGACTAGTCATGAGTATATATGTTATTCATGAATCTTATTACATGTTCACAATGTTTTTAGTGGACCCAATTTCGTGTCCATAAGTTTATTTATAAAAATGATTATATGTTCAAAATTTTTATGTAAACTTGATTACATGTTCAAAAAGTTATTCGTAGACTTGGTTGCATGTAAATATGCTTATGTTTGAAATTGATTACATATTCATAATTTTATGCTTGAATTTGATTACTTTTTAAAAATTTAATTCATGGACCTAGTCATATGTTTATAATTTTATGCATCATCCTGATTACATTTTCACAATGTTATCTTTGAAGAAAATTACATGTTCACAATGTTTTACATGAACCTAATTACTTGTCCACAATTTTATCCATGAAAATGATTACATGATCAAAATTATTATGCATTGAATTTGTTTAATGTCATTAACTCTATGTGAGGGCATGATTTCATTTCATAAACCTAATGGGTGAAATTTTTTCTAATTACACTTGTTCAAAATGTTATAAGTTGGTGTATATGTAATAATTGCATATGTTAAAAATATTATGCACTCATGACTAATGTTCATTGATTTACTTATGATTCATGTCTCAAAACTACTAATCTATATTTCATGATTAAATTTTATGATATTTGATATGTAGGGTATTATCTTTTAATGATACAATCATGTTCTCATACTGTTATGCTCATGTTATACTTACATATCTCCCTTGATGAAACTCACTGTGCATATCAAATCATCCCTTTCATATGTTTCCTTTCCGTAGGTTATGGAGATTGTTTCTAAGTAGGATTACTAAAGGGGATGTTCAATAAGAGAGATATTGATGTTCTTTAACAATTATAAACGATTATTTTTCCATGTTTCCAAAGAAACTAAACTATTATTGTCCTCAATAATGTAAATTTCTAATGTAATTACTAATCATATAAAAGGATTTAACATACATTTACTTTATTCCCATGTATCTATATAAACCACCAATATTCACAACTATTCCATAAAATGATAATAGAAATTATTTAAAATTTGTATATGTGGGCTACCGCCTCCACATAACGACAAAATTAATTTTCCATCACTATATTCCATGGGTGTTTGTTATTAAAGGATTAATTTTTATATATTATTTTTATGACATAATGATATATACTAAATTATAATATCATAAATAATTTTTTTCCTTCCAATATTCTAGAAAATGATTTCATCTCTCACATGTATATATGGAATTCATCCTCCAAAAAGTGATGTGATTATTTTTTTCATTTTTAATTTCATGGATAATAATAATTACAGATTTAGTAAATATATATTTTATATATGTTATGGTAAAATATCTTTAATGCTGAATAAATATTTAATTTTCTTTATTTTTAACCATCAAAAAGTGAAAACTGTGTTCATTTGTACATGTAGCATACCATCTTTATGAACGATTTGATTAATTTTACTATATATTCATTTTATGGATAACTTTAGATATAAATATAATTAATAATTTTTTTTCTCATTCATGAATAAAATTATGAGTAATATGTATCCACGATCAAATTTCAATGACTAGAAATACATGGAAAAAAATCTCATGAGAAAAGAAATAATTTACATCCAAATACAATGATTTTAATAATAAATTATTAACAATCTGAGTTATAATGTTATAAGTGGATAATATATGATATTATAGCTATATAAATGATTAATTTATATAGTTATAGCCATTTTAAATTTATCATAAATTATTTTATAACAATTTCAATGAAATTCAGACAGAAGTTATGATATTTCTGTTACTGTATAATTATTTATCGAGATTATTTATGATTAAGTTTATGATGAAGATATTTTATGATATATCTCTCCAAAATCTGAAAATTATTCATATCCACTATTTCTTTTTATATAATTCATGTTTTCATTTCAGTTTCCAATATTTATTTAGTCAGGAGTCTTGAAGAATGTTTTTATGAAAATAATCATCTTTATTTTTTTCAGTCTAAAATACTTTTTCTTTTATATCCATGTTTCCTAAAATATATTTATTATTTTTTTATTTTACGATTATTTATTCCATTTTTACCTCTGATTAAATGTTTCTATAGTTGTTTAAATGTAATATTTTTTAATTTTTCAAAATGAGGTTCTTTTGACTTTTTAAAATAATATGAAATGAATATATTTTTTAACATACTCATCTTGAACATAATGTTATTCCATCCTGAATTTTCAATGATTTTAATAATACTATAAATTTTTTAATGGTTTTCTAAATTTATTTTTATCCCATAAATTTTTTTAAATGTTATATTTTAAGAATGTTATTTCAAAATTAAATGGATATTTTCCACACGAATTATTTTCACTTTATTATATTGACATCTTCATCAATGATTTAATTTTTTTAAAAAATCTTCATTTCACTACTTATATGATCCAATGATACTATATACTTTCATTATTTTTATGGGTTATTATTATGTTAATTTAAGGAAAATTCTATGAATCTTTTTTCCCACCGGTCAATTATGTTATCAATATATATTTAAAAAATGTGTTTCCTTTCAAAAGGTTATGTTATGATGAAGGAATCATGATATTATAGAACGAATATGTATGGATTTAATAATGTGATTGGTAGGAATTGAATTATTTAACCTTCCAATTCCTTGTGGAAATTTGGGTATCTCTTGATATAATAACCACTCTAATGGGAAGTGAACCCAGTTTAGTAAGTCACAATGTCCAATATGATTATCTTGGGAGTGAACCATGACGAAGGAAATGATTTTTTTTCATTTGATCCATATCCACTCTAATAGTTTTTATAGTGAGCCTTGAATAATTTTGAAATTATTTTCAATTCTTGTGTATATTCAATAAAATTATGTATTATATAGATTTAATTTCCACAGAGCTAATTTTTTAGGCTTATTTTATGATTCATTTGATATGATAAACCATGTTTTATATCATGATTCATCATTATAATCTATGATATAAGGGGCATGGTTTTCAAATTTTATACTCATATTCTTACACAATCATGTTCATGCTATATTTATGTAACCATTGATATCTCTATTATTTACCATTATTAGGTATCCGAGCTCACCCATTCATATGTTTCTTTTCCATAGGTTATAAATAATATTTTTATGTATGATATTTCAGAGAAGGGTTATTATAAGTGAATAAGTTAGTGGGAGATAATGTATATCTCTTATGATTTTTTATGTTTCCATTTTTCAATGACACAAGTCCTATATGATTCTTGTGTGGATCATAATATTATATATTGAATACTAATCTTATATGTTATGTAATTTATCTTTTTCTGTACCAACTACAAGACATTTGAGGATGCTCATAAGTCTTTGATCTTTACCATTCTAATAATAAAATATGTTTGATAAAAATTATTTCTTATGGTCATAAGGATTTACTATGAACATATGGCTACAACATATAATATCATTCTAAGGATTATTTATGAGTAAAAACTTTTAATAATAAATAGTTTTGAACATAATATGTTAACTGATAATAATACATGAATGTAGGTATTAAATTAATGTAAAGAGATACAAACATAGAAAGATTTCAAAAATATCAAATTTTGTGCATAGTTCAAATGGTCAAAAAATTTAAGCATAATGAATTATAAATTCGTTAGACTAATATTTAGATCATAAACTGGTAAAGAAATCCAATAAAATTTATCTATACATGGAGAAAATATATTTAGATTTATAAACATTATCCACATAATTCAAGAAAATTTATTAAATATAAAATTAAGTGGTGTAGTTGGGGTTTTTCTTAGTGGTAAGCACCACGTAATACTAAATGGAAAATGGGGGTTCAAAACCCATGGGGCGCAGGGTACTGTAGCAGTACTGTAGCGGTACTGTAACAGTGGTGACGCTGTTCATCAGCGGGCACTGTAGCGGCATCAGGGCACTGTAGTAGCGACGGTACTGTGCGGGTACTGTAGTAGCAGGTTACTATTCACAGAATGTGAATTGGGCATAAAATTTGGGCATAGGGGCTATGTAGTGGGATATAAGCCCACTGGGCCTTCAGGCTATGTAATGGGTTTCCCTCTACCCAGTTAAAAAGAGTTATTTTCTTTTATTTAATAATAAAAATGAGGCTTCGGCCCAACCTTTAAAAAAATTAAGTGGTTTTTATCAATAAAAAATATGTGAAATGGTTCATTATTGAATAAAATTAGCATCTCCAACTGATGACTACAATATATTTACTTGGGATTACATTATCTAAATATAATCTTAATATCATAACAATTTTAATGTTATTTTTGCTTCTGGTAACAGTGATAAAAAATACGTATAATTATTATCATGAGTGAACATTGTGGTGAGTTTATAGACATTGATATTCAAAACAATGTTTATTAAAAATGTATTACTCATAATTATTTAGGACTGAGAACACCAAGAAATTGTTTTGTTTAATAATGAAATATATTTTTTTTTTGAAATTCTTTAAAATTTACAAAATGAGTTTTCTTTTGATATAATTATCTGGGTTGAGGCTCTATGTACATTTTTTACACAATAATTCATTTTTTTCTCAATCCTTTTCTTAATCAGTCACTATATGAGTATTGAAGCATAAAAAATTGAAAACATTCAAAAATTAGCTTCTTGTGTGTAATGTATTAATTATTAATACTAAGGATTAAATAAAGAAATTATCAATTAAATCAAATGTGGTATTTTTTATGGGTTATTATTCAACTAGTATGGCCTGTATAATTTTTAACAAATGAACTAATGTTCTTCAGGAAATTTTTCATGTCATGTTTAATGAATTTATTCCTTTTGTTTTTTGAAAAATAATAAATGTGCACCATTCTAATTTTTTTAAATACTCTTAATATTTTTCCAAAATTTTTCTCCCAACTCCCAATTGTAAATCCTCGAAAAGATAGACCACCTAAATTTCATTACCTAGAATTGACCTAAGTAAAAAATGTAAATCCATTAGTTAATGATCATAATACTATTCAAACTAAAAACTAAACCAATATATGGATAAATCCAACTTATATTATTATCGGTGAAGTAAGTCAATCAGTTAGAACTACTATTTACATCAGAAATCAATTTGATAATTAGGAATTGTTTTCACAATTCCAACATAAATCGAAAGAATATTACATAGTAGATATATATTTTTTAAGGAATACGAATGATGTTCTCAATAAATTTTAATGTAATAATGTTTACACAATAGTTGATATGCCTAAATATGTTTCATTAATTGGAGTAAAATGGGGTTTTTAGAAAATAACATAATGAAAATGGAACAATTATAAAAATAAACAATGATTGTTGGTAAGGGTTATTATTAAAAGGGAGACATAGTGTATGGATAAACCTTGTCACAGATACAAAGTGTATTATTTCATAAAATATTTATATAATTTGAAACTCATTTGAATTATACCTTATTTAAAATGGATTTTAAAATTTCTTTTCATAATGGATTGGTTTAAGAGGATGTTTATGCAGAACAGCCTATTGGTTTCTATTACACTAAATTTCTAAAAAATTTCTTTAAAGGTTATAAGGTACTATATGGACCTAAACAATCCCAAATAACATTTTATAATAGATATTCCGTATATTTAATTAAAAATTATTATTCTAAAGGAACTATTTATCCAAATGTTTTGATAAAGAAACTTTCAAAATTCATCATTATATTTCAAATTTATGTCAATTAAATTATGTTTCCTTCACCTCAAACTTATTTTTCTGATTTTTTAGAGAATATAAAAAATGTGGTAGAAAATATCATTATGGGGGAAATAAACTTAATTCCATTGTTTTAAAATTATTCAAAAACCAAAAATAAATATTTTAACTCAAATGAAATATATTAAATAATTAAATTTTTTTCAAATGATCCTTTCAGAAGTACTCTAATTTAAACATATAAAAAACATGTTCTTGATTATTTAAGTAAAAGGATACATCAAAAAAATTATATAAGTATGATTATAATCTTGATGTATCATACAGTTAGTCAATTGTAGATTGTGTTTTTGTATATTTATGTTCACTATTTCAGGAAAATGTGATGGTATCACATTTAAAAGTGATAAAATGTTTGTTCAATTTTATTAAAGGTTATTAAAAAAATGGTTAGTTTTATTCTTATGGAAGTTAATTTCTTCATAAAATTTTCTTAGATACATATTATGGAGGATATAGATTATATATAAAAAATTACTTGTGTAATATATAATTTCCATATAGATGCTTTATTTTTTTCTAGTAGGGAATAATATTTTGTAATACCTTCTACTAATGAAGATTAATATATAGTAGGGAGAATTTATTATTCACTTATATTGGGGATAAAAGTAGACTCATAAATCATGGTATGATTTTATCTAAAAATCCAATCAAATGTAATATTTCTAGTTTCATATAATTTATTATTAAACCTATCACATAACTCATGAGAAACGAACATAGATGTGAAACAAAATATTCTTATGAACCACACACTGAAAGGATATATAATTATTGACTTTATTATAATGGAAGAAGAGAATTTTAATATTTGAAAAAATAAATTAATTTTTGATATACTGAAATATATTATATAGAAGTTATGAATAATCTAATTCATTTGATCTAAAATTATCTTCTTCTTCAATCGACATCATGGCATTGAAAAGATCCACTATGTGGTGGTGGAAATTTCCATTTCATGGGATTCTCAGTTCAATAGTTTTACAATTAATAGTTTTTCATTTTATTAATTTTTTAGATTCATTATTTTTTAATATTATCATCTTTTCAGATTTATTTACTCTTTAAATCCATCAATTTTCAATATTATCAATTTTAAATAAAATTTTGTTTTTTTATTTTATCCATTTTTTCATCCATATTCTCATCAAATTTATGTTTTTTGATTAAGTATATGTAAATATTCATGTAGTCTTATATTTTTATTCTTGTGAATGATCAATAATGATAGGTAAACATTTCCATAAACCATCCCAAAATTTGACGATCTTACTTTTTAATGGATTTTATAATCATATATTTTAACAATTTATTCATCCAATGATTGTATTTTTTATAAAAGGTGTTCATATTTAAAACTCCAAGGTAATAATATTATAATATTATAAGATTTTATTACTTATTAAGAGGGGTGAATTTATGTTTACATTTCTTTATTTTATCTCAACGTATAATGTATTTAAATATAAAAGAAATAGTAAATTTAATTTTTCAAAATAATTTTATGATATATGGTTTTCCCACATATTTTCCCAGGAAACAACCAAGAATATTCAGATTAAAAATAAATCTTTTATGAAAGTAGGATTATAAAATTCCAATATAAGGGATACTATATTAATTATAAATTTAATTATTAAATTCATATCTTTCACCTATATATTAAACGATAAATATTTTTCAATAGATGTATCTATCAATGTAATTATTAGAAGAAACCCTAAAGGTCATTCATTGTGCATAATGAACCTTCTACCAAAGTTTATAGATAATCAGATCTAACTAAATCACTACCATGGATTAAGAGTGAAGAAGTTTTATTTTATATTTTTTATAATTCTTAAATTTTTCTACCCTTATGAATAAATTCATGAATAGAATCAAAAGACTAGTGAAGAAAAAGACGATTAAAATTTGAAATCATTGTACAAGATATTTTTAGTTATTAAAGCATGAAAAAATGGAATTTGTGTAGAAAATAGTTTTTACATAAACCATGATAAAATTATTTTTCGTAAAAATATAGTGTTTTAGATATATAAATTTAACCAAAACATATTACCATACAATTCTTAAGAGAACTAGATTCCTAAATTTTTATTGTATTTTCTTTCCTTCAACTGTATATTTCTTATATTTTTACATTATATTTATGATTTTATTTTGGTTTCTCCACCTAATTTTGTGTATTATTGTTGTAAATAACATATGAGGATAGAATTATGATAAATTAAAAGCTGATAATATTTTTTATTTTAGGGTGATAAATTAATTTAAGTCATATAAATTTACGTTTGTTTGAGTTTTAGTGTTTTTATATATTGTTAACATCTAATATGTTTATTATAAAAGTAATTTATAATTAATGAAAGTTTATTTCATTATATTATATTTTTTAGACTCTACCCAAACACGGAGTAAGATTTATTATAATGTTTAATTGAACATTTAAATTTTCAATTTTTTTTAGTTTTAAAAAATGAGAGACTTTTGAGTCAATGACTAACTTATTTTAATTGTTTTGAAATAAAAATAAAAATCACATGAAATATATTTAAATAGAATATTGTTTTATTTTTTGTTCCTTGAAAAATATATTTTTAATAACTAAAAATCTAATGTAAATAATAATTTTAAAAGGGTACATCCACTACTTGAACAAATATATGATAACCAGAATATCAGTGAAACCTATATGGTTAATGAAAATCCTTGATCATAATCATTGTATTAGAATATAATTATTATATTAGAAATACTTTTATTTGTTTTTGATAACTTTTTCCACTAATAAAGAAATTTGTTGAGTCCATACAAGGATAGTGATTTGTTCAATGTTCTTACAAATAACTCTGATATTCATAGAATTTACACCTTGAAATTAGATAAAATGTTTTATATAAATTTATCCTCATAATAGATTCTCATAAGAAAATAAAAATAAAAATAATTCTAAAATTTACTGATCATCTTGAAATTTTTTAATTTTTATTTTCTTAGGTGTTCTTCTAATCAATGATGCTATTTTAATTCTCTGTGTTTGACCTATGAGTTTTGTATTATAAGGAATTATTTTATATCTTTTAGTTTTTACACTATATAATTTTATTTAAACATCATGAATGATCTAATTCTTACATGAAATTTAATTTATAGTGTTTATTTCTTGAACAATACACAAACTGATAGGTTAGGCCATGGGATTATAGTGATATAAAGACTTATATTCTCATATGTATAAAATATGGGACACATTAATACATGTTATTGATATTCATATCGTGTATTTGGTATAAGGATACACATTAAGCATTGGTTTGTATGTTTTTTATAATATCCATTTAAAATATTATTTGGTTGTTTAAAAATTATTCCCTGTAATGTTTAAAAAATTTTCTATTTTAATTTTTGAATGACTGTAAATTTAAATGTTCTATTTACACTTCTTAGTCTATAACTGTTGGTATATTTAAAAAAACAAAAATAATTAATTCCATTATATTAACTCTATTTCATAAAATTCATTTTTACAATTATTTACTCAAAATCTAAATCTATTTTTCAAATTTCATCAACTAAAAAACATAGGGTTGGATGAGAAATTGTAAGTTTGTTTTAAAAATAAAATTCCCCGCTATAGTATTATTTCAATTCATCGTAAGGATGATAATAAAATCATATTATAATAATAAGAAAGGTAAAATGTTAATAATAATGTCAGAAAGAATATTTATATATAGCACTAATAATATACTTAATAATAACATAAATAGAATAATTGTAACATTTTATATAAAAATATTATAAAACCCATTACTCCCTTCTAAGATGTTTCCATCTAACCTTAACTATATTATAATAAATTATAATTTGTTACATTTTTTATATTTAA
This sequence comes from Viscum album, assembly GCA_963277665.1. Lineage (NCBI taxonomy): Eukaryota > Viridiplantae > Streptophyta > Magnoliopsida > Santalales > Viscaceae > Viscum > Viscum album. The sequence goes on from OY728125.1 coordinate 1,764,385,262, forward strand.
AGTAAATTTATTATAAAATTCCTTATAATTAATTTAAGTCATTTTATATGACACTAAGAATTAAATTTCATGTTTTCTGCCTATGATATTAATGGTTATAAATGTCTGTTAGTCATAGTAGTTTTGAATTTCATCATAATAGAATCTAGTTTAATCATGATTTTCGAGTTCCAAATATTATTTAAAATTTATTTTATATAATTAAAACATATGTATTTATGTAATCATTTCATTATTATTAACATTATTTCACCAATATATTGTTTAATGATATATAAAGTTTATGAATATTTGCATGGTTAAAAATTTATGTATGTATATGTCTCTGATGTGGCTATGATTCTAAGATGTTATGTGGATATACTAATATAAATTTAATAATCCACCAAAATAATTTTTTTCCACCCATTATAACATTATTAATTAAAATGAAAAATAATATAAAATAATTACATTATTAAAATTACAATGTGAAGACATAATCGAACTACTTTTATATATGGTTCTATAATCTTATATCCTTTATTTGGAATCATACCAACACCCCAATGATTTATAATAATTGTAAATTAATATTAATATTACATGAATATGTATAATATCATTCTTATAATAGTGTTATAAAAAGTATTGCAATAGAAGAAGAAAAGGAAAATAGAAGAGAAAAAGAATCCAAATTAAATGTTTTGTATAATATGTATTATTATTTATGTGTTTTATCTTTTAATAATGAAAATGTATGGATTTAAAAATTGTATTTATTATATAACATTCAATTGTTGTATATCCTAAATAAAATATATGAATAGAATGATGAATATATTTGAAAAATAACTATAAATCATACTTTCTAAAATCATTAAAAATATCCATGTTAATCGAAATTTTATTCTGATAAATTATTTCATATATTATAAGGGAAAATAATAAATTAAATTAGAGAGTATATATATATATATATAGATACTATATGAGGTAATATCTTGTATCAAAGGGATTATTTCACATAGAGAGAAAAATTCCTATTTGTAGAATATTTTTTTGTTAATATTGTAATTTAATTTTAAAAATATGTAACCAATTTAAGAATTAAATTTAAAAACATTACATAATTTCAGAGTCATAATAATTATCTCTTAAAGATGAAAATATCCTTTTCCCAGATCTATTTTATCAATTTAGAACACATAAGTCACTATTTTTTACTTCTTCTATTATATACAGGAATTGCATCATCATTACATATGTATTTGGATTGTTATTTTAACATATAAATTAATTTAAATTCATTTCATCATATTTAATTGATATATATATAATATTAATTTATATAATAGTTTCCATTTTTTTCGTCATTATTCCACATTATTATATATAAATAATTAATAACTGAAAGTCAAATTCTATTTCAAATTAAAATCTTATTTTATAAGGGATTATAAATATGTTACTGAAACTCTAACAAGTTTTAATTAACTTTTTTCTATAGAAATAAATACTTCATTTATATTAATTAATCTAAAACCTTATTTACCCTTCTAAACAGATCCATGACATTATAATAATTCATTTAATTATTGGATTTAATGTTAAATTTCAATTTGAACTATTATTTTTAAAAATAAATTTTACTCTATTTCCAAACTTCTAATTCAATAAATATTAGGTAGTGAACTTTTAAAAAATATTTTTAATATCTAAAATATTATAACATATTTCATATATCACTCATATATTCTAAAACATTCCAGTAACATATAAAAAAATAAGTAGTAAAATTCAATTTGAACACAAATTCCTTTTTAATGGAATTTGAAATCCAAAAAATCACCCATCATATAACAACAATTAATTAAAATTCTGAATTTAAAATAAATTCCATAAAATAATAGAAATCATAAATCGAAATAAAAGTATCATTTATAATTTTTTACCATTATTTTTATGAGAATCTTTTATTATATATTAATGTTAAACTTTATTATCATACCTTGTTATTTTTTTTAAATTACATTATCCACAAATATTACATTATGATTCAAAACATGAAATTTAAAATAAATTACATATCATTAAATATGAAACAAATAAAATAATAAAATAATATTTTTTATACAAACATATACTATGTTTTAAAGGGGAAATCACATTATTTTTTTATACCATTTTATAACTATTTATAAAATAATAGTAATAATATATTTAAATATCGATCCTTGTATATCAATATATACATACCATAAGTAAATTATGTAAAAAATAATAAATAAAAATGATATCCAATATTTATACTTCAAAAACATTATATCGGCAAGTAAAAAAAATTGTTTTCTAATGAAAAATGTGTATCAAGTTGTTCAAATTTCATTTACTTAATTGATTATTCAATGAGAGTATTATATATAATCTCATTGATAAAATACACCAACTCCACAGGTCATTGAAATAGCTCCCAAAACATTCATATAATAGCTATTTTCAATGGTCATATGACAATAAATTTACAATTTTCAATTCCTATACATTACAATTAATACTTCTATAAAATCATTTTCTATGTTCTCTTATTTATCCAAAAAATATATATCATATTTCCATTTTTTTTATTTATACTAAATTTCTCAGTTAAATTATTCTCATTGGATACCACAAAAGAGATTATTTTAATCTTGTAGAATTTTTTTAATTTATTTAGTGTCCAATTCCACTTGTAGTAATTTTATAAAACTTATTCATCATTTATGATGAATAATATTTAATAAATGAATAAAATAATCTCTGTTTATTTTAGTTTGTAATCAATTTCTTCTATAAGAGTTGTTTTTATTTAGATTATTATTTTTCAAAAATTTTATAAAAAATTACATGATTAAATATAGGTTTTTAATTATCCTAAATTAAGAAAGTTGTAACATTAAAATTTTTTCTCCTTGATAGACTAAATGAAATATCAATACTTCATAGAACATTATATACCTTTATATAAACTCGACTATCAAATATTTCTATCATAAAAACATAAAAATACATGTCTTATTCTATAATATTTCTTTCTAATGATCACATGTAATGGCCCGTAATTTCCATATAATTTTTATTTATTTATATGTAATTTTTTCGAGATCGAAAAATTTGATGGCATGTGATTCTGAGGCCCAAAGTTCCCAGAATTATCTGTCAAAAAATATTAATATTTAAATATCACTTTTGAGTAGTTTTCATAGAAAAAGTGGAATAACACTTAAATAGGTGCTAAAATCTGAAATACGAGTCCATCATTGCATACAGGATTGTGGGATTATGATAGGTGTCACTTACGTTTAGTCTTTGTAGGCCCCCAATAAGAAAAATAAACAGAATAACCGTTAATAAAATAATAAAATTATTTTATTTCATTTTTCAAATGGTTCTAACTCAAGAACGGGGAATCGAATTAAAAATCTAAGACCACCACTGAGCTCATGATGGTATTCTTTCTTTTGTAAGATCCTAACATTGGCTAGCATGGGCCAATAGTAGAAGAAAGTTATTGGCTATAAATAAAATAATTATGTAACCATTATTTTATTGCTAAATCCTTATAACTTCTAAACGACAACTCGGATTGAACATTTGAGAGCACCGTTGAGTTCATGGGGGCATGTTCCCCATAGTCAGAGCTTAACCTCAACCGAAGTTGGTCGAGGGTGAATTTTAATTATATTTTTTATCATATTTAAGGTACATTCTATAAACGTGCAGGTGGAATTTCAATCTCTTGAATCTGTGCTCAGATTGAAATTTTGAGGGCAGCGTTGGCTTCGCAACACCAGGACTCTCTTAGTCAATTATTAACATCTATCACTACGGGTCTTAAACAAAATAATTTTTGGACTCTCGGAAGGAAAATAATAAAATAACTAAAGGTTATTTTAATCTTTTTCTGTAACCATTGAGTGATCGTTGTTGGAACCGCTGCTTAACAGCGGTCATTAATTGAGGTTCATTTAATGACTCGATCCTCTCGTTGTGTAACCGAAATGCGTGTTGTATTAATGGATCATTAATTATGGTTCACTGGTGAACCATATTAATGAACACATCATGAGTGTTTTATTTTTTATTAAATCAATCCTTGGGCAAGATATTTGACAACCATGGGATAATCCTCTGTTGTAACGCTGACGAATTTACACTCCCACAAAGAATAGTGATCAAGCCATGATTGTTTGGAGGAATCGAATCAAGGATCGACAAGAAATGAAAAACATCTAACAACAAATAATTTTACTCTTCTCTATAGTCTGCAACACTGTTTGTTGGTAGGGGAAATTATTTTTATTTCTAGGTGTTTATGTTTTCCTCCCACCCCATCCTTGGAAAATACATAAAAACCTGAATCAACCGACTAACAGGTTAATCTGTGTCTCGTTTGTTCTTGAAGGTGGTTAATTCCGAGTTTCATCGTTCGGGTTAATCGTAAAGATTTATGATTATTATTTCACCACATGTTTGAACACTAATGCGGAGGGCGCGGGCCAATCAGAACAAGGCTCATACCCTCCGCTGCTCTTGGGGTTTGTGTGTTTTTTTGTGTGCGACTGAAAAATGTGGTGGAAAGGTGATTTAGGGGGTCTATCATTGAAGGCGGTGACATTGGAGGACCGTAGTATCATAATAGATGGAAGTTGGACCACTAGAGCATCTTTGGTGGCTGCGGAAGCACACGACGGCATGGCACCACCGGGGCGATGGAACCAGCAACTAGCGACGGTGGCTAGTCTGAGTTGGCCGCATAGAGGAGGGGCGCCCACAGGCGCCGAATCCCGCCTGACCATGGTGGGTGCAATGGCGTGGCGCTGACACACTATGAAATGGAGATCAGACACCCTCTCGGGCTGCTCAGTTGGAGTGCAACGGTAGGCTCTAGCCAACTGTTTCAAAAGGAGGGGCAGCACCCCGTAGCCCCCGCCAGCTAGCCGAACTGGACACACCTCGTCCCGTCCCACAACCGGACTACCTGCAGGCCAGGTTGTTCTAGGAAGACCGGATCCTCCAGCCGGGTAGAACCCCCTAGCTTGGCCTAGTCCGCATACCATGCCAGACCTACCTGTCGGGTCGTACCCCTACCTGACCCGGACCCGATCGGTCCTGTTTCGCTAATTTGGGCATATCTCGAAAACTGGGGGTCTGCTTGATACACCTTCTATGACTTTAGGACCGTCACGATGAGGCGGTCCTTTTGCAATACTCCACTTGATTTTTGGTATAATTTGGAGTATGACTGGGTTAGATTGGACTTGAATCCAACCGGGACCTATTTACATTTTTTCTTATATCTTACAGACTGGGCGTCAGATTGATGTGCCATATGTTGCATTGGAAACCATATGACATGTCAGTTCTTCATGTCACTTATATTTGGGAATTCATGGTAGTTGAGGTACAACTGATGGATTGATAAAAAGCATCTACAGAACTCAAGCGAACCACGAGCAGGAATCATGTGGCTGGATTTCAAGTAAAGAGAGACCCTTTACGAATCGGCATCAGTGACTTAAGACACTGTGTAGGTCAAAAAATTATGACCCGGTGTGGATTGGCAATAGCACGACCTGATGAGGACGGGCCTTAGATTGGACCATTATGGATTAGCAATATACAACCCTCTGTGGATCGATGACTAATTACCATATGTGGATCAACAATAGAACAACACAATGAGGATCGGCCTTAGATCGACCCATCATGGATCCAAAACTTAGGACCCTATATGTTTCGATGACTTACGACCCTGTGTGGATCGATGACTTATGACCCAGTGTGGATCGAAAACTTATGACCCTGTGTGTATTGGTAACTTACAACCTTGTGTGGATCAGCAATAGAACAACTACTTCGTGGTTCAGCAGTCGAACCTCTCAATAGAATAAGATAATTTAGATTTGTGACTAATCATTATTATTCTTACTCTATAAGTTATATACATGGTTTGGGTTGACTTTTACATTGTGATTTGTGATTGAGATCAGGATTCGTGGTCTTTAATTTAGGGAATTCTGAGTGACCATTGGGGGTCTTGGGGTCCCTACTGAGTATCGTTATACTCACCCCTGCACGGGCTTTGACCGTACCTTGTTCTATCATGTGAAGATAATGGGCATCATGAATGATACATTGATGATCCATGTCTAGATCATTCACAGAGTTGAACGATTGAAATGGTGATCCATAATGATGAGTTGTACATACCCTTCATGTAGTATCCATAGTGGACGATCTATGGAGCTTTTTTCCATTTTTTTTGGTTCTTTCTTTTCAGTTGGTCTTGTATACTAGCCTTTTTTACATCCAGTACATACATTTACTCTTACTGGTGGTTTTATTAGTGGTTATACCTTTCTTTTTCCGTTGTGTTTTACTTATTCGTAGTGTTCCCTATCTGTGTTTGTACAGGTAAAAAGGAAATGCCTTCACTTTTTTGGTTTTTCTTTTTCAATGCTAGTCAGCATCCCCTGTCCTATGGAATGCTAGATTGGGGTATTTTTTACATGGGACCTAGGGGACGTGTCATGACAAATTTGTATCAGAGGTCAGTCAGTTCAACTAGAAGAACTAAGAGTCTGTAGTTTCAATGGGGTCAATAGTGTCAAGTGTCATGAGTTCATATTTCAATCCAGAGAGTCCAGTGTTGGTGCGGTAGCTGACATATCCATATACAAGGACCCTGAATTCTATTTTTTGACTCGGTACACGAAAATACTAGTTCCATGTGTTTAAAAAAATGTTTTTTATTAATGTTTTTGAGTTAGATCACCATGTATAACATAATGGTTTGGGTTCTTTTTGGTACACATTCAAGAAACCTCCAAAAAGACAGCTAGCTATGAATCTAATGTGTGACCAAGACGATGATCCATCGAGTTATGAGGGTTTAGTACATGGATTTTTTCTTGAGATGGTACCTTCGGGTGGCGTCCCGGTGATACCCCTTCCCATTGGTCAACAGTTACTACCACTACTACCAGTAGAGGACATGTGTAGGCTCAATGCCTTATGTGAGTTTCAGGGACAGATAACCCTTGGGTTTAGAGGCATGCCCAACATACAGGAGGCTAAGGAGTGGATTGAGGTTGTGACTGAGTTTCCATTTATCTAGGGAACCATTAGATCTGATGGTGGTCTTTATAGTGAGCATTCTATATGACTCAGCAGGGCAATGCAAGGGTTTAGATTACCCCTATAGAGATTAATAACCTTCCTAAGAGAAGGGATCTCTTTCCAAAAAAAATTTAAGGGGGTATGTGTTCTCATGAACTTCTACAGCTTTGGCATGATGAAATTTCAGTAGTTGAGTGTCATCAAGGCATACCAACCATTCTAGGTACTCGATGAATACGATTCGACTAGTGCTTCAGTGCTTGGACTTCCGATCATAATGTGTTTAGAGACATTTGACCTATCTCTATTCCTTTGTGCATTCCTACTTATGTTAGGGAATTAGGGAGAAGCATTATGGTTGAAAATTCATTGGATGAGCATATAAAACCAGTGAGTGATAGTAGTGGGAAAGTAGGAAACCAACATCACTCTCAGAGACTTGGATATGTAATTTGTATCAGAAAGAGGAAGTGATATACACAAATGAATCTATAGGGTAGTTGACATGATAGAGGAGTTATTTGAGTATCTAGAGGTGGTATACACTTTGACATGTTACAACCAACACCCCAATGGGGTCCCCACTAGGTTTAGAAAGTTGTAGGACAAGGTAAGTGTGTAGCTACATGCAGTCAAGGAGTGTGACCCAAGGGCTCCAGGAATTATTTGTGGTACGATCTGTTTCTTCTACTAGCTTCTGTATTAATAGAAATAGGTACTAATCATTCCTTCTTGTCACGAATCTTGTTCAAGTCCTATATTTTCTTGTTAAACCATTGACATGACCCCTACGTCTTGAGATAAATATGGGAGGAGACATGATAATCACACTTATGCCGACGATGTGATCTGACCGTTGAGGAAAGAGTTTTAGTTATAACCTCTTGGTTGAAATGTAGAGGCATTACAATGTTAGTTTGGGTATGGACTATCCATCCAATGTTCTTGATCATGTTTAATTTTTTATGAAAAATGATGTGGTATATCTATAGCATTAGAATTGGGTTTTCCTTGGATGGAGAAAAAGGAAACCCAAGAAGCACTAGATAAAGTCTTCGATAGGAAGGTGCATCTGATAACTCTTATGTTGGCCAGCCTTACCCTCATGGCAGCAGGTGTTTTGATTTTTCTGTTCCCAAGAGTAGTGGTAGAGTACATAAACATACTTTCAAAAGAGGTTTCTAGGATTACCATTCCACATGGAGAGAAACTTTTATATTGTCTTGTACCCATATATGACACAAATATCTACAAATACATTTCATATGGCTTCCATGGAGCTTTGGGAGATGATAGTATAGTTGGGAAACATGCATAGGATGGGATTACTAAGACCCAGTTTTCCAGTGTATGTGTGAATTATCAAGACATTAACCATGTTGTCATGGAGAATGAGTCCCCACTACTGAATATTCAATGGGCACATCAATCAGTTAATAGGGGTATCCTTTCCCGGGGATGGAAATATGCCCATAGGATTTTCACCAGTTGAGGTAGCGGCGATGGTTGGAGTCCCTCCAAGAATATGACTCTAAGATATTCTATACTCCTAGGAAGGGGAACATAGTGGAAGACACACTCATCAGGAGGTCTGGTTTATAGTTGCTGAGAGAGGTGACAGAGCAGCCAACCACAATGCAGTTAACCTTCATGGATAGTGATGGAGCATCGTACAACCAATCTATGATAGTAACTCCCCCACTCATTCAACATATCAGGGAGGAACATATTTGGGACATTGTATATGAGACTCGATGTGCTTAGATATCATTAGGGAACTCTCCAAATGGATTGTCGATATATGGGGAGCATGTCATCCTTTTTATAGGAAACGCCTTATTACTAGTGACATTGTGGGAGGAGTTGTTGAGGGTGTTCGGTACTTCCCCATTTTCGGTATATCATAGTTTGACAAGGATGTACCAAGACCTCTTACTTCAGTACTGGTGGCACGAGATTAAGAAAGTGACGACCATGTTCGATTCATGCTGCCTCACTTTTCTGCAGGTGAAGGTCGAGCACTAGGTTCAAGTTGGCTTGACTTAGCCACTCGAGGTACCATAAAATAAGTGGGATGCCTTAACTATGGACATTGTGATAGGGTTACCATGTAAGTCCATTTTCCACAATTCCATTAGGGTGATCGTTGACCGACTCACCATGTTGACCCACTTCCTACCCATCCGAGAGCAGGGATCAGTAGAGGGCTTGGGAGGCCTCTATGTAAAGGACATAGTACAGATTCATGGGGTTCCATAGATGGTCATATTAGATCATGATGCTCATTTTACATCCAAGTTGTGGAAGGTATTTTAAGAGGTGTTTAGGACTTAGCTATGTTTGACCAGCACCTTTCATCCTCAGAAAGATGGTCAGACAAAGCGGACCATACAGATGCTTGAGGACATGCTTGGTTCTTGCTTCATTGATTTTGATTGTATTTAGTAGGATCAAATTCCCTTGGTGGAGTTCACATACCAAAATAGCTATCACTCCATCATCAGAATGGAACTATTTGAGGCTTTTTATTGGTGACCATGCATATCACCTCTATGTTGGACAAACCTAGGGGATTCAACACTAATGGGTCCAGAGATGGTATGGGCTACAAAAGAGAATGTTCATATCATCCAGGAGCGGATTTGGACTGCATAGAGCATGTTGAAGTCTTATGACGATAGGATACAGAGTCCCTTGGAGTTTGAGGAGGGTGGTCATGTTATCCTTTGGGTATCACCTCGACGAGGATTGCATAGATTTGGCTGGGGTGATAAGTTATCTTCGTGGTTCATCGGACCTTTTCTAGATCCTCAATAGAGTTGGCGAGGAGGCTTACCACCTACATCACCCCCCAAAAATGGAATGGGTGTACGATGTTTTCCACATGTCGTAAATGAGGAGGTACATGCATGATCCATCACACGTCATCGGCTGGGATGAGTTGGACATTGACGATGGGGTGACGTTTTTGGAGTTCTCTGTGGAGATAGAGGATCGACATGAGCATGCAATTATTCGATGGTTGATTCCTCTGGTGCACATTTAGTGGAAGCCAGAGAACCACTATTGAGCACATTGGAGTGGGAGGCTCAGATTCAAGCCTATTTCCCCCACTTGTTTGATTAGCCTTTATTTTGGATTTCCAGAATGTAAATACCTATGATGGGGAAAATGAAATGGCCAAAATTTCAATATATTTTTTATTTATGTAGAATTATTTCAAGACTGAAAAATTTGATGGCACAGGATTCTAATTCCCATAGTGCTTGGAATGAACCATTGAATAATGTTAAGCATTAAATAGCGTACGTGAGAAGTTTTCCTGAAAAAGTAGAATAACTGTTAAATGGGTGCCCATATCAGAAATCTGAAGGAATAGTTACATTCATGATCATGGGTTTACCCTAGGCGCGCCTTAAGTTTAGTCGGTGCATGCCTCCAATGAGAAAACCAAAAATGGAACAACCGTAAATAAAGTAATTAAATAAAATTATTTTGTATTTCAAATGATTATAACTCATGAACGGTGAATTAGATTAAAAAAATAAGACCGCTACTAAACTCGTGAGGGTGTGATTTATTTAGGTAGATCATAACATTGGTCGATTCTTTCCAATAATAGAAGTTAGTTTTTTGCTGTAAATAAAATAATTATGTAACAATTCATTTATTTTGAAATTATTATAATTTCTAAATGGTAACAAAGATTAAAAATTTGAGAGTACCATTCAGTTCGTGGGTGGGGGGATTTACCCTTATGTGGAGCCTTACCTCGATCGGCGTAGATCAGGGGTGAATATTAATTAATTTTTTGAACTTATTTATGGAACGTTCAATAAATGTGCGAGAAGAATTTGTATCATTTGAATGAGTACTCAGATTGAATTCTGAGTGTACCGTTGGCTTCACAACACTGAGATTATCGTAGGTGAAGCATAACTTTGATAGTCAAGGGTCTGAAGAAATGGTTAATTTTTTGAATTTTGGAAAAAAATAACTAATTTTTATTTTATTCTATTCCTTTCATCATTGAGCTGCATTTGGCAGAACATAAATGTTACATTAGTCATTAAATGAGTAACATTTAATTACTCGATCCTCTCATTATATAGCCACAACCATTGTAGGATTAATGGATCATTAATTATGATTCATTAATGAACCAAATTAATGAATTCAATGTGATGGTTTTCTTTTTATTTAATCAAACCGTTGGAATGTGATTAGGAAACATTGGGAGAAGCCTCTGTCGTGACGCTGACAACATTACTCTCTAATAAAGAATGGTGATTGAGTGATGATCATGGGAGGAATTGAACTGGGGATCAACAAGCGTTGAAGAACATCGAACGACAATGCACTGGTAGAAATCTAGCCTATACCAACACTTTCTTCCCAACGGTTTAGAAAAATAGTTGGGAAAAAGAACCTATACCTACTATTCTAGTAAATTATTGGTATATGCTATTATATGTTGGGTTTTCCCAATAATTTAACAAAACCATTTGGAAAGAAAACTATTAAACACAGTTTTTATTAACCGTTGGGAAAAGATATACCCAATTTAGGTCTAGCTTGTGACATTTCATCCCCGCATGACCCCTCCCTTTGCCTCTTGACCCACTCCTCCCCTACCTAACATCAACCTCCTCACAGCCTCTACCTCCTCCTCTGCCTCCCGACCACCTCCCTCTCCTCCCGCAACGTCCCCCTTCCCCTCTCGGCTCCTTCTTCGATGATGACGTCTCCATCCCCTCCCGGATCCCAACAACGTTCCCCCCTCTCCTCTCACCTCCCTCTATTTGAGTAATCCCCCTCACCTCTTGTCTCAATATCCTCTAACGACGTCCCCCGAACCCCTCTCCAGTCAAGCGTGAGACCCCCCATGGTCGAACACCCCATGGGACGTCCCCCTCTCTCGGCTCCCTCTGCTCCTTCCAGGGTTCTTGATGGGTACTTCCAGGTAAGAATTAGTCTTATTTTTTAAAATACGAGGCAATAAGAAATGCATTCATATGTTCGTAGTTAGGATAAACATTCATATTAATCATGTATTTTCTATAGTTTTGGGTAGTAACCAACTCATTTAGTGGTGAATTATTGGGTAAATTGTAAATTTTTTCTAAATATAGACTTTACGAAATATAGGGGTAGATTCACAGGTTTTATTCTATTCATTCGAATAGTGCATTCTATAAGAAGTTCATGATTTTTTAAAATCCTCATATTTTCCTCTATAGACTCCTATTAAACCTAATATTGTGTTGGATTTTTTTTTGGTAATCATGATATATATGTGATGAGGTTGTATCGTCATTAAGATGTGCAATGATGTGGGTTAATTGGAGGTGAGTGATGCTATATGAGATTTTATGGGTTCTGGTGAGGAGTTTCTTTCCCATTAATTGATTGGTTCATGAAACATAAGTTGGTGCTACATATATTATATAATTGGAATGGGTAAATTAAAATGTTGGTCTCAGATTTCCGAGTTGGTTATTTGGATGGAATTCTCTATAAAAAAGTGGGTATATCTCTATTGAATATGGATGTATTTTCCAATTGACCAATGTATTTATTAAACTAACCATGATATACAAATTTTCCACAATACAGAAGCTCCAAAGAAATCATATATAGACACTAAACACCACAAGACACCAGTGGGAGACCCCCCTTGACATCTACGGATTGTTAAGGGACCATTAACATAGGAACTGAAGTCGATTGTCACTCAAGCCTTGAGATATTCCCATTACTGGTAAAAAAGATACATACACATTTATTCTTAGTATATTATAAGAAAATGGTTTACTCCCTCATGACAAAGTAGACCATTTGGTTCATGGACTGGTGCCCAACCGGGTTCAAGAGTAGGATCAACTACTAAACATTGATTGTGGTCCCTCTGAAAATCTTTCCCTAGTGAAGAGGGTTATGTGCACAATCTTCATCTCAACTAATGTTTCATAGGTGCATATTCAATGGATAAGTGTACTAGTATGGTATTTCCAACAATGTGCTATAAATAACATAATGAAAAATGAAGAGATTATTAAATGGAGTTATTTCCCCCTTGATTGCAAGAACATGATTTGACCCATGGGGCATTGTGGCTCTTATGTATTAGGCGGTGACATGTATAGTCACATGATACATGTATGTTTTTGTTAATTTTTATTTTATGTTATTTATCTCAATGGAAACATAGGTATTTTACTTCTTTCTATGGATGAAGGGTAGTTATACTATCCTGACTAGTTGAAGAAGATCACTTGTATATTATAATACCATAAGGAGTGAGTGTTAAGAAAAATTGGAAGCTAGATGATCCTTGGGGTCTTCCATGAGAAGGAATTGGTTTTCTAAAACACAGTGAGGGAACATTTCTAGATTATGTTGGAGTCATGAAATAACCTCAAGTGTCTCCATGAGAAAGCATAAATAACCCCAAATGTCTCCAAGTGTCTCCATACATCGTATCATCCATGCATGGGTTGGCCACTCACCCAGTCCTATTAAACCTATCATAGTTTATCCTCTCAGTCAAATACTCTAGACTCATCTCTTGAGGATTATACCTTGCCTTGATGAACATCTCATCATCTTACAAGAGAAAGAGGATTATTCACCTTATGATTGTCCTAGTCACAAAATCACACCATGTCGAACCCATGTAAATTATATTCTCAATAATCTGGTCAATAACCTCCTCAAAATCATGTATTATATCCCAGCCCCAACAACCACATTCCATCCTAAGATAAATCACACTAAGCCTCTTGACATTATAATGCCAATCTATCTGACAATACCCATTTCCCACACTAGCATCTCATCCTTCATCTATTTAGTTGAACTCTTGAATCATTAAATGGAGTAAAAAAATTCATAATACATTTTATATACTATGTGGGACCATCCCATTCTAATAACCTATCATGATTCCAATCCATCCTAATAAGTATTTCCTTATCAAACATTAGGTGTACAATTGGAACACCTATCACTATAAGGCCCAGTCCTCTTATGAATATTTTACTTTATCTAAATCCTCATCGTTAGTGACATCAATCACATTAAAGTGCATAAATACCAACTAAACCCTACATTACAAGAATTATTCATGTGGATTGGCCCCATAGAAATGGGCTAATAACTAAAACCATGAATAACAATGCCAAATACATGCATCATTTATAAATAAATATCTCAAGTGTAAACATAAAACCCAAGAATAAAAAGACCTATCCATTTTATCGAATGAAACCAAACTAATTTGAAACTCAGGCCAAAATGATTATATACCATTAATAGGAAGATTAATTGTTATTTAATTTTAATGTACTATTTTATAGTATCATTTTGAAACATTGATCAATTTCCCCATTGCTTGGAGGAACATTATTTGACCCATGGGGTGATCCGGTTATTATATGTGGGGCAGTGACATGTATAGTCATAGAAGACATGTATGTTTTTATTTATTTTTTATTTTATTTTTTTTATCGCATTGGTCACATAGATCTTTCACTGCTTTCTATGGATAGTGGGTAGGTATATTCTACAAAGGGGACCAGAAGGAGTTCAGATTGATTCAGTCCACCATCTTTGATCTGAGGTAAGATTCTATGGTTACTACTTGTCTCACACCTCATGTATTTGGGGCGTTAGTGTTTTTGACTCCAAATTATGTTTTTAGTAGGGTGTTGGAATGTTTCATGTTGGTTCGGGTGGATTTGGTTCCCTCCTGCCAATCTAGGTAAGGCACTAATGCCATTGGTTGGGTTCTCATGGGTTATGTAGAATCCTTCATATGTTTTAAGGTTTTTATTATCCTTTGTGTAGTGCGTTGATACCTTCTCGTTGGTTTCGAGTCACCATGTAAAGGGCGACTTGCCTGTGTGTGCATATGTATGTAAGTATATGTACGTGGGTTCCCCCGTTATGTGTATAGTTACCCATGGCAGTGATTATGCACATATGGGGCTAGGTGTTCCCATTTATAAATATATAAATGCATACATAGGTGAGTGGAGACACGTATATTCATATAAGGATATGTGCAAGGATCCCCTTGCACATGCTCATGGCCATGTGGGTGTGTGCATAAAGGCTAGGTGTACTTGCATGTGTGTGAATGTGCATATACCCAGTGGAGGAGTATCAGCTTTTAGTTAGAAATCTCCAAGATCCAAAGTGGATGGCTTGCTTCCACCTGGAGGTACAATCCCTCCCCTAGCCTCTTTAATTTAAGAATTCTTTATATTAAATTTAGCATCTTTCTTAATTTTACATAATTATATTGAATTTCGTATCTTGAATAATTGTTCATTAATATAATTGTTTCATTTGATAAATAAAGTCATGTTTTTATAATAAAACCCCCCCAAAAGTGGTGTGCTGGCTGCAAAAAAATCACAGTGATAGTTTAGGGTGTATGATTCTTTTCCGTCATTTCATTTCCCTTAGACATTGTGTTATTGTTCGGCTCACTAAAACCTTCTGATTATTCCTTATTATAAAATATTAAATATTTGATTTGTACTATCTTGTCTATTGTGACCTTATCTTATGGTGAATCTCGTTTTGGGTGTTTTCCTGGCCTCTTGGCCACCCCTTTGGGTGTTTACCCGAGACTATACATCTAAAAACACTGATGGTGTCATTGTTTAACACCTGTCAGGCATTTGGTTCTCCCCACCATAAGATTCATCTTAACACCATTTGGGGTGTTTTCTTGGCCTCTATGCACACCTAATTATATATATATATATATATGAATTTTCCATAAGATTTGTGTTGCATCTTGAGATGTTAAAACATACTCAAATTCTATTGTTCTCAAGGTGACTGAAGTTTTATTATTAGTGTTCTAAGAAATTCATATACCATTGATATGTAGTACACCTGCATAATTTGACTCTCAATCAGTAGTTTCAACTACCTAGTACCACTTTTAAAAACACCAAATATAAAATATATATATATATATCATTATCATACCACAATCTTGAATCAAGGTTCTGTTTTTTATAAAAAATGATTAGTTTCTATAATGTGAAGGACAAATACATAGGATTTATTTAGAATCTTGGTCGAAAGATGCTACCCCATGGATGCAGCTGGACCAGGCCGACATGTCGTAGCCATGAAGTGGTCACGCTGCGGTCACGCCGCGGTCATGTCGCGGTCAAGCAGCAGTCACACTGAGGTAATCCCGTGATTTGTCCCTACTCCAGGACGACACCCCGCGGCGGTTCGCAGTCCCTTTGGAATTAGATGTATGATACCTAGATAGAGTTTCAGATACATTACCCACTCATAGTTAATTGGGAGGGAGGCGACTACCAGAATGTTGCCTCACATCCTACCACTCCCTTTTCTCTTGGCTGGAAGATGCTTCCCTGTGGATGTCGCTAGACCGGGCAAACACGCCGCGGTCACGTCACGGTCACGTCGCGGTCACACCGCGATCACGCTGTAGTAATGCCTTGATTTGGCCCTACTCCATGACGAAACCTCTAAGCAGTTCGAAGTCTTGTTGGAATTCGATGTATAATACATAGATAGAGATTTAGATACATTTCCCACCCATAGATAACGAGGAGAGGGGTGATGGCATGAATGTTTCCCCACCTCCTCCCGCTCCCTTCGCTTCTAGCCGGAAGATGCTGCCCCGTAGATGTCGCTGGACCGGGCCAACACAACACGGTCATGCCGCAGTAATGCCATGATTTGGACCCACTACAAGGCGACACCCCACGACGGTTCGCAGTCCTATCGGAATTCAATGTATGATACCTAGATAGAGTTTTAGATACATTACCCACCCATAGTTAATGGGGAGGGAGGTGAAGACTAAATTTTTTCCTACCTCCTCCCACTCCCTTCGTTCCTGGCTGGAAGATGCTCCCACATGGATGTCGCTAGACCAGGCCAAAACATCACGGTCACACCGCAGTCACGCCAAAGTCACACTGCGGTCAAGCTGCGGTCACACCGTGGTAATGCCTTTATTTGGCCCTTCTCTAGGATGACACCTCGTGATAGTTAACAGTCCTATTAGAATTTGATGTATGATACCTAGATAGAGTTTTAGATACATTACCCACCTATAGTTAATGGGGAGGGAGGTGATGACCGGAATGTTGCCCCACATCCTCCCTCTCTCTTCGCTCGTGGACGGAAGATGCTACCCCGCTGATGTCGCTGGACCGGGCCAACACACCGCGGTCACACCGCCATCATGCCGCGGTCAAGCCACGGTCGCGCCGCGGACACAATATGGTCAAACCGATGTCACAAAGTGGTGATTCTATGATTTGGTCCAGCTCCAGGACAACACTCCACGACGGTTCGCAGTCCTGTCAGAATTTGATGTATGATAACTAAATGGAGTTTTAGATACATCACCCACACATAGTTAATGGGGAGGCAGACAATGGTCCGAATGTTTCCACGCCTCCTCCCGCTCCCTTCACTCCATGCTAGAAGATGTTTCCCCGCAAATGTCGCTGGACTGGGCCAACCCGCCATGGTCATGCCACGGTTACACCCCGGTCACACCACGGTCACGCCGCGGTCATGTTGCAGTCACACCGCGATCACGTCGTGGTATTGCTTTGATTTGGCCCTGATCCAGGAAGAGACCGCAATAACCACCATTAGCCCGCCACTAGCAACCAAAATGCAGCCACCGCACGAAGAGACACAAAAGAAACACTAAAACATCAAATGACCTTCCAACAGGAGACCATAGAATCACACGAAACCGCCCTGCCATCAAGAAAAAACAAGGTTAAATCGACGCAAGCGACAACCAAGAGGAAAACGCACGTACCCACTCACACAAACCCATAAAACCACCCCATTGAGAGCACAAAATCCCACACTCGATAACACATGAACACACCCAACCACATGAATGCATGCTCCCAACCACAAAAAAAAAAGAGGCTGCCACATTCCACCTACGAACCATAAGCCACCACAACCACCACAATCTAGCCTGCACCAACCACATCCAGCCCATATCGGCCCCATTCATACTTTATTTCAGCACATTTACACCAGCATTCTAGCTCACAGCTTCCCCCTACCACCTTTGATTCAGCCCACACCATCCCTCCCACCTCCTATAACCAGCCCCCTTCCACCAGCATTTCATCCCCCTTCCACCTGCTTTTGAGCCCGCACCAGCCCCCAACCACCCGAAATCTATCCAACACCAGCCACTACACCAACCCCCACCCCCTGCCTCCTACAAAACACTCATGTCCGCCCTCTTCCACCTACAAAACAACCCCAGCCACCAGTTCCATCCCTCACCATCCCCCGACCTCCTACATCCCAGCCCGCAGCAGCACCTGCCACATACCCTACAGCCCCAGCCACCTGCAATCCGGCCCACATCATCCCCTACCACCTATTACAGCCCACAGAAGCCCCCTGCCATCCCCCTGCAGCCTACCATCCTGCCCACACCAGCCACTCTGGCCTGCACCAGCCCCCAGCCTCCTACATTTTAGTCTGCACCAACCCCCTGCCACTTACAAAACAACCACATACCACCTGTTCCAACCAAAACCAGCCCCCTTTTAGGCCCCTGCCATCCCCCTACCACTAGAATTCCATGTCGCAAATCGCTAATGAAATTTGAATGCATCTGAAGATGAAATAAGGGAGTCCAGGATACGTGAGGAAAACTCCATGCAAATCAAAAAAACGAAAGGAAATAAGCCGATCCCCTTTCCTGAGCCCTCTTTTCCAAGAAAATTTGCCATGTAAACTGCCATTAATGTTTATCAAGAATATTGGGGTAGAGATGCATCTTTTAACCAAAGAAGAAAACCTAGCTAGAAAGCCGAGAAAATCAAAAGCATCCCATTAAAAGTCACACCTGACTGAATCAAAAGCCTTGAATAAATCGATCTTGAAGGCACACATTTGAACCCCAGAATCAAAATGGTATCCCCACAATAATTCTTGGGTAACAAGATTATTATGATGGGTTGTATAGGGGTGTCCACGGGCTGTTCGGGGGGGGGGGGGGGCTACAGGGCATGGGGCAGATGGGTTTCTTGGATGGTATATCTAGGTGGGGTTTCCATGGGCTGTCTAGGGGGTGTTGGGGTGTATGTAGGGAAGGGGGAGGGTGCAGGTGGGGTGTCTAGGAGGGGCTGTCCAGGGGGTGACCAAGGGCTTTTCGGGGGAGGGGGTCTATAGGGAAGGGTGTAGGTGGGTTGATCAGTAAGGCACATTCCCATTATTCTCCTCTATGAATAGCTTGAGTAGTGTTGTCATCACTTTCAACTGGTCAACCTATTCTTTGAAAACCCATTCTACAGAATCTGCCTCAATTAATCCTGATGATATGAATGTACATCACCTATAACAACATGTAGATACTCATTGACTATAGACTAGATCGAATCAGCATCAACTAAAGCTGGGGGAGGTGGAGCACTAGATACTGATGCAACAATATGAACATTATCCAATCTCTTCCAGAACAAATCCTGACTTGAAACAAAGGAGGTCCTCATTTCCTATATAACAGATCAAATGGTTTCTATCTCATTGTCCAACCTTCAATTTTAAATCATAACATCCAGAATATTAAAACATATCTTTGGATGAATATGATATACAACCTTCTCAAAAAAGTTTCTACCATTAGCTTCACAAAGATGAGTTGAAGGAGGATCCTCATGACTCAAAATTCCACAGAAATATAAAAGAAGTATTTCTATAAAATATTATAAATATATTATGGATAAAAAATCTGAAGGCAATGGGGAAACAAATCTATCAACACTAGGTAAAGCAGCCTCTACAGCTTATGATTTCTAGGTACATATAAGGGAAAAGCCTAAAGTTCACCTGCTTGGTCAATCATCTTAACTAAGGATCCCTTATGATATATACCAACTCCAAATAAGAAAGCAGGTCTACTATGCTCTGGTGTAATACGGTTTTCATCACCATCACTATCTCCATATGTGTCTGTACATGATAGTCCAGGAAATTTTGAACCGGAGGGGGGATCCCCCTTACATGATACATCATCCTCTACCAAGGTAAAACCATCCTGAGAATTTCTATGCTCTCCAAAATCTTTTTCAACATTTTTAAACTCTGAATAGTCTTAACCAATATGGAAGAAACCTAGTGACTTTTCTCACTCATCATGTGAAGCTAATTCCATATGAGTTGCATGATGGTGCAGGTTTACATGTGCTTTGGAAGACTATTAGAGGTGCAGGTTTACAACATGTGTAGGATTATAGGTTTAAAGTGTGCTTTGGAAGTCTATTAGAGGTGCAGGTTTTACAAGTTTAGAGGTGTAGGTTCACTACTCGAAGTGGGTTTACTAGTCTTCCCTTGCTTTGGTTTTACAGTTTTAGAGGTGCAGGTTTACTACTTGAAGTGGTTTTACAGGTCTTCCCAGCTTTGATGTTTGTTGGGGACTAGATTTGCAGGTTCATGTTTGCTTCTTTGATGTGTGTTGTGCTATGATGGTGAGTATAGGATATACGAAACGTTCATAGAACCATTGGTATTTAATATCTTGGGAAACATATTCCAATGGTTCACCAAACCATGGGTATTCAAATGATGGATATATCCCAATGGTTTAAATGAAACTGTTGGGATAAAATAGATACCAACGGTTTTTGAACCGTTGGTATGTATGTTGAATGGTATGTATACAAATTTTTTTTGAACCATTGGTACACATATATACCAATGGTTTTAATTAAACTGTTGGGGAAGATTAATTTCACACCGCATATACCAACGGTTTTCTAAAAACTGTTGGAATTGGGCTATTGAAACAACTCGCATACCAATGGTTTGTGAAACTATGGGGATATCCTATCCCAACAGTTTCAGCGGCTATTCCAATAGTTTAGAACTATTGGAATAGGTGAACTTTACAGAAGTGATGAAAATGAATCTTCTCCTTCGTCCGAAACTCCATTTCCATGTAAGTGGAAATATTTTTATTTCTAATTTTTTATTTTATCCTCTCACCCCGTTCTTGGAAAATACAACGAATGTGAATAAATCGATTAATGGTTTGATATGCATCTCTTTTTTTCTTGTGGGTGGTGGTTGAGAGGTTTCATTATTGGGGATAATATTAAATTTGATGATTAATATTTCACACCCATGTTAAAAGACTAACGTAGTGGGCACCGGTCAATCCGAACAAGGCCAGGACCCTCCACTTCTCTTGGGTTTTATGAAATATTTATTAGTGAATAAACAATGTGGCAGAAACGTGATTCTGGGGGTCTCATAGTGAAGGCAGTGACTCGGGAAGCCTGTAGGTGCAGACGAATAGGAAATCAGACCACTAGAGAATCTTGGGTGGCCCATGGAAGCACCTAACGGTGAAAGCTGTGGCTAGCCAGGCAGGCCGGACCCCTACCTGACCCAGAATCGACTGGTCCTATTTCCCTAATTTGGGCATACATTATAAACCGGGCATCCGATTGATGCACCATTAGCAGAAAGAGGACCCTCGTGATGAGGTGGTCCATTTGAGATACTCCGATTGAGTTTTTGGAAGATGTTGTGGTAAGGATGGGCTGGATCAGGCTCGAATCCAACCGAGCCATATTTACCTTTTTTCCTATATCTTATAGAACGACTGTCAAATTGACTCCCCATCTATTGCATTGGAACCCTTATGGGATGGTGGTTCTTTGGGTCACTTATTCATTGAACTTCATGGACGTTGAGAAACAAACTATGTCTTGAGGAATAGAATCTACAGAACTCAATAGCACCAAGAGTGGGAATCTTGTGGCTAGCTGTTAGATGAAGAGTGAGCCATTGTGCATCGACAACAGTGACTTACGACCCTACATTGATCAAAAAATTATGAACATGTGTGGATCAACAGTAGAGAAAATCGACGAGGACCAACCTTAGAGTAGCCCATCATTGATCAGTGACTTACAACCCTATGTGGATCGACGACCTACGACCCTTTCTAGATCACCAATAGCATGACCCAATGAGGACCATCCTTAGATAGGCCCATCATGGATCAGTGACTTACGACCCTATATTGATCAAAGAATTATGAACCTATGTGGATCGATGACATATGAACCTGTGTGGATCGATGAATTATGACCCAGTGTGGATAGGTGACTTATGACCATGTGTGGATAGATAATAGAACAACTGCTTCGTGGTTCTGTAGTGGAACTTCTCAACAGAATAATATGATTTAGCTTTATGACTAATCATCATTATTCCTACTCTTTAAGTTATATACATGGTGTGAGATATATTTTACTTTGTGATTTCTGTTTGAAATCATTTTTTGTGGTTTTCCTTTGTGAAATTCTGAGAGACCTTTGGGGGTATTTGGGTACCTACTGAGTATTGTTATACTAACCCCTACAAGGCCTTCGCCTGCACCTTGTTTTTTCTTGTGCAGACGATGGGCTACTTGACTGAGACTTTGGAGAGGTAGGGATAGATGGTACATAGAGGTGACCAATTGATGTGGTGACCTACAGTGATGAGATGTACCTACCCTTTATGTAGGACCCTTGGCAGGTGATTTATGGATCTTGTTTTTTTTCTATACTTTCTTTGCATTTGTTCTTCGATAATGGCCCCTTTTACTTTCAATAGATTATATTAATATCAGCGGTGGTTTTTAGTAGTTATTGTACCTATACTTTTATTTGGTGTTTTACTAATGTCCAGTGTGACCTATCTGTATGTGTACAGGTTAAAAGGCAATGCTTTCCCTTTTTGGGTACCTTTCAGGTTTTAGTCACCAGCCCTAGGCCTATAAGAAGGCGGTATTGGGGTAGTCATGACATGGAACCTAGGGGATAGGTCGTGACATCACATAGGAATATTATATCTATTTATTTAAGATAATATAATCATGTTTTTTTTATTCCAAATATATTTTAAAATATAATTCATTTCATTTCATAAATTTAATTTTTAATATTAATATTTTACATCTTTATTCACGATATAAATTGACTTAGAAGGACTATTATTCTGATGATATTTTTGATGTCATTTTAAAACCATTCTCTTAGGACCATTATATCCACCATTCCCCATTTTAGGACAATTAAAACATTTTACATCCAAATAACTACCTTGATAAGTCTTTGGATAAATATTTTATTCACATTTAACTATATAATTATTCACTTCACTATAATCAAGATATAGTTTACAATTTTTACACACTTATAACACTTCTATAAAAACATAATATAGTAACCCGAATTATTTTTTTACCATTACATAATGTGAAATATTAAATTATATTTCCATTAAACTTCCTTATAGATGGGTTTCCCATTGTGTAGCACTTCAGTTTTGAGGTTCTTACAATTTTTATATTTAGTAAGAATATATAATGATTGGGATATGTTTCAGGAGGTTTTTTAGAATTAATGGGAGGATTTACTTGAGGTAAAATGTTTGAGAATAGTTTGTACAAACAATTCACACTGTCAAGGAAACTGTGTAGCTTATGGAAGGAGGGATAGTTGCTCCACATGGTTGGTGAAAAATTTGTAAAATACATGAAGATGTACCGGGAAAACAATGCATGTATGTAATGTGAGGAAACAAAAAATTGGCACACTATTTTTAAACCATGATATCGAACTATGTTAGGGGTTTAATTATAGAAGTAGCACAACAAATTTGGTGTATAGCCTTCCAAAACATGTGGAATAAATATTTAGAATATTTTTTTAGATCCAATTTTTTATCTTACTCATATCACATCCTGATACCCCATTTAATTTCCTAATATTTCATAATATTGAATTCTTTTTTACATTCCAAGTTTGATAGGAAAATCTCATCGATAAGGGAGCATGTTTTAGGATATTCAAAGACCATTTGAGATCCATATTTTATGATAAGTCTCAAATAATGGAATCTTTTCTTATATCTCTTTCCCAAAACATTGTATCCAATACTATGAGGATATATAATTGTTTCTAAATGTGAATTGTGAATTTTTATAGTTGGACCTATTAAAGGAAATTAAATCCAAGGTAGATCCAAATTATCATACGGTTGTTCCTAATTTACACCAATGTTTGATAGGTAGGTGGATAATCTATTTACTCCACCTGATTAGAACAAAAATTATTGGTTTCAAATTTATTTTTTGATGAAATGTTTTTGAATGAATTATTTTATCCTTGATGGGGAACATCTTTAGTTATTTTTTGGGGATTTTTTTCATGTATGTTTTTGTTGAAAATTCTACTGAATTATAATATTAAAAAGGTTATTTTAAAAGTATTTATATGTGTTGAATAATTGATAGTTTTTTATTTAATTGTTTTAATGAATTAAATGTTTATTAAAACATATTTGGCATAGATCTATGTGTTTAATGTTTGGTGTGGGTTAATTTTTTTTATATGTTATTCTATAGAAGTGATTAGTACCATTTAGACCCATGGTATTGATTAAATTGTGATGATATGGTACATTGATGGGGGACCACTCTAGAGTATGGAATTTTTACCAGGTATTTCATGTGTGGATGTGTGGATGTGTTGAATAATGAAATGGGTATACCAAATAGAATTGATGATGTTTTAAAAGGAAAATTGTTATTATTTTCCATTGAAAAATATTGTTCCGTTGATATAAAAAATTTAACAAGTTAAACCTTTTTTTATAAATTGTGAAAACCAGTCTTTATTCCCTTTCTTGAGTAGGGAAGTCATTGTGTAAATCATATTGAGTTCATAATCACCCAATTCTTGGGAATTATTAGTAATTTGAAGATTTCATCTATCAAGACATCGGTAATGGAAATATCTCTTCATTCTTTGGTGATTCTTGTTGATACCATGGGCGTGGATTGTTGAGTAGGAGATTGGAGTAGGTTGGGAGTTTCTTGTAAGATGTCTTTGGTGTCTTTGGGGTTTTTGTATTTGATTCATTTGCTTATGTCATTATTTTTTTTGTACTCAAATAATGTTTTTTTCTTTGATATTTTTGGCTTATTTTTTTACACATGCATTATACAACAGTGTGATTATTATTGTTCTTTTGGTTTGGAAATTTTATATTTAAAGGAAAATTGCCTATAATATTTTTTTGAGTCACATGGAATTTTTTCCCTCCTTATGTATATTGTGGATGTCACCTATGGCCTTGTAACCACACAGACTCTTTCCAATACATTGGGTGAGGTGGGATGTTTCAAATGATATCAGATTTTTTGATCCCTGAGTATCAGTTTCATTCAGTCTTGGAGTAGGAAATAGTATCAATGTTGATATGTTTGTCTGTTTCATAAAATGTTAGAGAAGATTATGATTATCAGAACTAGAAATGTATAGTATTAAATTTATATATAACCTCATTGAGTTGAACTTCATGTAACCTTGGATTTTGGGTACATGATTTCTTTAAGAAACCTATATGTTAGTTGTCACCTCATCATCTTGGGATTAACCAATGTGAGTTGCATGAATTTCACTGATATTATGACTTCACACTAGCACATTACTATTCATTATTAATTTAATGATTTATTGAAATGGTAAAAGGTAATGATTTTTTAAAAATGTTGGAAATTTATTCAAATGATGAGATTTTGAAATGGATTTATGGTGACATTTTTAATGGATAAAATGGTTTATTAGGGATAAACATGATTGTGTAACATTTTGAAATTGTAATCGGATAAAATCTTTAGTTTCTAGAGTGTGATACTAAATGGAGGTCATTTTTGTTATAGCTAATGGAAATGGGTAGGTTTAATGTGTACCAATTTCAAGAGGATGTTGAGAATATTATTTCACCTGAGACAAATGTAAACTAAAATTCGGTACAAAGTATCGTACTTGATTTTCATTCCAAGGTTATAGGGAACGAAAAAGATGAGCCCTATAAATTGGACCATTCAAATCAATTATAAAAGTTGTATCCACCCACAGTTAATGGTGATTCATTGATGAATAACTAGAAGTCTGTTTGAATTAGATGAACCAAATATCATATTTCCTTAGGACACCAACAAATTTTAAAGTGAAGTTGGAAACATTTATGCTAGATGATCTAGCATTCCATTGGTGGGATTATATTGTTCAAGCTATATTGGACCAAGGAATGGAATGAGATGATTTGTAATAATGTTTCATCAAAAATTATATACTCACATGTTCTGAATTTCGAGAGAAAACAATATTCAATTTGACGTAGGATAATCTCTTAATAAAATATTATGAAGAAAAAATTACGATATTAGTTCTCCTTGCATTAGAAGTTGTTTGATTTACATCCATGAAGTCACAAAATTTTGAGTCATGGTTGAAACCAGATATTCGATCAAATATTTTCATGCATTATATAATGTATTATATAGATATTGTCAATAGATCAATTTTATAAAATAGACACATATTCAGAATCTTAGTGAGAGGAAGCATGTTTTTTCCTATGAGAAATGGGGAAAACTCTACTACTGATGACAGGTGGTGGAGGGAAACGTATTCTCAAGGGGGAGATATATATCAGAATTTGACCCTGGGATTTATCAACTATCATCCAAGATCAGTATAAATCTAGAATTATTTTAGTGTGGTACTTTTGAGCATGTCTACCAAGATTTTATTGTCCACCTAGAGCATTCCTCAATCACAACCAAATGTGACCTCTTAAGCACTATTGTCATAGTGCTCCAATTTTGGGAGATAGATATATATCTCAGGATTCTAAAGAATCATAATATTTTATAGGATGATTGTTGTAGATTAATAATCATTTTCAGAATCAACAAATCCTAGATTATTCAAGGAACACCATTTATCCTCTACCTTTGAAATCTCAAAATGGTAACAAATAGATAATTACTGTGAGTATGAAATTTAATCAAGATATGAAATGGATATGGATGATCAATCATGTCGTTCGAGGGTGATAGGTATGATTATTTTTAATTATACCCTTATGAAATATTTCTTTGATATAAGAATGTCCCTTTAGAATATTACTTCATGTGTGGTTGATGTGATGGGTTTAGGTATTGAGATGATGCCTTCTATTTAGAAACTCCAAAAACCTTTGAAAAAAAATTACGTTGATCCTTGAAAAGTGAAATGTGTGAAAAAAAATTGATATGACTGAGTTGTTATGGTATTTATATATGACAAAGATTGCTATAAATGACTGGATTCTGGAAATGGATTGGCTAACGAACTATGAGTACCATATTTATTTTTATTCACTGAAGGTGAGTTTCAAATATTTTGATAGTGTTAAGAATCTATTTAAATGAGATTATGAAGAAGATGAATCTTGAGGAAAATCCTTGGAACCAGTGGTTGGAAGTACCTCTTACCAGTTGACAATAGTTGATTTAACATTGAGAGATGATATTGGGAGTAGATATTTTTCAACCATAGTGAACCAGTTCCATGGTGTCCTTTTAATATTTCTTAGGGTTCCCACCCAAATAAGAAGTATATTATATATTTAATCTCCTACAATGCAACAGTCCAATTTCAATTCAAAATTATCATATGGAAGTAACGACATTGAGGTAATTGATGGAATAGTTGAAGGAAAATTAATTTAACGGTTTCAGCAAATAGAGTACGTCATTGTGGGTATTACCAATTTTTTGGAATCAGGATGGAACGATTAATATTTTTTTAGATAATCATATGATTATCCATATTATGTTAAATAATTAGTATCATCCTCCTTGAATTGATTATTTTTTGGATCAAATGAGGGAATTCTTATGGTTTTTTTAAATTGACTTGCATTTGGGATATCACCAATTTTATGTTCCAATGGTGGATATTCTGAATATTTCATTCAAAAGAAGATATAGTGATTAGGAGATTTTTTTAGTTCTTTTTTAACTTATAAATTCACCAATATTCATTATGGAATTAATATATGAAATATTTCAAAGGAATCTGGATTACTTTTTTGTGGTGTTTTTGGATGTTAACTTGGGGTATTCTATAGAAAAATGGGATTATGAAAAAAATGGATATAGTTTTGTGTATTTCATTTGAGAATAAATTGTATGATATGACGTCAAAATTATCTTTCTAAATAAAATAAGTATAGTTCTTTTTCAATATGATTTTAAAAAAATGATATTCTATTGACCAAGATATTATAAAGGTTTTTATCTCTTGGAAACTGTCAAATAATGTTATTAGGATACATATTTTCCATGGCGTAGTGAGCTAAAATAGATTTTTTAGAAATGATTTTTAAGTATTGGAATCATTGATAGAATTATTGAAGTGGAAGGTCATTCCTTTTTGGTGGAATGAGTAATTTCAGAAGTCCATTAAGAAGTATAAGGATAGACTTGCATTATTCTCACATATTCAAGATCTATATATGACTATGTAGCCTATTTTGATTAATCATGATATATTTTTGGATGTTTTTTCATATAGGGAAACTTTTTTTTACTAGTGGTTCCTGACCATTATGTTTCCATGATAATGAGTACCCAAAACATGTTTTGGAATTAGATATGGTAGTCCACGATTTGATTACTTTGCATAATTATCCTTCTAGTGGAAAATTTAAGGTGTGTATAGTCTATAGGATATTGAAACACATTTTCTCACAATGATTTCCGATTCCAAATAAAATAAGATTCATGTGATACCATAAAATGTACAACTTTGACATGATGTATACAATGGGTAATCAGAATTTGACTATGGATGCATTGAGTAGATGTTAATACAATTTTATAGCAAAATAATATTTTAGTCAATGGTATATGATATTTGTTATAGAATGAATTCAGGTGGATTTTATTAAAAAATGTTATATTTTAGTTTTATTTATTGTTTCATTTGTTCAATTATTTTTTAGAAACATTGAAAGTCTCAAATATCTAATATAGAATATGTTACCATGAGATTAAAACTAAATGGTGGGGATACAATTGAAGGATGGAATATGGGTGAGATTTTGGTTTTTTGGTTTGGAGATCAGATATGGTTTCCTTTTGATTGTCTGAAAAATCTAAATGCATACCCAAATTCGAATTTGGATTCTCATACTAAAATTTAAATGATATATAGAGATATAAAAGAACATTTTTGTTGGGTTTTCATGAAAAGTGAAGTGGAAGGTTTTTTAGAGATTCATCATATATCAGTAAGTCATGTTGGAACACCAATGACCAGTGAGCATGTTAAATTATTTACAAATTATACATTGGAAGTGGGAGTAGATAGCTAATAATTTATAGAAATCTTATCATGAATAGTTAAGAAAAATGAATCCAAATGTTAGATAGTGGATTAGATCATAGAGTTGGCTAATATCATCCCTATTTGTAAATACCATACAATGGGCGACTTGTCTAAAATATATAATTGATAATATCTATATATGAATTACATTAAAGACTTGATTGTATCAAACAGATACACATGTTTACATATTATTTTTTAATTCCTTATAGCAATCCCTTGGGTCTCATTTGAAAATGGGCATGATGTAACATCCTAAAATGGATGTAAAATAAAAAAGGATGATTCACATATTGGATGAAATTTTTAGGTCCTATGTACTATGTTTTTTCTCCCATGGGAGGAACACATACAATTGGTGGAGTCATCGTACAATAATTATTATGAGGACTGGATAAAAAGGGATCATTTTGAAGCCTTTATGGATTTAATTATTATTCCCAAAATTATTGGGTGTATATAGGTGGGATGTCACTGGTTGGACCCAACTATGTGAATAAGACAAAAAAATATTTATTTGATCAGAGAATGTATGGGGAGGTCTTAAAATCATCAAAAATCATATACAAATCAATATAGATGTATTGTTTTCATTCAATGTGAGTGATCATGAGTTATTGTGAATCAGTCCAAGGATTAGACATCACTAACTTGGTAGGAATTGAATTATATCTATTTGATAAATAGTACCTTTTGATAAAATTTACTAAGTTCAAGATTATTTATATTGGTTGAATTTTACACTAAGGTTCATTTTTTTGAAGAATTTGTTTCATGTATCTCAGTTGAAGAAGTATTAAACTGATACTGACCACATGATTTGATCTGATCATGTTTACCTAGATTATGATTTTATGTTGGATAATGTTATAGTATGGGTTTTTGATAAGTAATATAATTTATATCCTGGGAATATAATCAGCCTAGTGTGGGTTGTATGGGAACATGTTTGGATTCAGAAAGCAATGTGGGAGTGTGAAATGTAAATGATGGCCCAAAGGCCCTAACACTTCTAGGGAAACTCTATGTTTCTACTTTCTAGGGACGGAAATTTCAATGGTTGGGAAAATTTAACACCCACATTTTAGGTGTATACCCCTTTATTTACATATATTAAGTATATATATTGATTCAGTTATGTTTTGTGAAGTTTAGTGGGGTTTCTGAAATCCTAGAAGGATTTTCTGGAGGTCCATGGTTTGAAAAAGGACATTAAAAACCATCCAATCCATCCCAGAATATGTGTGGATTGTGTGAGGGATATTAGCTTGATACAGTTTCTGAACACTTTTTCAATACCATGTGGATGTTCAAGGAAAACCATACATGTCTAGATAAAGTGGAAAAGAATGAATGGAACACAGTTTGTATAACCATGTGATACAACCATGCAAGGGGTTTTGTTAAGGTATTATCACCACACAGTTGGTCCATCGTCTTCCAAACCATGTGGTATACCCATGAAATGTGTTATAATAGATCCAA
Organism: Viscum album; assembly: GCA_963277665.1. Taxonomy (NCBI): domain Eukaryota; kingdom Viridiplantae; phylum Streptophyta; class Magnoliopsida; order Santalales; family Viscaceae; genus Viscum; species Viscum album. Next base: position 1,764,416,167 of record OY728125.1, read on the forward strand.
ATTGTGTGGATCCAACTTGAATTAAGTATCAGGACCCAATTCAATTTCTTAATATTTGTTATAACATAATTTTTTTCCTCCCAAGGATTTATAACTGATTACCTTTGACCCCAGAGCTTGTTTTAGGAAATTCAAACCCCATTAGACAACCAAATTCATCAGTAAGTCACTATTCATGGATATTCTATTTAGATCTATTCCCCTCCTCTTTCTTAGAACCATAGATCAAATCCACTATGACTAGATCCATGTTCTCTTTTGGAAATTGTAATATTTTATATTGTATATATTAATGTAATTTATACCAAAGAAATATGTAAGGGATCATATTGAAGTTCGTTATTTTATACACTATTTATGTGGTAGGTGTATTCTATATAGACTCCAGTTGATTAGAATATGATGTATTTGTTTTAAATGGATCTATTTCATGAAATTATTTTTAAATATTTATGTTATTATCTATGGAAACCTCTTTAGTTTTGGGTTTGGAAATTTTGGAAAGTCCATGGATTGTGGAATATATTCTTAAATATTAAATTTAAAATGATAATTTTAAAATTTATGATTGGTTTTGATTCATGTAATTATATTGATAATGTGTTTTATTGAAATAAAGGTATATGAAAATGAATTTGGTGTATTTTATCCATGCATGTGTTGATGTGTTGATGTATATATATAAAGATGTGTGGAGTCCTGAAGTGATTATTAAAAATAGAATTTCAAATGTTTTTAATATATTTTTATTATATATTTAAAATGGAAAACAGTTTTGTATTTGTTTTAAATTGTTTTGAATATTTTCAAATATATTCTATAAATTTTTCTAACTCGTACTTGTACTAGTTTGGTGATTTAGGAATTCATTGGTGTAATCTATCTGATTTTAGAATCACCACATTCTTGGGAATTGTTCGGAATTATTAGATGTCATCGATCAACACATAGGTAATGAAAAATAATATCAGTTCTTTTGTGATTCTTCATGAGGTCATGAGGGTGGCTAGTTCAGTTGGAGCATAGACCATATATGGAGTTTCTGGTTGAATGTATTTGGAGTAATTGGGTTTTGATTTCATTGATTTTCTTTAGATATTTCACATGGATTCTTCTTATTCTCTAATATGGTTGTTGGCTTAATTTTATTTAGAATTATTTTTATACTCACATATCTTATATAAGATATTTTCGTACTTTTTTGGTTTGGATGTTTTATATTTAAATGGAATGTTAGCACCTAATATTTTGTAGGCCCTTGTCATTTATTTATAAACATTCATTTCATTAGGAATTAACATAAGGCCTAGTAACACAAAAACCTATATCTAATATAATGGGTGAGGGGAGGGATGATACAAATTTATTTTCCACATTGATTTACTCTTATCCATGATATTTTGAGATATAAATTTTTAAAAAAAAATCTTCCAACCTTCTTAAAATTTAAAATAATCTTCCCATTACATAAAAATGTATATGTAATGAATTCCACTAGTAATCATAATTTTTAATATTCATTAGTTATATTGATACTAATCTCTAAAACAAATCATGTTGTGTAACATTATAATATTTTAAAATTTTCATCATAAGAAATAACTGAGTCCACATACTTTTCATTAACTCTTAAATTTTTTTCTCTTCTATGTCAAATAACATCAAGAAATTATTTTTAAGGAAATTATCTTTTAAATCCTTCTATTTTATAGTATCAATATCATTAATCTCATTAAAAATATAAATTATCAACCACCACTTCTCAAATTTACCTTAAAAATGAAAAACGACAAGGGAAATCTTCTTGGAACATAAGATACACAAAACGTAGAATATCTTTTCAAAATAAAGTATCCATAATTTATTTATCATTGGATTTAAGGATTATCTAATTGTTGGTGTATTTTGTTTCATTAAATTTATAATATTATCATATTCATTTTTCTATAATTTATTTGATACATTGTATCCGTTCAACCATTTATTATATGTGGTGGCTAGAAAAAAAATCTAAAAATGTATTAACTCAAACTCAAATAAATATAGGTTATTGATTTGGAATTTTATTATCCTCTTTATGTATCTTTAATTTATTTCCCATGTTACCTCTATAGAATAACATTCTACACCAAACATAAATTATTTTGAAAATTTAGAAACTCACATACACTAGTTATAAAATAATCTCATCATAATAAAAAGATTTATTGTTTTATACCTATTTAAATATTTGTAACATTTAAAAATTATTTTTTAAATATTTATTTTACAAAATCCCCCTAACATTATGTAAAAATTTATCTGATTCGAACTATGTAAACACGAACATAACCATCACATAATTACATGTTTTTTCCTAAATATTTCAACACTCACACTCTCAAGACATTTAGGTATAAATTTTAAATGGTTTTTGAAATTCCTTAAATAAAAATAAATAATAAGTCCCACATTTTCAACTCAATCTAAATTTCTTCATAAAACACATTTATTCAACTAAAAAATATCACTATAGAATAGAAATGATCATAAATGGAAATTCTACTTTATTATGGTTCCAAATTATCAATAAAAACATTAATTTTTTATTAAATGTTGAATGAGAATATAAATCTCATTACATGGTAAAATAATACCTGAAACACACATGTTCTTGAAATAAATTAAAATCAATTATTATTTTTTTATATTATATAAATATTAATAAAAGATATATAGAACTTCTATATAATGAAAAAAACTATGTTAAATAGTGGAATAAATATGACGAAGACGTATTTATTCCAATTAATGGAAACCAAGTGGTATCAAAAATAAAAAAATTATTTCTTCATAAACATGATAATATAAATATAAACTTTTATTACAACATCATATTCGTATCACTAATGAAAACTCATTATAACTCATAATCACTCATAATGAAATAACAAAACCAGTAAATTAAAAAAAAATCTTCTTTAGGTAATTAATTATTTCTCAAAGCATTTGGGGATATATACATGGACCCCAACCTTTGTGTATAATTTAAATGACCCATGAAATTAAAAAGCACATTAGAGTATTCATTTCAACCTATAATCAGAAAAATGACAATAAACAGAAATAAATATAATTAATAGAATATAATGGGTTAACCAATTACCCATTTAAATAAAAATGAAGGATTATCATAGAATAATGATATAGTAATTGTTCTATAAGAATATTTCTAATAAAAATCATTTATAATATTATATAGAGTAGAGACTAATATAAACAAAGGAATGATGAATCCATAAATGAAACAATTGAGAAACCCCTTACATCCTTTCAAGATGATTCCATGTTAGTTTACATATATAAAATTTAATTATAATGTGTAATATATAGTTATAACATTAAACTTTTTTTATAACCCAATTACATATAATTATTCATTTTTATTTAATATGATACTTGAATTTAAATTTAATTTTCCATTTCTATGGTATTCATGGTCATAGAGGTTTAATAGTCCATGTGGTTCAGAATTTCATCCTTAAGAAATTTGATGTTATTATAGTTTTACGTGTAAACTTTTTTATCTGAAATTAATGTTATAGATTTAAAATATATATATATTTTTGGAATATTATCATTATTGTTAAAAATTCATTCATCAATATATTATATGATAATAAATTAATTTTTTTATTATTCGCAACATTAAATATTTATATAATTATGTTTCACATATTGAAATATTAACAATATAAGATGGATGTGTAATTATTTAGATGTAATAATCCATTATAGGGAGTGAAATTGTACCCACGATTCTTAGTTAATTAAATATAAATACAACAAAAATTAAATAAATTATTATTTTATCTAGATGGAGACAAAATCAACACAATGTTATATTCTAAAAAATTGGTGTGTATCCATTGTGGGGAATAATTATGATACTACATGGATTAAAATGATCTTAATTGAATATTAATACCTCATTCATAAGTAGATAACCTCCCAAAAAGTTTTTTATAGAAATAAAAATTAAAAAATAGAGGAATAAAAAGAAATAGATGAAAAAATAAATCAAAACCTAACATTATGTATAATTTAATCATTATTTATATGATTTATATTTTATGAAGTAAATGTTAAGTATTAAATAATTTTTCTAAAGATCATATATAATACAACGATAGTTTATCCTTACCAATATTGTTGAAGATAAAAAAATATAATTATAAATAATAATAAATTATTCCTTCATCAATCTTCAGAAACATATACTTTGATTGTGTATTTTGGGTGATAAATGACATTGGTGGAGTGAAGGAAATGAAAAGAGTAATATTATTATAGTATATTGATATGGACATGGAAATTAACCAAAATAGTCCGGTCATATATTAAAATTATTCTATTTTATTGGCATATATATTGTTATAGTTCATATCAAGGAATACGGTATATTGATATCATACTAGGCATATTTATGCCTCCTTCATAAAGTGAAATGTGATTTCGGCATAGGGAACCAAGTCATTGGGAAATAGTATAGCTAAGAATTGGTTTTTTCATGGACATGAATCAACTGGATGATTCATTTATAACATAAAAACATGTTATGTTCTTTGATACACTCGATTATTATAAAAATTGGTGTGTGTGTGTGTCTGTTTGTCTGTCATCTTCCAAATAAGGGAAGCCAAAGCAATATCTCCTTATTAAATGAAGGAGAATCGGATCCCCTTGTTTTGAGGATTTGATACTATCATGCTACCTGATTCTTTTTTATCAGCTAATGATCTATTTTTCTTCATGAATAATGTTTTGGAATAACCAATTGTGAGATCCTATCACAGAATATGAGGATTCTAGTGGCTTGTGTGCTACCAATAGAAGCAAGAGTCCAGAGGTAGTTTATTAGTGGTTACTATCAAACATTCTTCAGCAATATTGAACGAGATGGATAATTATATGAAAAAGGTACACATTTACAAATTGTTATTCTTCATTTCATGTGGGTTTTATGATGATAGACTGGAAAAAATGGGTTTCTTATATCATGTTGATACAGAGATTATCAAATAACATCGTACTAGTATCAGATCCCCTGTTATCTTCAAGTTAACATTTTTAGGTACTGTTTTGATGATAAATATTATATCTTTAAATTTTTAAGGATATTTTATATAATATGATGTCTTCATTGATAACGATCGACTGGATATCTCTTCTTGGATTTATGATATTGGATATCTGTTGGCACCAAAATATTGGATGCAAAGAGAAGAAGAAAAATAAGCCCCCGCGCTGCCTCGCAAAGCGCAAATGCGGATGAACCCCCAAGCAATGCGCCCGTCGCGAAGCCCCAGAGGCGGTAATGATCCATGAACGCCCTGACATTCATGATCCCTCTGCGAAGTAGAGGAGGCAGTAACCCTCTGTGAACCCGGTTGACGTTCGGGACCCGCCACGAAGTAACCGCAGCCCCTTCGCACCGCATGAGATCTTCATTGCGGCGCCCCTTGACTATATATATCGGGCTCCCCCTAAGCCCTCCAGGAAGACAGTCAGACCTTTCGGCTCCTCAGCTCCCGAATCGTGAAGCACCCTTCTCCCAGGGAATAATGAGCTTTGTAAGGTATTTTTGCTTCGCGAGATGCCTTCTCCTTGTATCATATTGAGCCCCACTTCTGATAGGGATGCCCTTTATGATGCCCAAGGGCCTTCGTGAAGGAAGGGGATCCCCAAGGGGACCCGGGCAACCGCAGAGCATTCATGCTTTGCAAAACACCCATCTGGTACATGTGATTCATATGCCAAGGCAGGATCACTATACTTCGCAAAGCACATTGTTGAGCAGCACCATACTCCACGAGGTAGTGCTCCGCGAATGCTATTCCACTTTGGAAAGCACCCCCCATTCTCATCCCTACCCCATGATAAGGCCAATGAATTCCACTTTGCGAAGCACACCCCTTTGTAAATGTTTTCCACTATGCAGAGCAACCGAGTCCTACAAGGCCCCTGCCTGTGGACCCCTCTGCTTGGAAATTCCTCTTCTCGTGTGGCCCCCCCAGGCTTGTACGATGTGATTTCAAAGTCCTCTGATTACACTAACCATAGTGTTGCTTTTCCTAATGCTTCTTCGCATAGGCACGCTAATGGTTATTGCTTCTTTGCATAGCCATGCTAACATGGACTCCTCGATGGTTCGCTCTATGAAACCCCTTAACCACAGCCTTGTCGACGCGTTCCCTCCCACAAGGATCAAAGGGTACCGGTTATGTATGTCCTTGGGGTGGGGAGCATTCCCACCTCGTCCGAGCAGTAGGACGTTAAACTACCAAGAACCTCGTCCTCAACACATGATGTTAAACTGTGTACCAAACCTGTGCTTTGTGTGCAGGTTCCCCCAGTCTCTGACATTCTTTACGTCACTCATCTCCACTGGAATTCAATCTTACACACATGGAATGATATCCTAATTTTCTAGTGGCATTTTTCCACGGGGGAAGGGCTACCTCAAAGTGTAATCCCCTAGAATCTCTTGCGAAAGGTAGCACCCATGCACCTTCGTACTTCCCCACTTCATTGGTTCCAAGGCCAGTGAAGGACAAGATAGAGAATGACACTCCTCTTTTATTGGGTCTCAAATCCCTCTCCTGTTTCACTTTGTCACACCGCGGGCCTCCATCCTAGAGTAAGTCCCAGTACCATGGACCGCCTAACGCGTAAGCCCCTCTTCGTTTCCCATAGACCCACCCTTCGCAACATGATCATCAGGTCCCTAACACCTCTTGTTTCTCACACCGAGCATGACTCACATGAGCTAAGAGTAAGCACCAACCCTGACCCCCCCATTAGCGAACTATGGGGACATTGATCCATGTTGAGGCATGGTACATAGGAAGTCTCCATGAGGTTCAAGCCCACCACTCTGTCATTTCTTCACGTCGAGTTCCACCCTCATCCAGTATGAGGTTAAACTATATGCCCCCATCCAGCATGACGTTAAACTATATACCCAAACTATGAGGACATTGATCCATTTCAAGGAATGGTATGTTGGAAGCCTATACCAGGATCAATCCCACCACCAGTGGACCCCCCGGGTTTACCTTCATGTCGGTTCGCCGACGAAACCCCATCTGAACTACGGGGACATTGATCCATGTCAAGGCAAGGTACGTAGGAAGCCTCCATGAGGTTCAAGCCCACAACCTGTTGGCCACTCCGACCCCTTTCACATCGGTTCACCAACATCTGGGCAGCCTAGAGTGTAAGCCCCACACCATCTAGACCAAGTCCCTTTTCCACATCGGTTCTCCGACATGCCCTCATCCCGTATGTCGTTAAACCGCATCCTGGTCCAGTGGTAAGCTGTTATGGTCCTACCATCTAGTTGTTCGGATGCACCTTTGTGTCATCTCAATAGCCCATCGAATCTGAACTATGTGGTCTTTGATCCATGATAAGGCATGGTACGTAGGAAGCCTCCATGAGGTTCAAGCCCACCTGGACCCCTGTTCCCTTCATGTCGGTCCTCTGACATGCCTCAATCTGATCTACGTAGTCTTTGATCCATGCTAATGCAGGGTAAATAAGAAGCCTCCATGAGATTCAAGCCCACCTGGACCCCTGGTACCCTCACGTCAGTTCACCAACCCCATATCCTTAGGCCGCCTCAGTGTGTAAGCCCCATTCCATACCAAACTACGCAGACATTGATTCCCTTCCATGGGGATACGTATGAAGTCTCTTCGAGGCACACTACCATCACCACCGTCACCTCCATGACGACCCCATTTCATCCCCCTCCACTTCACGTCCTTCTCCATCATCCACCCTGATTCTTACCTGGTCCGCGACATCCCGATGATATCATGCAACCCTATTCCCTTCTATAGTTTTTGGGAAGCCTCCCACATGTTTTCCCCAACATCGGTGATCCCTCAAGGGGGTTCATCAATATGATACACTCCAGTTAGTGTCATGATCATCCCTCGTCTCCGCTGGATGTTAAACTTGCGGAATACCCTATGTTAAACGTGGGATGCTGAGGAAAACCTCAGATACATGACTATGGAATACAATTCCCCACATTTTATGTGGGATGCCTCGGGATTCTGCGCCCTCGAGAATCCCTATAATAAGGGACCAACAATAGAAATGCCAATCCCCTAGCATTCAGACACGTTAATGATGCCTCGATGTGACTACTCCCCCAACTGATGCTTGCTGCCCTGACCAGACCCTTTAGAATGTCCTGACAGAAGCAGTGTAATTAACCAGCATCCATGAAAATATGGCACTAGGAAGAGTTTCACGAACAAAATATTAAATCTATGTGGGATACCCGGACTAGGTGACGAGATCTGAGGAGGAATCCACGGAAGGAAGATATGACATCCCATCATTTCATTTCGATCAAGGAGCAGACATCCCTGAACAAGGAACATATGTCACCCGTCTTTGGAATGTGGGAGTGCGGGGTAACAAGAAAAGTCGCCCTTGTCGTGCACAAGTAGACGGATGCGCGCGCCGCATCGAAAGCATCGAAAACAGAAATGGTGAACCCGATGTGAAGTTATTCTCCTCAATATGGGGATTATTAGCGATCGAGACATCAGTAGATTTACATGTTACCGGATTCAGATATTCGGCACCGGGCCCCACTAAGAAAATAACGAGCCTAGCGTGAAACTCACCAGAAGTTGGTGCAGTAGAACTTAGGGAATTCCATTCTTCATCATCTTGGAGTGGATTCCTATAACCGACCATAGAATACAGAATGACATTGTGGAACTGGTTTTCGATCTCTTTTCCTCACAGTGTTGATGTGTTAACCTCCCTCCTTCTCAGGAATCAGGTTTCTGTTATCAGAACATGATCATCGCCCACCCACCTACGCAGGGGTAGATGCAATACAAGCACATCTGCCCCGCGTGGCTCCACTGTAGCCACAACGGCATCTGCATCTACGAATCCTGGACGCCCACGTCCCCTTTCTCAGTCAGAGATTATCCAACACAGGGTGATCAACGACCTTGAACGTATGTACGAGGAGGAAGGGGTCATCCCAACTTGGGATATGGCCAACATGGACCTGGATGCGTCCAGTCCCCACCTTCAACGCTGCCCTCGAGGGCCACGCAAGGATCCCCTGCTCCCCACCCCAATGTTCAATCGTTTCGGGAGCCTATCTTCGGAATGCATCGACGACTCCTTGCCTTATGCTGATGAGGTGGGCGATGTACGGCTCAGCCCAGCCAGGGCCCTAGTCCATGGACTCCAAAAAAGGGCCCCCCACCCGGCCGTGTCAGCGCCACCGTTTGGCTTTCCCATAGGAGCAGGGAGGCTACACCCTTGCACCGCCCGCACCGGCTCGCTTGACCTGATGCCGGCATCGGGCCAGAGCTTGGGACACCCTTCAAGGGGCATCAACGTCGATAGCTAATGTGGCCCGAGCCACCACTGATGTGAACCATGAAGCCCCTGCATGCACTGAGAAGGGTAACTCCTACGCTCGACTAGGATCGAGGCTCCAACCGCCCCATGGGCAGGATAGATTGACTCTCCGGGTCGCAGGCCCGAGTGATGATTGTCGCGAACCAATCTGATGTAACGTTACCCAGTACAGAGGCCCTCCCTGTACTGCCACTCCATATAGCATAGACATTCCTGCTATGAAGCTCTTCATATAGGTATACATCACGCTACCCACATCCTGAATGAAGACCTACCCCGTGACAGTGATACTTGGGGCGGAAGCCTCTCCCGTGCCAACCACACCGGGTATGGAGTTCCTCCTCCTTCCCCAAACCTTCATTGTGAAGGTATTGCCCATCTGGTCCCTCTACAACATCGGGATCCTCCCTATGTCCTCTCTGCAACTAGAGAAGGTCCTCCTCTCCCCGACAACCCGAGTGGTGAAGGTCAGCCTCGCTCCACCCGCGTCAAGCATGGAGGTCCCCCCCCATGCTCCTGCCGGTACCAGCAGAGGTTCCACCCACACGGGTGATGTCCATGGAGGTCCTCCCCATGTACCCTTCGACATCTACACCGGTTCCCCTCTGACCCCTTCTATCTCAAGTGGATGTCCTCTCTACCCTGGCACCAGCGCGGCCTCGAGAATACTTGTCAAGAACCAGCCTTGTCCCGAAGAGCCATCCAAGGGCTGGAGAGTGGGTCGTCGCCACCACAAGAAGAATCCTGGGAAGGCTCGGGTGGAGATCAAACCAGCCCGCTTCTCGAATTCTGAAGCAGAATGCGACTCAGTGATGGAACCTTCTCCCCGCTCCTCTGTGTCAAGGACCGGGGTAGGAACAAGGCATGTCATCCTCATTCTCCCAGAATGCGAAGTCCACAAGATTCCTACCTCTCTTCGCAGGTATATCCAGGATGAAGAAATTGTTGAAATCCCATAGGTTCCTTCCATTCAATCACCACCTTCGTCACATGAAGTGCCCTCTACCTCTACCAGAGATCACAGAGAGCTATTTTTGGGACCATCAGCGGTAGAGAAATGGCATAACCCATCGCTGTTGACTGCAATACCTACACCGGATGTTGTGACAGTCATCTCATTATATCGCGACATTGTGGTTAGGTCACCTCACTCCTCGGTGGATGGCCTGGAATTTGGTGGTTAGTTGGCTTGTTTTCTATATTCTCTGCCGCCCAGCTTACAGTCCTAGTGGTTCGCCTCGGTACCGCTACCAGTTCCTCAGCCACCTCCGATTGACAAGTTGGGCAATACGGGGTCATAACCTGAATCCAATCCCAGGATCTTCCTGTACATTCTCACATTGGATCACTTCCCAGAGAAGTTCTGGCCAATGGAAGCACCGAATTTTTGTGCGCCGGAGTCCCTTACCCAGGAGGATGTTGGGTGCTTCTGCCAAACCCTATGGATGATTCACTTTCGGCTTCATTATGAGCGGGTAGTGTACCATAGGAGCTGGGGGAACATTGAGGAAATCAGTGAGCAATGTCGTCTGGTGGAATGGGCCACACTCCCTGTGGCCCAGCACCCTAAGTCACCAGGCCTCCAGTGCACCCTTCAATGGAAATGTGTTCAGAGATTCAATGTACTCTGCAGAATCATCAGGGAAGATACCCCACATGTGCAAGTCCATGGTTGGGGACAGTATGCCACCCTCCTTTTCAGTCCTATCCGAGAGAATCCTGATTCGTTATGTGACATTGAGGAAATTCCCCCAATATGGGTTGCGGTCCACATGGCTGATTTAGTGGACAAGGAGGACGAGCTAGAATTTCTCGATGGAGAGTTACCCCGTGAGAGTGCACCACCACTGCTGGACCCATCTGGGAGGATTAACCGTCAGCAGAGGATCCTTCTAGGCCTCCCTGTACCCATCGAGTTTCTAGTACCCAGCCGAGTTACTGGTAAGGGTAAAGAGAATGTCAGAACTGTCAAGCGCACCGGCCCATCCGCCTCAGTTCAGAAGACGGATGAAGACACCAAAAAGGTCGCATTGCGCCAATCGCTCGCTGAACAGAAGAGGATGGTCGACGAACTCCTGGCCGAGCGCGCTATAGAGAGGCGACCCGACTATGGTGATCCTAATTCGGGGCAGCAGGGGCAGGAACAATTTCCCCCCGACGAGATTCTTCTGGGAAATCCTGATCATGCTACTCCCACAAACTGAGCAGAAGCTGAAACTCACAGCAAGAGGATGCGATATGTCTCACCAAACCCTCTTGAACGGTGAGGCAATTCAAGGAATCTAGCCCGGGTTCCCCCAGCCTCCCTGCAGGCCGTTCTTCCAGTCCCTCCATGATCCACTGAAGCCATCTACCGTGTCGAAGAACCCGGCAATGCACTTGTGATTAGGGATCCCCATCAGGACAGGGACCCAACCCGTATGATCTTATAGTGGTACTCATCACCCATCTTGAGGCGTTTGAAACAAGGTAGGTGGTAGTCACACCATATGGCAAGTCGTATCCCACGTGGGTGGATGATATGCCTGCACCTCCAGGTTTTGGGAACCCCACTTTCATGCCCTTTAACAGGATATGGGAGCCAACGCTGCACTTGGACCACTTTTCTTCCAGGTGTGGACCCATGTTGGGAACCCTGGCATAGCAAGAGGCCGTGAAACTCCAATGTTTAGTGCAGACATTAGAGGGCCCTGCATTTGTCTGGTAGAGCCAGCTCCCTATCAGATCGGTGACCGGTTGGGAGGATCTCCGTCAGCAGTTCCTATACCAGTTCAGCTCCACCACATGAAATACCAGTATCACAGACCTCTTCAAATGAAAACAAAGGCCTGATGAGCGAGTCGCGGACTTCATTGCCCGATGGAGGGGGCTTACATACTCCCTCCACATGCCACTGACTCTGGAGAAATTACTGAAGATGTGTGTAGGTAATGTTAAAACAGATATGGTTCTGTCCCTGATCACATAGAATTATCCTGGAGGGTTCCGATACTTCTCAAATAAGGCTCAGCGCCTCGAGGAAGCTCTGCAACAGGCTATTCAGGCACGTCTACCATTCCCTGTGATCCTAGCAAGGGGGGCCAGAGCTGAGCCCACTGTAGTGGCCCAAGATGAAGCCCCCAAGAAGCCAGAGTTACTACCAGTAGCGCTGCCTTTACAGCCTCACAGAGGTCCTCCACCTCAGGCACAACCTCCTGACCAGCAGTGACCGCCTCAGAACCGACAGGTTCCCCCGCGCAACGTGCCACCCCCGCCTAGGCGGGGCAATCAGGCTCCGCCTTCTCAGCAGGCCCCTCAGGCCCCTCGTCAGGTCCAGGCTCCCAAAGCCACATTTCCGGAAAGAAGGCACCATTCTTAGTCATTCAATGAGAATATAGTCCTCGGTTACTTCCGAAGTTCCCTAGAGCAGGGGATCGTGTGCTTACCGAGTGCAGAAGGCCGGCAGAGGCGAATCTCACCGATCGCCCCAACTAATGCCCATATCACCAGATCCTGGGGCACACCATCTAGAAGTTCTTTGTGTTTAAAGACTGGCTCCATGACTAGTTCAACAATAACATAGTCAGGCTGGGCCCGACCCTAACATAGGTAGCGAGCGTCTTTGTCAGATCAGAAACTGGTAGTGATGACGAAGGCGAGTGGCTGCAGGTTCCAAACCACGGGTCCCAGAAGCAAGATGACTGGATAGCTCGTAAAACAGTCGCCCATGCCCATGGTATCATTCAAGAATGCCTGAATCAGCCGGGGACTTTGGAGGAAGCAACTAGTACCTCTACATAATCATCTCATCTGACCTCTTCTCAAAAGAGTAAGCAGTAGTGACGTAAGAAGAGGAATTGTGCTCCCCCACTACCATCTTCATCCCGCACTCTTGGTGACTTTATACACCCTAAAATGGGGATTCCTCCCAGAATCTTCCTAGTGGTGGATGATTCTTCAAGCAACAGCCATGGGTACGCTTCGGTTAATGCAGTGGAGCTGGTAAATCCCTACATGACACCCGACGAGGGGGAACATCGGGCGAGCCCCCCCATCGCCCGCAGTCGACGTCAATGTTGGCAGAACTACGGCCACATGGGCCATCAAGATACATCAGTAGGTACTTTTTTCCAGGTCATGCATGCTACTGAAACCAGACAGTAGGCCCAGCGCAGAGCTCATCACGGGCAACCTCATCTGGTGCCCTCAGATCTACTTCTGCCGCCGTTTGTGCTACAAGATAAGGCAGAGCTCTTTCGTCTGCACCGCGGCCAGCCTATCCCTACTAAAGGCCAATCTCTGTTGTCTGGTCTTTATCCAATAGCTGCCCTTCAGGCCTCTACTAGGAGGCAGCGAGATGTACATGGTACTAGCCTGCCCTCGGTCCACCAAGCAGGGCCTTCCGTGCCTCCAATTGTAGAGCGACCTCCTATAGTAGAAGCTCACGTCTGGCATGGAAGTATGACGTTCTGAATAACCATTATGGCATTCCTGTAAGGATTTATATCCTTTAGGATCTTCGCCTATCATATGAAATGCGTGAGGCACTTGCGGAGGTCCTAAGGAGCCCCCTCCAGTTCGAGATGGAGGTTGTAGCTGCAGAAGCCTTCCACACTGAGGTAATTGAGAATTCTGAATTCCAGGAAGTTATCTCATTTTTTGGTGAAGACGAAGACCCTCCCATATAGGGGCACATTCTCCCACTATTCAACACTGGATAGTTCAACGGTGTGGAAGTCTGCCGCTGCCTCGTTGACACGGGTTCGGGTATCAATCTAATCCCAACCAGGACACTACGAATGCTGGGTTTGTCAGAGGATGATCTAACTCCATCCAACCTTAGAATTCAAGGATATGATAGGACCGAGCAGACTGCAGTCCGCAAGATCTGTTTGAAGACCCAGTTCAGTGGTCTAATTGGTAGCAATGATTTCAAGGTTGTCTCCCAGGACACCGCGTACAATGCATTTATGGGTAGTCCATGGCTCCATCTGCATGCAATGGTCCCCTCGTCGTATAACCAATGCCTCAAATACCCCCTTAATGGTTGAGTAAGCATGATCCAAGGAGATGCATATCCTTTTTCCTCTTGTGAAGCCCATTACCTGGATGCTGACTATTACAAGAGCAGGGACAGAAAAATCCTGGCAAGTGAGGTTGAACCCGCTCCGGCCACAAGTGATACCTGGGCTGGCCTGGATGACGCCTACATATTCCCGATCCATCGGTTGGAGGCCACGACCCCCGACATGGGGCAGTGTTTTGTTTTTTCGGGTAAAATAGGAAGGCATGTTCCCATGTCCAAGCGACGGTGGAAAATCACCTCGTACTCCTACACCAACCAGGCTCAGGTAATCCCGGAACCTCTTACCCCTATGTTGTACCGAGACGTTAGGAACATGGAAACAGAAGTACACCATACTTGTCTCTTTCGTCGGTCTGGAATCAATCGGCTCAAGCCGACATGCCACCACTACTTTGATGTCATCAAGCGTGGCCCCTTGGGCTGAAGTCCAGATGGAATTGGATCAACCTCTTTCATCGCCATGGTCTCAGTAGAGCATGAGTCCCCTAACATGATGACCACTACTGCTCAGGTCAGTACCAGCCTCCCATCCGAGCCATGTGGTTCGGAAGCAACTCGCTTCACGGAAGATCCCTCCACAAGTGGAGAAGAAGATCTAGAGGGTGCTCCCCTACCTTTGAAGAAGGTGTTTCTACCATATTCGATGAACTGATACATGTGAACCTTGGTAGCGAGGCAGATTTGAGACCCACCTTGATTAGTGCAGCCATGTCCCTCGAGGAGCAGTAGCGGTATGTGGAATTTCTCAAGAAGTACCGTGACTTGTTTGCTTGGAGTTACGGTGAGATGCCAGGACTAGATCCTCATATATCCGTCCACCGCCTTGGTCTCCCGAAAAACCATTGGGGATTCAACCAGCCTCCCAGGAAGATACACCCTTCTCACGGTGCCATGTTTGGGGCCGAGGATGACAAGATTATCAAATCCAACTTTATCATGGAGGTCCAGTACCCCAACTGGCTGACCAACATCGTGCCAATCAGGAGGAAGAATAGACAGATCAGCATTTGCATCGACTTCTGTGATCTCAACTGACACTATCCGAAGGAAGATTTTCCCCTCCTAGTGACAGAGTTGTTTATTGACGCCGCATCTGGGTTCCAAGCCCTCTCATTCATGGATGGGTATTCCAAGTACAACCAGATCCTGATGGCCCACAAAGAGAAGGATTCCACTGCCTTTAGGGCTCCCCAAGGTACTTTTTGTTACCATGTCATTCTGTTCCGCCTAAAAAATGCAGGTTCCACTTATCAGTGGGCCATGCACTGCATATTCAAGCCGATTCTCGGGACATTTGTGGAGTGCTACGTGGATGGCCTGGTGGTCAAATCTCGTCAGTGCTAGGATCATATCAAGGACCTTAAAAAAGTTTTTGACTTCCTACCTCCCGCCACCTAACGATGAACCAACTGAAGTGTGCCTTAGGGGTCACCTCCGGGAATTTTCTTGGCATCATTGTCATGTACCGAGGCATCGAGATAAACCTAGGGAAAATCATATCCATCATCTAGATGCCTCCCATGAGCAATATTCGGGAGCTACAAGGTCTCCAAGGCCACTTAGCTTATATATGCCGATTCATTGCAAATCTGGCTGGAATGTGTATGCCATTTTCTCGGCTCATGAAGAAAGGATCCTCCTATAAGTGGGATGAAGAATATCAAACCGCCTTCGAAGAAATCAAGCAGTATCTTCTCCAACCTACGGTCTTGATGCCACCAGTCCCCGAAAAGCTGATGGTCCCTTACATGACTACCCTGGAATGGTCCCTCGGCACACTTCTTGCCGAGAAGAACAATGAGGTTATAGAGAACAACCTCTACTACCTCAGTCGCATGCTCCTAGATACATAGACCAGATAATCCCCCATCGAGAAGAGATACATTGCGCTCGTAATCTCCGTCTGGAAATTGTGGCATTACCTACAGCACCATGAGGTTCAGTTGGTCTCTCGGGTAGACCCACTGAAGTACATTCTGAACCGCCCCTTGTTGACTGGCCAACAAGCACTGTGGTAAGTGATCCTCCAGCAGTTTGCCATCAGGTTTGTTCCCTAGAAGGTTGTCAAGGGACAGGCATTGGCAGACTTCTTGGCTTCCCATCCAACTTCGGTGGATCCATCCCTGGACCAGGAATTCCCTAATGAGGAAATCCTCTCAGTCGATCATGTCACCTCATGCTGGAAAATGCACTTTGACGGTGCCTCCTGGAGCCCCACCAATAGGAGGCTCAATGGTCCTATGCTCAACAGAGTGGGTCTGGGTGTCGTCTTCATCACCCCAACACAGGCCATCCTTCCTTGCTCGTTCTTGTTGTCAGAAAGCTGCACCAACAACAAGGTAGAGTATCAGGCTCTCATCACAAGCCTCGAGCTATCCCTTGAGATCGATGTGCCCCATTTGCATGTAAAAGGGGAGTTCAAACAGGTCATTATGTAGGTCAATGGAGATTATATCGTAAGGAAGCCAGAGCTTGTGCCATTATTAGAGTGCACCCTTCGTCTAATTGTCTGGTTTCCTTCTCGTCCAGAGGTTACCAATGTCCCTCGGTCAAAGAACGGTCGAGCAGATGCTTTGGCCGGCTTAGCCGTGTCACTCGCAAAACCCGAGTAGGATGATTTGATCATACATGTGGAACACCGGAGGCTCATTTCCCTCATCACCCCAAAGGATGACGAGGGCCCATAGGTAAGCCATCTTTTCACCAGATCATCCACGCCAGGAGCCTCAGGTTTTTCAGATGCACTGGTCGAGGCCACTCCTGACTGGAGGGCACCCTTTGTCGAGTATCTCCAAAATGGTTGCCTCCCAGAGGATCAGGCCGCGCACGAGCGAATCCGACGCCGCGCATTTCAGTTTTCCCTTCAGAGTGGTCCCAGTCTTGAGAAGATCCTCTATAAGCGGAGCTTCGATGGTGTTCTCCTCCGTTACATTAAAGGAGTCGAGACTTCTCAGGTCATAAAAGAGGTTCACGCCGGTTCTGGCGGAGCCCACCAAGCTGGGCCAAAGCTGTCCCATCAGATTCGAAGATTCGAGTACTTCTGTCCCTCTATGATCCATGATTGTATTAAGTTTTCCAAGAGATGCCACGCATTCCAAGTTCATGGCAACTTCCTGCATCAGCCACCTGAGCCTCTCCACTCTATCAAGTACTCTTGGCCATTTGCTGTGTGGGGACTCGATGTCGTGGGACCATATCCACCAGTGACTGATCTCCAATGCAGGTTCATCCAGACTACTAAATATTTCTTCTCTAAGTGGGTGGAGGTAGTTCCACTCAAGGTAGTCAGGGCCCTTTCCATCATTGACTGCGTGAGCTCCAATATCATCCACCAGTTTGGAGTCCCTCACGTTGTCCTCACCGATAACGGCACCAACATCCGAGAAGCTGAACTAAGGAAATTGTATGACAAGTACAATATCTGTTCAAACCATACCTCTCGCTAGCATGCACTGGAAAATGGACAGATCGAGGCGCTCAACAAAACCCTCTCTAACATTCTGAAGAAGATGGTTGGTCCGAACAAGAAAAGTTGGCCGGACAAGATCCCCAACACCCTCTGGGCCTATAGGACGATGACCCACAATTCCACACAGGCGAATCCATATTCCCTGGTTTATGGGGCTGAGGCCATCCTGCCCATCGAGTTCCAGCTACCGTCATTACGCACTGCGGTCTATGACCATCAGGCACCGGATAAGGTGGAAAAAATCCATCTAGATGAATTGGAAGAACTGGATGAGAAAAGGATGTGTGCCTTGCACAATCTGGAAAAGCATCAGAATAAGATATTCAGAGCCTTCAACAAGAAGGTTCGTCTATGCACTTTTCTGTAGGGTGACCTGGTGTTTGCCCTCCGAGCGCTGATGATCCCCGGTAAGAAACCACCCAAGCTGGAGCCCAAATGGGAAGGACCCTAGGTCAATTTATAAGTTTTACCCCAATGGAGCATACTCCTTGGTGACTGTGGATGGTGAGTGTATACCTCCTCCAAACAACGCCATGTTTCTCAAGAAATACATTGTTTGAGCCCCCTTGGTCCTGCACGACCATAAACTGCATATCGTCCTGCACGACGTTAAACGACAAGCCGGTCAGGCCTCTCTAACTGAGGCCTAGCCTTGTGCCATCGACCCAGGCTCCCTTTTATGGGATTGTACGGTGTGGCGTGGGGTTATTTCCTCATTCATGTCAGGTTTACTCACCATGCTATACACATCACCTGTCCAGGGAATCCTATTTCCCCCCACCCTCATCCTCACTGCATGACAGTAAACTGCAAGTTAGTCAGACCTTCTTGACCGAGGCCCAGCCTCAAGACCCTTGGCCTTTTAGGGCCCCTGGCCCTCATCCTCACTACAAGACGTTGAACTGCACGTTAGTCGGGCCGTCCTGACCGAGGCCCAACCTTAGGCCCCTTGGCCTTTTCGGGCCCCTGGCCCTCGTCCTCCCTAAAAGACGTTAAACTGCAAGTTAGTCAGGCCGTCCTGACTGAGGCCTAGCCTCAGGCCCATTGGCCTCTTCGGGCCCCTGGCCCTCGTACTCACAACAATAAGTTAAACTGTAAGTTTTTCAGGCCTTCCTGACCGAGGCCCCGTGGCATTCCATGACTCGGGCTCTCTTGCGGGATGGTACGGTGCAGTGTGGGACTATATCCTCATTCATGTCGGGTTACCCGCCAAACCGTATATATTCACCGACGAGATGTGTCCCCCATTCCGCATGAAGTTAAACTGCATTTTTTCCTTCATGGTGTTAAACTGCGCTTCTAGAACTACATATGGCTTGATTCCCATCCTAATGGGATACATAGGAATGCTCAGACGTCTTGTCTTGAGCCCAGCCCAATCTTTTCTCTTTGACTGTCCCCCTTGGGTATAGTTTCCTCAGAGGGTCCTCGCATGGTATGGAATAGGCTTCCTTATCCCCACTCATTCGAGGATTATAATGGTCGTACCATGTTCCCACTCCCATTCTTCTATTCTCCCATGTCTTTACCGCAAGATGTTAAACTCCATGGCCTTCCAGAACTATGTATGGCTTGATTACCATCCTAATAGAATACGTAGGAATGCCCAGACATTTCGTCCGTTGACCCAGCCTAAAAGCCACAATCTTCCCCTCGAGTCAAGACATATGTAAGGGTGCACACTTTTTCCCCAATTTACGTCGAGTAAGCCTCGACTCGGCTATACGTCGCCCTCCCTGGAGATGTTCGCCTATTTCATAGATGGGTACAGCTATGATTCACCTACTCCTTGACTGGGATTTCATCACCTTTCACACCCGGAGGGACCCCCATGAACGACCTGGATACTATGCCTAAGGGATCTCTTACCGATGCAGGCCAACACCCCCTAGGGTTTCCGAGCAACAAGCCGATACAATTCCCGCGTTTCGTATTTGGTCAGTGGTCAATGCTCATTTGTTGCTCCCATATCAGGTCACCATAGGGAAGCTATGTTTCGAACATGGAAAACAGTGTCTCGGATCTTCATGTCCACCCTGATATTTTCCAAACATATAGTGCTGTGATTCATTCTGCCCCATCCCAAAGTGACAAACCTCCCCCTGGGTGGTTCCAAAGGTCAGTTCTACGGCCCCGATTATTTTATAAGGAATTTGCAGCGTGGTACAGGATTATGTCCTCATTCACGACGGGTTGCTTTCCATGCCATACGCACTCCCTCACCGAGGCCCAGCCTCATGCCCCTTGGCCTTTTTGGGCCCATGGCCCCCATCCTTGCTTCAAGATGTTAAAATACAAGTTAGTCATGCTGTCCTGACTGAGGCCCAGCCTTAAGCCCCTTGGCCTTTTCGGGCACCTAGCACCATCCTCCCAGTAAGACGTTAAACTAAAAACCGGTCAGGCCTTCCTGACCCAAGCACCAAATTATCAGGCCCATGTCCCAAGTTCTTATAGGGAGAATACGGTGTGGTACGTGATTATGTCCTCATTCACATCGGGTTTCTTTCCATGTTGTACGCACTCCCCATTCCGAGGCCCACCCTCAGGCCCCTTGGCCATCTTGGGGCCCTCAGCCCCATCTTATACCCGATGTGTATGGTGTGGTGTAGGATTATCTCCTCATTCGTGTCGGTTTGTTCGTCGTACCATACACATTCCATACTTGGGGGTATCTTACCCCCCCCCCCACCCCTCCTTATCCTTCATGACATTAAACTGCATCTCGAGAACTACGTGTGGCTTGATTCCCATCCTTATGGGAAACATAGGATCACCTGAATGTCTAGGCATTAGGCTCAGGCCCATCTTATGGGAGTCTCCATCCAACCTTGGCCCCTTGGCCTACCCTTCCTCCACAAGGGGAGTATATGGAGTGGTATGAGATTATGTCCTCATTCATGCCGGTCTTGTAATGACCACGCCATGTACCTCTCCCTCCCGAATAGTTTCATCGAACCTTTTCGTCGTTTCACTAATGTGCCTAAGGGTACACTGGTTTATTACATGGAATGTCAGACTTCACTAGGACACGTCTACACCCACATTTCAGGATTTGTGTTTCCCTTCATTCGGTCTTTCATCACCTTTCACACCCAGAGGGACCCTAAAGAACGGCCTGGATACCATTCCTAAGGGATATCCTACTGATACGGGCCAACGCCCCCAAGGGTTTCAGACAACAAATCAATAAAATCCCACGTTGCGAATTTGGTCAGCGGTCGATGCTTGTTTTTTGTTCCCATTTCAGGAAAATTTGATCTAGATGCTGTTTTTCTGCCACGGTCAACAGTTATCCTCCATAGCCACACCAACTCCCATTAATCCAAAGTGTTGGGTACATGATTCACACCCTTCTTCACTTCATCATGTCCAAGCAGTGTTTCGAAACTCTAGATACTATTCCTCAGTGTGCATCTTCATGTTAGGGGAACAAAGCTATGTTAAAGGTGTCCTATGGGGCTCTTCACTGACTTCCCTTAGGTGGACGTCCCATGTGTTGTGATAAAGATATTCCCCCCTTGTTTCCCACACTGAGTTGGACTCATGTGGGCTTAGGGATCGGGTTGAGGTCCACGCTTACTCAAAAGGTTGTCATCCGTCTATGGTCTGAGCTCTATGACCAAAAACTAAGATCTTATCAGAACTACATCTAGCTTGATTCCCATCATAATAGGAACGTAGGAACGCCCAGACCTCCTGTCATTGGGCCCAGATTGAGTTCAGGTAATTTGTCTCTTCTATCCTACCTTCAGGTCCCTGACTGCAGGACTGCATGGCGTGGTGTGGGATCATGTCCTCATTCACATCAGGTTTTCAATAGTTGCACCACGTGCACCCCGATCTAAGAATTATCCCTCCTATTTCATGTCCCGCATGACAGTAAAAGGTGCTCTCAGAACTACGTATGGCTTGATTTCCATCCTCATGGGATACATAGGACCACCCGAGTGTCTAGACTCTGGGTCCAGCCCCACCTCTTAGAGATGCACCCCTTCTCCTGGGAATCCGTTGTCGCTTGATTACCCTCATGTTGAGTCCATCTACCCCTTGTAGTGGTTCACCCATGTGTTAAATGTACTCTGGTTTATTACCATGAATTTCATATTCAACATGGTCAAGTTCCTTCTACTTGTCAAGATTTGTGTTTCCCTTCATTCAGGCTTTCATCACCTTTCACACCCAGAGGGACCCCCAAGAACGGCCTGGATACCACGCCTAAGGGCTCTCCTACCGATAAGGGTAAATACCCCTGAGGGTTTCGGAAAAAAATAGATAAAATCCCACGTTGCGATTATGGTCAGTGGTCGATGCTCATTTGTTGTTCCCATTTCAGGATAATGTGATATAGACGCTACTTTTCTACCACAGTCAGTAGGAATCCTATGTCATCACATCATCCCCTTTAGTCCCTGAATGTTCGTTACATGATTCACATTATGTTCCACCCCCATCCTATCTAGGTGGAATCTCGGCACTTTTGGCGTTATCCCTTAGTGCACCTTTGCATGTCAGGGGGATGAAGCTGCAATTCGGCGTCCTTCGGGGCTCCCACGGTCCGAGATCTAAGACCATAAACTAAGATCTCCTTAGAACTACATATGGCTTGACTCCCGTCTTCATGGGATATGTAGGACCGCCCGGACGCCTCCTCTTCAGGTCCAACCAACTTGGGGAGCTAGTTTCTCTCCCCTATCTCACCTCTTACCTCTATATAGGCCTCTCGTCCTGAGGTCTCCCTCTCAGAGTGGCGTACGGTATGATGTGGGATCATTTCCCTATTCACGTCAGTTGTGTTTCATGACACCACACACATTCCCCACCTAGCATCGCCTCTGCTACATCCGTGCTGTATGACGTTAAAATTCAAGCTTGGTCCCATCACATGACCCTAAACTGTGACATTATCGTCCTGGACGCATGATGAAAAATGGTGCCTCATTGTGATGACCTCTTCATATAGGACATCACGTTGGGTATTGGTCACGCACCATACCATTTTTCAACGCCTACTATGACTTGATTCTTGTGGCGACACCAGAACATTCTAGCCTAGGTCTATTGCTTCACACACACAAAAACCACCCACCTTAAAGGACAAACAAGATCTATCAAATACCGCTTCTCTTGGTGTGAGGGCTAGATCCTCGTGCCCCTTTCATCCTTCTCACCGGCACCATACCATACCATGCTACCCTCAGAACTATTTATGGCTTGATTCTCATCTTTATGAGATATGTAGGAGTGCCCGGGTATTCCCCACGGGCCCAACCTAATTTTCGGGTTCGGTCCCTCGACTCGAGCATTTTCCCCAGAGAATGAAAGGTAGGTAGGGATCATATCCTCATTTACATTGGGTTTTTCAACCACGTTACCATGTGCCCCTGCTCTACAAACCCATCCAAGGTCTGAGTTCAATGAACTTAAACTAAGACCCTTTCAAGAACTATGTGCAGCCTGATCCCCATCCCCATGGGGTACATAGGAAGGCCTTTGCACTTTGCTCAGGCCCAGCTCAACTCCCGTTTTCGGTCCCTTGACCTGAAACCTCGCTCAAGGGGGGGGGGGTTGTGTGGGATTATGTCCTCATTCACGTCGGGTTGTTCACCGCACCGTACACACACACCCGGTTCCCAACCACGTTGGGTTTTTCCTGATTACGCGCTATGTGCCTCCTGTGTTTCCTCCCATCCATGGTCCGAATTACACGACCTTAAACTAAGACCTCCCTATGGGAAGGGACTAGACTCCCTATGTCTAATACTCTCATTAACGTATCTTTATGCCTTTTGAAAAATATCCCTGAGTGCGGAACTTTCACGAGGACATCCCCTCATTCCATGTTCAAGCATCGTGTGCTCGCTATTTGGATCCTCATCCACTTCCATGTCTGAAGGGACCCCCTAACAGCCTTGTCCCATGCCACATCGTCTTACCTACTGTCCTAGGCCAATGCCACGGAATACTCTTGACAACATTTGTGACATGGTCCCGTGTTTCGAACATGGTCAATGGTCGACCTTCATATGTATGTCCCCATTCTGGGCTAAATGCAATTTGGATGCTGCATTTCCACTACGGTCAACAGTTATCCTCCAACATCCTGCCACCATCATTGTGATCCAAATTTCGAGCATCATGATTCACACATTTCCACTTCCTCAAGATCAAGTGGAATTCCAACATACTTGGATTTTTCTCTTCGCGCATTTAGGTGCGCAAAATGGACGTGTTAGCATCATTGGGCAAGTATTCCCTGAGCGTCCCTTCACCCTAACCTACTCCTAATTGTGTCAGCAAAGTTCTCCATTACTTCATGTTTCCCACATCTAGTATGACTCATGTTGGCTTAGTAGTTTTGGTGTGATATGTACTGACGCAACCGGGCTTCTTATCATCATTCATGACGTTAAAATATGCCTCCAGAACTATGTATGACTTGATTATCATCCTTATGGGATACGTCGAGACACCCCAGAATTTTGCCTATGGTCCATCCCTAGGAGTTATGAAACCTATTCTTCCCCTTTCCGGCCCCCTGTCCGGACCCCTTGTAGGGAACCAAACAACCATAACTCTTCCCTGAACTAGTTCGGGATTCCCCAAAATGATATTGGGAAGCGACAGACTCCCTCGCCAGAGAGACCCTATCTGAAAGAAGGAATGATCCATGATCAAACCAATGTTCCCATCTAGCATACTCCCACCATGGTGGTGTACTTTCATGAGTGTTGGATTCTGTTTGAACAAACCATCACCCCACTTTCCACGCTTAGCGTGCCCCTTATTTGGATCTCCATCATCTTTCATGTCTGAAGGAACCCCCAAACAGCCTGGTCCCATGCCGCATCGGCTCACCTACCGTCCTGGGCCAATGTTCCCGAAGACTGGTCATGTTAAGAAGGACGCACTAACAGTATGGATGCTTAACCTATGGTCTCCCTACTGTCCTGGGCCAACGTATCGAAGAATTAATCGACAACATTTGTGACATGGCCATGTGTTTCGAACATGGTCAACGGTCGGCCCTCATTTGTTGTCTCAATTTCATGCTAACGCAGAAAGGATACCATTTCTCCGCCACATTTAACAGTTGTCCATTGTTGTCACGCCCCCATCACAGTGTTCCGAATCATGGGTATCATGATTCAAAATTCCCATTTCCATCTGTTCAGAATTATTTCAGCGCCCCTGGCATTGCACCGTTTGTGCGCAAGGGCACGCTGAAAAATGGTAATTTGGCTGTTCTGAGAACTTCTTTCTCCAGTCAGGTCTCTCCTACTTCCCGAAAATCTAGACTGGTTATCCAACCCTCGGATGTCCGAAGCATGGTTTACATTCCTATGTTAGCTGGGACGATAAGGAAATTATCTTTTGTTTCTCACAAATGGCCCTGACCCATGTGAGATTAGGGAATTGTTGTTGGGCGTTCCGCAAACATTGTAAGGATGCAATGAACCGGTGTGAATAGTGGAAATCATGAATGCTACGACAAAAAAAAAAAGAAATCGAAGCACGAAAGTAACATTAAATGGTTTGTAATTATTACAATACTTAGGGGTCAACTCACCCCATGGACAGATTGACCCCGTCAGAAGAGCGTTGCAGCTCTGCCACACCTCGACTTGTGGCATCTAGGAATTTCTGTCGTCGACTTAGCTCCCGCTCCTCCTCATCAGCGATGAGGCGTAGTTAATCAGCCTAAACTCGGACCCTCTCTAAGTCACCAATAATGCCATCCATCTCCCCAGAAACCCACTTCATGACCTCTTCGTCCTCTGCTATCTGGGTCTTCAATTGCAATATTAGCTCAGATTGTGCATTGAGAGAGGCGGAGTGTTCGTCCGCCCGCGCCTGCAGCTGCTGGACCTCACTTTCAGCCTCCTGGAGCTTCATGATGTTTGTTGCTTCCCTCCGCTTCTAGCCCACGCTGAGCCTGCGATCATACATCCGAATCTACTTTGCCATGAGATCTCAGATGATTGTATAAGGAGGCTAGGCATCTACTCCCCCAGCGCACAGTTCACGCAACCGTGAACTAAGTCTATCCATCTCATCCAGCCATTGTGCATGGGGGTGTCATTGATGAAGCGTGAGATTAGCTTCCCTGATTGGGGGAAGACTGTGCTTCTGTCTTCTTCATCGGAGGCTGTTTCGTCCCAGTCCGCGTGATTGGAATGTTCATATGCGGGGTATGCTCGCAGGAAATCATCGGCATGATCTGTATCTGGCGTTGAATCTGGTGCAACATCTGGCACCGGGGTTGGCGTGACGGGACTTGGGTCGTCCGATTGATCCTCATCATCGGACTCCACCTCAATAACCTCGAGCACAACCCTGCTAGTAGTCCTGCCAATGATAGTGTGTGCTGCAGCACGGGTAGGTGGGTAAACTATCTCCACAATCACCTACATGCCCCTAGGAGGGATGCCACCAGACATCCTGACCAGCCTTTCTGTAGTAGACCATGCCATTCGAAGAACTATATGACAGAGTATGTCGTGGATGTTAGATGGCACGATCTACATATGATAGTAATGAGTCGGTGGAGAAAACATACGGAGATCAAACTCCAGGTGATGCTCCTGAGTCGATGCTGATGGGGCCCCGAGCCGCGGCCCTCCGTATATTTCCAGAAGGTCCGGAAATTCTGGAGAAGCCACCTCAGGTGTCCTAGCCCCGCCAGACACCGAGCTGTAGGCTGCCGTAGGTGCGAGTTCTGAAAGTCCTGTCCCATCACCCTTCAAAGGGAAGGAGCAAGGTCTGCGTACTAGTTCCTCTTGCATGGTTCAGATGTTCGTGAGAGGTCTGTAATGGCCTGAGAGCGGACCCCGAGGAAAGAGATTTGGAATGCTACCTCGAGATCCTCCCGGAAGTCATCGGAATATGAGTCCTAATCTACGACTCTGCCCTCCTCCAATGGGCTCCCTCCACTAGCCTCATCCTCCTGAGAGGATTCCTCCAATTCTTCTAGTAGGGGAAAGCACTCCCTCTCATCAGCGGTTGACAGATGTGGGGGAACCGTCTGATCCAGCAGTACCCTCACCCGGTCTGTCATTGTGCGTGGGACACCACTGGAGTGAACGTAGGCCTCCATCTCATTCAAGTATTGCTCCGCCCCTACCTGAGACTCCGTGAAACCATCCCAGACTGGGCATATTCCCGGTAACTCCATCCCGAGATGATTCAATTGTGCCCACATCTTGGGTGGACTGAGGAAGTGCCGGTTGACATCCCAAATGTCACATTCCTCCGGGAAGACAACATCCTCTGGCATGTCAATGTGGCGCAATCGCTTCCCCAGAGCCTGAGTGGATATCCTACAAAATCCCCTTGGTGGCCGCCCCTCTGGATGTCTCTACTCTTCCGAGACCACCGGGTCCACTACCACTGCTGGATCTGCCGCTGTTGCCAAACCCTCAGCCGGTGCAGGTCTCGCCGCCACGACAGCCCCGCCACCACGAGAGGCCTTTGGTCACTCTTCGACCCAGACCTCATGATATGGAAGTCCCTCCATTACCGACTCGAATGGTTGGATGCCTCAGCATCTCCCTGGGATAAGCTGCCTCCCAGCTGATGGTGTACTCCTTCACCAGTCCGAAGGCGGCAGTCGGTGGAGTCACTGCCATTCGCATTTTCGCATCTACCCGTGTGAACATGTGCCACAACTGCTTCATTACAAACGGGTGCTCCTCATGATTCACATCCCAGTAGACCTGCGGGGCCAGCCGCTGCAGGAACCAAAATTGCCTCGTGAATTGATGCGGGGTGTACGGTTCGTAGAGCGGCTCACGGTCCCCCCGTGCCACCAAGACTCCGCCTTGAATGGCCAGGAGATAGGCCCAGTGCTCTTTTGTTCCCTGACTATCATCGGTGAGAACCCCCGCTGGCATTGGAAATGGGTGGAAGTTAAACTCGTTCGCATTTCATACCCAGTTCAACACCATCGGTACAGTTAGATTGAATGGGAAGCTCCCAGAAGCATTCAGGATGGAGGGGTGGAAGTTCGACTCTGGTGGTGAGGTGGGGGTTGGATATTCATAAACCCCCCTAATGTGTGCTACGATCCACCTATACAGAAGGTGGAAGGGCTCGCATATCCTTAGCGGCTTCTTTCCCTCGCTAACATGTTGCATCATCCTGTAAAATTTGGCGAGCATCGTAATTTCCAGATTGACCTGCCATCCCATAGCCAGCAGTGATGCCATGATGAACGAGTTGGGCCAAACCCCCATATTTTTATCCCTCACTGGTAGGATCCAACCATAGATAAGGGTTGTGATGAACGCTGACAGCCTAACTATCGGCTGTTTTTAAGTGCTGGCACTGAAGCCCCAAGTCTTCCATTGGCTGTCCTCCAGGAGCCACCAATACGAGTTATCCTTGCCTCATTAAGCCCCTTTCGGACAAGTTCGAGGCCTCTAAGGTAACTCATGATCCTCAGGGAAGTTCAGGAACCACTTGAACCACTTCTTAAATTGGACATAGCTCACCGCCTCCTTGTCCTCTCCAGGGACACGTGCCACCAATGACGACGCCAGTAGCGGAATCTACTCCGGATCCTCTCACGTACTCATGACGGGTAGGAACTCATCATACATGGACACCAAGATCGGGACACCCAAAATCTGATGGACAGCCCACAGACTGATGCCCACCTCCCCATGGTGTAGGTGAAAAGTGTTGGTCCTAGATGACCATCTACTCAGCAGCTCCGACATCAGCTGTTTCGGTAGATAAATGAAGAATTGCGAGGCCCATGCTGCCTCGTACAAGACCACCCTCCTCAGCTCAGCCCAAAACTATTCGCATTAGGCACCTACCCAGTAGGCCCATGCCCATTCGTTGGTGAAGTTGCCTCCCTGGCGCAGGTCCCACTCATCGGACAACCCCTTTTTTGAATCCTCCAAAGCCGCCTTCAGCATGGTGTGGTACAACGGAGGGGACGTCTCCAGTTGTAGTGGATTCCAATTAATATTGTTCACTTGGTTGTACAGGCAGTCAGCGGTAACAGGTGTGAAGTCCTCCTGCACTTGACCACTAGCCGCCCTGAACCATTGGCGTTGGCATGACATGCTTCTGAACCAGCAAGCTGGTTCGTCCCTACTTACCTTAGGGATGAAGACGTCATCCCTTAGCCCAAAGCCATACGAGGGAAGCTTCTTGCATAGCAGATAGTTCTTCTGACTCACTGAAAGGAGTTCCGTCAGAGAATTATGGTCTAAATGGCTTTGGACCAGCTCCCCCAAGCCCAGACTATTGGCTAGCACATCCCTCTGGGCATTATCTATAATTACCCCCAACACAGCCTCTTGATGGGCCATTCTGGTTTCAAAACTCATAAAAATTTTTGGGTTTGATCATGAAGGATGTTTGCGAAGATTGCTCACGAACCATGTTCCCAATGAAAAGATGTGGAGCCCGACCTCGGCTTGAAAGTAGATGTTCGCTAGGCGCAGTTGCGGAGTCAGAGACTCATGGTTCGCCACGAAGCGCGATTCACAGTGAGAAGACGTGGAGTACGCGGAGCATCACGAATTCGAGGGCGCAAATGGACAAATGTCACGAGAGGAAAAAAGAGAGGTCAACCCCCCTATTTATAGGAGGTGACCCTAGAGCTTCACGGTGCGTCCCGCCCACACCGAGCATCGTGACGCGTCCGGACTGCGCGACTACTGTCTGCTCCATGCACCCCCTTCGTGAGTCCGCACCGTGAACTGCTGATGATTTTGGGGATTTTCCATCAGACATCAACCCTTGATCCCTCTGAGGCTCCATGTCTGGGGGGGTGGGCAGTTATTGGTTCCAAAATATTGGATGCAAGGAGAAGAAGAAAAATAAGCCCGCGTGCTGCCTCATGAAGCACAGACGCGGAGGACCCCCCAAGCAATGCGCCCGCCATGAAGACCCAAATGCGGTAATGCTCAGTGAACGCCCTGACGTTCGTGAGCCTGCCGTGAAGCAGAGGAGGCGGTAACCCTCAGCGAACCCATTTGACATTCGCGACCCTCCGTGAAGAAACCGAAGCCCCTTTGCGCTGCTTGAGATCTACTTCGCAGCGCCCCTTGCCTATAAATACCAGTCTCCCCCTGAGCCCTCCAGACGGACAATCCGACCTTTGGGATTCTCAGCTCCCGAATCGCGAATCACCCTTCTCCGTAGGAATCATGAGCATTGTGAGGTATTTTTGCTTCGTGAGATTCCTTCACCTTGTCTTGTCTTGAGCCCCTCTATTGAGAGGGATTCCCTTCACGAAGCCCAATGGCCTTTATGAAGGAAGGGGATCCCCAAGGGGACCCGGGATGTCGCGGAGCGTTCAGTATTCGTGAAACACCCATCAGGTAGATGTGATCTGTATGCCAAGGAGGGATAACTATACTTTTCGAAGCACATTGCTGAGCAGCACCATGCTCCACGAGGCACATCCACTTCGTGAGGTAGTGCTTTGTGAATTCTATTCCACTTCGCACAGCACCCCCCATTCGCACCCCTGCCCTATGCTAAGGCCAAGGAATTCCACATCGCGAATCACACCCCTTCGAAAGTGGTTTCCACTACGCAGAGAAATAGAGTCATACAAGGCCCCTACCTATGGACCCTTCTGCTTGGAAATTCCTCTTCCCGTGCGGCCCTCCAGGCTTGCATGATTTGATTTCAAAGTCCACTGGACGACACTACCCGTAGCGTTGCTTTTCCTAATGCTTCTTCTCATAGGCACGCCAATATTTGTTGGTTCTTCGCATAGCCATGCTAAGGTGGACTCCTCGATGGTTCGCTCTGTGACCCCCATTAACCACAGCCTTGTCGACACATTCTCTCCCACAAGGATCAGAGGGTACCTGTTATGTAAGTACTAGGGTTGTGTAGAAATCCCACATCGTCTGAGCAGTAGGACGTTAAACTACCAAGCACCTCATCCACAACACATGACGTTAAAGTGTGAACTGACCCCGTGCTTTGCGTGTAGGTTCCCTCCATCTCAGACCTTCTTTATGCCACTCGTCTCCACGGGAATGGAATATTACTCACATGGAATGATGTCCTCATTTTGGAGTGGCGTTTGTCCACAGGGGAATGGCTACCTCATAGCGTAATCCCCTAGCCTCTCTTGCGGAAGGTAGCACCCATGCACCTCCGTACTTCCCCACTTCCTCGGTATTAAGTCCAGCGAATGAAATGATATGTAATGAGACTCCTCCTTTCTTGGATCTCAAATCCCTCTCCCGCTGCGCTTTTTCGCACCTTGGTCATCCATCTGGGAATAAGTCCCAGATCCATGGGCCGCCTAATGCGTAATCCCCTCTTCATTTCCCATGGACGCACCCCTCGTGACGTGATCATCCGGTCCCCGCAACCTCTTATTTCTCAAATTGAGCATGACTCACGTGAGCTTAGAGTGAGCACCGACCCTGACCCCCACCTTTAGAAAAATACAGGGACTTTGACCCACGTTAAGGAATGGTACATAGGAAGCCACCATGAGGTTCAAGCCCACCACTCGGTCATTTCTTCAAGTCGAGTTCCACCCTCGTCCAGCATGACATTAAACTCTATGCCCCCATCGATCATGATGTTAAAATTTATAACCGAACTACGATGAATTTGATCTATGTCAAGGCATGGTACGTAGGAAGCCTCCATGAGGTTCAATCCCACCACCAGTGGACCACCCATGTTCACCTTCACGTCGGGTCTCCGAAAAAACCCCATATAAACTCGAGGAATTTGATCCATGTCAAGGCATGGTACGTAGGAATCCTTCATGAGGTTCAATCCCACATCCTGTTGGACAATCTGACCCCCTACAAGTCGATTCACCAACATCTGGGCAGCCTAGAGTGTAATCCCCACACCATCTGAACCAAGGTCCTTCTCAACGTCGGTTCTCCGACATGCCCTCATCCTACATGACGTTAAACCGAATCCTTATCTAGCGGTAAGCTGTTATGGTCCTGCCACCCAGTTGTTCTAATGCCCTTTTGTGTCATCTCAACAGCCCATCCAATATGAACTACGTGGTCTTTGATCCGTGCTATGGCATGGTACGTAGAAAGCCTCCATGAGGTTCAAGCCCACCTGGACCCCTGGACCCTTCATGTTGGTACTCCGACATGCCCCAATCTGAAAAATGTGGTCTTTGATCCGTGCTAAGGCATGGTACGAAGGAAGCCTCCATGAGGTTCAAGCCCACCTGGACCCCTGGTCCCCTCATGTCGGTTCACCGACCCCATATCCCTGGGCCGCCTCAGTGTGTAAGCCCCATTCCATACCACACTAAGCAAACTTTGATTCCCTGCCATGGGGATACATAGGAAGTCTCTTCAAGGCTCATGCCCATCACCATCATCACCTCCAAGACACCCCCATCTCATCCCCCTCCACATCTCGTCCTTCTCCATCATCCACCCTGATTCTTACCCGGGCCGCCACATCCTGGTGAGATCATGCCACCCTATTCCCTTCCATAGTATTCAGGAAGCCACCCATGTGTTGGCCCTATCATCGGTGTTCCCTCTAGGGGGTTCTTCAATATGATCTGCTCCAGTTAGTGTTCTCATCATCCCTCGTCTCTGCTGGACATTAAACTTGTGGCATACCCCATGTTAAACGTGGGAAGCTGAGGAAAACCTCAGATACATGCCTATGGCATACAATTCCCCATGTTTGATGTGGGATGCCTCGGGCTTCCGCACCCTCGAGAAGCCCTATAATAAGTGACCAACAACAGACACGCCAATCCCCCAGCGTTCAGACATGTTAATGATGCCTCGACGTGACTACTCCCCCAACTGAACGTTGCTACCCTGACCAGACCCTTTGGAATGTCCTGACAGAAGCAGTGTAATTAACCGGCATCCATGAAAACATGGCACTGGGAAGAGTTTCATGAACAACGTATTAAATCTATGAGGTAGACCCAGACTAGGTGACGAGCTCCGAAGAGGAATCCATGGAAAGAAGAACCGACATCCCATCATCCCGTTTCGATCAAGGAGCAGACTTCCCTGAACAAGGAATGTATGTCCCCCGCCTATGGAAAGCAGGAATGCAGGGTAACAAGAAAAGTTGTTCCTGTCGCGCCCATGTGGACGGACACACGCACCCCAGTGAAAGCATCAGAAACAATATCATAATGACTATTATTATTTTTTATTTGATGTTAAGTATGGGTGATTTTTATTTCAGTGTAAGATACATTAAAATCACATGGTTTTCTCTAAGTCAAATTTTATTATAGGTGATATCCTATGCTGAAACTAAAAAAATATTCTTTCTAAAATAGTGCATTGCATAATTGTAATGATATAGTTTGTATCATTAAATATGACATGCATCATGTGATAATACTTATCAGAAATGCTAATTTCAAACATGGAATTTGATATTAATATAGATTATTTATCATATATTATGATATATATATAATGAATAAAATTTTAATATTTTTCCTAAAATGCATATGGTTTATAAATTTTTTTAATCTATAGGTGTTAAGAATTGAAAATGAAATATTTTCATTCCAAAAATTAAAAACAAAAAGATCATGTTAATATCTAATGTTAATTAAATAATTAAAATGTATGTATATATAAAAATATAATAATTTTAACTATTCATGTTTATAATTTTTTTGGTAAAATGATAATAGTGTGTATTCTTTGATTTATATGAAACATCTATTATTATAAAAATTTTATTCCATTAATTATATGCTAGGTTTGACAATATAATATTTAGTTTTTATATTCTAGTTTTTTTAATTAAAGTTATAATATTAAATTTAGTTATTAAATATATATTATAAAAAAATTCTAAGAGTTACGATGAAATAGAAATCTATATTTTATAAAATATCCTTGAGTTTTGGGAATTTATATTGGACATCAAACTAGCCCTCAGTCATATGCCTTATACTATAAATTATTTGGTTTCCTCTAAATTATTCAATGCATAATGATATGGATATTATGAATATTACATAATTCTAATTCATTATAAGAAAAGTGTTTCATTTACCTTACTAATTGGAAGAATTGGGATATGTATATTTGGTTTCAATTTTGTTTAAGTAATAATAAAATGGGTTGCATGAAGAGGTAAAAATTAATATAGTTTCAAAATATTAATCTCTTTGACATAATAGTGATTCCAAAACAATATAATTAGAAGTATGTATACATAATGAAATAAAAGATGATATAATAATGATTTCATGGGTTTAAAAATATATTCATTTAATATACATGTAATATATATAATTGTTTTGGGAGTTTAGACAAAAATATGTTAAATACTATGGGTGTTGTTCTTTTTAGATAATATACATGTGAAGACCTCAATCATTAAAATGGGCAGTTTCATTCAAATCAATGTTCCCATGGGTTATCATTTGTAAGGCATTGCAGAATTGGTTTACCCAAAGAGTAAGGTAACTAAAATCCTACACTGATATTTGGGTGTGACAAATTAGGTAAACCCTAACATTTATGCTACTAGAGGAATACAATTCAGATTGTAGTTATTAGTAGATTTTAGAAAATAGATTTATAATCAACTATCCACAAGTAATAAGTGATAGGATTAGTATGATAACCTACCTAAATAAATAAAAGATAATAGGAACACTAAATAAGACTCATTACATAGTGAAATATGGATCTTGGCCCAGTATGTTTAATGCTTTATGGGATTATCATTTTAGTGGGAGTACATTTATTAAAATTTCATGACAAAAAGATACAAAACATGATTTTTCATCTTTTTCATATTATGGAATGTATCATATTTATTATTATGGGGCCTCTTATTAGTATTAATTTTAAAATAGTACTAGATTCATTTATAAGGTGGAAATTGTTTTACATGGAGAAGTACTCAATCCATATGGATCTGAATGATATAGAAATAAATTTCTCCTCCGCTGATTCATGGGTATTAGATATCGAGTCTGCAACACACATAATTGTTGATAAAAACACACTCTAAGATTTGATGGAACTGAATAATGGTGAATTGGACCAATGATATTTATATAGGGAACGTTTTTCTACATTTGATGTTCACAAATATGATCTAATTTAAAGTAATGTATTATTTTTGGAATTAAAAAAATATTATTATTATTTTGGATAAAAATAAATTTTATTTATTTATATTATTTGGATAAGATGGTATCATCATCCAATATTAATTTTTTGAGTTATTCTATATATATGAAGAAAATTTTCAATGGAATTGGGAACATTATTGTAAGAACCTGGTTTTTTCTATGAAAGACTTTGAAATATTTTTGATAATATTCCAGGGCAGCGCCTTCAGACGGCGTGCGATTCCAAGCCCCGGAGTGGCCGGAATTAAATTTTCAGTGCGTTCACATTGGAAATGCTTAATAAATGAGATAACTCCTAAACGGTGCACTAGATCAGGGATCCGAGTGTACGGATGGGTCCGTAATGGGGTTTTTACCCTAGGAACAACATAAAACATGTCGGCGCGGGATGTTTGGACCCCTCGCTCATTTCCGGAAGGTTAAACGGATAAATTAATAAATTAATTTATTCTTTTAATGGAGAAATGCTAGTATCTCTTAAACGGTGGCTTGGATTGGAAAACCGAGGGAACCGTTGAGTTCGGAGTGTGCCGTTTACCCTAGGAGGGGTATAAGTTTTGCGGGTGCGGCCCGTCTGTGAAAAATGGCCCTAGGGGCATTTTCATAATTTGGCGGCCTCGGGCGCTAAGTTTAATAACTTTTGAATGATGTCTCAGAATAAAATTCCAAGATCAGCGTTGTGCTCAAAGCGTGGTTCTTAGCCTAGGGGAGGCTAAATCTCGACCCCGTCGGGAGTTCGGGAACGGGGCCCACAGGCGGTGGTTTTAGTGTTTTGTTTTTAAACACTTCTCCCCCCACCCCTCTTGGTTATTCTCCCTAGAGTGGCAGCCCCTCCTCTCCCTCCCCCCCAACTCTGTAGAGGCGACTCCGGTGAGGTGTGGTGATGCTGGAGGATCGTCGTGAAGCTTCGGGTGAAGCCCCACGAGGAAGGATTTGTCGTTTGCATTTTCTATTCCCGTACCTACATTGATCATGATTTGCACTGTCGATTCCTCATGAAAACTTCGATCAAAGCCCACGAATGCATAGTAGAGTTAATTCCCTTTCCAATGCCTCATTCGGATTCAAATGCTGAGATCCGTGGCTTCCACAATTATCCGCCGAAGTTCGCGTTTTTTCGTGTTCCAGCAAGTTCGAGTGGCGGCGCGGCTCGGTGGAGGTGGGCGTCGGCGCGGGTGTCCGGTGGTGGCGCAGGGCGCGGCAGCGAGGCGCTCGGGTGTCGGCGGGGGTGTCCGCGGGTATCGGCGCGGGTGTCCGGTGGAGGTGCTGGGCGCGGTAGTGGGGCGCTTGGGTGTCTGCGGGGGTGTCGAGCGGAGCGCCCAGCGAGGCGGCGGTCGCCAGGGAGGGGAGACCGCGGGATCGCGGCGCGCGACCCCTGTGTGGCGACAATGACCCGCGCTGCGTTGGTCATCGTGTGGTGGTCGCGACCGGCCCTCATGGCCGGTCTGCGCGCGGACCGCGAGTCCATGGCCGGCCAAGGCCGGTCCAGCCCCAGGTGCCTTGACCCCTCGGTGTTCGGACACCCGTATTTTCCGCTACGGGTTTCCGTTTTGAGTACCGTCTGCGGCGGTGGAACCATATCGACGAGGTGGTATTTTTGAGATGGTTTCAAGAATTTTAAATTCCCGAAACGAGGGGCCTCGGAGGCGCGACACGTCTTTAAGTGGTTTATCGTTTCCGTCAGCGATTCTTGTTTTGGACGGTGCGGACGCGTCCGACGTCCGAATTAAGCACCGACTATGGCGTTGGAACCCTGGCATCAAGACGGAGGTTTCCATGGTGGTTCCGAGCGTTGAAGCCGGAGTTGAGGCATGGGCCCCATGACCCGTCTTTTGAGCTGCGGGTAGCGTTTCAAGACTTTTTCATCGAACGTCCGTTCTGGGTGTGCGAGCAGTCGTTTCTGGATGATTCTCTGAAGGGATTGCAGTGATGCAACCCGCCCGCCCTATTTCAGCATGATGGTGCGGGGCCCATGAGGGCCGTTTGGGCATCGACGGTGATTTTCTATCTTTATAACCAGGCAACCGTTTTGGACAAGTGAGTAGTCCATCTTGTGTGCTTTTTCGGGAGGATTGCAACAGTGCGATCCGTTCGTTGTGTTTCGAGACCGGGATGTGGGTCCCAAGTGGCACCGCTCGTGCGCGGTACGCTGGAATGCATCTTTTTCTCTAGATATCCATTCCACGCAAGTAAGCAGTCAATTTGATGTTTTTTTCGAGAGCATTGCGATGGTGCAGTTCGCCTGACCGTTTTCAGGGACTTGGTGTGGGTCCCACCTGACCCGGCTATGGTGAATAGTACTCTTTTCACCGGGTGTCCTTTTCTGGTGGTTGAGTACTCAATCCCATGTGTTCTTCCAAGGGGATCGCAGTGGCGTGATCCGTTGGTTTAGTTTCAGGATCTTGGGGTGGGCCCCACATGGGTTTGGTTACGGTGAATAGTACATTTTTCACCGGTTGACCATTTCAGGCGAGTAAGTAGTCTATCTCATGTGTTTTTCCACGAGGATTACAATGGTGTGATCCATTTGGTAGTGCAGAGCCTTATACGGAATCTTATTAAATGTGGAAGCATGCAAGGTGCTCCAGTAGCGGTTCGTCCTACCATGTTTGTAGCGGACCCTTGGTGTGTGATCGCACACTCTTGGGAGAGTGATATAAATGGTTCAGAAGATGTGGTTGGCCGTCCCTGGGCCTTTGAGGTGGAGTTGTTATGTCACGCCTTCGCGTTGACGCTGGGTGCTATTTGCACGATAGCCTTTGGGCTAGAATGAGGTATACTCTGGGAGTATAGTGGAGCGCTTGGAGGTACGTGTGGTTTTTACCTGAGACGTTCGTCACTTGGTTGGGGCTGACTTCGGGCGACACGTCGTGTGGGCCCCACGTGCGTGCCATGTTCTGCTTCGCGTACTTAGATCTCTCGCGGCATAGAGGGTCCCTCTGTGTGTTTGTTTGACCAGTAGGGTGGCGTTTTTCCAGTGGCTCGATGCTCATTTGTTGACCAGTAGGGTTGAGTGGCCTTCCCCTGGTTTCTTTCTCGATGGATCGGCTAGTAGTGGTGCTAGTGGCACCCCGTGATGGAACAGGCATTGAACCTCTTTTGGGAGAGTTGTTCTAGAGTTGGGTGGTTGTGTGATACCCACTCCGTGTTCGGTTGGCCAGTGTTGTACCCTCTAGTAGATATGACTAGAGTAGTTTGGAGTTTTACCCTCCAGCGGGGCTGGGCAGTGGGTTAGTTATCGACTTCTTCTGGTTTACCCTCCAGCAGGGCTGGGCAGTGGGTTGCTCACTGACTTCTAGGGTTTACCCTCCAGCAGATACTGGGCAGTGGGTCAACCGATGCACTTAGGGTCTACTCTCTAACAGAGACTGGGCAGTGGGTCACCCGACGACCTCTTAGGGTCTACCCTCCAGCAGGGCTGGGTAGTGGGTTGCCTGCCGTCTAGTTCCAGGTCTACCCTCCAGCAAGGCTGGGCAGTGGGTCACCTGACGACTTATTCCAGGTCTACCGTCCAGCAAGGCTAGGCAGTGGGTCGTCTAATGATGTATTTAGGTCTACCCTCCAGCGGGGGTGGGCAGTGGGTCGCCTGGTGATGTATTATGGTTTACCCTCCAATAGGGCTGGGCAGTGGGTCACCCAATATCTTATTATGGTTTACCCTCCACCGGGGCTGGGCAGTGGGACACCTGACGATGTATTATGGTTTACCCTCTAGCAGGGATCGGCAGTGGGTCACCCGATGTTCTATTATGGTTTACCCTCTAGTAGGGCTGGGTAGTGGGTCACCCGATATCTGGTTAAGAATTTCCCTCCAGAAGGGCTGGGCAGTGGGGACACCGGTTGGCATTCCAGGCTTAGTCCTTTCTACTAGGCTAGCCTGTGGCTTTCCATCGTGATTACCAGAGTGGGACCCTTGGTTATACGGGTCAGTGTTGTGACAACTTGACTTTGAGGAGACCTCTCGACTGGAGGGCAGTGACGAGGAGTGGTTTGATTTTCCCTAGAACTCCTAAGTACGAGGGGCGTTTTCCCCACCGATATGCGTTCTTGTGACACAATCTAAAAACGTGCGGGCGAGTCAGTGATGCCCAAAGCTGATAGGGTCGAAGTGTGGTGATTGAGCCCCTTGGCTTGCGGTTCGGGGCAGACATGCGGGGTGCTGGGCATCGATGGAGTTTACCTCTGGGACTGTTGGCTACTCTTTTCGTGGACTGAGCTACGGGACGGAGATCTGCTTACGACGATGTTCGGGCTTCTTGATTGAGCATAAGGATATGTATATACCTTGTTCCAGTACCCACTCCTTGGATTTGCTTACTCTCCTTCTAGGAGAGGCGAAGACGCGCAGGGTATGCCACGTGCTTTCCGTGTCTAGCTTCTCGTGGTTGGACGAGCCTACTATCATGCAATAGGTAGCGAAGACTAGATGGGATGTTCATCTTCTCACTGTTTCCAGCTCCCTGTGTTTGGATGAGTCTAACTCCTTTCTCTTATTGGGTAGAGCTGGACTCTTTACTACACCTTCAGTTGTACTTCTCTACTTTTCCTGTTCACTCTACTGCTCACCCTTCAGTACCTCCTTTGTTACTCCCTCAAGCCTTCGGGGTATCCTACTGAGTATTTTCATACTCACCCCTGCTTGGGCTTTGCCCGCACATGGTGTGCCCTTGCAGATGACGGATAGGTGGAGCGTGACCTCGATGGAGCGTAGGAGATTGGGAGCTTCGACCGCGTGTGGTGGTCGTGGCCGGGTTCCAGGCGGGGGACCCTTTAGCTGTTTCTTTTTGTCTACCTGTTGCCGTGTTGTGGCACTTTTTGGTTGGGTGTGTGTTTTTTACCTTTTCTTTTCAGCTTGTACCCTGTACTATTTAGAGGTCGATGCACTCTTGTGGTTTATTTATAGCAGTTTCCCTTTACTTTTCTTTTTTCTATGCACTTTTGCATTGAGTGTGCTGCGTGTGTGTGTGTACAGGTGCTTAGGAAAAGTCATCCCCAAGTTGTTGTGCCTTCGGCGCTGGTCGCCAGCCCCTGGCCTATGGAGGCGGGTTTGGGGTAGTCGCGGATCGACCCCGAGTAGGGTCGGGTCATGAAAAATTGGTATTAGAGGTGGTTCGTTCCTTAGGACGTTGTGCGGACGTCCCTAAAAGTGGAATTGGTTGGGATATAGGG
Source organism: Viscum album (assembly GCA_963277665.1). Taxonomy (NCBI): domain Eukaryota; kingdom Viridiplantae; phylum Streptophyta; class Magnoliopsida; order Santalales; family Viscaceae; genus Viscum; species Viscum album. The sequence continues at coordinate 1,764,456,424 of OY728125.1, forward strand.
CAACAATGTTAACGTGTCTCGAGAGCGGATCTCAGGCCAGGGAGTCCAGTGATGGTGCGGCGGCCGACATATCCATTCACCAGGACCCTGATAACCCGCTTGTCGACTCGGTAAGCTGAGACACTTGTTGAAGGGAAAATTGGTTTGTGCATCACATAGGATCGAGTCTTTGACCGTCCTTCTTGAGTAATCTCCCCATCGTTTTTGATGTATTGGTATATACACATATGCTCATCTGACCGCGGCACTCCTTTATAATATTAAGGATGTCTCCGCAAGGACAACCAGCCAGGATACTAACTTTGGATCATGACGACGACCATGTGAGCTACGAGGCCACTGTCCAGGACCCATCATGTGAGACCCTTTCTCTGGGTGGGATGGTAACAGCACCCCCACCTGTTGAGCAGTAGACAGTTTCAGCAGATCAGGCTGAGCTTGAGCGCAGGATGAGCGTGCTCCGAGAGTTCCAGCGACAGAGACCGCTGAGGTTCAGTGGTGAGCCAGACCCTCAGGCAGCAGAGGTTTGGCTCGAGGCAGTGGTTCTCCTTTTAAGGCTTGTGTAGACGCCGACTGATGAGAGGGTGGCTTTGGCAGCCACCCTTTTTTGTGGAGTAGCTTGGCGTTGGTGGAGTCGGGTGACTCAGTTTCTTGAAGGGTCTTCGCTTTCATGAGGTGACTTTCGGTCGTTGTTCCATGAGGAGTTCTTCCCCTCCTTCTTGCGCTCTATTCGGATTCAGGAGCTCCTGCAGTTTCATCAGGGAGGGATGACGGTGGCTGAGTACGCGGCTAGTTTTGCAGACCGTTCACGTTTTTACCCGGACTTGGTCCATGGAAATAACCTCCGAGCGCGGAAGTTTGAGTAGGGTCTCTGCCGAGAGATTTGTGCTATCGTAGGACCCTTGGGCATTTTCAACATATGTCGGGGTGCTAGATCAGGCACTGGTGACAGAGAGCTTCCTGTCACGTTCTGGAGTTGGTGGTGCCAGCAGGCACGTTGAAGCTGAGACGTCTGCCGCAGCTAGTGGGCGTCGGCAAGCAGAACCTCGACGCAAGTGGCTTACTGACAACCGGACTCAGGGGCGTGGTCATACACCACAGTGGCACCGGAGGGCGCCAGTTCAGCTCAGAGAGATTCGGTTCTATGCTTGTGACGGGCGAGGTCACTTGGCACAAGACTGCCCGACCCGAGTTGCTAGGAGCTTCGGGCAGGCAGCAGGCCCACCACCATGGCAGAGGAAGTGTTGTAATCGGAGTAGCTCCCATAGAGGTGGAGCTAGCAGAGGAGCGGGAGGAGCTGGTAGTGGGGGATGGCTTTACGATGTCTTCTCATCACCACTAGGTGGTCCACGTCAGGCTCCGGGAGCTGACAGTTGGGACCACAGACAGTTGCGAGCTTTGGATGTCTACGATCCTGCAGAGCACAGGATGGTGAGAGGTACCCCTTGCGACTCTTCTACTTCTTGCAGTAGAATTGTTAGTCTCTGCGTGTGAAAGGTGTTTCTCCCTGCTCCTTGTTTGAGGTGTTACCAGGGTGACGCAGGGCGTCAGGCGTAACCCTGTGTTGGTATGAAAAAAGGCGTGAGACCTTTTCCTTTAGTCGATGTTGTTGACTCCTTCGCCTTTTGAGCGTGTAAGAGAGAATCGATTGTGGAACCTTGTGTGACCAAATATCCTTGGTTGTTTCACCATATGGACATTCTGAAGGAGGTAATCACCGGGCCTTGTTTCAGGTGCGGGCGGTGAATCCAGTTGCGACGTGCGACGTAGAGGATTGATCGGGGAGGTGAGTTACCCCCGAGGGACTTTGGGACGTTTGAAACTGTGCAAAGGGATGGAGAGGTTCCCTACCGCCTTGACCTAACCCCAAAGTTTGAATTGGGTGCACAACATAGGAAAGGGACGATCTTGCGTGAACGGATAAATCCTTTGGTCCGTGTGCGGTGAGGCAGAGCTGTGCGTGGGTTTTTCTGGGTATGGGGAAGCCGGGTGTGGGCTTAGTACCCTATGTTACTCCCTAATTTTGCTTTTCGGGGACGAAAATCTCGAAGGCGGGAATGATGTAAGAACCCAGTTTTTTCTATGAAAGACTTTAAAATATTCTTGATAATATTCCAGGGCAGCGCCTTCAGATGGCGTGCGATTCTGAGCCCCGGAGTAGCCGGAATTAAATTTTCAGTGCGTTCACACTGGAAATGCTAAATAAATGAGATAACTCCTAAACGGTGCACCGGATCTGGGATCTGAGTGTACGGATGGGTCCGGAATGGGGTTTTTACCCTTGGAACGACATAAAACATGTCTGCGCGGGATTTTTGGACCCCTCGCTCGCTTCCGGAAGGATAAACGGATTAATTAATAAATTAATGTATTCGTTTAAGGTTGAAACGCTAGTATCTCTTAAACGGTGGCTCGGATTGGAAAACCAAGGACACCGTTGAGTTCGGAGAATGCCATTTACCCTAGGAGGGGTATACGTTTTGTGGGCGCGGCCCGCCTTTGAAAAATGGCCCCAGGGGCATTTTCGTAATTTGGAAGCCTCGGGTGCTAAGTTTAATGACTTTTGAATGGGGTCTCGGAATAAAATTCTGAGACCTCTGTAGCGCTCAGAGCGTGGTTATTATCCTAGGGGAGTCTAAATCCTGAACCCGTTGGGAGTTCGGGTACGGGGCCCACGGGTGGGGGTTTAAGTGTATTCTTAATAAACACTCCCCCCACCTCTTGGTTGTTCTCCTTAGCGTGTCAGCCCCTCCTCTCCCTCTCCTCCTCCACCTCCGGTGAGGAGACTCCGGTGAGGTGCGGTGTTGCCGGTGGATCGTCGCGATGCTTCGGGCGAAGCCCCACGAGGTAGGATTTGTCGTTTGCATTTTCTATTCCCGTACCTACTTTGATCTTTATTTGCACTGTATATTCCTTGTCAAAACTTCGATCAAATCCCATGAATGCCTAGTAGAGTTAATCCCCTTTCCAACTCATTTTTTGGATTCAAATTCCGAGCTTTGTGGCATCCGCAATCATCCGCCGAAGTTCGCGGGTTTTCAGGTTCAACCGAGTTCGAGCGGCGGCGCGGCTCGGTGGAGGGGGTCGTCGGTGCGGGTGTCCGGTGGAGGCGCTGGGCGCGGCAGCGGGGCGCTCGTGCGTCAGAGGGGGTGTCCGCGGGCATCGGCGCGGGTGTCCGGTGGAGGCGCGGGGGCGGCAGCGGGGCGCTCGGGTGTCGGCAGGGGTGTCTGGCGGAGCGCCCGGCGAGGCGGCGGTCGCCAGGGAGCGGTGACTGCGGGGTCACGGCGCGCAACCCCTGTGTGGCGACAAAGACACGCGCTGTGCGGGTCTGCGCGCGGTGGCCGCGACCGGCCCACGTGGCCGGTCTTCTTGCGGACCGTGAGTCCGCGGCCGGTCCAGCCCTAGGGGCCTTGCCCCCTCGGTTTTCGGACACCCGTATTTTCCACTACGGGTGTCCGTTTTGAGTACTGTCTTTGGCGGTGGAACCGTATCGACGAGGCTGTCTTTATTAGATTGTTGCAGGAATTTTTAATTCCCGAAACGTGGGGCCTCGGAGGCGCGATGCGTCTTTAAGTGGTTTGTCGTTTCCTTCGGGTATTCTTGTTTCGGACGGTGTGGACGCGTCCGACGTCCGAATTAAGCGCCGACTGTGGTGTTGGAACCCTGGCGTCGAGGCGGAGGTTTCCAGGGTGGTTCTGGGCGTTGAAGCCGGAGTTGAGGCATGGGCCCCATGGCCCGTCTTTTGAGCTGCGGGGATTGTTTCACGACCTTTTCATCGGACGTCCGTTCGGGGCGTGCAATCAGTCGTTTCTGGATGTTTTTTCGAGGGGATTGCAGTGGTGCAACCCGCCAGCCCTATTTCAGCACGATTGTGCGGGGCCCACGAGGGACGTTTGGGCGTCGAAGGTGATTTTCTATCTTTATCACCAGGTGACCGTTTTGGACAAGTGAGTAGTCCATCTTGTGTGATTTTTTGAGAGGATCACAACGGTGCGATCTGTTCGTTGAGTTTCAAGACCGGGATGCGGGTCCCACGTGGCACCGCGCGTGCGTTACGCAGGAATGCATCTTTTTCTCCGGATACCCGTTCCACGCAAGTATGTAGTCAATTTGACGTGCATTTTTGAGAGCATTGCGATGGTGCAATTCGCCTGACCCTTTTCGGGGACGTGGTGTGGGTCCAACCCAACCCTCCTACGGTAAATAGTACTCTTTTCACCGGGTGTCCGTTTTGGGCATTTGAGTACTCAATCCTGTGTGTTTTTATGAGGGGATTGTAGTGGCGTGATCTGTTGGTTTAGTTTCGGGATCTTGGGGTGGGCCCCACACGGGTTTGGTTACAGTGAATAGTACCTTTTTCACCGGTTGGCCGCTTCAGGCGAGTAAGTAGTCTATCTCCCATGTTTTTCCGCGAGGATTAAAATGGTGAGATCCTTTTGGTTGTGCGGAGCCTTATACGCGATCTTATTAAATGTGGAAGCATGAAAGGTGCTCCGGTAGCGGTTCGTCCTACTATGTTTGTAGCGGACCCTTGGCGTGTGATCGCGCACTCTTGGGAGAGTGATATAAATGGTTCACAAGATGTGGTTGGCCGTGCCTAGGCCTTTGAGATGGAGTTGTTACGTCACGCCTTCACGTTGACGCTGGGTGCCATGTGCACGATAGCCTTTGGGCTAGAACGAGGTATACTCTGGGAGTATACAGGAGCGCTTGGAGGTACGTGTGGTTTGTACCTGAAACATTCGTGCGCTTGGTTGGGGTTGACTTGGGGCCACACATCGTGTGGGCCCCACGTGCGTGCCGTGTTCTTCTTTGCGTACTTGGATCTCTCGCGGCGTAGAGGGTCCCTCTGTGTGTTTGTTTGACCAGTAGGGTGGAGTTTTTCCCCTAGCTCAGTGCTCGTTTGTTGACCAGTAGGGTTGAGTGGCCTTCCCCTGGTTTCGTTCTCGATGGATCGGCTAGTAGTGGTGCTAGTGGCACCCCGTGATGGAATAGGCGCTGAAACTCTTTTGGGAGAGTTGTTCTGGAGTTGGGTGGTTTCCCGATACCCACTACGTGTTCGGTTGGCCAGTGTTGTACCCTCCAGTAGATATGACCTGAGTAGTTCTGAGTTTTACCCATCAGTGGGGCTGGGCAGTGGGTTACTCATCAACTTCTTCGAGTTTACCCTCCAGCAGGGCGGGGCAGTGGGTTGCTCACTGACTTCTAGGGTTTACCCTCCAGCAGAGACTGGGTAGTGGGTCACTCAATGCACTTACGGTCTACCCTCTAGCAGAGACTGGGCGGTGGGTGACCCGACGACATCTTAGGGTCTACCCTCTAGTAGGGCTGGGTAGTGGGTCGCCCGTCGTCTAGTTCCAGGTCTACCCTCCAGCAAGGCTGGGTAGTGGGTCGCCTGTCGACTTATTCCAGGTCTACCGTCCAGCAAGGCTGGGCAGTGGGTTTCCTGATGATGTATTTAGGTCTACCCTCCAGCGGGGCTGGGAAGTGGGTCGCCTGGTGATGTATTATGGTTTACCCTCCAACAGGGCTGGGTAGTGGGTCACCCAATATCTTATTATGGTTTACCCTCCAGCGGGGCTATGCAGTGGGTCTCCTGACGATGTATTATGGTTTACACTCCAGCAGGGCTAGGCAGTGGATCACCTGATGTTCTATTATAGTTTACACTTTAGTAGAGCTGGGCAGTGGGTCACCCGATATCTAGTTAAGAATTACCCTCCAGCAGGGCTGGGAAGTGGGGACACCGGTTGGCATTCCAGGCATAGTCCTTTATACTAGGCTAGCCTGTGGCTTTCCTCTGTGATTAACAAAGTGAGACCCTTGGTTATACGGGTCAGTGTTGTGATGGATTGACTTTGAGGAGACCTCTCGACTGCTGGGCAGTGACGAGGAGTGGTGTGAATTTTCCCTAGAACTCCTAAGTACGAGGGGCACTTTCCCCACCGAGACGCGTTCTTGTGATGCGATCTAAAATTGTGCGGGCGAGTCAGTGCCGCCCAAAGCAGATAGTGTCGAAGTGTGGTGATTGAGCCCCTTGGCTTGCAGTTCGGGGTGGACATGCGGGAGGCTGGGCATTGATGGAGTTTACCTCTGGGACTGTTGGCTACTCTTTTCTTGGGATTAACTACGGGACAAAGATCCCCTTACGACGATGTCCGGGCTTCTTGATTGAGCATAAGGATATGTATATACCTTGTTCTGGTACCCACTTCTTAGGATTGGTTACTCTCCTTCCAAGAGAGGCGAAGACACATGGGGTATGCCATGTGCTTTCTATGTATAGATTCTCATGGTTGGACGAGCCTACCCTCCTGCTATAGGTAGCGAGGACTCGACGGGAAGTTCATCTTCTCATCGTTTCTAGCTCCTTCTGTCTGGATGAGTCTACCTCCTTTCTCTTGTTGGGTTGAGCTGGACTCTTTACTGCACCTTCAGTTGTACTCCTCTACTTTTCCCGTTCGCTCTACTACTCACCCTTCAGTACCTCCTTTGTTGCTCCCTCGAGCCTTCAGGGTATCCTACTGAGTATTTTTATACTCACCCCTGCTTGTCCTTTTGCCCGCACTTGCTGTGCCCTTGCAGATGACAGACAGGTGGAGCGTGACCTCAGTGGACCGTAGGAGCTTGGGAGCTTGGACCGCATGCGGTGGTCGTGGCCGGGTTCCACGTGGGGGACCCGTCAGCTGTTTCTTTTTGTTTACCTATTGCCGGGTTGTGGCACTTTTTGGTTGGGCGTGTGTTTGTCCCCTTTTCTTTTCATCTTGTACCCTGTACTATTTAGAGGTCGATGCATTCTTGTGGTTTATTTATAGAAGTTCCCTTTACTTTTCTTTTTGCTTTTCACTTTTTCATTGAGTGTGCTGCACGTGTGTGTGTACAGGTGCTTAGGCAAAGGCCTCCCTGAGTTGTTGTGCCTTCGGCGCTAGTCGCTAGCCGTTGGCCTATGGAGGCGGGCTTGGGGTAGTCACGGCTCGAGCCCAGGTAGGATCGGGTCTTGACAATTATAAATGTTTAATATATTATGTACATGTATAATGAAATCTATAATATTTAAGATAAGATGTTTAAGAAAAATTTAAATCTCAAAAACAATTTGAATTGTTACCTTCGATATATAAATGAAAATAAAATTCAGTGAAACTATAGAGATGTATTATTGAGATCATTTTATTATGAATAATTATAGAATTGTGAGTATTTGTTTATACAAAATTACCAAATCACCTTTTAAATAAATGGGTGACAAGTTTAGAAGAATGTTGGATCATATACATAATGATGTATCTAGACTAATTAGAACACAAAAAATATTTGTTACAGGTACTTCATAAACATTACTGATAACAACTTTTTGTATGGTTATGTGTCTCTAATGACACACAAGTTTGAGAATAATGAAAAGGTCAAAAAACAAAATGAAGTGAAGAATCAACTTGGAAAAATATTAATATTCTCCATTCAGATGGGGGTAAGAATTGATTTTCTATGCATTCCCTTATTATCAAATATTAAATAATTATTTCCCAACACTCTCCTATTCGAACACCCAGTACAATAGTGATTCTTAGAGGATGAATTTTACCATGTTAGATGTTGTTCGATCCACGACGATTCATTTTTCCTTACTATTTTATTTTGGGTATATGCTCTTCAAACAACATCTTTCCAATATAATCACATTCCATATTAAGAACTTATAAACACACCATAAGGTATATCAAATAAGAAACATTACAGTAAAACTTTTATGACAACTTTGGTTGTGAAAAATATATTCTTTGTTTTGATTTTTATAAACATGACTGAAATTTAGATATATTGTTATATATTGATTATCTCATGGAAATCATGTTATATTATTTATATAGTCCAAATGAGCACACATGTTTTGTCACTAAATTTTCTACAATCCTTGAGAAGAAATATATATGTCTAAGAGTTAATGGGTTAATATTTACGTATAATAGATTATAAATTATAAAAAAATATTACAAATATTGAAATTAAATCAGTTCAACAATGATTTATGTAAAAAGAACAGACTTAGATAATATAAGAACCTTGAATTCATTGTATTCTTAATTAAGAGCATTAAAGGTATACATTTTCGAGGAAAATGATTATAATGTAATGTTCATAGTTAATTAACTAGTTACATATGGGGAAGCCATTAATATTTCTGATCCAATAAATGGATAAATAATATTATATATGAAATAAAATACATTTATTCTAAATAAATTTAGAACATGGTGTATTCATTAGAAATGGTGAGACCCATTGGGTGTTTGTGGGGTTTTCAAATGAATGTTGACATGGATGGTATAATTTCCATAGAAAATGTCATCGTATAGATAAATATATTAAAAAGAATTAAATGAATTGACTAAGGGTAAACCTTTTCCCCAATTATGTTGAAGGAAAACGTTCTGATATTTCTTCTAATAACAACTCATTATGAATATGATATATATTAAATGGATGTCAAAAAAAGATTTTCTTATTTTTAATTTAGTTAGCGACATTTATATTATTCCACGAGATGGGTATGAAGATCCATAAGGGATTATAATGTTTCCCAAGTTATATAAATTTATTGATGGATTGAATATTACTTCTAAATGTTTGGATATATACTTTGAAGTTACATAAATTTTTTTTATTTGAACATGGATGATTATTCGGTATAAAATGAGGTTAGTGGGATTGTTTTAGTATTTCTATAATTTCATGTGGTTGATACGCTAATTATGATAGATGATATACCAAATTTACATTATTTAATTTTTTGGTTGGGGAATTTTTTTAATAAAATAAATGTGTAAAGACACCTATGTGCTGTCTGTGAATATCTATATATATAGACCAAACATGTTTCATTGACTAATTCAACACACATACATTGGTAATGTACTACTGTAGTTTAGCTTAAATAACTCTACTAAGGGTTATTTATAAATTTTTCATGGAATTATTAACAAGAAGAATCAAAATACATATAAATACTTATATATGATTGATATGATTCCTTATGTATCCACCATAGGATCCATCATGTGTTTATGTGATATAACTGACGAAATTTTTCACATGATTTAGTATCAAATACAGATACCAATAAAATATTATTGAGAGTCACTGTATTATATTCAATAATATTCTTAAATACTTAATAATAATTAAGTATTCTTTCAAAATTCTTGGGATATAAAGGTGGTATTATTTTAACTAGTTACACTGATGATAGTTTCCAATCCATAAAATATGAAATGAGATATCAAACTAGTTTAGTATTTTACATAAAAATTTATTAATTAGTTGGAAGAGTTCCAAACAGGGAATCATAGTGTATTTGAAAACAAAGGATGAGTAGATCATCACATCACATAATGTGAATGAATCTATTTGGATCAATAAGTTCATCCCTAAACATTGTGGTGGTTCTATGTGTCTGGGAATAAATCAAGATTTATTATGACATAAATGAAGAACATTCCCATTCCATGGAACCATGGTCTCCCCAAATAACCAAACACATACTTCATAAATACAATCTCATTTGATATATCATTTAGATGAATGATTCAATAATTTTTTTGTTGGATACATATAAAAATATTACAGATTCTTTGAAAAAACATTTAATTCATAAAAATGCTCAGGTTTATGTTGAGTCTCATGGTATTTGACGGACGAGATATAGGATTTCAGAGCTATAAAACATATCATGAATTTATAATAAATGATATAAAAATTTATCATCCATTCATGAGTTATTCATCTATATTATAATAATATTTGAATTATAATAACCCCTTAATAATAGACATTTTGTTTTCCATAATAATTAAGTGTTTGGAGGAGTGGGAACTCAAGAGGGGGGTGAATTGAGTTCCAATTAAAATTTATGTTAAAAAGAATATAGTTAAAAAACAACCCAATTTTAAAAACGACCAAGGTAATTAAGGCAGTAGAAATTTCACTATTCAATTGGTCAACAAGTATCTCAAAGGGTGTTTAATCCTTAGATGAATCAGTGTAGAACATCAATTCATTATTTAAAACAAGTTTACTGAATTAAATAAATGCACACACTAACCAAAACTAACTATCAATGTATAAGAAAAAAAATAGTTTTATGTTTTAGAAAATATATGGAGCCGAAAAAATCAAAACAGAGTAATTGAAGATTTGCCCAACAGTGTAATCATGAGGTTCAGTCCCACGTAGATACATAATCCTCTCTACTTTGTGATCACCTTCCACCAAGAATTTTATATATATTAAAATTTGATCCACACAGTGGATTGGGGTTTATAACAGCACACCAGGCTGTCCAGGTCACAATTGAACTCTAACATAGTTATTCGTGGGAAAAATAATGTGAAAAGTGATTGAGAATGAGGATAGTTTGATATCCTCCAGTTATGCTCATGAGAAAGTGTGTGTTATACAAATAAATATATGCACTTATCAAATAAGGAATATAAAACAGAACATAGTTAAGAAAGAAAATAGAGTTAAGAATTCTCTGTGTGTTGTGAACTAAAGCTCTAGACCCAATGAATGTTGAGAATATGGTATTTGAGTCTTCTTCTCAAATTTTTCTTCAAAATAAAGCATCACAGTTTCTATAATCTGTCTTCGAGGAATGCTAATGCGTATCTCTTTAATGTATCAATGTATACTGAAGCCCTTTTAGAGAAGGTCTCTTGTTATATTCTTTTTGTAATCTCAAGCGCTTAGATCTTCTCTTTTTGTATTCGCATAGTCTATGTCTCAACATGTACTGCAGTGGTCGTCGTCTATTTTTACGTAAAAGATGAGGTCCTTTAATACTCCATTATCTTTTATGCATAATGATCTTCGCACATACTTGTACCTCATACTTGTCTACAGATTGTCCTACAGAAAACATAAAACAATGTCAGAAACATTAATTTGTTTACATATGAATGTTATAAATAAATTTCAAATAATAAAACGGAAACATCTATTTATTTCAATCGGTGAGTCATCTTATGTGTGTCAGATTTGGTTGGCTAACATTGGTCTATCATCTTTAGTGTGTCATCTTGGGTTTAGGTGTGTCGAAGTCAGTTTCGGTGTGTCATATTTGGTCTGTGAAACTTCGGTCTATCAAAATACGGTCTGTAAAACATCGGTCTGTCAGACATCGGTCTGTTAAGCTTCGGTGTGTCATACTTCTGTCTGTCAAACTTAGGTCTATCAAACTTGGGTCTGTCAAAATTCGGTCTGTCAAACTTCAGTCTGTCAATCTTCAGTCTCAGGGAATCCCAAAAATATTGTGAAGAGTCTGTCTTGCTTATACCATTACAAGATGAATTTTTAATCAAAGTATATGTAAAAATACACGTCTAAAAATATTGATTCATTACTTATAAGTTATTGAATTATTAAATTATATGTTTTTGTAGGATAAAATTGATTCAAATAGAGATATTAAAATCGGAATGAAAGATATGAATATGTATATTTAAATTATTTGTGTTTATGAAAAATACAATATCATGAAAGGTCCAACAATCTCCCCCTTTTTGATAATCACAAATTATGGCCAACATGCAAATATATAGAATAAATATGGATGAATATAATTCTCTAATGTAACTTAATTTTGGAATTTCTAATATTTATTTAAGACAAATACCCCCCTCACTTATACGACATCCTTATATTTTATGCCATCTATATTTTTTCATCCTTTTGGGATTAACAAAAAGAGAAAAGTAGGAAGGATAAATAAGAAAAAAGAAAGACACCAGAAGAATTTTCATTCAATGTCATAAGAGTACAAGACAATCAAAAAGGAGAAAATCCCTATAAAAAAGAAATAATAAATCACTAAGGTTTTGGATGCATTAGAGTATTGCCTTTGTCAGAAGTATCCAAAAGAGAAGAAGAAAGTTTTGGAGTGGTAGAAGATGGAGGTGATATGATTACAACACCAGGAAGAGCAAGACCTGTAGGAATAGTAGCTTTAATGGTATGCATTTTCTCTAACAACACATGACATGGAGACTGCTCAATAATGATCAGTCAAATCTGAGTAAGAGCTTGAGAAATAGTCATTGGAGCAGGAGCTCGAGATGCAGTACCAATTGAAGCAGCTAGAGGAACCATAATAGCCTCGGCTTTAACATGAAGATAAGGTTTGAGTAGTTTGATGAATTCATTAATGATTTCTCCTCTATATTGCATTGACTTCTAAAAGTTGTCCTCATTCTCCATAAATTTACACAGTAAAGGTGTATACTCTTTCAATTGGAGAACATGGTTTTTGAAAGCTTATGTAACTCGGGGAATTCGATTATTTTCTACTAGAAACATGAAACTGTTGATGAGGTCATGATTGGTATATATCTTAGTTAAATAGTTATCCAATGATTCTCGAATTTCATTCTGTGCTGCAGAGGATTCATTGGTGCATTTTCTAACCATATTGTACATTGAATCTGTATTTCGATGTAATTTTTCATGGGTTTCTTTTTCTCAAACAATCTATAGTTTCTGAATATCCTCTCTCATCATAGCCTTGAGAGACTCCAAATCAGTAGCAACACTTCTTCCACTCCTGGAACTAGATGGGACAGTCAACATTTTTCCAAACCCGTCCTTCGGCCTTTTCAAATCTACAATGAGTAGACGAGTTACCAAGTTACTAAGAACTTCTAGAACACCACAAAATAAAGTCTTGAAGTCATAGGTTAAGGAGTTCAGCTCATTGCTCATCTTTATTACTTCCTCTCTCAGTAAAGGGTTGTGTCTAATGATAGTTTCTACTTTAATAATAAGAATAAGATGAATCTCCTGAATCAAAATTCATGCAAATTTTGTTGTATCATCTTCTGAGAGACTTATTGAGTTGGAGGCGTAATTTCTTGATCCCACTAAAGCTATCATAGACTCAAATATCTCATTTTAAACTTTTCCAAATCATCTTTAGTGAAATAGTCATTGGGCACTGACGGAGCTATAGGTTGCTGAGGTGGAGGTTCGGCTTGAAGAACAGATGAAACATGTTTTGGATCAGTATGGACTTGAGGAACAGGAGGAGAAGGTACCATATCCTCATCTGAGTCATATTCTAAACTGAAAGGAATATATCCTCTATTACTATTCCACTCACCAGCATAGTTCCAATCACTTGGCTCAATGGTATCAATTCATACCCTTCTACCATGAGGCTCAGGAATAACATCAATGTCATCAATTTCTCCATCATTGTATCTGGCCATAATACCTTGTCTAGGGATAAGAACCAACCGAGCTTCAGGTTCTTCCTGAGCTCTAGGTATTTCAGATTCACCAGGTACTTCCCCAATTTGAGGCAGTGGAACTACATATTTTTCTTCCTGGCCAGTAGCCATAATATAATTCAATTCTTGAATGATCTCTTAGTTTTCAGTATTGGGATGGAGTGATCTATTCTCATGTTCAGAATCTCTATGATCATCAGCTTGTTGATCAGTAGGCTCAATTCCATCACCAGTTCCATGAATAGATTCCTCACTAGATCTATCAACCACTTGTTGTCCCACTTTTCGAGAGTCACTCACATTCTCAAAACTTCGTCCATCATCACCATTGTCACCACCACCACCAACAGCATCATTATTATTATCATCATCATCATCAGATTCCTCATCTAATTTTCTAACATAACCTTCAACTCCAGTAACTTAGGTTTCTTCCTCATATTCATCACCTAGAATAGTTTCTCTTGAAGGCAGTTCCATAGGTGGAATAACAGGACCATAAGTCATATATTTGGGACTTTCAATGAAATCAGGATCACTCCTATAATCAAAAGGTGATCCTTCTTCCCTCGTCACATCATCCTCTGCTTCCTCTTCAGAAAATACAAGAACTTATCTATTTTTGAGACCTGGATCAACATAGTCCTTTGGTATAGAAGGATGTTCAATCAGATTGAATTACTCATACAACCTTTCTTCATCTCCGACCCAACATATCATCCATGGGTTCCATAAGATTTTCATCCTTTTACAAATGCCTTTATGAAGACAAAAACCACTACATTGAGTTATCATTTCATCTCCATCTTCTACACTGTCGAATTTCTTCAATATGGCAGAAATCAATCTCAGATAGTATAATCAAGTTGCATTCTTAGATGGCTTAATCAAATCAGAAATATGTACCATAAGATATCTGCATAGATTCACCTTTATTCCATTACCTTTACTATAGACTCCATCTTTGCTGCCTCGACATCATCAATTGCTATACTCAGATGCTGATAGAACTCATACACTAGCTGAGGATAATAGGGTCTTTCATTGTTGGTAAACCACTTGAGCCACCCCTGAGATTCCATTACCTTTAGCAGATTTTTTTTAAAGAAGCCACTCAGCAGACACTTCCTTTTCATCTGTAAGAACAAAACTTTCTATGCTTGGTTTCCCCATCCCACTTGTTTCACCCTTCTGATGCTTAGTAGGAGGAGATTTTCGAGGCTCTTCCATTGCGTGCTTAGTCCTTTCCAAGGAAAATTTGTGGATTCAAACTGTGTTGAAAGGTCGAGAGTCGAGAGAGAGAAAGAGAATGTGAATTGATGTAGAAGGCTTTACGGCTATAGAGAAGGTGAATGGATGGGATGGATTGGACTTAATATATCATTTGGGGAATGTAAATCGGAAAACATAAAATTTAAAAGCTGTAAGTTGAAAGAAATAAAACATTATAGTTTCACTTAAAGAAGATTGAGTTTATGAAACAGACCTTAAATATATCAGTGTCAAAGAATGAGTTTTATGAAGATCAGTTTCATAGAAATCTATTTTATAAATATTGGTTTCATAAAAATCGGTTAAAAATTTGTTTCATAAAAATTGGTTTTACAAAGATCAGTATAAAAAATATCGGTTTTACAAAGATCGGTTTTACAAAGACTAGTTTTAAAAATTTATCATTCCTAGTTTAGGTCTGATGTAATTCATTCTCTTAGAATTTGTGGTTTTAGTGAATATATCAGTAAGATGATGTTAATTTCTAATAAACTCAAGAGTTATATCACATTTTTAATAATGATCTCTCAAAAAGTGATATCTTATATGAATATGCTTTGTTCTATAATGAGATATTGGATTTTTAGAAATTTTAATAGCAATTGTGTTGTCATAGTTAATGGAGACGTGTTTGAATTGTTATCCATAGTCTAGTAAATTGTGTTTCATCCAAAAAATTTGCACACAACAACTACCAACATCAATGTATTCGGCTTCTGCATTACATAATGCCACATAATTCTGTTTTTTACTACACCATGATACAAGTGACTTGCCTAACATGTGACATGTCACAGAGGTTCTTTTTCTATCTAGCTTACAACCAGAAAAGTCATCATCTAAAAAACTTATTAAATCAAATGGTTTTCCTCTTGTATTAAATTGCCTTAAGTTGGGATTATATTTGAGATATTTGAAAATCATATTAACAGTATTTTAATGATATTCTTTGGGATTATCTTGAAAGTGAGCGCACATGTATAAACTGAACATAATATCAGGTCTGTTAGCACTAAGGAAGAGTAGACTCCCTATAATGCCTCTGTAGTTGGTTTGATCCACTGATTCTCCAGCTTCATCAGCATCCAACTTACAAGTGGTACTCATAGGTGTATCACAGTCTTTACTACCATCCAAAACAAAACGTTTTAAAAGGTCTTTAGTATATTCACTTTTATTTAAAATAATACCATATTTATTTTGAGTATTTTAAAATCCATGGAAAATTTTATGTCCTCCCATTAATCTCATTTCAAATTCATTTTTCATTATTTTTAAAAAATTAGTACATAAATAATTTTTAGAAGATCCAAAAATTATATCATCTACAAAAATTTTGACTATAAAAACATCTTTGGAAATCCTTTTAATAAACAAATTCGGATGAAATATTATTTTAGTAAAACCATTTGAAATACGAATGGAGCTAAGTCCATCACACCAAAATCTTGGAACTTGATTTAGACCTTATAAAGCATTAGAATGTTTAAAAATATGATTGAAAAAATTCAGATTTGTAAAGCCAGGGGGTTTTCAAAAAATACATCATAAACTATATACCCATTTAGAAAAGAACTTTTGACATCAATTTGATAAAGTTTGAAATTCATATGAGCTGCATAAGAAATTAGTATCCTAAAGGCCTCTAACATAGCTGCAGGTGGAAAGGTCTTCTCGTAGTCTATTCCTTCATCTTGACTATAACCTTGTGAAACTAACCTAGCATTATTTCTAACTATATTACCAGACTCATCATCTTTGTTACTAAAAACCCATTTAGTGCATATTTTCAAAGTGTTTGTAGGTCTTTCAACTAGTTCCCAGAATTTGTTTATTTCAAATTGATTTAATTCTTCTAGAATATCCATCACCCAAAATTCATTATTGATTGCATAATTAATATTTTTGGGTTCAAGGTATGAAACAAAAACTTGATGTTCAACCTGGTCTCTCAGAGAAGCTATAGTTTGTGACCCCCAGATTAAATCACCTACTACCGCATCTAAAGGATGATTCATGAGAGTTCGTATACCTCTAGAAAACGTTGAACTATACTTCTCATGATTGTCTATCGGTTTAAACTCAATAGGTTCATATTCTGAATGATTCCCAGAATTTGTTACTTTTACAGGGTATTCACTATCATTATCATTAACGTTCAGAATTGACATATCTTCCTCAAGATATTGATGAGAGGTTTTGGGTTCATGTGGATCAGTCTCATCAAATTTAAAATTAACTTACTCTTCTACACATTTGGTTTTCTTATTTAATACTCTATAGGCTTTACTCGAGAATGAGTAACCTAAGAAAATTCTTCCATCACCCTTGGAAGAAAACTTTTCATGATTATCCTTAGTATTAAGGTTAAAGACTTTGCAACCAAAAAATATAAAGTAGTTAACCTAAGTCTTCCTATTTATCCAATGTTTATAAGTGGTCTTCCTAAGAAAAGGTTTAATCAAGACTCTATTAATGGTATATAAAGTTGTATTTATAGCTTCAGCACAAAAATAAATAGGTAAATTACATTCACTAAGCATAATCCCAGCTATTTCATGAAGGGTCCTATTTCTCATTTCAATGACTTTATTTTGTTGATGTGTTCTAGGAGGAGAGAAATTATTACTATATCCATTTTGGGAACAATAGGATTCAAACTCCTAATTTTTAAATTCATGGCCATGATCACTTCTCAGGTTCTTGATTCTATGTCTACTAAGATATTCTACAGACATATAGTATTTGTTTAAATAAGAACAAGATTCACTTTAGTGAGCTAGAATGTATACCCAAGTGTACCTAGAAAAATCATTTACAAGAACATAAATATAGTGCTTCCCATTAAAACTTGAAACTCCTGATGGTCTAAAAAAATCCATGTGAACCAACCCAAGCGGTAGAGAATTATAAACTTCTTTCTTTTGTTTGAAAGAAACTTTGTGTTGCTTTCCCTTTTGATTGTGATTTCAAACTTTGTTAAGAGGGAATTCCAGTTTAGGTAAGTCTCTAACTAGACCATTCCTAGTCAGTTTCCTAAGAGAGTGCACATTGCAGTGTACTAGTCTTCTGTTCCACAACCAGGATTCCTTATGAAAAACATTTAATCAAGAAACATTTTTCTTAGCTAAAGAATTTAAGTCAAAAATGTAAACATTTTAATTTATGAGAGTAGTAAATATTAAATAAATTTTGGAATTAAAAACATTACATGCATCATTTTCAAATTTGTCATTGAAACCATCATCACACAACTGAAAGATGCTAAGTAAATTTTACTTTATTGCATCAATAAAAAGTACTTTGGAAATTAATACTGTATTTGGGTTACCGATCTGGCCTAAGACGATGATTTTTCCCTTGGCATGGTCACCAAAAGTTACATGACCACCATCAACCTTGATTTGGTTTCTGAAGAATGAGTAGTCTCCTATCATATCTCTTGAACATCCACATTCCAAGTACCACCGAGTCATATAGCAGATCTTTAGGCAATATCCCTGCAAAATAGATCAGACATGTGGTAACTTTGGTACCCAGATTCTCGTGGGTCCTAAGAGGATAGCATGTAAAACATTGGGAACCCATACCTGTCTCACAGATTTACTATAATCAACAATTATATTATGAGATATTAAAACATTGTTTGGTACTTTAGAGAGTTGGTTTTCATGAAATGGTCTTGATCTTGAACTAGCGGTGAATTGTCCAGAAATTGGAATAATTTAGTTTTAATGATCCTTCTATTTCCAGGATGATATCCTAGACCAGTTGTATATTTTAAGGAAAACTATTGTCCTAGAAACTGTGTCAAGGTATCTCTACCAGTAGTAAATTTTTCAAGATCTTTCTTTAATTGTTCATTTGATAATTTCAGTTCGGTATTTTATTTTATGAGTTGAGCACATTTTTCATTCTCAATATCATGACTTGACTTATAATTTTCCTTTAAATCATGTAGTCTCTTTATTGATTTATATTTTTCCTTGAGCTCATTAAAAGTATCCTCAAGAATTTCACAATATTACAATTGGTCATCCTTAGACATATCATCATCATTATGTAACTCACTCTTATTCCCATAATAATAGGCATTATTTATAGGACAATTAAGTGTTTCCTCAATTGTTTTTGTCCTGATACATAAGTTGGAATGATTGTTCTTTTAACTATCAGAACAATCAAATCCAATTGAGGTATCTTATGAAGCACTCCAGGAAGCTTTCATATCCTTTTTATATCCTTTTCCCTTGTCTTCATATTTCTTCTTAAATATCAGTTTGGGAGAGTTAGCCTTCACATGACCTTTTCATTTTCACTCATTGTAGATTATTTAATTTGAGTTGTCAATCCATTTTCTTTCATTCTTCCATTTTTCATTACTATAATAATTTCCCTTGAATTTTGACTTCTTAAATAATTTATTCTTTTGGTAAAACCTTTTGAACCTTCTTAAAAGATGATCCATCTACTCGTCACTGTCTGAATCTGACTCTTCACTAGTGGAGTTGTCTATAGGAACTTGAGTTTTTTCTTTTTTTTTCTCTTTGAAGTAGTAGTCTTGAAGGCTACTAATTTAATCATTGGTTCCTCATTTACTTATTGATTCACATTTAGTGCTTCCTCATACATCATAAGCTTGAATATTATTTCCTTGACTGGAAGCTTTCATATGACTTAAGATTCTCAAATGGAAACAGATTTTCCCCTCCATATGTCAGGTAGGCATCGATGTAGTCTCATAATCTAGTCCTTGGTGTCCACTGGTTTTCCAAGAAGACTCATAGTGTTTACTATTTCGATGAACCTGATATAAATTTCAGATATATGTTCATTAGGATTCATTTTAAATTTATCATATTTAGTAGTGTATGTATTTACTCTCATTTTTTTAACATTATTTGTTCCCTCATGGGAAATAGCTAAAGTATCCCAAATTTCATATGCAGTATTACAATAAGATATTCTATTAAATTCATCATCACCAAAAGAACAATACAATGAATTCATTTCTTTACAGTTATTATTAATTGTAGATTTGGCCAACTGAGACCATATATCTCTTGCAGTATCAGGTAATGTATGTTGTTCTTCAATTGTGTCCCAGATTTCAGGTCCCATACTCTCTAGATACATTTTCATTTTTAATTTCCACTAAGAATCGTTATTACCATTAATGAAATGTGGCTTGTTAGTTGCAACACCCTCAACTCTAGTTTCCATAATTACATAGAATTTAAAGAATTGAAAATTTAGATATGATAGAAATTTTAATATCTTTAAGATGCAACTAAAATCAATGTTGAAAATAAATTAAAAAAATGAAAATAATCAAACCTCTAATACCAAATGTTGGTTGGAGTGGATACTCAAGAGCGGGGTTAATTGAGTTCCAATTGAAAATTCTGTTAAAAAGTTTACAGTTAAAAAAACCCTAAATTTTAAAAACGGCCCAGTTAATTAAGGTAGTAGAAATGTAATTGCTCAATTGGTCAACAGGTTTCTCAAAGGGTGATTAACCATCAGATGAATTAGTGTAGAACATCAATTAAACTTTTGAAACAAGTTTTCTGAATTAAACAAATGAAAAAACTAACCGAAACTAACTATCAAAGGGTAAGAAAAAAACAATTTTATGTTTTATAAAATACAAGTAGAAGATAAAATCAAAACAGAATATTTCGTGATTGGAACAACAATGTAAAAAATATGTTTAGTCTCAAGAAGAGAATTAATCCTCTCTACTTGGTGATCACCTGCCACTAGTCATTTTATATAAAAAAACTTTTGATCCACCCCCTGGATTGGGGTTAACAACCACACACCAGGCTGTCCAGGTCACACTTGACCTCTACCACAGTTATTTGAGGGACACATATTGTAATATGTGATTGAGAATGAGGATAGTTTGATATCCTCCAGTTATTATCTAGAGACAGAGTGTCTTATACAAATAAATATACACACTTCTCAAATAGATAATATAAAACACAACAGAGTTAATAAAGAGAATAGATTTACGAATTCTCTCCGTGTAGTGAACTAAATATCTAGACTCAATGAATGTTGAGAATATGATATTTGAATTTTCTTCATGAAGTTGTCTTCAAAACAGAGCATCAAAGTTTCTATAATCCAGCTTCAAGGAATGAAAAGTTTCAACTCTTAAATGTCTTGATGTATCCTGATGTCGTTTTTGGAGAATGAAGCTTGTTACAGTCTTCTTGTAATCTCAAGAGCTTAGTTCTTCTATTTTTGTATTCGCACAGTCTGTGTCTCAGCATGTACTATATCTATCATCATCTCATTCACATAATAGATGAGGTCCTTTTATACTCCACAATCCTCTACGCATAAGGATCTTCGCACATGCATATACCTCGTACTTTTCTACGGATTGTCCTACAAACAACATTAAATAATGTCAGAAAGATTAATTTGTCAACATATGGCCGTAAGAAATAAACTTGAAATAATAAATTGGAAAGAATTATTTATTTCAATCAGTAAGTCTTCTTTGGTGTTTCGGCATTGGATTGATAACATCGGTATATCATCTTTTGTGTGTCAACTATGGTTTCAGTGTGTCGACTTTGGTTCCATTGTGTCATCTTTCATCTTTCATACTTCAGTCTATCAATCTTCGGTCTTTTAAACATCAGTATGTTAAACATCGGTCAATCAAACTTCGGTCTATCATTCTTTGGTCTATAAAACTTCGGTCTGTCAAACTTCGGTCTATCAAGCTTCTGTCTATCAAAGATTAGTATCAGGGAATCCAACAAATATTGTGAAGAGTATGTCTTGCACAAACCATTACAATATTAATTTTTAATATATTAATATGTTAAAATACACTTGTGAAGATATTGATTCATGACTTATAAGAAATTCACTTATTAAAGTATATGTTTTTGTATGAAAAAATTGATTCACATAGAGATATTAAAAGAGGCATGAAAGATATGAATCTGTGAGATATGAATCATTATATTGACATTATTTGTGATTATGATAAATAAAATATCATGAAGGGCCCAACAGTAAGCATTATCGACTATTATAGGTTGGGAAGAAATTTTAATATTAGTTTGATAAAAATGAAGTGTGTGATACAAAGAGTCATATGTGATATACAATGAATGCGCACATGATATAATAATATAAGTATTATTATCTAGATTGAACCACCATATTATTTGACATGAAATTTCATAAAACAAGTAATATATTTAGGGGTGTATTATTATTATGAATCCCCATTACTTGATGTTGGTCAAATACGTAGAATGTTGTTCCCATTTTCAAGGTGGCAGATCTACATTTAGATCTAGGGTTTTTTGGGCGTCGATGACTGGTGGTGACGGTCCAGATATGGGCGATGAAGCTTAAAAAGTCTTCTATGAATAGTGGTGTCAGAAAAATTATAGACTATTATGATGGGTGCATGATTGTGTTTGCATCAGTGGTTTCGTAGATATCTGGATGTAGAGATCGAGGCTGCGATGGGTGAAGTTGTAGGTGGGAGATGTTTCATGGGCTCAGGGATGGATTCAGATAACGGTGGGACTCATTATTTGGTGGTGGCGATGTGTCAGTTTTTTGTTCAGGGTGAGTTGTGGATGGAGAGGGTTCTTATCATTGTTTATTGTTTGATGGTAATGGTCTGTTGTAGAAGGTGATGGATGGGTGGTTCACTTGGGTTATCAACTATTTTTTATTGTTTTTGATTTGTTAATGGTCTCTTTCCCTCTGGGATTTTGTGCCAATGTAATGGGTTTTGTACTGGGTTTTGTAATGGGTTTGATCCCTCTCGTATTAGGGGCTTGTAATGGGTTTCCCTTAACCGGTTCAAAAGTGGTTCTTATTGTCCTTTTTTCTTTTTCATAAAGGTTATTGGACCCAACCATTCATGTTCAATTATATGTTATATCCTATTATACTTACAATATTGTTAATAATTAGAACCATCAATTATATAGTCATCGTATTGTGACTATAATTATAGGTGTATATTATGGTTTATGATGAAACCCATTAGAAAAGATGAAATAATTGATGTCCACGACTAGTAGGATCATTCCTTATTAAATTCATTTATCATATATTCTTGATGAGATGGAATTATTGGTCATTTCCCTTGAAAAATAAAAACCCAATATTCAAAAACTAAATCATGATGGAAACCACTTGTAGTAGAAGTTAAAGCTTATGATGATCAAGGACCATACAAGTTTTTGTAACCACCTTGAGAAGGTGTCACCATCTCACACCTTGCCCTTAAATCATAATCTAGTGTAATAAGGTGTTATATATCTAGACTATAAAATTAATATTGTTTTTATATTCATTTTCCAGAGAATAATGATTATATTTATCCTTTATCATCTTTACATTATAAATGATTGAATAATGGGTTTGATAAAAATTAAATATTGATATGATAAAAATAAATTTATATTATTGGGAAATATAATATTTCAATCAAGAAACTATTTTTGGAAAAAATAAAAAACTTTTAAAATAAATTTTCTTTTAATAAATTATTATGAATTAATAATATCTATTTGAAAAAATTATAATATAAATTTGGGATATCAAATGTTATTTTTATAAGATTTTAAATAGTGTTATCATAAAAACCACAGAATTTTAAAAAAATGGGATTTTTATTTAAAACAAATTATTTTTAAATTAATATAATTATTCTATTAAAATATTTTTTCTGAAACCAACATATTGAAATTTTTCAATCGTGAATTTTTCATAATTTTACGAGACACTCAAATTGTGTAGTAAAAATTAAATAATGTATAAATATACGATATGTATTATAACATCATAAATCAAAAAAGTTATTTAGTAAATACTATAAATAGTATAAAAGAATAAAATCATGTTTCCCCTTTGAAATAATTCGTTTTTATTTTATTCGATCAACTTTATAAACCCTAAATAAATAATCCAAAACCATTATAATATTTTACGGTTTTAAAATCAATCATTTATAAACATGACTCACATCCACATGTCCATAGGTATTATTTTATGTAGTTCTTCTATTGTCCACATAAAATACTTATAACCACTCCACTTTGGAAGAAATAACGGGTCCAACAAATGGTAAGATATGTGGTTTTGAATATTTTATGATATAGAGTTCAAAAACATGGTTGAGAAGTACAGAATCAATTAGGTACCTCCTTTTCGTTAATTACCCTTGCAACCACCCACTACTCATCACTAAAAAATACCTTGATTTCGACCTTAATCTCTATATATATCCTTAAATACTTCTCATGATGTTCTTAATCAATAATTAATCCCCTCCCAAGATATTACAAACTCCCTCTCATGGTAAGGTATCCTATCATCCTCGTCTTTATTTAAGCACTTCATGTGTACAATGAATTTTGATTTTCAATTATTAATAACAGAATATGTTTTTAAAAATACATATTACTATAATTATTAATTAAATGTGAAGAGATACCCCATTTAATCATCATTAATCACATCTTTTAATCAATATGTATACTCATTATACAGTTGAAATTATACTTTGATTTTTCATTGCATACATTTTTTTAGTAGATACCCAAACTCATTTCAACTAATTATTATTAAATTATGTGAACCTATCTTTAGTTTAATTATAAATCCATGTACACAACCTGCACTCATTAAACATGGTGTTAAAAGTTATGAAATAGTCTATTATATTATATTTTGTATGTGACACCAAAATTCAAATTCATGATATGAATTTTATGTGAGGATGTAACATTTAATACCCCTCTAATGCATTGGGTAATTTATTTATCTCATTAGATACCATTTATGGTGAACTTTAAGTAATCCAAAACACATTTTGTAATGATATTTTGATAGATAGCCTTGACTTATGTTTATGATGTCCTGATTTATGTTGATTCCCCATTTCTATGGTTCAATGATGTTATCTTCTAAAAATATTATTTGATGATCATGATTTTGATGATGATTCCCACGTCTCTATTTCATCATGTTATTACTATTGAATCAAATTTACTTTGTTAGGTTATGTTATGATTTAACTATTCCCCTACAGGTTATTATAGATCACCCTTTTCTTATGAACATCCTGATTTTATCCCATGTAGTTTTAGAATATCAGTGGAACTAATAGAATGTTATGGAATTTTTCAATAATATTTTTTTACCCATATCTCAGTTTAATATTTAATGTATCTAATTTAATAAATATATTATGCCTCATAATCTTCTTAGATTTTATTATGTGTATCTTTCTATAATAGATATGGAATTTAGGTGTCTTAAAAATGGGGTTATCATAGTTGGTATCTTGGGATGGTCTACATATTTTGGTATTTGGATTAGAAAAACCTTGGTAAATCCTTATGGATAATACAAAACATAGTAAACAACCTAAATTTAGGTAATGTATAGAGAAATTGGTTTCCAAAAAAATACATGCATGTGTGGATACTATAATTGTATGTGGTTCTTACGCAGTTATACCGTGGGTTAATTACCCAAGAATGGGAGTTAAGAATGAATATAAAACAAAAAGTTCATAATAAAATTACTTTTTATACAACAATTTTAATAAACTTATGGGATTTTAGTTTATAAATTCACAAGCTATTTATGAACCATTATTAAGGGCACAAAAATTACCATAAGATTTTATTTATGGAAATAGATACCAGATAACAAGATAAAATAAATTAATTCATAGGACAAATATTGTATGTATTTTGTGAATTATCCATATAATTTTAATTGTTTTACTTATATTATTTAAATATTTTATAAATTATCATCCTATAGTTTCCTTTTATTTTCACAAAAGGATAGAAATATGAAAAATTGAGTCAAAAACCAATGTAAAAAATCAATGTAATGGCTGTCCAAATTAGATGACCAACCAAAAGGGAGTTGGTGTTGATCAATTCATGACTATAGTTTTTCAATTAACTCATGTATTGAGAGAAACTAGAATTAGAGTGAAAACTCGCACCCCCAAAGAAAGTGAATGTTCTAGTTGAGGACTTTATATGAAAAAGGCCTCCATCTTTTGGTGGATCTTCTTATCCTTTAATCATAAAAATGTGTCAAGTCCACTGAAAAGATAAAATACATCCTCAAATGCCCTGTAAAATAGAATATCATGTTGAATATTTATCAAATGGATGGGGAAGATTATCATTGGTGGACACTAATAATAATAAATAAATCTTGATGAAGAAATTCAATTGATGAAATTGAGTGAAATATATAAAATATTATTCAATCAATGTTTTCCTTACACTATCTAAATGAAAATATATAGAGTTTTCCATATCCTCTTGGAAAGGTAAAATGGAAGGATAATGGAATTTGAGGGAAACATCAAAAATATTGGAAAGATACTCCTTTTTATTTTTGAAATCCCTAGAAAATGAAGCTGACCTATCATTTGGTGGCCTAAATCTATGTCTAAAAAATAATTAATGATTTGTGACATTGAAAGCTATGATGAAATTTTATGATCTGTCCTAAAATTCAAAACCGAGAAAAATCAAGTGTCTCATCAAACTAGAGATATTAAGTGGAAGATTTATATTAATTATTATAGTATGATTGATAAATATCACAGGGGGAATAATTTCTAGCATCCAACTTGACAAAATTAGGGGATGAATGACCCCCAAAATCTCCTGAAGTGGCCAACGAAATAATTTAGGTGGAAAAGAAAGGTCATATATGTAGCCATTACTGATTGGAGAAACCCACCAATGTGATGGAAGAAAGGAATTATATGGTCAAGCATCATCCAAAATTAAAATTATTCATCTCCAAGGGACATAAATACTATATGAATCAAAGAAATAACCCAAGGGTTTCCAATGATAACAAAACGAAATAACCTCCATGGCCTAATGAATAAGAGTGATTTTATTCCATAAAAATTGTTAAGGTTGTTCCCCACAATGAAGTGGTTAAATGCTTGATAGTTATACATTCCTGGATAGAAAATGTACTCTTTTATTTGACTTCTTCTAATTATTTCATATCACACATGTTTAGTAGAATTTTTCAAATGCAACTATTAAACATAAGAAGTATATTTTTTGGTAAAGATGGAAAATATGTCAATTGTGCATCCCAATAATATAACTCATACCATATCAAAATTTGTGGGATTAATAAAAAAATTCCATCAATTTAGATGAATTTTATTTTATCCTAGCTATAGATTGGATTACCTTTTATAGGTCCAGAATAAATTGATGAGTGAAGAAAATGAACCTCCATATAAAAAATCACCCTCTGAATCTATAAATGTTAATAGATATGGATGAATATCATTTGATATAATCATCTAAAGCAAGGATGTTATTTCATTATAAGAAATAATATAAATCGAAAATGATTGAGACTATGAAAAATATTATCCTTGATGACATTACCATTGTAAGGGAATTCACTGAAGTGTTTTTGAATGAATTACATTGCCTTACTTCTATCTGAGAGTTTGAGTTCTCAATTGAATATATACCATGACCATTTACAATATCCACGATACCATATAGAAAGGAACTTATTGATCATGAAGATCTAAAAAAGTAGTTATTAAAGAATCTAGACAAAGGGTTTGTACACCCCATTACCTCACCATTGGGTGAACCAGTACATTTCATTAAGAAGAAGGATTGGTTGTTTCTCCTCTTATTTTATTTACCAGAGCTCAACGATTTTATGATAAATAATTGGTATCATATTCCGGAAATGATGATTGGTTCAATCAACTTCATTGATCCTGTTAATTTTCTATTTGTGGAATATTATTTAGGACATTATCAGGCAAAGGATGAAAATGTCGATATCCCCAATATATCATTGCATACAATGAATGTGTATTATGAGTTCACTGTGATTCTGTTTTGACACACTAATGATCCATCTTTCTTAATGGACTTAATATGTATAGTCTTTAGAGATTACCTTTAATTTTTTTTGTAGTATTTTAAGAAGTTACTTTTATCTAATTCAAAATCCTATAGGATCACGAAA
Source organism: Viscum album (assembly GCA_963277665.1). NCBI lineage: Eukaryota > Viridiplantae > Streptophyta > Magnoliopsida > Santalales > Viscaceae > Viscum > Viscum album. The sequence goes on from OY728125.1 coordinate 1,764,484,038, forward strand.
ATAATTTAAATTCTATACTGATGATATTGTGAAATGAAAAGTTATATGGGATGTATAGGAAATGTGAGTTTTATGTTGAACAACAAACATTCATGAGAATTTTTATCATTATCAAAGGGATATCACTAGATCATTAAAAAAATAAACAGTTGAATGACATCCCATACCAAATTATGTGATGGAAATCAATAGATTACATGGATTAACTGTGTTCAATCAATGATTTTTGAGAAACTTATAACACTTATCAACCCCACTAACCAAGATAACTCGAAAAAAATTCTTGTTTATCTAGAATAATGAATATTAGTATATCGTTATGGTGTTAATGAAAAGGATTATTATTGTACATATTCTCACATTGACAACCAATGGAGGGGGATTTATGATCATAATGATGTACCCCAAAATTTCTTTGGTTGTGTACTCTGGAAAGTTGAGAAATTTATAACCGATTCCCCTCCAAAAATAAATGTTCTATGAGCAGAACTACCCAACACATGACTGAGAATTGGCTATAATGGTCATTATTTTAAGAATTTAGAGACATTATCTCTATAGTTAGAATAGTGAAATATATATAGATCAAAAAAATCCTCAAGTATATATTCACAAAAATGGATATCAAAATAAACCAATTAATCTGGTTAGATATGATCATGGATTATAATTTTTAAATCTTTTACCACAATGTGAATGTGAACACTCTGAGTAGAAAGGATGCTATAACCCTTTCCATGATTAGGATTTTAAGTGATACATATTCATATTTGTTTCATGCTTGATCTCTATTTTTGAAAAACATAATTTAATCTAAATTAATTTATATCCATTTGAATATGTTAATGCATGCTTGGAACTTATTTTGGAAAATTATTGTAAATTAATTGATTTTATTCAAAATGGAAACTTGTTACATTAAATTGAAAAGAATCAAAACAGTATCTTATTATTTCTTATTTTCAAACTAGCATGATTTGGGGGTTTTTAAGGTATTGAAATTGGGAATTGTTTATCCTTGGAATTCCAACTAAGAATATTGATGCTCACACATACTCTATTTTTCAGTTTCATGTTTCTCCTGTTTTGGATCGCTCTTAGAGCAAGCGGGGTTCTTTGTTTTGTGGTGACCCACGAGTTCATTTGTAGGTATGATTAGGTATGGAACATTGTTCTATTTTACACTTCAAGTTAATATTTATTTTTTCCAATTTATATCTATTAATTTGTCATTTATTATGAGAAAATGATTTTGAACACTCTTATATAGATTTTAGGCAATGATTGATAGCCCATAATAATTATGAACTCCCTTAGGACCTTATCTCAAGTCAATTATGGGTGACCAATTCATGGTGAACCAGACTTGGTTAGTGACAACAAAATATTGTAAATTCAATAAAACAAACAGAAAATATTTATTTATTGATATTTTTCATATTTCTACATATTCTTCTGATAAAAACAATTGGATATTATCTACCGAGGTTTTATTAAGCATAATGATTCATCTACCATTTTGTATGATGGGATTATGTTGTGGGATATTTGGTTCTTGGGACATTCCACAGTATATAAATGGTTTTTTCTAAACTTTGAGTCAATATGTTGTCTGATGTATAACATAACTAACATTATATGATAAATGAAACATTCAATAATCATGAACACTCCAACATGTATATGTTTTTTAAACTTATTTCAGATTTCACATTTAGGAAAAACATCACAATCTCTTTCTTTGATTGAATGAGGAAGATATAAAGTTAAGTGATCCCACTAATACATCACCCATGTTAACATGTCACCCATGTTGGCCCACCACAAAACGTGAAGTACACTATCAATCCCCATAAGCTGGTGAAAAAACCTAGGTCTCATTGCAAATAATAATCGGAATGATTTAACCCACAAATCACAAGATAAAATGTATCATTAATATCATCATATTGATAAACAAATAAATTAAATCATGGAATATTTTGTATTAACCATGATACATAATAAAATTAAAAAATATGTATAATCCAAAAAAATAACAAAACTAAATCGAAAACTAAAACCATTTCTTCATGTGACCATTCATTACCACCATCCAAACCCCCAAAAAAAGAAACATCTATAATGATAAGTAATCATGATACAAGATTTCCATATCTTTTCCAAAATCATTCAAAACCTAATCTTAATATTCCCCAAGGCATATGCTGGGTTTGAGACAACCACCTAGTGGGATACAACCATGAATCTATAAAATATATGTAACCATGCCACTATTAGTTGTATATTTAAAATGAAACGAGTTTTACAATGAAATTTTAATATGAAAAAACATTTTATAAAATATTTGTTTGTTTCAATTAAAACAGTCCATATTCAAATAAACCATGAATATGATAAAGGTGTATAAAATATAAGTAGAGGTAAATTATCAAACCATCCATATGATAGACATGTGAGAAAAAAAGAATGAAATGTCCATGAATGAAACCAGTTTAAATGGGTCTATACCATTGTAAAATGTAACTACTACACACAATGTATAGTAGATTGTGAAAATTTAAATCCTAACGATACTGGATATATCCACAGTCCATTTTCTCAATACTAAAAACTTGAGTGGCACCACAATCACTAAGGACTTCATATGTCAATAGACCAATGTACCCAATGTTCTCATGTGCTATGTTTTTTAAAATCATACATTAAAACCATGTTCAAATATTTTTAAAGAATTTATACATGTAAATCCATAACATTTCCATGCATAAAGATACATTTTAATGTCAAAAAAACATTTTAGGGAATTTCATGAACATTCTAATTTTGTAATTTTTTAATGAAAATCCCATTTAAAACCATTTTTTCAGCCCCCAACGATGTAGTTAGAGAAATAATTATTTATATATATTATATAATGCATTTTTTTGAGACCAGTGAATTGAAAACTGAAGAACAACAATGTGTTCCCAAAGAAACAATTTATTTTATACAGACATCTACCTCCCTAACAAATTAACCTTAGTCACCTTCTGAAATGATGATTGGAAATGAATATATTGTGTCGTCTCTTGCACATTTCTATAAGAAAAATTATTAATTACTTAAAAAACAATTAGAAATATCCCTGAAAAACATTAAGAGTTCCATCACTTAATGTTGAATAGTTGTTGAGGATAGATGTAGAAAGAGAAACATAAATTAGGGGGAAATTAGAATATACCTTAGAGAGATCCACGAAGACCGAAATAGAATCTCCAAGGTAGAAAAGGGAGAACCTCCATGAATGTCAAGGATGATCCCAGTCAAGATAATGATATATTTTTATGAGATTTTGGTTTTATAAAAGGAAGTGAATATGGGTAATTATTCATTCTTAAAAACTTTGTGTGGATCATACAATTAGGCCACATGGTTAAACAAACCATGTGTTAACTATAAATCCCATACCATCCCTTGAAAACCAAATAGCATGGTTACCTAGGAATATATAAATGGTTTTAAAAACTATGAATCTACCTCTAGGCCCAAAACTTACCCTTACGTAGTTTACCTAAATTCTAAAATTATTAGACATACAATGCTCAACCATAGAAGACACCACTGGTGTTGAAATAACCACATATCAATATTACAACAAAGTTACTAAAAACTATATTCCTGGATTGATTCTTCCAAATATCCAAAATCTTGAATCTAACTCTCAAAAACCATTACAACCATAAAATATAGAAAATAAGCCTGAAATAAAATATTCTTGTTTCCCAGTGAGGTTTCCCAATTCTCCCCATCCTGATAATTTTTGTCCCCAAAAAGAACATTGGATTCTAGACTAACAAAGAGATAAGGTCACTAATGCATCACTAGTGATTTGTTATCTTATTAATCATTGATATCCTATATGAAAAAATACAGTAATTGGACCAAATGAATCAATTTACTATACAACACATAAAACTGATGACCCATAATCTAAATTGGTTGTTCTACCATCACGGTGTTAGTCTTATGATCAATATCCTCCCATTCTGACACATGAGAAGATTTTGATTTTTAGATCCTATGTTGGGATGTATGAAACATTTCATGAATCAAGGCCATGATAAATGACAATTCCAACCTATATTCTACCTACCCAATACATTTTTCAAACTTGAAAGTTTCAATAGACCTTGGTTCCATCTTACACTATCATCCAAAATAAAAATTTCCAAAATGAGGGGGAAATGAGAAACCCCCATCACCCATAAAAAACAATAAAAGGAAATGATGACAGACCACATAGTATTTCATGACAATTTGAGTTGTATTTAATATCTTTTTGATCAAACACACTTTTTTCATATTCTCATAATAGGACTTCGTCCATTCGAACACTGTTATCCCAACTCCTTCCAACACAAATGAAATCATTAGAGACACTCATAAACCACTTTAATGTGAAACATTATTATAGATTCATGACACCTTTAGTTATGGTTAATATCAATATAGGGTATATTAATTTCCCATTAACCATAGTAATCAAGAACGTCTTCTAAAAGAATATCCTCAAGAATTGAAAGGATTAGTTGGGTTTAAAAATCCTTAATATAATAATACGTCGTGCTTAAAATAACTATTGTACCCATTACCTATTGTAAACCTTTACCAATTTGAGATGTAAAATATGTATCTATGTTTGAAAAATCGAAAAATGGAACTCCAAGAATCTTTTTGATCTCAAGGAGATATAGCTTCCGAAGATCTTCCACATTTGTTGTATTCATAAAAGGAAAGAAATAGATAGATTTTAGGATTCAATGTTTAACCACCAAATTTTTTTTCTTTCTAGTATGGGTATTTGGTAAAATGAAAATGATTTCCATGAATTTCACTTACCACTTTCGTATTGAAATAGTTTATGGTTGGAACAAAACAGTAGGTATCTGCCAACACTCTTTAATCTTAAGGAATGTAAGGTATTATGTTATAATGTATGAAATAATAAACACAATCCTTATAAAGTAATATGAAGATCCTAATTCATGATAAATCTTGGAAGTCTTATGGTGAATGAATCAACTAGACTGATGTATACTATACATCCATTTATTCCAAATATTTAATATAATAAACTATATTTCTTAGAAATAAAATCAACCATAAGGATACTGAGACCAGTAAGCTGAGGTCTCCCCATCATAAGTAATTTTACTAAAAAAATTATTGCGGTGTATGATTCTCTTTAAAGGAAAATATGATCATAAAATAAAGAATAAAAATCCACATAATATAATAACGCCATAAAATAAGCTTCTACCATATTCAATCACATCTCAATGAATTTACTAATAAAAGACTATTCCTTTGCTGATTTCTTTAGGCCCTTAGTTGGTAAATTCATTGTCAACACATTGGTGAAAAAATTACCATTTCCTAGTGTGTATGAAATAAAAAAATGTACAAATACACTCAACCCATCATCTATATCATAAGCTCATATTTCATTATGTTTAAATATAAAAAAGTACTTTTGATCTAAATATATTGTAAACTTCTCTCTGAAGAGATAATTTCACATTGTCTTTAAAGAACGAATCATATCATAAAACTCAATATCATGGTTGTGAAAATTTTACCTTGGATATATTATTTGGAAGGAGATATATCCCACAACTTATTAACCTTATATTAAAACCCATATTAATCACAAACCTAAGATATTAAAGAAAACTACATAACTAAAACCCTATTTTAGAAGATTCAAAATACGATACAAAGTAAATATCACCATTGTTTTATCAAATCACATTTTACACTTGTCAATTGATTCAAAAATAACACCATTATGATTCAAATATATCATTGGAGAGGACATAGTAGAGAAATCCCAAAAAAATCATACAATAACTAGTCAAAACCCAAAAAAACTAAATCTCAAACACATTTCTAGGTTTCTACCCAGACAACACCACTTTAATAATTTCAAGATCCACTTATATTCATTATTTGGATATAAAATAACCATAAACATCACTTGTTGGATCCAAATATTTTATTTAGGAATATTTCCATGTTGATGATGTTATTTTTTCAGAGTTACGAGAACCATAACTAGATGATCTATGAATTCTTATTTCATATTGAAATACAGAAATATATTTTCAATAAAAAAACAAAAAAAAATGTCATAACTGATGAAATATCCACATGATCACATTTATAAACACCATAAGATCATTATTAAGTCCAAATGGAATTACCATATATATATATAATGACTATAAGTGATTCTAACTGTAGTCTTAGGAATAACATACTTTGGAATCATAGCTAACAGTACCTCAAAATAAAATCAATAATTGAAAACCATAGATAACCCATGAGTTTTTCAAAATTAAAATAAACCTTACAAAAAGGTTACATGTACTAAACAATCACCTGATTAGGCTTTTAGTAATCAATAAAAATATGGATGATTCCATATTCCGTCAATGTTAATCTAACCAGTAAAGCTCAAGGTATCATAATAGGATAAATCTATCCCTTACTCTCAATATCCTCAACATAAAAATTATCTAAAAATAACCTACTTTGTTATATATGATATGTTTGAAAGGGAATGGATCTCATCAATATGATTAGTTCAATAGTAACTTGAAACTATCTATTTGGAATTAACCTAGAAAAATCATCATGTAAAACCTACGCATACCCATTCACTATGTAATTATGTTGAATATTTAATTGATGGTCAGAGGATGTAAGAAAAATATTCAAAAATTATAATTATATCTTTCTTGACATAGAAAAAATGATCCCTACACTCTCAAATCTAGGATCCTAATCACCACGAGAGATGCCTATGACCCCATCATATGAGAGGAACTAAACTCAATGATGATAATATTTGATCCATTCTTTAAATATAACCCAATAATCAGTGAAAATTTTATCTTCAAAGATATCAGGACCAATAACTCTGGAATGCGACATGGCCTTTATGATGGTGATCATAAAATGTCACTTGAATAATTTAAAACCTAGTTCTATTATACTTCTTGAGGGAGTGAAAATATCCACCATAAATAAAATTAGATTTTATCATAATATCAATACATAAATTAAATTATAAGATATAAAATTATGATGTACACTTATATCAATAATAATATCACTATACAAGATGAAATAAATATCATACATCTCATAGTACATAACCCCATTTTAGATTCCTTTGGTGCTACTCTATAACATATAGACCTCTAGGCTCTTCCCCTCTCTGATCATTAGTTAATACCTAAGTATACTACTTTACATGAGAATGAGATCATCCACTTTTAGATACAACCAACCAAACATAAGAGGCTTTAGTAAGGCAGAACCCAACTCAACTATACTAGGATACATTTCTAAAAAACACTTATGTTGACTGGACTGACCACAATGATGGAGAATCATGGGTGCTACCATAAAGCTAGGCTTAATAAAAATAGTACATTCATAGTAGAAACGAACTATATGTTTTTATTCAAAATAATTATCATTAACTGATCTCTATATAAATTGATCACCCATACAATGATTCCATTTTAGGAAAAAATGAATGAAATTTCATAATCACTACTACAAAAAAAAGATCCACCGAGAACTATCTTCCCGGCAATGTTGTCCTCATCTATAAGTTTTTTATTGACTACCACATCAAGGTTTAGTGGGAAGAAGAGAATAATGATCAATCAACCCTCAGGATTATTACCCATATAAAAGAATATATACATGGATTTATCATTAATGAAATGTTCTAGAGATAGATGAACTGAATCAGTAAAATAGGTAACATTATCCATCATTGAACGTTCTCTTTGGTCCAAAGTCACAAACTCCTATTCCCTATTTGTACATACCATTTCATGATGTATATACTTATTTAAATCCATCTTCAAAGTGGTTTATGTGAGATCCTCATGTAATTTAAATTTTATAAAAGAATCCAAAAATTTATTACCAATTCATTCAAGTATATAAGTGGTAAATCCCACCATAGAGTCCTATAGAATCTTCAAAAGGTAAAACAATCATTTCTATTATCTCAAGTCATTCCACGGGATTTGGGTTACTTTTTACCATATAATATTGGTGAATTGTTTTGGTAAAATTTAAAGTGTAATCTAGTATATATTCCTGGATTCCTTCACCCAAATAACCTAAGGATTGAAAAGTATGGATTATTGTTTATACTAAATTATGGTCAATTTGTGATGTTTCATATGGGTAATTCAACATTGGTACTTATATTTAAATAGATGATTTCCTTTTATGAGAAATAAAATATTAAACACAGTTGATAACTCTTTTATAACATATAAATTCAACACATAATCAAAAAATGAACACTAAGAATCCATATTACACCCTGTAAATTATAAATGTTTAAAAAAGTATATTAAAATAATAAAAGGTGAACTAATCCCAAAAAATAGAAATACATTATAAGGTTAATTTTTCTAAATCAAAAAATCATGTTCAAGGATTTATGAAAAACCCTGACCACCCATGGTAATTTGAGTTCAGATAAAAGAGTGAGTTAGCTAAGAACATTTTCTCATATTTCAAACAAGACATAATAGTCCTAACTCTAATCTATGAACCACTATCTAAAACCTTCTACTTTGATTCAATTTTTAATCAACTAACCCTAGTATACCTAATATTTTACATAATACGGCATTCCACAAGGCTAGAAGCACATTCTCGGTCCCTATGGGTTGGCAGCCAACACATGGGTATCAACAAACGTAACCTTAGGAAACATTTAACCCTAACATAAAAAAATGGATTGTAACATGTATAAAAATATGAATATTAATAAGAAGATTACATTGAGAAATAATTGTTACATATCCATGATACATAATAAAAGAAATCCTAACGTATAATCTTAGAAAATACAAAAAATATTACCGTATAAAAAATAATGTCTATATGTGATGATATTTCACCAATATTTAAACCCACCATCAAAGTGACATCAAAAAAGAGAATTAATCATGGTACATGACACCATTACCTTTACTTGGGTCCTAAAAAACTAATTTTGTACATACCCAAAGGCATGTATATGATCTAAGGAAAATAAACATTTTGATGACTATATGAATCTATAAAATTTATGTCATCATGAAACTATTAGTTCAATATTTAAACAAAACACGTTTCATAAATAATTTTTTTTAATAAAAATTTAATAAAATATCCTTTAGATTCTATTAAACCATGAAGTATTAAAATAAACTAAAAATATGAAAAGGGTGAAAATAAGTTAAATGTAGTAAAATTACTAATTCATCAATAAGATATAAAAGTGGGCATAAAATTTTGAAATAGTCATGAATGAAAGTAATCCCAAATCCCAAATAGGACCTTTCCTATGATAAAATTTATATTATACATGAATGTAAAACCATCTATCACAAACATAGAATATAATGATAAAAATATTTTATATAGTATATCAATATCACATTAAATTGTTTTGTTCTATACTCACTATGGTTTACATATGTCCTTAACCACTTGCCCCCAAAGTTTCGATTTTCAATGTTTTCTCAAAACATTCTTGTAGTACATGATTTAAATTTTATAAAAAAATTATTTTGGTAATTACATACCACTGTAATGCTTGAAAACCTATTTTAGATTCAAAACCATATTGGAGGTAGTTCATCAAACACATGATTTTTCGTAAATATTTTTTTAAAGAAAACCACAATTGAAATAACGTTTCATGCCACACATGATGAAATGACACAAATAAACCCTCATAGATATCGAATCAACCCTATTCACGGGACAATGAAAAGGAAAATAGTGAAAAAATGGTGTTCCTAGAGAAATAACAAATTTATAGATATACCTACCTCACCAAATGAGGAAACATAGTCACATTTGAAAACTATGATTAAAAATTATACGCATCCACCATTAAATCCTTGATCCATAAAATAATAATCAACTACCAATTAAAACCACTACATTTTTCAATTTAGTCTCTTAAGAGTTCCATTACATTATGCAGAAGAGATCTAGAGCATATATCTAGAAAGAGGTGGATAAATTAGACGGAAACTTGAACCTATATTGAATATATTGACCATAATTGAGGGATAATCACCACAAAAGGGGAACCTCCTATAACATCAAGGAAGGGTTGGGTTTATCTAACTAGATAATAAGTTGAGATTTGGGTTAAAAATGAGCAATTTTATTTGGGTAATTTTCTACTTTATAAAATTTGTATGGGTCACACTATTAGGACACACTATTAGGGAAATCATAAACTAAATGTGTGGTCTATACCAACCCTTTAATACCAAAGTACATAGTTATAAAGAATAGGTATATGGTTAGACAATTGATTTATAATATATGGAAATGACTTTATACCTAAACAAAAACACCACAGTTGGTTTTCAAGGATTCTATTAAAGTTATAAAAACAATGAAAATTTATACTAGAGTTTATATATCTATGATTAATGATTATTAAACTATTATTACTAATTGTGTGAAATTAATCTCCTAGACTGTTTCTACCAGAAATCCAAAAATTTCAATTTCCTAACTATAAAGATCCTTTAAAAGAACAATATTAGAAAGAAAATTGTAAAAATTAAACATAGTTGAGACCCCAAGGGTGTCTAAATTTTAAATACCATGATAAATTACATTCCTTGAAAGCACTCATGATTCTGGACTTGTAAAGTGATAAAGACACTATTTTATCATCAGTGGTTCATGATCTTAAGTTTGATTGATATCCTGCATGAACTACCACAGAACACATACCAAGGGAATAATTTTACAATTTTACACATTTTTATGATGATCTATAATCTAAACACATTTGTAACAATTGTGGTGTCTGTATTAAGATCACAATGGTCTGATTTTAACATATGAGAAGAGTCTGGTTTATAACAATGTACTTATGAAAAATGGAATACATAATGAATCTACATTAAGTGTGATGGAAATTACAATAGATATTCCATCATTGTAATATTTTTTAAGATCTAACAAGAACTAATAAACCTTAGTCATGATTTCCCTATCATCACAATTAGCAATGTGAAAAGTAAGTTGAAACACTAAGAAAAACATGATCACCCACTGTAATCTCCAACATGTGACTATTATGATCCGTATATGATTTCTAAAAACATTGAGATATAGATAACATATTTTCCATAAAATGAAAATTCTCCATCGTCTCTGGAACAATATTTAGCCTAATAAGAAACCACTCTCCCATATTCATTCAAAACATAAGAGATCTACATGGCCACCCATAAAACTCTTTAAAGGTACCATTTTTCTAAAATTTGGATAACTGTTGTTAATGAAAAACATAAGCAAGGAAATTGATTTTCCCATGAACAACTAAAATCAATCACACATCCCTAAATAGTGTCCTCAAGATTTTGAATGGATCATTTAGTCTTTCTATCAATTTGATGGTAATATGACATGACTAACTTCAACTGGGTACCCATATCCTCTTTTATACCATTATAATAATGATATGTATTATGAATACCTAAGTCAAGAAAAAAATAAATGATTGTTCATGGATCATAATGATCTCTTAGAAATATCGGTTATCTATCTCTTCCATATTTGTTATATCCTTAATAAGATAGAAATGAGCTACTTTTGTGAGTCGATCAATAGTCTCCCATAACACATTCTTCCAAATTGTATTTTATAGTAAAATAGAAATAATGTATATTGATATATTGTCCTCGTTCCATTCTGTAATCGGTAAATGATGTAATAAACCACCAATTCTATATTTATCAACATTAATATTATGAAAGGTAAGGCATCATGATATTAATTCCACAATTCACTACCTCATCACAAAAAAACCAATACCAATATCCCAAATTATAATACAAATTGGTAATCCAAGGTTCATGGATTATCTAGATTGATGTCCACTTTCTATTTAATCCTTCATCATAGTAATCGGAAAGAATAATCTAAATCGAATATCCAAGAAACTATTAAGAGACTGAGACCAATAACTCGAGGTCTCCCGACCATAATTCATTTTACTAAAATAGTGAGTATAACTATATGTATGTTTTATAAGATGAATTTGATCATGAAATTAAGAATTGGATTTCAAAAAATCTATTAATTTCTTCAAATAAACTTCTCCCACATTCAATTTCATCTTAATGAACATTATCATCAATGACCATTCCAATAACGATTCCTTCTGGCCTTGAGGTGGTTACATCCTTCTCAAAATATCTTCATCCACATTCCCATTTCTAGGTCTATATAAATTATCAAAATAGAAAATATGATCATACTCAATACAATATATCCTCATAGGATAAGGACTATATGTGTGAAAATATACTTCCTGATTTTATGAGTTAAATATTCAAAAATTATACTCTTTACAATGATTGTGGTGTTATTTCATTTGAAAATGAATTGCTATAGACAAATTGAGATCATGGGTATGATAATTATTCTTATTAGGGAAGATTTGGGGAGTACCCAAACCCACTAAAGATTTACACAACATCGTAACACATCTTAATCCTCTATCTTAGGAAAAACATAGAAAATCATAACCCACATTTTATTCCTGAATAATTATTATTTGAACTGAATTAGACATTTACATTAGTTTCTAAAATGATATTTAACACATACTAGTCTATTAAAATAAGACACCCTTGTGGGTGAACTCTATAATAGTAGATGAAATCTTGCGGAAATACAAAATTTAATTCCAATAATAATCATATAAAATCTAAGAAGCTAAAATATCAAACACATTCTTATATTACTAACATAACATCACCACCTGAATCTTTTCATGATCCACGAAGATGCCACTTTTATAAATTATGTGGCCCATAATCCAATATTCTTGGATTAAAATATTTCATCTAGAAAACATTACATATAGGAAATATTCATTTAGAGAAATGAGGACCATAAAAAAATGATAAATGTGTTCATCCTCCATCATGAAATAAACAAAAATATCATCCAAAAAACAATCAAGAATGATTCAAAGAATCTAATAAATATATAATTCATCAATTCAATCTACACTATCAGAGAGTTAGTAAGAAAAAATGGAATATCCAAAAAACAATATTGTTCACACCTTCTCTTGAATGTTGTCTTTGGAATAAACTCCACCCAAAATATTATTTGATGGTACCTCAACCACATATCTATCTTAGAAAACCATTGGCACCCCCGTAGTTGATCACACATATCTGTAATCCTAGAAAACTGATAATTTTTCTTAACAATCATGGGATTATGAATTTGATCATAAATACAATGATGGAGGCTTCCATATTCATTCTTTGCAAAGATAACTAGTGAATCCAAAGGTGACGCTCTTTTCATTAATACATTTCATATCCTCAAGAACCGAAAATTTTAAATTATGTTCCTAAAACATGTGGTTTAAAATCCTAAGATGAAAAAGATTTTGGAATTATACATAAGATTAATTAAATAGTAAACTCAGAATATCCCTAGGGTGGTAACCCATTAAATTTTTTATAATATAGAACATGGTACTCACTAGCTATTAAAGGAAGAGGCCCACTAAAATATTTATTGACAATTTAATGATAAATATTTTAAAAAAAGCATAAGATAATCATGTCCTTTGGAATAACAATCCCACTTCCTTGGATCTAGGATACAACTTACCTTAAAAGAAGTGTTTAAACCCATCAGAATATAGAAACTAAACCTGTTGGAAATCATAATTGATAGGGGATTTCAAGATAATAATAAAATCCATGCCAATTATGAGGTTGAAGATATGAAGATCAACAACTAAAATAACAAACATGAACTCATGGTCACCTTTCATAAACCAACAATTAAAAAATTTAAACATATATTCCATCATCCATCATGAAGGATTGGAAAGATCTATCAGGAATACAATAATCTATGAGTGTAATCCCAACACATCAATCAACTATGATAATAAAAATATATTAATATGGAATTGAATAATAAAAATCAAGACTAAAAAGGATGAAATAAACACTTTACTTCTCATAGTATATGTCCCCAATTGAGATTATGATAGTGTACAATCCACTACATAAATAATTTCAACCTCATAACCTATCTGTGCTTTGTTCAATACAAGAGTATCACACAATCATGAAAATGAGATATGTAACAACTTTTTAAATTTGAGCGAACATGGTATCCTTTTGTATGGGTGGATCCAACTATACAACCCAATGGCAATTTTCTACAAAAACATCATTGGTGATCATATTATCCACAATGATGTAAAATCATGGATTCTACCATATAGTCAGGTGTAGTATGACTCAGTCACCCACAATAGAGTCACAATACCATGTTTTATCATAATAAAGACTTAGAAACTGATCCTCATTGAAACCGAGAACCATTACTGCACTTTATTTTCAAAATATATGAGATCTTATGGCTACCTCTTACATCAATACAAGATCTAATTAGTCCCATCTTCTAAGATATGTCAACCCTATCCATAGTATCTTTATCAAATAACTTATAAATTTTTATTAAGTATATTACTATAACCATTATTCAAATATTGAGCTTTAGTCATATATAAAATTGTCTAGCCTTAAAGTACTGATTTCTGACAAGCTCTGGTGATAGATGAAAATTATCAATGAGAAAAATTATCTTTATCCATCATTGAAATGTCTACCTGATTAATGGGAAAAACTGCAGATCCTTTTCCACATGCAATATACCAGAATATAAATACTGATTTAAGGAATTATTGATATATTTTTTAGGTTCATTCCTTGTGTAATTTATCTTTCATGATGTAATTCCACCATTTCCTTAAATAACCATCAAGATTATAAGTGGAAACTTTCAACATGGAGTCCTATAGAGTCTTTAAAAAGTGGAAAATACATTCTATTATATTAATCCATTTTTTGAATTCCTGGATTCATTTTTCACCAAATAATATTGATTGTTTTCTTGGTCACATGTTAGGTGTTATCAAACATCATTTCTTGATATCCATCACTTGTTTAACACAACAATTGTATAATACGGAATTCCATTTCCTCTAATAAAGGTACAACATGTGGGGTTTCCTGAGGGACATAGACTGTTGGTACTTCCCTCTAATATTGAGATTATATTTTTAGAGGATTAATCTATTAAACATAAGGGATAACACCAAATTACATTTAGAATAAATAACTATATCAAATTATGAACTTCAAGAATCGAAATTTAAGACCTTAAAAAATGTTTAATACAAATGTATATTAAGAAAATGATGGGTAATGAAATAAAAAACTGTGAGAAAAACATGATAGGGTTCATATAAATAAACCCCAAATCATGATAAAGGATTGTTGGAAAATATTTCACCACTATAGAAACCCTCCTTTTTCATACATAACTATTACATCATTTTATAAAATTAACATAAAATGAACATGTTGTTGTATTTCTAAATTTAGAATTATCTCTAAAACAATGATTCATGGGTAATTACATATAAATAGTCTCATACTAACTTTTTTTACTAATGTTTTCAAATATAATTTAACAAATTAACTAAACCATGCTATAATAAAAAATACAGAGACCCTGTTTTTTTCGTACATTATAATTACATAATTTTAAAGATAAACATTATAGTAATGTGAAATATAATTTATATAAATGTTTATTCTCTTCGGAAAATTAGTACCAAACATAAAATTTATATAGTAAAAAATTATAGTATGTTAATTCCATATTATCTATCTTCTTAGTTCCCCTCATGTACTCATTATTAATATGTACTCTCCTGATGAGATACATCATATAAAGGGGTGAGATAAAATCCTGGGAAGAGGACATATAAGAACACAAATAAATATAACATGGGTGGCATTAATCATAATAATTATAAAATAATAATGGTATCATCATCATAATAATGAGAAGAAGCATTGCATAATATTATGGAAAATTGCAATGCATAAAAATGAAACATCGTGTTTTATTTGTCACATTCCACAAATAGTTGGGAAAAAAGAAAATATCATGTTCACACATAAATTATGTACATAATCATAACATCATCATTGTGAAAAAAAGATAAAATCATTTTTATTCATATTTCATATTATCTCATGTGATACATCAGATTACCCAATTCATTGGCGCTCTATATAATTATGGGTACCCCCATCACATCATAAAATTTACATGATCATGATTTCTACAGAAGACTTATATAAATATTAAACATATAATATCCCATGTAAAGAAATGTGGTCATCTCATAGAGAATAATTTCCTGAATATAATTTGGGCTTCCAAAAAGGGAATTTCATACAAATATATGAATAATCAATCCTTAATGAAGAAGATACAATCTCAAGAGAAGTAGAAGATTTATTTTTTGGAAGAAGAGTTATTTTCTAAAATCACTGTAATTTTCAGATAACAAGATTAGAAACAAGTATATAATAGAAATGAAAACATAAGAATAATGAAATTATATTTTATAAGTATTGAATGAATAACCAACTTGATATTTTATATGAAAGAGTAATAACCCAGAGAAAGAAAATTGGGATTGAGAATCCCTTTACCTTATGTCTGAATGGTATCATCAATTTAATATCATGTATAATAAAATTTTATTTATAAATTAATAGATCCAGAAACTATAATTCAGTTATTTTATTTATTATAATTTTATAGAGTTCAACATTTATCAATTTCTATGAGCTATAGAGTTAAATTCTGTTATTTTTAGAGATTTCAATTCTATGTTTCATGATCGTTTCTCTTGTATAAAAATATTGAATTTCATGTAATATGAGAATAATTCTAAATAATTGAAATTTTATGTTGTTAGTGAACATAAAAATATTTATTTGATATTAATATTATAATTATTCTATATATAAGGATGAATCATTATATTAAATGATAATGATAGTCGTTTAGATTAATTTTGGTGGTTATCAGTCACAACGAACTCCTGTGGTTTTATTTTTTAATATAATATATATTTGTTAGTTAAAGAACATAAAAAAGGTAAAAAATAAATTTTAAAATCCATTTCAACCATTATAATGGTTTTATTACCATCATTTATGGTGGAAAATTAAAATGAAAACTTGTTTTCCTCGAAGGTGATAAATTAACATCCAAAAGCGATGTTTTGATTTTTTGAATAAAAGGAATAGGACAAGAGGTTTGATGATGGATTATTCCATTAAAATAATAACAATTAATAATATATAAGATAATTGAGAAATCAATCAAGTTGGATAAGGGGATGAGGAGCAGATATAAAAAGAAAATAATGTTAAAATAAAGTAAAAAACAAAAGATGATTTTTCATCTTGAACTTTTTATCATCGAGATTCTCTATAGGGAAATTGGAATTTTTTTATTTTTTAGAGATAAAAGAGTAATTTACATGGGGGTGAGGATTTTTAACATTATTGGACATAATTTGGAAAATATTCAAATCATGGAAGGTGTGAGGAGAAGAGGTGGTGAGGGATGGTATTAATATTAGAGGAGATGGCTGTTTTTCTTTGTTTTATAATTTATTTTATTGTTTTGGCTCAAGACTATCAATATTTTTAACCATAACACAAAATATATTAAATAATGAATTGTTATTTTGAAATTATGGGCTTACATCTATAATACATCATCTATGAATCAATAATTCATGTATATGTTAAATATTGTAAATTATCATATTTCATTATTCACCAAAAAAGTAAACTATTTTAGAGAAATACCAAAAATTCACCATAAATATTTTTCGACATGTATAGTTAAAAAATAAATTCATTTTTAGGAAAATATTTTATCATATATTTAAAATTATATTTTTTATTAAATTCATTATTTATTTGAAAAATACTGATTTTAAAATTAATAATTGATTTCTTGACACATTGAAATTGTTGTTAAGATCTAATAAAATTATCTTATAATCATAAGACAAACAATTATAAAATTATGATTCAATTTTATGAAAATAAATTTTTATTAAAAATATTATATTAATTAAAAATAGTAAATAATCAATTATGTTGTATAAAAACACCAACACTTTATTAACAATTTTATAAATATTTATGTACTTATACTATGATATAATTATATAATATTTTCATTTATAAGATGCCTATATTTTATTTATACAATCATAAGTGAGGCTACTAGTCTATTGGTCTGTTTACTATTCCTGATGAGCACATTAATTTTCACATGGTCATGTTACTATTCCATTGGTATGTGTTCATTAAATTCTATGAATTCCACTTACATCATTATTAATTAATAAAAATAATGTTTTTATTCATCTCAAAATGCTATGTATGTATTTTATACTATATAAAATAATTATAATATGTGATGTAATTCCATTTATAAAATTTTTGGTCATTACAATCACCCATTGAAACTAGAGGTTAGATATGAAAGTGATATGGTCATGCACCATTCCTAGCATACCACATAAGTCCTAATTATCCAAACTATAGTCTACCAAAAACCATGGTAAGGCCTTTTTATAATATCTTTTAACAAAACAAATCAGGTCAACCTGTAATTTTACCCCATCTAGAAAACCACAAGGCCTGAAGATAATTCCCGACAACCACAAGCAGGTGAAAAGAACCTGGGTATCAAAACTCATGACCGTTGGAACAATTTAACTTTAAAATCGCAACACAATTTGTCTCAAGTATAAAAAGATAATGATAACCAAGTAGATAATTTTTTTAATTATAAGTATATTATTATGAGACTTAACAAAATAAATCATGATGTCTAATCCTTGAAACAATCCAATTGCATGATAAAATCTAAAACCTTGTCTCCTGTGATCATTTTTCACTACCATTATAGCCCACCATGATAGTGACATATACCAAGGGAATCAAAAATCTATTTTCCAGATTTCTATAGAACTAGATACTACAAATCCATGTGTATATACACTGAAATACATATGTTGGGTGAAAGGATAACACCCAATAGAAGAAAAAACCATGAATATATATAATGAATGTCATCGTGTAACAATTATTTTGATCATTAAAATTAAAAAGGTTTCATTTTTCAATTTCATATGAAAAAGAATTTTGATTTATTTGAAACATGATGTATTCAAATAATACATCAATATGGAAAAGGTTAATGCAAGATAAATAGTATGAAATTATCAAATCATGAATAAGATAGACATGTGAGCCCCAGATAATGAAATAATCATAAATGAAATAAGAACAATGAACTAATGGAATCTATCACATATGAATACATAATTAAGCCATTCAAGGAAAACTATCATGTGAAAACTACAATATTAATGACATTGAATCCTACCATATTCTATCAGTATCACAATCAAAACCCATAGTGGTTTCTCACTCCCTATGGTTTTCATTTTTCTATAACTCAGTTCACACAAGGTTCCCATGTGCATTGTTTTCACAAAAAAATCATGTTAACAATGATCAATAGTATAGAAAAAAATTAATTGGTGAATTCTTATAGATTCCACGTTTGAAAATCCATTTTAGTGTCATAAAAATATTTTAGATGTTTCATAGAACACTTGAATTGCATAAAAATTTTATAAATGAAACCCCACCTAAAAACCATTTTACATACCACCCATGAATACATTAAAAAAAACAAAAAAATCTAATTATTTATTTTCAAATTCAAAGAAAAATAAAAACTAAATAATAATATAGTGTTCTATTATAATGAACAATGGAATAGATACACCTTTGTCATTAACATAGGAAACATAATATCCCTGTAAAAAAGAGACTAAATCCGCTCAATGCTTGATCTATAAGAAAAATAAAAAATTCACCTTGTAAACCTCTAGATATAGCCATGATGTCCATTAAGTGTTCCAATACATAAAGTAGATCAAATACTAAGGAGAGATCTATAAATATGAGGATAAATCATGTTTAAATTTGTGTACACCTCAATGAGATCCAACATGATTGAAGGAGAATCACTATGGAACCTAAAGGAGATACTGTAAGAATGTTAAGAAGGGATAGGTCGATATATTTAGAGATTATAGGGATATTTTAAAAAAAACATGAAAGGATATCAGGATAACACTTCATTTTTCATAAGGATGTAAGCGTCGCATAGTTACACCACATAGTTTGAAAAACATTGCACTATCTTTTTTGTCCCTACTTCCCATTTTAAACTAATGCATACAGTTTCCATGAATATGTGAAATATTTTAAAAACCATGGGATTATTTTATAACCACCTATAGATCCAAACCAATTCTAATACATGTTTTACTTGGATTCTAACACAAATTTAAAAATGACTATGAAACCATGAAATAAATAAATTTAGTCAATTGAGACATAGCGTAGGGTTATAACATGATTACTAATAACCATGTATTGACTATGACCATGTTTTGTTTTTCCCAATAATAAAAAATATAAACCATCAAATCAGGAAGGCCTATAACACCTCAATAAAGAAAATGAAATACCAAAATAAAATATACCTATGACATAAAGGGTTTTATAATTATCCCCATCATGATACTGTCTATACTTATAAAAGACACAATATTCTATAATATAAAGATATCATACTAGTGTTGCATCATCAACACTTCATACACCCACATCTCACTAATATCCCATATGAACTATCATAGTACACTGACTAAGGGAATCATTTTACTAGGCATGATCATTTTCTGATGAACCACAATTTGAACTAGTTTGTTCAACCACTAATTTTTCCATCTCAATATTAACATCCTCCCATTCTAACAAATACAAATATTCTGGTTTGTTCCTTCTTAGTTTGGAAAAATAATTCATGTAGTGAATCATCCACAAGATATATGGCATTTCCAACTAAGAAGAAAAATTTACATGTTTTTTCAGATATAAAATTGGCTACAAAATCATTTCAAGCTTACCATGTACTTCCAAATAGTAATTTCCCAATGGATTGAAAATCTTAAGAAAAATATAGATCACCCACCATATGTTCTAATGAGAAACAAGGATGATTGATATAAGATTTATGGAACCTTTTAGATATCTCTAACAATATATAGATCAACTAATACTTTTTTTGGTATCTTGTAAATGTATTTATCCTATAAGAGACTACTCACCTAACTCCACCCAATATAATGGTGATCTATATGGATTCCCATGCAATGATTCAAAGGACACCATTTTGACAAATTACTAATAAATACTTTTTTAAATAAATTTAAACAGCATAAAATAATTTTCCTATGAATCACAAAAGTTATGAATGCATTCCCAAATCATGTCATCGAGAATTTGAATGGCTCATTTAGTTTTTCCATCCACCCGAGGGTGGTATGATGTGCCAAAATACAATTGGGTACCCACTTCCTCTTGTCAATATTTCAAAAAATTAGATATAAATATGTAAATATGTAATAAAAAATAGTTGAAGGTACTCTATGGAAATTCATGATATCTCGATCTTATAAGTTATTAATATCTTCCACAATTCTCTGTCTCCTTAATATGAATGAAATTATTTTATTTCATGAGTTGATCAATGATTACCCAACTCAAATTATTCCAACTATCATTCTATGATAAACAAACATTTAAGTCTATGGAAGTCTAATTCATCTTCCTTACTAAATTGTATAAAAGGTCCAATAAACTAGTAGATATTTGGTGGCTCACCTTAATAATATGGAAGGTAAGACTTTGTTATATGAAGTCCACAATTTACCTCGTCATCTATGAGCACAAATATCAATGTCCTAAAAAATTATACATCTTAGTTGACCAAGGATTGATAGAATAAATATTATTATGTCCATTACCAAAAAATATTACCTCAGTGTTTTCAGAATGACCAATCCATTTTGAAAACAAAAGAAACCATTAAGAGGCCATGAACTATCACCCAAGTTTTCCCCAAAATAAATTAATTTACTATAATACAAAAAAACATATGTTTCTTGTCTAATATGAATCAAATAATTAAATTAAATATCATATTACACATAATGTAAGGACAGTTTCCCATAAATTTCTTCCACATCCTTTCACATCTCATGGAATAGACTAACCAAAGACCATTCCTCAACTAATTCCTTCAAGGGTTGAGTTGGGGGCATCCTGTACAATAAATTATATAATACATTCCCTTTTCTATATGTGTGTAAAATATCTCAATCAAAAGTCAGAATATACTAATCATTTTATATATTTTGTCGGATTAAATCTATATGGGCCATAACATTCTTCAAGACCTTATGATCTGAATATATATTTCTCTTCTATATGAAGAGCGAGAGAAACCAATTTTTTAGATAATTTGTTAACAAAGACAACATTAGATCATGTGTATAATAATTCTTCTCATAAGGGTTTATTTAGAAACAGTCATAATCCACCACCTAATTATCCGATATTAGAAGACTTTATTATCCCCTATATGATAGATCATAGAAAATTACATAACCCAACCCTATTTATAAAAGAATAAGAAAATGAGTCAATGTAATCCTCATATTTCTCACATTAAATGATCTTTTACAATGATCATTCCATTCAAACTTGACACCCATAAACTCTATCATAAGATATTCAATCTTTGAGAAATACCAAAAAATTCATATAATAACAAGAAAAATTACATGAAACTCTATATCTCAGAAACCTTCATGGTATAATCCAAAAAAATCACCTATTGAATCTTTTCAATATCCAATAAGATGAATCTTTCATATATAACATCATCAAGAAACTTGAATTCTTGGATTCAAAATAGACATTTAGAAATTTTTCCATAAAGAATATTATCTTCATGTGTTCTGAGAACCATAACCAAATAATCCACATTTTTTATCCAACAAGGACTATATAAAATTTTAATCTATAAAAACAACCACAAATGAGTCTAGGAACTAAAGAAGGATCAAATTTAACAAATCTATAAACATCACATGAGATTTAATAACAACAAATGGAATAACCAAATCCACACATTGTTTAGACCTTATCAAAATGTTCTTTAGGAATATCCTCAACTATAAATCTTAGTTGATGGAACCCCAGTCTTAGATAAATCATAAATAACAAATGAGACCCCTTGTATTAGTAAAACATTTCATCAATACTATTAAAAGGATACATGTTTATAATAACCACCTGATTATTCTTTCAGAAATAAATACTAATTCAGAGGCTTCAATCATTCTTATTTTTCAATATACTATAAGAATCCCATGGTGACAATGTTAGAAAAATAGATCCATTATCCTCATGATCCTAATAATAAATTTAAATTCCTTCAACAAAATGAATGAAATATAATAACATTTCAAGGTGATGAGGCTCATCACCATGAGGTTAAGAGTAAACTTGAGAATGCCCCAAGGAAGATTACCATGAAAATCATCATGAAAGACTATATGTTAATAATTAAATATTATAGTAAGTGGAAAACATAATCTATAGTTGATAATATGAAGAATATTTTATAAAAACGTGAATGAGATTAACTCAGATTCAAGGAAAAATGTCCCCTCACTCATAGTTCTAGGAAACCTATCACACTAAAATACATAATTAGACCCATCAGGAGATTGAAACTAAACTCAATGATGAATGAAATAAATATGTACAATTAAAATAAACATCTAATAAATTCCAGTGATAAGTTCTAGTATATCATAATCAAAAACTAGGATGTTACAAACAACATTAAGGTTGCTGGTCAAACCCCAACACTCGGATCATTTAAAACCATATTCCTTACCCATTCCCATTAAAGTGTAAGGATCCATCAATAATGAAATGATAATTTATAATAATACCAATAAATAATTAAACATAGATGATACAAATGTAATGACCTGGAAATTTCAAGGAAAGTTTTTTCCTTAATTTCTTTGGTATTTTACAAGAACGCAGTTTCTGACGGTGCCTGATTCTGAGGTCTGGGGTGCCCGGAATCAATTTCTAAAGTTTAGCTCAGTAACGTTCAGTGAACGAACGAGCGGGTTTTTCTAACTTTTGAACCAGTGCTCGGAATTGAAATCCAAGGGCACCGATGAACTCACAACGCCAGTAATTTCTTAAGAAGACCCTTACTAGAGTTGCGTTTACTCTGGAGGAGTTGCTAAAAAAAGCGAGTAATAAAAATATAATTTTTTTCCAATTTTATTTTTATTTCTTGCTAAGTGGTTAAGTGTTGAGTCACAAAACCTTTCCCCTCTCTTATGTTGTTATATCCTAAGTAAGGGAGTTTGGGGTGGGACCCACTTGTAGTTAACTAACTTTGAGAGGATTAAGGTTGGGTAGGGCCCACACAAGCCCAACCCCTAACCTTCCCCTAACGTTCATAACTTTTCCCCTCTTTAATTTGTAACTCTCAAAAAGATGAACCCCGCTCTTAACTCTTGCCAACCTACACTAATTGATTAATTTAACCTACTCTATTAATTAATTAAGCATTTTGAGATTTGAATCTCAAATGTCTTGTGTTAATAAAATAATTGGGTGATCCCTTTTATTTTATTTTGGGGGACACACATTGTGTTGAAGAATTTGGAGAGAGAGAGAGATAGAGCCCTGTGAGAAGAAGAAGAAGAAGAATGAAGATGAGAGAATTTTTCCTCATTGAAGAATGACACCTCTTCAACGATGAACTACACTTCCTTATCGAAGGACAACTTTCCTCTTCCACGACAAGGAAGTAGACGTCGACCGTGGAGACCGACACCAACAAAAACGTTCTTCTACTTCTTCCTATGTAGATGGAATCGATACCGTTCTTCCGCGATGTTCGACTTCCGCGACTCGACGACGTGCGGTGTCATTTTCGAGGTAGGGGTTAAATCTTCGTCCACATTTTATCTAAAAGAACTTCATTTATAATTGTTGGCCGCTTGCTATCATTATAATGGGTGGAGGTTGGACCGCACAAACACGCCTGACCCTCCTCTCCCTTTGGTGTCATACTAGTTTCGGTTCAAACGAAGGTGACGTGATGCCATCGCACCCCATAGAAACAAAGAAGAATGGGCGAAGAAGCGCGGTGCCGTCGCGCTGCGCCGTGGAGGCCGAAGAAAGCCGCAGTGCTTTCGTGCCGTGCCAGAAAACCACGAAGAGCCCGCAGATTGTTTATTTGACGTGCAGATCGACAGGAGATGACAGAACGGGTCGCAGAGGCGTTTTGAAGACTTCGCATTGAAGAGAAGGTCCCGAGAGGACCGCTGGCAAAGACCGTAGGAAAAAACGGACCACCGGAGCGTGCCCGGTGGTCCGTGGAAGATTCTGCCGGTGCACCGCGCTGGCACGGCGGTGCCGGAGGTAGGGGGCGGCGGCACCCGGTGCGCCACCAGGAGGGTCCGCCGCGGCGGAAGCTGCAGTGGCAGGTGGCGGTCCAGGGGCCTCGCGGGACTAGGGGGAGACCGGGGGTCGTAACCCCTGGCGGTCAAAGGGAGCATCCCCCACGTGGGGGGGCCGCGGCCTCAATCATGGGGGCAGTGCCCCCCCCTTTCTGCGACGGATCAGACGAGCCGAGCTGTCTGGCCATGCGGGCCACACCCGCCCAGGCCGGGCTGGTCCGGGTCGACCCGGTTCGGGCCGACCCAGGGGGTCTCAGGCCGGGTTGGACCGGTCCCGAACCCCCTGGTTTCGGGCAGTTTTCGTTCAAATGCCCATAACATGGGTTACGGTCCTATGATCGACGCACCGTTAGTTGCGATACGATCCTTGCATCGAGACAGTCATTTCGGTATATTAAACTCAAGGTTTTGGAGACCTTTGGGTATGGCTGGGTTGCTTCGAACCCGAAACCAACCGGGCCCTCGAAGCGGAAACACTTATAACATGAGCTCCGGAAGTCGGATTGATGTACCGTCAACTTTGTTGGATTCCTCCTAGTGAGACGGAACATTTGGATTACTCCGCCTGAGGTTTGGACGCAGTTGGAGTATGGCCGGGTTGGATTGTACCCGAAATCCAACCGGGCCCCTCGAACGGAAAAGCCGATAGCATTCAGACCAGAGGTCCGTTTGATGAACCGTCAGCGGCGTTGGTGATCACGTTGAAAAACGGTTCCTATGAGTATACCCTATGTGATATCGGGGTACAGTTGAGATATAGTTGGGTTGGTTCGTACACGAAACCAACCGGGTCCCTAGGACGAAAAGGCTAATAACTAACAGACTGGGCGTCCGATTGACGCGCCGTCTGTTGCGTTGAGACCCCTAAGACGAGGCGGTCCTTTGAGATACTTCTTCGTGGGACATTGTGATACATGGAGTATCAACCTATAGCTCGTGGAGGGGACCCTCCTGGAGATGAGCGTATAGAGTACAAAGACCGTGTAGCCAGCTGAGACCTGACGACTGCTTGACCGACTCGACTTGGAGTGAGTTGACTAGCCCAGTGGATGGAGCACTACTATGTTTGGTTGCAGACCCACAGCGGACGGGGCGCCTGGTAGCAGGCAGCAGACCCGCGGTACCCGACAGGAGGCATACCTCTGCATGCTATTAGGGGGGATACACTACTATGTTTGGGTGGTAGACCCCGGTGGGAAGCACTACTATGTTTGGGTGGCTGACATGTGGTACTCGACAGGAGGAGTACCTCAGTAGTCTTAGGTTAGTGAGAAGTACCTTAGAGTCATAACAGGATCATTATACTCATCAGAGACGGGGCTCTTTATCAGTTACGGTTTCGATAATGAAAATCTGGGTTTGAGCTGAGTCTATGACCTTTGTGTTTACCTCATGATTGAGATGGGTCACTTGATAACTTAGGTATTTTTATGGGCATATACCTAGGTAGTGGTTATCTGTTGATTTCATAACCATTGTGTTTCATCATGATTTATATGGGTTACTTGATAACTTAGGTATAAGTATGGGCTTATACCTAAGTAAGGGTTATCTGTTGAGATCCTTCTTTGTGGTTATCCTTGTTGGATGTAGTGAGACCTTTAGGGTCTCGGGGTCCCTACTGAGTATCGTATACTCACCCCTGCACGGGCTTTGCTCGCACCTCATTGTGTTGGTTGCAGACGACGGGCAGCGCTGACAGAGGCCGAGTGTTCGAGGACGGGATGATACTCGGAGGAGGTTGATGGGCGAGAGCGTTGTGGAGGTTATTTGTACCTACCCTTCAGGTAGGATCTGTGGTAGAAGATCCAAGAGCTGCGCTATCTGTACCTACCCATCAGGTAGGATCCGAGGTGGACGACCCATTAGCTGCTTCTATTCTTCCAGTTGTTTGTCTTTCATGTTGTACTTTCGTTCAGTTGTATTTGTACTTTCAGTTGGGTTTGTATTCTGGCCCACTTACTTTTCAGCACTTACTTTTTTACTTATTTTATTACTTCCGCTTGTACTCTATGGTGTTTAGTTTACTATTATAAAGTCAATGCCTTCTTAGTTATCGAGATTTATGCCTTTGGTGCTAGTTTCCATCCCCTGGAATATGGAAGGTGGGCTTGGGGTAGTCCCGGCACCGGCCCTGAGGACGGGTCGTGACAAATTGGTATCAGAGGATTTGGTTCTACCGCAGAACTTATAACTCTGATATTTTTCTTTCTGTGAAGCAATAGTGTTAAGGGTACCGAGTGTGGTTTTCAGTTCAGGGAGTCCAGTGTTGGTGCGGGCGGCTCACGTATCCATACACCAGGACCCAGAAAATTGATTTCCGACTTTGTGCGCGAAAACACTGATTGGGTGTGTGTTTTCAAAGGTTTTACCTTAAAACAACTCAAACCAGGTCAGCTCACTAGGTATAATCGTTTGACTGTGTCATGTATGTTTCTTTCAGGATGCCTTATCATGAACGACCTGCTAGAGCCTAGAGGGATGTGCGTACTGATAGCCTGCCAAGCGATGAGGCTTTGGTACACGTCCCTCTTATAGTTGAGGCACCAACGGAGGCACCAGCGGTACTACAATACGTTGGTCCACTGATTCCACCAGCCCCAGCAGCAGGCAATACACACCACTTGAGCACGCTGCATGAGTTCCAGTGCCAGAGGCCACCCAGGTTTCGGGGAGAGGTGGACCCATAGGTGGCTGATGATTGGGTGGAGGCTATGGTGAGATTTTTCAAGATAATGGGTACTCCAGAAGATTTCATGGTGATCTTTGCTACCAGCCTCCTTCATGCAGCAGCTGAGAGATGGTGGAGCCCCTTGTTCCAGTTTTGTGACGGGATGAACTTCACCTGGGGAGACTTAGATACCTTCATTAGGGTGGGGTTTGTACCAGTAGCTCTACACCCCGAGCATGTTCAAGAGCTGCTACCTTTGCCGCACGATTTTCGATCAGTAAGAAGAGTCATCTGTGGGCAGCAGACAGATGATGCAGAGGTCCAAGAGGTACAAACTCAGCTATACGAGGAGCAGGAAGTGTTATGAATGCGGCAGGAAGGGTCACTTGGCACGTGATTGTCCAACCCACCCCCCCCACAGTTGATCCACATGCATTGGAGGAGCCACCGAGGCAGAAGCAGTGGCGGGCGCTTGAGAAACAGCCGAGCAGTGTAAAAGGTAGTAGATCTCTAGGAGTAGGTGGATGGGAGCGGAACTAGTGGATTACTTTTGTTCTTGGTACTTATAGTTCCATGTTGTTGTCGTATTTGTGTCTTTGTACTATGAGCCGCAATAATAAAAACACACTTATCTTCATGATGTTTACTTTCCTATCCTTTATTTTGTTTATACTAAGAGGTCCCAGTAAAAACTATTGACTTGACCCTGACATTCGAGATTTCTACTAGAGGGGACCCAGTGACCTCACACTGATGCCGAGAGTGTGACTCGACCCTTGGAGGCGAGAGTGACGGTTGGATCTTTTGGTAGTAACGTCGAGGCCTTACGACGTCGTCCCTGACATGAATGTTCCGTTCATGCCAGGATTTACTGTATTAGGTAAAGAATGTGGTTCATCCAGGGGATAAGACCATGTTTCTCCACTCAGCAAAGGGTAAATCTGAGCAGCTCTTACAAATCATAGGCAAAGAATGTGCAGATCATCCAGGAGTGGATGAAGACTGCACAATGCAGTAAGAAATAGGAAACCGGTGCCAGTCTAAGAGACTTGGGCATGTTAAACATTTCAATAAGAGGAAGCTTTAAAGAGATATGAGTCTGCGAAACAACAGACGTGGAGGCAGAGTTAGGAGAGCAGCATAAGGTGGTGTACATTTCAACATGCTACAACCACCCACCTTAGTTGTCCCTGCAAGGATCAGGGAGCTGGAGAGCAGGGGAAGAGTGCAGCTGCATGCGGTCAAGGAGTGTGACCCAATGGCTCTAAAAACGAATCAAGGGACAGTCTGTGTCCACTACAAGCTGCCGTAGTAACAGAGATCGATATGAATCATTCCATCCCTTCAAGAATATTATCGCATACCTAGAGTTTCCGGTAAGCCGTAGACTTGAACCTCATGTCTGGAGATACATTGGGAGGAGACTCTATAATCACACTTACGCTGATAGTGTGGTCCGACCCTCGAGGTGAGAGTTTCGGTTGGAATCTCTTGGTGGAAGCGTCGAGGCCTTATGACGTTGGTTTGAGTATGGACTGGGAAATCACAGTTCATACACAAATTGATGGTATTAAGCAGAAAGGTTGTGGTTTATCTACATCGTTGGATGGGTTTCCCTTGGTCGGTGAAAAGGAAACCCTAGGCAGCACAGGATGAACTCATGCATGGGAGGGTTTGGCCGACCACTCTTGGGTCGTCCAAACTTACCCTCGTGGCAGCAGGAGTTTTGAGTTGCCATTCTAATTGGGAAGTGGAGGCCTCAAGGGTTCAAGGATGGTGATCACGTCCTTATACGGGTCTCACCTCGACGAGGTTTACAGAGATGTGGCCAAGGTAGAAAGTGATATCTGAGGTTCAACGGACCTTTATAGGTCCTCAGCAAGGTAGGTGGGGTGGTTTACCACTTGTCCTTTACACCTCATTTGCAATGGGTGCATGAAATCATCATTGTAACTCGGCTGAGGAGATACGTTCTAACGCCCCAACCCCAGTTACCCAGAGTCCATGCATTATTGCGTAACATTGTCCTGATCACAAAGATCATGTCTCGAACGAATGATTAGTTTAGTAGCCATGAAACACAAGATACATTCATAGGTTTTACATTACATCATAAATCAATACAAAACTACAACAACATCGTTTCTTTATATTCCCTCATACTATCCATGCAGGTCATTCATAATATACCTCTTTACATCCTGGAAAAATTAAAACATTGGAAGGGGTGAGCTCAGATACTCAGAAAGGATAACAATATAGCGGAAGCTTTCATAAATAAACATTAAAATTTAAGGCAATGTATAACTAAAACAAAATCCTTTTAAACTTGAACATCAATATAATATGGAAAAAATAGAATGAAATAATGCCATTTACTTATTCACATGGATATTCTACTATTCTAATAATCACATGCAATATCAATAACCACTTTCATAATGATGGAATTCATAATTCCAGACTATCATAACAACGTAGCCAAGGCCTCGTGCCAAGACTACAAATAAGATTTTGTTAAGGCCTTGTGACAAGACACTAGATTATTTCATGAGACCTACCGATGCATCGAGGAGCTATAGCGGGATCCACCGATCACTTATTAAGTCCAACACATTCCTCATATGAACAGGTTTAAACATATGATAATCCATAACATAATCGTATCACATAAAACATGCATAAAGGAAACATAAAATTTTCACATTTCAATCACAAGATATCAATACAACACATTGATATATATAAAAAACACTTTCAAAACCATTTTCAATAGCAAAATAAAAGTAAATTAAAACTTTGTAATTATTTTTCATATAAAAAAGTTATGGCTTGTAGAGGAATCCAAAACCCAAATAATGGTCACGGCGGTGGATAAGTCGTTGTCACCGCATACGTAGGACAAAAAAACATTCCCTTTTGTCATTTAGTAAAATGCTTCATATAAAAAAGATTCCTTTTGAATAAATGTAAAAGTCAAAGGTGTTAATACACCATATAAAAGAAAGTTGTGTATAAAATAAAATATGCCTCAATGAAAAGAGATTTAGACGAAGTCACTTAAAAAGAACATTTTTTAATAAAATAGATCTATTATGTGTATTCACTATAATTACTCATAAAGAAAGTACAAATACAAGATATGACATAATAATCACATGACATAATTTGAAATAACGAGATTAACCCAAAGAATGGAAATTCGGTTAAGATGTTCCCTTACCTCGTGTCTGACTTGACTCGACCATTCATTAACCTCCTGAATAATAAACTAGAGTTAATTTCATATTTCTTAAGAACCGTTTTCAAGTTCATTATTCCTTTTAAATAACTTATTACCATGTTATGAACATTATGTAATTATTTATGTTAATAACAGTCGTTTTGTCGATCTTTGGTACTTGAGTCAAAAATAAACATCATAAAATTACAAGTTGTTCATGTGGTAAAATATTCATTATATCAAGAATTATATTCATGATTTAGACATCATATATATCATACATATCCATTATATACATTCATTTATAATATTACATAACATTTAGAGGTAAGAAATGAAATGCACCATTCATGGAGACGGTAAGCCGTACGTATGCATGAATGACACTTTCATTTCTATTTCATATTTAATGGAAGTAAATAACAATGATATAAAGGTATATAATAATTACTTTATAATATCATATATAATATCATTTACTCCATCCTTTACACATCCCACATATGGCATTAACGATTCAAATCACTTTGAGGGGGCGGTAGTCGCACATCCTAAAATTAAATTATCGCGTTTACCCATAATGGAAATCATAAAGGTGTGCCAAAAATGAAAAATACAGAGGAACAAGGAAAAAAAACATAATATATATCAGATATAAAAAATAGTGTCATCATAATGACCACCATGAGAGGTGTTAAATGAAGATTGAACAATCATCGTTTCATGAGGCAGTATTTCACGACCCACAGAAACAGTATGTTCAATAACCATTAGACGAAGGTGTGTGTTAGTTTAAATAAAATCCTTCTCATAAAAACATCATAGTATATTGGAGATACTGGTTTTGTTACAAAATAATAGAATAATAAGATTTTAGGGGGTTGGAGAAACAAAATAAAACAAAACAACATTAGGGAAGACATTACCTTATAATCGGGTAACTCTTTTTGAATTGAGCCAAAGGCTTCCTTGGGAAGACTTATGCTCAAAGTGATGATTCTATGAGTAATAGAGGGAAGTTGGGAGAGTATTTGGGTAGAGGTTGGCCGAGGCAAAAGGCTTTAAAGGTGTGAATAAGCTGGTAGAGGTGGGGGCCTTTTATAAGAGGAGAGGAGGGGCACTCTTGGAATCTCATGAAATGTTACATTATTATGAATTGTTTTTCGGATTTTAAAGGTCCCAAAATAATATATTTAGAGTATAAGGTGATAAGGGTTAGAAATATTCTCATCCAATATGTTTTTGACAAGTTTATGTATTGTATTGTACATTATCCATCCATTTTATTAAAATCGTTAATTAATGAGGTAATCATTGTATCATCATGGTGTCATAAAAACATTAATTTATATAATGTCTAAAATTTATAAAAAAATTAACATGATATTGGAAATTTTTTTAGCATTCCAATTAATATTTATAGTAAAAAATTTATCTTATATAACCCCATGTAATAATTGTTTTAGTAAAACAACACATGTTTGTGACAATATTATTTTTACAGTAAATAAAAAGTTCTTAATGTAATTTTCTTAACCAAGTGACTCCTTGGGGTCCCCAAGTTGACCCATGGATTTTCATGGTCGGAATTGAATCATAAAATAAGGGTAGGACAAGTGTCAAGATATTTTTATATTTTTATAATATCATTTTTACCTTAAATTTCACTAATTTACTTTAATCGCAATTAACTAAACTTAAAAGTTACTACTCACCAAAAATTATTTTTATCCCATTGAACCACATTTTACTTCCTAATGACAATTATGTATGTCGGATTTTTGAAATTCAATTCACAGAAGTGGTAAAGTTTCATTTAAACAAAAAATCAGTTTTTTAACTACCACTTAGTGGTTTCACTATTCATAAAAAATTGAAGTTTTTCAGAAAAATTCCAAAAATCCACCCTAAGATATAATTGATATTATGAATTCAAAAATGATATATATTTTAAAAAATTCCAAAAACATAAGCTGCATTAATTAATTTTATAATTAATTCCCACTGTCACAATAAATAGCATGTTTTTAAGAAACAATATATATCAAAAGATTGACAATTGTTTATGTCCAATTTCAATGTGAAATTAATTTCAATGACCACCATTGGATAAAATGGTAAAATTATATTCTAATTATACTTTAAAACCACTCAATAGTATAATTTATCACTATTAATTAGTTTGATTAAAAAAGTTGTTTTTAATTAAAATTTAGTAATATTCACTATTCATCAAAATAAAATGGTTATCCGAAAAGTTCCAAAATTTCACCATAGGATAAATTCGATATTACAAATACAAAAACAGAGTCCATTTTTAAAGATAAAATTTATAAAATTTCAAAAAGTAGGTATTACTATTCATAACGACTACTTTGATTGGTTGTGGTGTGTTAAAATCTTGAAGTTGTGTACAATGCAAGCTATTGAATTATTGAAAGATAAGCGTATCATGAAAGCTTGGGGTGTTATATACGTGCATGATCTTTCACACATCGTCGACCTCAGGGAGTTGGACGTCGATGACAGGGCGACATGTGCGGAGATTCCAGTGGAGATCGAGGATCGACGGGAGTGGGTCCTACGTGAACGGTCGATTCCTCAGGTGTGCTTTCACTGAAAGCACGGGAACCTCTAGGAGAGAACATGGGAGCAGAAGGCTCATATGCGTGCACAGTACCACATTTGTATCCCTAGTTTTTGTTAAAACTATACGAGGACATAAAGCCCTGAGGTGGGAGTAATGTAAAGATCTGGAAATTTCGAGGAAATTTTTTTCTAAATTTCTTTGGGATTTTACAATAATGCAGTTTCTGACGGAACCAGATTCTGAGGGCCGGTGTGCCCGGAATAAATTTCCCAAGTTTAACTCGGTTACGTTCAGTGAACGAATGAGCAGGTTTTTCTAACTTTTGAACCGGTGCTCGGAATTGAAATCTGAGGGCACAGATGAACTCACAGCGCTGGTAATTTCTTAAGAAGACCCTTCCTGGAGTTGCGTTTACTAGGGAGGAGTTGCTAAAAAATGTGAGGAATAAAAATATAATTGTTTTAAAATTTCATTTTTATTTCTTACTAAGTGGTTAAGTGTTGAGTCACAACACCTTTCCCCTCTCTTATGTGGTTATATCCTAAGTAAGGGAGTTAGGGGTGAGACCCACTTGTACTTAACTACCTTTGAGAGGAATAAGGTGGTGTGGGGCCCACAAGAGCACAACCCCTCACCTTCCCCTAACATTCATAAATTTTCCCCTATTTAATTAGTAACTCTCAAAAAGAAAACCCCCTCTCTTAACCCTTTCCAACCAACACTAATTGATTAATTGAACCTAATCAATTAATTAATTATGCGTTTTGAGTTTTGAATTTCAAATGGCTTGTGTTAATAAAATAATTGGGTGAGCCCTTTTATTTTATTTTGGGGGACACACTTTGTGTTGGGGAATATGGAGAGAGAGAGAGAGAGAGCCTTGTGAGAAGAAGAAGAAGAAGAAGAAGGAAAATGAGAGAATTTCTCATCTTTGAAGAACGACGCCTATTCAATGAAGAACGATTCTTCCTTATCGAATAACGATAACTTTCCTCTTTCGCGACAAGGAAAGAGATGCCGAATGTGGAGACCGACGCCAACAACAATGTTCTTCTACTTCTTTCGACGTCAATGGAATCGACACCGTTCTTCCAAGACGTTCGACTTCCTTGACTCGACGACGTTCGACGTCATTTTCGAGGTAGGGGTTAAATCTTCATCCCAGTTTTATCTAAACGAACTTCGTTGATAATTATTGGCCGCTTGCTATCATTATAACGGGAGGAGGTCAGACCGCACAAACACAGCTGACCCTCCTCCCCCTTTGGTGTCATACTCGTTGTGGCTCGAATGAAGGTGACGTGGTGCCATCGCCCCATACAGAAACAAAGAATAATGGGTGAAGAAGCATGGTGCCGTCGCGCTACGCCGTGGAGGCCGAACAAAGCCACGGCGCCGTCGCGCCGCGCCAGGAAACCACGAAGAGGTCGCAGATTGTTTATTTGACGTGCAGATCGACGAGAGATGATGGAACGTACCGTAGAGGTGTTTTGAAGACTTCTCAGTGAAGAGCAGGTCCTGAAAGGACCGCTAGCAAAGACTATAGGCAAAACGGACCACCGGAGCGCGTCTGGTGGTCTGTGGAAGATCCTTCCGGCGCGCCACACCGGCACGGTGGCGCCGGTGGCCGGGGGCGGCGGCCGGCACCGGCCGACCGCAAGGAAGAAGCTGCGCCCGACACACCACCAGGAAGGACCGCCGAGCCTAAGGTCGCAGAGGTAGGCGGCAGTCCCGCGGCCGCACGGGACCAGGGGGAGACCGGGGGGTCGTAACCCCCGGCGGTTAAAGGGAGCGGCCCCCACGTGGGGGGGGGGCGACTTCAATCAGGGGGGCAGCGCCCCCCCCCCCCCCTTCCGCGATAGCTCGGCCGAGCTAAGATGTCTGGACACTCGGGCCGGGACACTCCCTAGTGGGGTGGACCCCGACCCTGGTTGGGTCGACCCGGACCCGGGTCAGGTCGACCTGGTTCGGGTCAGGCCTGAACCCCCTAGTTTCGGGCAGTTTTCGTTCAAACGCCCTTAACTTGGGTTATGGACCTCCGATCGACGCACCATCAGTTGCGATGAAATCCTTGGATTTAGCCCATCGTTTAGTTATATTTCACTCAAGGTTTTGGAGAACATTGGGTACGTCCGAGTTGGTTCGAACCCGAATCCAACCGGGCCGTCAGAGAGAAAACACTAATAACATGAGCTCCAGATGTCCGATTGACGTGTCATCGACTTTTTTGGATTCCTCCTAGTGAGAAGGACCTTTTGGATTACTCCACTCGAGGTTTGGACACAGCTGGAGTATGTCCTGGTTGGATTGTACCTGAAAACCAACCGGGCCCCTGGAACGGAAAAGCCGATAACTTTCAGACCAGATGACCGTTTGATGAACCATCAGCGTCGTTGGTGATCACGTTGAGAAACGGTCCCTATGAATATACCCTATCTGAGTTCGGGGTACAGTTGAGATATGGTTGGGTTGGTTCGTACATGAAACTAACCGGGCCCCTCGGACCAAAAGCCTAATAACTCACAGACCAGGCATCGGATTGAAGCATCGTCTGTTGCGCTGAGACCCCTATGACGAGGCGGTCCTTTGAGATACTTCTTAGTGGGACTTTGTGATACATGGAGTATCGACCTGTAGCTCGTGGAGCGGACCCTCCCAGAGACGAGCGTACAGAGTATGGAGACCGTGTAGCTAGCTGAGACCTGACAACTGCTTGACCGACTCGACTTGGAGTGAGTCGACTAGCCTAGTGGACGGAGCACTACAGTTTTTGGGTGAAAACCCACAACGGATGGAGCGCCTAGTAGTAGGAAGTAGATCCGCAGTACTCGACATGAGGAGTACCTCTGCAGGCTATTAGGGGGGGATGCACTACTTTGTTTGGGTGGCAGACCCCAGCGGGAAGCACAACTGTGTTTGGGTGGCTGACCCACGGTACTCAACAGGAAGAGTACCTTAGAAGTCATAGGTTAGTGAGCAATAGCTCAGAGTCGTGACAGGATCACTGTACTCGTCAGAGATGAGGATCTTCAGCAGTTACGGTTTTGATAATGAAAATCATTGTTTGAGATGATTCTATGACCTTTGTGTTTACCTCATGATTGAGATGGGTCACTTGATAACATAGGTATATGTATGGGCATATACCCAGGTATTGGTTATCCGTTGATTTCATAACCTTTGTGTTTTCTCATGATTGAGAGGGGTTATTTGATAACATAGGTATAAGTATGGGATTATACCTATGTAAGGTTTATTTGTTGAGATCATTCTTTGTGGTTATCCTTGTTGGAATTAGTGAGACCATGAGGGGCTCGGGGTCCCTACTAAGTATCATATACTCACCCCTGCACGAGTTGTTCTCGCACCTTGTTGTGTTGGTTGCAGACGACGGGCAACGCTGACATAGGCCGAGTGTTCGAGGACTGGATGATACTCGGAGGAGGTCGACAGGCGAGAGCGTTGTGGAGGTTATATGTACCTACCCTTCAGGTAGGATCCATGGTGGACGATCTGGGAGATGTGCTATCTGTACCTACCCTTCAGGTAGGATCCGAGGTGAAAGACCCCGGAGCTGCTTCTATTCTTCTAGCTGATTGTCTTTTCTATTGTAGTTTCGTTCAGTTTTAGTTGTACTTTCAGTCGGGTTTGTATTCTAGCCCACTTACTTTTCAGCACTTACTTTTGTACTTAGTGTATTACTTCCTCTTGTACTCTGTGGTGTTTATTTTACTATTATAAAGGCAATGCATTCCCAGTTATCGGGATTTATGACTTTGGTGCTAGTCGCCAACCCCTAACCTATGGAAGGGGGTTTGGGGTAGTCACGACATGGGCCCCGAGGACGGGTCGTGACAAAAAAATAATTATATTGACCATTATTAAACATTGAATATAAGATGAATGATGAAATAAAAACTATACCACCCATTGTAGTTGTCCCCAATCTAATTACACTGGTTTATTCTATCCTGCATAAAGATGATTTAATTTATACCATCAATAAGAATTGTTCACTTCATATATAACCCCCTATTTTTTTATAATATGATCCACCAAATATTTTTCATCTGAAAAAATGGGATCCTTTTATATGGGTGGATCTAGGTCTACCACAGTAGGATATTTTTCCAAAACAAAACATTGAAGGTAAAAAGACTATCTAAAATGATGGAAACTCATGTGTGTGGCCACATAGCTTTAATTAATATAAATAGGTCTTCCACATTGGAAAAACATTACCTAATTTTTATGTGACCACCTATAACTACTCTCTTAGCCACTACAAAAGAAACATTAACTATGGGATGTATTTGAGCTACATGGCACTTATCCCTTTACATGGAACCTTAAAAATGAAACATGTATATGTCCAGAGGAATATATTGGGTTTTATGTAAATTACCAATATTATACCACTATGATTATATAAAATTTCTTTCCCCATGAAACGATTAGTTATTTCATAAAAATAAAACAACTTTTATAAACCAATTTCATTTGAAATATACATTTCAAAAACCTACATTGGTTACCATTAACACATTACATACTCAAATATATATTTTTTTAAATTTTATCTGATCTAATAAACATATAGAATGGTTTTCAAACTACTTGGGTTTTAGATATGGAGTCCAAAATAATGGCTTTGTGCATTGAAGTTGGGATAGTGTAACACCCTATGAATGTAAGGATTAACAAGGCTAGACATTATTACTCATTTCAAAAAGGTTGGAATTTATTTTAGGTATCCTACCTAATTATAGCTATATAGTTGCGTTTTCTTAGCTATGATTAGTGTTATTATGAGTGACCTCTTTGTGAGTTTCCATGGATTTGAGATAGTGGGGAAACACACAATAAAAGAACATGTGTGGGCCAATGTGGATAGTAAGTCTTCTGATAATTGATCCTGGTGGATAATAGGCTATGGTTTATTACTAAGTAAAAAATGTATTATAAGAGAAATATTTGGTCATGTTACAATTTTAATTATCTATAGTGGATGGGTAGGGATATTATGGCACTGTTAGGCCTTAGATGAAGCTCTATTCTATCATAGTTATCTTTTTGTCTTCATGAACATGTTCTGTCACACCATTGGAGTTCGATGGATTCTATCATATTATACATGAAATCATGTGTCTAGTGAAATATAAGTATTGGTTACAATCCAATTGTTGTTTCTTAGTGATCATCACCAGACCTTCTCCTAGAGAATATTAGAGATAAATATTTCTTTGATGGAAGCATACATGATTAATGTTTTGTTATTAATTTCCATCCTATTTGAAAAACAATTTTTTGGAAATAAAATGGGTTTTATTAACTATTTTGATCATTATATTGTCCTCTAAAACTCATCAGAAGGGATATGAGAAGAAATATTTCATTAAAGGAATGATGTGATAATGGAGTGTAAACCACTTATTTATTTTTTATTCAGGGTAAATATTTCAATTTGTGTTTAAAAATATATGGATTATTTTGGAATTCAAATTATATCTTTTACAAACTTGATTATTTTCTATATTTTTCTCTGAAAAAAAAATATCATTTTACCCTCTTAATTTTATCACATTGGAATACTTCGTACAATATTTTTTACTTTTCCTATGTTGTGCAAGAACTTTCTCAACATTTCATATGAATTTTGGATAATAATAATGAAATATTAATTAATTTCTATTAATTATATAAATTTTTTATTTTTTAGAATATTGTAAAATACAACACATTTTATATATTTCTACAATATTCCATAATATTCCATATAAAAATTTAATTATATGAAATATTTCAATTTAAACTTATGCCCTAATATTATAAAAGAATTTAAATGTGATACACACCCTCTAAAAGTCTAGAATACACCTATTAAAATTCAAAATTAGTGTTTCATGTTTATTAAGTAATATTTTACATTTCATACTCTTTTCAATTGATCTATAACTTTTAAAATATTAATTTAATACTTGGTTGTAAATTTTAATTTTAACTTCATGTTATATTTTTAAAAATAATTTATACTCTAGTAGTTAACCCTATCAAAATTGAATTTTGATATTTATTTTTAACACATTAATGGGTTATAAAATAAATATTCTTACATATTCCATATATTTATCAATTTGACTATAGAATTCTAGATAATTATGAAATAAGTAGTATTAAAATAAAAAATTTAACTTAAAAATATATTATTTATAATGGATTTTATTTCAAATGAACCACTCAAATTATAACTATGTTGGTTTGTAATTTTGAATTTCCAAATAAATTACATAATGATTTTAAATACATCAATAAAAATTAAAAACATTATTTATATTCATTTATAAAAATTAACAACAACATTTATTATACATTATCTAATAAATTTTTTATTTTACTGTGAAATTTTTTATATATTGAACAAAATAATATCCCCAAAATTTTGAAATTATGATTAAAAAATGAAATTAAATTAATTAATATAACCCTAATATTATTAAATAAAAACTAATATATTTTGTTAGAACATTTGGTATTTTTAAAAAGAGAAAACCCACCCTTGTTTCATAGAAAATCATAATTAAATCAAATATTATCATAATAATAAATAACTAAATAAATCAATGAATACCTAAATAAATAAAAATATTAGAAATAAAAAAGTGAAAAATTATTTATCCATTAAAAAATATATATTTTATGTTGTGAAGTAATGAAACTTATTTTTATTCAAAATTTAGTTTTTAACTGATCATATTACATTTATATAGTTGATCATATAATGACTATCTTATGTCTAAGTTCCAGGATCAAGTATTGAAAACCCCAAGGATTATAAATTGGTCACCGTAATAGCCATATAATGACTTCTCTCAATAATAATATAATATTCATATTATCATTTTATATTATTATATATATCCTACAATGATTCTATTAATTTATTCATTCTAAAAATGACTTGTGTATATTATTTATAATTAATACAAAAAAAATGGTAAAGGAGGGCGAGGGAGATCCAAATTGCTGGAACCCAAGGGTGACTCTTAGAAAATATGAGAACAATGAATAGGTAGGAGTCATATTATAGATAAAAATTGAATATTATCTTTCATGTCTCCAATGAAAGATAATATTTTAGCTACCATGATGCCTTCACACCATGTGTAATGAGTTCCCACATTATGATCAATATGTATTTGAAATTCGTTTATATTATACACCACTACCTAATGAGTTAATGAGGAATATAATTTAAATTTGTTAGTGTTTTTAATAACATTTTTATATTTTCTAGGATACTACAACTAATATTTTTGGATTTATTCATCCATTATTTGTAATGTTTTTATAAACAAATTTTGAAATATCATTACTATTATTTTATACATGATTTTTTTTCACAAAATTATTTTATTAAGATAATTTTTTTTTATATATAATGTATTAAAATAAAATATATACGATATTCAAAAAGTTTCATAAAACTTAAAATATACATATATTCATAATTGTAGGGTTTTAGATTTCACATGCATTGAGAAAGGCATTTCCAAAAAATATTCAAAATTGAATGCTCAATTTCATGATATTACATTACCTTATAATAATGAATATTGTTATTATGAATAAATTAAATAATCGATTCATTAATCTAGTTTCTAAATATATTTTAAAAACAATATTTTAATATATTTTTAAAAAATGAGAATGACACTGAAGGGGTTGAAAATTATAATAAACAAATATAACCTTTCTTTTTTTGTTCATATTGTACATAAATATCTAAAAACTACCAATAAAAATTCATTATATCATATTATATAACAATGGAAATTAATTTATTTTAAGATCTCAAGATTAGTAAACCATGTAACTAAAACTCTAGTTATTCACTATCTAATAAACAGTAACCATATTGTACAACATTTTGGTGAAGAAATTTGAATTAATGATCCAAATCCACCAAAGATATACTGAATCCTAGCCAATTTCTGACAAAAAATTCTCATATATTTTTTTATTTATCATCCAATGATGGATGAAATCAAAACCAAAGAGATCATAAATTAAAAAACGAATGATATCATTATGTTTCTATTCACAATATGGGAAAAATTCCCACAGTGGACAAAGTTACTCTGATTTGTAATTTTTTTAACATAATAACACTTATAAGAAATATTTATATTGTTGTGATGTATAATTACTTCCACTAGAATGATTTTATCTTATTTTATAATATTAGAAGATGGATCTGCATTGTTTAAATAAAACGAATGAAAAACTTCTCCAGTAAGAAGTGGAATAGTTAGATGTTAAAATATTTCAATTGAATTACATTAAAATGTGGGGGAATATAATTTTATTGATTAAATATTTTCCAATTTTCTGTAATAGTTTTGGTGGTAAATTTGGTCTGAAGGTGATTTTATGGGAGAATGTTTTATTAGTTGACCTACTGACATATACTATATATGTGATTTGGTCCTCAGTTTGGAGTGATGTAAGATACAATGGGGATGAAGAAGAAAGAAAATTATTATACTATATAATATTATTATTCATAAGTATCACATATACTTATAAATATGTATTTTAAATTTTTTAACATCCAATTATAATGGAAAATGAATAAATGATGATTCTCTTATACACCTAAATGTCGGTATCTTATGATTATTAATTCAATATGTTAATTATTGTTTTTCATGTTATTATTTAGGTATTATTTCCATTGTTATTAATTTTAATTTGTATTATTTGAATTTACCATAATCTGTAAGGGGTTAACTTTTTATGGTGAGTAGTGTCTAGAGACATTCTAATTCAAGTACAATTTTTCAAATAGTTGTTTTAGTTGTTTTATATATGTTATACTAAAATTTAGACATGTATACTTCAAGTGGACTGAGGTTTATATTCTCGGGGGTTATACTAACACCCCATTCTCAACAAGTGGTATCAAATATCATATTATTTTTTAGTACTCACTCTATGCACTGATAAGAGTATTGGGTTTTTAAAAATATTTACATGATGTTATTTTCATTCCAAATGTGATTTTAGAGTCTGTAGAAATTTTGGAGTTAGATAAAGCGATGTTATAGGTAGATATGTTTGATAGAATGGATTTGGAATCATGAAAATGATGATATAGGATCGTATAATTACAGAGGACATAATTTTTCTCTTATTATTTTTTTATTCCTAGAAAATAACGATTGTGGAATGGGAATAGTTGGACAGGAATG
This sequence comes from Viscum album, assembly GCA_963277665.1. Taxonomy (NCBI): domain Eukaryota; kingdom Viridiplantae; phylum Streptophyta; class Magnoliopsida; order Santalales; family Viscaceae; genus Viscum; species Viscum album. The sequence goes on from OY728125.1 coordinate 1,764,527,241, forward strand.
AACTATGATTTTTTTATAATAATAATGAAATTTAGCCTATAACATCCATGAAGAAAAAAAATATGTGATGAAGGTTCTAGATAATAGGTACAAAAAATCAATTACACTGTAAATTATCAATGATTTGATAGTTATTTTATTTGAGGCTCTCAGATTGAACACCAGTGAAAGATATTGGGAATGACTTCATCATGATACAAGAGTATCTCAAATAAAAGAAGGTAACATTCAGGTATAATGTATAAATTCGTCTCCTAATGTCATTACCTACGGATATAATGAATATAATGTTGAAATTTGACAGTAATTCCATTAGAAAAAAACAATTTGGTGTTTTCAGATATCTAAATTTAGATCTTTAATGAATAAATTTATCATTGGGAAGTCATAGAATCATCATGTAGAGATATAAATAAATATATATGGGGATATTCACCCTCGGTGAGATACTAAAATACATAAAAAGATAAATTTTAATAATGGGGATGTGGTAACATGGTTTGTACTCTTCCTACATGTTGTTGCTGCGTGAATAAAGGACATATAAATTAAAATGAAAAAAGAAACTAGAAAAACATTACTATGGCCTCAAATTAAAAATTTTTAAATTCCATTAGTTCCATAGAAGGGAGAAACATAATCTTTATCAGTTTCAATTTATCAGTGGAATCACATGTAGTTGATTTTGGAGAATATTTTCAGTCAAGGGTAAACCCTGGATGAATGGTGGATTTTTTATCAATAGGTTTTGGAAATGTGCGTATTGTGGATGATGAAAACCAAGATCTCATTATAATATGTCAACTAATTTTTATAATGGTGAATTGTTTATTATTGAATTTTTATGGGACATATATACTTATATAGTTTAAAAAATAATCTTATATACATTAAATGACTTGATGAAGAAGGTTCTAGAATTACATTTTAATATGTAGTAAGTAAATTTACTTAATAATCCATTCTGATTTCACATAGAATAAAGGATGGGACAAAAAAATTTAATAAATGAAAATGTGGGATTTCAATAGCCTAAACATTTTCATTGAAAAATATGATGGTTTGGTATAGTAATCTTGGTCACATAAGGGGTAATAAAATAATATTTATAATATATAAAGAAATAATTAATCTTGGTCGCCTGAAAATCTGACGATGTGACTTTTTCGAATGAGGAAACCAAGAAGGGATTAATTCAATTTAGATTGTTGAAAAGAATGATCTTAAAAATTGAAACCAGTTCAATCATATGTTTGGGGACCTAACAGAATCTTCCCTATTTTAGGTTCTATTTGCAATCTAAATTTTATTTATCATGATATTAGTAAATTTTGGTATCACTTTTTAAAGAATATATATGATGTTTTTTATTCCTTATTTAATATAAATCCATGTTGTTAATGGAATATAGATGATGCTTTAAAAGTATTTGTTTTGAAAAAAATAGTGGCTAAAAAAGAAAAAATATCAATATAATTTTCTAGTATAATTGAATAAAGCATTATATGATAGTTCAAGACACAATACAACAATATGGTGTGGTTTAAAGTTTAAATTGGACATTAACAAATAAGTTTCAATGTATGTGACTATAGTCTGGATGCCCATATTAATTTTGGGGAGGTATACATTTATCATAGTATAATATCTTGTAAATATTAGTCCAGCATCAATGGTTTGGTATGAACATCTATATGATTCATGGAATAGTAAGGGAATAGATTTCGAACATCATAAAGTCATTAGAATATTGGAATATATTCATATTGGTGAAATGTATAGGTAAAAATTTTATATAAATTCCAAAGTAGGTTTTCTCATTTGGTATGGTGATGAGAACATTAGTGTCCATCTATGGGATTATGAATAGTAGAAATTTATTAGGCACTGATATGTTCACATAAACAAAGGGTTTCTTTGAATGTACAAAAATGTGGTGGAAAAAGATGTTGAATGAAATAAATTTACTATAAAAATCCAAGTTGATCTGAATAAACATACCAAAATGAGTAAAAATCATGATGACTCAAATAAATTCACTTAAAATACAGAGGTATATATATATGAAAATATATCATACAATATAAATTAGGGATAATTATTTATTAAACAATCAATCAATTTTTACTAAAGTGATTTTATTCTATAAAAAAATGTTTTGTTCAAAGTTTATTTTATTTGATTTTTAGGAAAAAAATATGATAATCATTTTTTTTAAAATTTAGAAACATTATTTGAAAACATGAACAACATTTTATGAATTTTAATATTAATAATTTTTTGAACTTTTCTAATTATTTAGAAAATATTGATTTTTCCGTGATTATTGAAAAATACCATTTTTTTTGTAAACTGTCATTTATTTAAATAAATTCATTAATTAAAAATACCTTATGTGTTGTAATATTTTTTTGAAGTATCACGGGTATTATTTAACTATATTTAATTACGTTTTAATAAAATATATATTATTTTTATATATGATTGTTTATGGGTTTTAAAAGGGTTTTTTCTAAAAACTGTTCTAAAATAGAGAATGTTTATCCATTTTAATTAATTAAAATAATCCCTAACTATAAATTTTTTAAATGAAATGAATATATTATATACCATTAAATATTATTATATTTTCATAAAATGATTAATATAACCCATTGAGTAAATATTGAATCATATATTTATAAAAAACTACTCTTTTCAAAAATACGATATCTCTCCACAACTATGGTATTTATATTTAATATAAAATTTAAAATTATATGATTTTAATTTGGAAAAATTGATTTGATATTTGGAATCATAATAATTTATAAATAGTTAGAAGGAAAAATTAACATTAGACCCAATTGGTTCATGAAAAAAGTTAAATTTAATTACAATGATTAAGGTAAAAAAACAAGTTTACTAATGGATTAAACATTAATCTTAAGGGGGGAAATGACACAGAGACTTGTTAAAATCGATTTTCTAGACTCTAATAGCCTTATTATATTATTAAATTTTTTTTTCGTCACTATTAAATGATATTTATCCATAAAATATTTTAATTAATGAAAAAATGATACACTTCCTCTTAATTTCTATAATGTTTAGGATATAGACAAAACCATAATAGTTTCAGTTATTGATTTTATTTTGAAAAGTAAATTCAATTTTTTATCATAATAATTTATCATTATTTTTTATAGTTGAAAATTTTATATATAATTTGTAATTAATTCCAATGGTGTAATTTGTTTATAACAAATAAAATGAAATAAATGATACTAAAATATTAAAAGTGAAGTAAATTGAGGGAATTATTCTTTAAAATTTCTTCTTTAGATGAATAAATCATGATTCACTTGTTTTAAAAGAATATATTCAAATTAATTTGTTTTATTTATATTTTTGAAATTCATTTTAAATGAATAATGTAAAATGAAGATTAATGTTATTTTATAATTAATGATATATTATTAAATTATTCAAAATTTATAAAAAACCTATCTTCTTCCAAGTGATTTTTAAATGATAATATATATAAAATATTGCCCATTCCTGGAAATATATATATTTTATAGTGAACATATTGGCACATTAATTACTAAAAACTATGTTACCATAGTTAATGTTAAAAACAATGTTTTTTCACATTACGTATTCTTGTGATAGAATTAATTTTCCAAAAATATATTTCTATTTTATATATTAGATTCAATAAAAATAATCTGTTTTGACATATTTTCCAAAAAGGATCACTTTAATTTATTCTTAATAGATATTTTACTTAGGATAGAAAACTTTTTACCATAATGAAAAACCACAATGAAGCATATAAGAAAACAAAGGTATTAAAGAAAAAAATGATTAAAAAATGATTAATTTTATTTTGGATGTATTTTTTGAAAATATCACCACTTAAAATAATAATTATAAATTTTTAATAATCTTTTTGTAATTTTTACCTCCAAAAAATGAATACTTTTGATAATTTACAAGAATTACATTCCTCATATATGATAAAATGTTACTCACTCAACTCACATATTCACACATATAAACACTTTTGGATCATTAAAATTCTACCAAAATCACATTGAAATTTTCTTTCTGTCATCAAATAATATTTACTTTTGGAATAAAAAACCAAGGAAGTCCTTTTGTTCAAACCAAATGAATATACCTGGAGAATAGTTTGCATTCATCAACAATCATGTGGGTTTTATTTCATTATCCACCCACTTAAATTTATATAATAACATGATTACATATAAAAAATATTGTAATGAATATATATATATTTTAGGTTTATTTTAAAACCTATATACACATACACATCAATCAAATTAGTTAAGAAATCATTATTTCTATGTATAGCTGACTATCGCCTCACAAACCAATGCCTTTTTTATTACCATTGATCAAGGACGAGAATAATGATAGATATAAGGTATATATATATATTTTTATTATTCTTATCATATTTATAAATATAGGTTAATTATATTGTATGTTACCATTTTATATTTCACACCATAATGGACATGAAAATGTTGCTCATGTTTTTGGAGGACTAGCGCCTCATGAAGCGATGCAAAATGTTTTTCACTAACATTTTACATAGATGGTATTAAGGGAACCTTTAATGAAGATTTATGATATAATTAAAATATTTGTTATATTTTGGTCATAATTATCTTTTTGGAAGTAAAATATATCATTTTATTTATTAACTTCTCACACATTGAAAAGGTGATAGCTTCATTCATTGACGTGTGAAATACCTCCTATATGAAGCGATGTGATTCCATTTTACATCATAAGAATAATATATATAACTATATATAATTAAAAACAATGTAATTTATAATATAATTATAATAATTTATGAATATAATAATATATACCTTCTTTCTAAAATGATGATTGAAAAATGGAAACAATACTCATGCGTTTGTACAACATACTGTGTACATGATCGTAACATTAGATCATTTTTCATAACCATATTTCATTATTAGATTTAAAATTATAATTTATGTATAAATTTTATAATAAATTCAAAATTATTGGTATGGATAGGTTTAAATAGTATCCATTTAGACCATTTTCAACCAACCAAAGTCATTTTTTTACAAATAAGCTGATTATTATCAAAACATCCAAATTAAATATAGTTTATTAATAAATTATTTATAATTTTTTATAAGAAATAAAATAATAAAAAATAATAAACCTGGAATTTTTTTAAAAATAAATTAAATAATTACTTTAATTAAGTTATTCTAGAAGATAAAGACACACTTGATAAGTCGTACTCAAGGTATGGGTTTTTCTTTTCTCACTTCTATTTTTGTTATATATAAGACATATTAAAAACTTATTACTATTATGTGGTTTATATAATTCCCCTAAATGTATTTTAAAAATATTATACATAAATTTATGGGAATTTTGAAATCAATTTTATGTTATCTATTCTTTGTGTTTTATGGTTTCAAAGTTACCCAAGAGACAATAGATTATTGCCACAATTTTCATTCTTTGAGACTTATGTCATATTTTGTTCATATATTATTTTATAAGATGTATATACATCTCATTTCACATGAAAAATAATGAATATATTTATTCATAAGGCATTTTATGTATATTTTAATGTAATCCTTTGATGGTAATTATTATTCCAAACTGCAAATGAAGTAGGAGTTTGATATTACAATCTCATCAATTATCTTGATTGTTTGTGATTAATTAACCGATGTTGAAATCGTATTATATAACTCTAAATAATTATCGTTAACTTTTTTATCCCCTATTAATATAAATATAATAAATTTTACCTTCATTTTCCTCTATTAATGTACTCAATATTTCAATTGAATTTTTTTATTTAAAATCATTTTTTTGGTCAAGAATATATTTTCTTCATAAATGATGTTTTCTAAAAATGTTTATAAAAATCATTGAAAATTTGTTTTTAATGATAAAAATATGTTTTCCTCAATAATGTTTTAAAATTATTATTAAAATATTTATTTTATTAAATTAATTATTTATATTGAAAGAAAAGGATTTTTAAAATTATTTATGTTTGATAAAGTGGTTTTTAAAAATAAAAAAGGTTACTTTCCCTAAAATGATTTAATGATCACTTAGTGATCTTTCCAGTCACCAATGTCAATAAACCATGTTTTTTTATACTCCAAGTATATATTACGTAATGATACCATCCACTTTCTTTCTATGGATGGATTTATATTGTTCCAATGAGGCTATTTTGGAACCTGTTTCTTTTCCCTGAGTTTATCATATTTTGAAGATATTGTTATGGAGACCATTTTTTCCTTGGGATAATCATGTTTATTATAGATTGAAATGAAACTAATTTGTTTTCCATGGCTTAATTATGTTATAAAATAATAATTATTTGTCTAATGAGTTTCATGATGAAATGTATATGTTCATTCTAAATGTTTTGATTCCATGAAATTATATAAGATCAGTGCACCCCGATAGCACTTGGTGATCCTATTATAGCTTATACGATTGGTATGTTGAGAAAATGATCAAATTCATTGCGTAATGATTATTTTATCTAAATATTTATATTGGAAGTTATCTATATGGTTATTATAATTTTTAAGGGTTCTGTAAGGGTTCTATGAGATGATATTCTAAGATATCAACACATTTTGAATATTCATTCAATGGGTATATGGTGTTTCATTTGATTAATATTGATATCCAATAGCTAATAATACCTCTAACAATTTCTTATTTTAATACCTTATTCCAGGTTTTCTTGTTTAACGGTCTATGTATTGATGTGTATGGGTATTTTTAAGTAATAATCATGAACTTTGATTATGTTATCACACCCTTATGATCTTCTTATACTAAAAGATGACATTAATTTGATAATTTTAAAATTTTACTTTGAGTTGAATTTATGGTCACCGTATTTTGTTTCCTATTTCATGGGACATATAATTAGATTGAAAAATTTTAGTGGTATTTTATTTTGATGATGATGATGTATTAATGTGAAAACAAAAAACTATGTTAAGTATGAGAAAAACATATTTTAATGTCATGTAATGTTTTTTATGTAGGCATTTTTCATGAATATCTATAACTGAAAACATAAAAGTTAATTTATTATATAAGAAATACAATTAATTACTTTCCATTTTGAGTGGTTTGGATGGAAAATATTGTGTCACAAATATCGGCATCAAATCCAATAATTTCAAAATCAGGATTTTGACACCAAATCTGGCAGTGTGGGTTCTAGGATATTGCAGTTTCTATCAAAGGAATGTTTAGATTTATTTTTATATTCATATTTTTTTCAAGAATGGATATATTAATATGTATGTATATCATAATAGGTCTATAAGATTAAGAATGATCACATGTACAATGTCTCATACACAACATTTGTGGGTTTTATGTAGTAAACTTTTTGAGGTTATTAAAGATGTTTTGTAGTTATTTTATTAGGGTGAGGCTTTTATAAAACATAAAGTCAAGATGAATTTATTTTTTTGGATGAATTAATTTTCACGATTAAAGAAAATAGGGGTGGATAACCTTTATTCTCAGGGATAACCCATCGCATTTGGCTAGGTGGTTAGTATTGAACCCATGACCAAAGGACGACACTAGTTTCTATCATTCAACTAGCCTATGTGATTTTATAGATAGTATGAAATTATAAAGGTAAATATTATTTTCATTTTATAAATCTACATTATTTTACCATAGGAATATTGGTTGCTTTATCTTGGAAGAATATATGATCAAATCCTTCTAATCAACTGCTTTAAAACATGTCAGAAAATGTTTGACGAATTTTAAGGATATTTATTTATAAAATAATTATTTTTGATCATTAGGTGTTACAATTTAATTTTAATTATTATTTTATCATATGATGTTTTATTTTTTTTTATTATATTACTCTCTGTAAACCATTTTGGTATTAATTAATTTATAAGGATATCATGAATAAATCTATATCCCTTTTATTGTTATGAGCTATTTAAAATTTGATTTTTTTTGCTTCAAGTATAATAAAATTCATCTTTAATACTAAAAATTTTGTAGAAAAAGATGAGGTGTTGGTGGAAATTTATAAAATAATGAAATCATACTCATCATTTAAGTTTATTTCCATATTCTATGGGTCTAAATTGAAATAAAATTCCTTTTCTCATAGAAAACGATATTGAAAAAAATTATCCCCGTACTTTATTTTCAATGAACCGGTGGAATTGTAAATCATTATTTATTTGTGGTTATGTGGAAAATATATTTCAATAGATCAATCACTTGTTTGTGATCAATGGTGTCAATCAGTCTCTATAATTATTGACAGTTTCTTCTAATCCCACATATGTTCTCTTATTATGAAATGTAGTTTTTTGTTATTACAAATTTCTTTTATATGTCTTTTTCTATATTCTTAGTGTTTTGTTTTATTAACCCATTTCTATGGGTTTTAAAAAAATTTATTTTCACAGGTCTATCCACTGATTACTTAGACAATCATCAATTTGAGGCAATGCAATTTTCAAAAAGAGGGATGCAACACCTTAAGATTATAAAAGAAGAAAATTATATTTTATATCAAAAAGGATATAAAATAAACTATTTATGTTGAATTATATTAAACTCTTAATTTATCTTTCATTTCAAGCATCCTTGAAATTTTAATATCTTATCGTGTATTCAACATGAATGGCCAAACATAAAAGACCCATGATATATAATTTCATTATAACGTACAATTAAATTTTGTTTGTATGAATTCATTTAACTAATTTATGATATATATATATATATATGACTCCTTAAATAAAAATAGTTGATTAATTTTAATTAAATAATAAATTAATTATTTTTAATGTGATTTTATTCTTCAAAAATATGTTTTATTCAACAATGATGTTTATTTATTTTCATAAAAAAATATAAAAAATATTTCGAACTTCTTGAAAATTTATTTGATAAGATAAACATAATTTTCATGAAATATAATTTCAAATTTTAATTTTTGTGAATTTTTAGGATTTTATAGAAATTATGGAATTTTCAGTGAATATTTAAAAATACATATTTTTAAGAATTTTTATATAATTTTAATAAATTAATTATTTTTGAAGATTAAATGAAAATTTAATATTATTTATTATAACCTATGTATTATTTATTTTTATTTAATTACTTTTTAATCATCATTATATTGGTTTTTTGGATAGTTGTTTCTTTGTGTTTAAAAAAGGTTTTTTCTCGAAATTATTTCAAAATGAATAATGTTTCTCATTATTAATTAATTAAAATAACCGCTAATGGGGAATGTTTAGAATACAATTTATAGATTAGATATAGTAAATTTTTAATTTATTTTCATTCAATGATCACTATTATTCATGGGGTAAATATATAACCACTGTTTTCTAAAAAATAGTCTTTTTAAAAACTCATAGTATTTCCATGTTTATGAGATTAATAGTAAATTAAATATTGTAAATTCATTGAATTAAATAAGAAAAAATATATTCAATATTTTCATGATAATTTATAGTGTATAATAATTCTATGTCAACTTTTTACTAATGTGATTGGTGATAATAGTTAAATTTAATTACAATGAATAAGGTAAAAACAAGTTTACTAAAGGAATAGACCATAAACGTAAGGGAAATAATGAAATAGAAACTTATCAAAAACCCATTATCCAAATAAATGTTGAAACATGTGACAATATGATATTTTTTATAAATGTTAGGAACACTATTCCATAAAAGTGACTCATATAAAAATATAAGTAATGTAGAAGACAAAAAAGAACCTTTTTCCTTTTAGTATATATGATGCTTTGGGATATATAAAAACAACATAGTTTTAGATATTTATATTATCTTGATAGATAGTTAATATAATTTTATCTTAATAATTTATCTATAATTTTTATAGATTAAATATTTACATGGAATGGTTATGAAATTCTGACGTAGTAGTTATGGAGTTATTAATTAAATGAAATAAATCATACTAAATTTTTTAGAGGTTTAGTATGCTGATTGAATTATTGTGTATCGTTATTTTTATACATAATTACATAATTTTTCATATGTTTTAACATAAAATATTTTAATTCCATAATTGATTTTAAATTCAATTAAAATGAATAATGTCAAGATAGAAATTATTGTTTTTTTGATAAGAAATTATATTTTTTTAGATAATTTAAAATTACTAAAAATACTATCCTATTAAAATTTATTTTAAAATTTTATAAAATATAAAAAAATTTACATTCATGGAAAAATATTTCTCTTATAATTAACATATTCCACCCAAATTAATAAAAACTATGTGAGCACAGTTAAGGTTAAAATAATGATTTTTCAAATTACATGTGATATTTGTAAAACTAATTTTAAACAAAAAAAATTTTTTATTTGATAAATTTGGTTTAATTTATAAAAATGGATTATATATTATCAAATAATATTCTCTTTAATTCAGCCTTAAGGGATAAATTAATTAAGGTAAAAACTAGTTACCTTAATGAAAACATAAATATAGAAAAATAAAGAAACATAAAAGTTTAGGTGAAAAGACATTGAAATATACGGTTTGTTGTTTTTGGAGGTTCATATCAACCATTTCATACCTAACCACCTTTAATTATCACTCTTGGATCCAATTTATGTAATTATGACCTCCCAATAGTGAATAATTTTAACTATTTACAAGAATGGAAATCCCCTTCACCTATAAGAGGGAACTCCCTCCACTCACATATTCATGAAATTAATGAATTTTTTCTGATTATAAATATGAAAGAATAACTTCCCAACCTACGTAATATCATGTTATAATCCTATATTTGTATATAAATCAATGCAATGAAGGCATTCGGTTCAAACCAATAGTAGTTACTTGAAGAGGAGGTAATGTTCATTAAGGAGCATTTTTTTATTTCTTTCCCCAACCCTTCAATTAATATTATAAATTAATTATATAATAAATTTATTTTGATAAATATAAATATTTGTTTTTATTTTAACAATATTACTTAAAAATAAAAACTCATCATTCAAATTGTACAATAAATCATTATTCGTGTGTACGGGGTCTACCACCACACATATCACTATTGTTCATTTTTTCATTACCACATCTCAATGCTGAGAATAATGATATATATAATGTTTATATATGGTATTTACAAAATAATTATACCTATGGATACATTATATCATATATACCATTTATACATTCCATACCATAAGGGATATGATAATTTCGCTCCTGTTTATGGAGAACTATCACCCCATGAAGTGATGTGAAGTGTACTTTACTAATGCGCTTGATAAAAGTTAATAAGGGTAAATATAATAAATATATATTATATAAATGAAATATTTATGATATTAAAAAAATAGTTATCTTTTTTAAGTACAATATATCATTTTTATTATTACCTTTTCATGCACCAAAATAGAGATAACATCATTCGTCGATGTGTGCACTACCACCTCATCGAAGCTATGTGATTCCGTTCACATCATATGAAATACATATATATATATATATATAAGTACATGTAGTTTAATATCATTGTATTTATGAAAAAATTATCATTATGGAAAGATAATATATTTTATACCTTATTATCATAATGATCAATGAAAAATTGAAATGTTACTCAAGTGAATAAATGGCATAGAGTCTCCATGATAGTAACATTAATTCAATTTTCATTACCATCATTCTAGATTTGTTTTCAAAATGTAATTTATATATAAATATAATAAATAATTCATGATTATTATTATTTATAATTTTAAATAGTTTCTTTTTTTCCGTATTAAACCTACAAAAGGCATTTTTTTCCACATATGCTGAATATTACCAAAAAATTTGTCATGAACATAACTGATTAATAAATTAAATATAAAATTTTTATAAGTTAAATAAATGTTATAATATTACTTTAAAATATTCTAAATCAGTTAATAAATTATTCCAAATTTATTATTCATGATTTTAAATAAACATGTGACAATTTGGACCAAAGAAAACCATTTTTGATGTCTCAATTTTATTTCAATGAGGTATAAAAAATATTTATCACTAGTTTTTGTTGCGTAGTGTATATATTTCACATCAATTTATTGAATAATTAATGTACTAAAATTTATTTATATTTATATTACAATATTAGGATCTCAATTTCTTGGGTTTTACAATTTCAATGTTTCAAAAGAGGTAATGGATTTTTGTCATAATTTTCCTTCATTGAGACTTATGATGTGTTATGAAACTATATTATTTATATGTTATATATGAATAACCTTTAATATGTAATATAATTTTATATTTATTATAATATTATTATAAAATTAATTTAATTTAATTCATTCCGGGGTCTTACGATTCAATGTTATCAAAGTGGTAACAATTTGATATTACAATCTCCTTGATTATCAGGTTTCTTTTTTATTATGTTTACAATTTTGAAATATTATGATGTAACTCTAAATAATTCTCATTAATTTTATCCTCATATGGTTATTCCATAAAAATAATAATTTTCCCTTAATTTTCCTCTCTTTATGTACTTAGTATTTCCAAATAATGTTTTTATGAAAAATCATATTTTCGGACGAAAATTCATTTTCATCAAAAAAAAAATTTTCTACAAAATTAAAAAATATTTTAAAATGATTTTTTCAATGACAGAAGGTAATTTTCTACAAAAACCATAAATGATTTTTAAAATAATCCTTTATTATATTCTAATATTATATTAAATTATGGATTTTCAAAATGTTTTATGTTTTTATATGTGATATTCAAATATTAATGATGTATTTACCAAAAATGTTTTAATGGTATTTTAATGGTATTTTCATTCATCAACAACTAAAAATGTTTTTTTAATTATGTTACAATGGGAATATTTTTTAATGGTATGATCATATTAATTTCGGTTGATGGAATAATATTGTTTTGATGAGTTTTTTACAGAACCCATTTCTTTTCCCTAGGTCAATAATATTTCAAAGATATTGTTATGAAACATTTTTCTTTCTCGTAGTTTAATCATGTTTCCAAAAAATTTACATGAAATTCGTTTTTTCCATGGGGTGATCAGGTTGTAAAAGAATTATTATTTTTAATGAGTTTTATGATGAAATAGTTTTATATATTACTAATGTGCTGGTTCATAGACATTATATATGATGGATGTGCATAGATAGTGTTTGGTGAGGTTCTTAGAGCTTATATGATAGGTGAAATAGGATATCTCTCTACTGAATTGCATAATGATTTTTTCTATATATAATTATATTATAATTTATCCATTGGGTTATTAAAATTTTCAAGGTTTTTATTAGGGTTTAGTAAGGGTCGTGTAAGGGTTCTATGAGATGATTTTTGAAGATTTAGACATGTTTTCACTATGATTGATATGTTTTTATGATGCATCATTTGAAAAATATTTATGTTACATGGTTCATGATTATTATGTCTAATTCCTTTGTTAAATACTTATACAATGTTTCCATGCATGATGATCCAGGTATTTATGAGTATAAATATTATTATGTTATACTCACGAACATTGATTATGTAATTATACCCTTATTCTCATCTTATACTCATTGAACACATTCATTTGTTAGTTATTATGTTTCCCTTAATGGTCATTTGAGATCACCCATCTTTTGGTTCCTATTCCCATGCTTATAAATAATGAATTTGAAAGTTTTATATCTTTTAGGGACTTCATATGGATAATAATTGTTTCGTAATGTTAAAAAGAAAATCTAGGATAAGTGGGAGAAATGATCATTTAGTATTGTATGAATTTTTATGTTAGATTTTTTCCTAGTTCTTTAAAAATATAATCTTAAAAGGTCATAATGTATGTCAGTAATAAAATTAATCCTTTTTATGTTGAATGGTTGGATTGAAAAAATTGGGTTAGAATTATCATTATCAAATTTGGATATGTAATGTTTTTTATTTAAACATGAAATTCAAGAGTTCTGATGTTGGACTCTTATAGAGGTAATATTGAATATATTTTTGATTTGAAAAATATATTACTAGTTAAAATCATAGGTATAATTTTATGAAATACTACAATTTATAGGGTAATATCCTTATGTGTTGGTATTGTAGTGATTGTTTGGATCTCTGTGAAATTATTCCCACATATAGATACGAGAAACTGTATATGGTCATCCCCCAAATTTACAAAGGGATAATCTCCTTGAAAAATATGGTTGATAACTGAATCAATCTCCCCTTTGGTTCATGATAACTCGTCCTAAGACCACACACATAGCTAGTAACTCTTTCTAGGATAATACATTCTTAATCAAATTATCCTTACATGAAATTATTAAAGAATATTATGCTCAAGAATAAGTATAATTAATATGAGAGAACAAAACCTAAAGAACCCTATATATAAATAAGATTGATTTTTTTTTCAAATTGAATTCTAATCCTATAATTTTTATCATTAGGAAATTATAAATATGAATTTTTCTTCATACAATAATTCTATTATGGTGTTAATTGGTCATCACTAATGTTAACTCATTATTGTATTATAAATAACTAGATCCTGTAAAGAGTCATATTAATGATGGGTAGAATACAAAATGTGAATGTTTTCCCAATTATAAAACAAAAAAGTATAATAACTAAAGTTACAAATACTTTGATTATGTTAAATAATAACTCAATTATTATAATAAACAATGTGAACATTGTTTAATTACCAAAAAAACAAAAATAATTAATGGATGGAGCCTCATGGTAGTTCGGATTTCAAAAATGAAGAGGTAAACAAAATTAAATTTATTATAGGTAAATACTGTGATAAGAGGGCCCATGGGAATGTCTCAAAAGAACATGATGATTCTTTGTATGTAAAAAAATTAGACCATAAATAAATAGTTTGTGGATGAAAGAAGAAATGATCGGTTAACAAAATGAATGAAAAAGTTTTTTTTTCATAATCATATATAAGATATTAAGATATAATCTTTATTTGAAAACACATATTGAGTTATGAATATCTTAAAGAAACCATTAACTAATTTAATTATAGTGCGATATTTCAAAATGAAGACATGTAATTTACTTTTAGGGTAAAATATGACACCCTAATGGTATAAAATACATAATGTCTTTTTGGTTATAAGGTGTTTAATGTCTTGATTACATAACCAAAATGAACCAAAACCCGTTATATAACTAGTACGAAATTAGAATAATTGTAATTTATTAACATAGGTATTCATTGATAAAATTCAATTGGCATATCTAAATAATTAATAAAATTTGTCATGCAAAAAAAATATTTTACAAAAAATAGATGTTTTTTCAATATGAATTTTATTATGTTACAGTTTATTATAGATTTTAATGAAATATAAGTATAATATATATAATAAAATAAGATAAAATGCATCAATTAGTTATTATTAGTAATTTAATACATTTATTCTTAGAAGATAACATTTTCCTTAAACTTTATTATGTATTATATAAAGTTATATGGAAATTTATTTTTATCAAATTTAGAAATTGAATTAGTTAAAATGTTTTTTATATTTTTAATTATTGACAGAAATTTATATAATGGATTAAATTTAATTTTAGGCACAAAATTGAGTTACCAATACAAAAATTATTTGCCATTGTAAAATGGTTGTATTTCAAGGAATAATATTTTTCTATATATTTTTATTTTAATTTAAATTTCCATATTTTTAAATAATGAATACTTTATGATGAATAAATATATATACAGGTTTGTTAACATAAAATAAATTATTATCATTGTTAAATGATATTAATAAAATTTAATGATTAAAACGATATTTTTCTACAAAATTAGTTTTCAACACATTATTTCTTATCATTTTAATTTTATATTTATCATATTGATAAATATTATTATATTTAAGGGAGTATAAATTTGGATTCATCAAATTGAGATTTTACCTATAGGGTCTTATGATATTTTTATTTTTAAAATAATTACCAGTGAAAAATTTAAATGAATATTAGTAAGGGTTAAAATAGGTAATCTATTGTGCCTTCGATTTTTGTAAATAAATTTGACACATAGAGCTTCTAGAATACATTTTTCTTTGTTTTAAATTCATACCTACATTTAATGAAAACATTCACCTACCTATATCAACTAACTATCATTCATTTCCATTCTGACCCCCTACTTAACAATCTTTTCCCAAAATTTTTCCCTCTTTTTTACCAAAAAAATCTCACTTTCACCCATTTATAGCCACCCCTTAGTTATAAATTATAATAAAAATCTACCAAATGTTCTTATTCAATAGTATATAAATGTTTTTTTGTCCTTTATCCTCATCAACGATACTCATGTCCTTCATTTTCAAATGATACTTCAAGAGAATTTCCAGATTCTCAACCTAAGTATTACTTACCCTTTAGCATTAATTCTTTATCCTTTTCATCCACCATCCTAAAACCTCATTCTAACAAAATGTATATAATAAAATAAATATAAATAAAATAATGATATTTTATTATATTGATTTTATAACCGTAATCTATTTCCCTCCCATCCAATCAAATAAAAATGAAAATGTTTCCCATGTTTGTGATTGAACTACTATTCTTGAGAGACATGTTTTATTTCACATCACCACCTATCAATGATGGGTATAGAAATGGGATTGTTGAATAGATATTGTATTAGTTTTATTTTTTATTCTTGTAATATAACAAATTAATTCTATGAGAATTATTATTAATAAGTAATCATTGTAAAATTAATTTTCTAAAAAAATGTACTAGGAAAAAAGTAATTAATATAAATATTGTAAATTCTTTTTTATTTTCATTAATATTACAAATAATCTCAATTAGGATTCATAAACATAATAAAATCAAACTAATATAATTATTATTGTAGTTATCAAAATTGTATCCCATATATATATATACACTCACTTGTAGATTGAACAATGATCTTATTGGGTTAATTAAACAACCTATATTAATAATGCTATAAATTTCTATCAATGATAAATTTTGATATATAATATTGTATATTTTTAGTGATGATTTTTTTGTTTTATAATGGTAATATTGACATTTAAATCATTTACTATTACAACATCAATTGTTCATTATAAATTTCCTAAACAAGCTCTTCACTTGTTTCGTAATTAGTAATAATAATGAAAATAATTATGAAATAAATTATAACATTACAATTAGTCTTCAAAAATTAATTTTATAACCTTTTATAATCTAAAAATGATTAAATTTGGTAAGAGAATGATAAAAAATTATCTATTATGAAACTAGTTTAAATTATCAAGATTAATCACTCATGATATTGGAAATAGATAATAACTAAATAATATATATTTATATATAAATTATAATTAATTATTATAAAAGATTATTGATATGAAAATAATTCATAAATATATTATTAACATATTAGTTAATTATATAGGATATAAAAGTGCTTTAATGTAAGTCAATATTTAATGTAAGGGGTTCTTTGTCTAAAATTTAATATATTGATAGGTATTTCAAATTATAGACCTTGATTTCATTGACATAGATTGAGTAATTTCTATAGAATTAAATTTACCTTGTTCCTGAAATTAATAGGTTTTAGAGATCCATATTTTGTTCTTTCTTCAAATGGATTTTCGATCAAAGAATACAAATGTTGAAATTGTTTTTGTTCATTCAGATACCTTCATTGCGTTAAAATGATTCATCTGGAACTTATTCCAAGATTGGTTTCATCCACCCTATGATTTTATTTCATTTTAATTTCTATTCCACCCTATTATATAAATTATTTTTAATTCAAATATTTTACTGTTATATTTTTCTTGTCATAAAGTAAATCATTTATGGGAATACTTATTATCTTCCATAATAATTATTTATCCTCTTAAACATATTTTACATTCTTAATAATGTTATAATTTTTAATTATAATATATATTATTTTTTATCCCATATAAACTCAATATCTCCAAATATAACTTTTTTCTAAATTTTTTTATTTGGGTTTTCAAAAAAAAACATTTCAAAAAAAATAATTATTTTTTTCATTCTATCAAAATAAACCATTTTATATTACACCTAAAATTTCTTTTTATAACTTTTTCTTTTTCCCAGTTATTCATAATTAATGTTTATTTTTCAATGTAAATATTTATATAATGTTTTCACTTAAAAATTTTAAAATATCTTTTTAAATTTTCTTATAACTTCTTATTTTTTCGATAATGTTATAAAATGTGTTTCCAAATACATTTTTTATTTTTCCCTATAAGAAAACCTCTTTATATAACCTCTATATTTTTATATGAATCATCCTCTATATTCCTTAAATGTTTTCAATGAAATATTTTATTTTTATTCATAAATGTTTTCAAATTTTGGACGATATTTATTATTACCAATTGAATATTTTTAATTATCCAAAAAATAGTATTTTCTATTTCTATCAACACCCTCTACTCATTAATGTCAAATTATACTAGGACTCTCTCCAACTTCATTTTCTAGATGGCCCATACTTATATTGTTTATTATCATATAACCCATTTCCCTATTGGTTTAGTTATTCTTCGAGGGAATTAAATATTACATATTTATAAGTAATATCTTCTGTTAGAAATAAAATGGGTGCACCTTGATAGTTCTCCGATTCCTTGAATAATGAATTAATCTCTAAAGATTCCATGTTCATGATATCGTGGAAATTTTCCATGGTAATATTTTACGATACATAAGTGAAAACCCTTGGTAATGTCCTTTAAAAACACACAAGTGACGAACTTTGGTTATATGATTACAAATTTCTCATGTGTATATTGTATCCTACTTTAGATGAAATTATTCATGTCTTTATGATCTTTTTATTCCCCCATGTACTTATCTTTAATTTCATATGTCAACTTTATCTTGTCATACACCAACTATAACACATGATACAATTTGATTTAATTAATTGTCCATTACTTAGGGTATGACCACACTCCATTCTTGCACTTCAATTTCAATAGGTTATTAGGATGAGCAATTCATCTAAATTGTAAATAATAAACAAATGTGTGGATAATTTATGTGAATTATTGAAGAAGTATTATTATTTTAACAGTTTATTATTTAGTGTGTAGAATGTTCATTAGTTAATATATAACAAGGTTTTGTTTGTTAATATTTTTAATATCTATTTAAAACTATAACCATAATGGGTATTTGAATATTATGTATAGAAATATTTCCATTAAGTCATGTAATTATCAGTTGGTCATATCCTTCGGGAATAAAATGGATATTAATTTATTAATGGGAGTTTTATGTCTCATTATATGGAACTTTGAGAAAGAACACTAGGAAACTATCAGGAGGATTATTTGTTACATGAAAGTATTGAATAATATTACCTACACTTTGGTAAGAGAGATTCATTACATCATTGTTTGGATTAAAACATCCCTGGATATTCATACACATGGAATAAAATCACATTATTTTTTCAACTATAGAATAACAATGGTTAATTGGATGTCATGGCTGCAGATAATTTTCACTCCTTGTAAAAAAGAAGAATAGTATGTAGATAAAATAGATTATGTAAAGGAGATATTCTGGTTGAAATTTTTTCTAATGGAATATAAAAAATATTTGAAGGGTGGATTTTTATTTTGAGGAAATTCGAGTGTTATTTACCGATATTAGAATCTTGTTTTCGATGCATTGATGAATCATAGTAAATTGAAGAAACACTTCATTTGGAAAAACCTAAAGGATATAATTTTAGGTATGTAAAAGATATCCAAAATTCAAAATCCCAAAAATTTGTTAACTGAAGAATCAGTTTAAAAATTTTATGGAAACATCACACCCCTATGTTAGTATGGTGAATAAAATGACGATGAATAATATTAACTATTGTGTAGAGGAATTAATGTTTATTCATTTTTTCAAATTATTGGAGAGTTTTCAATGTTTCCCCAAAATGGCCTTCTAATGGATGATTATCAAGATGTGAATTATATTGTAGTTCAATAAATTATATGAAAATAATTTTAATTCACTGGAATATAGATTAGAATTTGGTTAATAATTTAATAGAATAAACATTTTATGAAGTTGTCAAACCATCATAAGATTGAATCTTTTGATCAAGTTAGTTCAATCCATGGAGGACCATAAGTTTAAGGTTTATGGAGTTATAATATTGGTATACCATCAATATCAATCTTAGTGGATTGACTATTATTACAGGAGAGTTATTTTAACTATTTGACTAGAAGAAATATACTATATAAGTGATTTGGACCTTAGTGAAAAGTGATGTATGAGATTGGGGATATTGAGGTCAGAGAAATTATTTATTTATGATAACTTGAATTCTTGTTAGGATTATATTTAGTTTGTAATACATTTTGTAATTGTTGTAACATTGCATTATAATGGGAAATTCAGTAGCAGAGTTTCTACCATGAATACTTTATTCACTGTATGAAGTATATAAATCCATTATGTTTCTTCTTTGTTTCATATTCATCTACGAGTTTTATTTAGAATGGTTTTTATTTGATTTTTATATATTGTGAATTTTCATGAATCGATTTGAGGATAAACTTTTTGTGGTAGGTGTGGTGTACTAACTTCCAACTTCTAGTACCCCTAGTCAAAGTAATGTTCCATAGGATTGATTTCAGATTCACTAAACATTCATCAGGTGTAATACTAGTGGATTTAGTATCATGACTTCAAATGAAGTAAGAACACCAAATTCCCTACAATATTGTGAAAAATAAAATATTTTTTATAGAATGTTATTTGGATGACAAGTTATATTAATGGAAAAGGAATTGCCCTTATTAATAGAAATAACCTCAAGTTATTATGATAGATAATAAATCACTCATGATTTTTTTGGAATTCTTGTGATCATTATGGAGCTCTAATATTAAATGTCATATAATAGGACATTCCCATCACATTAAGTAATTAATTACGACAAAAAAGATAATTCATCTTGATTACTTATTGAATTTTAAAAAAAAATAATCAAGTGTGGTAATTTGTGACGGACTACATCCAACAAAAATTATTTTTAAATATCAAAAATTCAAAAAAAATGGAGTTTTTTATTTGTTACACATACTCTACCGATCACAAATACATTAATAATCTTTAAATTATTTTCAATGGATACCCTATCTATCACAAATACCCACCATTGAAAAAAATTTCAATCATTGATTTCCATCCTAAATTTTCATACTGATAAATAAAAATTAAATGCATCTGAATAGTAGATATGGAATTCCCTCTATCACTATTTTATATTGAATAAAAATCCTTATATGTAAAATAATGTGTTTATTCACTAATAAATATCCAAACTTTCATGTTTTCACATTTTGTATAATATAAACATTGTAGACACCAAATATAACAGTTAGGGTCTAGTTTTACTCCTTTTTTCACATTCAGGAGGTCTTTTTTGAATGTTTTATTTTAAAAAGTTAATGTATTGTTATATATATTTATTTTGTTTTGGAATAATTTTTTTAGTTGATTAATTATTTTATTTGTCAACTCTTATTAGTTTAAATTGTCAACTGTCAATTTTTTTTATTTTATCAGTTTTAGATTTACTTATATAGTTTTTTAATTCTTAAATAAAAAATAATATATTATTATAAAGTCATATATATATAAAAATTTTAAGGTATAATTTTTAAAAATAATATTATTTAACAAAATAATAATTAAATTAAAATTAAAAAACAATAAATAATAAAAATTAAATTTAATTACAAGAAATTACTAAATCTTAGTAAAATATATAAACTATAACAAGATATAAAAAATATAATAAATTATTAAAAATTAGTCAAAAAATTAAAAATATATTAATAAAAATTAATGTAGTAATTTTATTCTCAGGTCTTCTATTATTTAAAAAAATTTATATAGTAATTTTTAAAGTAATTATAAAATAAAAGAAAAACCTAAAATAATTTTTGAAAAATCCACGAAAAATAATACTAAATAATATCAAAATTAATTTATTACATTTCGAAAAAGGAATAAAAATTAAAAATGAAAATTATATCAAACTACCAATATTAAATAACTTGTTGAAAGTTGAATTCAAGACCCCATTGAGACCTTAATGGGACATGACCAACAATTTTGTGTCCTAGGGGAAATTGATATACTATTAATTGTAATTATAATAATTAATAAAATAATTAATTATTAACAAATTATTAAAAGAATTTATAAAATATTTATTATATGAAAATAAAAAATTTCATTGATTCTAATAATAATAATAATTAATATAATATTAATTTATTAATAAATATTTGTATGAATAAAATTAAAATATTTTTTAACATCAACCAAAAATCCCAATACATGCTTTCATTTTCAATGTGTATCTCACCACCAAAAGTATGGATAATAGAAACATGGTATTTTACATTATCATGTTCATAAATTTGGATAAACTCTACCTCGACCCTATCATGGACCATCAAAGCTGTTAAATCGTGAGGGTGTGATATTACGACAGCAACACCGACTAATGGGACTTGAACCCCAAATTCCAAGAAACTAAATAGACAACCCCAAAAATGGGACCACTCAAGGGAAATAAATAATGAAAACTAAAATAATTTAATAAAAATTAATAAATATTCGTAAAATAAACAAAATAATGACACATAAAAAATTATAAAAAACATATAAACAATAATAAAATAATAATATAATAAAAATTATTTATTAAAAATAGTTTTATAATTAATTTTCATTATTTATTAATTTAATTTTAATGTTTATATTTTAATTATTTAAATTTAACTACATAATAAAATTAAATATAGATTGACAATAAATTAATATATTTATAAAATAAAATAAAATGTTATTATAATAAAATTAGTAAATGAAAAAAATAAACATATTCAAGAAAATTATTAAAACAATAAACTAATATAAATTACTAATGTAATTAAAATAATAAAAATTAAAAAATTAAAAAATTATAAATTTAACAAATCTATAAAATTATTATTTGTTAGCAAAAATACCCCGCATGTGTCTTTAGAGTTATTATGTTTCGGTTTTTTAAAAGTAATATTGAAAATGTCCAAAAAGAATGAATCTTGATGCTTTCATGAAAATATGATTTCATGAAGTGTTTGGAATAGGTTATGTTGTTTTCGATAATTTTTTGGGTCAATTGAGAAGTTCCAAAAAAATATGGAAAAGAAAAAATTTCCTGCAAGATTTTTAATTTCAAAACGTATAATTATCAAAATGTAAATTGAAAAATGATGGTTTTAGGTAATGAAATTCCATTTTAAATGGAATGATTTTATGAAGGAAAATGTATCTTGGGAAAAAATATAAAAAAGGTGGCATATGGTGTAATCGTGTTTTGTGAAAGAGAAGTGGTGATTTTTTAATTGATGAAAATGGAAAATATTATTTGAAGATAGTTTACATTAAGGTAAAAAATTTATCATTTTTAATGAAAATTTCTCAGACCCATTTCCTATAAAAGGCTCCTTAATCATTTCATTATGCAGAGAAGAAGAATTAGATAAGTGATCAAATGAATGAAATAATTCCATCTATGAAAGGGGTTATGGTGAATAAATTTTATGGAAAATAGAATACCATGAGGTCATATCATAGTATACGTTTCTTATGGAATCACATGTGACTGAAAGGATCTTATGCGGCGAGTAGATGATCACAATGGAAGGCTGTTTTTGATAGTGTATGACGTGAAGGATTTACATGGTCAATTTTAAGAAAATCATATTTTCAAGATGTTTTATTCTGAAAGAGGAAATATTTGTGGTAATGATTATTTTTTCCCATTGATAAAAATGGTTTCATCTCATACACATGTTAGTTTGAATCATTTCGGAGATATTCTAAATTGTTTGATGATTATTTGGGAGGAGAAGTGCATTCAATTCTTTCAAAATACTGGTGATTTAATTCTAAATGGTTGAATACATGGGGGGACAGTGAATCCACTATGAAAATTATCAAAATGATGTGAAATTAGTGATTATAGTACATTAAAACATTAACATTGTATGGTCCTTAGATTCACTTAGTGTATGTGAACAAAGTGAAAATCTTTTTGGCTCTATATGTCTTACAACACTATAACTATTATGACAGAGAGAGATAAGTGAACATCCTAATTATGGAACTATATCATTGGTGGGGTTCATTTAAAAGAAATTAACATACCTTGATTCGATAACCTCTCAATGTATTTACCTTTCTTATGGAAAATAAGTGGCATAAAAACTAAAGGTTCAAATTAGTGAAATATTTATATAAGTGAGTGATATTTTAGTAGTTGTTCATAAAGATATTTCAGTCATTAATGGAAATAACAATTAATTGTGGAATAATTAGACGTTTCACTATTTTTGATCATTACGAACAATTATTTATATAGGTGTTGTATATGGAATTTTTTTCAGTATGGACATTAGATATTTATTATAACTGGTTGATAAATAACTGGATATCAGTATTAAAGGAATCAACCAATTATGGGGATTCATATCCAATACAATCTAAATAATGGTGATATTGTTTAAATCCCCGCAATCTATGTGATAGAAGATTCTTAATATCTATATAGGTGACTCATTTTATGAGGAGAATAATTATATATTTTATAGAACAAGTATTAATACATGAGTATGTAATTGAATGATTTTTTTTTCAGAAAAAATTTACATGGAAAATGTTATTACATAGGATGTATATGGTCTTGTAGAAACCATCTATAATGTGAAGACCATCAAGAACACAATAAGAATATTTATACCCAGGTTTAATCCAAAATTATTTTCACATGATTATAAGTATGTAGAAGAGTTGATGTGGAAAATTATACACAAAACTCTTATTTCAGATGATATTAAAAATTCAATTGATGAGGCTATAGAAATGGTTATACCTAATGAGATGGAATTCATAGAATTAAAGAAGCTTTCCATGGACGATGAATAAGAATATGGATAGTTAATGAATTCGTATCTTACAAAACAAAAAATATAAAAATGGAAAAGGGATAGTTTAGATGGAAACATTTAGTCATATACATTCGACATGATAATGTCAGGCACCGTAAAATAAATTTTCCCAATAAGTATCATGATGATGAAGAAGATTAAGAAGTTCCCACTAGGAATACTTTTTCTAATGTGAAAGGAAGCATAATTCTTGACAAGAATATATTTAAGAAGAACCTACTTTTACAATAAGAAAATAGCACAAATGAAAAAAATAAAAATAATTAGATAACTATAAATACATTAAATAATATGTTCGTTTTGTTTTGGTAAATCGTTCACTTATAAGTTAATTCAAAAATGGTGATGAAGTAATTGTCAAAGGGAGAGTTTATCTCCATGTATAATTATAATTTTATCTTGACGAGATATATGTTTGGAGGTATATAAAAATAAATCTAATAGAGTGGTGCACAATGTTAAAATCAACTTTTGATAGTATGAAGAAGAGAAGTTTGAGTTGAAGGAAAAGATTTTAACAATCATGTCTAATAACCATAATTCATAGAGAATGTTTTTGAGTAAAAACCCATGATCAAAGTTCATAGCTAAATATATTTTTGTTCAACTAAAACAAATGAACATTGAGTAAAATGTATTAGTGATCATAAGGGGTATGTAATCAGTATGTGATGATAACTAGAAGATCAAGAGAGTCTCTTAACTCTAATTATGGCATTAATAAATAAAATCATATGGCATGGAAAAAGATAAACAAATGCATGAAGATATAGAAAACTGATCCATGATTTGTTTACCAAATGAAAAGACAAAACAGAATAAAAAAATTAGGTATATAAATTGATAAAATTTTGAATGTGGAGATGATTTATACAACAATGAAAATAACCAATCCAATGATGAATGATGATTTTGTTGTATCATAGAATGAAAATATTTGAATAACATAAAAGATCACCAATATTGTTGCAAGGATACACATGAGTACAATGAATGTAAGGTGTTATTATTTTGGAAATATAATAGAATTAAAAAATATATCTTCTATTGAAAAGAGGTATAATCGGGTACAAGACAAATGATTCCGGCTACAGAGAGTTCATTTTTACAAGAATATATTTTATGGACACTCATATTAATGTGGCAAACATGTGGATATGTATTTATAATTGAAGAGGATAATGAGTATGCTGATATATGAAAAGTAGTTCAAACACATCATCTAAAAGAATCATGAGGGACTAAAAATGAAATATTAATTTTAATCTTTTCAAGATGATTTAATTAAATAACATTATTAGAATGATCATGTGTACCATGTGGCACCATGTTTGAACTAAATGAAATTGATCAAAAAATAATGTGATAATAAGGAATTAGTTGTATTGAATTTCTAAATGGAAACTAATCTAGTTGGATTGTTCATCCTTGATAGCATATTCACTTCTCATAGAGAACCAAATAAGAATTTTATTATGTTCATAAAGTACCCCATGGATGCTAGACATTATATATGGAAATGATGAAGTCGTGAAGACCACTAGGTCAAGAAGTTTTTTTGAATGATATGTGATGTGAAGAATTATTTGTTGATAAAGTCCTTGATAAAAAACTTTTATGTATGTCACCTGTGTGACTAATGATATTTCGTGCATTATAAGAGGAATAATTGATTAATAAATAGTAATGATAATAAAATAAAATTTAATGGAAATAAAATAATAGATAATCTACAACTTTTGGGGGGGAGAAGATGATATTTTGGTTTAATCTAAGAATGAAGAAAAATATTTTGTTGGATAAAAGGATTTTTCAATGGATCCAACAGTTGTTGGAATATTTAGTGAAGAATGATGTAGGAAAAATCCTTATTTATTAAAAAGGAAAAATAAGAAAAAATAAAATCCCCTTTTAACAGATTGGGGACCAATTACATGTAATAAATGAACAACCTAAATAGGGAAAGTGTTAAACATTTGTCCGAACCCCATCAGCCTAAAAGCCAAAAATCAGTACCCCAAAGGACCATTGGTACAAAAACCATTAAAAACTCATGATATATCAAAAAAAATAGAATAAATAGTCCAAAAACCCATAAACCAAGAGGCTCCACCGCCAGACACCTTGCTCGAGCCCACAAAATCACTGCCCAAGCTCCCCCATCATGTTTCTTGGCATACGAAAGATTGACCCGTCGATCCATGACACCACCATCCAGGAACATATTAGTTTACAATTTCAAACCAACACATGAATTTTTATCCACAGCCACTAAATCCCTACACTCCATCAACCAAAGGCCATTCCATCCAGATATGGTATGAAATCAAATCTGGACCCGATCTAAAATGGCTGACGTCATCAAGCCCATGCACCACATCCCATGACCACCTATAGCCACAAATGAGAGAAGATTCAAAAATGCTGCCACCCAGATCTCCCCCTTAACTATTGACGAATGAATAAGAATCCCACGTCCAATGCACCAAAATCCCCACACCAGATATGGAGAGATCATTGAAGAATCTGACGAATCTAGAGAGAAAGAACCCTATTGAGAGATATTCATGTATTCTTATATGGATGAAACCAAAACAAATCCAATATATCTTATCCAATGTCAAGATATGACCTCACCATTCATAGCTATGAATGATCTTGATCGTGATATTCATAAAATTTCATGTAATAAAAAAATCTTTTATGTATTCAAAAAAAGAGTGATTAGTTGAATGTTTTAAATGTTGAATGACCGAATTTCAATAAGGTTAGTATAATTAGTGAATTTTTATGCATCTGGATAAAATCATGAAGACACATTGACAGAAAGATATGTTTTGTTATATTTATTTAAGATTGTAGTGGGATTAAATAGTAAGTGTTTATCACCCAAATATTAAAAGTATTCAATTTCATTTGATAAATAAAATGAAGGATAAAAAATATATAGATAGATGATTTTGAAATTGTGAACGAAAAATAGAATGGAGTTCAAATAAAATAAGAAAGAGGATTATATTGAGATGGATAGGATAAAGAACCAAATATTAGTAGTGATACCTCCTAAATAAAATGTTGTAGTTGTGAGGGAAAATTAGGTCATAAATAATATGAATAGAATGATTCTTATTGAGAAATAACTAAAATATTAATTTTGAAAGGAAGTATTCATGACATAATCATATCCAATTAATAGAAATTTTTAGGGTTTTGTAGAAAAAATACTTTAAACAAGATGTGGTACCAAAAGAATCCAATGTATAAGTACATTACAATCTTTATGAGTATGTTTTTTGTTCCCTATAAGGATAAACACATGATGTTTTACTTCCATTGAGATGATTCAATCTTCCTTAGATACTCAGTCAATATTGAGAATTATATTTCATTAACAAAATTCTTGTAAAGGTTACTGAAAGATATTGAGATACTTAAGTAGAAAAGGAGCATAAACTATATAAAATTTTAAAAAATATTACAGAAGTGAGTGATGAGAAGTTGAGCCGTTTAATTGGGTAGAAGTGGATAAATTTTCTTCAAAATAATACTTTGATGATGAAAATAATAAATTAAACCCATAATCATAAAAAATTCAGAAAATTATATCTCAAATTGATGACATGCATATCTTATATGACTAGAAAACACCAATAGAAATGTGTAGAATAAAATATTGATGAAAAAAACTCTTATATCAGGTATAGCCAATGTGTACTGAAGAAGCTATTAAGGATGATAATTGGTTACATATGATTCATGTAAATATTTACCTAATTGAAAATAATTAATAATTAGATATTGTTTTGAGGATAATATAATAAAATAACAATGGGAGAAAATAGGTCTTCTATAATAAAAAATAATGAATATTTCGTGGAAATTAAAAATAATAAATGAAAAATATAAAAGAGATGCTTCTATATTTAATGTATCAATATATAAGATACATTTTATCTTTTATTATGACTATAAAAAATTCTATTAATCGTCGTCATAGAATTGTGGTGGGGATTTAGGGTATACTAGATGGTTCATAAATCAACTCTACAAAATGAATTTCTTTATTAAACGGTGTATATAGAGAATCATTATTGTATTTATAATAATGAAATTATTAAAAAAAAATCACTTTAGATGAAGGAATTGTATAGAATAATTAAATCTTGAAGATAAATGTATTCCAGAATAGATCAATGCTAGAAAAAGATTAGTTTTTAGAGTGGTGGACATTATTATAACCACTATATCGAAAATGAGGGCGATAAATTAATTTTGGTGATCATGTATATTGGTGGAATAATCTTTGTTGGATTAAATGAACCATAGTGAATTTTTTTTTTCTAAATTTATGATGTGAAATTCAGAAATGATAATGATTTTAGAGATGATGTTTTTCTTTTGTATATTAGTTCATTAAGTAAGGCATGAAAAATTCATCTTGCAATCCAAATTTGTCAAATATGTTTTCAAAGTAATTATAATGGAGGATGTAACACTCAAAGAGTTTAAATTATTTATTCCCTTTAAAACTTAATGTTTTTAATAGCTTATAATGTATGAAAAAGTTAAGAAAAACAATATTGAGGTAACTTTTATTGAGTTACAACTATAAAATAAATTGGACCATCATAACAGAGTCATTGAGAAATATTGTATAAATATAAGAATTATATTCAAAAATAAATATAATTACTAGAACTGGGAAGCATGAGTCATCCATATGAATCTTATTTCTTCTGAGCATGGGAATGAGGTTCAATTACTAGGGTTTTTCCTGGACCATGCTCAATACAAACATGACTTGTTATGTTATTATAGAAATAATAGTCATTATAATTTTAAGCTCATAAAAAATTCATTTACATCCATTCTATTTAAATCACCATCCACTACTACCACAAGAGCTTACATTATACTTATATCTTAAGAATATATCTAGAGGGGTTATATAACTAGAAATTTGGTTGATATAAAAAAGTATTAATTCAAAAATTTATTTATAAAATTTATTTATTTTATTATAACATTTAATTATAAAGAATGTTTATTTAATATGTAATTAGAAAAATTCAATTGTTGTATGTAATTAACTTCAAAGACCAATTTATGAATAAAAATGTAGCCACTATAAAATTATATTTTTTGGTATTTTTTTAAGATACTAAATATATTATTGACATTAATTATATAATAACACAAATGTTTTTAATATATATGTAATTGGAAAAAGAAATGTTAGAATTATAAAATGTTATTTTATTATGAAAATAATTTTCATTCTATATATCTCTATTTTTAAATTAAAATATAATAATATAGAATTATTATAAGAAAAATATAATTTTTTTACAGATTTAAAATAAAAATATTCACTTAAGTAGATTTTTCATTATTTTTCAGGAATAATTTATTCTTTTAGGTGAATTGTAAATAATATAGTTTCTCCTAAAGTCTTAGAATATATGGATATATCGAGAAATAATTATAAAATTAATACTTAAAAAATAGTCTCCATGATAAAATATGTATTGATGAAGTAAACATACACATTTAAAATTACTATTATGTATTTTTATAGCTTAAGTTTATAATTTTGTACATATAAGTGATATTTCCCATTGATAGAAATTGTTTTTTAGTCATATCATTTAAATAAATAATAATATGGTAAATTGTTTTCCATTTATTTTAATGAGACATAAGATTTATTTTTATATAATAAACCAGTTTAAATTTTTAGATTATAAAATACTGATATTTTTATTCTTCACAAAAAATTAAACTTAAAAATACAATGTTATTTCTAGAAATATCTTTTTATGCATGAAATTAACTGATATAAAAATTAATATCTATTGAAAATAGATATATTTTTTATAAAATGTAACTTATATTTATAATCATTAGGTAAAAATTATGTAATAGGTATAATTTTATTTTAAATCATTAAACCAAAATTAAAAGTTAAAAACTATTTACCAAGGATTAAACCAAAATCGTAGTGTAAAAAAATAATAATAAATGACAATAAATCATGTATAAAATATATATAGAAATAATTATTAATGGATTAACCAACCATATATCTCATTAAAATCATTTATTAGATGATTTATGATCCTCAAATCCATTACTAGTGGAATACCATTATTGAAATGTAATGGGTACATCCATATATACCCCATTGTTCACTTCTGAAAAGAGGTCACCTACAACACATCATACTACATCTATCCCTCAAAGGTTCATCCTAAAACTCAAAAAAATATATCCTAATATAACTCTATATAAATTTAATAAGACTCTATTCTCAATTTGATATTCTAATTCCTCTATTTTTAAGTATATTTCTAGGAGAAATATTATGTTCCCAGTGTGTTGATTTCTTACTAGCTAACATATTTTATTAATATTTCATTTCAAATATCCTTATAGACATAATAATATTATTGAAACTGAAATATTAATATACTATAATGATATTATATTAGTTGATAAATCATTATTCGTTTCTTTAAAACCACAATGAAATACCTATATTGATCTTGTGTTTGTGCGGACAATCGCCTTGAAAAGAAATAAGTGGTTCTTTTTTTTCAATGCTTCTTGATGATGGTGAAAAGTTTATATTTGATTAGAAAATAATTTTATTATATAAAAATTACTATTGTTAAAATATAATTTATAAAATACCTTCATTCCACCCCATTCTTTGAGATGCAGAAACTATAATCCTGCATACGTATGAACTACCACCTCCACGAATGATGAATTCCAGTTGGCAGCACCACCATTCATGGATGGATATAAAAATTAATTTAATGTATTTATATTTTATTTATATAAATTTTAATAATATTTTAATTGTATATATTTTCATTTAATAAAATAATTCCCTTACTCATAAAATCATTATAACACACTCTCATTTGGGATTGTTTTACTAAATCAGTGAATAGAGTAAAATAGTTTATATCACGAATGATTATGTAATTCTATATAAATGTCATATAATGTAGTAATAATTAATTTATAAAGTTTTATGATTATTAAAATGTGTTATAAATATTTATTATAATTATTAATATATCAAATTTCGATCGTTAAACATCTTAAAACTAGTTCTTCAAATATTCCATCTTCACAACACATAAATTTATATTTCCCAATATGAAAATGTGAAATTATGAATAACTGGAAGGAAATGATTATATTTTTTTGTATTATGTTGTAATGATTCATTTTCAAACCACAAGTATGAATTTAACCAATCACATTTATACTTGTATGAAACAAACAATCTAAATTTCTTAGGAACAAGTGACGGAAATAAACTAAAACTACGTATGATATTTTTAATAGATGGTTATAAATGAAGTTTAAAAATGTAAATACATGTTAATAGGGTTGTTTAATGTAGGATTATGACAGTTATATTTATTATAATATAGATTAAATCACTTTAGTATAGTTTATAAAATTATGTAATGGTACTTTGTTTAAAATTTTAAATCCATGAGACAAGATAATGTTATAAGCATGGAATTCTATAATACAGTTTTAGTAATACCCATTTTATATTTTTTATAATTAACATTTAATAATTCCCATGATTTAATATTTCATTTGATATGTTATCAATCAATGGGTTTGATTAAAAATCTTCTAAAGTGAAATGTGTTGTTGGCAACGACCCCAACTCTAGTAACCCAGGGATATTGTCTACATTATTACATTGAAATATATAAAAGTGATCTAACTAAATAGAATTGATAAATTTAATAATATTTTGAAAATATTTAAATATATAATTCCAATATTCCATTTCAAATATAAAATAAAAACAGATCAATAGTAAAAATTATGCATACATGAAATTCATTCAAAAATTTCTTTTATATAACCTGAGGAAAGGGAAAAAAATAAAGGTGAGCTCAAATGTTTTTAAACATTATGTTTAGTGGAATATATCAAAAATAAATAATATGTAATCAATATTCAATTGTAAATAACTATAAACATATTTTATATAAACAATATCTTCATCATGAAATGAATCCAAAGATTAAATCAATGTAGTAATCTCATCAATAATAATAACAGAATTCTCAAGAAATGAAATGAAAAATATTGGACGGAATAATAACATAAATCATGATATAAGTACCATCAATACCTAGTACCATTATAGATAAAAACTATGGTAAAATACCCATTGCATTTTTCAAACTGGGTTTTCCCATGATACACGTCCCTACATTTATGGGATATATAATTTTGGGTCCCACCGGTCACTGAATTTTTAATTAATTCCTCATATATAAAATGATAAATTTAATTCATGAACAATATTACTTATCAAAAAATATTCATATTGACTAAATAAGGTTTATTTATTACTATTTCCCTAGTAAATCAAGTGATTTTAAATGTAAAAAACCATATGGTGAAATGATAAAGGTTTAGGAAATATGAATATCTTTGATACAAGTAAAATTGATATTTAAGATAAATAGGAGTTACAATGAATAATGATCTTGAATAAATCAATGGGTAATTATATTAAACATATAATATAACATAGGTGTATAATAATAAAATATTTCTTCATAAAATAAAATTTAGAGATAATCCCTTAACATCATGATCGACTCACCACATATGTTCTTTAAAACTATGGTATAATAAATTAATATTTAATATATTTAAATTAAAAATACATATAAATATCCATAATTTCATATTTCATCCATTAATAATATTTTATCACTTCTTTTATATGAATTTTTTTATATTGTTATTATTTTACAGGTTAATTATACATCGTTTTTCATGTCTATTTTGATTCGAAAGTTTTGGTCATTGTACTTTGATTAGGGTTCCATAGTATCCTTAATTTTATTAATTATATAAATATTATATATATTCCATATATAGATATTTATATTCATATTTCAACGTTATAAATAGATTGATAGAGAGATGAATTACATAATTCATGATGATAGTAGGCTATACATATACATGAACACAGTTCCCAATTTTTCAAAAATGTAAAAAATGAAATGGGAATAGTAAATATCATATAAATTATTATTTTTATATAATATATATAAAATATTTTAATTGAATCTATCCTTATTACCATTAATTAGAATAATAAATAAAAATCAGATCACATCACTTCTTGGAGGTGGTAGTCCACACGTATGCACAAGTGACATTAGTATTTTCCAACATATTAGAATGTTAGAAGGAATATATGATATTAAAATTATAGTGAAATATTTATATCCTAAATATCATATTTATTCATTATTTACCTCTTTATAACCATCCAAATGAAATTGTGGTGAACAACGAACTGCACTTCTTTGAAGGGACGTAAGTTGTACATATATACGTGTGGGTTTTTTGGTTTTCATAGGGTATAAAGGAGATGGAATATGATTATACCCTAATAATAAAAAATCATATTGATGATAATGAACTTATTGTTTCATTATGGGTTAACGAAATTAATATGAATTATAAGAAGAAAGAAATTTGATGGAGTCGGTAAAGACAATTACATCTTTAATGAAAGATCTCCTTCATATCTTATCATAAGGGACCTAAATTATATATATTAGAAATACTAGAACCTATAGAACCAATATAAGGATTTTTAGAATATTATTCGTAATATTTATGTTGAGAAATATTGTTCAACAATGTATAATGAGGATAAAGGATAGGTGAAAATTTATAATTGAGGGGAGGAGCATTCTTGTAATTTCTTAATGTTTTAAATGAATATTAATTATTTTTCAGTTCCAAATATATTCAAATTGAAATAATTATTATATTATATGATTAGATGTTTAGATATCCTCATTAAATAAAATTTTACAATTTTGTATTAAAATTTTACACTTACCATTATTTACCCTCTTATTAACAATTTAGGCAATTACCATAAAATTAAAAGTTTTTAAAAATTAAGGGTTAATAATGTTACTATAAAATGAAAAAAGACCCATAAGTGGAGAATGCTTTTTGTTTATAACATTATGTTATTTATTTATATGAATCTATTATTTTTGTGAGATTTAATCCATTTAATAAATTATAATTTATTATAAAATGTCAATAATATCAATTTTGGAACTATTGATTTTATTTGGCTTGTATAACGAAAATAAAACCATGGAATTATAATAAATTTACATAAAAATAAAATCGTATGTATTTTTTATTAAAAAAATTATAACAAAAAAAATATTTAAAATATTATTATTTTAATGTTTTCAAAATCATTTTATTTAATTTTTACTACTTACACAAGAACTCTGACTGTGTTGCATAAGAATTTTAGGAACTTATTTCATAGATAAAATATAAAAATAAATTTAAATTATGTAAAAATATAATTTATATTTCAAATGAATACTTTAAAAAATGTGTAATTTGTTTATTCCTATGTAATAGATTTCAAGATAATAAAACAAAGTGATTAAAATTATTTACTTTTCCATATATTAAATAATATAAAGGGTAAAAATAAAGGCCAAATAAAAAAAATCTATATATCAAAATTTATGAATATTATGGAGGATATATAATAAAACAATAAAATTAAGGAACTTTTTAGGTTCATTCTTTTGTTGTTATCTTTTTTTTTTGCAATTACCTAATTTTCCCATTAATGTGGTAAAAAAATTACGAAAGTTTCTATTCATAATGTATAAAAATAAAAAGGAACTAATTAAAAAATTGACATTTTAATTCCAATTATTGAATTCATTTTCTATTATTCAATTTACATAATTTCCTTCAAGTAATTAAAATATAAATGTGTTAAATGTAATTATTTTTTTTCCAGAAAAAATTTATTCATTCCCAAAAATGAACTTATACCAAAATCATCTATAATGATATTTAAAAGAATTTAATTAGATTATATATAATTAAATACTACTTATTATAATTTTTTATCATCTTAAAATAATAATAATCGTTTTTAATGAATATAAATTTGATGTTATACAAAAAATCACTCTTTTTCTCTGTTAACTAAAAAATAATATTTTTAGAAAAATACCAAAATTTCACCCAATGATAATTTTGAATTTATTATTTCAAAAAAGATTTTATTTTTATAAAATAAAATTAATAAAATATCTATAATTTAATTATAATTTTTTTCTCATAAAATAAATTGAAACAATTTTTGAATACTACAAGTTATAGAAGAATGAAATGGATTTAATAAAAATTGAGGGCTAATTTCCTAAAAAATAATCAATATTTTTTTCAGTGTGAATTTTATATATATTTTATTGTATTGTTAATCATATTCATAAAAACCAATTTATTGATCATATTATGATGGTGGTATTTAAATAATAATATTTGTTTCTTTCTTTTTTCTTGGTATTTAGTGTTATAAATGATATCGAACATGGTATTCTTTTAAAGCATTGTGATACTACATTCCTCCCTCCAATAAATATATCACCAAAAATAATTTCATTATTTTTTCCTTATAAAAAGATGAGGCTAGTTCTATTTCATAACATCTTTCGATTCTCATATTTATTCCTCTATTTTATGATTCTGTGATGTACCATTACTAGTTTAGTTGTTTGATTCCTCAACACCCCTTATCTAGTGTCAAGGGTCTCAATATGTTCATTATATTATGATATATTAATATCTAATTCTAATTATTCAATTCTAATGACATCCATTGGTTTTGTATTACACTTCAATAAAGAATAGATATAAAACACATCAAGAATTTTTTTGAGGCTTAGTGTCATTGAAAATAGGTAAGCCACATCTCTAATTATTTTAATAATTTAAAAAGATTCAATTTACATGGGGATTTTTTTCCAGTTCTTAGGTATCCTTGGAACACCCTTCCATGGTGATACTTTCATGAAAACTTGATCTCCCACTTCAAACTCAAAGTCATTTCTTTTGTTTTTGGTATAAGACTTTCTCCTACTTTGAGATTCATGATTGTGAGTCCGAATAACCCTTAACTTTTTTGTTTTCTCCTCAACAATTTATGGGCCTAAAAGATTAATTTCACCAAATTTATCCAAATAAATTGGTGTATGACATATTTTTCCATATAATTTATCAAACGGAAAAATCATAATACATAATTGGAAACTATTTTTATAGAAAATTCTCCCAACAATAAATATATATCCCTCAAACCATGAAAGTCATGTTAACATTACTTAAACTTGTATTCTAATGTTTTAAAGGTTGTTTCATACTATCATTTAGGTTGAGGGAGATAGGAAGAGATCTAATAAAGTTCAGTATCCAGTGTCTTATGATGACTCTTCTAAAATTTCAATGTTATTCTACAATCATGATCAGACACAATTGAAAGAGGTGGATCATTAATAATTAGAATGTCATTAATATAGAGTCTTATGATGAACTTAATATGTTAATATTCTCTTATAGTGACAAAATGTGTAGATTTGGAAAAGTGCTCAATAATAACCCATATTTCATCATTTTTTATAGGTTATTTTGGTTATCTGGTTAAAAAATTCATTGTAATTGCTTCCCATTTTAAAATATGAATTGGTGGTGGTTTAATGAATCATTTATGATGTTACCTCTCAAAATTTTCTTATGATAAACAAGTCATCAAAAAATATCATTATCAATTTCGTAATAAATTGTTTCCCACAAAAAATACTCTTTTAAATCTATGTGCATATTTTTTCTACTTGGAAGTTTGTTGAAATTTGAGATATGATAATCTTATAGTAATTAATTTTCTATATTAGCTATAAATGATAATGATAACATATTTATATATTTCATAACATCTTTTTTATATACAAATTATTCCAATTTACCGTCATTCATGTCATTAATTTTCTTATGCATATTCTCATCATCAAAATAAGGAATTTTTAATATTTCCAGTAAATATGGATTAGAAACCATTGTAATAAAAATAAACATTCCCCTCAGATAATAATTTTCATATCCATGTTTTATAAATACTTAAACATGGGATCCCACAAAGCCCGTATTTTTTATATAAATCCCTGATATTTCCTTCATCCGCTACCTTATTCCCTTATGTGGTATTATATTTAAAAATCATAATCCATGAGTAGATCCATCCTACACATTTTCCTCATTTTATATCCTTCTGTGAAAATATTTATTTTAGACTCATGTGAACTGTGTATATATCACATACTTCACTATAGAGAAAACGTCACCAAATAATTAAAGAAAAAAATTATAGATGCCAACTAAAGATTCTGAGTAGGAAAGTACTATTTATAAGTATTTAATAGAAATAGTGATTGTGAAATAAATTTATCATTATATATGAAGACAAAACAATGTACCTTCTTTAAAGAGTCACTATATATCACACATCTTTCAATTAATAATTGTATAGTTAATATCAGATAAATCAAAAATATTCTCTTCAATTATTAAAATCATTCCTCACATTCCTTTTTAGTATAAACATAAATTTTTTTAGGAGTAATATTTGATAATATGTTATCTAATAACGATTAAATTTTAACAAATGGAGTATAGTAAACATCTAACCTAATTAAAATATATAACATGGTTTTGTTTGTTGGTGTAGTACGCTCTTTGACTTCTTCTTTTTGTATGATCAGCTGAGATTACACACATGGAGACGATATGACCAACAAAAGAGGATTTTTGTAGCCAGAATTCATACATACTATATTTTCCATATAAATGTTTTCTTCTATGAGTCTCAAGAATGATCAAAAAGTGATTATAAATATCCTCATAGATTTTTTAACATGAAAATATATCATCAATGAACAACACAACAAAATTATCATGATATATTTTGATTACAACGTACATTATATAAATAAAAAGAGATTGTGAATTAAACAATACAAATTTCATTAACATAACCACATAACATACATACCAAATTTGGAATGTTTCCTTCAAAATATCATACATTTTTATTAGTATTTGATGATACCCATAGTGAAGTTAAATCCATGATAAATATTTATATCTATGAAGTTGATTGAATAAGTAATGAATGTGTTGAGGAGGATACTTATTTTTATCATAATAGTGTTTATTTACATATTATCATTTCAAATCCTCATAAATCCATCCATTTTATTAATGAAATGAATTGGGGCTCCCCAAGGTGAAACATTTGGGAATATAAATCTGTACTCAGAAAACTCTTGCAATTTTTATTTAACAATGGTAATTCCACATTTTCAATTCTATATGTACTCATTGATATTGGTCTTCTATCAAGGATCAATTAAATTGGACGTTCAATTTCACATTACATTTTATGTATTAAAAAATTAATTAATTAATTAATTAACAATAGGCATGTCCTCGATTCTAATATTACCTTTTCATTAGTAGATTTTGTTTCTCATCTTCAATAAGAATCTGATTCTGAATAGCTGTTGGAGGAGGATTTAGAAATTACTTTGGAAATTAATTATCCCATACAAGGATAATTGATTCCATATACTTATCATGGATACCAATTTATATCAAATTTAAAAATAATAATTATATTTTCAATTTCATTCCATACTAATGATTGTATCAAAATCAACCATAGGTGTAAAAATCAATTCTTCTAGTGTGGAAAAGTTTTGTGAAATAATTGGAACAAATTAATACATCATTATTATATTGAAAATGTTACTTTTATATTTAACAAAAAAAATACCTTCTTATTGTTCTATATAAATTTGTAATTTTCTTGGAAAATATGGGAGATATAAAAGACTGAATATAAAATATAAAATAATGAAATGAATAAATTTGAGGCTTTGATTAAAATACATGACCCAACATCATTGGTAACTTCATCCACAGTTTTAGTGATATCATTATAATTTATTTCTCCCCTCACCCAATACTGCAGTATGTTCCCCTGATTTTTTGGTAATTGGAGTGAGTAGTGACAAATTTATTTACAATTGAAGAACTAGAAGTAACTAAATTTTTATTCCCCTTTCATTCATTAGACTGATGGTCCTTATCTACAGAATTGTAACAAATTCCCAGGAATTTTATGCATTTTATATGATATATCTTTCCAAAAGTTTTACATTATAGACAATATTTTGATCCCTTCTTCTTATTTGATTATTTTTTTTCTAGGTTCTTAACTGAAATATTCTTATCTTGATTTCACTTTATGATATAATATTAATAAAATTACATTTCTATTTTTATAGAACATAATATCATATTATCATATGAAGAGAAATTTTAAAAAATTGGTTCTTTTAAATTGTTTTGATTAAGACCTCGAAATAAATGGTCAATATTTCTCAATGGATTACATATAAAATCCAATGTATACCTCGCTTGTCTTGTCAGTATATCATAATACACTATAAAACATTACTCCTCCTTTTTCATTAAGTTGATGAACTCTCCGTCATCTTTTTAATTCATTTTTCATAAAGGAAATATTTATCATAGAATATTATTTTAAAATTTATACACTATATATTATCTATTTCTTATTAATATTTAGTATTCTAGATCAATGAACACCATTTTTGTCATCGCCTCTAATTCAATACAATTCCAATATATCCTTTTCCTTTTCATTTCATTTTATTGAGGGAAATAAAATTTCAAGAGACCATATCCGTTTCTCAGCTACCACTTTATTTGTTGTTCTACAAAAGGATCGATGCTACTATCAGATCAAATAATCAAATATTGGTGTATCATTCCATTTAACATCATGTTGCTCCATATTTTCAACGTCATTACACACGTCATAGTTCAGATAAGATAATATGTTCATGATATGTTTAGCCACCACAACCACTATATT
This sequence comes from Viscum album, assembly GCA_963277665.1. Lineage (NCBI taxonomy): Eukaryota > Viridiplantae > Streptophyta > Magnoliopsida > Santalales > Viscaceae > Viscum > Viscum album. The sequence goes on from OY728125.1 coordinate 1,764,568,266, forward strand.
GATTGCTCAATGGGGAAACCAATATATTATCCACAAGTATTGATTCTATTTATTCCATTAGACATCATCACTAAATAATTGGATATAATAAGTTAGATCATTTTCATCATGAGTATTGATCCAAAAAATAAAAATTACATTGAAATGTTCTGAAATACTATATGGGAAAATAAAAATTACTAACTTGTCTATATCAATTTAAAATATGGTTCCCAAGGATTCTATTAATCTTCCTCTCATAGAATATGAAAATACACAAACTCCATTAACTTAGATATATTTGCTTATTTATTATTATTTAATAGATACAATTGATCTCATGATATAGAAACAACTAGTTTAATTATATTTGTAAGCCAAATACATACTTGATTCCTATATTACATTAAAAATATAAAACCAAAACATAACAAAATTAAACATTATAAATACTGGAAAATTAATTCAATATTTAGTTTCTATAACCGGTGGAATGGAAAAGATTTAGGGCATGAACAAATTATTGTTATGGGTTACATACAGTGGAATATATCATGAATAAATAAGAAATAATCAATAAGATATGTTAAATAAAAATAAGCACATCTCATTTAATCAACAATAAGAGCATGAAATGATTTCATAGATAAAACCGTTGAAGTAATCTCATGGATAATTACAAAAGATTTATCAATAAAGAAAAAAATACTATTGGATGTCAAGATCTCATACATCTTCATATCTATACCATCAATACCATACACTAAGACAATTTAAAACTATGTGAAAGGACCCACTTAATTTGGCCATTCGATTTTTCTCATAAGACTTATCGATGTCTAAAGGGACTATATAATTCTAGACCCCACCCTTTACTTCAATTCAAATTGATTCCTCATATATAAATTGATCGATTTAATTGATGAAAAATATTCTTAATAAAAAATATTTTTATTGACTAAATATTGTGAATTTATTACTGATTCCACAGTCCACCAAATAATTTTTAATTTAAAAACCATCTATTGAACATGCATACATTTTAAGAAATAATCAATTTCATTAATAATTATATTCAGAAGATATGTAATTTACATTGAATAATGATCATATTGACATCAAATTGGAAGTATATACATCGTATAAAATAAATTAGTTTCATAATATTAAAATATTTTTCATTGAATAGAAATTGAGATAAAATTCCATTACCTCATATTCAAGAAGAATAATAATTTATTTTAAAATCATATATAATAAATTTATATTTATTATACATAACTAACATAAACATATATATTTATATAATTTAAAATAAGATATATTTATTTAATTTTATAATCAGTTTTTGAAAATCATTTTCCTATTATAATTATTCAAGGAGTTAACTACTTCATTTTTCATGTTTTGATTAGGTAGTTGTTTCCCTTTAAGATTAATTGTGGTTAATTAATCTCTATAATTTTATTCATGAATTAAATATTATATGTATTTATTATATAAAAATTTATAGTTATATTTAAAAAAGTTAGATAGAAAAATTAATTACACCGTTCATTGAGATGCTTGGTAATACGTTCATATGAGCGATGTATTCAGTTTTTGATTAGTTTAATGAAATAAAGGTGATTAATAAAAAACCATTAAATTATAATTATTGTATAATTTATATCAAATATATTAATTAAATATATATATATATATATTACCATCATCAAAATGAACAAATAAAAAATATATCGCATCACTTCATGGAATTGGTAGTCCGCATATACACATGAGTGATGTTATTGTTTTCCAATGGATAAAAATGTAATAAGGTATATGTGATATTATAATTTCATAAGTATATTTAGGTCTTAAATATCTTACATATTTTTTATTTATATAATTATTACTATGCTAGTGAAATGGTGACTAAAACTCAATTACACAACAACATGGATACAATATGTTGTACGTATGCACCTGTGGTGCTTTCACTTATTCGTTGTGTAAGAAAGATATGAAATGTGGTAGTAAAATAATAAAACAATCTCTATATATTTAATATAATTTAGTTATTATTTATGTATTTTTACAAAACATCAATAGAATGTATAATAATCATTAAATTTGAGATTGTCAATAAATATAATTACCTCACCTTTGAATTATCTCCTATACATATTCAATTTAGGGGATTAGGGTAGGTAATTTGGATGAAAAAACATACATTAATTAGCTAATTATATTTACAATCGGAATATGTAGTTTTTTGTCACTAAATATTGGTCAATGTGGTGTAAATAAAATAATGTAGAGGTGTCCTATTATAAATTATAGGAGGAAATTTTTAATATTTATTAATGTATTAATTTATTATAAATTATTTTTCATTCTCAAATGGATATAATTGATAAAATTATATGGTATTAATGACGAAATATATAAATCATCTCCTAAAATAAATTTTTTGGAATGTTTGGATAACATTTTTAGATTTATCTGTTTGTTTTAACCCTTAATTAATCCTTTTGACAGTGACCTTAATATTAATCATTTGTACCCTTTTACGGTTAATAACGTTTGTATAAAATGATAAAATATCAATAAATTTTTAATGGTTTATTTGTTTTAAAAAAAATCTAATTCATATGAATGAATTTTCCATTTTTCTAAATTTTAAATCATTTAATAAAATAAAATTTATTATGAAATGTCATTAATGTCTGTTTTGGAACTATTTATTTAATTTTTCTTTTAGAAATATTGTAAAATAATGTAATTAAAATACAATTTATCCACACCTATATAATAGTTCATTTTTATATAAAAAATCTTGTAAAAAAACTCTCTATAATAATATTATTGTGACCATTTTAAAATCATTTTATTTAATTGTTTACTGCTTGCATGAGAACTGTGTTAGTGTTTCATTAAATTTTAAGACAATTATTTATTCACTGAAATTTTAAAATAAATTTCCATGATGAAAAATTATATTTCTTAAAAAAATTAAAACATAACAAATCCACTCTTTATCAACATGAAAAACTATATCGTTAATAAAACAAAGCGAGTTTTGTTTTTATACTTTTCATTATATAAAATACATAATGTATAAATATCATGGAAAATGAAAAAAAATTCATATATTTTAATTTTATATTACTATGTATGTGATCTACCCATCCAATATAATTTATTCTAGTGTTAAGGTCAGTCTTTTTTGTGTATAATTTAATTCTGAACCTTAATTATTAGATTTTCCAATTTCCTAGGAAACAAAATTTCCGACATTACTATTAATAATGTAAAAAAAATCAATTTAATATATTTTTAAATAATAATTAAAAATTTGGGATCCATTTTTTGATATTAATTTAAAATATATTGCATAAATTAGGATTAAAATAAATTCCAAAAACAAAACAAAAAATTATTTGGAAGAATGATTTTTAAGCCCCAAAATGATTTTATTCCCAAATAAATTATAATGAAGATTAAAATGAATTTAATTAGATTATATATAATTAAGTAATAATTATTTTACATTGGGATAAAATATAAATCATAATGATAATTTTTGATGAAAATAAAATAATAGTCATACAAAACATAGTATTTTTTACAATTTAAGGAAATTTTTATCATTTGAAAAAAACACCACAATTTATACCAAAATTAATTTAGATATATTGATTTGAAAAAATATATTATTTTTATAAAATAATATTTATAATTGTTCAATAACTAATTTATAATTATTTTCACATAAAACCAATAAATCCCATTTTTGAAGAAAACAAGTTTTTGAAAAATAAAATGTATTTACCAAAAATTGAGTGATTATTTCTTAAGATTTAATTGATAAATTTATTTTCAGTATTCCATTTATATATATTTAATCATATTAGGAAACTATAATTTATTATTAGGGTTATAACAACCATATTTAAATAATAATATTTTTTTATGTTTCGGCTCAGTTTTGCATGTTTTATACACTATCTAACATAGTAATCCATTATTGTCTTGGGATATTACAGTTTTTGTATTTATTTTCAATTACTTGAGAAATTTTTGATATTGTGAAACATACATTTGTTTATATGTTTATCCACTACTCTATTATCTTGTACTACAATGAATATCATTCATTTTATTATGTTTGAATTTCATGTTCTCTCTCTGAAGTTATTTGGATTCATATATTATCATTACTGTAGGGGTGTTTTCATCTCAAAATTATGTCATTGTGATGTAATTAAAATTCATCAACTAGTTATTTTATATCATGTATATATTTCCTATATATTACATTCCAATTACTCCAGTATTGTTTTCATTTATGGGGATTAACACACAAAAATGAAACACAATTTTTTTCATTCCAAATCATCCCCTAATATATGAATGATTCTAATTTCAATTTCATTACTCTATGAATAACCTAAATTTCATTAAATTGTTTTATGGGAATTCATCATGATATCCATACATCGATTGATTGGTATGATTATTGACGTATCCTTATAAAATTAGATCATTGGTTGATAGTTTGGGGATGATTTCACAGAATGCTACTCCACATATTGATTGGGGGAATATTGAAAAAATTTATAATTGTAATTATTAAATGGATATTTATTGACTATAATGGAATTTTTATTGTGTATTTTTCAAAAAAACCACATTATTTAAATAGATATATTTTGTTAATTTATTTACTGGAAATGTATTCAAATTCCATTTGTTTGTATCTCAATATGTATGTTTATGGAATAATAATTCAATTTAGTAATGCATTTTATTTATCTTTATATCATGGATATGGTGAATGAAATTTACACAAATATTTTATCAGAGGAATTAGTAATATATATCCACTCAATATCGAGGATGGTTACATTAAAAATTATGTTTGGTATTTGGTGTATACCTTCCTAATTCAATAATGATTTCTGCGTTCAATATTCATGGAAAAAATTGTGTCTTTTTTGTGGCGTTGATTGCCAGAATAATATCATGTATGATTACATAATGATAAAGATCATGGTTTCCATCATTATTCATTCCATAAAAATGAATTATTTTATTATTTTCAATATGCTTATTTATATTATTAGTCATGGATATGTTTCAAGATCATGTGTTCTATGATATAGAGTTATTTTATTATCATTTGTTTCTTGTTATATTATAAATTTAAATTTTATCCCTTTATTTATTTTGATATACATTTTCCCTTATAGAGTATTTGAGATCAAACTTCTTATGTTTCTATTATTCGACGTTATAAGGAAAATAACTACACATGTTATGTCTTTAAGATTAGCATGTGGGTAGAGATTTTTGGGAGATATTTTTGAGTTATTATATATTTAGAATATTCTTATTTAGTGTAAAAATATCTATATAATGATAAATTCATTGGATTTATAATTAATTTTTTTCTTAACACTCTAAAAATATAAATATAAATGGTAATTATAATTTAAGTGGCACAATATTTTTTTAGTGATATTGTAATTATTAACAGTTAAAATGGGTCATTTCAGTAGATTTTAAAGATAGTGAGAAATGAATTTGTTTATAAGCACTAGATCCCATGAGTATGGGTCTATGTTATCATGGTTGGTATCAATGGATGGTTTATATATCTTTCGGGAATATGATTTTTTCATATGAAGATAATTTTGGTGTTATAAATATCATTATGGGATTACAAATTAAAGTTGATAAAGATATATAAAATATTTTTGGATTGGTTGAGGTATTATTGGATACATTATGTTCAATAAGGGTTAGGATAAGATTAATCAATTAAAAACATAGGGGTAAGTCTATGGTAAGTGTTTAAATATTTGAGAGAATCCATTTTTTTAAAGTATATATTTTTTAGTTTTCTATAACTACAATTCTTTTCTAGATACTTGAAAGTGGCTGTGTTTGTGGAATAGATGCACCTAGAGGTATTATTCTTCAAATAAGTTTAGTTTTGTATTAAACCAGTCATTACTCTAGTGCAAGAAGAGCAGTTCTAAGAAAAAACTCACAGCTAGGCATTCCTAAGGGATATGTATTGGTGCATCAAATTGCATTTACATTCCATTATAACTGATTTATTTTGTTTAGAAATTAGGTTATGGAATATTATAGAACACAACATAATGAATCATATATTGAACCTAAAGTGAATTGGTTTAAAATAAAAGATAATATAAAAATTTCAATGTGTAATAAATTTAAGGAAAATAATTTCCTGTATTTATCTTATAATATTTCCCTTATGGTGTTGTGTTTTTATCTCTAACGATTAACTCCTTTTGTTTTTTGTAATGGTTAAATCCCATAGGAACGAAGTTTATAATGAATTCCATTGAAAATGTAGATATTTTCCCCATAAGTAAACATTCAATATAAATTATGGTCTCTAGGAATATTGTTGTTTTATCTACTCATCTATCACAAATTAAGATAGAAAATATAATCCTAGTCGAGTTTCCAAACAAACTAATGAAGAGAAATATGGAATTTCAAGGATGTTGAGGTGGTAAAGATTATCATTAAAAGAATATTTACTACATTATTGTCAAAATATATTAATAATAATTTAGGAAAGTATCTACAAGAAAATGTATGTTATAAAAGGTTTTTAAAATAAGGGCATGGAGAAATAGGATTCAAAGATAAGATGTAAAATTCACATCACACAGTGAGAGAGAATTTTCTGTTTCCTAGCTGTACCTAGAATATTATGGTACACAACTCACATGATATTATTACCTATGTTATTCCTAAATATTTTATAATGTAACACATATTATAAGTGAGTGATAATTAAAATTAAAAATACACAACAAATTCCAGGGGAGAGAATATAACAGCCTCAGATTTTGAATTATATTTTCCTTTTAAAACCTAGTGTGTTCGATAGATTATAATGTATTGAACAATAAACTGATTAAACCACTACATATTTTATTATTATGAAATCTTTTAACAATTAAATAGGGTTGTTATAGAATAGTTTTTGGGTAATCAGTTATAAATATAAGAACCTTATAATAGAATCAAGTAGAATAAATGGCTTCAGGAAGTATGAGTCTTCAGTATGAAGAACATTTTTTCATGAATGGAAAGGAGGATTCATAACTAAGGTTTTACATAGACTGAGTCCATAACAAAAATCAATATTTACTATATGAGATAAATCACATGTGATATTATTTCGAGTTCAGATAAATCTTCATGAGATCCTTGTTAGTGGAATCACCACCCGCGATTGCCACCATATAATACCTTATGCTTAGATCTCAAACAAATATACAGAGTGGTTATTTAACTAGAAATTAGTATGATATAAATAAGTAATTATTAATATAAAAATTTATTTATAAAAGTAATTTTATTCATTAATACATTTAATGAAAATAAAATCTAATTTTCTTTGGTATAGTTAAAATTCAATTAGTGTCGCTAATTAACTAATAATACTAATATTTTTTTAAATGTTACCCTTGTAATATTTAATTTTACATGATTTATTTTAATACTCTAAATATATTACAGATAAATGATATCATAGATATGAAATATATGTTAACACAATATTATATTTTTACTCATAGGAAATAATAATAAGAATAGTTTTAAAATGTAATTTTCATAATAAAAAATGTTTTTAATGTATAATAATGTTTTTTGAAGTAAAATTCACAAAATGTATAATTTACATTTGACCAAATTGACTACATTTTTTATTTATAATAAAATATTATCTAAGGATGAATTTTTATTATATTAATGAATTAATTTAATTTTTGGTGAATAATGAATATGATAGTTTTTACTTATGTCATAGAGTTTATAGATATATGAAGATGTATGTTTAGCATAATTACATATAATAAAACATACATGATGATATAATTAATTAATTATTAAAACTATATATATAAAATTAAAATTATGGATTTAAAAACCTATGCTTAATTTTTTTTAAATTTATGTTATATTTCACAATAAAATATTTTTTTTGGATTTTGTTAAATTATATATAATTATTGAATATTAATATTATCATTTATCTTAAATAAATATAAAATTCAGTTTCTTCTAATAAACGAATTTATATTATGAAATTTTAAAATACTTTTAATTTTATCTTACTCATAAATTTTATCCTTAATAATACCATTTTTCTAAAAATGAGTTTTTACGCAATAAATTATATAATGTTAAAATTAATTTTTATTACACATAAAGGTATTATTTTATAAAACATAACACATATTTAGAATAATTATTTTTAAATATTTTAATAAATAAAATATAATATTTAGTCATTATAATTATATTACTGAACTAAAAACTACTACCAATGTAAAAACCAAAATCAAAAAGTATAAAAATATATGATATATAACTAAAATGTTTAAAAAAAATTAATATTAGTGGTATGTTATTTTTACACATTATTATAGATGATCCATTATTTTAAAAAATCTTTTGATTGTTGATTTGTTACATACTATTATAGAAATTTAATGGGTACTTCTAAAATTATCACTCACTTCACATATGAAAATGGGTCACTTCCCCCACCACAAGAAAATGAATCATTTATAATTTTTTCCTTAAAACAAAAATTTTTTATCATCAAATAATATTATCTCAATTACATAAGCCTCTATTCACAATTAAAAATCCATTGGAATCTATTTCCAAGGATATTCCAAGAGAAATCTTAAGTCCTAAAAGTGAGTATTTCTTACTCAAAAACTGCTTCTTCTTAATCTTTATCTTAGAAAGTCATTATATAATCCCAAATATAAGGAAAAAAATATTATTAATATAAATTTATGTAATTATATTAATATATAAACAATTATTCAGACATTTCTATACATTATGAAAAACTATACAACATATATCATGCGTGTGTGAGGACGGTCGCCTTCATAAAATGATGTGGCCCATTTTTAATTGCCACCTCTTGATGACTATAGAGAATGGATTTTATAGATTAATATATATCTAATTTCTATATTATTATTATTATTATTATTATTATTATTATTATTATTATTTTTATTTTTATTCATCATATAATTCCATCTCATCCCATTCATTGAGACGTGGACATGGAATTCATGTGTTGGTGGACTACTACATCCACAAATAATGACTTTATTTTTCCATCACCACCCCTCATCGATATAATTTAGAATTAATTTACCGAATTTCAATGATACTTATTACAATTTTCTCCTTCTTGAATAGTTATATTGTCATTATATTAAACCATTTTCCAACTCAAAATATCATTATAACAATCTCTCTTTTGGGCTAGTTTTACCACATATGAGACCAATGATATATTTCTTACATAATGAATGATTAAGGAATCTTATATAATTTTAATAAAACTAAATTATAATTTATTTAATATTTCTTCTGATTATTTATTTTAAAAAATATTTAATATATTTATTAATTTATCACATTGCAATATGTAAACACGTCGAAACAAGTTATTTGCAACATCCATTTTCAAAAACCATAACTTTATCATAAATAAATAGAATATTGGATTTTATGAATCATTTAAACTTCCTTATTCTTGCATCTTGGATTATCTATCAATAATTTAATTTCAACCAAGAAGTTAGAATCAAACGCATCACCATGGTACTAGTATGAAACAAACATTCAAAATTTGGTAAGACATGAAGATTTAAAAAATCTTTTTCTGTGTAATATATTTGTAACATATGGTAAAAAATGAAGTATATAAAGGTAAATATATCTGAATAATGTTTTATTAAATTATTAACATATTTAATTCTCTTATAAATCATATCCATGTTCTTTAATAGAAATCATAAATTAAGGTGAGGGTTATTTGTCTAATATTTCAATTCATTGAGATATGAGTATGTTATAAAAAGTTGTTTAAATTATATTGTGTAAATTATACTCACTTTATAATATATATAATAATTATATCATTATTACATTTATTAATTGTTTTATTTGAAATTATATCCTTTATTAGGCTTTGATTCCAATGTTTCTTATGTTGATTGAGTTATTTGTCTTTCTCTTCAATACATGTAACATGTTTAATATTACACAAAATATTATATATTATATGGTATATTAACTTAACTATTTAAATTAATTATACTTCATTTAGTTAATTTCATTTTATTTTTATTTAATTTTATCCCTCTCTTATTCCTTTTATTCTTAGATTACCATTATCGTAAAGGTGTTTGCATCTAAATGTTTCTTCACTATGATATGATTCATATTCACCACTTTTTTACCATTTAGAGTTCATATATTTACATGTATTACTTTATAAATAATCTCATCATATTTTACTTTATGGGATTAGAATCATTGAAATTTATCACTACCTTTTTTCTCCAAACCATCCTCTGTTATAGGCATACTTTTTAATCAAATAAATCTTCTATTTTAATATAATACATTTCATTACATTCATTGAAGGTAATGATCCAAGGTATAAATATTTATATTTATTTGTAAAATTATTGACTTAACATGTACCACTACCAAAAATTGTTTTTGTATAATTATTCTTACGTATAATGTTATTTATTTTATCGATTATGTGAATATTAAAGATCGGTATACTATTCATTCAGATTCGAATATTTATTGACTACTCAAGATAGTTGTTTATGTATTTTTTAACCACACACCATCATTATCAAGAAGGATTGTGTTCACTAATTATCTGGAAAAGTATTTAAATTCATTATTTTTTCATCTCCATATAGATGTTCATGAAATACTAACTCATGTTGAATGTGTATTGTGTTGATATTCATATCTATCACATGGTGAATGCATTAGACATAACTAATTCATGGTTGGGTGTGGTGTTATATATCCGCATGATGCATTGGTTGGTCTCATGGGGGAAAAGGTCCCCATATTTTGTGAATTTCTACCCAATGAAATTATGGTGTCTCATTTGTGAACTTTACCAAACAAATGATGTCTTGTATACTACCTTGATAAAAAGAATAATGTATTAGATAAGGATTTGATATCAATGATAAATATGTTTGGAATAATGAATTCCATCCCCATTAACAAAGTTATTAATTTATATTTGTTTATTTATATTGTTTACCACATATTTTTTTGAGGCTCTTGTGATCAGTTATATGTAAGTATATAATTTCCATTATTTTCCTACCATATTATTCACTCCATGTTTATTCCCTTATAGATTCTGATATACTATTACCCTTACGGATCATTTTATATCTCCTATAAAATATTTCAATTTCAATACTTTATGAATAAAATTAGTAAATATGATATGTCTATAAGAGTATCATGTGTATAAAATTTTGGGGTCAATAATTTTGATGTATTATAAATTAATTAACCTATTATATAGATGAATAAATGTCAATATAATAAGAATGAAATGGGCGCTGTTAGTTAAATTGTTTTATTTCCATTATAAAACTCTAATACTAAAAGTGAATCCATTTTTCTGGTGATAATATAATTATTTATGGTTAAAATTAGGTCAAATTAGATGATTTCAATGTTGGTATGTAAAAAATGTGTTAATGATCCCTTTATCTCGGGACAATGGATCTACAGTGTCAAAGATGATTCTGAGGTTATGAAAACATGAGTTTCTACCCATATGAGGTTGTTTAGGTATGAGGATGGAAAATATATAAATTTCATAATATATATATATATATATATATCATAAAGAACATTATTTAATTAACTACTACACAATCATAAAATGTTTATATCACTTTCCATGTTTTATGATACTAAATAATACCCACTATGATTGAATGGAATGAGATATTTATAAAACCTTTTAGGAAATTAAATGGGTGTTCGGAATTAAATCTTAGATAATAATTAATGTGCTAATTATATGGCTTTCATGCATCATTGGAATTAAAAATCGAAATACTTATTCATTAAAACATTGATAATGTGATTCTATTTATTTAAATTATGGGAGAGATAACAACTGTCTAATAATATCCATGTTAGTGGCATGAACATTCCAAGAAAAAAATCATAATTATTTTTCCTGATCATAACATACGATTTCCAAGGTGGAATAAAATGGAGGAAAAATATCATTTCCATTCCCATTGTGACCTCCTTTGATGGTTAGATATGATATAGCCACAAGGCACATAAAATGTATGATTTTAATGGACTTTATTATTCTTTAAATAAATAAAAATTACATACCCAATTGTATCATATAAAAAATTTATTTAGGTATAATATATCCATTATTATATTTTATTCTATTAAAAATAGTTATTGTAAAATTATATGCTTTATCGTTTGGATAACTTCTACTTATTGATAGTATTAACTGTATTATGGAAGTAATTGAATGAATTCAAAATATATATTAATGATTATAGAAACTGTTTACAAAATAATTTTATGGAAATAAATTATTTAAATGTTTCAAAAAATACAAGTAAATCCATGAAGTCATGGGGAGAATACACAAGGCCTATATAATGAATTCCATTTACATGAAACGTTTATTTGATCTATCTAATAATTAAATTAGTTATAATTATCTAATACTCTATTCTCACTCAAAATTTACAACCATAGTAATGGAATATCATCATCAAAAGTATAATCTCATCCAAGAATTGGGTGATCCATAAACACATTGATACCGTAGGAGAAACAAGTTTTTTTTGATGCATTTCAATAATCCTTATCAAAACATTTTATCTATGATTGGAGGAATGGTTGTCATTTTTTTCAGGTGTTTCATACTTTTATATTACAAATAGTTATGGTTTGAAATCAAGTATGATTTTTTATATGGATTCATAGGTATTATCGTAGTTGAATATGAATTATTTTATCCTATATAACCCAACAATTACATCCTAAAATAGAGGTGTGATACCTAAATATCACCCCATTATAATTCATTAACATACACTTAAATTAATATCTCTATATCAATTAACCAAAAACTAATGAACCTAAAACCCAAGAAACATTTCCTTATATCAACACGTAATAAAAATGTTGGGGGTCATATTCAACAGTCAATATTATTTATTGTATATCCCTAACTACAAACCATGATATGTTAATAGTGTATGTTTCTATAAGAGCATGAGACATGTAATGCTAGAGTAAACCAACAATTTTAATTTTACTTGTATTATGATTTTGAAAAATTTCATCAACCATAAATTACACCTAATTTGATGTCATCTATAATACAATATATTAATAAAATATGCCTGGTAAACTAGAGATATCAAAAGTGATTACTTGACATATAGGTATTGCAATAAAATTTCAAGAATGCAAACCATTATTAAAGGAATTGTTTATATTGGAAAATCCCAAAAATTATTAAATAAAAAAACAGTAAATAAGGCATCTTACAATCCTTGGCATAAGTGAATGTGACAACCTTGAAATGAATTATTCTATTTATATTCAATAAGTTTTCATAAAGGTCTTTAATCAAACAACCAGTCATCTTTTGAAACGTGATATTATATACATATATATATATATTTATAAAGGGAAATATTATTAGGTGAAATACATCCATAAATTGAAACATATTTCTATAAAATCCAATTTTATATTCCCCAGTGAACTTTTAAAAAAGGGTATTATATTTTTGATGAAATTTTATCCCATTAGGTAAAAATTATCAGTCTTGGAAATGTTATTTCACAATTGTTCTATAAAATGACCAAAACATTATAATAATATAAAATAATATAAGTAATATTTTCAAGAAAAATTATTTATTTATCAATCTTGTCATTATTTTACTCATAATAAATGGGAATAGGGAAGTGAATTTTTTTATGATGAACCTTATTCACTAGATATGTAGTGAATTATTTATTATATAAATGAGTTTTTAATAATATTTTACTATAAATAATGTTTATTAAACCTAATAGAATATGTATATAGGTTTTGGTATTAATAATAATAAAATAGTTTTTTACCTCTGTCCTCAATTATTTCCACATAAAATTACTTTGATCCTTTAATTCTATATTATATCTATAGAAAAAAGTTATGTCTCATGATATTCAAAATAAATAATAAGAAATAATATGATTCCTTACCCACGACTTCAAATTATTTCAATATTTATCCTTTTTTATATACCATTTACCTCTCACAATGAACATATATAAGAAGGGCTTGTAGCCTATAACCAATTTAGTGATAAATAATATATATTTTTAGGATATCATTGATGAGAGTGTAAAACTTATCATACTAAATCATAAATTTAATAATGGATATTTCTTATAAGATTCATACCGCTGATTTCATTATCTATATTACCACATTACTTTACCCAACCATTAATAATTTATTCAAATTTATAAAATAATATTTCATAAAACAATCCAATATTATTCTTGATTTGAATTTTATAATCAACAATTACAAAAAAATTTCATTACATAGAAAAAATAATTCCTAGTAAATTCATTCCATGAAAATAAGGTATTAAAATTAATTTTCTCTATTAAAATATTTATACCAATACAAAAAAATTATCACCCTAATCACTATGAAAATTTTTGTGGATTGGTTTTCATTTTCTATCCCACTCATTCAGTTATTCCTCCCATTCTTTGTTATGCTATGTTACCATTAATTTTATGTGTCTATTAAATGTCATGAGTAAGATAAGACTATCATAAAAACACTCCCACCCTGGAAGAGTGGTATGAGAACCCACCCCACCCCCTCCAATTCATCATTATTTTAAATCAATCCTATTATTGATGGATTTGGTGCATTTAAAGTGAACACACTCAATGAGTGATGCGTCAACTAAGGAATCAGTATTCAAAATAACATTTTCAATTATATTAAATAATAAATAATATTAAATCACTTATCATGGAATATTTATGAATCCAATACATTTATATAATCAGATTTCAATTCATAGCCCCAAATAGCTTTAAAATAAGAAAATAAAAAAATTAATAAGAAATTATTACTCATATTCAAATATTAACACAAAAAAACTGTTGAAATTGCAAAACCATATCATTTGGATCGAGTTTGAACACTTATTGTAGGTCCATATGTAATACCAAGTCAAATTATTTCATGAATTGATATCTGTAGTATGTTATTCCAGATAAAATACCCTTGTGTTAATATTAAACAAAATTCATAATAAAAATTAATTAATTTTCACCATATTTAACCTCTTGTCATCTCAATTAGTAATGAAAATGGAGACATACTAAACACCAATCCAAATATTAATTAATTAAATGGAAAAAATCACCCAAATTCTAAATTAATTATTTAATCTCAATTGAATAATTAAGTTTTTCATAATTAATTTATGAAATAAAAAATAAATGATTTCATGTTAAATAAATCATGATTAATTAAATATCCTTTAATAAAACTCAATTATACCCTTAAAATTTAATTCATTTCCCCTATCAATTTTTAATTAATAACTCAATTTGAAAATATAGGTACGGTTACAATTTTATACCAAATTTGCACAATTAAATTCCATTATTTAAATAAAAATCTAATTAATCAATTCTAAAATCTATTTACTTTATAATATCACTATTTTAAATGTTTTAATCATTAAAAATTATCATAATATATTATTGATTAATACTTACCATTTTTATTATTCTATTTTTATTTAAAAGTTATTCAGAAAATCAAAACTTATCAATATTTATTTCAATCTAAAAATTTAGGATCCTAAATAACCATATAAGAAACCCATTTTCTATATTTCACAGAACAAAAATGTTAAAATACTTATCAAATTACAATAATATTCCCTGACTAATTGATCTTCCTCCCAAAGGATTATAAATAAGTGAATATTAACAATATTTAATTATAATAGAATTGAATTTCAAGGTTTATCTTTTAATCATTCCATATTATATTGATACTCAATATTTTTTCACCATCTCTGCGAACCCTATTAAGGATTATAAATGTGATACATAATCCACAAAATGAATTTCCATATAGAGTTACCTATAAATTGAATATATTTTCAAATAGAAACATCTAATTTCACTAAAATGTGAATATTTCAATTAAAACTCATTAAATAACACATTTAAGAAAGTTATATACCCCAACAACCAAACAGAAAAGATTAATAATGTTTTAATGAATTGAAAATTGGATAAAAATTCTTATACCTCACCAGATGTTACCCATCTCCCCTTTAGTGTTTTTAAAACTACATTCATAATGAATAAAAGAATATTTTTTATAAAAAACAATTATTTTTTATTTATGATTGAGGAAAAAATTGAAAGAAGTTAGATTTATTGTATTTGTGATGATAATGGTTTTATTTTTGTTAGAAATGGTCATTATAGGCCGTAATACACTTTTGGAAAATTCTTGAAAGTATTTGATGATGGATCAAGGTGTTATAGAGTGAATTTATTAAAAGATCCCTAAACCATGGAATAATGGATGTTATAATTCAATGTAGGAAGCTACATATATATAAATTATAAAATATTCAATCAGTTACACCATAGTGGAATCCATCATTTTTAGAAGACATGACCACTCTGTAATGGAGAAACAATTATAATATCATATAGCTCTGGTTATTCTTGGTATAATAAATCACACCATAATAAGAATTATCACAACATAGTGTTCTCTATATATAAATTATATTTTGATAATATATTAACTATGGGTATTTAATATGGTGAAATAATAGGTTTTGAAAATTTGGTGTTGCACTAGTTTGATATGGATGATTTAAATCATGTGGAAGTATATGAGACTGTACCACAATTTTAATATGATATGTATTGATTTTGAAGATAAAACATATATTTTAATGGATATATAATATGTTATTATCATGATATTTTGGATTATAATTAGACATAAAGATCATGAATTAATTTGGATTCTTTTTCTATTAATCGATGGTGTATATATTATTTTAAAAAATTCATGTACTTTTCATATTTGGTGAAACTAATTTTTTCATTTGTAGTTTTTATTAGATGATTATTGATAGATTTTATAATTAAAGAATGGTTGATAATAATAACTAGTAAATTTATTTATTTAGATGATTGAAATGAAGACATTAGATATTCTTCTAAAGTTAAAAAGATATACAAGTTATTTGATTAACTTTTTTTAGTAGTGATGGGGGATGAACTAATATTTTGAATATTTGTTCAGCTATTTATTCTTTATATAGAACATTAAATTAATAAAATAACGCCCTCACTGAGTCGGTGTTGATCATCTTCTGTGGAATCATTATGAGCAATCATTATATCATGTATTATCATGTAATTCATACTTTAAATAGTTAATGAATAAAATGAAAGGGAATGTGTCCCTTGGATCAATAGCATGTATTTACAAAATATTATAATCACATAAACTGTGTAACCATATCACTTGGTACATTGAAATATACTTTTTTGATTCTCTTTAGTGTATCCCTCGATGATATAACAAATAAAATCTCTTTATCAACACAATGATTTTATGTACTTGTATGATTTGGATACTTGATATATTATGAATTGTTCATATTGTTTTGACCAATGTGATAATAAGATATGATTTAAGAAAAGAATAGTAATCCACACATATTCTCTATATATTAGGGGTTATTTTGGATATTTTTCTTCCAATAAGTGATATCATATCAATGAGATTAAATTGGAGAATTTTTTAAAGGTAGATGATTAGAAATGATGAAATAGTGATTAAAAATAGGTTCTTAATATTTTATTGGTGTAATTACCAAATCTAGAAGAATTATATGGGAAAATATTTATGGTCTCTTGGAATTTTTTTAACATAACCAATATTCATAAAATATTGGTGAGAAATGTTATAGGGTCATCGATGATGAAATTAGACACACAAAAATACTCAATATTATTGAAAATTCATTAAATGATTTTTAAGAGGAATTTTAAAATCAGATATACATTAAGGTGATTATTTTAATGAATTTAAAATATATTCATATAAACTCTCCAACATTTATTAATGGGGTAATAATGTGATAGAGCTAATCCTACACGTGATTAACTATAGGTATTGAAATTTAATGATTAGTCAAAATGAAAATATTAATGGTGTATTCTACTATATAATTGTGTTTTTCCAATGTATTTATGGAATATATGATATAGAAACCCATAATTTTCATATATTAATATAAAAAATTATTATATGAAGTGTCAACATAAAATTTTTTGATCCATCAGAGAATCATATAGGTCTTGTAAATTAGGAATCCCAGATTAATATTTTATTGGTATATAAGTAAACTATATCATCTCCCACTAAATTATTTATAGAAATCACCATTCATAGAAATATCATATATAATACTTTTATTTATTACGTATATTAAGGAAATATAAGAAATGGTGATCTATAATGCTCAGTAATTGTAAACAAGGGAGATCTCAAAAATCACTTAAAAATTACATGGGAATAATGTTATGAGAAGATGAGAATAAAATTTGAAAACCACAGTATAGAGACCCGAAGCTTGATGTACATGGACATTACATTACTTTTGTGGAATAATTAGTAAATAATAAAAACACACACACAAGGACCGTAATAGTTTAGTGTCTTTGGAAACTTGGAATGTAATCTTCTAATCGTGGTGATAGATCTTCAAAATCTCCCATAAAGGTCTTCCCATTTTTTTCATACCAAAAAACTTTCTTTATATCCTGGGGAAAAGAAAACATAAAAAGGGTGAGCTCAAATTCTTAGTAAGGGTAAGCATGGATAAAATAAAACATACCATATACATTTGAACTAAAAAAATGAACATAATGTTTAAACATAAAAAGCTTGAGCAATGACATAAAACATGGAAGTACGTAAGGCATAGATCACAAAGAAACATTAAGAATGATAAAATAGCATGGGAATAAAACAGGTAATTGTGGCATCGATTAAGAATATGTAATGATTTCCATAGTAGCCAAGGCATTGTTTCCAAGACTATCTTAGTGGACAAAGTCCCTTTCTGAATCGAGTTCACTCCCCATTCCAGTCATGTAATACTGAACCAGATTAACTTACCGTTCCATCCATGTCAATCTCATGAGATATAAATCTTTACCCAATGCATTGGAGGGAGATATATGTCCCACCCATATCATAATGAAATCATTCTTACTTGTGCAACAAAATAAACATAAATCATTCATAATAACACAATAAATAAAATGGGTTTCATAAACATCATCCCATCTTCACATAATACATATAAAAGAAATTGATATCATTTCATAATAAGAAAATTGAAAACATGTAAATCATAGAGACATTACACTTGAAACATACACATATTAAATAATGTTATCTTTGATGAAAATGGTTTTGATAAAACACTTGAAATGAATTCTTGAGGATAATATCCTTTTTTTCTTCAAAATCATTTTCTTTTCACAAAATGTCATGCAATTTTAGAAGAAAAGATTTTTTTTGAAAATAGTCATGAAATATTTTTAAGTAAGCTTCATGAAAATAAGGCTTTATGAAACAATAAAAATCTTTTCATGCCGTATAAATTAAAAAAACATTCTTATCGTACTTTTTCCAGAAAAGTCAAAAAAGTACCTCATAACATAAACAAAGTAAAGATTCCTTACATACCATGTAGTAAAAGTCAAAAGTGGGTAAAAAGTACTATAAACATACATGAAACCATTTTTAGGAAACATGGACATGGATGATAACAATAACCCCAGTAAATACTTACGAATAAGCAATCTCAGATAAAAATGAGATTTACAAAATTATCCGTTACCTTAGGACTGATTTGCTTCGTAGGTGTCCGAACCTCCTGTATAATGATTTAAATAATGTCATTGACTTATTAAAGAATCATATTCATTGTTATTATATCATATATGGTTCACTTATGACTTTATATTACCCGTTCTTTTGTAAATTCATGTTAAAGTAGCGTTTTGGGTAAATTCGTCTCATTTGTCGTTCGTGTTTTAACATGTAATTATTCATATGATTACTTAGATCATGATTACTTAAATCCAGAATGTAAAACATGATTTATATATAATATATATTCAGAATATACATATATATAATGGATCGATAAATGGAAATAAATACACCGTTCATGGAGATGGTAGGTCGTACGAATGCATGAACACTGTTTTTGTTTCCTTATAGAATTTAGTGGAATTAATTAGATGACATAAATATATATATAAATAAATCATGTAGTATTAATATGTAATATATTTCATGATTACTTATTATATATACTTTAAAATCATTCATGAATGGTTAACATGGAGAATGAATCTCAACGCGTCGTGGAGACAGTAGTACGTACGTACGCACGAGCGATGATATCATTCTCATGATCGTTGAATTGTATTGGAGTGTATGTATAATATTTCATAATCAATATCACTTTACAATAGTCATATATAGTCATTATTTACACCATTATACCCATCCAAGTAAGGTGGTGGTGGAATATAGATTACACCACGGCGTGGAGATGGTATTTCGTACGTACGCACGCGCGGTGATTTTGTTCTCCGTAGGATGGATAGATGGTGAAATAGGGTTGTTTCATACTTATAATAAAATATAAGTATATGAGTGACACTGATGTTATTACGTCATAAGGAAACAACCTAAGAAGAATAAGTGGAAGAATAAATAAAGTTGAATGAATCGGTAACGGACATTACCTTTTCTTTGAAGCGCCTCTTTGAGTCCTCCTCTTAGGGTACTAAAATTGGTCTTTGAAGAATCCCAGGACCTCTAGGATGTTGCTAGGGAAGTTGAGAAGAGAATTTGGCAGGGATTGGCCGAGAATGAAGGCACAAAGTGGTGTGAGGATGAGAGGGAGGAGGTGCCCTTTTATAAGGGAGGAGAGGGGCACCTTTGGAATAACTAAAAATATTATTTTATTATAAAGCCAAATAAGGTTTTAAATAGCTCCAAATTGATTTATTTCGAAGATAATGTGGGTATGGGTCGCAATAATCTCATAAAATTGAATTTGGACATGTTTAGTTTACTATTTTAACCTTATCATTTAGTTTTAACTTTAAGTTAGATAATTTTACTTTTACTGTGTCTTTTTGGGTTCTTACACTATAAGGTTAATAAACATACTATTACAAGCCAAAAGAAACCCAAGTTGTTTATTATTAATATATATAACCGTATCTAAGTCATTTGGCCTAACATTATATTTTTAGGAATAAAATAACAATTAATAATATAATATTTGTTTTAAAAACAATTTTATGTCAATTTTGACACTATCTAGTAATTGATTTTTGTAGAAACCATAAAAGACTTATTAGTTAGAAAAAAGTTAATTAAATAAATAATAACATGTCATATTATCCTATAAAATTATTTTAATTCCTATAAAGTCTCAAATCACATTTATTTGGGAATTTATAACATCAATTATGTCAATATTTCAGTAATAAGATAATTACTGCATCATCTTTATGTCATAATTTAATTATCTTATTTAAAGTTTAAAATTTACAAATAAAATATCATTATTTAGGAAATATTTATAGCTTTCTATGGAATATTTATAGTAGAATTTATCTTAAGTATAACCCTATATTAAAAATGATATACTTATTAAACTTTGATTTTAACTATTTTAACCCTTCTTTAAATAAATTAATAATAAATGTCCTAATCTAATCCAAGTGGGCCTAAATGGCCATAATTTATTCCTAAGATTTTTTTGGGTCGAATTAAACTTATCTAATAAAATTAATACATGTGTTAGGATAATAATAATATCATTTTTACCCTTAATTTCCATATTTACTTTTAACCGTGGTAAAAAAAGTAAAAAGTTACTATTCACCAAAAATCATTTTCATCTCATTGAACCACATTTTACTTACTAACATCAACCGCATCTCTCGGATTTTTTAAATTTCACTCACAGAAGCGGTAAAATTATGTTTTATGAAAAATTCATTTTTTTGACTACGACTTAGTGGTTTCACTATTCATCAAAAAATGAAAGTTTCCAGAAAAATTCCAAAAATTAGGCCTAAGCTATATTTGATATTATGAATTCAAAAATGATGTCTATTTTACCAAATTAAAAACATGTCAGTTGCATTAATTAATTTAATAATTAAATCCCGTCGTCAAAACAAATAGCGGGTTTTTAAGAGATAATAACTATCAAAAGATTGACACTTGTTTATGTCTGGTTTAAATGTGAAATTAAATCCAATGAACAACATTGTATTAAATTGTAAAAATATATTCTAAATATATTTTAAAACTACTCAAATTAATAATTTATCACTATTAATTATTACGATTGAAAAAGTTTTTTTTAATTACAATTTAGTAATTTTCACTATTCATCAAAATATGAAAGTTATCCGAAAAGTACCAGAATTTCTCCCTAAGCTATTTTCGATATTCAAAATCCAAAAATGAAGTCCATTTTGAAAACTAAAATTTACAAAATTTCAAAAAATTGTTATTACTATTCATAACGGCTAGTTTTAATAATATTTTAATAGCATATCGTTGTTTAGTGAAACTCGGTATTGCGTACTACACACGCTATCGAGGAAGGTCGTGATTGTGTGTAATGCAAGGCAAGTCAAGGATGCATGTTGTGGAAGCTTATTTTAGTGTAGCATACAACATAAGACATTAATGAAATTAAAAAGAATATTTTTCATAAAATCTCGGGGTGTTACACACAGCTTCATATCATTGATTAAAATCATGAGTCATTTAATAAATCATAGAATTTCATAGGACATGAATCATAATGGAATCAAAGAACTTGAATCATGAAAGAAAAACATTGGCATAAGGCATATTTTTTTGGTATACACATAAACACATAAGATCGTTTCCCTAATACTAAAGGATTACTAACAATTTTATAATAGTGGATTGGTTCACAACCAAAACCAACATATCCTTAGTCATATTTCATAGTAATGAATATAACAGTAGTAAGATTCTCTTATTGAATTGGGTTCACTCCCAATTCTAGTCCATATTAACCTAATAGATTTGCATCATTTCATAATGTATTTGAGGAATAAATAATTGTTTTCTAAAAAATAATATAATTAAAATCCTACATATTTGTTCCTCAAGATCATAAATAATTTATAATGGTTGAACCCACAGAATGGAAATAGTTTTTAGAATCATTTCATCATAGAATCATAGATTAACAATTAGATAATAAATGGGTATCATAATTGTTTAATTAGAAAATAATTAACTAACAGGAAAATGGGTTTCATAAAACCATAATTAAATATTAATCATTATAGTTCATCGATATAATTAAATTTGATTTTATTGTTTTATTTTATTACTAGTTATCCATTAGTAACATCGAAGGATGTTATCTTAGATGAAAATTCATTTAGAAGAGGTCTGAAATATTTGTTTACGAAAATAACCTTTTCATTTAGAAATTATTTCTTTAAAAATAAAAAATAAAAAATATTAAGGAAAATATTTTCTTTGAAAAGATTCTTTTAAACATGTAATGGAATATTTAAATCTATAAGCATTCAATACAGTAGGAAATTCCATTCAGGTTAATAACGATGAGATAATGATCCCTTTAACATATTTAGAAAGAAATAAAAAGCACCTCATTTCAAAAATGTTATTAGTAATTCATTTAAACTATTTTGTATTGATTTATATGTAAAATTTACAATAAAAAATAATAGGGGGATACAAACATTATTTAATATATTTTTATAAAACATATAAAAGGATTAAAAAGGATTTTTGGTTGAAGAGTGAAATAAAGTCAAATTTTCGTAAAAAATATTTTTTTAGTCTCATGAGTTCTTAATGAGAGGAAAATAAATGGAAACCATGTAATCTACAAAAATTAACATAGTAGAATAAATGTAAGTAGTTTCTTGAGTATTTTATCATTAAATGTCTTCATTTGAAAACTTAATTAGAAACATTTTTCATAAACAATTAAACTACAACATAAATCCGTTACATCATGTTTCTGGCTATGACAATATTATACATGATGACATGAGTATATGGAAACTCTATCCTAATGTAATTCGTGATTCAAAGAGATTATGTAGGAATCTCTTTCAAGGTGATGAAAAACAAATAGATGATTACAATAAAAAGAGGATTATCCCCCCCAGGTGTACTCTTTTCTTGAGAATTACTCTATAAAATTCCTTGTTGATGCCAATATCTTGTGTGTTGTGGCTTTCCATTTCCCCAGATGCGCCTGCTACCATTAACATCATGTGGATGTTGATCATCTATTTTTCTATTTCAAAACCACTTCCACCATGTGGAATACTATTTTTTCAAATTTTTGAGCCTGCTACCTTTCATGTTGTCTTTATTGAACATTTCTTGTACAAAATTCTAGATGCCTAGTTATCCAACAAATATTCAATTGTATTCAATGTATCCTACACTAAACTAATTCCTATTATTTGGACCTTCTAATAAAGGTAACATTATGATGGAAAATATTTCTTTTTTTATATTTCTCATAATAGAATTCTATTATATGTTGAACATGAAAATTTACTGCACTCTGGTATGAGAGGAAATTTGGTAGGGTATATCAGATCTTTAAGGTCCCTTGATGTTCTAGAAAATTCACTTAACATCGTGAAACCTTAGATTTATTTTGGCACCACCCTTTCTTCAACTGGATAAAATGAAATATGGATGAGGCCTAAAGGGGAAATCCAAGGCCATCTGGTTAAGGGGTGATCATTATGGATCATAATGGTGATGTTGTGAATTAAATGCATGGTATTTATGGAAATATCACTACATTGGAAGAGGAAATTATGGGATTCCTTCACGCTATTATTATTCCATGTCATATAAGATGATGTAATATTTGGATTGAAGGTGATTTCACTCTAATTATTCAAGCTATATGTATGGGGAAGATTCACCTCTCATGGAAACTGACATCGAAGTGGTCCAACTACTTGGGATAGCTAGATTCAATGAACTACATAGTCACACACATTTATCGTGTAGCCAACCATCTCACGGTTGGTCTTCCCAATAAATTTATTCTTACAGAGGTGTGTATCAGCTACATCAATCTTTCTTATGATGTGGTTCCTTTCTTGCAATGAGACAAATGTAAAATCGTATCTTCAGACTTGTGTAACTTATTATCTTGTTTTCAACGGAGAGCCTTGATATCACTTTTCTCAAAAATCAATCAGATTTGGACTAGTTTAATAGGATAATTTAACATTCTATCATGGTTTACCCCCACTAAACCCATTCTAACCAACCATTTAGAAAAATTATTAATATTTTTAGTATTCATTATGACTAAAAATTAAAGTGTAATCATTAACAAAATCATAAAATATGATTTTCAATATGGATTTATTTTTATAAAATTAAATAATTAAAATTTTCATAAATTAATTTTAAATTAAACTCTCAGAATTCAATGAAAAAAAACTATGGGGAAAATTATTTTCTAATTTATACATAATTTATATACTAAAATCCATTTAAAATTAAGATATATAACATTGATTGGATTAGTAATTATATAAATGAAATAATTTTAATTTTTTAATAATTTAATAAAAAATATAAAATTTAAAACTCTATAAATGAAAAAGAAATTTTCCATGATAAGAAGCATTATTCACTATTCAGCGAAAAATTATTCATTCAATAATATTTTAGAAATTTCCCTCAATGTTTATTTTGACATGTTTATTTCAAAAATAAATTTCATTTTGTTAATTAAATTGTCTACAATTTTCTAAATTGAATTTTTTTATTTGAAAACAAAACACTTCTTTGATAGAAAATGTAATTTTTAAAAAACTAATGAAATTATATAAAATTGAATACTTTTTTATATATTTATCTAAAAATATTATATATTCTTCTCTTTTATCACATAATCAAGTTCCCATGTAGCTTCTTGGATTTTTGATTACTCCATGGAGATTTTATGAGGATATTTGACTTATTCTATAGCACTTTATCCATGCAAAACATGATTTCTACAAGTTTTTCTTCATAGGAAAGATAATTCACTAGTGGTATTACCTCTAATTTTAGTACATGTGATGTATTATGTACGTATTTTTACAGGAGAGATATATGTAACACATCATGAACTTAGGAAAGATTCAGTTGAAGTAATAAGCGATAATCTACCATCCCTACTCAATAAAACATATAAAATGGGAAAATAAAACAATAGCTCATTTTTTATTTATTTCTGAATCTCATAACCTTATTCTATTTAGATATTTTTAGGGATACCTTTTCACCAACATCAAATATATATTTCACCCATGATTACCAACATAATTTTTGTTGACTATGGGATGCCTTGTTGTCATGTTGAATGGATTTGACTCTCTATGTTATTTACATATGTAGCTCAAGTCCCAATATCTTTATTCCCCTAACTCTATACTAGAACATTATTTTTCTACACTTATTTCCATATAAGGATTCATAAGGATTCATCTAAATGCTTGAGTGAGATTTATTCTTGTGTGAAAAATGAACCAAAGGAAGTTGTTAAACCCAACCACCTATTAAATACATATAATACAATCTCATAATATCCTATAAGTTTTAAATTAATCTTTAATACTACACATCTATATAAGGATGATATAAAATAGTAAAAACCAACTATATATCCTTAGATATCATAAGCCTATACGAGAACATTGAGGTAAACCTCAGATCCTAATCAGATATAATAGAATGTGGTACTCCATAAAACGTTAACACATACTTAATTTTTATTATGAAAAGATGATCAAGATAGAAATATTTTCTGATAGAAATTAAGTTTAATTAATTCATAATGATATCAGGTATTACTTAAATATAAAGATGACATTTTTACATTTTTGGGAGTCTGACAAAAAAATAAATAGTGATTTTTTCATTTCTGTTTTGGGTAATGGATATAAAACCACCATATACATATGTCACTCAGCCTTAAGTTGCAGATATACTAATAATCAAGACCCATAATCTATAATATATCATTTTATGTTGTCCCACTAGAAATACTATTTCAGATATATGTCCATATTTATACATCAATGATAAATAGGTAATGTAAAACTATGACCTTAATATAATATCCAATTTTTTAATTCATGTATTTATGTGAAAGAATAATTCTATTGAGCTTTATCATTACATCACAATCATGTTTGGAATCACAAACATTATTGACCTTCTTTAGTAGTTCCATATCTCTATTATGCACCTATTTAATCCCCACATAAATAGCTGATTGAATAGTACTTTTAACAAGATAATAATTAAATCCATAATTCAACATTTACATATCCATAATTTACAAAGATATAATTATTGGACCTTTTTGTATTCTTCATAGACAGTATAGCATGATCCTTTCAACTCAAATCATCAGCAAACTTTTTTATGTTCTTAGGGTGGTAATGTATTGAGTAGTCAAAATTTTTAATCTACAAATGTATCCATGGTGAATATTTATTCACTTATAAGTTAATATATAATTCAAACATTTATTATCACTATATATATCAAAAATTTCTTCTTAAATATAATTCCAATGTATGATTAATGAATAAATTACCACAGATAACATTGAATCAAGAGTTTGGTAATTTTTTGATTTACCATCAATCGTAGTGAGGCATAATCTATCACTGTATTAGTATTCATGAGGAGGTATGAAAATCCCTCCATCAATGAATCACTAAAAATAAAAAAACCTTATCTACTATAGGGTAATGTAATAACATGTTTACTGAAAAACCATCACACTGATTCATTTAAATTTTCTTCACATTCATCTATTCAAAGGAACTTATCTCCCTTCTATGTTATCATTGTTAGTGGATTATATAGTATTGAGATATTCTATTAAATGTGTGGATAATATAAATCCAAACCATGGAAATTATAGATCTATGTCATCATGGTTGGTTTAGTGCAATATTCTATAACATCCATCTTTGATGAATCCAATGATATACCCTCTCTTCATATAATCTTCCAAAAAAAGAAAATTTGTATATAAAAAATTCATACATGGTAAATTTATCATACCACATATCCATTTGTATATTTTTCAGTACAATCCTCAAGTGATATTTATAGAATTCATTTATATTTGAATATATAATTATATTCCTGGTAATCTCTGAGAACTCATATAGTTAAATCCATGAATATAGTACAGGAATTAGTAATCCCAAAAGGGATTAATATAATTTCTTAGTCTCCATACATTGTAATAAATGTTTTATTGGGTATTTACACTTTATTAAACATTAATTGTTGACATATAGAAAAAATTTCAATCCTGGAAATGTATCGAGCTCCCTATAGTTGATTATAAAATTCATTAATATGGGGTAGGGGATAATTATTCATAATTGTGATCTTATTATGTTCCAAATAATTAATATAGAGTCCCATTGTTTCATATATCATCTTAATAGAAAAAACTGGTTCAAGCCATAGTGTCACACTTGGATGAATTAATAACATATCAAGATTCTCCTGGAGTTTTTTCTTCAATTACAGTGACTCAATTAGGGTCATTCTACATGAATTTTTTAAAATATGTGTAACACCATTTAAGAATTCAATTGAAAACTCAGCTTCCTGATTTAGTGGAAGACTTTGAAACAATTTTTTAAAAACAGTTCTAAAAACTCTCATATAATAGGAATATCATTAATTTTGAGTTTTTTCTGACCAATTGAGAGAAAAACCTATCTAGAATAGGAATCAAGACCCACATAATAGATGTAATATTCTTATGTAGTGTGTATTTATCAGCACACTAATTGATAATAATAGATTGGTTTATAATATCAAATTTCACTTCCCTTACACAATAATTGATGTGGTATTTATGTAGATAACTTTAATTTATGATTAAGATAACATCAAATTTAACTAGTGGGGGATAACTAAATTTTTAGGAGACACATTCCTAGAAACATAAACTGATGATGAATTATATAATTAAGATGAAATCATCCAAATATTTGGGGTTTTCACTTCTAAATAAATATATAATCCATGAGTTAGTATTTTGATACACTTTGAATATTATATAGATATAAAATACTTGGCATCTCTAAAATTAAATATGACCATTGAATTTCTTTACTAGAATGAATGTGTAGCCTTAGAAAAATCATTATTAGTCCCCCTATCAGCAATAGGGATCCCATGATATTTTCCTTTTTATAATTGATTAATAAGTTTATGACTTCAATCATCATATTTTACCTTCACATTCAATCTCTAGTTAGTATAACTCTTATACTTCATGCTTTTTAAATACTAGAGTGTGGATGAAGCATTATGTGTGCTTTCTCTCCCTTATAAAATAACATACTCTTTCCAAAATGTTTACAATCGATTTCATTGTGACAATTTTTTCTAGATGTAGAAAAAATACCAGTTCCCTCAATTAAATTGCATTCAGGTTTCATTCTACACTTTTATCATCATGAAAATTTCATTTTCTTCAATCAATAGTTTTTATAATTTCTTTGGAATTACATGATTCTATTCATAAAAAACCATGAGATTTATGGGTAACTTCAATCTATAATTCCACCATGATAACATATATAAACTATTTCTTCAATATATTTATGTAACTTATCGTCGAACCTCTTAAATTACTTCTTTTTTAAACTACTATAGAATCGACTAACCTTGCATTTAGGTTAGATGATAATACTAGAGTGTAACCTCAAATGTCAGGTAAACATTTCTTCATAATACTCATAAATTCATGATCATTATATTTTATAATTATTAATTCCATCTCAACTTTCATAAAAAATATTTGGAAAATACTTATTGGAAAATAATATCTTAAACTTATCCCACTCCAGAATGTAAATTTCTTATAATGACCCTATTTGTATTATGATTCCACCATTGATCAATTTCTCCTTTAAATTGATAAATGAATAAAATAATTTTTCATACATTGAACACATGAGAGTGGAATATATCTTTTTAATGGTACTCATCCATTATTCAGAAACTAGTGTATTATCAGAACAACAAAAGGAAAAGTTTATATTTCTGTATAAGTGACTCAACAAAACATTATTCCCTCCTCTTAATATATGAATGCTCTGCATGATTCATAGCTTGAATAATATATTTATGAAAAAACACAATATTATTTATTCAAACATGAGTTAGAATTTCTTTTCTAGGATGACTGTTATTACATTGTATCATTTATTTAGTATTAACCTAATTACTTAGGGGTCCATCCATTTACTAAAATGAATGACCATTTTGTGAGAAACAATAATAATTGAGGGAAACCACAAAATCTAGAAAAATAATTTGTAGGATTTATAAATCATGATACATTATTTTAAATATATGAAAAATTAGGACTAAATTATACCATCCATCAACATCTATTTAATTCCTTAAAGATTATTCATAATGAAAATATGAATTAACCCATTCATATCCCCTATAAGCATCAAACTAGATGTACAGTAAGGGAAGACTCACAGTGGACCAGAATGATGACTGATATATACTCGACGTACTCTTTTTGGGTCATTTCCAATAGTTTTACCTATTCTAAAATGACATATGTATGTAGTACCTAGAAAGATATGTATATATAAGAAAACCACACTCTATTATATACAATTAAATAGAGTGTTCTCTAATAAATATGATTAAACTAAGGGTTCTTACTAATGTTTTCTCATACAATTTTACAATGTTAACTAAATTTTTCTATGATACCAACTATATAGACACATACTTTTTATACATAAATATCATGTATTATTATATGAATATTCAATACATAATATTACAATCCATTTTATTAACCCATATGTAAATTATCTCTGGAAACGTAAAAACATAAACAACTAGTTCATTACTAAATTACACCATCTCCCACTAATTGTTTCATTAAATTATCCCTACTTATACATATCATAAATAATAACATTCTACATAACCTGTATAATTTAAACATAGTAAATAATGATCAGTAACACATAGTAAAGGTAAAAACGGGAGACATCAATAATCCCATAAATATAACATCATCATATTTATATGAGAACATGAGAATAACATTTGGAAACCATACCATGCATATCATAGTTCAAAATCATGGGTCTTATAATACATTTTAGCAGTTTATAAGACAAAAATCATAAATGTACTAAACAAAATTATCCATAAATGCATAAAATTTAAATAATAAATAAGTTTATAGACCATATATAAGCATAGATAATCATTTATTTAATAGTGAATTAACAGTTCCAAGACATTCAGACTGAACTGGGTTCGATTTCTAAACCATAACATCCTTAGTAAAGGTTAACTCCCAATATTATTCTAGTAGTAGAAAAATTACCTTACTAAACATGGTCCACTCTTCATTATAGTCCCCGTTATCTCTTGATATAACCATATTTACCCAATTAATTAGAGGGATATATAATTTTGGCCTCCCCTATCACATAATGAAAATCATTTATGTTTGTGTCGCATTATCATAAAAAATTCCTCATTGAATAACCCTTAGAAAGTAAAAGGGGTTCATTAATATTTCAACATTAAATGATAGTAAAAACCCTTAAAAATATATAGGATTTAAAATGTTTTTATCATTTCATAATTATCCCTTGTGAATGCAATGTGTTTCATAGATTCATCCTTAAATTATCATCATCAGAAGACATAAAAAATAATGTTACATTTTATCATTGGATTATATCCCTATTGAACAATAATTATTATCAATGGATTTCATCTTGGATGGAAACATCATTTGAAGTTAATTTAAATATTTTTGGAGGAAAACAGATTTTTATTTTTGAAATCACTTCATTAAAATATAAAAAAAATCAATTATTATTAGTGTATTTTTCCTTGAAAATAACCTTGTAATATTGTGAATTAATAAATATTAATCATTGATCATTCATGATGGTGAGAAATTATATCTATTCTATGTATGTCGAAACAAATATTCCTTTTACATTTTTTAGGAGTAAAAAGTGCCTTGTTTTGAAAATGAAGATAATATTATTTTTATGAAATTTTGTAACCAATAATAGGTAATAATTAATTTATTCAATCATATTACTATAAAAACATTCATAATTTTTTTATAAAACATATACATAAAAGAAAAATGATTTTAGATTAAAGTGATAAATAAAGATGATTTTTGATAAAATCAATATTTAGTTTCTTATGTTCATAAATTTAGGAAAATTAAATGAAAACCTGTATTTTACGTAGATTAAAATAGTTTTAAAATATTAATTTTTTTCATGAGGTTTTATCATAAAATTTCATCATTAAAAAATATAATCATAAACAATCCTAATAAACTTTATTATTGTAACTTAAATCTATTACCCCAAGTTCCACATTCCTTCAATGTATCCAAATATAATGTATAATAAATTTAAATTTATTATAACTATATCTCAGAATCGTCAACATTCTTATAATATCATATAATACCCCATTATATAATTTTAACACCCATTTATTAATTTCTCATTATAAAAATGGTTTTTTTGTGTTAATTTTTTCATTGTTCATGCGAATTTAAGTTTAGTAGTTATGGTCCCTGATCAAGATTAAAAAATATGCAGCATTTTATTCATGATTTAAATATCATATATATTCATTATATGACGATTTATATTTATCAATAAAAGTTAGAATAAGGAAAATGAATTACACCATTCAATGGAGACTGAAACTTGTACATACGCATGAATGATATTTTAACATTTAAAAAGAAGGAATGAAAGAAAGTTAAAGATTACATAAATATCAAATAAGCACTGTTATATCATTTATATTCCTTATATATATCTGTATTACCATCCACACAAATTATGAATCAAAAAATGAATAAAAAAGCATCGTGGATGTAGTAGTTAAAACGTACGAATAAGCGACATTTTAATTTTCCAACATATTAGATGTTAATAAATTTTATATGATATTATATTTACAAAAATATTAAATATATAGTATATATACACTGAACCCATCATAATTACCATCTATGAAATATGGTTATGGAAAATGAATTGTATCGCTACGTGGATTTGGTAGTCCACACGTGCACTTGAGCTATACATTCACTTCCCCTTTGAGGGAAAAGTGTGGGGATAATGATGGTTTCATTATCATATTAACATAGAAGTATATTTGGGATTATGATGATATTATTTTATGATTAATATCATTGATTTATAATAGTCAAAAAAAAAAGAAATAAAATGAAATGTGTCCTGTAATACGATAACATATTCTATACACGGCCTCACTCAAATCCTTTATTTAGGACCCTAGGAATTTTCTTTTCGTAATAATAATCCTCAAAATCATGGATAAGGATGCTAATAAGTGTATTTTGTACGGTTTTTTGAGATATAAGGCTCAAATAGGTGTAAATTACAAAAATGAGTGTTTTCCAATTACAAGGGGGTAAGAGCACACACATGAAATTTATTAAAAAAATAAAGTCTAATAAATAAATTCTTAAGGAAAAGTCTATTAAATGAACACATATTCAATTTTTTGGTAGTATTATGTTGTAATACGGATATCATATAGTATTTAGAAATGAAAAAATTTAAAATCTACCCATATCTCTTGGTATAACCCCCACCCCCTTTGTAAACCATTTTTAACCTTAATATCGATTAATTTTTTTGTAATATAATTAATAGTCATTATGAATAAAATTAAAGGGAAATTATTAATATTTTTTTATTATTTAAAATATGGAATCCATTTTATAAAATTAATTGTTTAATTATTCCAGAAATTACTTTTAATATAATCACTCAAAACACAATGATCAACAAGTTTTGAGAATTTGTTTTCTAAAGTATATAATTTTTATCAATAAAATCCCTAGAAAATTATTTCCATGGACCATATTTTCATTATTAATTATATAAACTAACTAATTTTACATTTATAATAAATTTATAATGAATGTAATTTTTTATATTTCTTAAATAGAAAGATAGTTTTAAATAAAAATCATTATTTTTATTTATTCATCAAAATATAATCTTTAAAAAAAAGAAAGAAAATACCTCTATAATAATTTTTCAATATATATTTCAAAAATAAATATTATTTTTTTAATAAATGACCCAAAATTGAAAAAATTTTATTATATTATTTTCTAAAATAAATTATTTTTTATGAAAAAATGTATTTTTATAGCATGAAATGACTATTAAAATTTGATTACTTGTTTAATTTATTTATCTAAATCCTATATGCATATTTTTTAAAAGTTTTAATTAATATTCATTACACCTATTTAATGGATGTGAAATAATTTTATACTATATTATATTTCCTATGAACTCGAGGTTTCCTATACCGCAAGCTATCAAAGAAGCTCATATTAAAAAAATAATAACATCTCATGGAATTAAGGATGATGATATGTATTATTTTAATATTTTAAAATAATATTAAAAGTTTATATCTATTATATAATATAATGTTTATGACCTATTAAACATGAAATATTTCTATGTTATCTCTTCATAATTTATATAGACTGCTAGTCTCTTATTACATTTGTGAAAATTTATAAACAATAATGAGTTATTAAACTAAGTATATTTCATTTATATCCATAGTGAATCTTGATATACATGAAACCCAATATGATATAAGTAATGGGTTTTATCTTAGGTTAAAATAATGTTAAAGATAGGTAAATGATTGTTCAAAGGAAATATTCTATTGAAACAATTTGACTATGGAAAGTGTAATGAAATTATTTAAACATATATTAGGAAGGATAATTGATAATTTGAAGGTGAATACACATAGAAATAGTACATGATGTTTCCCACTAAATGAATAATTAAATATTAAAACACATCTGGAAGTAGGTTTGAGAGGAATATTTATGTGAGTAAGGAAGAAGATGAAGATGATAAATTCATCAAAGAAAAAAATGAGTTTGTTTTAAATTGAGTGGATACTATTATTGAAAAATAAAAAAATGTTCTCATATAAAATGAAGAATAAAATCAATTATGGTGTTTTTTTAAACGATTGTTTGAACATTAATTAGTACATAATGATATTTGAATGAAAATAAAAATAATAAAAATATTACTATCTTGCTGAAAGTTTCGTCAATCTGTCTTGATCAATTGAATATTGAAACCACATGGGAAAATAAGGTTATGAAAAAAAACAATAGGATGGTTGAGGAACATCTTAATTATTAAATTATATCAATCTGAAGACTGTGGAAAATTATAAGGTGTAGTATGACCTTACTACATGTATCAAGGATCAAACATAGAAGGCTATGTATCATGAAGTTAATGCGATTGATCATTGAAAAAAATAATATAAATAAGATCATGTGGTTTATTAAATAAGTCATAGTTTATAATGTTATATGGAGGGTAATTTATGGAAAATAAAGAACATGTAAAATGAGGTTTCAATAAAGTATTAAAATACCATGTAAAATATTGAAAGTTGTAAGAGTGGTCATAAATTGAAGTTAAATAATCATAACCCCCTATGATATGTTGTAAAGGGTAAAGGATCGAATGGTTATATAGATTATTCACTGCTAATTAAGGTTAATTAAAAACTTAAACTTAACCTAGTGGTAGAGAACATGTTGAGTGAAGGTAGTGGTGAAATGTATCCATTGAAGAAGTATTAATTATGTGATTTCCATGTTCATACATTGAAATATTTTGATGAGAAAAGAGATTATTAAAAGGGTATTCACATGAATTTAAACAATATAAGATAGAAACATATTATAAAACAGAAATAAAAAATAACATTAATAGATATTGTTTTTATTGATGTAATTTTGGTCATAAAGATAAGAACTTTTGTCAATGATAGAACAAAAATTCATCATATGGAGGAGAAGAAAAATGCAATGAAGACCCAAAAATTATATTCATTTGTGAAATTTATTTTCTATATAGGAAGAAGAATATTATAACAATGATATTTCCACTAATGTAATGAAAATTGATCATCATATGTCTCAACGAAACCAAGGACATCAAAGAAAGATAAAATAATAAACATGAAAACTATTATAACGAGGATTACTCAATAAGAAATATAAAAACAATAATGCAAGTATCCATGATAGTATATATTCATCCTACATGACCAGAAACAAGAATCTCTTGAATAATATAAATTTTTTTATTGATGAGGCAATTATACTTACGAATTATGGAGTCTTTCGTATTAAAGGAAGTATATGAAGAAGACATTCCAGTGACGATTTGAAAAAAAATAAAAGTGATTTAGGTGGAAAGACATCAACATAATCTTTTGAACATGCTACAACTATATTAATTAGGTCTTGACGTTGCATTTTGATTTGATGGGTATAAAAATAAATATAAATTCTATAAATTCTTTAATAAAAGGATTAAAAATAAATTAAATTTATATCGTGTTGAAAATAAAGAATACACTTGTCTCCATACAGTGAAATTGGATGAAAAATTATCGCATCTGATTCCTAGCCACATACATCAGCAATGAATGGATAACTTTTCAAATCCTAAGATTGCGTTATATATTCTAAATTTGATTAATTATTGAACGAGGAATTCTAATTCATGTTTAAGAAGGTATATTATGAGAAATATCTCTCTAAAAAAGAAATGTATGGAATAAAATCTATTGATAATAATCTGTACTAATGGGTGTGGTCTAATGACTCATATAGAGAAATGTGGTAAAAGATATTTTTTATTTTTATTGGGTTATTATAGTAGAATATGTATCATATTATTTATATATACCAAGAAGGGTGTGATACAATGAATCCATAATTTTTTGTGTCATAAACAATATACCAAGATGACAATTAAAACCGTTATATTAGTTAATATAGTGATGTGAAATCCCATTAACGTGGAAAACTACTTGTATGTTAATGGAATCAGGAAATAAATTTCCTTATTTAGTTCACCAATATAAAATAGTATCATGTAAATTATAAATTATATGGTTAATGATATGAAAAAAATGATCCTATGAAAATGTATAATATCTAAAAAATAATGGAAGTAGGCACTTATAAGGGAGATGTGAAAAAAAAATATTTTCTAAGACTTATTGAGAAGAAGACACCATATGAAATATGGAATTGGATTATTTTAGAATTAAGATACATTATTATGTTTGGAATAAAATCTTATATTCATGAACATAAAGAAAATAAGCAATGTAAATGGATGTAGTTGACACAATAATATTTTTAGGATACATAACAAAGAGTGAATCCTAAAAGTATTTCAACAACATATTGAAATAATTGTTGGAAATTAATGATGTAAAAATTATATAATATAATTACAAAAATAAATTAAAATTTTAATATTTGACTGAAATTTATTATGAAGATGATGAGGTTGACATGAATTCTATTGTATCTTGTAATATACTATCGTACGAGGATGTTGAGGTTGAATTAGATGAATAATATTTTTTTAAGAAAGATAAACATAGACAAAAATTAGTGATTTAATATTTTAGGATGATGAATAAAATTGAATTGGATACAAAAATACTCTAACTCAAATGAAAAGGATGAAGAATATATAATGAATTATTCTATTATCTTATATAGAGACACCAGCATTTTATGAAGTGGTAAAGGAAAAATCATGGGTCATGGAAGTGAATAATGAATTGAACCAAATAGAGAAAAATTACACATGTGTGTTTGGTCAAGATGAAAAATTAACACAATTTCATAATGACTAAATGGGTGTTCAAGGAAAGAAAATTAATCACTGAAAGGTGGTATAAAAAAACATTTGTGTGAACAGTCGATGCACAAATAAAGGAGTAGATGTTGAAGTTTGATTTTACCTAACTCTTATACATGAATAAATAAAACAATTTATTAAAACTGTATTTTATAGAGATATAAACGTT
The DNA here is from genome assembly GCA_963277665.1 of Viscum album. NCBI lineage: Eukaryota > Viridiplantae > Streptophyta > Magnoliopsida > Santalales > Viscaceae > Viscum > Viscum album. Next base: position 1,764,606,390 of record OY728125.1, read on the forward strand.
TATCAAATGGATGTGAATGTGGCCTTTTTAATGGGGTCATTAAGGAGTAGTTCGACGTTAAACATGTAATATGTTTTTAAATTTTAGATTATCAATAAAATGTGTGTAAATTTAACTATGATTTTAATGGATTGAAGAATAACCCTTGATCTTATTATTCTTAATTATAAACATACATGAAGAAATATTATGTTCTTGAGGGGTGGTTCCAATCACAAACACTATATGAAATTAACCAAAGAAATGAATTTTGTATTAATTTTATATGATTATGATATTATATTTTCTGGAATAAAGATTAATTTAGTGTAGATGTTTGTAAAAATTTTGATCTCATAGAACATTATTTCAATGATTGGAGATATTAAATATTTTTATTGGTAAAAATTCAATTATATGAAGTAATATATATATATTTTTCAATAAAATGCCCTATTTAGTTTCAAAATTTGATTGGGATGGATGAGAGACACATGTTTCATTATAAATTATAGTAGAAAAAACTCATAAATCATGAATTTAAAAGGGTTATTGATCTCAAATTATTTATTAGATCCAATATATTAGAATGTTATTTCTTATTATAAATATAACTTAACCTGCAAATTAATATAACATTTATGAAATTCGATCATTTTTAAAACATTAATAAAATATCATTTAATAGTCAAATTGATTAAATAATTTATTTTTAGTAAGTTTATTTATTTTTTTGAATTAAATGACAAATTCATAAATTGAGATAGGATTCCATTTTGGTTTCGGAATTAAACTATTAAAATGATTATATTAATTATTTTTAACTAATTTAATCATTTTTTGAAGTAGTTTGATAAATTTTAAATCATAATTTTTATTTTTTTTAGAGTTTTAATGTATTTTATGGAATAAATACTTTCATAAGATAATTATATAGAATATAAAGGAAGAAATAATATTTAAATTATGAATTTATAAGAATAGTAAACTTTTGAATGATATCGATAGCTGTAGAAAATAGATATGTAGTAAGGTGGATCTATAATTTGAAATATATATATTACATCATTTTCGATGAATATTGAATATATTTCATAATAATAAATTCCCAACAACCTTAGAGGTTTAGGGACTTTTAATCATAGGAAAATAATCATATTATTTTATAAATGATAATAAACAAATCCCATAATGTTCCTCTCATATAATAATCTTCTTAGACATAACCAATATAAAATCTTTCATCAGAACCTCATGAAAATAAAATAATAAAGGGTGAAATTATATGCTCCATGAGCGTAAATATAAGTGTTGTGAATCTATGATTATTAGTGCGAATAAGATAAAAATAATTGTATAAGAACTTGATGATAACTTAGGATAATAATACCCAACAAGTCAAAGAACAATAGAAATAAACTAATGCATAAGGATTTGTAATAGTTAAAAATATAAGTAATAAGTATGGATATTTATCAATAATCAGTCACAAGCAATGAGAACATATAATAAGAATTATACACATGTTTGTGTCATACAAATAGGCATATTAAATCATTTTCTTTTTCAAGATTCACTTAAAAAACTATAATATTATATTGGGTTCACTCCTCATTCCATTATATCCATAGTCAATGTGCACTACCAATTTTATATTATAGGATAATGTCCCTTACTATACTAGAATAACTCCCTATTCCAATCATTATTAAACCATGATATATCTACTTTACCTAACTCATTATTGGGGTATATAATTTTTATCCCACCAATCACATAATAAAACCCATACATATTTGTGAAAAAAGATCAAACTCCATTCATCATATCATTATATAATAACTTGTGGAATTGAAATGGTTTTTATAAAAAATTAATCATAGCAGATGTCAGGGAAAGTAAATGAGCTACATAATAGTTTCTATATAACTTAATTAACACGTGGGAATGAAATAGGCTTCATAGAATCGTCCTCAAATCATCATCATTATAAGACATCAAAGAAAAGTAATTGCATTTTCTAATAATATCATATACATTGTAAATCAGAAAAATCCTTAAAGTAATTTCACATATATGGAAAATATCTTTATAAGAACATTAAACCATTTCAATAAAATTGGAGAAAAGTAACCCTTTATTTTGACAAAATTATTATAGAAAATATCCAATTTATATATAAAATTATTTTCATTGTAAATTATCATTGAAACATTGAATCGGATATTCAATTTAATAAATTTTAATGATGATGTGAAATTTTTTTCACACCATATACATAAAAAGAGACGAATATTTTTACAATTTTTCATAAAAAATAATAACGACTTGTTAGGATAATTATTTTTTGAAAATATTACTTTTAATAATTTATAAATAATATAATATTTAATTAAAATATTCATTTAAAAATGTTTCCGGTATATATGATAACATTTATAAATTTTTTAAGTACATTTATTTGGAAGACTAATTCCATCATCCAAAAAGAAAATAAGCTCGAATATTCTATAAATTTGTTTTTACCATTATAAGTACCAAAAAGAAGAAAATGGAAATATTATATTCAAATTTGAGTAATATTTAGAGAATGAGAAAATATATTGTTTTTAATTAATAATATTCATATAATTTATATCAATTTAATTTTATTATAAACAATAAAGAATGGAGATGATATTGTAAAAAAATCCTAAACTCAAGTCTTGTCTTTCTTTATATATATTGAAATATCATATATAATAACTATATATTTATTATATAGATTTAATAGGATAATATTATTACACAAAATATTATATATCATTCATTTAAACTTACTATTATAATTTTACTAATAGTTTCTTCATTGAAATCATCATTTGGGTGAAAACTCGTTTGTTTTCCATGGTTGTTTTGGTTAAATATTTTTGCTACATTCACCTTTTTCATGGTTTATTATTCACAAAGATATTAATCATTACATAAGATTCTTATTAATTCATCATATAAAATTTTACAATTATTTATATAAATTGGTGTTGAAAAATGAATTGAATCACATCATAGAGAAGGTAGTTTGTACGTATGGACGTGTGATATATTAACTTTTTTATGGTTGATAGGAAATAAATATAATGAATATTTTACATTTATAGAATCATTGTTATAATATAAATATAATATATATTCTATAAATATATCTTTATTACAATCCATGTAAATTTAAAATGAAAACAAATCACATCGCTTCGTCGAGGTGGTAGTCCACACATACACACAATCGAAATTATTGTTTACCAGGGGATGAGAAGGTTAGGATTTAGATGAACTATTAAAATTTCATAAGAATAAATATATTTTTAATTTAATATATAAAAATTATATCCATTTTAATAATTATTCTTGAAAAAATACATCGCTTCATGTGGTGGTTGTCTCCACGTACGCACGAAAGTTGTTATCGTTTCACGTTTGATGGTGAATAAAATGAAAAAGTATTTTAATGTAATAACAATACAATATATTTATATTGAAGAAAATAATTTTTTTATAACTTAATTTTTAGAATATTGATTAAGGACTTATAAAATGAAAATAAAATTGAAACACTCAGTTATGTTTTACACCTCTAATGGGCCAACCTCCCTTAGCATTCACGTTGAACCTTATAAGGATGGTATTAGGATGAATAAAAGACCGATAGATCATTGGTAGGCCTGTCATAATTTTATTTGGGTATGGATTATATGATATAAGAAGATAATAATGTGTCATTAAGAGAGGATGTAGAGACCCGAAGCTTGACGTACATGGAAATTACATTACTTTTGCGGGATACTTAGTACATAACAAAAAACACACACACAAGGATCGTAATAGTTTAGTGTCTTTGGAAACTCGGAACGTAATCTTCTAATCCTGGTGAAAGATCTTCAATATCTCCCATAAAGATCTTCCCTTTTTTTTCTTACCTAAAACCTTTCTTTATATCCTGGGGAAAAGAAAACATAAAAGGGTGGGCTCAAATGCTCAGTAAGGGTAAACAAAATAAATATCAATCACATCATATTCATAAGAACATAATATTTTGGAAATCATAACCTGCAAAAGAGAGAGCATAATTTCATAACATGGGATAAATCATGGCAGTGAAATGTAATCACAATAATCATAACTTAAAACATGAAACTTTGTTGCATTCACACATAATCATAGAGAATCATTTCTTGTTAGTCAAGACTCATTGCCAAGACTATCTTAGTGGACAAAGTCCCTTTCTGAATCGAGTAACCCTCGTTTCAGTCCTGTTTCACTGAACCGGTATAACCTACCGTTCCAGCCCTGTCTATCTCATGAGATATAAAATCTTTACCCAATGCATTGGAGGGAGATATAGGTCCCACCCATCTTATAATGAATCCTTTCTTATGTGTGCCACATAATCATAAATCATACATCATCGCATAACCCATGTAATAAAAATGGGATTCTTAAACAACATGACATCATAAAACAATTCATATAAGATAAAGGAATTCATAAAAATGTTTCCATCACAACATAATCAAATCCATGTAATAATAGGGATAAAAACAGAACCCTTTTATTATCTTAGATGGAAAATAATTTTGATAAAATACTTGAACTTCATTCTTGAGGAAAATATCCTTTCTACTTCAAAAACACTTTTCCTTTCTTAACATGTCATATAATTTTAAAATAAAATAAGTTGATTAAAAATAAACTTGAATACTTGTAAAGGAAGCTTCTTGGAAATAATTTTTTAGAAATCCATTCATGCCGTATAAGTTAAAAAAAACATTCTTCGTACTTTTGTCGGAAAGTCAAAAAGTACCTCGTATGAAAAACGACAAAAGATTCCTTTCATTTCATTTACTAAAAACTTCCCGAAGGGTAAAAATGGATTTAAACAATTTTAGGTGGATGGAAATAATATTACATATTGATGGAACATGTATGTGGATGATAAAATACACCCCAGTAAATTCCAAAGTAAAAACAATCTCGGATAAAAATGAGATTGTGATATTTTCCTTACCTTAGGTCCGATTTGCATTGTATGTGTCCAAACCTCCTGTATAATGATTTAAATAATGTCATTGACTTATTACAGAATCATATTCATTGTTATGATATCATATATGGTTCACTTATGACATTATATTACCCGTTCTTTTGTAAATTCCATGTTAAAGAAGCGTTTTGGGTAAAATCGTTTCATTTATCGTAGGTGTTTTGACTTGTTGTTCTTGAAATTATTATTACTTATATCATGATTTACTTACTTCCAGAATATAAAATATGATTTATATATCATATATCTTCAGTATATATATATATATAATTGATAGATAAATGAAATGAAAAACACTGTTCATGGAGACGGTAGTCCGTACGTACGCATGAACGCTGTTTTCCTTTCCTTATTTTCTTGAATGGAAGTAAGTAGATGACATACATATATATATATATACATAAATCCAGTAGCTTTATAATGTCATATATTTCATTATTATCTCTTATATATACTTTATAATCATTCTTAAATGGTTAACATGGAGAATGAATCTCATCGCGTCGTGGAGACGGTAGTCCGTACGTACGCACGAGCGATGATATCATGTCCATAAATATTGAATTGAATTGGAGTGGATTATACAATATATCTGAATAAATATTATGTTGTAATAACTATGTATAGTTATTCTTTACACCATTATACCCATCCATGTAAGGTGGTGGTGGAAAATAGATTACACCACGGCGTGGAGACGGTATTCCGTACGTACGCACGGGCGGTGATTTCTTTTTCCGTAGGATGGATAGATGGTGAAATAGGGTTGTTTAATACATATAATAACATATCCGTATATGAGTGATACTGATGTTATTACTTCATAATGAAACAACCTATGAAGAAGAAGTGGAAGAAGAAATAAAGATGAAAGAATTGGTAACGGTAATTACCTCTTCTTTGAAGCGCCTCTTTGAGACCTCCTCTTAGGGCAATAAAATTGGTCTTTGAGGAAGACCAGAACCTCTATGATGTTTCTAGGGAAGTGGAGAAGATATTTTGGCAGGGGTTGGCCGAGCTTGAGTGCTCAAATTGGTGTGAGGAGGAGGGGGAGGAGGTGTCCTTTTATAAGGGAGGAGAGGGGCACCTTAGGAATACCTCAAAATATTATTTTATATTAATGTCAAAATCGGTTTATAATGGTTCAAAGGGTCTTATTTCGAATCTAAAGTGGGTATGGGTCGAAATCCTATCAACCAATACGATTTAGACAAGTTTAGGGTATTATGTTAACCTTATCAATTAGATTTAACTCTAAGTTAAATAATTTACCTTTTACCGTGTCTTTTTGTTTTCTTTCACTATATGGTTAATACACTTACTATAACATGCCAAACGAACCCCAAATTGTTTATTATTAATATATATATCCTTATCTAAGTCATTTGGCCGAACCTTAGATTTTTAGGAATAAAATAACAATTAATAATATAATATTTGATTTAAAAACTATTTTGTGTCAATTTTGACACTATTTGATATATGATTTTTGTGAAAGTTATAACAGAATTATATGTTCGAACCAAGTTGATTAAATCAACACTAATATATCATAGTAACCTAGAAAATTAGTGTAATTCATAAAAAGTCTCAAATTACATTCATTTGAGCATTTATAACATCAATTATGTTAATATTTCCTTAAAAGAGTAATTACTGCATCATGGTTGTGTCATAAATAAATTAATTTATTTAAAGTCTAAAAATTATAAATAAAATATAATTATTTAGGAAATCTTTTTATATTTCTAATGAATACTTACAATCGAATTTATCTTATGTACAAACATATATAAAAAAAGTTTTAGTAAAAACACTTTGATTTTAACTCTTTTAACTCTTCTTTGAATTAAATAATAATAAATGTCCTAATCTAATCCAAGTGGGCCTAAATGATAATATTTTTCACTTAAGGTTGTTTTTGGTCGAGATACACTTGTCCAATAGAATTAGGACATGTGTTAGGGTAATATTAATATCATTTTTACCCTTAATTACCCTATTTACTTTTAACCGTGGTAAATAAAAGTAAAAAGTTACTATTCACCAAAAATTATTTTCATCTCATTGAACCACATTTTACTTACTGACATCAACCGTGTCTCTTGGATTTTTGAAATTCCATTCACAGAAGCGGTAAAATTAAGTTTTATGAAAAATTCAGTTTTTTTGACAACCACTTAGTAGTTTCACTATTCATCAAAAATTGATGTTTTTCAGATTAATTCCAAAATTTCATCCTAAGCTATATTTCATATCCCGAATTCAAAAATGAAGTCTATTTTACCAAATTCATAACATAGAAGTTGCATTAATTTATTTTATAATTAAATCCCACTGTTAAAATAAATAGCGTGTTTTTAAGAAACAATATATATCAAAAGATTGACACTTGATTATGTCTGGTTTAAATGTGAAATTACAACCAATGACTAACATTGTATTAAATTGTAAAAATATATTCTAAATATACTTTAAAACCACTCAAAATAATAATTTATCACTATTAATTATTTCTATTAAAAAAGTTGTTTTTAATTATAATTTAGTAATTTTCACTATTCATCAGAATATGAAAGTTATCCGAAAAGTACCAAAATTTCACCTTAGGCTAAATTCGATACTCCGAATCCAAAAATGAAGTCTATTTTGAGAGCTAAAATTTCTAAAATTTTAAAAGGGGGTTATTACTATAATATTTTAATAGCATATCGTTGTTTAGTGAAACTCGGTATTGCGTACTACACACGCTATCGAGGAAGGTCGCGATTGCGTGTAATGAAAGGCAAGTCAAGGATGCGTGTTGTGCAAGATCCTTTTGGTGTAACGTACAACACAAGACATTAGTGAAATAAAAAGAATATTTTTCATAAAATCTCGGGCTGTTACATTCTACCCCCCTTAAAATGAATTTCGCCCTCGAAATTCGTCAGGGTTATAAATGGATTACTATTCGAATGTTTCTTTAATAGAAACCCACATCGTAAAAAGGAATACCAAAACTTGGCTTTAAAAACTAAATTATGAAATGTAACGATTACCCAAATAAACTAATCACTGGGTTTTCACATAGGTGAAAATATGGATATGGAAGAGAAATCTAACCATCATGTTCTGATGGAGAGTGGTAGAGAACATGGCTATGGAAAATCCAGTAATCAAAAATCCATAAATTTGTGACGATCTAAGGTACCATCCGATTCATCAGGTATAAGATCACTAGGACAACATTTTTGGTTTTCAAGATCATTTCCCTAAAGTTAAATAATTTGAATTAGAATAAATACTTACTTTATTTTGGTACAATCTCACTATTGTTCGTGACATTAACAATTTCCACTTCATCTATTAAATAAATGAAGTTGAATTTGTTATTCGTGAAGTTTTAGCAGATCATGTGATAGAATGATGGGTCATTCCATCTGTCTCAAACAAAAGGTTAGCAAAAAATTATATACATAAGTCGATCTATAGTGATATTAATAATATATTGTTCCTAAAATGGACTTATACTTCATATATCATACTGATTAATATAATAAAACTAGTTTCTACTAAACAGGGACTTCCTGTAGGCTCGTGGTAGGCGATAAAGGCCAGTCGCACTTCGGTTGTGGGTTCGATTCCCACAGCCTTGTCCGAAGCGATGGGCTGTCGCCCGTCCCGCAGGTTGTCCTTTTTCTAAAACAAAATTACTATAACATCCCATCAATAATATCGAGAAAACTTCTATCCTTAAACAATACTAACTTATGGCCAACATAATCCATTCCAATCTTTAGGCTTATCCATAATACTGCAGTCCACTCTCATAACATAGTGAAAACGATTACCAGAGTTTTAATACCATCGTTGATCCCCATATAACATAAGATATGTTTTGTTGGTCACATTCCAAACATTCAATGTCCTTAATCATGTATTCTCTTGAATACCTTAGTGAAAACATGAATGCAGTTAAAACATAACACCTTCCATATACCAAAATCCTCAAAATTCTATATACTCAAACCATGATATCACTTAGTCCTTATATCAATCATGAGCTCATGAATAATGTTAGAAATTTCATTTTCTCCTTATCCCTTCATTATGGGCATATTATCTACTTTCCAAAATATTTTAATCACTTTTCATGGTTACCGGTACCTTAAAATTATTGAATACCACAATAGACCAATACATAAATATTTCAATACACCATAAAAGTACCTCAACAACATTATTCTTGAATACCAATACATAAACACTTCAGTCCATCCACTTCAATGATTGTCCTGGAAGAATTCCTTCCTTGATTTAGAAGTAACTTTTTAGGTCAGGGCATTGAGTTGGGTAATTCCCATGTTCTCCACAAATAAGACATTGAACTCCATAACAGTCTGTCACTCTATGACCCTTTTCTCCACACAGATAACATCGGTCCCTCCCTTTGAGGTATTCCTCAAGGTTCTTCTTCCCTTCTTTAGAAATATCAATCTTCCTTTCTTTATGCTCCTCAACATGAGAACATGCATAATAGTTTATCTTCCTCTTCTTTTATGAATTAGTCATACCACTAAATTTCACCTTGTTAATCATATATCGTGATGACTGATTTGGCATAATCACAAGATCTTTCTCTCTAGGAATTACACAATTTGTTTTCTCATAGTCACCAATTTGTCCATTGGATTCAATGTTAACTGAATTCCTTCTGGTTCCCTCCATTAACTAAAACACAAAAAGAATCTTGTGAGAGGCAAAAATCATGCTAGAGAAAACAACATAGTAAAGGGGGAGTACCCTCAATATCTAACATCTTAGGTTAAATTCTAATATCGTTACCGTAGTTCTTAGGACTATATCCTATATGTATACTTATCCTTAGGGACATCCCTAGACATACCGTAGAAATATCTCTAGGGATCTTACTAACGTTCTCACATCCTAGTTTCCAAAGGTTGACCAAACCATTCCTCTGATACCAACTGTAGAGACCCGAAGCTTGACGTACATGGACATTACATTACTTTTTCGGAATACTTAGTACATAACAAAAACACACACACAAGGATCGTAATAGTTTAGTGTCTTTGGAAACTCAGAACGTAATCTTCTAATCCTGGTGAAAGATCTTCAATATCTCCCATAAAGATCTTCCCTTTTTTTCTTACCTAATGCCTTTCTTTATATCCTGGGGAAAAGAAAACATAAAAGGGTGAGCTCAAATGCTCAGTAAGGGTAAACAAAATAAATATCAATCACATCATATTCATAAGATCATAACATTTTGGAAATCATAACCTGCAAAAGAGAGAGCATAATTTCATAACATGGGATAAATCATGGCAGTGAAATGTAATCACAATAATCATAACATAAAACATGAAACATTGTGGTATTCACACATAATCATAGAGAATCATTTCTTGTTAGTCAAGACTCATTTCCAAGACTATCTTAGTGGACAAAGTCCCTTTCTGAATCGAGTAACCCTCGTTTCAGTCCTGTTTCACTGAACCGGTATAACCTACCGTTCCAGCCCTGTCTATGTCATGAGATATAAATTCTTTACCCAATGCATTGGAGAGAGATATAGGTCCCACCCATCTTATAATGAATCCTTTCTTATGTGTGCCACAAAATCATAAATCATACATCATCGCATAACCCATGTAATAAAAATGGGATTCTTAAACAACTTGACATCATAAAACAATTCATATAAGATAAAGGAATTCATAAAAATGTTTCCATCACAACATAATCAAATCCATTTAATAATAGGGATAAAAACAGAACCCTTTTATCATCTTAGATGGAAAAAAAATTTGATAAAATACTTGAACTTCATTCTTGAGGAAAATATCCTTTCTACTTCAAAAACACTTTTCCTTTCTTAACATGTCATATAATTTTAAAATAAAATAAGTTGATTAAAAATAAACTTGAATACTTGTAAAGGAAGCTTCTTGGAAATAATTTTTTAGAAATCCATTCATGCCGTATAAGTTAAAAAAACATTCTTCGTACTTTTGTCGGAAAGTCAAAAAGTACCTCGTATGAAAAACGACAAAAGATTCCTTTCATTTCATTTACTAAAAACTTCCCGAAGGGTAAAAATTGATTTAAACAATTGTAGGTGGATGGAAATAATATTAAATATTGATGGAACATGGATGTGGATGATAAAATACACCCCAGTAAATTCCAAAGTAAAAACAATCTCGGATAAAAATGAGATTGTGATATTTTCCTTACCTTAGGCCCGATTTGCTTCGTATGTGTCAGAACCTCCTTTATAATGATTTAAATAATGTCATTGACTTATTACAGAATCATATTCATTGTTATGATATCATATATGGTTCACTTATGACATTATATTACCCGTTCTTTTGTCAATTCCATGTTAAAGAAGCGTTTTGGTTAAAATCGTTTCATTTATCGTAGGTGTTTTGACTTGTTGTTCTTGACATTATTATTACTTATATCATGATTTACTTACTTCCAGAATATAAAATATGATTTATATATCATATATCTTCAGTATAGATATATATAATAGATAGATAAATGAAATGAAAAACACCGTTCATGGAGACGGTAGTCCGTACGTACGCATGAACGCTGTTTTTCTTTCCTTATTGTCTTGAATGGAAGTAAGTAGATGACATACATATATATATATACATAAATCCAGTAGCTTTATAATTTCATATATTTCATTATTATCTCTTATATATACTTTATAATCATTCTTAAATGGTTAACATGGAGAATGAATCTCATCGCGTCGTGGAGATGGTAGTCCGTACGTACGCACGAGCGATGATATCATTTCCATAAATATTGAATTGAATTGGAGTGGATTATACAATATATAAGAATCAATATGATGTTGTAATAACTATGTATAGTTATTCTTTACACCATTATACACATCCATGTAAGGTGGTGGTGGAAAATAGATTACACCACGGCGTAGAGACGGTATTCCGTACGTACGCACGCGCGGTGATTTCTTCTTCCGTAGGATGGATAGATGGTGAAATAGGGTTGTTTAATACTTATAATACCATATCCATATATGAGTGATACTGATGTTGTTACTTCATAATGAAACAACCTAAGAAGAAGAAGTGGAAGAAGAAATAAACATGAAAGAATTGGTAACGGTAATTACCTCTTCTTTGAAGCGCCTCTTTGAGACCTCCTCTTAGGGCACTAAAATTGGTCGTTGAGGAAAACAAGAACCTCTAGGATGTTGATAGGGAAGTGGAGAAGAGATTTTGGCAGGGGTTGGCCGAGCTTGAGTGCTCAAATTGGTGTGAGGAAGAGGGGGATGAGGTGTCCTTTTATAAGGGAGGAGAGGGGCACCTTAGGAATACCTCAAAATATTATTTTATATTAATGTCAAAATCGGTTTATAATGGTTCCAAAGGGTCTTATTTAGAAGCTAAAGTGGGTATGGGTCGAAATCCTATCAACCAATACGATTTAAACAAGTTTAGGGTTTTATTTTATCCTTATCAATTAAATTTAACTCTAAGTTAAATAATTTAACTTTTACCGTGTCTTTTTGTTTTCTTTCACTATATGGTTAATACAATTACTATAACATGCCAAACGAACCCCAAATTGTTTATTATTAATATATATATCCTTATCTAAGTAATTTGGCCGAACCTTATATTTTTAGGAATAAAATAACAATTAATAATATAATATTTGATTTAAAAACTATTTTGTGTAAATTTTGACACTATTTGATATATGATTTTTGTGAAAGTCATAACAGAATTATATGTTCGAACCAAGTTGATTAAATCAACACTAATATATCATAGTAACCTAAAAAATTAGTTGAATTCATAAAAAGTCTCAAATTACATTCATTTGAGCATTTATAACATCTATTATGTTAATATTTCCTTAAAAGAGTAATTACTGCATCATCGTTGTGTCATAAATAAATTAATTTATTTAAAGTCTAAAAATTATAAATAAAATATCATTATTTAGGAAATCTTTTTATCTTTCTAATGAATATTTACAATCGAATTTATCTTATGTACAACCATATATAAAAAAAAGTTTTAGTAAAAACACTTTGATTTTAACTCTTTTAACTCTTCTTTGAATTAAATAATAATAAATGTCCTAATCTAATCCAAGTGGGCCTAAATGATAATATTTTTCACTTAAGGTTGTTTTTGGTCGAGATACACTTGTCAAATAGAATTAGGACATGTGTTAGGGTAATATTAATATCATTTTTACCCTTAATTACCCTATTTACTTTTAACCGTGGTAAATAAAAGTAAAAAGTTACTATTCACCAAAAATTATTTTCATCTCATTGAACCACATTTTACTTACTGACATCAACCGTGTCTCTCGGATTTTTGAAATTCCATTCACAGAAGCGGTAAAATTAAGTTTTATGAAAAATTCAGTTTTTTTTACAACCACTTAGTAGTTTCACTATTCATCAAAAATTGATGTTTTTCAGATTAATTCCAAAATTTCATCTTAAGCTATATTTCATATCCCAAATTCAAAAATGAAGTCTATTTTACCAAATTCATAACATATAAGTTTCATTAATTGATTTTATAATTAAATCCCACTGTTAAAATAAATAGCGTGTTTTTAGGAAACAATATATATCAAAAGATTGACACTTGATTATGTCTGGTTTAAATGTGAAATTACAACCAATGACCAACATTGTATTAAATTGTAAAAATATATTCTAAATATACTTTAAAACCACTCAAATTAATAATTTATCACTATTAATTATTTCGATTAAAAAAGTTGTTTTTAATTATAATTTAGTAATTTTTACTATTCATCAGAATATGAAAGTTATCCGAAAAGTACCAAAATTTCACCTTAGGCTAAATTCGATACTCCGAATCCAAAAATGAAGTCTATTTTGAGAGCTAAAATTTCTAAAATTTTAAAATGTGGTTATTACTATAATATTTTAATAGCATATCGTTGTTTAGTGAAACTCGGTATTGCGTACTACACACGCTATCGAGGAAGGTCGCGATTGCGTGTAATGCAAGGCAAGTCAAGGATACGTGTTGTGCAAGATCCTTTTGGTGTAGCGTACAACACAAGACATTAGTGAAATAAAAAGAATATTTTTCATAAAATCTCGGGCTGTTACATTCTACCCCCCTTAAAATGAATTTCACCCTCGAAATTCGTCGGGGTTATAAATGGTTTACTATTCGAAAGTTTCTTTAATAGAAACCCACATCGTAAAAAGGAATACCAAAACTTGGCTTTAAAAACTAAATTATGAAATGTAACGATTACCCAAATAAACTAATCACTGGGTTTTCACATAGGTGAAAATATGGATATGGAAGATAAATCTAACCATCATGTTCTGATGGAGAGTGGTAGAGAACATGGCTATGGAAAATCCAGTAATCACAAATCCATAAATTTGTGACGATCTAAGGTACCATCCGATTCATCAGGTATAAGATCACTAGGACAACATTTTTGGTTTTCAAGATCATTTCCCTAAAGTTAAATAATTTGAATTAGAATAAATACTTACTTTATTTTGGTACAATCTCACTGTTGTTCGTGACATTAACAATTTCCACTTCATCTATTAAATAAATGAAGTTGAATTTGTTATTTGTGAAGTGTTAGCAGATCATGTGATAGAATGACGGGTCATTCCATCTGTCTCAAACAAAAGGTTAGCAAAAAATTATATACATAAGTCGATCTATAGTGAGATTAATCATATATTGTTCCTAAAATGGACTTATACTTCATATATCATACTGCTTAATATAATAAAACTAGTTTCTACTAAACAGGGACTTCCTGTAGGCTCGTGGTAGGCGATAAAGGCCAGTCGCACTTCGGTTGTGGGTTCGATTCCCACAGCCTTGTCCGAAGCGATGGGCTGTCGCCCGTCCTGCAGGTTGTCCTTTTTTTAAAACAAAATTACTATAACATCCCATCAATAATATCGAGAAAACTTCTATCCTTAATCAATACTAACTTATGTCCAACATAATCCATTCCAATCTTTAGGATTATCCATAATACTATAGTCCACTCTCTTAACATAGTGAAAACGATTACCAGAGTTTTAATACCATCGTTGATCCCCATATAACATAAGATATGTTTTGTTGGTCACATTCCAAACATTCAATGTCCTTAATCATGTATTCTCTTGAATACCTTAGTGAAAACATGAATGCAGTTAAAACATAACACCTTCCATATACCAAAATCCTCAAAATTCTATATACTCAAACCATGATATCACTTAGTCCTTATATCAATCATGAGCTCATGAATAATGTTAGAAATTTCATTTTCTCCTTATCCCTTCATTATGGGCATATTATATACTTTCCAAAATATTTTAATCACTTTTCATGGTTACCGGTACCTTAAAATTATTGAAGACCACAATAGACCAATACATAAATATTTCAATACACCATAAAAGTACCTCAACAACATTATTCTTGAATACCAATACATAAACACTTCAGTCCATCCACTTCAATGATTGTCCTGGAAGAAGTCCTTCCTTGATTCAGAAGTAACTTTTTTGGTCAGGGCATTGAGTTGGGTAATTCCCATGTTCTCCACAAATAAGACATTGAACTCCATAACAGTCTGTCACTCTATGACCCTTTTCTCCACACAGATAACATCGGTCCCTCCATTTGAGGTATTCCTCAAGGTTCTTCTTCCCTTCTTTAGAAATATCAATCTTCCTTTCTTTATGCTCCTCAACATGAGAACATGCATAATAGTTTATCTTCCTCTACTTTGATGAATTAGTCATACCACTAAATTTCACCTTGTTAATCATATATCGTGATGACTGATTTGGCATAATCACAAGATCTTTCTCTCTAGGAATTACACAATTTGTTTTCTCATAGTCACCAATTTTTCCATTGGATTCAATGTTAACTGAATTCCTTCTGGTTCCCTCCATTAACTAAAACACAAAAAGAATCTTCTGAGAGGCAAAAATCATGCTAGAGAAAACAACATAGTAAAGGGGGAGTACCCACAATATCTAACATCTTAGGTTAAATTCTAAGATCGTTACCGTAGTTCTTAGGACTATATCCTATATGTATACTTATCCTTATGGACATCCCTAGACATACCTTAGAAATATCTCTAGGGATCTTACTAACGTTCTCACATCCTAGTTTCCAAAGGTTGACTAAACCTTTCCTCTGATACCAACTGTAGAGACCCGAAGCTTGACGTACATGGACATTACATTACTTTTTCGGAATACTTAGTACATAACAAAAACACACACACAAGGATCGTAATAGTTTAGTGTCTTTGGAAACTCGGAACGTAATCTTCTAATCCTGGTGAAAGATCTTCAATATCTCCCATTAAGATATTCCCTTTTTTTTCTTACCTAAAACCTTTCTTTATATCCTGGGAAAAGAAAACATAAAAGGGTGAGCTCAAATGCTCAGTAAGGGTAAACAAAATAAATATCAATCACATCATATTCAAAAGAACATAACATTTTGGAAATCATAACCTGCAAAAGAGAGAGCATAATTTCATAACATGGGATAAATCATGGCAGTGAAATGTAATCACAATAATCATAACTTAAAACATGAAACTTTGTGGCATTCACACATAATCATAGAGAATCATTTCTTGTTAGTCAAGACTCATTTCCAAGACTATCTTAGTGGACAAAGTCCCTTTCTGAATCGAGTAACCCTCGTTTCAGCCCTGTTTCACTGAACCGGTATAACCTACCGTTCCAGCCCTGTCTATGTCATGAGATATAAATTCTTTACCCAATGCATTGGAGGGAGATATTGGTCCCACCCATCTTATAATGAATCCTTTCTTATGTGTGCCACATAATCATAAAGCATACATCATCGCATAACCCATGTAATAAAAATGGGATTCTTAAACAACATGACATCATAAAACAATTCATATAAGATAAAGGAATTCATAAAAATGTTTCCATCAAAACATAATCAAATCCATTTAATAATAGGGATAAAAACAGAACCCTTTTATTATCTTAGATGGAAAATTTTTTTGATAAATACTTGAACTTCATTCTTGAGGAAAATATCCTTTCTACTTCAAAAACACTTTTCCTTTCTTAACATGTCATATAATTTTAAAATAAAATAATTTGATTAAAAATAAACTTGAATACTTGTAAAGGAAGCTTCTTGGAAATAATTTTTTAGAAATCCATTCATGCCGTATAAGTTAAAAAAACATTCTTCGTACTTTTGTCGGAAAGTCAAAAAGTACCTCGTATGAAAAACGACAAAAGATTCCTTTCATTTCATTTACTAAAAACTTCCCGAAGGGTAAAAATTGATTTAAACAATTGTAGGTAGATGGAAATAATATTACATATTTATGGAACATGGATGTGGATGATAAAATACACCCCAGTAAATTCCAAAGTAAAAACAATCTCGGATAAAAATGAGATTGTGATATTTTCCTTACCTTAGGCCCAATTTTCTTCGTATGTGTCCGAACCTCCTATATAATGATTTAAATAATGTCATTGACTTATTATAGAATCATATTCATTGTTATGATATCATATATGGTTCACTTATGACATTATATTACCCGTTCTTTTGTAAATTCCATGTTAAAGAAGCGTTTTGGGTAAGATCGTTTCATTTATCGTAGGTGTTTTGACTTGTTGTTCTTGACATTATTATTACTTATATCATGATTTACATACTTCCAGAATATAAAATATGATTTATATATCATATATCTTCCATATATATATATATATAATAGATAGATAAATGAAATGAAAAACACCGTTCATGGAGACGGTAGTCCGTACGTACGCATGAACGCTGTTTTTCTTTCCTTATTGTCTTGAATTGAAGTAAGTAGATGACATACATATATATATACATAAATCCAGTAGCTTTATAATTTCATATATTTCATTATTATCTCTTATATATACTTTATAATCATTCTTAAATGGTTAACATGGAGAATGAATCTCATCGCGTCGTGGAGAGGGTAGTCCGTACGTACGCACGAGCGATGATATCATTTCCATAAATATTGAATTGAATTGGAGTGGATTATACAATATATCAGAATCAATATGATGTTGTAATAACTATGTATAGTTATTCTTTACACCATTATACCCATCCATGTAAGGTGGTGGTGGAAAATAGATTACACCACGGCGTAGAGACGGTATTCCGTACGTACGCACGCGCGGTGATTTCTTTTTCCGTAGGATGGATAGATGGTGAAATAGGGTTGTTTAATACTTATAATAACATATCCGTATATGAGTGATACTGATGTTATAACTTCATAATGAAACAACCTAAGAAGAATAAGTGGAAGAAGAAATAAAGATGAAAGAATTGGTAACGGTAATTACCTCTTCTTTGAAGCGCCTCTTTGAGACCTCCTCTTAGGGCACTAAAATTTGTCTTTGAGGAAGACAAGAACCTCTAGGATGTTGATAGGGAAGTGGAGAAGAGATTTTGGCAGGGGTTGGCCGAGCTTGAGTGCTCAAATTGGTGTGAGAAGGAGGGGGATGAGGTGTCCTTTTATAAGGGAGGAGAGGGGCACCTTAGGAATACCTCAAAATATTATTTTATATTAATGTCAAAATCGGTTTATAATGGTTCCAAAGGGTCTTATTTCGAAGCTAAAGTGGGTATGGGTCTAAATCCTATCAACCAATACGATTTAGACAAGTTTAGGGTTTTATTTTAACCTTATCAATTAAATTTAACTCTAAGTTAAATAATTTAACTTTTACAGTGTCTTTTTGTTTTCTTTCACTATATGGTTAATACACTTACAATAACATGCCAAACGAACCCCAAATTGTTTATTATTAATATATATATCCATATCTAAGTAATTTGGCCGAACCTTATATTTTTAGGAATAAAATAACAATTAATAATATAATATTTTCTTTAAAAACTATTTTGTGTCAATTTTGACACTATTTGATATATGATTTTTTTGAAAGTCATAACAGAATTATATGTTCTAACCAAGTTGATTAAATCAACATTAATATATCATAGTAACCTATAAAATTAGTGGAATTCATAAAAAGTCTCAAATTACATTCATTTGAGCATTTATAACATCAATTATGTTAATATTTCCTTAAAAGATTAATTACTGCATCATCGTTGTGTCATAAATAAATTAATTTATTTAAAGTCTAAAAATTATAAATAAAATATCATTATTTAGGAAATCTTTTTATCTTTCTAATGAATATTTACAATCAAATTTATCTTATGTAAAACCCTATATAAAAAAAGTTTTAGTAAAAACACTTTGATTTTAACTCTTTTAACTCTTCTTTGAATTAAATAATAATAAATGTCCTAATCTAATCCAAGTGGGCCTAAATGATAATATTTTACACTTAAGGTTGTTTTTGGTCGAGATGCACTTGTCCAATAGAATTAGGACACGTTTTAGGGTAATATTAATATCATTTTTACCCTTAATTACCCTATTTACTTTTAACCGTGGTAAATAAAAGTAAAAAGTTACTATTCACCAAAAATTATTTTCATCTCATTGAACCACATTTTACTTACTGACATCAACCGTGTCTCTCGGATTTTTGAAATTCCATTCACAGAAGCGGTAAAATTAAGTTTTATGAAAAATTCAGTTTTTTTAACCACCACTTAGTAGTTTCACTATTCATCAAAAATTGATGTTTTTCAGATTAATGCCAAAATTTCATCCTAAGCTATATTTCATATCCCGAATTCAAAAATGAAGTCTATTTTACCAAATTCATAACATAGAAGTTGCATTAATTAATTTTATAATTAAATCCCACTGTTAAAATAAATAGCGTGTTTTTAAGAAACAATATATATCAAAAGATTGACACTTGATTATGTCTAGTTTAAATGTGAAATTACAACCAATGACCAACATTGTATTAAATTGTAAAAATATATTCTAAATATACTTTAAAACCACTCAAATTAATAATTTATCACTATTAATTATTTCGATTAAAAAAGTTGTTTTTAATTATAATTTAGTAATTTTCACTATTCATCAGAATATGAAAGTTATCCGAAAAGTACCAAAATTTCACCTTAGGCTAAATTCGATACTCTGAATCCAAAAAGTGAAGTCTATTTTGAGAGCTAAAATTTCTAAAATTTTAAAAGGAGGTTATTACTATAATATTTTAATAGCATATCGTTGTTTAGTGAAACTCGGTATTGCGTACTACACACGCTATCGAGGAAGGTCGCGATTGCGTGTAATGCAAGGCAAGTCAAGGATGCGTGTTGTGCAGGCTCCTTTTGGTGTAGCGTACAACACAAGACATTAGTGAAATAAAAAAAATATTTTTCATAAAATCTCGGGCTGTTACAGAGGAAATGTTGTGTCCTTTTATAAGTGAGGGAGCTGACACAATTAAATTTTTTTAAAAGATTACAACATATCAATGTCTTACTCAAGAAAATGAATTCAAAATTCCTCCAAATCGTAGTGGATATGATATAAGATATAAATAAAACCATAAAATAGAATTTATATATGTTTTTATACAACCTAAACCCTTAATATGTTTTAACCCTTCTTTAACCAGTTCTAACCTCTACCATAGTAATGAATGTTTACCTCAATAATAATTAAAAACTACCAAAATGATAGTGTACTATATCACATGATTTAAATTAGGATTATTACAAATATTTAATTAATTTCATTGTATTTAGTATCTTTAAGTGGTGGGAATTTTTTTAAAAAATAATTGTTTAAAATGAAACAAAACTGTTTTTTAGAAAAATGTATTTTTATGCATAAAAATGATTTTACCTTCAATTCCTTCAACAGAAAAAGGAATATAAGATTTTTTAAAAAATAAAAAAATAAATAATCTAAAACATTCTATTAAATCTTCGATATAAATTAATTTAATTTATTAATAGAGAAACATATTACGCAAGAAAAATATTTGTTTTTTAGAAAAAACATCTATTTTTACTTATAAATTAGATAAATTAAAATAATAAGAAAATAAAAAATAATTAATTATTTCAATAAATATGTAAATTGAACGGTTAAAAAATTATTTATTTTTTATTCATACCCACCAATCTAATGGTAATGTGAAAACTATTACATTAAATGATAATATTATAATAGTATAACATGGTTCCTTAAATTTTAGTGTCACGTGAAAATCATTCAAAAAAACATATATATTTGTAAGATAAATATATCATAAAATATTAGGTTTTAAAAATTACTAATATTCCACTAGTTTACAATAGTCTCTAAATATAAATTTTTACAAAAAGGTTAAGTGTGGAAACCTTTTAGAATTTTCTAAGGACCACAAAATGTGTTAGATGAAAAATATTACAAAGTATCATTGAACCATTCTTAACATAAGGATCATTCAACTGAATTATAAGAGTAAACACATGTAGTAATGGTAAATATAAAAGCATAAAATACTCTTATATGAAAAATGAAATAGTCGACCCCCTCATCCCTCTACTAAAAAAAGTAACTGATCTATTGTGTTGCAGTCACCAACAATTTCAAATTGGGGATCAAGAATTTTTGTGGGGGTAATATGACTACCATTGGTTGTTGTTGGAATATAAATATATATTCTAGTTGATTTTATGAATCATAATTTTGAAGGATTTTTTTGGGAAGATAAATATGGATTAGTTAATCCAGATCCATCAATCCCGTAAGTTTCTATGTTACCTACTCACATGAAATATTCATATGAAAAAGAATATTGGAATTATTTTCTACATGCATAAATTTTGATAAAATTATCTTAATATATCAGGAATCATTTATCTAATAGTCAATTAATGTAATTATTATTGGATTATTATTAGGGAAATTCAATTTTATGATTCTTTAGGCCATACCCATATGAAGATATAATCACCTATGGGAAGTATATATGGAATGTAATTCAAAAGTGATCCACATTGAGGGATAATAATGATAAACCCAACAGAGGTGGAGGAGGAAGGTGGATTAATGCTCTAAATTCTTCTCCATACTAATCTATAGAGGATTTGTATACTTGTATTTGATTCAGTGGATTTATTATATAGGTTAAGTACATTTAATATATTTTAGAATATTCATTTTTTCATCTATTGGTGTTTTCTTCAACTATCCCCTTTTAATTTCTCCTTTACGATATACACCTCCATGATCTTGGAGATCTAACATGAGGGTTTCTCATAGATATGTTTTGCGAGATTCACTTGATCTCCTACTCATTCAATTTTTTTATTTCATGTTTTATTATACGGAATTATGTGATTTTTAGGTCTAATAGTTTTGAGACAGTTCCTCTCATCCATGTTTCATATCTTCCTTATTCCACATCTATGAAATCCTTATCCCTTCTTTTGGACAACTCACTAGTGTACTATAGAATTCATGTTATGGATATATAATGGTGATTCATAGCATTATAAGGTAGTAAATTGGTGTCTTCTTAGAAGAGTGAATTTCTATTTTACTCCCATTAAGATGGTGGATAACTAGTGAATATGTGACTTCCTTGGAAAATCATCAATTCACACATCTAATGTATAGATATGGGTGTCAGACACACATTGGAGTCTGAAAATTTATTGATAATTAGAATAATCTAAGAGCCAATTAAGGAAACATAGTAAAACTGATCCACTAATAGTTATTCATGCCTTAATCAATTCCATTATGTTCTTAATTTTTATAATTTTTCATGGTACCATTCACCAACCCCATTTTTTTCTATTATAAAATTATAAATACAAAAACCAATTACAAGTATAATATAATTTTGATTGATTATCTAGGATATTTAATAGATATGAACCAAGTTAGTACTATTATATTACATTATATGTTAAAATATTTTTTATTCATTATCCAATGAAATATTCACATCATGTTGGAATCATTTCTAATCAGTTGAGACAATTCACACATTATTTTTCATTAATTGTAAATAAAAAAAATTTGAGTAAAAAAAATAAAAATCGATATAATAGTGTGCTCTCCCTACGTTTTCATTTAAATAGATTCACTACAAAACTAAACAATACAAATAATTTAAAGGTAAACAAGTTAAAATAAGAAGTTGAGATAGTTCCTTAAATAGATAAAAGAAGACACATTCTCTGAGGACCCAACATTAATCATTAAATGATCTAGATATTTAAACTAGATTTTAATTAATTAAATTCACTAAGACCATTTTAGTTTGGTGTATTAGAACGTTAGAAAATAACTCATTCATATAAACCCATAAGCATGGATGTGGGTACCATTAAAATATTGTCTATTACTACCAGAACATAAAATTTTCAACAAAAAAAACAACATGATTTAATTAGAAAATCTACATATAATTTAAAATTGTTGTTGGGGATAAATGTTGGGAAGAAGAAGAACAAGAGGGATGTCTCTGAGGCTGCCTCGCGGAGACCTTTTGCAAATCCCCATGGACTTGTGCCCGCAAGGGAGCACGGAGGCAGGAAGCTCTCGAACCTCTTTGACGTTCATGACCTCGCCGTAGAGCAAGGAGGCAAGAGGCTCTGTGAAAGAATTTAATATTTGTGACCCTGCTGCGGATTAAGGTGGCGGGAGGCTATGCGAACCCCTTTTACATTCGCGAGCCCCACGTGGAGCAAGGAGGTGGGATCCTCCGTGAGTCGATTTGACATTCGCAACCCACCGCGGAGCAATCTCTATATTCGCACTGAGTGAGTTCTACTTCGCGACACTTCTTGACTATAAATACAGGGCTCCCCTCGAGGCCAAAGGACAGATCGTCCGACTTTTCACCTTCTCACCTCTCAAATCGCATAACACCTCTTTCTCTGTGAACCGTGAGCTTCTCAAGGTACTTTTTCATTATGATGTGCCTCTCCCTTGGCTTTAATTCAACCCCTCTTCTGAGGGGGATTCCTTTTACAAATCCCACATTCCTTCACGAAGGAAGGGGATCCCTACGAGGACTTGGGTTATTGCGAAGCATTTATGATTAGAGAAACAACCTCAATACACACGCGACCCACACGCTAAGGTAGGGTCACTATGCTTCTTGGGGCACATTGCTTCACCACACCTTGCTTCGCGAGGCACCCTTGCTTCATGAGGTATTGCTTTGAGAATTCCTTTACAATTCACAAAGTTCCTCACATATGCACCTATGCAATATGCTTAGCCTTGGCGACTTCACTTCACGAAGCACGTCCCTTCACGAAGCCCCTCCACTTCATGGGGCAGTAGAGCTTCACCAGACTTCTATATATGAACTCATATGCCATGTAACTCCTTTTCCCATGCAACCCTCTAGGTTTTCACAAAGTAACTTCAAATTCCCTTGGGCAGTGCTTCACAATGCGTTTCTTCGCCTCATGCTCCTTCGTAGAGGCACACTAACGTCTATTGATTCTTCACATAACAAGGGTAACGTGGAAACCCCGATGGATCGCTCCATAACACCCCCTTACCATCACATTGTTGATTCCTTCTTTTCATAATGGGTAGGATCGTATCAGTTATGTGAGTCCTAGGGGTGAGGAGCGCACCCACTTTGTCCGAGCTGCAGGATGTTAATCTACAAGGCTCCATCGTCCTCATCACATGATGTTAAACTGTGACCTCTCCACGTTCCTTGCACATGGGGTGCCCCGTCTCGGACATTCATTATGACCACTGGACTCCAGAGGCATGAAATCATTCGTCACATGGAATGAAATCCTCTTTATCAGAGCGGTGTTCGACCACGGGGAAAGGGAAACCACCCTGCTGTAATCCCCTGGCTTTCCTTGCAGGAGACAACACCCCTGCTCCTCCTCTCTTCCTGGGTGATAAATCTCTCTCCTGCTAGGCTTTGTCCCCAACCACAAAATCCCTCCTAGAATAAGTCCCAATCTCCAACACTTGGGCTGTGGACCACGTGTAATCCCCTGGTTCATCTTTGGGCTTCCAACTACACATGGCCCCAGTGTACGTTCGACAAACGCACCTTTCATGACGTGATCCTCAGGTCTTTATTGTCTCTAGTTTTTCATATCGAGCATGACTCACGTGGGCTTAGGGAAAGCATCTACCACAAAATCCTATCCAGGAAGCCTAGAGTGTAAGCCCCAAACCAAATGAACTACGTGGTCTTTGATCCTTGCCCATGCGAGGTACGTAGGAAGCTGCCTTGAGGTTCAAGCCTAACACCTGGTCACCCCAACCGTCATCACGTCAGTTTACCAACCCCTTCTGAACTTCATGGTCTTTGATCGTTTCCATGGCAAGGTACATAGGAAGCCTCCCTGAGGTTTATGCCCTACCCCCTGTCACCCCCGACCCACTTCACATTGGTTCACCAAACCCACCTGAACTATGTGGTCTTTCATCCTTTCCATGGTGAGGTACTTAGGAAGCCTTCATGAGGTTGAAGTCTGCCATCTATTTGGAACCCAGGTCCTCCTTCACATCAGTTCACCCCCATCATGCATGACGTTAAACTATGGACCTCAATCCAGCGGTAATCCATTATGACCTCGTCCAGTGGTAAGCTGTTGTGACCCCATCCAACGGTAAGAAGTTGGGACCCCATTCAGTGGAAAGCTGTTTTGACCCTGTCCAGAAGTATGTCGTTGTGACCACATCCAGCGGTTAGCCATTGTGACACCATCCAGCGATAAGCCGTTGCAACCCCATCCAACGGTAAGCCGTTGTGACCATATCCAGCGGTAATCTATTGCGATCCACCATCCAGCGATATGCCGTTGAAATCCCCAATCTGTAGTAATTCATCATCATATGAACTATGAGGACATTGATTCCATGCCACGGGGATATGTAGGAGGTCCCTTCGAGACTCAATAACAACATCACTATTGTCCTCGGGTCGACTCCGTCTCATTATCCACCTACTTCATTAAACCATCCATCATCCATCATGATTCTTACCCGGGCAACCACATCCCAGTGGGATCACACCACCTCATTCCCCATTCTTCTTAACTACAATCTAGAAGCTAACTAGATTTTGGCCCCAACATCTGTGTTCCCTCCAGGGGTTCCACCCATCTGATCCACTCTAATTAGTGTTCTGATCAGTCTGATCCATACCCACTAGACGTTAAACTTGAGACATACCATG
The DNA here is from genome assembly GCA_963277665.1 of Viscum album. NCBI lineage: Eukaryota > Viridiplantae > Streptophyta > Magnoliopsida > Santalales > Viscaceae > Viscum > Viscum album. Next base: position 1,764,632,660 of record OY728125.1, read on the forward strand.
TGTTAAACATGGAAAGCTAATGAAAACCTCAGATACATGCCAATGGCATAAAATTCCCTATGTTCGACGTGGGATTCCTCGGGCTTCCACACCTTCAGGAATCCCTATAATAAGGGGAAGAAACACAGACACGCCAATGTCCTAGCGTCGAGACACAACAATGTCGTCCAACGTGACTACTCCCCTGACCGAAGGTTGCTGCCATGACTGGACCCTTTGGAATGTCCTGATAGAAGTAGTTTAATCAACTGGTGTGAGTGAATATATGACACTTGGTAGAGTTTCAGGAAAAATGGCTTAAATCTATAATGGAGACCCGGGCTAGGTGGTGAGTTCCGAGGAGGAATCCCCGGAAGGAAGAACCGACATCCCATCATCCAGTTTTGATCAAGGAGAAAGCATCCCTGAACAAGGAATGGATGTCTCCTACCTATGGAATGTGGGAATGTAGAGAAACAAATAGTTGTTTTTCCTCATAGACGAACATGCATGCCCCGATGAAAGCGTCAAAAATAGAAATGGTGTACCCAACGTGAAGATATTATCCTCAATAAGGAAATTAGTAGAATTTGAGACATCAGTGGACTAGCATGTCACTGGATCTATCTATTCGGCACCGAGTCCCACCAAGAAAATAGCGGTCCTGTTGTGAAACTCACCAGAAGTTGGGGAGGTCAAAGTGTTGGATGTCCCGGTCTGCAATGTTGTCAGCATCTATCCATCTTACCATCCATGGAAGATGGAATGGAGTTGGGACACTGCTCCTCGATTCCCTTTTTATTTCAACACTGATGAGTTAATCATCTGTCTTTCATGAACCAATCTACAACATTGAAAACCCGATCACCACCTACCCACCGACGTAGGGGAAGGGGAAATACCAGCGGGATGGTCTCGCATGGTTCCGCCTCTTTTGTGACAATCTCAACAGCCACGACCACTGGGCGCCCCCGCCCTATCTCTCCCTCAGAGTTCATCCAACGAAGGATGATCAATGACCTCTTACGCCAGTATGAGAAGAAGGTTATTATCCTGACATAGGATATGTCACACCAAGATTTAGAGGAATCTGCGCCTCATCATCAATTCTTCCCCCTAGTGACGCGCAGGGATCCACTGCTCCCCACTCCAACATATAACCCTTTCAGGAGCCTCTCCCCGGAATGTCTCGACGACTCACTGCCTTATGCCGATGAGGTAAGGGATATCTAGGTCAGCCCAACCAAGATTCCCATACCAGCGGATCCCAGTAAGGGCTCCCACCAGGCTGCTTCAGTACCGCCACCTAGTCTTACGAGCCTAGGAGTTGGTAATCCATGTACCTACACCACCATCTCTGTTCCGTCTAACCCGATGCTAGCGTCGGGTGCAATCCGAAGAAGATGTTCGCCAAGGGGCATCAACGTTAGCGACTACTGTGGTTTGGGGAACCACAGACACATATCATCAACTCCCTATGTACACTGTCTAGGGACGTTCATATTCCCGACTTGGATTGAGTCCCAACCTCCCCAAGGGCAGGCTAGGTAGACTCTCTTGGTCGCCATCACAAGCAGTGGCCACTATGGTCTAACCAGCATCAATTCCACCCAGTACGGATGTACTCCCCATACCTCTACCACAGAGAAAGCGGGTCTTCCCCCATTCCTGGCTTGGCATGAAGGTCCACCCCGTGCCACATTCATTCCAAATTAGGTTCCTCAACGCGGCGGTGACACACAGTATGGATGTCTCTCCTACGCCCACTACACTGTAGATGGTGTCATTCCTCCTGCCATATACTGTTTTTATGGGTACGTTGCACATCTGGTCACTCTACAGACTGGGGACCCTACCTTTTTCCTCATAGCAGCTAGAGAAGGTCCTCCTAGGCCCTGAAATCAGAGGAATGAGGGTCGGCATCACTTCACCAGTGCCCTGCACGGAGGTCCTACCCGTGTTCATCTCAACCAGTAAGAGGAACCTCCTCAAACTGATGTCACCAAGGCCAATAATCATGGTGGTTCATGCCATGCTTCTACCGGTTCTAGAATAGGTCTTACCCACTCCGGTGATACCCACAGAGGTCATCCCCATGGCCCCTTTGATATCTGTCTCAGTGCTCCTCACACCCTGGCATACTCAGGTGGAAACCTTATCCACCCCAAGACATGTATGGCTGAAGGACCTCCTCGTGTAAGAAATATACCCTTTCCTGAAGAGCCATCCAGTTCTAGGAAGGTGGGTCATCGCCGCAATAAGAAGATTTCTCGGAGGGTCCGGATAGATATCAAACTAGTTCGCTTCTCAGACTCCGAGGCAGAGTATGACTCAATGCATGAACCCTCCCATTGCTCCTCCGAGTCAAGGTCTTGGGCAAGAATGAGTTACATCAGCCTAGTACTCCACGAATTCGAGGTCTCTAGAATTCTGACATCCCTTCGCATGCATATCTAAAAGGAATAAAATTTTGAAACCCCATAGGTTACGGTCGTGCAGTCACCATATTCATCACCGAAAGAACTCTCTACGTAGAGTAGAGATCACAAAGAACTATTCTGGGGACCAATGGTGGGCGACCAGTAGCGTGGACAATCGACAGTATCCCCTACCCCTGCAACAATAAATACAGCCGTCAGCCCCTCCTACCGCGATGTGGTGGATGAATTGCTACACTCTTCAGAGGATAGCCTGTGATGTTGCAGATTGTCAGCTCACTTGCTGTACTCTCCATCGTCCAACCTACCATCCCAGCAGTGTGATTCGGTACCACTACTGAGTCCTCAACTGCCTCTGGTTGACGTGTTGGGTAATGAAGGGCCATACCCTAAATCTGAGCCAAGGATTTTATGGAATATCATTGTAGTGGACTACATCCCTGAGATGTTTTAGCCCATGGAAGCATTGAATTTTTGTTCTCCAGAATCCCTCACCCAAGTGAAATTTTAGTGTTTCTGTTAAACCCTTTCGGTGACACAATTTCTCCTTCATCATCAGCGACTAGTTTATCCCACGATCCAGGTGCATTTTGAAGACATTGGAGAGAAATGCAGTATAGTTTATTTGGATGCAATCCTCGTGGCCAAGCGCCCTGAGTCACCAGGTCGCCGTAGGGCCCACCAACTACAATGCTTTCAGAGTTTCCAGGTACTCTGCAAGATTATCAAGGAGGCTTCCCCCCACTTGTAGATCCGGGGATGGTGACAATATGATGCCCTCCTCTTGAGTCCTATTTGACGGAAACCCGACTCACTAGGAAATCTTGAGAACTTTCCCTCAGGTATAGTTGTGGAAAACATGGCCACCCTATCGGAAGAGGAAAATGAGGTGGATATCTTGGACGGAGACCTCCCCCTGAAGACGTGGAACAACTACTGGACCCGTCAGGGAGGCCTACTCGTAAACATGGGAGCCTGTTGGGTCTCCCTGTGTCCATCAAGGAATTAGTCTTTATCTAAAATCACAGAAAGGGTAAAGAGAATCTCAGAGCCTCCAAACCCATCGACCCGTCCAACTTAGTGCATAAAACATAAGAAGACCCTAAAAATGATACATTACGTCCGCAACTTTCCGAAAAGAAGAAGGTGGTCGATGGCCTCCTTGCTGAACGCATTGTATAATGATATACAGACTACGGTAATCCTAGGATAGGGCAGTAGGGGTAAGAACAACTTCCCCTCTATAAGATGCCTCCAAGAAACCCTGACCATCCTTCCCCCATGAACAGGGTTGAAGATGGACCTTACAGCAAGAGGGTGTGGTATGTCTCACCAAACCCTCCAGAATGGAGTGGCAATCCAAGGCACCCAACTCGGGTTCCCCCAGCTACCCCGAGGGTCATTCCACCAACCTCTCCACGAGCCGCTGGGCCAACTTACCATGTTTAGTAACCCTCCAATATACTCATGATTAGGGATCCCCATCCAGATAGGGACCCCCACCCAGATGATCCTATGGCGGCACACATTTCCCGCCTTGAGGCATTGGAAATGCGATAGGTGGCACTACCACCTGATGGAAAGCCATATTTGGCGTGAGTGGATGATATGCTAGCTCCCCCGAGTTTCAAGAATCCCACATTTGCCCCCTTCAACATAATAGAGGACACACCACAACACTATCCCACATTACCTCAAGGTGTGGCCCCCTGTTGGGAAATCCAATGCAGTAGGAATCCACCAAACTCCGGTGTTTTGTGAAGACGTTGGAAGGCACTATGTTTGTCTAGTACACCAACTCCCCATCGGATTGGTGACCGAATGGGAGGACCTATGTAGGCAATTCCTTTACCAGTTCAACTCCACCACACATAAAATTACTGTCACAGACTGCTTCAAGTGCAATAAGAGGCCTAATGAGTGCGACACCAACTTTGTCGCCCGGTGGAAAGGACTCACATATTCCCTCGACATGCCACTGACTCAGGAGAAATTATTAATGATGTGTGTGGGAAATTTTAATTCATAAATGGTTCCCTCTCTGATCACCCAGAACTATCCCGGGGGGTTTTGAGACTACCTTGATAAGGCACAACGCCTAGAGGAAGCCTTACAGTAGGCTAAGCAGGCACGTCTATTGCCTCTTGAAATCCCCTTGAGAAGGGCCACCAAGCCCGAGCCCTCCATAGTGGCCCAAATAGAGGCACCCATGAGATTAGAGTTGTTTTAAGTGGAGCCACCTCCACATCCTCACAGAGGCTCGCCACCCCAGGCACAGCCACTACCCAGTAGTAGTTGCCTCAAAATCAGTAGGTGGCCCCACGCAATGCGCTGCCACCATCAAGGAAAGATAACCAAGTTCCACCTCCTTGACAGGCTCCTCCAGCCCCCCATCCGGGTAAGGCTCTAAGGGCCCCCATTCCCAAAAGGAGAAACTAGACCTACTCATTCAATAAGACACAGGACCCTCATTACTTCCGCAAAGCCTTGGGACAGGGGATTGTGTGTTTTCTTGAGTGTAGAAGACCGGAAGAGGATAACCTTACTGATCACCATAATTACTACCCCTATCACTGGGTCCTGGGGCACATTCTCAAGAAGTGCTATGTGTTCGAAGACTGGCTCAAAGACAAGGTCGAAAAAAACATAGTCAGGTTGGGCCCAGTCCTGACGTAGTTATCATGCATCTTTTTGAGGCCAGACAATAGCAGCAACAGTGAGGGTGAGTGGCATCATCTTTCTATTCGCATATCCTAGAAGTATGATGACTGGATGGCTCGGAAAATAGTCGCATGTGCCCGTGGTGTCATCTAGGTATTACTGAATCGGAAAGAGCCACTAGAAGTTGCAGTCACCACTTCTACATCATCTTCTCAACCAGCCTCTTCCCAAATGAGAAAACACCAGTGATGCAAGGAAATAAAATTCCCTCCCTGATTCCATCGTCATCCCATAGTCTCGGAGACTTCATGCCCACTGAGATGGAGATCCCTCCCAGAATCTGTCTAGTAGTGGATAGCTCTTCATGTGATGGAAAAAGGTGTGCCTCGGTTAACACCATAGAGCTGGTAAATCCCTAGAATATTCCTAAATATAAGGAGCACCAGGAGAATCCTCCCACTATCCCCAGTCATCGCCTACATCGACAGAGATGTGCCTCTATGGGCTGTCAGTGTGCCTCAATCAGCACTTCTAGCCAGGTTGTGCATGCTATCGAAACTAGGCTACAATCTCAGTGTAGAGCACAACATGCACAACCTCTTCATCTACTGCCATCAGGACCACCTCCACCGCTGTTTGTGCTACTTTACCAAGTAGGGCCACGTAGGCCTCACCATGATAAGCCACGCTCCAACCCGTACCGGTCCCGTCAGCTTTCCCCAGTTAGATAGGTACTCCACATGCTTCAAACTATGGGTAGTGGGATATTCCCAGTACCAGTCAGCTTCCAGCCCAATCGGCAGGGTCCACCACACCTCCTGTTATAGAGTGACCTCTTGCAAGTAGAATTTCATGCATGTCATGGAAGTACAATTCTCTCAAGAATATTTACCGTATTCCAGCAAGGCTCTCCATCCTTGATGCCCTTCACCTGTCGCCAGATATGTGAGGCTCTCGATGAGGCTTTAAGAAGCCCCCTATAGTTTGAGATGGAGGTATCAGCTGTAGAGGCCTTTCATGCCGAAGTGATTGAAAATTTTCAATGCTAGTCCATTATTTAGTTCTATGGAGAAGATGATGGCTCCCCCATACAGGGGAACATTCTACCACAATAAATCACTGACCAATTCAATGGCGTGGAGGTTCGTCGCTATCTTGTCAACACAGATCTGGAATTAACCTTATCTCAACACAAACACTGAAGAAGTTGGGATTGTCTGAAGATGATCTATGTCCCTATCAATGAAGAATCCATGATTATGACAGGATGGAACAGATGCTGGTTGGTAAGAGTCATTTGAAGACACATTTTGGTGGCCTTTTTTCAAGCACCGAATTTATGGTAGTCTCCCAGGACACTGCCTACAATGCATTTAAGGGAAGGCCATGGCTGCACCTATATGTGGCAGTTCCCTCATTATATCACCAGTTCCTAAAGTACAACCTTACTGGTCAAGTGGGTGTGATTCAAGGGGATGCATCTCCATTTTGTTCTTGTGAGGACATTTATTTGGATGACAACTACTACAAGAGCATGGACAAGTAGATTCAGACAAATGAGGTCGAGCATTCCCTGGCTGCGACCGACCCGTGGATAGATCTAGATGATGACTACGTATTTCAAATCCACTGATTAGAGGCTATAACCGTAGACATGGGACAATTCTTTGTTATTTCTGGGATGAGGGCAGACACATTCCCAAGTCTATGTGATGACAGAAAATCACATCATACTTTTATACAAACTAGGCTCAGGTGATCTCGGAGCCTCCTACCTCCATAAGGTATTTGGATTTCCACCCCATGGAAATAGAAATATGTCATATGTTGTTGTTCCGTCAGGATGGAATTAACTGGATCAAGCCAACGTACCATTATTACTTCGATATGATCATGTGTGGCACCTTGGGCCAAATTCCCGATGGGATCAGATCAACAACCTTCATCACTATGGTTGTGGTAGCACAGGGGTCCTCCAATGCGGGGTCCATTACCGCTCAAGCGGGTACCAGCCTCCCGTCGGGATCTTCCAACTCATAAGAGACTCCTCCCACCAAGGATTAACCCCCCAAAAGTGATTAAGAGGGTTTATAGGATGATTCCCCATCCTTTGAAGAGGGCGTCTCTACCATAGTCGACGAGTTGGTATAGGTGAACCTCGACAGTGAGGTAGAGCCGAGACCCCAATTGATCAGCGTCGTCATGCCCCTCAAGGAGAAACATCAGAACATAGAATTCTTGAAACAACTCCACGATGTATTCTCCTTGAGTTATGATGAGATTCCAGGACTACATCTTCAGGTAGCCATCCACCGCATCGATCTCCCTGCAAATCATAGTGGGTTCAAGAAGCATCTCAGAAAGATGCACCCTTCTCATGATTCCATGGTAGAGGCAGATGTTTATAAGATCATCAGGGCCAATTTCGTTATGGATGTCCAGTACCCCAAATGGATAGCCAACATTGTGCCAGTCAGGAATAAGAAAATATAGATCAAGGTCTTCATAGACTTCCGGGATCTCAACTATCACTATCTAAAGGATGATTTCCCATTCCAGTGATGAAGTTGTTGATCGACGCTACATCTAGATTCTGAGCCCTCTCCATCATGGATGGGTAATTCGGGTACAAATATATCCGAATGGCCCCTGAGGACATGGAGTCTACAGCTTTCATGGTACAACAAGGTACTTTCTTTTAGCATGTCATTCCCTTCCGTTTAAAGAATTCAGGTGCCACCAAACAGCGAGCTATGCACCGCATATTTAATCCAATCCTTGGAATGTTGGTGGAATAATGTGTGGATGATCTGGTGTTCAAGTCTCGCAAGAATCATGACCATCTCAATTACATTGAGAAAGTGTTCAACTTCGTCCGTTCCTATCACCTGAAGATGAACTCATTGAACTACGCCTTTAGGGTCACGTCTAGAAAGTTTCTCAGCTTCGTTGTTAGATACAGGGGCATTGAGATCGACCGAGAGAAGATCAAGGCCATTAGGCAGATGTCTCCTCCGAGAAATATTCAGGATCTTGGAGGTTTCCATAGCCACTTAGCCTACATACGCCGATTCATCGCGAACCTGGATGGAATGTGTAAGACCTTTTCTTAGCTCCTAAAGAAAGTCACTACTTACGAATGGGAGGAAGATTATGATATTTATTTTCAGGAGATCAAGCATTATTTGCTCCAACCTCCATTATTGATACCACCCATCTTTAAAAACCCACTGGTTCTTTATGTGACCACCCTAGAATGATCTCTTGGTTCCCTTCACACGCACAAGAAGAATGAGGGGATGGAGAACAACCTTTACCAAACCAATTGTATACTCCTTGATACGGAGACTAGATACCCCCCCCCCCCCATCGAAAAGAGATGCATTGCACTAGTATTCGCAGTACTTGAAATTGTGACATTACTCAAAGCACAACAAGGTGTATATGGTATCTTGGGTAGACCCACTGATGTACACTCTGAACTGCCCCATGTTGACAGGCCGTCTTGCTTGGTGGCCAGTGATTCTCCAGCAGTTCGATATCAGGTTTGTCCCATAGAATGATATTAAGGGGAAAGCATTGGTAGACTTCCTTGCTTCCCATCCGGCCCCTGCTTACTAGTCCTTGAATCTCGATTTCCCTAATGAGGCAATCCTTTTGGTGGACCAATCCATGCCATGCTGGCAGATGCACTTCGATGGTTCTTCCCGAAGCCCCACCGACAAGAGAATTAATGACCCATGATCAATGGGGTTGGCTTGGGTATTGTCTTTATTACCCCGGCACAAGCCATTCATTCGTACTCATTCATGTTGTCAGAAGGATGCACCAAAAAATGAGGCAGAGTATCAGGCTCTCATTACTGGCCTCAAGCTATCCCTCTATATTGTTGAGCCCCATTTTCATGTGAAAGTGGATTATGTACTAGTCGTCAAGAAGATAAATGGTGATGATGTCGTCATAAATCCATAGCTCTTACCATTGTTGGAGCACACTATCCATTTAACAGCCTAGTTACCATATCTACTAGAAGTTACGCATGTCCCTCAATCTCAGAACAATCGAGATGATGCCCTGGCTTGCATTGCTGACTCACTTGCAGAACCCAAGCAGGATGATCTGATTATCCATGTGGCACATTAGAGAGTCACTGCTCCTATCTCCCCAGATGATGACGACACCCTGTAGGTGAGCCATCATACCATCGCAGCCTTCATGTCAGGACCCCTAGATGTTGTGGTTGAAGTGACTCACTACTGGAGAGCCTATTTTGTCGAATATCTCCAAAATGGTTACCTTCTGGATGATCAGGCCATGCGTGATTGAATCTAACGCAGCACGTTACAATTTACCCTCCATATTGGTCCCATCCTTGAGAAGATCCTCTACAAGAACGGGTTTGATTGTTTTCTCCTCCGTTGCATCCAAGGAGTCGAGATTTCACACGTCATGCAAGAGGTTTATGTCAGTTCTTTCGGTACCCACCAGATCGGGCTGAAGCTATCTCACCAGAACCAAAGACTAGGTTGCTTTTTCCCCCCATGATCCATGATTGTATCAAGTTATCCAAGAGATTCCATGCATACCAAATTCATGATAGCATTATGCATAGTCCTCCAGAGCCTCTCCACTACACCAATTATTCATGTCCATTTGCACTATGGGGACTCGATGTCATGGGACTATATCAATCAGTGACAACTCGCAAGTGTAGATTCAGCCTAACGGCTACCGATTTCTTCATCAAGTGGGAAGAGGTAGTTCCACTCAAGGAGGTCAAGGCTGGTTCTGACATTGACTTTGTGAGTTCCAACATCATCTATTGATTTGGAGTTCCTCACACTATCTTCACTGTTAACGACACAAACTTCTACAGCTGAGTTGAAGAAGATGTACCCTAAGTACAACATCCATTCTAACCATACCTCCCGCTATATTGTGCAAGAAAATGGAATGATCGAGGCATTCAACAAAACCCAATCTATAATTTTTCAAAAAATGGTTGGTCAAAATATGAAGAGTATCCGGACAATCTCCCCAATGACCTTTAGTCTTATCAGTCAAAAAATTATAATTCCACCTAGGTGACCCCATATTTCTTGGTGTATGGAACTAACATCGTCCTACCCCTCGAGATTCAGTAGCCTTCATTATGCACAACATTCTATGACCAGACAGTGCTAGATAATGTAACTGAAATCCTCCTGGATAAATTAAAAGCACCTGATGAGAATAGGATTCATGCCCTTCACAATCTAGAAAGGCATCAATATAAATAGCTTGAGAATTTAACAAGAAGGTTCACCACTGCTCTTTTCTGCATGGTGATTTGGTATTGGACCTCAGGACGCTAATGATACCTGGATGGAAACCACCAAAGTTATAGCTCAAATGTGAAGGAACATCCATTTTTCACAAGGTTTAACCCAATGGTGCATACTCACTGGTAACCAAGGATGGTGAGCGTATAACTCCTACCACGAATGCCATGTTCTTCATGCAATACATTGCCTGATCCTACTGGCCCTGCATGACCCTAAACTACTGGTTCCATCTTGACCCCAAACTGTTTGGTCCCACATGACCCTAAACTACATGTTCATTCATTACTTTAAACTATAAAAAGTCCTACATGTTGTTAAACTGTATGACATTTTGCAAGGCATTAAACTAAACCCTTATAATTATGTGTGTCTTGATTCCCATCCACATGGGATACATAAGAATTCTCAAACATTCTATCTTTAGTCCATCCCCCAAATTCTTTTCCTTAACTATCCCCCTATGGGTAGATCTCTTGGAGGATCCTTACATGGCATAGTGAAGGCGTCTTTGGCCCCACTCATGTGAGGATTAGGATGATTGCACCTTGTGCTCCCTCCTCGTTATTCTAGTCTCCCAGGTTCTCACCGCATGACATTAAACTACATGGCCTTTAATAACTACGTACGAATTTATTCCCAACCTCATGGGATACGTAAGACCACCCGGACATTTTGTTTATTGGCCCAGCCCAAACGTCAGGATCCCCCCTCGGGTCGGGACACGTGGTATGGTACATGATTTTTCCCAAATTTAGGTTGAGCTCATCTCAATTCTTCCATATGTCCCGCTCCTCAGATATTTCCATCACCTTCATCACCCTATTAGTCGTTTAAATACATGGGCACAGCTATGCTTCACCCGTCCTTTGATTGGGACTCTATCATCTTTCACATCCAAAAGGACCCCTGAATGGCATGGATGCTCGGCACAAGGGCTCTCCTACAACTTTAGGCAACCACCCTTGAGAATATTGGCCCAAAAATTGATACAAACCCCGCACTTTGAATATGGTCACCCGTCGATGGTCATTTGTGTTCCAATTTCAGATCACACTATATGGTCGTTGTGTTTCGGCCATGGTAATTGGCTATCCATTGTCATTTTCACCACCCTCGTGGATCCCACACATTGAGTGTGGTAGTTTATCCTGCCTGTTATATCTTCATGTTGCGATTCCCTTCAGGCAATGCCTGCTATCAGACCCTTATTTGATATGGAATCCTAAATACGACACCTTGTTTCCCTCAAAAAGCACTACTCGCGTGGTCTTAGGAGCTGTGATGAGGCAGTAACTGCACAAGGGGTCATATAGCTACAGTTGGCCAGCATACCCAGCCTCAAGACCTTTGATCCCTTTGAGCCCCTAGCAAAAGCTCTCATTTAGGATTTTTTGGTGTGTTGCGGACTCATGTCCTCATTCACGTAAGACAATTTCTCCATGTTGAGATATTTGTTTCTTCATTTATCATCTGTTTCATGAGCACTTTCCCTAACATGCTCGGAATGACCCATCAATTGGGTTTCTGGCACCCTCTATATCCAGAAGGGCCCTCGAAAAGCATCGATGCTCAGATCAAGGGATCTCCTACCGTTACAAGGTAACACCCTCGAGTGTTGTAAGCAACAAGGTGATACAAGTCCGGTGTTGCGAATACCGTCAGCGGTCGACGCTCAATTGTTTTCCCTCATCTGGTCACACAAGGGTGGATACTGTGCTGTGAACCTCGTCGATAGTTTTCCTCTATCATTATTGCCACATTGTGGTCTTCCATATGAATGATGATTCTCGGTTTCTTTCCCATGAATATGACATTAGAGTAGGCATATATGGTCTGAGATCTCGGACCCTAATCCAAGATCACCCTCGTCCACACTGCACGACGTTAAACTGCATGTTGGCCATGACATTATGTCCATGGCCCCGCATCAGGCCCCTTGGCCTTTTCAGGACTCTGTCCCAAGTTCCCACTTAGGGTTTTATGGTATGGGTTGGTATTGTGTCCTCATTCACGTTGGGTTTCCCGTCATGTCATACACATCCCCAGATGTGATACCTTAACCCTACCTTCGTCCTCTCTGCAAGACGTTAAACTACAAGTTGGCAATGACATTCTGTCCATGGCCCAGCCTCATGGCCCTTGGCCTTTTCGGCCCCGTCCCAAGTTTTCACTTAGGGTTGTACGGTATGGACTCACGTTCTTATTCATGTCAGGTTACTCATCGTTCCTTACATACCCCGCGTTGGGGTATCTGGAGCTTATTTACATCATCCCTTTTCTAGAAGTACATGGGGCTTGATTACCATTTTAATGGGATAAGTAGGACCTCCTGAACGTCTAGAATTTGGGTCCGTCCCCATCTCTTAGTTATCTCCCTGTTATCTATGCCCCAAGGCCTGCATTCTTCCATGAGAGGGATATTTGGTGTTGTATGGGTTTATTTCATCATTCACATCGTGTTTGTATCAACCACGCCATGTACCTCTTTCTCCTGAGAGTCCCCCATATTTTTGTTCCATACACATATTTCCAAATTGGATGCTCTCAAGTTGAGCCCCTCAACCATCTACGGTGGTTCACTAATGTGCCCAACAGTACTCTGGTTTAGCACGCGGAGTGTCAGATTCTATGTGAACATGCTTTCCCCCATTTTTCAGTCTTTTTATTCCCCTTCATTTGGGATTCCATAATCTTTCACACCCGAAGGGATCCCAAAATGACATGGATACTATGCATAAGGTCTCTCCTACCACTAAAGGACATAATCCTCGAGGGTTTTAGCCAACAAATCTATACATGTCCCATGTTGCAAATATGGTCAGTGGCCGACAAACATTTGTTTTTCCCCATATCAGGCTAACACGATATGTATTCTATGTTTCGAACACTGTCAACAGTTATCCTCCACCATCACGCCAACCTCTTGAAGCCTTGAATGTTGGTTACATGATCCCCACTATTTTCCACCCCATTATGTCCAAATGGAATTTTGAAACTCCTGGCACTATCCCTCAGTGTGCATTTGCACATTAGGAAGAAAAAAGCCATGGTAAAGGCATCATTCAGGGCTCTGCACCGCCCTCCCTTTGGCACACATTCTAGGTATTGAAAAAACTACTTTTCCCTTATTTCCCACACCATGTTTAACTAATGTGGGCTTACAGATTGGGATGAGGTAAGCACTTAATTTGAATAATTTTTATCCTCTATGGTCTGGGCTCTAAGACCATAAACTAAGATCTCTTTTAGAACTATGTACAACATGATTACCTTTCCCATTGGATACATAGGGACGCCAATACATATTGTCATCGGGTCCAGTTTTAGTTCCACTAATTTATCTCTTCGGTTCTGTCTTTGGGGATCTAACTCTTATGGGACCATGTGGCATGGTGTGTGATTATATCTTGATTCATGTCATGTATGAATTATCCTCACCACTTACAAACCTTTCTAGGAGTTATCCCCCTACTTCCTGTCCCACCTGACATAAAACTATATGTTGTCCCGCATGACGTTAAAAAGAACCTTCAAGAACTACATGTGGCTTGATTCCCAGTACCATGGGATATGTAGGAACACCCGCAAATCTCGTCTTTGTGTCCAGCTTTACTAAGGTGAAGCCTCTCCTGTCCCATATCCTCTATCAAATTTCTGGCCCCTCAGCCCAAGGATTCACTCACGGAATTGAATGAAGTGTGAGGTGGACGTCATCCTCATTCATGTTGGGTATGCTTTATCACGCCATGTGCATCCCCTCTATAACCTCATCTCTTCTGTATACATCCATGCCATATGACGTTAAACTATGTTGCCTGGTCCCATCACATGACCCTAAACCGTGACATTATCGTTCTAGCCGCACAATGGAAAACAGAGCTGCATCATGGTGTCCTCACTCGATGGGACATCATGTTAGGTATTGGTCACATGCCATAAAATTTGACAAAGCCTACATACAGTTTTTTTCTTCTGGTGATTCCTATACTATATATCCTAGGCTGGTTACTTCACAAAAAAACATTCCTCCTAAAGGAAAAACAAGATATATCAAAAACCACTTCTTTTGGTGCCAGGGCCAGACCCGCACAACCTTATTATCCCTAGCACTAGTATCCTACCATGACATCCTTATAAATACGTGTGTCTTGAGCCCCATACTCATGGGGTACGTAGGAACATCTGTGCACCTTGTCTCAGGCTCATCCTAACTTTCGTTTTCAGTCCCTCGACATGAAACCTCCCCCAAGAAGCACACCATGATCCAGACCATGTCCTCATTAAAGTCACGTCTTGTAATTATATCACCATGTGTCTCACATTTCCCACCATACATGGTCCATGTTTTATGACAATAAACTAAGACCACTCCACATCCTTGCTGCAAGACGTTAAACTGCACGACATATTCCATAACAACCTTTGCCTTGATTCCCATCCTCATGGGATATATAGAAATTTCCAGGCATTTTTGTCTCCGGGTCCAGCCCCAGGAATATATAAATCATGTCCCTTCATTTTTGGCCCCTTGTCCTGAACTCATTTGGGAACATGGGGTGTAGTGACTACCTCTTAGGTTCTTGATCAGATTGGATTTTTTCTATAGATGCACCATGTGATTCCTATATCTTTTCCCAGTGAGGTCTGAGTTCTTGGACCCAAAACTACGATCTACCTATGGGAACTGCAAGTCACGTTTGGCTATTTCACCACCCTATGCACAGTCCATTAAATCAATCCCCCCTTAAAGGTCCACCCTAGGACCATAAGTAGAAAGCATACGATCCCATGACCCTTGTCCTTGGGAAGGGACACGACTCCCTCTATCTGATATTTCATAGAGTCGTATTCAGATGCATTTTGACAAAGAGACCATGTATAGAATTTTAACAGGGACATTCCCCTAGTTCCATGTCCAAGCTTCATGAGCTCATCATTTGGATCCTTATCCTCTTCCATGCCAGAAGGAACTGACTTTGTGGCTTGGTCTCCTGCCACACTAGTTCACCTACCGTCTTGGGCCAACATCCCTCAAGATCTCATACGACATTTTTGATAGGTCCTACGTTTCGAACATTGTAAATAGTCGACCCTCATTTGTCTAACCCCATTCCAATATAACGTGATATGGATGCTATATTTCGAACATGGTCAGTAGTTATCCTCTATTGTCATTCCACCACCACTGTGGTCCAAATCTTTAGCTTCATGATTCACATATTCCCACTTTCTTATGTTCAAGTGGAATTCCAACATACTCTACTTTACTCTTCCGTGCATCTTGAGGCATTATATAGGCGAATCAGCATCATTCGGAGTCATTAACCTTATGTCACATCACCCCTGACATGTACCTTAATGTGCTAGGAAAGTCCCATCATTACACATTCTGTCCCACATCAAGCACGAGTCACGTGGGCTTAGTAGTTCTGGTAAAACATGTACTGGCACAACCATACCACAAATGCCTTTAATTATACCACAAGACATTAAATTGTTCCTCAGAACTACATATTTATTGATTCCCATCATAATGGGGTAAATAGGAAAGTCCATGATCCTTTCCATGGGCCCAACATAATTTTCAATTTTGGTCTGTTGACCTAAAGAGCTTCCTCCGGGGATATGTGGTGTGATCCGGACTCAAAGTCCTCAATCACATCGTGTTTATAGCCAGCACACCACATACTCCCTTCCTGGGATCTTCCCTTTCACTCCATTCCCCATCATATGATGTTAAACTTCACGAGTCCATATATCCACAACACATGACACTAAAATGTGGTTCTACCCTGAACAAGTTCAGTATGCCCCATGTTAATCATGGGATGCGTCAGTTTCCTCTCCCGAGAGTATACTCCCTACCAGTGTTGGCCTTTGACCACATCATGACCAAAAAACTACATTTTGATTGATTCTCATATTTATGGGATATGTAGCGATGCCCAAACATTTCTCCTTAGGCCTAGCCCCATGGTCATTAATCCTCTTGGCCCCTCGACACCAATCACGGTCCACTCTCTATGACCTTAAAATAGGTTCCTAAAGTCCATGTAACATGACTTTAAACTTTTAACCATGGTCCATGAAGTATGACCTTTGAACTATGTGCACCGTCATTACCATATGACATAACACTGTAGGTCCTTCCAGGTCCTTACTAGAGAGATCCTGTTTGGATGTATGTTTGATTTCTAATCAGATTGATGTACCCACCTAATGTGTTTTCACCATTGTGGCGTAATTTCCAGAGAGTTGGACTCCAGTCGAACAACCCATCACTCTACTCTCCACGTTTTGCATTCCCTTTATCTGGATCATCATCATATTTTGCATCTAGACAATCCCACTAACAGTATGGATGCACAGCCTCTGGCTCACCTACAGTCCCGGGCTAACATTTCGAAAGACAAATGGATGAAATTTTGATTCAGGCCCCATGTTTCGAACATGTTCAGTGGTTGTCCCTCATTTGTTATCCCCATTTCAGGATAACACAATGTATATATTGTGTTTCGATCATGGTCAATAGTCATTGATAATTGTCACACCATCACTACAGTGTTCTGAATCTTGTGTTTTGTAATTCACACATTTCATTCTCCCCTATAAAGATTTCTTCCAGCGCCCCTGGCATTACCCCTTTCATGCATAGTAGTACATTGGGAAAATAGTAATTCGACTGTTCTGAATGCGTCATTCTCCAGTTAGTTCTCCCCTTTCTCTTACAAGAAATCTGGGTTAATTGTTCAAACCCCGGATGCCTGAAACATGGTCATCACTGTTATGTTCTGAAGGAATAACATAGAGATCAACCTATGTTTCTCACATTGGGCTCAACCTGCGTGAGCTTATGGATTGATCACTAGGAATTTCACGAATATGATAGATTCATTTAAAACTAACACTAATAACAGGACTCATGCAAGATATGCCATCAAATAATCAAAGAATGAAATTACGTTAGAGGTTATGTGATCTCTACAATACCCTAGGGTCTATCCCTCCCATAGATGGGTTATTCCCGTAAAAAAGATAGTTGCAGCTTCTCCACCCTCTGGATTGTAGCGTCTATGATTTGTTGCAACCTGTTCAGTTCCCCCTCCTCCTCGGCAGTGATGGGGCGCAATTCATCGGCCGCAATCTGGGCCTGCTCTATGTCGGTCCGGATGACGGTCATATCCCCAGAGGCTCGCTTCGTTCCATTTTTGGCCTCTTCTAGGTGGGCCTTCAATAATAATATCAGCACCGATTGTGCGTTAAGGGTGGCTGAGTGGTCATTTGCCCGAACCTGCGGCTGATGAACTTTGTTTTCAGCCTCCCAAAGCTTCTTGATGTCCAGTGATTTCCTCTACTACCAGCCCACACCATGTTCACGGTCATACTCACGAATATTCTCCTCCATATGATCTCGGAAGAGTATGTGAGGATGATGGGTGTCCACTCCCCCAGCACACAATTCACACTGTCGCAATCGAGGTATGTCCATCTCATCCAGCCAGAGTGCTTGGGGGTGCCATCATGGAAGCGCTTGATCAGCTTCCACGATCGGTGATAGACTATTTTGCTATCATCTTCATCAGAGGCCATCTTGTCTCAATCAGCGCTATTGTAAATCTCAAACGCAGGGAATGCCCTCAGGATCTCATCAGCAGGGTCGGCATTTAGCGTTTGATCAGGAACAGAGGGACTTGGGATATCGGATCGATCCTCATCATTAGATCCCACATCAATAATCTTGGGAACAACCCTGTTGGTGGTCCAAAAAATGATCGGGAGTGCCGCAGTTTGGTTTTTCTGGATATCTGCCTCCACGATCACCAACATTCCACTCGGAAAGGAACCACCAGAAGTCCCGACCGACCCTACCAAGATAGCCTAGGCCAATCGAAGAACTATACATGCCAAAAAGAAGCATGGAAATAAGTTGACATGGTCAATCGTTGATATCCATGAATTTGGTATAAGAAACTTATAGAGATCAAATTCCTGGTCTCGTTCTTGGGATGATGTTATCGGGAACCTGAGGTGTGGTCCATCGTATATTATCAGAAGATATGAAAGCTACGGAGGGGTAACCTCAGGGGTCCTGGCCCCTCTAGATGTAGAAATTGATGCAGCCTCATCTTTAGATCTCGAAGGCCTCACATCTACATCCAATGATGGATGATAAAGGGTTTTGTGTATAAGGTCATTCTGCACAGTTTAGATGTTAGTCAGGAGTCCAGATTGACCTGGAAGCATACCTTGAGAAAGGGACCTGGGATTTTACTTCGAGGGCCTCTGTAAACTCTTCAATTTTGGAGGCTTTATCACCAAATTCTCCCCCGACCTCCAATGAACTCACTCTACCAGCCTCTTCACCCCAGGATGACTCATATGATTATTCCGGCAGAGGGAAGCACTCCCTCAGTTCAGCGTCCGAAAACTGTGTAGGGACCGTACGCTCCAATAGCACCTTGACACTGTCTGTCTTTGGAGGCGAGGCACCCTGGGAATGACAAAAGTCATCCTGCTCTGCCAGATATTGCTCCACCTCTGCCCAGGACACCACAATGTCATCCCTGATAGGGCCCACACTCATGAAATTCCATCCCAAGAAGGTTCAAGTGTCGGAACATCTTAGATGGGCTGCGGAATTTTCGGTTGACTTCCCAGATGTCTTAGGACTTAGGGAAGACATCATTATCTGGCAGGATTGTATGGTGTAGTCGTTTCCCCAGAGCCTGGGTGGGTATCCTACAAAATCCTCTCGTTGGCCTCCCCTCTGGATGACTCTATTCTTCTAGAATTGCTCAGTCTGTTACTGTTGTTGGATCTATCACTGCTGACTCACCCTCAATTGGTGCGGGTCTCACTGACATGGCAGCCCCGCCACTGTGAGATTCACATTCCACATTCTAGCCCTGACGTCATGGTTGGGGAGGCTCACCATCACCGAATCAAATGGTAGTCTGATTCCGTAACTCCCCTGGGAAGGCCGCCTCCCAGAATTGGGCATACTCCTTTACCAACCTGAAGACATCAGTAGGCAAAGGCAGCTAATTCTGCATCTTCCCATCTTCCCGGGTGAACATGATCCACATATGCATCATCACACAAGGTTGTTCCTCGTGGCGCACCCCTAGATAGACCTGAGGGGTCAGTCGCTGCATACACCAAAATTTACAGGCTAATTGGTGTGGGGTGTATGTTTTCATAGGGGCTCGCATTCCACCCTTTCCATTAGGACTCTACCTCGAAAGGCCATGAGATAGGACAGATGCTATTTTTTCCTTGGCCTTAATCATTTAAAGAAACTATTGGCAACAGAAATGGGTGAAAGTTGATTTCCTCCACCTTCCACACCTGGTACAGTACCAACGGTGTGGTCAGCTTGGCCAGAAAGCTTCATGCGGTGTTTAGAATAGAGGTGCAGAAGTTTGACCCTAGAGGTGAGATAGGGTTTGGGTACTCAAAAACCCCCCTAACATGTGCCTCTATCCACCCATACATGAGGTGGAATGGCCCGCATATCTTCTGCGACATCTTCCCTTACTGATGTGCCACTACATCCTGTACAGCTTGGTGAGAATCAGGATCCTGAGGTTTGCTCGCCTTACTTTTGCCAACATGGACATCAATATGAATGTGTTGGGTCACACGCCCATGTTTTTATCCCGAACTGGGAGGATCCAACTGCAAAAGAGAGCTGCGATGAATGCTGCCAGCCTGACTATCGGCTATTGCTCTGTGCTGAAGCTAAATCTCTAGGTTTCCACAGGATTTCCTCCAAAAGACGATAGTACAATTTCTATTTTCCTCATTGATCCCCCTTTGGGAAAGTCCAAGGCCTCACTAGAAATTTCCTGTCTTCTGGGAAGTTCAGAAACTACTTGAACCACTGCCTGAAATTGATATCTCTTACGGCTTCTTTGTCCTCTCCCTGAACCAGCTCCATCAACGCCATCTCCAGCTGCTGAAATTTCTCTAGACCCTCCAGTGCACCCTTGATGGAGATTAATTCATCATATATCGCCTCCATTATTAGGACCCCTAAGATCTGGTGCACGTCCCACAAGCTGATACCAACCTCCCCATGGTGTAGGTGGAAGGCATTGGTCCTCGATAACCAGATACTCAGCAACTCTGACAATAGCTGCTTCGGCAGATAGATATGAAACTGGGAGGCCCAAGCTGCCTCATGCAGACCCACTATTCTCCTCTGATCCCATAACTCTTCACTCAAGGCACCTACCTAGTAGGTACATGCCCAATAATCTAGGAAGCTTCTGCCTTGGAATAGGTACCACTCATCAATCCATCTCTTCCCTGCATTCCTCAAGGCAGCATTTATGATTTTGTGGTATAGAGGGGGGACATCTCTAGATGCAATGCCTTCACATCCACATTGTTCAGGTGGTAATATAGGAATTCATCATCGATAGGTGTGGAGTCTTCTTGGGCATAGCCGTCGGCCACCCTGAACCATTGGTGTTGACATGGCGTACTTCTTAACCAGTAAGATGGCTCATCCGTATTGGCTTCAAGAATGATGATGTCATCCCTCACCCCAAAGTCATACAATGGAAACCACTTTCATAGTGGATAGTTCCTCTAACTCTCCGATAGAAGCTCCACCAACGAACTGTGGTCAGAATGTCTTTGTATTAACTTCCCTAGGCACAAGCTATTCTCGATCTCCTCCCTTTGGGTTTACTCTACAAGTACCCCCCCCCCAAAGACTCCAGGTGATCCATTTAGTTTTATTTTGGGTTGGTTCTCGTGTTCGGTTCACGAAGCCCTTTCGCAGATAAATTTTGCGGAGCTCATTCACATAGAATGTTTGCAGAGCCCTTCCCCAACCATCAAAATAATGTTGATAAGCGCTGTCAAGGAGTCGAAGACTCGCTGTGCACCATGCAGAAGAATGCCTGATTCGTAGAGAGAAAGTACATAGTAGGTGGAGCATCACGAATTGATAGCACTACAAGACAAAGTCGCAAAGGAAAGATAGGAAAAAAGAGATGTCTGCTCCCCTATTTATAAGTGACAACTATCAGAGCTTTATGGAGTGTCCATATCACATCGAGCATCGTGACGCGCTCTGCCTGCACGTCACTTATCATCCTCTCAAGGCCTCTTCATGAAACAACATTGTAGATGGCCATGGGATTTTTGTGATTTCACCCACAGACTTTGAGCCTTGATTTCACCTCGGATACAATTCTGAGGGGGGGGGGGTTCAATAAAATATGGGAAGTATAAGAACAATAGATATGCCTCTAAGGCTGCCTCATAAAGACCTTTCATAGAGCCATGTGGCCTCGCGCATGCTGTGGATCAAGGAGGTGGGAGGTTCCGCGAATGAATTTGACGTTCGCAACCCTGCCGCGGAGCAAGGAGGCAGAAGGATCCGCGGACCCCTTTGAAATTTCCGACCCCACAGTGAAGCAAGTAGGAGAGAGGCTTCGTGAAAAAATTTGACGTTCGTGACCCCTCCCTGGAGTAAAGAGGTGGGAGGCTCCGCGAACCCCTTTGATGTTTGCGAGCCCCGAATGGATTAAAGAGGCAGGATCCTCTACGAGCCGATTTGACCTTCACGACCCACCACAGATAAAACAATATCTTCACACCGAGCAAGCTCCTCTTCGCTGCGCCTCTTGCCTATAAATACAGGGCTCCCCTCGAGCCCAATGGACCGTTCACCTGAACTTTCACCTTCTCATCTGTCAAATCGAGAAGACCTTCTTGATCTACGAACAATGATCTTCTCAAGGTACTTTTTCATTGTGAAGTTCTTCCCCCTTTGCTTTAATTCAACCCATCTTTTAAGAGGGTTGCATTTCGCGAATCCCACTAGACTTCAAGATGGAAGGGGATCCCCACAGGGTCTCGGTTCGTCGTGAAGTATTTATGATTCATGAAACATCCTCCATAAACATGCACCCCACATGCTAAGCCATGGTCACTGTGCATCGCGAAGCACATTTCTACACCACACCTTAATTCACGAGTAACCCTTGCTTCATGAGGCATTGCTTCATGAATGAATTTCCACTTCAAAAAGCTCCTACCATTTAAACCAATGCCCTATACCTCGCCTAGGAAACTTCACATCGTGAAGAACATCCCTTCACGAAGCCCCTACACTTCATGGAGCACCAGAGATTCAAAAGGTTTCTACCTAGGAACTCTTATGCCCTGGAAATCCTTTTCCAGTGCAATCCTACAGGTTTTCACAAAGACAAATCAAAGTCCCTTGGGAGGATCTTCACAATGTGTTTCTTTGCCTCATGCTCCTTTGTGTAGGCATGCTAACTGCTTTTTCTTCTTTTCATATACACTCTAACATGGACCCCCCGATGGATCGTTCCATAACACCCCTAACCAAACATTGCTGATGCCTTCCTTCCCTCAAGGGTGGGTGGGTATCGGTTATGTTTGTCCTAGGGGTGCGGAGCACCCCCACTTCGTCCAACCTACAAGACGTTAAACTGCCAAGCGCCATCGTCCTCAGCACATGACGTTAAACTGTGACCTTGCCACATGCCTTGCATGCAGGGTGCCCCGTCTCAGACATTATCTACACCCAATAGTCTCCACGAGGGTGATATCATTCCTCAGATGGAATGAAATCCTCTTTATTGTAGCAGTGTTTGTCTGTGGGGAAAGGGAAACCACTCCGCTGTAAGACCATAACATTCCTTGTAGGATGTAGTACCCCTACTCCTCCTCTCTTCCTGGGTGCCAAATCTTTCTCTCATTGGTCATTGTCACCACCCAAGACTCCCTCCTGGAGTATGTACCAATCTCCATCACTTGGGTTGTTAACCACACATAAGCCCTTATTTCTTATTTGGGACGCCAACTACACGTGGCCCCAGTCTACTTCCCACAGACACACCATTCGTGACGTGATCGTCAGGTCTTTTTTTTCTATTGTTTCTCACACCGAGCATGACTCACATAGGCTTAGAGAAAGCATCAACTATTACATCCCCTCTGAGAAACCTAGAGTGTAATCCCCAAACCCCATGAACTATGTGGTCTTTGATCCTTGCCCGGGAGATTTACATAGGAAACCTCCATGAGGTTCATGCCCAACACCTGGTCGCCCTGACCATAATTACATATGTTAACCATCCCATTATGAACTACATGGTCTTTGATCTTTTCCATGGCAAGGTACGTAGGAATCCTCCCTGAGGTTCATGCCCAACAACTGGTTGCTCTGACCCCCTTCACGTCGGTTCACCCAAACCCACCTGAACTACGTGGTCTATGATCCTTTCCATGCCGAGCTATGTAGGATGCCTCCATGAGGATCAATCTCTACATATATTTAGCCCCCAAGTCATCCTTCATGTCTGTTCACCCCCGTCCTAGATGACGTTAAACTATGGACCTCAATCCAGTGGTAACCCATTGTGACCCCGTCCAGCGGTAAGCTGTTGAGACCCCATCCAATAGTAAGACTTTGTGAAACCATCCAACAGTAAGCCATTTCGACCCCGTCTGGTGGTAAGACGTTTCGATCCCATCCAGTGGTTAGCCATTGGGACCCCATCCAGTGGTAAGCAATTTTAACCCCATCCCGTTGTAGGACATTGTGACCCCATCCACTGGTAAGACTTTGTGATCCACCATCCAGCGGTAAGCCGTTGAAATCCCCAATCGGCGGTAAACCATCATCTGATGAACTACGAGTACATTGATTACCTAACACGGGGACACAAAAGTGGTCCCTTCGACACTCAATCCCAACATCACGATCGTCCTCGGGTCGACTCCATCACATACTCCACCTACTTCATTAAACCATCCATCATTCATCTTGATTATTACCCAGGCAGCCACATCCCGGTGGGATCACGCCACCTCATTCCCCATTCCCCTTAACAACAACCGGGATGCAAACCACACATTGGACCCAACATCAGTGTTCCCTCCAGGGATTTCACTGATCTGATCCACTCTAATTAGTGTTTTAATCTGTCTGATCCTTCTTCATTCAACATTAAAGTCACGACATACCCTGTGTAAAACATAGGAAGATGAGGAAAACCTTAGATACATTCCTATGGCATAAAAGTCCATGCATTCGACATGGGATGCCTTAGGCTTCCGCACCCTCGATAAGCCCTATAGTAAGCAGAAGAAACTTAGATATTCCAGTGTCCCAATGTCCAGACATGCCAGTGATATCCACCCTATCTACTCCCTTGACTGAAGATTGCTTCCCTAACTGGACGCTTTGGAATGTTCTGATAGAAGAAGTGTAATTAACTGGTGTCCATGCTGATATGGAACTAGGAAGAGTTTCATGAACTATGTTTTAAATCTCAAATGGAGACCCAGACTAGGAGACGAGTTCCAAGGAGGAATCCCAGAAAGGAAGAACCAACATCCCATCATCTTGTTTCGATCAAGGAGAAAACATCCCTGAACAAGGAATGGATGTCGACTGCCATTGTAAGGAGGAAATGTGAGGCAACAAACAGATGTGCGTCCTCACAGATTGATGCATGTTCCCCGACAAATGTTTTGAAAACAGTTACTTCATTATTTCAACTTCCCATCCTTATAGCCTGTGAAAATATATTTAAAAACACAGAATTATTATGAAGATATTAGAAAGGGATGTAAAATAATGAAAGAAACCATTAGTCCCTGAATACTTATAATCATATGAAATCATTATCAAAAAGACATACTTCTCACCCAAATATAAATGCAATGTGAAACATGATATTTCCATAAAAAAATTAAAGAACATATATAAAACCATAAGTGTATGTCAGGGAATTATAAAAATATATTTTAACCATCATTTCTACATTATGATTTCTAAACCTCACGGATACCTTACAATGTAACCCTCACAACTACCTTATGGTGTAACCATCACAGTTACACATGGAGTGACCATAATTCCAACCTCCAATATACACATACCCAATGCATTAGAGGGAGATAAAGGTCCCACACATCATAAAAAATATTCCATGAACCAGAACATAATCATAAAACATTGATACTTTTATGAAAACATTTCTTTGTAATTTTGTAAAATAGAATTTTAAAAGAGGATTTTTTTTCGAAAAGTCCCATAGATAAATCATATAATTCATGTGAGAATTATTAGAATAAATTTAATATGTTCATAAACTATAAATTAACATAATAAAAAATAATTCAAACAAAATTATATAAAAACATAATCTTAGAACCACATAATCAGTGTAATAGAATGTTAACCCAAATAATGGAAATTGGGTTAAGAATTCCCTAACCTTAGGTTTTTCATACTTCAAAAAAAATTAAAAAATTGTATAAAGGATATAAGTGTGTTATAAATACTTTATAGAAACATAATAAAGATTATAACACTTTATATGATCATTTTTTAACATCATTTGTCCCATTTATTAATAATATTTTGTTATTTCCATTATTTTGGGTGAATGCTTTACATGATTTCCATAGTTGGTTTGTAAAGGATTTTCAAGCCTAATGGAAGAGATATCCCAAAAGTGGAATGAAATGGTGCCAATATTTTTTCATAATATAATATGATTCTATAGGTCATTTTTTATATGTTATGAGTATTAATGATTATGTAAATCATTGGTGATATTCGTGTGAACCATTTTGGAGGATCTTTGATAATCACGACCTTGTTTCATCATATACCATAAATAATACGCATATGAGTTAATTGCTGAACATATTAGAGGTCATAGAATAAATGTTATCATCTTTTTCAACCATTAAATTGGTTTTACAACCATATTAGAAGGAAGTAAATGAAATTGAAGACACATCATCAATGATGTCTGTAAATCAACACATAATAGATAGTGTTTTAATTTATAGAATAATATGAAGAAGAGAAGAATAATAATGGTTTACTTATCCATAAACATGATAAAAATCAATAATATATATAATATTGTTTCTTTCATTCCTCTTGGATAATATGAGGTTAATATAGTATAAGAAAATAAAATAATATAAAAGAAGACCCAAGAATATAAAAGAGGATTTTTACATCATAATCTCTTCTCATTGTGGTATTTCTTAAGGCTATTGGTTTTAGACTTTTGGTGATACCATAAGGTATTAAAGCCCGGGAATAGACTTGTAAATGGAATTGAGAAGAATTTAAATGTAACGCCCCAACCCCAGCTTCCCAGAGTCGGTGCATTACTTCGTAACATTGGCATGATCACAAAAGATCAACTCTCGACAGACCGATTTGTTTATTAGACTTGGAAACACTAGATACATTCATAAATGTTACATTACATCATAAAGTGAAAAACTAATAACAAAGTCTTCATAGTCCACACTCATATCCTCTTCTGACTATCCCTGCAAGTCATGCATAAAATACTTCTTCACATCCTGGAAAATATTAAAACATTGAAAGGGGTGAGCTCAGATGATCAGTAAGGATGACAATATTGCGGAAGCTTTCATAAATAAACATAAAAATTTAAGGCAATGTATAACTAAAGAAAAAGCCTTTTAAACTTGAACATCAACATAATATGGAAAAAGTAAAATGAGATAATGTCATTCACTTCTTCACATGGATATTCTACTGGTCGAATAATCACATTCAATATCAATAACCACTTTCATAATGTGGTAATGTATAATGCCAGACATTCTGAAACATTTTGTCAAGGCCTCGGCCAGGACGTCTAAAATGATTAAGGCCTCGGCCAAAACCATAAATCAAATTGGGAAAGGGCCTCTTCCAATTCCACGTCTAGTTGTCTCATGAGACATACCGATGCATCGAGGATCTATAGCAGGCTCCACCCGTCACTTATTAAGTCCAATACATTCCTTATATGAATAGGTTTAAACATATCATAAACCATAACATAATCGTATAACATAAAACATGCATAAAGGAAACATAAAATTTCCACATTTCAATCACAATATATCAATACAACACATTGATATAATAAAAACGCTTTCAAAACCATTTTCAATACCAAAATAAAAGAAAGTTAAAACTTTGTATTTATTTTTCATTAAAAAAATGATGGCTTGTAGAGGAAGCCGAAACTCAAATAATGGTCACGGCGGTGGAGAAGTCATTCTCGCCGCATAATTACGGAAAGAAAAACATTCTCTTTTGTCATTTAGCAAAATGCTTCGTATAAAAAAGATTCCTTTTGAATAAACGTAAAATTCAAAGGGGTTTATACACCGTATAAAATAAATTTGTGTATAAAACAAAATATGCCTCAATGAAAGGAGATTGAGACGAAGTCCTTAATAAGATCATTTTTAAAATAAAATATATCTATTATGTGTATTCGTTATATTTAAACATAAATAAAGTTCAAATACAATATAGGACATAATAATATGATGACATAATTTGAAAGAAGGAGATTAACCCAAAAAATGGAAATTGGGTTAAGAAGTTCCCTTACCTCGTGTCTGACTTGACTCAACCGTTCTTTAACCTCCTGAATAATAAACTAGAGTTAATATATACCTTATTAAGAACCATTTTCAATTTCATTATCCTTTTTATATCACTTATTACAATGATATGAACATTATGTAATTATTTAAGTTAATAACGGTCGTTTTGTCGATCTTTGGTACTTGAGTCAACAATAAACTTCTTATAAATAAAAGTTGTTTATGTGGTAGAATATCCATAATATCCAGAATTATATTCACGATTTAGATTTCATATATATCATATATATCCAGTATATACATTATTTTATAATATTACGTAACATTTAGAGGTAAGAAATGAAATGCACCGTTCATGGAGACGGTAAGCCGTACGTACGCATGAACGCTACTTTCATTTCTATTTCATATTTAATGGAATGAAATCATAATGATATAAATTTATAATATAATTCTAGTATAATATAGTGTATAATACCATTTACTCCATCCTTTATACATCCCACATATGGCATTAACGATTCAAATCACTTTGAGGGGGCGGTAGTCCGCACTTTCTAAAATGAAATTATCGCGTTTACCCATAATGGAAATAATAAAGTATTCCATAAATGAGAAATACAGAAGCATAAGTAAAACATAAACATATTATATATCATATATAAATATAGTGACATCTTAATGGCCACCTTTGAAGGTGTTATATGAGTGTTGAACAATCATCATTTCGTGAGGCAGAAATTCGCCATCCATAGAAACCGTATGTTCTTTAACCATTAGATGTAGGAGTGTGTAAGTGTAGCTCAATCCTTCTTATAAAAACATCCTAGTATATTGAGGATACCGGTTTTGTTACAAAAGAAATTAATAAAAAGAGTTTAGGGGGTTGGAGAAGAAAAATAAAACAAAACAACATTAGAGAAGACATTACCTCAAAATCGGGTAACTCTTTTTGATTTGAGCCAAAGGCTTCCTTGGGAAGAGTTCTGCCCAAAGTGAGGCTTCTAGGAGTAAGAAGGGGAAGTTGGGAGAGTATTTGGGCAGAGGATGGCCGAGCCAAATGGCTTGAAAGTGTGAATGAGGTGGTAGAGGTGGGGGCCTTTTATAAGAGGAGAGGAGGGGGACTCTTGGAAAGTAAGGAAATTGTACATTATTATACAATGATTTTCGGATTCTAAAGGTCCCACACTTATACAATTCGTGGCTAAGGTGATAAGGGTTCTAAATATACCCATCTAATAGTCTTTGGACAAGTGTATGCTTTGGATTGTACATTATCGTTTCATTTTATTAAAACCGTTATATAATGAGGTCATCGCTTCATCATAATGATGTCATAAATAATTTAATTTATTTAATGTCTAAAAATTATAAAAAAATACTATGATGTAGGAAATATTTTTATCTTTCTAATGACTATGTATAGTCAAAAATATGACTTGTATAACCCCATGTAAAAATTGTTTTAGTAAAACATTTCATGTTTGTGTCATTTTTTACTTTAACATTAAATAAAAGGTATTTATGTCATTTTCCAACTAAAGTGGATCCATGGGATCCCCAAGTTGACCCATGGATTGTCTTGGTCGGCCATGGCATATCCAATGAGGGTAGGACATGTGTCAATCTCATCTCATATTAATAAAACATTATTTTTACTTTAAACTACACTAATTACCTCGAATCGCGATTAAGAACTTAAAAGTTACTATTCACCAAAAATTATTTTAATCTCATTGAACCACATTTTACATCTTAATGACAACAATGAATGTCGGATTTTTGAAAATCAAATCACAGACGTGGTAATATTTCATTTAAACGAAAAATCAGTTATTTAACTACCACTTAGTGGTTTCACTATTCATCAAAAATTGAAGTTTTTGAGAACAATGCCAAAATTTCACCCTAAGCTATAATTGATATTCTGATTTCAAAAATGATGTATATTTTACAAAATTCCAAAAATATAAGTTGCATTAATTTATTTTATAATTAATTCCCGCTGTCACAACAAATAGCGTGTTTTTAAGAAATAATTTATATCAAAAGATTGGCAATTGTTTATGTCCAATTTCAATGTTAAATTAATTCTAATGACCACCATTGGATAAAATGGTAAAAATATATTCTAATTATACTTTGAAACCACTAAATAATATAATTTATCACTATAAATTATTTTTATTAAAAAAGTTGTTTTTAAGTATTTTTCACTATTCATAAAAAATTAGAAGTTCTCAGAAAAATACCAAAAATTCAACATAGGATAATTTCGATATTCCGAATCCAAAAATGAAGTCCATTTTGAAATATAAAATTTCTATAATTTTAAAAAGTGGTTATTACTATTCATAATGGCTACTATGATTAGTCGCGGTGTTTTAGAACTCGAAGTTGCGTACAATGCAAGCTATTGCATTATTGAATGAGAAGCATATTGTTGAAGCTCAGGGTGTTACATTCTCCCCTCCTTCAATAAATTTCGTCCTCGCAATTTGAAATTTTTCTTGGAAAATAAAAGGTTTAAAATAGAAAATACCTTTGTGGAAAACCCACATCGGAAATAAGATTAATAAAATTTAGCCTTAATAAGAGGGAAAGGGAAATGAAAAAGTCACCACCCAATTATGATCTCGATTAGGAGAACATTGGTGGAAATTAGAGACATATAATTGGAGGAAAAACGTAAATATTTGTAGGGAGTGATTGAGGTCATCAATCACATTCAACTGTCAAATTGAGGTCCTCAAAGACTTCAATCTATGTTGATTTAAAATATCATCAGTTCAACAAGACAGAAGGTATTAGGATAACACATTTTTTGTTTTAATATCCCTTTACTAAAGTTTAATAATTAATTCATTCATTGAATAAGAGATAAGTAAATATATATTTATGCTTGAAAATTAGAGTTTCAACCTTCAACTCATCTTTCACTCAAAAGATAATAGAACACAAAAATATTATAATTATCCTAATTGTATAAGGTTCCAAATGTTAACACATGCCATTTAGATTAGTAAAATTATTTTGTAATAACCAAGGTCTTCCTGTAGGCTAGTGGTAGGAAATAAAGGCGTGTCTCACTATGATTGTGGGTTCGATTCCTGCAGCTTTGTCCGACGCGACGGGTTATGCCCCACCCTGCAGGTTGTCCTTTTCCTAAAACTATAGTATTATAATATTCAAAAATAATCTTCATAAATTTTTTAACCTTAAACAATACTATCCAAAGATCATCTTAATCCACTCCAACCTTTATAGTTATCCAAAATACCTCTGTCCAGACTTTCTCTAAAAGGTCTCTTAATTCCAAATTCAATTTATCAGATTCCCCAAACAAAGTAAAGTTTCTCTTATTGTCACATACTAAAAATATAATTACCTTCATCATATTAAAACCTTACTGAAATCAACAAGTACTGCAGTACAATCCTTATATATATATCACATTATTCTAATAACCAGAATATAATCCATGAATCCAAAAGCACCAATACATTAGTAATTCTGCTTCAACTGTAGTAACATCATAAGATTGTCCTTGATCCCTTGGCCTTTTCTGAGGTAAGTTTCCCAAATGCTTAGGACATTAATTTGCATAATTCCCCATTTCCCTACAATTGTAGCATTCAAACATTGATAGCCTATTTCTTTCTCTTTCAATCACGGGCCTGGTGACCTTTTTCCCCACATTTATAACAAACTCCCATTCCTTTTCGGCAAGTACCAGGGTGATTCTTCCCACAATTATCACATAATGGAAAATCCTTCTTTCCCGTTTTCTCTTTATCTGTCTCTTGTTCCACCATTCTCTTCTTCTCTTGCTTTACTTTGTTGTCATAAGACTTAGAGAATTCATTTTCTATCTTGATAGCACACGAGACTATATCCTCGTATGTTGAGAAAGATTGTGATACTAATGCTCGATGGAGAAAGGGTATTAACCCATCAAAGAAATGATCAATCTTACTTCTTGGGTTACATATATAATCTGCAGCATGCCTCGATAACCTTGTAAAGTTAGCCTCATACTTTGCGACATTCTCATCCTCCTTCTGCCTCAGACTCAGAAATTTCCTTTCCATAATTGCTCGATGGTCATGTGGAAAGTATTTTTCTAAGAAAAGATCTTTGAACTCTCTCCATTCCATACTTGATACTTCTTCATCTTCCTTTTTATTTTGAATCAGCGACCACCACTGATCGGAATCTCCAGTGAGGCGGTAATCTGCCATGATAAACTTCTCCCTTTCGCTACTCCCCAAGGTGTGGAATATCTTCTCTAAGGTGTTTATCCATTGCTCAGCTACTAATTGATTTGTACCCCCATTAAATGTTGGTGGTTGTTGCCTCATGAAGTGGTCTAACATTGATCCTCCACATTGTGGATCAAGGTGATCCATACAGGTAAGGTTATTATTCATAACATGAGTGAGTTTTCCCAGTATGGTAATAAGTTGATCAGCACCAGTTGTATCTCCAGCTCCACAATAATTATCTTGAGCAGGATGGAAATCCCTGCACGGAGTGCGTGCATTGATACAGTTTTCATTCCTTCCACTAGGAGCCATTTCTAAACAATGGCATAAACTATATTAGTTTATGAATCAAAATACATAATTCCATACTTGTAAGATACTTATCATAAATTTAACTATTTATGGATATAATCCATAAAAATGTTTTCTTTGAGGAAGTATATACTCATAACCCTTCATAGTTGTTTGTAATGAAACTGAGAATTATCCTAAGCATATCCCCCGGGAGTGTCGTAACCAAGAGTGCAGCAAGGCCCCTTGTCGTGCACCAGTTCCCATTCGAGTCTAGCTCAAAGCAGTGTTTTCGGGTTTTACCCCTAGGTACATCTGTGCCAGAGCCGCCTCTACCTGCTCGTATCCAGACAGGGATGTAATGCTCGGAAAACTCACAACATCTCTACAATACCAAAATTCTTGGAAGTTCTTCTATACTAATCCTCAAAGCCTATCTTCGGGCTATGTGCTCTAATCAGAGTTTATCTAAATCTATCTTCCAAGGTTAGTACTAAACTGCCTCTGATACCAACTATAACTCCCCAACCCCAGCTTCCCAGAGTCGGTGCATTACTTCGTAACATTGGCATGATCACAAAAGATCAAGTCTCGAAAGACCGATTAGTTTAGTAGCCTTGGAAACACTAGATTCATTCATAAATGTTACATTACATCATATAGTGAAAAACTAATAACAAAGTCTTCATAGTCCACACTCATATACTCTTCTGACTATCCCTGCAGGTCATTCATAAAATACTTCTTCACATCCTGGAAAATATTAAAACATTGAAAGGGGCGAGCTCAGATGCTCAGTAAGGATAACAATATTGCGGAAGCTTTCATAAATAAACATAAAAATTTAAGACAATGTATAACTAAAACAAAAGCCTTTTAAACTTGAACATTAACATAATATGGCAAAAATAAAATGAGATAATGCCATTCACTTCTTCACATGGATATTCTACTGGTCGAATAATCACATGCAATATCAATAACCACTTTCATAATGAGGGAATGTATAATGCCAGACATTCTGAAACATTTTTTCAAGGCCTCGGCCAAGATGTCTAAAATGATTAAGGCCTCGGCCAAAACAATAAATCAAATTTGGAAAGGGCCTCTGCCAATTTCACGTCTAGTTGTCTCATGAGACCTACCGATTCATCGAGGATCTATAGCGGGCTCCACCCGTCACTTATTAAGTTCAATACATTCCTCATATGAATAGGTTTAAACATATCAAAAACCATAACATAATCGTATCACATAAAACATGCATAAAGGAAACATAAAATTTCCACATTTCAATCACAATATATCAATACAACAAATTGAGATTATAAAAATGATTTCAAAACCATTTTCAATACCAAAATAAAATAATGTTAAAACCTTGTATTTATTTTTCATTAAAAAAATGATGGCTTGTAGAGGAAGCCGAAACTCAAATAATGGTCATGGCAGCGGAGAAGTCATTGTCGCCGCATAAGTACGAAAATAAAAACATTCCCTTTTTTCGTTTAGCAAAACGCTTCATATAAAAAAGATTCGTTTTGAATAAACGTAAAAGTCAAAGGGGTTTATGCACCGTATAAAATAAATTTGTGTATAAAACAAAATATGCCTCAATGAAAGGAGATTGAGACGAAGTCCTTACTAAGATAATTTTTAAAATAAAATATATCTATTATGTGTATTCATTATATTTACACATAAAGAAAGTACAAATACAATATAGGACATAATAATATCATGACATAATTTGAAAGTATGAGATTAACCCAAAGAATGGAAATTGGGTTAAGAAGTTCCCTTACCTCGTGTCTGACTTGACTCAACCGTTCTTTATCCTCCTGAATAATAAACTAGAGTTAATATATACCTTATTAAGAACCATTTTCAATTTCATTATCCTTTTTATATCACTTATTACAATGATATGATCATTATGTAATTATTTATGTTAATAACGGTCGTTTTGTCGATCTTTGGTACTTGAGTCAACAATAAACTTCTTATAATTACAAGTTGTTTATGTGGTAGAATATCCATTATCTCCAGAATTATATTGATGATTTATATGTCATATATATCATATATATCCAGTATATACATTCATTTATAATATTACGTAACATTTAGAGGTAAGAAATGAAATGCACCGTTCATGGAGACGGTAAGCCGTACGTACGGATGAACACTACTTTCATTTATATTTCATATTTAATGGAATGAAATCATAATTATATAAATGTATAATATAATACCAGTATAATATAGTGTATAATACCATTTACTCCACCCTTTATACATCCCACATATGGCATTAACGATTCAAATCACTTTGAGGGGGCGGTAGTCCGCACTTCCTAAAATGAAATTATCGCGTTTACCCATAATGGAAATCATAAAGTATGCCATAAATGAGAAATAAAGAAGCATAAGTAAAACATAAAGATATTATATATCATTAATAAATATAGTTACATCTTAATGGCCACCTTTGAAGGTTTTATATGAGTGTTGAACAATCATCGTTTCGTGAGGCAGAAATTCGCCATCCATAGAAACTGTATGTTCTTTAACCATTAGATATAGGAGTGTGTATGTGTAGTTAGAATACTTCTTATAAAAACATCCTAGTATATTGAGGATACTAGTTTTGTTACAAAAGAAATTAATAAAAAGATTATAGGGGGTTGGAGAAGAAAAATAAAACAAAACAACATTAGAGAAGACATTACCTCAAAATCGGGTAACTCTTTTTGATTTGAGCCAAAGGCTTCCTTGGGAAGATTTATGCCCAAAGTGTGGCTTCTAGGAGTAATAGGGGGAAGTTGGGAGAGTATGTGGTCAGAGGTTTGCCGAGCCAAATGGCTTGATAGCGTGAATGAGGTGGTAGAGGTGGGGGCCTTTTATAAGAGGAGAGGAGGGGCACTCTTTGAAAATAAGGAAATATTACATTATTATACAATTCTTTTCGGATTCTAAAGGTCCTACAGTTATATAATTCGTGGCTAAGGTGATAAGGGTTCGAAATATACCCATAAAATAGTCTTTGGACAAGTGTATGCTTTGGATTGTACATTATCTTTTCATTTTATTAAAATTGTTAAATAATGAGGTCATCGCTGCATCATAATGATGTCATAAATAATTTAATTTATTTAATGTCTAAAAATTAAAAAAAATACTATGATGTAGGAAATTTTTTTATCTTTCCAATGACTATTTATAGTAAAACATATGACTTGTATAACCCCATGTAAAAATTGTTTTAGTAAAACACTTCATGTTTGTGTCATTTTTTCTTTAACATTAAATAAAAGGTATTTATGTCATTTTCCAAATAAAGTTGATCCATGGGGTCCAAAAGTTGACCCATGGATTTTCTTGGTCGGACATGGCACATAAAATGAGGGTAGGACATGTGTCAAGCTCATCTCATATTATTAAATCATTATTTTTACCTTAAACTACACTAATTACCTCTAATCACGATTAAGAACTTAAAAGTTACTATTCATCAAAAATTATTTTAATCTCATTGAAACACATTTTACTTCTTAATGACAACCATGTATGTCGGATTTTTGAAAATAAAATTACAGATGTGGTAATATTTCATTTAAACGAAAAATTAGTTATTTAACTACCACTTAGTAGTTTCACTATTCATCAAAAATTGAAGTTTTTCAGAACAATGCCAAAATTTCACCCTAAGCTATAATTGATATTTCGATTTCAAAAATGATGTATATTTTACAAAATTCCAAAAATATAAGTTGCATTAATTTATTTTATAATTAATTTCGGCTGTCACAACAAATAGCGTGTTTTTATGAAACAATTTATATCAAAAGATTGACAATTGTTTATGTCCAATATCAATGTTAAATTAATTCTAATGACCACCATTGGATTAAATGGTAAAAATATATTCCAATTATACTTTAAAACCACTAAATAGTATAATTTATCACTATATATTATTTTTATTAAAAAAGTTGTTTTTAAGTATTTTTCACTATTCATAAAAAAATTAGAAGTTCTCAGAAAAATACCAAAAATTCAACATAGGCTAATTTCGATATTCCGAATCCAAAAATGAAGTCCATTTTGAAATATAAAATTTCTATAATTTTAAAAAGTGGATATTACTATTCATAACGACTACTATGATTAGTCCCGGTGTTTTAGAACTCGAAGTTGCGTACAATGCAAGCTATTGCATTATTGAATGAGAAGCCTATTGTGGAAGCTCGGGGTGTTACATTAAACCATTCTCAAAGATTCATATGATTTAGAGGAAGAGGGGGGGGATTATGTTGGTATTTATAGTGGCGAAGAGGATGGGTTTTAAATTATTTTAATATTTAGTTTAATATTTTTTTCTCAAGAATATGAATAGTCCTGATTCATGTAAACCAAAGTAATAAATTGCACACGTGAGTTCAAAATAATGATTCTTAAATCATCCATGATGCTAGGAATAGTGTATTTAATATATAAGGTATATATGTGATAAATTACTATATTTTAGTATTCTTCAAATAATCAGGTTTTCCAAAAAAAATCTCAAAAAAACCCGTAATCATTTTTCGATTTATAGAATTAAAAAAAGAACTCTGTTTTATGAAATTAATTTTCTATATATGAGAAAATTAGTTTTGAAATAAAATCCAAATTTATTACAAAAATAAAAATATAAAAACAATAATTCATTTTATAACCCTTTGAAAATTTAATCAAGGTCTCATAAATTATTAGAAATACTTTCATTGCTGAGTTAACTATTCAATTACTCATATTACAATTCATAGTGTTAACGTTAATGCTCATAAGGGTTGTTTACTATTCACCAAAAATTTTGTTTTCCCTATTAAACTCCAAAAAACTTATTAATCGCTACTATGTATGTATGTTTTTAGAAATTCAAATCATAGAAGTGGAAAATTTTATATAGTGGCTAGTTTAAAACTATTTCTATAAAACAATGTGTAATTACATCAGGACTCAGTGTTTCATGCATATCCTTTTATTTTCAAAACCAAGGGGTTTCTTATTCTCCTCACCTTATATAAATAGTGTCCTTGCAAATTGTTTATCTTATAAAACAAGTGAAGGTACCTTTCCCTTGTAGCATTTTCATTTTTTCTAGTTGATTCTGCAACCATGTGGTTTTTAAAGAAAACCATTACCTAGTGGATTACCTTATTCTCCCACACTTTTTCTATTTGAACAATAATCTCAATAGATTTCTCCTCATATGAAAGGTTCTCTTTCAACTGAACTATTTTTGGGATCAATACATAATACGAATCTAGCACATACTATCTCAGTATCGAAACATGAAAAACATTTTTTACATGGGCTTAAATTTGAAGGAATGCTACTTGATAGGAAACTTTCCCAGCTTTCTCCCAAATTTCATATGGTCTAATGAACCATGGATGTATCATCCCTTTCATAATAAAACGCATCACACTTTTCCATGGTCATATTTTAATTAAAACCTAATCACTACCTCAAAAAAAAGTCTTTCCATGTGTTATCTAAATAATTTTTTAGCATGCTATGTGTTTTCCTCATGTGTTTCTGGATCAACTTTTCTTTCTCAGCCACTTCCTCTACTAATTCTAGTCCCATCATCATCTTTTCCCCTACTTCATCCAAAAAATTTGAAGTATGACACCGCATCACATATAATGCCGCAAAATGGGAAATCTGTATACTAGAATGAAAACTTTTATCGTATTAAAATTCCAATAATGTAATATGATGATCCCAAATTTCCTACTAATCCATTGTGAAAGCTGAATGCATATTCTCTAAATTCAGAATAATCCATTTTGACTACCCATATCATTAAGGATGAGAAGATATACAGAAATTTAATTTTGTTCCCAAGGACTTCTGAATGGCTTTTCTAAAGATTAAAGTGAACATTGGATCATGATAAGATACAATGGAAAGAAGAACTCCATGTAACCTTGCAATATCTTTGAGGTATATTTAAGAAATCTGATAAAAATAGTATCTTAAATTGGAAGGAAATGAGTCAACTATGTCATTAGATGAACAATAATACTGATTTCATTGTTACCTTGAGAATTCATTGGTAGTACCATAATGAGGTCTATGGTCATATTTTAAAAATTCTACTCTAGAATAGGTAATGGCTGAATTATCCTCTTCAGAAACTGCTGATCTATATTAACCTATTGACATGTCAAACATTTCATGATAAATATATAATAAATCTTTTCATTCGATCCCACCATTAATACATCTGAATGTATATGTACATATTTTGTACTTCTAGGATGAAATAAAAATAGAGAACTATGAACTTAAAATAATAATTATTTCTTCATATGAGAATCACACGAAATACATAATCTCTTTCCAAATCATACAAAAAAACATTATCATTGTAATATTCTGGCAAATTTCCCATTTTTACCAATTATACATTTTTCTGTAACTCCCAATCATCCTTATGCACTTGCTTAATTCATCCTAAAAAAGATGAGTGCAATGAAACAATAAAAAAATATTGCAATTTCCTAAACCAACAACTTCCAAGAGAAAATTCATTAAATCATTAATTAAATGGTCTTGTTCCACCCCTGACATTGTTAATGATGCATGATTTTTTCCTCTCAAGATATCGTCCCCTTTTTATCTTTTCTAGGATGGTAATTTATCGGGAAATCATAATCTTTTATCAATTAAATGCTTCTTCTCTGCCTATTTTTTAATTAATTTTGATCAAATATATACTTTAGACTTTTTTGGTTACTATATATTTCACATTTGGATCCCAATACAGGATGCCACCATGAATTTTAAGTGAAACCCACACCCTCTAATTCAATTTCATGTTTTGTATAATTTAAATCATTAGGTTTTACTTCTCTTGAATCATAGCTAATTACCTGATCATTCTATATCATAACATAACCAAGTCTCTTCAATGAAGCATCACTATAGATGAAAAACACAACATTTCTGGAAGGTGGGGTCAGAATAGTACAATTCACCATTCTTATTTTCAATTCATTAAAAAAATATTAACATTAATTTTTACAGATGAATTTAACTCCTATTAGAGGTAACTTATTCAGTGGACTAGATAATAATGCAATATTTTCCACAAAACTATAGCAATACCCTACCATATCATTAAAAATATATATATCTGTTATATTTTTTTTGCCATTTCCATTAATCAACAACATTCATTTTAGTAAGATCAACAGTTATGCCATCATTGTAAACAATGTGAGAAAGTAAAGATATTTTTTGCAACCAAAAACCACACTTGCGGAATTTTCCATAAAGTTAATTTACTTTTATGGATTTCAAAACAACCCTTAAATGTCTTTCATGCTCCTCCTCGCATCCAAAATATATGAAAATATCATTAGTAAACACATCCATGAAAAAATCCTAAAAATAAGGAAATATTGTATTGATAAGTTCCATGAATAATATTGGTGCATCTGTTAACCCAAAATCCATAACAACAAATTCATAATGGCCATATCTAGTTTGTAAAGTTGTTTATTGGATTTCATCTTCCTTAACATTCAAATGATCGTACCTGGATCTCAAGTCAATCATGGAAAAATAATGATCTCCCTAGAGCGGATTAAAAATGTTATTGATCTGAGTAAATGGTTACATATTCTTAAATTTAACATTATTCAAAGATATCTAATCAACACAATGTCTCATAGAACCATATTTCTTTTTAATGACCAAAAACTATTCTCTCCATGGTCAAGTTCTAGGATAAATGAAGCCTTTATCAAGCAACTACTACAACAAAGTTTTCAATTCAAGAAGTTCCATTTAATCCATTCAATAAGGGTGAATTGAAATTGTCCAAGCATGAGGAACAAATATAATTGTGAATTCAAATTCCTGATTAGGTATAACACTGGGAAACTCATCTGAAAAAACATATAGGTATTCATTTACTATAGGAACATCATTAATCGGAATAATTACCTTGTTTTCAATAATATGAGAAGGATAAATATCATATCTATCTTTCAAAAATTTCTCAGAATCCTAATTTGATATCAATTTTATGGGTTCATTCATGTATACAAACTGAAAATATTTCTAAAAAACAACTTCATTATCTCTATAGTGAATCTTAGCATGATAAACAGAAATCCAATCCATACATAAAATGGTATCGAAATATAATACGGTCAAAACTATAAGGGTTTTAGGTAATTTATTTCCACGGATAATAATAGGAAGGTTCTTAAAATTCCATTTTTCTATAACATTTCCCTCAAGTGTTTTTATAATGTGTTCTTTTCACATTTTTTGGGGGGATATTTCCGATTTACCCAAAATTTCATAGAAATAAAAGATTTTGTAGTCCTCGTATGAAACCATAATTTAGAAAAAATTGATTGCATAAACAAGGTATCTGATCCCACTTCATTGGATGGCCTGACATCTTTTGACATAGTCTCAACGAATCTCACTAAATATTTCTTCTTATTGATTGGTGGATTTCCATAACCTGTATCTTTCTTTGGGAAGAAATTTGCATAATGACCCATCTCTTAAAATTTTAACCATGTTATAGTTTTCATAAAATAATTAATGTTAAGATCATTTTTAATAAAATATTGGGCCATATGTCCAAACTTACAACATAAAAAATGCTTCCTGATTTTGGTAAGACATTTACCAGGGTTCTTTTTGCCAAAATTGTCACAAAATTGAAACTGTGCTTTCTTACCATCAGATTTCATTGATTGATTCTTACCCATCGCTTACCATATAAACCTATTAATATATTTTTTTGATGTACATGTGATTATTAAAAATCTCCATTTCCACCCTCTCATAAAATAAGATAATATTCTTATAAATTTTGAATTCTCAATAGGTTAATGCCCTTCGGTATCATGGATTCAATACTGAGTAAAAGAGATTGATTTCTCCATAAATAACCATAAAATGATTTGAATATTTCCTTTCCAGTTGGATAAAGCATTCTTCATTCAAGGCCGCAAAATATTCCTCATTTTTCCTCAATAAGATGAATTTCTTCTCCATCATATGTCAAACCACCATAGGAAATTAAATATCCTGGAAAAGACTTTTAAATTCATCCCACTCTAAGTATTTAATTTCCTCTTTATCCCTGATATTCTATACCATTGACCAACACTGTACATATTCACCATCTAAACAATAAATTGGGGGACTAAACTTGTAAAGACCCGGAAATTTTAAGGAAATATTTTTCATAAAAACATTGTAATTTTAAGAGTATGTGGTTCCTGAAGGCACATGATTCCGAGGCCCGGTGTTCCTGGAATCAATTTCTATCGTTTGTTTCGGGTACATTCTGTAAATGTACGTGCGGGTTTTTCTATATTTTGAACCAGTGCTCAGAATTGAAATTTGAGGGCACCGATGAACTCGCAGCATCGGTATTCACTTAAGGGGTCCTTTACCACAGTTGCATTTTATTCGGGTTGAGATTTAATATTTGGGGATTTAGAATAAAATAAATAAAATTTGTAGTACACAATTTTATTTATGGATGTTAGTTATTTCCTCCCAAGGGGAGTTGGAGGTGGGGCCCACTCCCACAATACCTCCCATGAGAGGATATTTGTGAGGTGGGGCCCACATGAGGCCTAACCTTTCATCTCCCCATAACCCCACTCAACTCCCTTAAACCCCCCTTGTTAATTTGAAAACACTCCCATTAATTATGTGATCTCTTCACCTCCCCCCTCTCCCATTAATTTTTGCCAACATTTTTAACTAATTAATTGAATCCACCAATTAATTAATTAAAGTGTTTGAAATTTAAAAATTCATCTGTGAATAAAACAATAGCCTTATATATTAGATTATTTTTGGAAATCATTGTGTTGAGAAGATTTTTGGAGATCTCTTGATAATTTTAAGGAGTTCCTCTCTTCAACGAAGAACACCGTCCATCCAAGGAAGCACCACCGAAGAATGATGATCGTCTCTTTAGATCTTTGGCTAATCCAAAGGAGAAGGAGCCACCCGCATAGAACACCATCTGTCACGTTGGGTTCCTTTTAACGAGATGGAATTTGAGGATACATAACCTTTGGACTTCGTGATAGTTGATGTATCAACCCATTGGCTCGAGGAGAAGACCCTCCCAGAATCAAGCGTGATATGTGAGGGAACCGTAGAGCTAGTTGCGACGGCGAAGACTACCATACTAGGATCCTAAGTGGGTTCGATGACGATGACTACTATACTTGGATCCTCTGTGGGTTTGGTAGCAATGACAACTGTACTTGGATCATTTGTGGGTTTGGCATCGACAACTATTGTACTTGGATCCTACGTGGGTTTGGCAGCGACGACTTCTGTACTAGGATCCTACAAGGGTTCGGCAGAGGAGATGATTAGAGGCTACATCTAATAATCTCCCCCCATCATCATAAGTTGTATACCTGTGTGAGCGGAGTCTTGTCTTTCAATCACTATCATCGATGTGATTGACTTCTTTCCTGTGTGAACTGGGTTGTGCGTGGGCTCGAGAGTTGGAGCCAAACTAGAATTGATGACTTAGGTATATGTATGGGAATATACCTAAGTAGAGTTTGTTGATACTTCGTGATTGTATCTTTTATTTGTAGTTTATCCTTCGTGGATTCTGGGAGACCTTCGGGGGTCTCGGGGTCCCTACTGAGTATCATTATACTCACCCCTGCACGGGAAATTCCCACACTAAGTTGTGTTGAATGCAGACAATGGAAATCACTGATCGTGCTAGTCACTTGTTGAGCTAGATGGAACCTGGAGGTGGACCACATGTCAGTACGGACACGGAGCAGACAGACAGACACAAGGTTCTTAGGAGACCATTTGTACCCACCCATTATGTGGGATTCCCGGAGGATGACTCAGTGGTTGCTGCTTTACTTTACTGTTGTTGTATTAGTCTTTCAGTTGTATTGTACTCACGGTTGGGCTTGTATTTCCGGCCCGTTTCTTTTCAGCACTAACTTTTGTAAATAGTTTTACTTGTGCTTACTTCCTTTTCATACTCTGTTGTGTTTGTTTACTTCTATAAAGGCAATTCCTTCCCAGTATAGGGATTTACACCTTTGGTGCTTGTCGCCAGCCCCTTGCCTACGGAAGGCAAGCTTGGGGTAGTCACGGCACGGGCCCCGAGGACGGGTCAGGAAAAATTGGTATTAGAGGAGTCAGTTCTACCACGGAACTCAGGAATATGATCTTTCTTTTCAGTTAAGAAATAGTTATAAGAGTATTAAGTGTGG
The DNA here is from genome assembly GCA_963277665.1 of Viscum album. Taxonomy (NCBI): domain Eukaryota; kingdom Viridiplantae; phylum Streptophyta; class Magnoliopsida; order Santalales; family Viscaceae; genus Viscum; species Viscum album. The sequence continues at coordinate 1,764,676,360 of OY728125.1, forward strand.
TTTTCAGTCCAGGGATTCCAGTGTTGGTTCGGCGTCCGACGTATCAATACACCAGGACCCTAACTTCTGACTTCCGACTAAGTGCACAAAAACAATGATTGCGTGTGTGTTTCTAAAGTTTTTTTTGTGATTACATTATGTCAGCTCACCAGGTATATATTTTGGTCATGGCACGCTTGTTCATTATCAAGATGCTGCTGTGAAGACTGCTAACTAGGGTTCCCGAGATAGTACACGATGACGACCCACCGAGCGACGAGGCTCCAGTGCAGGGCCCTCTTACTATGTTGGAACCTTCGGGTGGTGCACCAGTAGCACCACCACCTGTTAGGTAGTAGATGCAACCAGCCGCATTGGAGGACGAAGTACACCGATAGAGCACATTGCACGAGTTCCAGGGGTAATGGCCCCCAAGGTTTCAAGGCGAGACAGATTTCCAGGTATCAGTGGAATGGATGGAGGCGATTACTGGAGTTTTATGTCTAGTTGAGACACTATTAGAGAAGATGTTGATCTTAGCTACTAATCTTTTTCAGTGAGTAACCATGAAGATGGTCTACATAGTGATGAGTTTTTGGTACTTAGACCATTTTCCAAGATGGTACCTTTGGGAATTGTGCCAACTATATCACTGTCCATTGGATAGCAGACACTACAGGTGGTACCAGTAGAGGACAATTGTATGCTTAGTTCCTTATATGTGTTTTAGCACCAGATATCCCTCATGTTCTGAGGCGAGCCCAACCCATAGGCGGATGAGGACTAGCTTGAGGAGGTGTCAGAATGTTTTCTAGAGCTGTACAACTTCGACAGGATGACGTGTTGGTATATGAGTATTCATCGAGGCATACCGATCATCCCTGGTACTCGCTGGATAGGATACGACCAGTTCTTTAGAGCTTGGATCTCTGACCGAGGTGTGATTTAGGATATCTGAGCCAGTTCTATTTCTTCTACGCATTCGTACTTATGTGAGGGTACTGGAGAGAACCTTCGTTGTTGAATGTTCTTTGGTTGAGTAGTAATAACCCTTGAATGTTAGTAGTAATAAGCATGAAACTGGCACTAGTCACAGAGACTTGGGTGTGTAAAATGTTTCAAAGAGGAAGTGTAAAGGACAGATGAATCTACATGGCAGCAGACATGGAAGCATAGCTAGGAGAGCATCATGAGGTGGTGAACATGTTTCCATGTTGCAACCACCAGCCATTGTAGTCCCCACTAGGCTCAGGGAGCTGGAGGGCAGTGGAACAGAGTATCTACATGCAGTCAAGGAGTATGACCCAAGGGCTCTAATAATGATTAGAGGTACAATCTGGATCTACTATTAGCAGCCTTATGAATAGAAATAGGTACCAATCATTCCTTTCTTCCATGAATCTTGTCCCATACCTAGAGTTTCCGCTTAAGCCTTTGACTTGATCCTCACGTCTGGAGATACCTTTGGGAGGAGACTCGATAATCACACTTACACCGAAGGTGTGATCTGACCCTTGAGGGGAGAGTTTCAGTTGGAACCTCTTAGTGGCCGCATCAAGGCCTTACTACGTAAATTTGGGTATGGACTGGGCAACCACAATTCAAACACATATTGACTGTATTAAGAAAAAAGAATTTGGTTTATCTACAACGATGGGATGGGGTTTTCCCTGGTTGACGAAAATGAAAAACCAGGCAGTATATTATGGAATCATGCATAAGAGGGTGAAGACGATCACCCAGGAGTCAGCTAGACTTAACTTTGTGCCTGACTTCTCTAGAGATGCAGCACCGCTTTCAGTGTTGACGAAGGAGCAGCCCTTCGTGTGGTCAGATAGATGCCAGCAGAGCTTTCTGGAGATGAGGCAGAGGTTAACTAGTGTGCCCAACTCAATGTTATAGGAGGAGGTGCTGAGGGAGTTCCACACTTCCCCTATAGCAGTATATCCAGGAGTGGGGAATATGTATCAGGACCTCAGATGACAGAACTAGTGGCCAGGCATAAAGAATGAAGTAGCAGAGTTCGTTTCACGATGCCTCACTTTTCAGCAAGTGAAGGCGGAGAACCAGGTACCAGCAGTCTTGGTACAACCCTTTGAGGTCAAAGAGTGGAAGTGGGACGGGATATCCATGGATTTCGTGATGGGGCTTCCATGTACGTCAAGGGGACACGACTATATCCGGGTGATCGTAGACTGACTCGCCAAGTCAGCCCACATCCTACCGATCAGAGAGAAGGGCTCAGTAAAGACCCTATAATGCCTCTACATTCAAGAGATCGTACGACTTCATGGTGTTCCATTATCTATCGTTTCCAATCGAGATGCCTGATTCACATCCCATCTATGGAAGGGATTACCGGAGGCTTTTGGGACGCAGATACGTCTGAACACCACCTTCCATCCTCAGACGGATGGGAAGACTGAGAGGACCGTTCAGATTCTCAAGGACATGCTCTGTACATGTGTCCTTGACTTTGGTCGCAGCTTGGAGGATCACCAAACCTTGGTGGAGTTTGCGTACAACAACAGTTACCACTCCACTATCGGGATGGAACCATACGAGGCACTGTATGGCTGACCTTATAGATCACCTCTATTCTGTACTGACCTGTGGTAGTCAGCACTTGTAGGACCAGAGATGGTTCAAGCTATGACAGAGAAGGTGCAGATCATCCCAGAGCGGATGAAGACTGCACAGAGCAGACAGAAGTCCTATGCTGATAGAAAACAGAGACCATTAGAGTTCGAGGATGGAGACCACATCCTCCTACGAGTCTCACATCAATGAGGTCTATGGATATTTGGATGGGGCTGCAAGTTATCTCAACGTTTCATCGGACCTTTCTAGGTCATCAACAGTGTAGGGGAGGTGGCTTACCGTCTGGCCCTTCCACCTCAGTTGCACCGGGTGCATGACATCTTCCACGTATCTCATCTAAAGAGATATGTGCACGACCTGAACCTCTTCATCATCCACGAGGAGATGGAAATCGATGACGGGGAGACATTCATGGAGGACCCAATGTAGATCGAGGATTGACTGGAGCGGGTCCTATGTGGACGGTTGATTCCTCTGGTGCACATTCGTTGGTAGCACGAGAACCTCCAGGAGAGCACTTGGGAGAGGGAGGCTCAGATACGAGCTCAGTACCACAATTTGTTTCCCTAGTGTGTGTTGTAGCTTTACTGGGACGTAAATCCATAAGGTGGGAGTAATATAAAGACCTGGAAATTTCAAGGAATTTTTTTAAATACTATGGTATTTTACGAGTCTTTGGTTTCTGACGGAACTTGATTCCGAGGCTACCAATGAACGTACATGTGGGTTTTTCTATGTTTTGTACAGGTGCTCGGAATTGAAATCTGAGGGCACCGATGAACTCGCAGTGCCGATATTCGCTTAAGGAGACCTTTATCGCAGTTGCATTTTACGCGGGTTGATATTTAATATATGGGGATTTATAATAAAATAAATAAAATTTGTAGTACACATTTTAATTTATGGATGTAAGTTATTTCCTCCCATGGGGAGTTTGTATGTAGGCCCCACAACCACATAACCTCCCATGAGAGGATATTTGTGAGGTGGGGCCCACACGAGCCCTAACCTTTCATCTCCAAATAACTCCCCTGAACTCTCTTTAACCCCCCTTGTAAATTTGACAAATCTCCCATTAATTACGTGATCTCCTCACCTCCCCCTCTCCCATTAATATTTTCCAACACTTTTAATTAATGAATTGAATCCTCCAATTAATTAATTAATGTGTTTGAATTTTAAGAATTTATGTGTGAATAAAATAAAAGCCTTAGATATTATTTTATTTTAGGGATTCGTTGTGTTGAGAGGATTTTGGGAGAGATCTTGAGAATTTGAAGAAGGAGTTCCTCTCTTCAACAAAGTACACCGTTCATCCAAGGAAGAACCACCGAAGAACGAAGATCGTCTCTTTCGATCTTCAGCCAAGCTAAAGGAGAAGGATCCACCTGCAAGGGATGCCGACGACATGCCATCCTTGACTCCATCTTCCCCGAATTCAACGAGTTGATTTCGTCTCCCCACGATTCCGTTTTCTGCGATGACAGACTACCACGAACCTTAATTCGTGGTTGGGGGTTTATGTTCAATTTTAATTGATTAAAATTCTTCTAGTTCTTCGTTAAAATTTTGGATTGTCTATGGCTGATTGTTACAGCCTAACGCGGAGGGCGTGGAACGAACAAACAAGTCCTGATGACCCTCTGTCGTTTCTTGTATTATTAATTCTAAAAGGGAGGCGACGACGAATGGAGGTGGTGGCGAGTGAAGGCAGCGGCCATGCGCCACCCGCGTGCGAAGATCTATGGCCCGCAACCGTGGGCTGCTCAACCGATGATGAACCGGCCGGACCAAAGAGACTGTGGGGCCAAGAGGGCACCGAACTGCGGAGGACCGCAACGCGCATTCCACAGGCTGCTTTGGCGGGCGAACCAGCCGGCTCATTGGCCGGCCAGGTTGGAGAAGGCCGCGGCGCAGCCTGGCGCCGCGTGCGGAACATAGAGGCCCGCCCAAAGGGGGCCACTGATGCTGGAGAAGCCGGACGGCTTCAGGTGGATGGATTGGAGGGAGCCGTTGCTTGGCACCGCCGGTTCATGAAAGCGGGGGGCCGCGCCCCCTTGGACTGCTCGGGCACCCGAGATGAGATGCTCGGCCAGCCGGCTGACCCGCGGCCAGCCGGGCCGCACCCTGCCGGGCCGGGCCACACCGCGCCGGGCAGGGCCGCGCCGTGCCGGGTAGGGCCATGCCACACCAGGCCCAGCCGCACCCCCTCGGGATGGGATATGTGATTCGCTAGGCCAGTCCGACCCTCTGTCGGGTCAGACCTGCAAAAACTATGTTGACCCGACCTGCCAGCCCATTGGGATTAACGAGCCAGGCCTGTTTTCACTTAAACGTGAATAACTTAAAGGCATCGCATCCGATCGATGTGCCCTCTACGGCACTGGGACCCTTACGATGAGGTGGTCCTTTTTCGATACTCTAAGTGTTTTTTTTGGAAAACATTGGAAAATGGTCGGGTTTGGAATGAGCGTATTTTGAACCGGGCCCCTGGAAAAGAAAAGCCAATATCTCTCATACCGGGCGTCCAATTGATGCGCCGTCTATCATGTTGGGTTCCTTTTGATGAGATGGAATTTTGGGATACATAACTATTGTACTTCGTGATAGTTGATGTATAAACCCCTTGGCTCAAGGAGCATATCCTCCCAGAATCGAGCATACTATGTACGGGAACCCTAGAGTTGGATGCGACTGTGACGACTACCGTACTGGGATCCTTCGTGGGTTCGACGACGATGAATACAGTACTTGGATCCTCCGTGGGTTTGTCAGTGAGGACTAATGTTGTTGGATCCTCCATGGGTTCGACAGTGATGACTACTGTACTTGGATCCTTTGTGGGTTCGGCAGTGACGAATACTGTAATTGGATCCTCCATGGGTTCGGCAGCGATGACTTCTGTACTAGGATCCTACATGGGTTTGACATAGGAGATGATTCATAGGATACATGTAATCATCTCCACCACTCATCGTAAGTTGTATACTTATGTGAGAAGAGTCTTGACTTTCTATCTTTATCATCAATGTGATTGACTTCTTTCCTGTGTGGACTGGGTTGTGCTTGGGCTCGAGAGTTGGAGCCGAACTGGAATTGATGACTTAGGTATAAGTATGGGAATATATCTAAGTATATTTGGTTGATACTTCGTGAATGTATCTTTTCATTGTAGTTTATCCTTCGTGGATTCTAGGAGACCTTCGGGGGTCTCAGGGTCTCTACTTAGTATCGTTATACTCATTCGTGCACGGGAAATTCCTGCACTACGTTGTGTTGGATGTAGATGACAGATATCACTGATCGTGGTAGAGAATTGTAGATCTAGACGGTACCCATAGGTGGAACACTATGGGGGCCTAAATGGAGTAGACTGATGGACCCGAGGTACCGAGAAGACCATCTTTACCCACCCTTCAGGTGGGATTCACAGAGGAAGACTCAATGGTTGATACTTTTCTTTACTGCTGTTGTATTAGACTTTCAGTTGTAATATACTCACTATTGGGATTGTATTTCCGGACCATTCCTTTTCAGAACACACTTTTGTATACATTTTTTACATTGGCTTACATCAGTTCTGTACTCTGTTGTGTTTTTTTACTTCTATAAAGGCAATGCCTTCCCAGAATAGGGATTTACGCCTTTGGTGCTAGTCGCCAGCCCCTGGCCTATGAAAGGTGGGCTTTGGGTGGTCACGACATTGGCCCTGAGGACGGGTCGTGACAAAACTTTTTATTTTCAAAACTTCCCATAACATTGAATATCTTCTCAAGGGCATTAATCCATCCTTCATTTGCTAATAGGTCTGAAGATCCACTAAATTATTACAGTGCTTCCTCATAAAATTTTCCACTATTGTCATATTACTTTGTGGTAGCTCTGGTTGTTCTCTTTCATGGATTCCAACACCATGTATTTCATGTGTCAGCTGATTAATTAATATCACAAACTTCTCAGTTCTAGTTTCCACCATTCTTGGTTGCGGATTTAGGAATATATCTACCTATTGGTTCTATCCAACTTTAGCTTCCCAGTTTATTCTACAGAAAACTATTCTAAATAGACATATCTTTGATGAAGCAATGTGGAAATATTTAAATTATGTACCATTTCAAAATAAAATTAAGGGAAAATAATTATTTTAATTTTTTAACATCATACTAAATTCTAATGTTATCTAATTCGTGCACTGATAGCAACTATAATGACTTGACCTTAAACATTACATAATCAATATATATCAACTAGATTTCACTTCTTTACATTCCAAAATATCTTTTCAGTTTAGATTTTAGGAAAGTTAATACATCACTCAAAAATATAATCCCAAAATCATGAAAAGTAGGCACTATTAAAATATTATCCATTTCGTCAGAAACAGAAATTTTTTAACAAAAATCAACAACATGATTTATTTGAAAAATCATCATATCATTTCACTTGTAATCCTTATTTCACTTTTAGATTTATAATACTTGTGTAAATCATTTAAAAACATTGGATGAGAACAAATATCATAGTAAGGGATATAAAATAAGGAAAGAAACCATTAGTCCATGAATGATAATAAACATATGAAATAATTTTCACAACTACATTCTTCTCACCCATATATACATACTTTTAGAAACATGATATATCCATAAAACATTAATGAATAAATATAAAAAAATAAGGGTATCTTGGGGAATTACAAACCTATATTGTCACCCATAAGGATACCGTAGGATTTATAACTCACATGGCTACCTTATAGTGTAACCCTCACTACTACCTTATGATATAATCATCATTGTTACACTTGTAGTAACCATACGACCGACCTCCATCATACACATTCCCACAAATTGGAGGGAGATATAGGTCCCACCTTTATTACAAAAAAAATTCCAATAACTATAAAATAATCATAAATCATTGATAATTTCATAAAAACATTGCATTTGAATTTTGTAAAATAGAATTTTAAAAGATCATTTTTAAAGAAACGTCCCTTGCAAATATCATATAATTTATGGGATAATTAATAGAATGAATGGAATATGTGTATATACTATATATAAAAATAATACAATATAACATAAAAAACCGTTTCAAAAATATTCATATTACCATATAATCAAAGAAATAGAAGTTCAACCCAAAGAATTTAAATTAGGTTAAGAATTCCCTTACCTCATGTTCATCTTACATAAAACATGTTTAAACATTAATTATAATGGTTAAAAGGGTGTTATTAATATTTTAAATTAGAATAATCATATTTATAATACCTTATATGATCATTTTATAACATTATTTTTCTAGTTTATTAATAATATTTTTTTATTTCCATTTTTTCAGTTGCGTGCTTCACATGATTTCTATGGTTGGTTCGTAAAGGATTTTCTTGTAGAATGGAATAGAAACTACAGAAGTCGAGTAAAATGGTGTTAATATGTATCCAAAATAATTAAGGATTCCATCTATCATTTTTTGTAATATGTTATGGAGATGAATCATTAATGAAATTCATTTAGATCATTTGGGCGGTTCATCAATAATCCTTAACTTGTTTCATCATATAACATTAATATTATGCATATAAGTTATTTCCAGAATGTAAGAGAGGTCATATAATACAGTTTAACATCATTCCCAACCATTATGTTTTTTTAAACCAAATTTGAAGGACTTAATAAAAATTGAAGACACATTATCCCCGACATCTGTAAATTAACACATCACGGATGAGGTTTTTAATTTCAGAATAAAGGATGTTGAGAGAAAGAATAAAGATGAAATTTTTCATAAACATGATAAAAAACAGAATATATATAATAATAGAGCTTTCATTGCTCTTATATAAGGGGAGGTTAATAAAGTATACGAAATGAAAATAATTGAAAAGAAAACACAAGAACATGAAAGAAGATTTTTTATCTTGATATCTTATCCTTGAGATCCTCCTTAAGGAAATTGGTTTTTGCCTTTTTGTGAGACCAGAAGGAATTTAACACAGGGAAGAGCATTGGGAAATGAATTTTGTATATTTTATTCAACTTTCAAAGCTTGATATGTCTGAGAGGAACTTGGGGGTGAGTATGCTACTTATAGTAAAGGAGAAGAGGGGTTTTAAATTAGTTTAATCATTAGTATAATATTTTTTATCAATACTATGAATAGTCTTGATTCATGTAACCCAAAAATAATAAAGATAGAATTTTGAACAGACCTAGGGTGGTTATATTAGCAATAAATATAGGAATATTATATTTAACATATAATGTCTATATTCAGTAAATTAATGTATTCATTATATATCCAAAATTTGTGTTTTTTTTAGAAAAATCCCCAAAAATAACCCATATCCATTTTTCTACATGTAGAATTAAAACATTAAATCCATTTTTAAAAATAATTTTATAAATTTGAGAATATTAATGTTTTAGTAAAATCAGAATTTATTCCAAAAATAAAAATTTAAAAACTATAACCGATTTTATAGTTCCTTGAAAATTCATTCAATGTCTCGTAAATTATTAAAAAAACATTCATTAGTGAGGTTACTATTCATTTGGACAAATTACTATTCCTAAGGGAAAATTATTATTTATAAGGGAAGGTTAATACTCACCAAAAATTATGTTTATCCCATCAGACACCAGAAAACTTACTTATTTCAACCCTGTGTGTCCTTTATTCGAAATTCGAATCATAGAAGCCGAAATTTTTTATTTAAATGATAGTTTACAATAATATCCTAAATTTTTCATTTTATTGAGACTCAGTGTTTTATGAATTTCAATTTATTTTCAAAACCCCTGGGGTTTTATATTCTCTTCACCTTTTATAAATTGCTTCCTCACAATTTTATTTACTTACTACTCAAGTGAGAGTACATTTCCTTCATACGACTATACGATTCCCAGGATTCTTTTTAAACACTACACTTTCTCCAAAAAAACCATAACATTGTAGATTAACTTATTCCCCAATACTTTTTCTCCTCGATCAAGAATTTTAATTGGATTCTCTTCATAAAAAATGTTCTCTTCCAATTAAAATGCTTATGGGATCAAAACATGAGATGAATCTGGAACAAACTTTCTCAACATCAGCACATGAAAAAATTGTGTACCTAAGATAACCTTAGAGGAAAATCTAATCCATAGAGAATCAGTCCATCTTTCTCCATGATTTCATAATGTTTAATTAACCGTGGACTCAACATCCATTTCTTTCCAAAAAAACAAAACACTTTTCAATGGTGAGATTCTTGGAAAACATGATCACCTACCTCAAAAGAAAAGTATTACCACCATTTATTGGTAAAAATTTTAAGCCTCCTAGAAGCTCTCCTCATTTTTTTGGATCATATTCACTATCTCAACCACTTCCTCTACTAATTATTGTCTAATCAACTTCAATTCCCCAAATTCATCCCAAATCGATGAAGTTTGACATTTTTTCCCATATAATTTCCCAAAAGGTACCATATCTATACTAGAAATAAAACTATTTTGATAAAATCATTCATCTAATGAAATATGTTTATCCAAACATCATTGGTAATCCAATGAACAAGTTCAAAGAATATATTCAAAGTCTAAATAACCTATTCTGACTACCCATCTGACTGAGGATGAAATGTTTTAGTGAAATTTAATACTATTCCTAATGACTTATAAAGGCATTCCCAACAGTTAGAAGTTAACTTTGGATCATAGTCAGATATAATGGAAATTGGAAATCTATGTAACCTGAAAATTGTTTTGATTTTCAGTCATGTAAGATGATCCAATGAAATTGTATCTCGAATAGGACAGAAATGAGAAGATTTAGTCAGCCGATCAACAATAACCCAGGTTGTATTGTTACCTTGAAAATTCTTATGTAGTCCCACAATGTATTCTATGTATATATTTTTTCATTTCCACTTTGTCACTAACAACAGCTGAATCATCCATCTTATAAACTATCACCCTTATTTAACCTATTGACATGCCAAACATTTCACAGTAAAATCTACAATATCTATTTTCATTCAATCCCACTAGTAATACTCCTGAAGGTCTCAATACATATATGCACTACCATGATGAACTGAGAACATAAAATTATGATATTTCATAATAATTCTTCCTTTTGCTGGGAATCAAAAGGAATACATAATCTCTTTTGAAATCTTATAACATGGTCTATATCAATGTAAAATTATGGAAAAGTTCACATCCTAACCAATTATAACTTTTTCAATAAATTTTTATCTTTATTCGGTGCTTGCTTTATTCTTCCTAAACAAGATGACTACATTGAATCCTAAAAAAATATGAATTTCCTACACCAAGAACTTCGAATCCAAAATTCAATAACTCATTTATCAAATGGTCTTGTTCTAGCCATAGCATATTTAATGGTTCTTGATGTTTTCAACTCAAGGAATCTGCCACATTGTTTTTTTCTAGTATGGTAATTGATCACGTAATATTAAACTTGTATCAATTAAATCCATCTTCTCTAACTCTTTTTTAATTCCATTTGAATGAATATATACTTCAAACTTTTGTGGTCAGTATATATTTCACATTTTTTTCCATATAAATTATGCCTCAAAATTTTTTATGACAAAACCATAACTGCTAAATCCAAATCATGTGTGGGATAATATAAATCATGAGGTTTTATTTGAGTTGAAGCATAATAATTTACCTGAGCATTCTACATCCGGAAAAAACAATGTCTCTTTAATGAAGCATACATGTAGATGAAAAACTCTACATTTTTGGAAGGTAGGGTTTGAACAAGATTATTCACCATTACTCTTTTCAGTTATCGAAAAAAGCATAACATTCTGTTTTCTAGATGAATTTAACTCTTTTGAAATTTAACATACTTAGTGGACTAGATAATCATGCAATATTTTCAACAAACCTCTCATAATAGCATTACAAACTAGGAAAACTATGAATCTTAGTTATATTTACGTGTCTTGTCCATTTTTCAAAAAATTTGTTTAAGCATGATCAGTAGTTATGCATCAATAATTTTTTTTACCAAGGTCATAAATATGTTTATACCAAAAATCACACTAACTGAATGTTCTATACAGTTTCTTTTCTTTTAAGGTTTTAAAATCATTCCTTATATGTTTTTCATAATCTTCCTCACCTCTGAAATATACCATAATTTCATCCTCAAAAAAATCACAAACATATCATAGAAATCATGAAATAATCTATTCATAAGAATGATGAATATAGTTGGTTCATCAGTTAACCCAAACTACATAACAACAAATTCATAATGACTATATCTAGTTTGAAAAGATTTTTTTTGGAATTTCAACCTCCTTCACCTTTAGCTGATGGTACCTAGATCTCTTGTCTATATTGGAAAAATAATGGGCTCTATAGAGCATATAAAAAAAGTCATTGATTTGAGAAAAGGGATACATATTCTTAACAGTAATGTTATTAAAAGCTCTATAATCAATGAAATGTCTCATGGAGCCATCATTATTTTTAATGAACAAAATAGGGGATCCCCATGTTGATGTCCTAGGAAGACAAAATCCCTTATAATGACACACCAACAACTAATTTTTCAATTCAGGAAGTTCCATTTGATTCATTTGATAAGTTGTATTTGAAATTGGATTAGCATAAAAAAACTAAGTCAATAGTGAATTGAACTTATTGATCAGGTATAAAACCAGACAACTCATCATAAAAAAAATCAATAATGTATTTGTTTACCACTTGCATAACATTAATATTATTAGTTCCCTTGTTTTAAAAAGTATGATCACTACATCTTTCATTACATATTTCAACAATTTCTCATCTTTCCGACTTGTTATCAATTGTATGTGTCCATTATAGTATAAAAAATAGTACTTTTTTAGAAAAAATTTTCATTAACTCTACAATAAATCTTATCATGATTAACAGAAATCCAATCCATTCACATAATGACATCAATCTCTACTAAGTTCAAAAAACATGGTTTTCAGGTAATTTCATTCCAAAAATGAGAACTTAATGATTTATAAAATAATTTTTTGATGAAAAATTTCCCATCGGTTTTCAAAAATAAGTTCTACCCTCATTTTTTGAGATGTTATTTCCAATTTACCAGAAAAATTCACAGAAAAAAAGGAATTTATAAAACCCATATCAAATAAGAATTAATAAAAATATTATTAAATAAAATAATTACCTGATAAAACTTATTTGGATGGCCCCAGATCTGCTGACATAGTCACAGAGGATCTCGCTATACCTTTCTCCATGTAATCTAGCTGCTTTCCATATGTCAGTTCTTTCTTTGGACATGCATTTTAATAATGTCCCATCTCACAATATTTGAAACACATTATAGTTTTTTTTATCAGAATTGATCTTAATATCATTTTTATTACATTCGCGATCTATATGTCCAAATAGTCCACATTGAAAACACTTCTCAGTTTTAGTAGGGAATTCCCTAGGGTACTTTTGACCACACTTTTCACAAACTAAAAACTATACATTTATTCCATTATATTTCATTGATTGATTTTTAGCCATCGCTTTCCATCTGGAACTCTTCTTCTATATTTTTTAAGTAGAAGTGATCATCATCAAACTATATTTCTACCCTCTTAACACATTAGACATGTTACTTATATCTTTTTAATTATCTGGAGGACAATTCCCTTTAGTATCATGGCGTTAATCATGTGTAAAAGTGGTTTGTTTTTCTATCATGATACAAAATATTATTTAGAGCATGAATTACCTATTTTGTGAAATTTTCATCACACACAAACCCAAAATCATCCTCATAATGCCTCAATTTAACGAATTTGTTCTCAATACTATACCAAACCACCTTTCGAAAATATTTTTCAAGGAAAATAATTTTAAATCTAACCCACTCTAATGCTTCAAGCTCATTTCTATCCTTGATATTCATAACCGTTAACCACCTATGATTAGATTCACCTTAGAAATGATAAATGGATTGACTAACCTTTGGATTATTAGTATATAACATAACACCAAATATATTTTCATATTCATTAATCCATCCTTCATATGCTACTAGACTAGATGATCCACTAAAAGAAAGATGATGTTTTCCCATAAAATGTTCCACTATCATGATTCACTTTTATGATAGATCTATTTGTTCTATTTTATGGATTCCAAAACCATTTATTTCATGTGTTATCTGATCCATTACTATCACAAACTACTCAGTACTAATTACCAACATTCATAGTTGTAGACTCTGAAAGGTATCAGGCTTTCAATTACTTCCAACATCAGATTCAATGTATCTTCTTAGGAAAACCTTTCATAACAGATATATCTTAGATGAAAAAACTTTGTAATATTTAAATTATATACCATTTAAAAAAAGGTAAAAATCATTTATGGTATTCTGTTAACATTATATTAACTTCTAAAGTTATCTAAACTATAACCATATACAAACTATAATAACTGAATCTTAAACACTACATAATCTAGCAATTTCAACTAGATTTACTTCGTTACATTCCCAATGAACTTTTCAGTTTAATTATTTATAATGTTAGAAAAACACTCATTCATATAAACCCACAATCATGCAAAGGGTTACCATTAAAATACTATGCATTTCTTCCATAACATAATGTTTTTAACACAAAACAACAAAATGATTTTTTGGAGAAATCATAATATCATTTAACATGGATTCCTTCTTTCTCTTACACATTCATATAACCTATGAAAAACATTGAAAAACATTTTATAATCATTAAAAGATCATTAAGTTATATAAAATAAGGAAAGAAAATGTAAGTCCAAGAATACTTATAAACATGTGAAATAATTTTCACAGAGACATACATATCACCCATATTTTCTTACATTGTAAAGCATGAGATTTTGATAAAACATTAAATAACATATATTAAACCATAAGGGTTTCATGGGGAATTATATACCTGTATATTAACCCTCATTATGCCTTGTGATTTTTAACCCTCATGGCTACCTTATAATGTAACCCTCACGACTACCTTATGGTGTAACCATCGAAGTTGCACTTGGAGTAACCATACAGCCGACCCCCAACATACACATACTCAATGAATTCGAGGGATATATAGACCCATCATTCATCATAAACAATTCAAAATAACCTAAACATAATAAGGATACATGGATAATTTCATAAAAATGTAGCTTTTGAATTTTTACAAAAGAATTTTTAAAGAGGTTTTTTTAAAAAAAACCCTTGAAAATATAATATTTTTGATGTGAGAATAAATAGAACAAACTTAATATGTGTATTCACTATAAATACTCATAATATAACATAATTATAAAAAATTATTTAAAATAAATAAATTTATTACCCCATAATCATTGAAATGGAAGGTTAACCCAAATAACGGAAATTGGCATAAGAATTCCCTTACATTGGGTTCATCTTAATTAAAACTTGTTTAAACCTACTATATAATGGTTAAAGGGGTGTTATTAATATTTTAAAAAATAATAATCATGTTTATAACACCTTATATGATCATTTTATGACATCATTAGACCTATTTATTAATATATATATTTTTTGTTATTTCCATTGTTTCAGGGGCGTGCTTTACATGATTTTCCTTATTAAATTCATAAAGGATTTTTCATGTTAAATGGGAGATAAACTCAATAAGTTGAATGAAATGGTGTTAATGTGTTAAGAAAATAAAATCATTTCATAAACAATTTTGGTTATATGTTATGAGGATGATTCATTAGATAAATCATTAGTGATATTTGTTTAGATCATTTTGGCGATTCGTCAATAATCACCAACTTGTTTCATCTTATACCATTAATACTATGAATATAAGTAAATACCCAAACATATGTGATATCATATAATACACAATACCATATATTTAAACCATTAAAATGGTTTTACAACCACATGTGAAGGAAGTAATGTAAATTAAAACCCCAACATCTATGATAGTGGTAAATCAACGAATCGTAGATAATGCTTTCATTTTTAGAATAAGAGGATGAGGACATGAAGAGTGTTGATGAATTTTTACATAATCAAGATAAAAAATAAATAATTTATATAATACTATATATTTCAAGCCTCTTGTATAAGGGGGTAAATATAGTATAAGAAAAGAATATAATTGAATAGAAAACGCAAGAAAATGAAAGAAGATTTTTACCTCTTGATCTATTATCCTTAGATCCTACTTAATGCCTTTGGTTTTGTCCATTTAGTGTGACTAGGAGGTATTTGACATGGGAAAGATCCTTTTTAAGGGAATTGGGGAGAATGTATAAAATTATCAAATCTTGATAGGTGTGAGAGGTAGAGTGGGTGAGGGTGGTATTTATAGTGTGGGAGAGGAGGGGTTTTCCATTATTTTAATCATTTGTTTAATATTTTTGGATAAGACTATGAATATTCATGATGCAAGGGACCCAAAATAAAAAATAGAGCATATGATACCATACAAAGGGTTCTTATATCAGACATTATTCTATGAATAATGTATTTAACATATAATGTATATATTCAGTAATTTATCGTATTACACTAATCATGAAAAATTCATGTTTTTTAGAGAAAAATAAAAAAATTCACCCTAATAATTTATAGACATGTAAAATTCAAAAATGAACATCATTTTATATAATAATTCGAAAAATATGAAGATTAATTTGTTTATATAATTATAATTACATCCAAAAATAATAGTTCAAAAACTATAATTGATATTATAAAACCTTGAAATTTTATTCATGGTATTATAATTTATTAGAAATAACATAATTAGTGAGGTTACTATTTATTTTTTAATATTACAATTAATTAGGGTAACATTTATATTCATAAGGGTAGGTTACTATTCACTAAAAATTAGTTTTTTTCTTTTAGACTCCAAAAAAATTACTAATTACAGCCATGTATGTTCATATTTCGAAATTTATATAACAGAAGAGGCAAAATATTATTTAAGGAATAGTTTAAAACTATATCCTTAAAAAAGATTAATTATGTAAAGACTCAGTGTTTCATTCATTTCAATTTACTTTCATAACCTTAGAGTGTCACACATTCCCTCAAATGATTGAATTATTCAATATAGAATTAGATTAATAGACCCAATATATCCCATATTTTTAAAAAGTTGTATAGTAACATTAAGATATAATTAATTTCACCCCCTTTGATGAATGTTATAACCAAGGGGTTAAGGATTTTCTTGAGTTTATCTACTATCCAACCATATAAATTAATTTTTTAACTCATGGAGCAATAAGATAAATAAGATGAACCACCTTAGGGAGGTTACCAAAACATAGAACTGCTCGTTTTTACTTATTATATAATTTTTTTGAGTTGTAACTCCCTATTTGTCTTCATTTGAATTGAAATTATTAGGGTTATACCTATAATAAGGTGATTGAAAATAAGTTGTGATCTTTAAAGAGATGTTGAAATACCCACTGCCTCTCACTAATTATTTATTTGAAATGTTCTTTAATGATATAAAGCAAATAAAATAAATAAATATTAGTGGTATTATTAATTCATGACCTCATTTTATTTTCATCTTATTTAATCATAATTAAAATTATATTCTCTTTAATTTTACATCATTGATTCAACGCCTTTGTTGTATTCTGTGGATGAGTTTGAAAAGGACACCAAATGAAAGGTGTTTGTGTATGATGTTTTTCTAGAGGAGTGTGATGTATAAAACAATACTACACAAGAGGAAAGTGGTATTGAGTTGTGGGCAATAGAATAATAGCCTATCAACACTTATCTATAATAGAATCCACATCATGGTGTAAACATACTTCTTCCAGTAGACACCACTCTTCATACAGAAGAAAGGGTGAAGGATGGTTACTTACCCACACCCCCAATTTTCTATATAATTACATTTATTGAGGGTTATACAAGGGTATCATTAGAAATGATACCATGATATGAAGTTTAAAGATAATTACATTGGATTAAATAAGATTTTTTGGCCCAAATTACACAAACCAAAACCTTCATATAAAATTTAGTAAACAATGTAACTCCATAATAGGTGAATTAAAACCACAGTACATTAGTATGTGTTAGACCATGTTTTATAGCATTTTATTTTATTTTGATGTTTTTATTAATTTCAATAAAAAAATATATTTAATAATTTTTTCATTATAAAATGTATTATTAAAAAAATAAGAATTAAATCAATGTTTTCCATAGAGCATGAGTGGATAGATTCTAGGGGCATAACTCATTTTATATTGTATAAAATAATATAGTTTGAATTATTAATTGTATATATTGTTCTCTCTTATATATATTTATATATTTCTAAACATTATTTAGGTTGTGTCATATAAGGGTGTGTGGTTTTCTTGAATCAATTTTGTGTTAAAAACTGTAATTAAGATTATGTTCTATTAATTTTTATATGTTTCTTTATATTTTTTAGTTTTATTAGGTTAAGAAATATGAGCAAAATATTCTCAATAATTTCTAAGAACACTTTTATTGTTTATATAAATTCACTAATTTTGAAATTGTTTATTTATATGATTTATGAGTGATTTTTTCCACTGTCTTCATGAACACGAACTTCAGTACGTAAAATAGAAACGATTAACTAATCCATGAACTGAATATCTATATTTTTAGTCCCTAACTAAATTTATATTATAATATAATATTTAAATACTATTTTTTTAATCATATTATTGAATGTATTTAGTCCTATATAAAAACTAGAAAATTATTTAGTTCTTGTTTTAAACTAACAGATTATGGGCACACTTTTTTTCTCTTCATGTATTATGAAGATATTTCTATCACATGTCATAAATATAAATGCCTTATTGATGGAATCTATTTTCCCCTCATCATATAGTCCTATAATTTTCACATGAACTGTGACCCCTTGAACATATTTATCTTGTTGAGTTTTCTTGGATTCACCCTTCCCATATGAAACGTGGTCATTCTAAGAATGTTTGGAAATATGGTTGGATATTTCTGGGTTCATAGCAGTAGGAATAAGGTTATGTGTAATACCATAGATAAATTATAATTTTATAATGTAAAAATTTATAATTCATTGGGGTAATTCATTAGGATCAAAATTTAAGTGGAGTTTTGTAGTTTCAATGAATTATATTTGGAATCACGGAGTGAATTTTGGTCCTCTTGTAACCAAAAAGGACACCTTAATAACGAATTCAAGTGTGGTATTCTGAGGAAGATATATTCCACTCAATACCATGTGGTTAATCCTATTAATGATAAAATTGGTGAAAATTTGGTTTGTGGGAATATGCTATCACCTTCTAAGGTGGTTTGAGAGTCCCCAGACATGCTATAAAATATTTCTTAAATGAATGGGGATCGATAAAAGAATTTAATCATATAAATTATTTGATAATAAACTATATAAATTTATATTTAGGTGAATAATGGTATCAAATATCATATAAAAATGATTTGTTTCTAGTCCAGGACTATCATTAGAACTCAAAGGCTAGTTTAAAATAAATTTTTCCTTGTGATTATTACTAACCATGGTTTTTTGTTCTTAAAATGAATGATCTATCTATCTCTAAGATTATAAAGGATGTTATAGATGAATTAAAAATGGATTATATCATATAATTGAGTATTCTTCATATTAGGTAGGAATAATCTATTTGACCTTCATTAAGGATTGGGGAAACTTATTCCTCAACATCAAATGTGAAAAGGTCAATGGTAGATTATAGAATCTTATCCATGATTTGGGTAGGATAAAGTCATAACTCCTCTGATATGGAACTTTAGAACCATTCTGTAGTACTATAAGTGAAATTCTCAAAACATACCCATATAGAGATAATAATTAGTTAAATTAAGGGGAAAGAGAAATGATTATGTTTAATGACCAACAATTGACATAAAAAATAGTAGAATCATGTAGAATAATTGCATTCTCTTTACAAGGATTGATTTAAAAATAACAAGTTTTCATGATTTTCAATGTATTATAAATATGAATATTATACAACATATATTTTATATTCAATTATTATGAATGTAACGAAGGGTAACCTTGATTCAATAAGTGGAATTTTCAATAAAGGGATGAAATAAAAATGTCCTAAATACTAATATTATATAATTAATCTCATGGTGATGAGATCAGTGCGAAATTTTGATAGTCTTAAAGGAGACTCAAATAAAAATTATAGAACCTCGACTAGAATATAATCAGTTTCATACATCTGAGTAAGATTTAAAAATGGTATTATATTGGACTATAAGATAACATAGAAAACTATAGATTTAATTATGTGGTGAAATGTTGATTTTGAGTGAATATAGAAGGGTTGGAACTAAGATTATACAACTTACAACCATTAGAATAAAAATATATATTCTCATTTGCTACTTATTTCAATAATGCAATGAGATAAATCAATGATATATTTGTAAATTCCTCTATTGAGGAATTCAATGCAGTAAAATTAGTTATGTAACATGATCTTCATGCAGATATAGACAAAGTGAAGAATGTTAGAGAACCCATGGGCCTCAATAAATTAATTTACATCTTGTAGCACCATCAACCTAATGCTATTTATCTATAATTTGTCAGTATTCTCTACTACACTAAACACACAGTTATTGTAATTTATTTTATAGAATCCACCCATGATGATAACAAATAGAGTCTTCTCAACCATGACATCATTAATATAGATTTTAAATACCATATTTCATCCAAAATCAATTTTTATTGTGTAGTTTTTATTTTTTTTGTTTTTCATTGATTTTGAATGTTATGGATCCCACTGAACATAAAAAGTGGGGTTTCATTTGAAAATAAAAAAAATGGATTTGAAATTGGTCATAATTAAATTGAAAAATCCATATCTAAAATCCCTTTTTTATGACCACCTTAACATTTCAATTCCCTTTAATCCTTTGAATCCATGGAATGAATTTTAGTTAAGCTATATTACAATACATTTATATCCCTAACTACTTGGTTCTGGTGTACAGTTCTAGTCATATTTTCATAAATCATGGGGGATAGGGTGTTTCCAATAAAATTCTTGGGAAAAGTAAACAACTTCTTTTGAGTGAATAGATCCTTGGAAATTGATTAGAGAAGTAGGTTGAGAAGTTTAAATTCGTCATTATAAAACATTTCCCCTCATTATATCTATGAAGAGGATAAAATTGGGTATAAAAATAGATTATTTAATATATATATATATATTATATTTAAAAGGAAAATAATAATAATACATAGATAACATAAGAAGTACTATTCATTGTTTTTTTTACTATCTTAGTTGTGACCCACAACTCAAATAGGACAAAATGGAACATGTATTTGGGAGATATTCATGTTGTATGGGGATGAAGGAGTACATTAATTATTTCACAGATGAATAAATTTGACATTATTTTTACTTTGTAGATGAGAAACTTTTTTCTCTCAAAATTTTATGCATCAAATCATACCATCCCTTAATCATTAGAACATCCAATTTGAATTCCTATTACGTATCACTCTAGTTATTTTATGGTAGAGAACTCATGGTTGTATCATGAATATGGTAGATCACATGACCTCTAATAATGATCATAATGTTGTTCCCTTGTTGGACTCACTACTAAGAGGGGTGAATCAGTCTTTTACTTTTGAAAATTCTTCCCTTTCAATTCATCCTCTTGAAATTTTTAATGATCTGGATCCGCTCAGTGATATCTCATTATATCACATTTCTTATAGAAGCAATGAGGTAGAGAACACCACATGATATTTACCTAGTTTTCTAAAAATACCAACTCCTTTTCATGTTGGTTATTCCAAAAAATAAGGATTATCCACTATAATAATATCCTCAATATCAATAGTTTAGCATACACTAGGTTATACACCCTAGTTTTCCATCCTCTTGTAGATCTTTGTGATAACCCCAAAAAATATTACTCCCCTTCCTCTTATTTATATACTCCAAACAATATTATTCTCTTCAAGCCTCTTTAAGAACTATTTACATGCCCCTCTCATAATCCCCTTCTACTACACTATCTTGATCCATTATAGGTTGATCACATGATAATCCTCCCTGAGATTTCTAGATCAACAAACATATTTAAACATAAAGTACATTTATTACTTACTAGTCTTTCTAAATTATCTCCAATAATTTGTGTTTGATTAGTTTCCTTGTTGCAACAATTTTTAACCAATTAATTTATATGTTGAGGAAATCCCACCCACAATAAAATGTGTGAATGTGATTCAAAAAAACTATATTAGTGTTTATTAATGATATTACTTCCACAATCTCAATTCACCATCAATTCATATAGAAACTCTTATGAAATTCTTCCCAGAATCAGTTTCTCTTTTACTAAGTACTATTCATAAAAATCATATCACTTGTTCATTTCTAAATTTTTATACATGGAATACTAAATTTTTAGACCCTTGAACATATAAATTCACCATATATTATTTAATGTGAAATATCCACATAATTATTATTTCTAGAATATGAAAGTGTAAAATACCAAGTAAGTAATGAGTAATATATATTTTTATATATGTCTATTAATCAATTAGATAGTATTTTAGAGGCTTAAAATTAAAATTAATCCAATCTTAAGCATGGAATACACTAATATTTTTAAAAGATTGTTTTACTGCCTTTTGATGGAAAACCATTTTTAAATACATCTTTTGAAAATTTTATAAGCTATGTTTATCAAAATAAACTTATTATTTATGATTGGGATATAAAAATTTACTTTGTGTGAATTTTTGGTATTTTTCAGACAATGTTCATTTTTTTAATGAATAGTGAAAAATACTGCATTTTACATCAAAACTGCTTTTTAATATAATTTATTTATATGATTAGATTATATTTTGAATTGGGTTTGAAGTGAAATTAGAATATATTTTTGCCATTTAATCAAATTGTGGTCATTGTAATCAATTTCACTTTGAAATTGGACTTAAACTGGTGTCAATCTTTTGATACTTATTGTTTCATAAAAACACGCTATTTGTCATGACAGCGGGAATTAATTATTAAATTAATTAATGTGAATTATATGTTTTGAATTTTGTAAAATAGACTTCATTTTTGAATTCAGAATATCAAATATAGCTTAGGGTGAATTTTTTGTATTTTTCTGAAAAACTTCAATTTTTGATGAATAGTGAAACCACTAAGTGGTACTTATAAAAACTGATTTTTCGTTTAAATGAAATTTTACCACTTCTGTGTTTTGAATTTCAAAAATCCGACATACATGGTTTTCATTAAGAAGTAAAATGTTGTTCAATGGGATTAAAATAAATTTTTGGTGAATAGTAACTCTTAAGTTCTTAATCGCGATTAGAGGTAATTAGTGTAGTTTAAGGTAAAAATAATGTTTTAATAAAATGAGATGAGCATGACACATGTCCAACCCTCGTTGGATGTGTCATGGCCGACCAAGACAATCAATGGGTCAACTTGGGGACCCCATGGATCCACTTTGGTTGGGAAATGACATAAATAACCTTTTATTTAATGTAAAAGTAAAAAATGACACAAACATGAGATGTTTTACTAAAACAATTTTTACTTGGGGTTATAAAGATCAGATTTTTGTTTATAAAGAGTCATTGGAAATATAAAAAGATTTCCTACATCATAGTATTTTGTTTATAATTTTTAGACTTTAAATAAATTAAATTATTTATGACATCATGATGATGCAGCGATGACCTCATTATTTAACGATTTAAATAAAATGGAATGATAATGCAAAATATAAGTCCTACACATGGCCAAAACTTATTGGATGGGTGGCTTTAGAACCCTTATCACCTTATCCTCGAACAAAATCAATGTGGGACCTCTTAAATCCGAATACCATTTTAAAATAAAGTGACTTTTCTTTACCTTCCAAGAGTGCCCCTCCTCTCCTCTTATAAAATGCCCCCACCTCTACCTCCTTACCCACACTCCCAAAGCCTTTGGCTCGGCCAAACCCTGCCCATTTTTTCTCTCCACATCCCTCTCTTACTCCTTGAAGCCTCACTTTGGGCAGAAGGCTTCCCAAGGAAGCCTTTGAGCTCAAATCTAAGAGAGTTACCCGATTTTACGGTAATGTCTTACTTTGAGTCCTTTTGTTTGATTTTGCTTCTCCAACCCCCTAAACTCTTTTTATTATTTTCTTTTGTAACAACTAAAGTATCCGAAATATACTATTATGTTGTTATAAGAAGGATTATAGCTAAACCTACACACACCTACATCAAATGGTTAAAGGACATACTGTTTCCGTGGATGGTGAATTTATGCCTCCCGAAACGATGATTGTTCAACATTCTTTTAACACCTTCAAAGGTGGCCATTAAGATGTAACTATATTTATATATGATATATAATATGTTTATGTTTTCCTTAAGCTTATGTATTTATTATTTTGGGCATACCTTTATGGTATCCATTATGGGTAAATCCTATATCTTCATTTAAGGAAGTGCGGACTACCGCCCCCTCAAAGTGATTTGATTCGTTAAATAACATATGTGGGACGTAGAAAGGATGGAACTATGATATTATATATGATATTATACCGGAATTATAATATACCTTTATATCATTATGATTCCATTCTATAAAATATGAAATAGAAATGAAAGTAGCGTTCATGCGTACGTACGGCTTACCGTCTCCATGAACGGTGCATTTCATTTCTTACCTCTAAATGATTATGTAATATTATAAATGCATGTATATACTGGATATATATGATATATACATAATGATTATAATTCTGGATATAATGGATACATGAACAACATGTAATTATAAAGGGTTTATTTTTTACTCAAGTACCAATGATTGTTAAAACAACCGTTATTAACTTAAATAATTACATAGTGTTCATAACATGGAGATAAGTGATATAAAAGGAATAATGAACTTGAAAAAGGTTCTCAGACAAGTGGAAATTAACTCAAGTTTATTATTCAGGAGATTAAAGAACGACCAAGTCAACTTGGACCCGAGGTATGGGACTTCGTCTCAATCTCCTTTCATTGAGGCATATTTTGTTTTATACACAACCTTCTTTTATGTGGTGTATAAACCCCTTTGACTTTTAAGTTTATCCCAAAGAATATTTTTTATACAAAGCGTTTTACTAAATGAAAAAAGGGAATGTTTTGTCGTACGTATGCGGCAACAACGTCTTCTCCGATGCCGTGACCATTATTTGAGTTTCGACTTCCCCTACAAGCCATACCTTCTTTTTAAAAGAAAAATAAATACCATGTTTTACTTTTATCTTATTTTGGTAGTGAAAATGGTTCTCATAATGTTTTTATATCAATGTGTTGTATTCATATCATGTGATTGAAAGGTGTAAATGTTTTGTTTCCTTTATGCATGTTTTATGTGATACGATTAGGTTGAGGTTCTTGGGCATTATTATGAAGACGGGTGGTTCCGTGATAAACTAAGGGCGAGTGAGCCTGATATAGCTCTCCAATGCATTGGGTAATGAAGAGGAGTGAAACGTTAAGGTTTCTCCAAAGATATTTAGCGAATATACTGTGATGGGTATTCTAAACATAACCAAGAGGGTTACTCCCTACGTAAGAATGTTATGAATGCCTCAAGTTACCTTTATGTCTTATGATTTCAATGATTTATTCATGATTTGATGAGGTATGTTAATGTGCTTATGTTTTATGGGTAAAGTATGATTTCATTCTTTTTATATATGTATCCATGTTTCCTTTCCATATTTTTATATCCCTTACTGAGCTTTTTAAGCTCATCCCAAGTTTTTTGAAATGTTTTTCATAAGTCAAGGGAAAGGTACATAATATGATGATAGTGTCAAGGAAGTGTCAAGAAAGAATCCATGTTTTATTTTAAATATGTTTCCTTGATGGAAAAGAAGAATACTATCTTTATGTAAAAAATTTGTTTATATGTGGAATGTCATGAATGTTTTATGATCTAATTCTCTAAAACTCTAAACCCGAAATGATCCTTAATGTATAATCTTGTAATAACTCAAGATTAAGTAAGGTTTAAGGACGGGGCCTTATAGTTGGTATTGAAGGACGGTTTAGATAACTTTAGGAGTTAGAATTCTATTAAATGACTATACAAAAATATTTTTTTTATGGTCAAATTGAAGTGATATAGTATTTGAAGATTACCATGTTGCTTCATCTAAGACATGTTTGTTCAGAATGGTTTTCCGCCGAGGAAACATGGAAGCAATTCTAGGAAGGCATGCCGAAGGAAATAACCTTCCGAATTAGCATCCTGAGATGGTCGGAATTGGAACTGAACAATTTGTCGCAGTAATGGCGCAGTTGACTCAAGCGATAAATGGCGGTGGTATCCATACACGAGATCAGCCATATCAACCGCAGAGGAACATGTCAGTGGTGGAACATTTCAGGAGGCAACATCCCCCATCATTCAGAGGGTCATTTGACCCTATGATAGATGAAGGGTGGATTAAAGCATTGGAGAAGGTTTTCGATGTCATGGGATATTCATAAAATCAAAAGGTTAGTCTTGCTATTTATCGTTTGGAGTGTGAAGCAGATCAGTGGTGGTCGATGGTTAAAAATATGAGGGACGCTGATGAGATTGATGTTCTCGACTGGGATGAATTAAAAGGTATGTTTCTTGAGAAGTATTTTCCTAAGGCTGTTCGAATTAGGATGGAAAAACAATTCTTGGAATTGAGGCAAGAGGAAGACTCAGTGGCCGCATATGAAGAAAGTTTCACTCGATTGGAAAAGTATGCTCCAAATTTTATCCGAGACCTTGATAGTAAAATCAATCGTTTTTACTCAGGAATAAAGCGAAAATATCGAAGGGAATTATCTTCTCGTGAGATTCAAAGTTATGAAAAGATTGTTTGATGTGCTGATAAGGTGGAAATGGAGTTTTCTGACGATCAAGTGTTCTATAACAACCAGCAGAAGAAGAGACCGAGGTGGCACGGGAAAGGTAAGAATTCTTCAAAAAAGTCTGACGGTAAGAAAACTATGTTTCCAATTTGTGAAAAATGTGGCAAAAGGCTTGTTGGGGAATGTCTTCTGAATTCTGGAAAGTGCTACTGATGTGGTAAGATGGGACATAAGGCTCGTGATTGCACTGGAAAAGATCAGGGTGATGGTAAGACCAAATTTGATTTACAGTTAGTGAAATGTTATAAGTGCAATGAGATGGGTCACTATGAAAACGAGTGTCCGAAAAAGATCTTGGGTGATGGGAAGCAGTTAGACTACAAGCAGAAAGGGGTGGTGAAATTCTTTGCAACTACTTCAGAAGATGTCGGGCCATCAAATGAAGTTGTATCAGGTACTTTTTTTTGTTTTTTCAGATTATGCCAGTGTGTTGTTTGATTCGGGGTCTACACATTCTTTCATCTCTGAAACCTTTTCTAGTAAAATGGGAATACCATCTCAAAAAATGACTCCTGAAATTTTGGTAAAAACACCTGGGAGAAATGTTGAGGAAAAAAGAATTTATAAGAATATTCTTATCCTTATCTGTGGAAAGAACCTACTTGCAAACCTTATTGTTCTACCTCTAGTAGAGTCTGATGTTATCCTGGGTTTGGATTGGCTCTCTATTTACCATGCTAAGATTGACTATAGAGCTAATGAAGTTTATTTTTAGAAAGACTTTCAGTTTGTGTACAAGAATGAACCCTTACAGTTGATAACTTATCAAGAGGCCAAGAAACTTGTAAAAGATGGAAATGAATGTTACCTTGAAAACATCGTTGAAAATAAACGAACTATTCAGATTAATGATGTGCCAGTGGTAAATGAGTATCCTGATGTTTTTCCTAATGAGTTACCTGGAATAATACCAGATCGGGAAGTTGAGTTTACTGTTGACTTAGTTCCTGATGCTAAGCCAATTTCAAAACCCCCTTATCGAATGGCTCAAATTGAACTTTTAGAATTGAAGGAGCAATTGAATGATTTATTAGAGAAAGGTTTCATTCGACCTAGCACATCACCATGGGGTGCTCCTGTTTTATTTGTTAAAAAGAAAAAAGGTTCAATGAAACTTTTCATTGATTATAGAGCCTTGAATAACATCACTGTTAAGAACAAATATCCTTTTCCTCATATCGATGATTTGTTTGATCAGCTTCAGGGAGCTCAGTATTTTTCAAAGATTGACTTGAGATCGGGGTTCCATCAGCTGAAGGTAAAGGAAGAAGATGTTCCGAAGACCACGTTCCGTACAAGATATGGCCATTATGAATTTGTAGTAATTCCTTTTGGGATAACCAATGCACCTACTGTATTCATGGACTTAATGAATAGAATTTTCCATGAGTTCTTGGATAAGTTTGTGGTGGTTTTCATTGATGATATTTTGGTGTTTTCTAAAATTAAAGAGGACCATGAAAGACATTTAAGGGTTATCTTGCAATCCTTAAAAGAAAAGAAACTGTATGGAAAATTCATCAAGTGTGAGTTTTGGTTGCAACAAATTTCATTCCTTGGTCATATTGTTTCTAAAGATGGGATAACTATTGATCCTACAAAAAGAAAGGTTGTTGAAGAATGGCCAAGACCCAAAAATGTAACTGAGATTCGTAGCTTCCTTGGTTTGGTAGGCTATTGCCGAAGATTTGTTAGAAATTTTTCACGGGTATCTAGTCCAATGACTAAGATAACTGGGAAGGGTGTTAAGTTTATCTGGACAAAATAATGTGATGACTGTTTTCAGGAATTGAAAAGAAGATTGGTGAATGCTCCAGTTTTGGCACTACCTTCCATGAATGGTGAGTTTTTTATATACAGTGATGCTTCATTGAAAGGAAATGGTTGTGTCCTAATGCAGAATGATCAGGTAATTGGTTATGCTTCAAGACAGTTGAAAACTCATGAGGTAAATTACCCTACACATGATTTGGAATTAGTTGCTGTTTTTTTCGCTTTAAAAATTTGGAGGCATCATTTGTATGGAGTAAAGTGTGAAATATATACTGATCACAAAAGTTTAAAGTATATATTCACTCAGAAAGAGTTAAACATGTGACAGAGGAGATGGCTGGAATTAATCAAGTATTATTATTGTACAATTCATTACCATCCGGCAAAAGAAAATAAAGTGGCTGATACTTTGAGTCGAAAAAGTAATGCTTCATTAGAAATATTGCATTTGGAACGTGATCCTTTGGTTAAGGATTTGATGAACTTTGGCATAGAAGTTGTCAGTGAAGGAAGTTCTTCTGTTTTGTTTCAGGTATCAGTGAGATCATCTTTATCAGATAGAATCAAGCAAGCACTGAAGCAAGACAGTGAGTTGCAGAAAAAGGTAGAGCTGGTTCAGAAAGGTAAGTTTCCTGAATTAAACATTGATAATGATTGCGTTTTGAGATTTGGGAAGAGATTGTGTGTGCCTTGTGATTCACAGTTGAAGAGAGAGTGGTTATGTGAAGCTCATAGTTCTCCGTTTTCAGTTCATCCAGGCAGTACTAAGATGTATAGAGATCTTCGGGAGTATTACTGGTGGGATGGAATGAAAAGAGATATTGATGATTATACTGTGAGGTGTTTGACTTGTCAGCAGGTTAAAGCAGAGCGGCAGTTACCGAAAGCGATGGTTCAGCCTTTACCAGTGCCAGAGTGGAAATGGGAGAATATATCCATGGACTTTGTTGTGGGATTACCGAAGACATCTCGAGGTAATAATGAAATCTGGGTTATTGTTGATCGCTTGACCAAATCTGCTCATTTCCTCGCTATACGAGATACTTTTTCCCTAGATCAACTTTCCCGTTTGTATCTTAAAGAGATAGTCAGGTTACATGGAGTTCCCCTCTCCATTGTATCTGATTGTGATCCCAGGTTCACTTCTAACTTTTGGAATGGCCTTCAGAAGTCGTTGGGTACTGAATTAAATTTTACTACAACTTTTCATCCTCAATCAGATGGGCAGTTAGAACGAACAATTCAGACATTGGAGGGTATGCTACGTTCTTTCACTATGGATTATCAGGGAAGTTGGGACCAACATCTATCTTTGGTTGAATTTTCATATAATAACATCTTTCATTCCAGTATACAGATGGCACCATTTCAGGCATTATATGGGAAGCGGTGTCGACCTCCAGCTTTCTGGGATGAAGTGGGTGAAAGGAAGTTGATGGGACCCGAATTGGTAGAAGAGATGGCAGAAAAAGTTCAGCTGATTCAGAAGCACATGAGAACAGCTCAGAGTAGGCAGAAGAGTTATACGGATAACCAGAGTAAGGATCTATCTTTCGAGGTAGGTGATCGTGTTTTTCTCAAGGTATCTCCTTAGAAAAGTGAGATGAGATTTGGTAAGAAAGGAAAGCTGAGTCCAAGGTTTATTGGACCATATGAAATTCTGGAGAGAGTTGGATCAGTTGCATACCGGGTGGCTTTACCTCCGAGTTTATCTTAGGTACACAATGTTTTTCACATTTCGATGCTGAGAAAGTATATGCTAGATCCATCTCATGTTTTGAGTCCAGAGGTAGTTCAGCTGGTAGAGAACCTATCTTATGAGGAACAACTGGTCCAGATTCTTGACCACAGGGAGCAAGTGTTATGAAATAAGGTGATTAATCAGGTAAAGGTTTTGTGGAAAAATCACATGATGGAAGAGGCAACATGGAATCTAAAAATGCAATGAGGGATAAATACCCCCATTTATTCGATAAGTAAATAAATTGCGGGGACGCAATTTTCAAAAGGGGGGAAGGATGTGACATCCCAAGTAAGTAATGAGTAATACATATTTTTATCTAAGTCTATTAATGAATTAGATTGTGTTTTATAGTCTTAAAATGAAAATAAATCCAATCTTAAGCATGGAATACACTAATATTTTAAAAAGATTGTTTTACTGCCTTTTGATGGAAAAAAATTTTTAAATCCATATTTTGACAATTTTATAAGCTATGTTTTTCAAAATAGAATTATTCTCTATTATTGGGACATCAAAATTTACTTTGTGTGAATTTTTGGTATTTTTCAGACAATGTTCATTTTTTAATGAATAGTGAAAAATACCCAATTTTACATCAAAACTACTTTTTAATCTAATTTATTTATATGATTAGATTATCTTTTGAATTTGTTTTGAAGTGAAATTAGAATATATTTTTACCATTTAATCCAATGGTGGTCATTGGAATCAATTTCACTTTGAAGTTGGACTTAAACTGGTGCCAATCTTTTGATACTTATTGTTTCATAAAACCACGCTATTTGTCATCACAACGGGAATTAATTATTAAATTAATTAATGTGACTTATATGTTTTGAATTTTTTAAAATAGACTTCATTTTTTAATTCGAAATATCAAATATAGCTTAGGGTGAAGTTTTGGTATTTTTCTGAAAATCTTCAATTTTTGATGAATAGTGAGACCACTAAGTGGTACTTATAAAAACTGATTTTTCGTTTAAAAGAAATTTTAACACTTATGTGTTTTGAATTTCAAAAATCCAACATACATAGTTGTCATTAAGAAGTAAAATTTAGTTAAATGAGAATAAATTTTTTTTGGTGAATAGTAACTATTAAGTTCTTAATCGTGATTAGAGTTAATTAGAGTAGTTTAAGGTAAAAATAATGCCTTAATAAAATGAGATGAGCTTGACACATGTCCTACCCTCATTGGATGTGTCATGGCCGACCATGAAAATCCATGGGTCAACTTTGGGACCCCATAGAGCCACTTTGGTTGGGAAATGACACAAATAACTTTTTATTTAATGTAAAAGTAAAAATGACACAAGCATGAGATGTTTTACTAAAAAAAAATTTACATGGGGTTATAAAGATCATATTTTTTATTATCAATATTAGTTGGAAAGCTAAAAATAGTTCCTACGTCATAGTAGTTTTTTTATAATTTTTGGACTTTAAATAAATTAAATTATTTATGACATCATGATGATGGAGCGATGACCTCATTATTTAACGATTTAAATAAAATTGAATGATAATGTAAAATCTAAGACCTACACATGGCCAAAACCTATTGTATGGGTGGATTTCGAACCCTTAACACCTTATCCTCAAAACACATCAATGTGGGATCTCTTCAATCCGAATAACATTTTAAAATAAAGTGACTTTTCTTTACCTTCCAAGAGTGCCCCTCCTCTCCTCTTATAAAATGCCCCCACCTCTACCTCCTTACCCACACTCCCAAAGCCTTTGGCTCGGCCAACCCCTGCCCATTTTCTCTCTACATATCCCTCTATAACTCCTTGAATCCTCACTTTGGGTAGAAGGCTTCCCAAGGATGCCTTTGAGCTCAAATCTAAGAGAGTTACCCGATATTAAGGTAATGTCTTCCTTTGAGTCCTTTTGTTTGATTTTGCTTCTCCAACCCCATTAACTCTTTTTATTCTTTTCTTTTGTAACAAATACAGTATCCTCAATATACTAGGATGTTGTTATAAGAATTATTAGAGCTACACTTACACACACCTACATCTAATGGTTAAAGGACATACTGTTTCCGTGGATGGTGAATTTATGCCTCCCGAAACGATGATTGTTCAACATTCATTTAAAACCTTAAAAGGTGGCCATTAAGATTTCACTATATTTATATATGATATATAATATGTTTATGTTTTCCTTAAGCTTCTGTATTTTTCATTTTGGGCATACCTTTATGGTTTTCATTATGGGTAAACGCGATATCTTCATTTAAGGAAGTGCAGACTACCGCCCCCTCAAATTGATTTGATTCGTTAAATACCATATGTGGGATGTATAAAGGATGGAACTATGATATTATATATGATATTATAGTGGAAATATAATATACCTTTATATCATTATGATTTCATTCTATAAAATATGAAATAGAAATGAAAGTAGTGTTCATGCGTACGTACGGCTTACCGTCTCCATGAACGGTGCATTTCATTTATTACCTCTAAATGATTATGTAATATTATAAATGCCTTTATATACAGGATATATATGATATATAAATAATGATTCTAATTCTGGATATATTGGATACATGAACAACATGTAATTATAAAGGGTTTATTTTTGACTCAAGTACCAATGATCGTTAAAACGACCGTTATTAACTTAAATAATTACATAGTGTTCATGACATGACAATAAGTGATATAAAACGAATAATGAACTTGAAAAAAGTTCTTAAACAAGTATAAAATCACTCAAGTTTGTTATTCAGGAGATTATAGAATGATCGAGTCAAGTCGGACCCAAGGTATGGGACTTCGTCTCAATCTCCTTTCATTGAGGCATATTTTGTTTTATACACAACCTTCTTTTATATGGTGTATAAACCCCTTTGACATTTAAGTTTATCCAAAAGGAAACTTTTTTATAAGAATATTTTTACTAAATGAAAAAAGGGAATGTTTTGTCGTATGTATGCGGCGACAATGTCTTCTCTGCCGTCGTGACCATTATTTGAGTTTCAGCCTCCTCTACAAGCCATACCTTCTTTTTAAAAGAAAAATAAATACCATGTTTTACTTTTCTTTAATTTTGGTATTGAAAATGGTTCTCAAAATGTTTTTATATCAATATGTTGTATTCATATATTTTGATTGAAAGGTGGAAATGTTATGTTTCCTTTATGCATGTTTTATGTGATACAATTATGTTGAGGTTCTTGGGAATTATTATGAAGACGGGTGGTTCCGTGATAAACTATGGGCGGGTGAGCCCGATATAGCTCTCCAATGCATTGGGTAACGCTATGGAGTGTAACTTTAAGGTTTCTCCGAAGAGATTTAGGGAATATACTATGATGGGTATTCCAAACGTAACCAAGAGGTTTACTCCCTACGTAAGAATGTTATGAATGCCTCAAGTTACCTTTATGTCTTATGATTTCAATGATTTATTCATGATTTGATGAGGTATGTTAAAGTGCTTATGTTTTATGGGTAAAGTATGATTTCATTCTAATGTATATATGTACCCTTGTTTCCTTTCCATATTGTTATATCCCTTACTGAGCTTTTTGTGCTCATCCCATGTTTTTTAAAATGTTTTTCACAGGTCAAGGGAAAGGTACATGATATGATGATAGTGTCAAGGAAGTGTCAAGAAAGAATCCATGTTTTATTTTAAATATGTTTCCATTGATGGTAAAGAGGAATAATATATTTATGTAACCACTTTGTTTATAGGTGGAATTTAATGCATGTTTTATGATCTAATTCTATAAAACTCTAAACCCGAAAAGATCCTTAATCTGTAATCTTGTAATAACTCATGATTAAGTAAGGTTTAAGGTGGGGGCCCTATAGAAAGAAATTATATCATTCATGTTTACATCACCCATTCTTCATGTTACTATTTCCTTCATGTGACCAAGTAAGGATCACATATTTGACTTGATCATCCTTTATTTATGGTCTTTACATGATTAAGGAACTATCCATGGGCTCCTTTTTAAGTGAATATTTGTTTTTCTGTGGGTTCTTTCATGTGTTAAAGGGTTTTATACAGATTCCATGACATGATATGAGGTGTCAGCTTGTTTCCTATAAAGTGAATTCACATATGAAATAGGTTATTCATGATATTTACTCTGTGATATTAGGTCATGTGAATCCTAATAATTTTCGTTGATGAATTATGTGATCACATAATTTTTTGACATGAAAATATCACACAGATGCTCCATTTTTTTATATGAGTTCTCTACCTCTGTCTATTTATAAATATTTGCAGTGACTAGAAATCATGGTCGAATCTGGGTTTATATTGGAATGTCTACACTAATTTTAAGGGAGAGTAAATACTCATTAAATTCATAAGTATCTCATCATATCGAATAGTTTTTATTCTATAAAAATATCAGCCTCATCATGACGTGCCAAGTTGATTATTAGATCCCACGGTTTCTTTTCTTGAATAAGATGAACCTCAGTGCTTTGTGTGATATTCTTATACATAATGCATTGTTTTTTGTGGAATATTTATTAACAATCATTTAATCCTTCATATGATAATAGCTATAAATGATCGGATCTTCTTTTGATCCATTTTATGTTGTATTTAATGAGAAAAAATTCCATAGTTTCTTTATATCATTGTGTAATTAAAACAACATCACATGAGGACATGGGTCATTATCATTAATTTAGGAAATGAATTCATAAAAATTGTATAGTTTTTATGAAGGATTCGTGGAATGGTTTCATAAAATGGACATGTTTAATTACTAGGAGTTACTCAATAAATAAATAAATCCACATATCATCATGTAATGGATTCATGCGACACCACCTCCTTCATGTGATAGAATAACTTATCATAGTCGGAATCCCCACAATCTTGGATAAAAATTTATTTATTCATAAAAATGAATTTTCAAGAAGTATTAATTGGGATCATATAATCTACACTCAAATAGAACTCCAAAGGTCTGATTGACCATCAAGAAATTTGTGACATACTATGGTGCGTGAAGATAGAAAATCGGGTGATCGTGGATGAAGATGACGATTGGATGGATGAGGCGAATATAATATAAAAAAAGTGGTATATTATTATGTCTAAATTTTGGAGGAAAAGTGTACCAGTTTCTTAATTATCACATAAATGATCTAATCATCCTGAATGTTCTTAATAAATGTTCATTTGTCATTATCAATTCGAGATGGGGGCGGTGGATGGAAACTTTCAATGCATTACTCATCCATGAGCTATAACCCATCTAGCCTAGTAGACCATCCCCATGTTCACTCTGGAATACAATATTGTGGTCCTATATGTAGATAAATATTTTCTTCTATGTAGGCCTCCTTTAGTCAGTTATCCCATGGAGTTGATCCTTGGGTCCCCCATATGTGTTTGATGGGCTTACCATGTGGTCTTGTATTGGTTGGACCAATATTCTTTCCTAAAACCTTCTGCATATACATAGTAATATCATATGTATAAATTTAATACCAATCCTTCCAGAATTTTTTCCTTATACATAATATATGAATATATTTATACATGGACTTATATGTCTTTCATTAAATCTTCTTAAATAATGATAGTATTTATCATGAAAAAGAAATAACATTTTTTCATGGTCATCTTCACATCTTCATGAAATAAACCTTATTAAATGGTTTTATTTTAGTCTTTTCCATCCATATAAGGAATGAGAACTTGTAGAATTATTGTACACTCATTATCACCTGTATTTGACATTTAATGATCTATTAAATAATAATAAAATATAAAACATAGATAATTGTTCAAGCATGACATCAAATTCCATTAAATGAAACCAATAAAATTATAAAAGCACCACCACTACATCCATAAAGACGTGTCTAATTATTGAAAATAAATTCATCCAATTATCAAAAAATAAACATCTTTTAATTTGATACTAAAATGAAGTGGGAAAATTTTTTATTGAGGTAGGTTAGGTGGTTATTTGAGAATGATTTAAAGGTTGAAAACATATTGAAAATTAAATGGGTAATGATCTTAACTCATATAGAAAGCATGATCTTTTCAATAATGACTGATTTTTTTATTTTATACTTTATTCTTTGTGTGTTTTATTTAGGAATGATAATATATTTTTTAGTTTTAATTATTTTTATTTCTTGGGATTTAATTGTTATGGTATAGGGGAGTGATGGGAGAAAACATTTAAAAAATAAAATGATTTTAAATGAAATGTAACACAATTATTATCATAAAAAAAGAAATTAAATCATGTTATATACATCAAATATACCTAATTTAATTATTTGATGGATTTTTTCATTTATTTTTAGTTTCTTTATTAAGTTTCAGATGTTATTAAAATATAAATATATTGATCTAGGATTCTATGATAGTTGTATAATTAAACTACTACATGGATTATATATATTATTTTAATTGGTTTAATTACTTATACAAAAAATTTGAAAAAATATATTTTTGTTTGTTTATCAATTTGTAGTTGAAATTTAGAAGATAGATTAGAAAGAAAAAAAAATTTGGATTTAAAAATATCTAGAAGACTAATGCGAATGAAGAGAAAATATCTAAAAGTTATAAATAATTAAAAAATTGGAAATGTACCAATATCCCCCAAGTGATTAAGAGTCACTACAAGGTCGACGGTAGAAAATGGTTTTATATCGACACCTTGCAATATTTCATAAATGTCATACTGATCAGAAAATGAAAAAATATTATAACGTCCCATGAAACCTAAATAAAGTAAGGGTCATTCCACATAAGCATACGATTAAGGCCAATGATGAAGGAAAAATATTAAAAATTAAAATTCATCTATATAAAATACATAAGACTCATTCTCACAGTTCCTTAGCTACATAAATGTAATCGGGATATTTTCTGAGGGTCACCATCTATTTTAGAATTGTGACCAATCCATTTTTATTGGTCATTAGATTATCAAGCGATGAAGAAATTCTATATGGATACCCTCCAGTGGATTCAATGTATTTTAAGAGTAAATACCTTACCTCATGATGTAATATGGATCATATAAAAAATATTCATTAATCTAATTTTATTCCATGTGGAATCATTTAATTACACCCATATTAAAAAATAATATACTTTTTCATTCATGCATAGCCACATCAGAAAAAATTATCTTGATCTCTTAAGTATTACACTTACATAAGTAATGTTAAGTGGAAATCATGATACGATTTTTAGGAAAATTTAATTATGATAATCACTATACCATACTCAAATGAAGAGATCCACAAAATCAGAATATACATATTGAAGCTAATCTAGATGTGATCTAGAGAGTGGTGTCAGGTTGTAAATTTGAGGAGGAAGAGGAATAATGTGATGTTATTCTATAAATATTTTCCCACTCTCCTTTTATATAGGATTTAATCCCATGACCTTCAAGTATGGTTATACTAGATATGATGACGGTATTTTATGAATTTTAATAAAATTCATTTTTTAGCTATGTGTACATTATTCCCCTCTTCCCATTTAATTTTTCATATTTTATCTTCACATGCAATATCATAGAGATATAATTTAAGGATTACATATAGTAATATTCTATGAGATTCACCAAAACCATTAAACATTATGTTTCTTAATCATTTATCATATAATGTTTAATGATTTTTAGAGATAAGAGGTAGGGGAAAGTTATTATTTTATTTATTTAATATCTAATTTATTCCTACTCATTACAAACATTTTCCATTCCATTTTTTAACCCACTAGTGTTTGTTGGGATTATTTGGTTGGGTGGAGAATGGTGAGTTGTATATTTCCAAGGGAGGGAGTGTATTACCCTATAAACAATAGGAGTATCCAATTTACTTCCTTCGAATGAGGTAGATTACTAGAGAACTCAATATATCTACAGAAAAAATTGAATTTACACATCAAAAGTAAAAATATTGAAATTTATAGGCAAGTTAGAGACTGAAAATTGATAGATAATTTTACTTATCTAAGAGTAAGTAAAGAGGACTCAACAACAAAAATCCTGGAGTAGTTATTTCTTTATATTTTAATTTTAATGTGTTACAAAAATGAATTTTTTTCCTGCTTTAATTTGTCAACACCAATTAATTTATTGTTTTTAATTAAGAAACCAAAAAAAATTAATTATAATTGATAGATAATATTTAGTGTTTATCTTTTCTCTACAAGAGAGATGATAGTTGTCAGTCCAACTGGACTACATTCCAAGTTGAAATATTTTTTTCAATAATAATCTCATGATATCAACACATCAATTATACGAGGTAATTGTTAAGAGTTTATTGTACACTGTAGAAACATGGACTTCCATCATGAATTCTATTTTTAAGGATCATGAATTTAGAGTAATATTAATAAATAACACCTAAAAACTTTTATAATGATTATGGGGTACATACGAGGTATAATTAATTATTACATGATTTTTAAGCAATGAAAGAACATGAATTGATTTCATATTCAACTATTCATTAGTTTTGAGATTTTGTGGATAGTAAATCCTTAGGCGGTGGTGTATTTTTATCAACATAAATTGTATTTCCTTGATTATAAATAAAAAATATAGATCATGTTATAAAATTATTTATGGAAATTATATTTTATATTAATAAGAAAACAATCCGTTTCTATGGGTGAATAATTATTAAAGATTCTTATTGAAGATGTGAATATTTACACAGGGAAGTGTTGTGTTAACAACAGTGAAATTGAACTAAATAACATTGTGAAGCACACTAAATTTAATAATATTAATATTGGGTATAAATTTATTAAAGAAATATGGGGGTAATGAGTGATCAAGATGAAACATAATGAAACATATTAATAAGTGGTGGAAATTTTCATAAATCCATTAGAAAAAATGGGGTTTAAAACCCATGGGGTTAACCATAGAGTTAATAAATATCCATTAGCTTGAGTAAACTCATAAACCATCCTTTATCTAGATTTTTTTTCATTTTTAATACGATTTTAGTTTATTTTAGGTGCTTCCTCTTGGGGTTTATTTGAAAAGGTGTAGAATTTGAGTTAATTGGTAATAATTGAAGCATTTGAAAGGACAAACCTATTAAAGAAGTATAAAAATAATATCAATGGGAAGTTTATGTAAGACTACTGGGAAATATTATCCATGGGTATGGATAAATTAATAATATGAATCAATGTAGTAATTATTTCAGAAAAAAATAAACATGACGTTATAGTTAGTCATTAGAGATGAATTAAAAAAGGTATGCCTGGTAGGTATGAAATTTTTTCTTGATATTTTTTTTATATAGATCAACAAGAAAATATACATATATTGATTTATGATTAATTTCACTATATTATAGATTTTATAATGATTATATGACTTTAATTTCATTAGAAATATATAGGATTTCCAGCCAGCCTAAATTGGTAGAATATTATAACTATGGTTGAGAATAAATATTTTTGAAATAATGGGAGAATATGATAGGTGAAGTTGGAAGACTGATAATGTTTTTTTATTAATTTTGAAATGGTAACTATAGGATGTAATGAATATTTCGAAAGGAATTGGAAATATAGGAGGAGGTGTAAAGGTGTTAAAAAGTGTAATACACGAAGGGGACAAAAACATAGTTCACTGGAGGGAATCAATCTACGAATGAGGTTATGATTGCGTAAATTATTATGTTTACATTTACTCAAAAAATAATATAATCCATCATATTATTTAAGATATTGTCATACCCCCATATTAAACACGTTAAAATATAAGTGTCCCAGTTATTCATGGTTGATGAACTAAGGCTACGACATGCATCATCACTCCAAAATTTTTTCTGTATTATAATTTAATTTTGAGGAATTATGATTTATGGTGTAGTGACAAACCCTATAAATATGGAATAAATTTTCGGTGCTACTCATGATAGTTTTGAATAATTTAGATCATGCTGCAATATAGAAGATCCTGAGATAAATTGTATTTTTTTAGTTATTTTGAAGATGATTATATGATTTTTGATGTGTTTCTAATGTAATATTATTTATATTTGGAGAAGATAAATTGGCTCAAATATCACTATAACTCCCAAAATATTTAAAATATATTTATTTTAGAGTAAATATATTTTTTTCAACAAATTACGATGCAAACAACAAAATTTTTAAATGATACACAATGCTCAATTAAAATATTTTTTATACGAGATATTTTTAACATAGATATTTTATTTGATTCTATTAAAAAACAATTTTATTGAAAATATATATTTTACAAAAATTAATTTTTATCTATTCATTTTAATTGAAAATAACTATCATTTGGAAGGTAAAGAAGTATTTTAGGAAAAACTCTATTTTTTCTAAAAGGCAGGTTTAGTTGTGCTTTGCGCACATGTTTTAAAATTAAATTTCATGGAGTTTAGAAATATTATTCTATAAAATACTATTGTATTTTTGAATAATAATATCAAAATTAGATTAGGGTGTATTTTATTTTCTTTCAAAAATGGTTAACTTTTTATGAATAGTGCATAAATAATGACTTTTGATTGAATATTTATTTTTAATTTATATTAATTATCATGGTACATTATATTTTAAATTTGTTTGAAAGTAAAATTATATGAATTATATATCAATAACTAGTAGAAATAATGTCTATGATGTCAAATATATAATTATAGGTCGCCAAAAACTGACGTTAAATTATTTATTTGATGAAAGTATTCAGAATGAGACAGAGGATTGTGTTGAATAATTAATTAGTGATGTTGGTGTCGAAACCATTGAAAATGATAAATTTTTTAATAATTCTATGAATATTATGAGAAACCATTATTATATGGTTTCACTAAATATATATTGTTATCATGAGTTCTTAGGTTATTTAACATGAAACAATGAAATGGGTGGAGTGATAAAGGTTCCAATATCATGCTTAAACTATTAATAGAGATACTTATAGAAGAAAACATTATTCCAGATTATAATTTTGCAGAAAAGAAAATATTATTTCTAATGGGATTGGGGTATACAATGATAAATGATCTCCCCAATGATTCCATGTTTTATAAGAAGGAATATGAATATTTATCCAAATTTCATAAATGTTGGACATCACGATATAATATGGATGAAAAATTTGACAATGATTCATTATTAGGTATTGAAATATAACCACCTTCTAAATCAATTTTGTACCTTCAAGTAATTCCTTCCAAAAATTCCAACAATTCTACTCTGAATCATTATCTGGTATTTAAATCAAAACTATTGCTAATTAAATTTGTCACATTCAAGTAATTCCTTTTTAATCATTTATTTTCAAATTCAATTGATTCAAAAAGTTTAACATGACATAATAAAGAGTTCATTTATGATGGTAATGTATGCCACCCAACAGATTCACTATAGTGGAATAGATTTCATAATTAAATTCTTGATTATTGAAGTGACCTTGGAAATCTCATTATGGTCCTGTGGAAATATGTAATGAATTCATATTAGAGCCTATGTATCCAACATAGTTATTGTCCTATTTTTGGTAGTTTATAACTCTTCCACAAATATATGTATGATGAAAAAAATACATTATGAAGAGTTCTATGATTTACAGCCCAAAAAAACAGGAAATCATATTTAGTTGTATAATTCACAATTGATTAATGATTTGAATCTTTTATGAGAGACATGTTTTAATGTTATTGATGTATACAAGGAAGAGAAATTTCCTTTTCATGCTATGACAATTTTCACTATAATTAAATTTCTTATAAATGGATACAAATCTAGATATAGTGTTAGGGGAAATAAATCATTTCATAATTTTGAATAAAGGATATTATATTATCAATTTCAGAATGGTAAAAATACATTATACAAGGGAAATCAGATATTTCTATGAATTAATCATCTTTATAATGGATTGAAAAATTATTTAATGTTTTATATGAATATAATCCTCCCCCACAACCATTTTCAATTAAATAATGTGATAAAGGGGAGAAAAATATTGATTTAACATTTGGAAATAAAGGATGTTATGTTCATCAAAATATTATATATAAGAAACAATCTATCCTTTTTTGACTAAGTTATTGAGGATATTTAGAGACAAAACATTACAATGATATTATTCATATTGAGAAAAAAATATGTTATAGATTGATTGGATATTTTTTTGATATAAAATCAAAGTAAAAAAGATGGATTGAGTAATATATTGTGTTTGATATCAATGGGAATAAATTATTAGTTATCTACTACTATTAAAGGAAATAAAACATATTTTTAACTATATCTTGTCACATGTTAAGAAAGGTTGAGAAGATGAATTAATGATAGTGTCTATAAGGTATTAAATTACCCAGTTGATATTATTCTAATTTAATGAATTTGGTGTTATTGATATATTTTAAATTAGTTGGTATGAAATATCATTATTATCATGCATTGGTGCAAAAAATTTTACTAATCTCCATATATAGTATATTTTCTTACACGTTTAAAAAAGACTATCAAAAGGTTATATAATTTTTCCAAATAAATTTCTTGAAAACTAATTGATCCAAATTTGTTATATGAGTTACGGAATTAAGTATATCATTTTATTTTACAACTATAATTATATTTCCCACCAATGTTATTTGATATAATTTTCCATCTGGTGATTCATCTGGTTCATGAGATAAGAATGTGTGGCCCTATTTATATACGTTGGATGTATCCATTGGAAATATATGTGACACTTTTTAAGGGATATGTTTAAAATAATTATCGACCAGAGGTATATATTACTCAAAAATATTTATTTTAAGTGTTAATTGAATTATATACTAATTGTTTTTATGAATTGGAGCATGTCGGTCTCCCTATTTCTCAACATATTATAGTTGATAGTGAATGTAGAGGGATTCGATGCATAGAGGTAAAGTTAATTTATTTTGATGAACTGATGTATGAATATTTAGACATTTTGAACAACACCAGAGAGGTTCAACCATATATATCATCACATATTTCTGTATTAAAGGAAATATATCCGAAAAAAAATGAAAAGTGGTTAGACTTTGATCATCAAAATACTTTTGATCCATGGTTTAAATTGGAATTATATAGAGATATATATGCATCAGAAGCATTGAAATGGTGGGAAGGGAGACTGTATCTTAATCTAATCACATTTTCTGGTTTAGATATTAATGGATACTCATTTTATAGAAAATGTTCTGAAAGAAAATAGTACCATTAAAAATAACGGAGTAATGGTCGTCGTGGAAGCAATGCATTTTTTGGGCGCAAAAGATAAAAATGAAATTTATACAAAAACAGAATGTTTTGGAGTTCTTTAGGTATATGAGAAATTGGTTATACAAAATATTGAGTCATAGTGATTAAGTGTAAATGGGT
This sequence comes from Viscum album, assembly GCA_963277665.1. Classification (NCBI taxonomy): domain Eukaryota; kingdom Viridiplantae; phylum Streptophyta; class Magnoliopsida; order Santalales; family Viscaceae; genus Viscum; species Viscum album. The sequence goes on from OY728125.1 coordinate 1,764,719,886, forward strand.
TACTAGTAACAGTGGTAGGAAAAACGATGATTACGAGTTTACAATTGTTGATTTTTAAATATTTAGTAGAAAAGATGAACCATTTATAATGGTTAAACAGTCATTGAAAGTATTTTATTTCATTGGTCCATTGAATAATCAGTGGCCATTCATTTTTCAATGGAAAATAATTAATTTTGGTGATGAGGATGCTGATGATTTTATGGACTTAAATGAGGCGTAATATTATTTTGTGATATTTCTGAAAGACAATGATGACTATAATGCATACATGGTCCTTATTATATTAAATTATCACGCTAAAGGGATATGGAGAGATAATAAATTACTCTTCTAATTGATCTGGTAAAAATTTATATTTTATTTTTTAAAATTTATCATTTAAAAAAACACTTTTTTATTATGTATTAGAGTTATAATTATAAATATTTGATTAATTATAAGTATTTTCTGTTAAATTTTATATTCAACAGTAATGTTTAAACAACATTTGATTGAAAAAATTGACATTCATTATCATAATTTTGTTAAATTTGTGCATATAAAAACAATTTTTCGAAAATGTGATATTTATATTTATAAATGATTCTATAATTTTAGAATTATTATATATATATATAGTAGTTTATCTTTCATATTTTTTGATTAAGAATTCTTACATCATTATTATTATTTTAAACATACATATGTGTGACAAAACGTTTTTACATACATATCTTTGTTATCAATGTTTCAAAATATACAATTTTCTAATTATATGTAGGTATATAGAATATCATTACATTTTTCTATTTCAATGATTGACATAGAGGAATAAGAATAGTTAGTGAGGTAAATATTTTTTCATATTATTAAATATTCATTTATATGTTTATTTAATGAAATAAAACATATAATTTATGAAAACTAATAGTTGGACTTCTGATCCACCTCTAATGGTGGATTATTTTCATTATTCTACTGAGAAATCGAATCCTAGTGTTTCCAAATGTGGGATTAAATGTTTACCAAAATTTTCACTTTCACAGGGAGAACAGAAATAATATATTATTTTTTATCAATATAATATTCAATGTAGTCCTTGTAGAATGTTTTTTACCAGTTTATTTCTATGTAGAGTCATTGTAGGATTAAAATTTTGTTTCTTGAATGGAAGTCGATTGACAAGATGGAAAAAGTGTATATATAGTGGTATATTATAGTAAAATATCTAAATTAATATATATTTTATGCCTTTTTAAAATATTATATAATTTAAATGGATAAAATTGAAATTATTTTAATACATATAAAATTCATTTTTCAGGAAAAAAATGAGATTAAGATCAGATTCCAATCTTTGGTGGGGGTTCGATGGAGAAATTTATAAAAATTGACAAAAAATTATTTTTTGTTTGGTTATAGAATGAAAACCCATGTCTCAAGTATGAGTTTTAGATATAGATACATGGAATAAATATTCTCCCAAATGACATGATGAATAATTTATTGAAATATTACTATTTTATTTTATAGTATTTATTAAATATTAATTAATTAGATATTAGTTAATTTTTATTTAACATGCTTCTATGAAATCTCATTAATTGATACAGTTACAAATCATATAGCCTCATGTTGTATCACATATAGGTTATCATATATTAGAGGATTAAATGATTTTAGAAATCTTTTACGCATTAAGAGACCAATATTTTAGTGGTTTTGAAGAGGTACAGTTCGTTACACTATCTCCCCCACTCAAACTGAAAATGGAAAAGAATGAGAATAAATTAAATTTGCTGGTTTCTTACAGAGAAATCTAAGGACTTCTCATCTAGAATCGAAAGAAATTAATTTTTTTCCTTGAATGTTAGTATTTTTAAAATTAACAGCACGAATATTTATTTTTTATTTTTTATTTTAGGATGAACATTAGGTGCACGTAGTATTGTGAAAATTATCTCTGAGGGTTAGATGAAAATCCTAGCTACTGCTTTAGGAAATCCATGACAACCTCACCGAATAAGATGATATGAGGCAGGCGTAAGTATTATGAATATTTTTTCCCTCCATGTAATAAACCAAGATACCTAGAAATAGATTCCTTGAAATCCACGATGAAATACCTAAAACAGCCAATGAGTGATCAAATATAATATATTGTGTATAATATAATACAATAATTGATGAGATAGTCATTACCTGCCCAACCTACCAAGCCAACCTAGCCATCCTAGCTGGCAGAGCCTACTAAGCCTACCCAGCCTTCCTATATAGATCCTCAACCAACTTTTTCAGACTAGACAGTAAATTGTGAGTTTTATACTGGAGATATTCATTTAATTATTATAGCATCTATAGTCATACATTATTTTATGATTTTATACATAATCATCCTATCTCATTTGGTTATGTTAGAATAACATTAAATGGTATTATTTATCCAAACATTCTACATATTATTTTTTACCTTGAAAGTTACCTAGGTTGGAAACAATGTTGGTCTTTTTTGACTTTGGTTGGAATACATTTTGTGTTATCTTTCAAATGATGTATGTGTTAATTTTTTAAACATTATTAGCAGTTTATTGAAAATATTTTATAATGTTTTCTATGACCTATTTTCCATAGGATTTTCTAAAATCAAAATAATTGGTACAAAATAAACAAAAAGTAGTTCTTGAATTAATAACTTCATTTATGTATGATGTTTCTCATAGGCAACAAGTATTGACCCCTGTTCCTTATTAATTGGATAAAATTTAAGTGTTTTAAATTATTTTTTATATATGATGAAGATACTACCCATTTATAATATTCAATATAATATATTATATAAATTATTGTTTTTTAGGTCCTCAGAATTCTTGTTTTTTTGTTGTTTTCCACGTTCGTTAATTTATGTTTCAGTTTTTATATCTTTATTTAAATATACATGATTTCAAGTGACATACTATATTACTAATTTTATTTAGAATCATAGCATGATTTATATTCAAAATGATACCACATGTTTTTATGTCCTCATTGATCCGTAATTCATTTTAATAGCTATGAAATATGGGAATACTACTTCTAGAGTTACAAAAATGTGTGACATATTCCAAAATAAGGGGATTGAGTATCAGTTTTTTCCATTCCATGATCAGTAAGAACCCTAATACAATTATAAACTAATATTCATTAAAATTTCCTTAATTTGTATTTTTCTATAATGTATATAACATTTTAGGTATATTCATCCCAAAATAACATACATTATATTGGGTATTCTTTTTATTAGATAATGATTGTAAAATATGTATTAACTTTTTAGAAAAGTGTTTTTTATTTATTTTAAAACATTCTATATTTTTAATTTATATTTTTTATAAAATTTTTTAGTTGATATATATATATATATTTGTAAATTCAATTCAAGAAAAATGTTTACAATATATGAATTGTGGATAAGGAATCTGAATCCAATCAATTACAAGGAAGTAAATGTATGTTTTTTTATATTAGAGAATATTTCACATATATATATATATATATTGGTTTAAATTTTCAATTTAATTTTTTATAAACCTAGTTTCATCTGCAAAAAATTAATTATGTAATGTGGTTACTATGTATTAATATTAATGTATGAGGTAATCACATTAGGGGATACTACTGAATTTGATAAGATCAGTTATATTAAATATTTTCTAATTTATATGAAAAAATTTTGTTTTTTAATTTCATACAATTCATTGTTATCGTATATTTTCAATTATGGTATGTTACATGAATTACTAACTTACCCATATTTGTTGTTTGTTTGGAAACTATTTGTTATGTTTGAATATGATTTAAATTAGCAAGTATGTTTCTTTTAATTAAAGATAAAAAAATTAATATTTAAAATATAAGATACTTATTTGAGTTGGTATATTGTGTTTATTTTTATATAGTTATCTACAATATAAATGTTTATAGATATATAAAAAAATAAAAACTAAAAAAGGCTTCCAATTTTCTAGTATGCATCTTTCAGTTGATTTTTTTAAAATGATTAATCATACACATTTTCTTTTATAATGTTTGTATATTATTTTTTTACTAGTTTCATATTGTTTAGGTATATCTCACTAGATCATTTTTTTTATTCAACATATGGAAGTAAATTTTAGATATATAGTTTACACAAAACAAACTGGCCGTTTTAACCCTAAAAACACATGGTTTTAACCTTAATATATTGAATTTTCCCTGTCTCATGATATCCAACATATGTTGGTTTATTCCCAAATTAGATTAGTATAAGTATTTTCCACCACTATGTGAAATGAAATATGTGTTGAATTCCCTATTTCACTCATCCACTTCAAAAAACATCATATTTTTTAAAAACCTGTTGGTTTTATCAAACATGTGGTGTATAAAATTGACACATTGTGGTTTTAGAAAGATCAAAAATCTACTTCATTTTCTAATACAAAATACTGTCAAAATTTAAATTTTACTGTCCATGAGAAATTTTTTTCATTGTTTATTTATTATTTTATTTTTACATTATTTAATTGAATTATTGTGTTATTTTATATATGGGTGATGATTTTATAGTTGTTTGGATTATAGGTTATGTTACTATAGTTTGTGGTTTGAGATAGGATAACATGAGAATGATTCATGAAGGATATATTGTATGGTTATGCCTTGGTGTTTATGCTTTAGTTTGGATTTTTGTATTATATATACACAACATATATGGAATAAAAAATAAAATTAAAACACAAACATTAATATATTATAATTGAAAATATACAACATAAATCATCCTTATGTTATCTTTCATCGTTACATACACTTTATTTCCCTCAAATATAAAGAACACCAATATAATTATCAACCATCTAATAAATAAAACTATAATTATATTCTAACATGTAGAAATATATACAAATAATGACACTAGTTACTCAAGGCTCAATATATTGTATTTTTAAAACGATCTTTTGTTAGAAAATAATTAAAACCGAAAAATAGGGTTCCAAAAACCCATAGTGTTTACTAAAGATTTGAAGAATCCAAATAATATCTTTAATTATTTTTTTTGTCTTATATATAGGTTATCTAATATGATATTAGTTTTTTACAACTAATGTGTCAACAAATATTGTCAGAAATGTTTTACAAAAGATTTTAATAGATCTGACATGTTATTCGGATTATTTGATCGTGAAAAATAATTTGAGAATTGGTAGGATTATGGAGCTCACCACAACCAACATGAGTCTGTTTTCAATCCCACAAGTTTGATAAAAACAATCATGTTTTTAATCAAGACAATGTTTTTTGGTTTTTAAGAGGCTGACTGGAATAAAGAATTCAAACAATAGTTTTTATCATATATTATTGGATAATGTGTTGGTAAATATACCTTGGGAATAAACTGACATATGTTGTATATAATGATAGTGAAAAAATACATTAGTTTTACATTAAAACCATGTCATATTTTTGTTAAAAAGTTGAGTTTTTATTTGTATCTTTTACTACTAGGATTTATTACCATGTTTTGAATAAAAACAACATGTGTACATGAAAAAATCCTAAAAAAATTACAACTATAATAAAATATAACAAAAAAACAATGAGAAAATAATGATGGAATAATTAATCATTTTTGGAACTTTAACTAAAAGAAACATACCTGACAATTTAAAGGATTCTCTAGTGTAAAGATTTTTTTATAAATTTATAACCCTTATACAAAAGGTATCCCAGTAAAAATAAATTGAATATTCTAACATGAAAGAGGAAATTATTTTATAAATACTCATTTTATGCACTTTAATTAAAAAATACATACCTGATATTTTTAATCTCAATCATACATAACAAATAGCTTCCAAACAAATTACAGAGATGGGTATGTTTATCATTCATATATGAATTGGTATCATAGAAAATATAAAATAATATTTAATGTTATGAGATTAAAAAAGAGAATATATTAATATAAAACATAAAAAAATTAATAAAACTATCTTTAGTAATTTTAGTTATTTCCCTAGTTATTACTATAACATACATGGATCATAATTCATAACAAAAAAATTACACACTTCTGTTTTGAAAGTGACACTAGGGTTTTAAAATATAGAATTGAAATTAATAACAAACATATATATGTATATATAAAAAACAATATATTACATAATATAAAAAATATATCTTCATTTCCACATAATTGACTGGATTTGTCTATATTATCAACAATAGATATTTGTTAAACTATTTCAATAACCTTCAGATTTATATATAGGTATAAAATATCCAAAAATTTATAATCATTGGGAATTAAAAATAAATAACATATGAAAATTAATAAAATTACTTGTTTAATAAGATGTTAAAATTTTCATGAATAAGACCTAATAAAAAGAAAATCCGAAATAATGTACGTTTATTTGGGTAGAATACGCCTATCATCGAATGAAATGAATAGTATAAAACAATCACAATTAATAATAGTATAACTAATATTAGTTCATAATTATATAATTATTCTTATCCATTGAGGAATAGAAAAAACTGACACACAATATCTATATTTTAGAGTCCTACACATATATATGATACTATAGTAGTAGTATTCGTATATTTCACAAAAATTGAATTGAGGTTTGGATCCATAATACCATAAACACAATTAGTATCCTTTTGAATAAAAATTTCATATAGATACCAAATTAAACATGTAATGTAGTAAGATAATTGAAATCATCATTTTGTAAATGGAGAAAGAAAACTGAAAAAATATACATACATAGAAAACCATTACAACACTGGCACATAAAGCTCATCTAAAAGAATAATATATGTGATATTTTTTTTCAATATTATTAACAAAAATTATCTTATATATATATCATACATCATATAAAACTTGTAAATATTATGTAATGAAGAATAAATTAAATTTAATCATTATATCACATGTGAAACTATAGATACATTTGGATTTTCTAATTCTGGAATCACTTTTAGTTTATTTTTACCAATTATAATGATTAAGATAGTCCTATATAAAATAATAGTTAGAAAAAATTATTTCACATTTTTAATCAACATTAAATAATGTTTAAAAAAGCTACGCATACATCATATGTTATTTAATGTAAAATTTTAGATGGGAAAATTAAAAAAATGATTCATACAATCTCATACATTAGTAACCTCCTTGGTAGGAAATTGAAGTGGGCAATTTGGATTAATAAAAGAATTTATCAATATTCAATCCTCAATCAAATATATAGTTTTATGATGTGAATAATCCATAAAATGATGTATGACTCAGTACTGCATAATACAAACATGAGTTTATCCTGTATAAAACTCACAGAGTATAGTCTGGTCCAAATGAGGATGTTGAGGATCCATATAGGAAGGTTGTGTAAGGTAGGTCGGCTAGGAAAGTTGGGATGGATGGGTGAGTTGGAGAGACTGTGTAGGCATTAGAGTCAACCCAAGAAGTGACTGCCTACTCAATTTTTCAATCATAGCATGATCATATAATTTAATTTGATCACCCATAGAATGTTTCAAGTTATTAAGCTCATATTTGAAGGATTATATTGCTGAGTCTTCGGATTTCATACATTGATGACCAAAAAATTTTCATATACTAACACCTTCCTCACATCCTCTTACGTGGTTGGTGTATTCTAGCTTTTGAAAAGTGTTATCTTGGATTTTTATCCTATCCTCAGGGATAAAAGTTCAATTCTTTTTTTTCGTGAATCCCATCATAAAAATAAAAATTGAAATGATATATTAGTGAACTTTATTTTCAAAAATAATGATATTCATGGAAAATAAAAATTAATGTCTTGTAATTATATCTTTTACTTCATTATCTATCTTTGGAAGACAATATTGTTTTTATTTATTTTCACTCTTTTAGATTGTTCATGTCAAGGGTGGGGGGGGTGGAGGAAAAACCCAAACCTCTTACAAACCAATACTAGATTGAGCTTTTAATGTATCAAACTTTTCAGCAATCATTTTCTCCTCTAATAAATGATATCCTCTATGTGATATAGTATGAGGTTATAGGATCTACAAAGGGATCTATTGATGAGATATCATGGAGGCCAATTTTATAAAAATATACAAATAATTAAAAGAGTAAAATATAATAAATTTAATAATATAAAATAATTATCTTATCATAAATTCCTTATTATATCAACTAGTGAAAAATTACTTCCATGTATCTTCATCTAGAAAAGACATACATAAGATATGGGTTTTCATTCAATATCCTATCAAAAACATATTTTATGTCAGTTTTGTTTTAAAATATCTCAGTCAAACAACATCCAAATATTGAAATCTTTTCATCATTTCGTTATTTTCATCCAAATTGTATATCATCAATAATAAACTAAATTAATTATTTTATCATAAAAATATATAATATTTAAAAAAAGAGAAAATAAATAAATAAATTTAGATATTTTACCATAATATACTCTCATATATTCTCTTTGGCCATCTTTTTTACTATCTTCCAATCATGATAAAAAATTCTAGTCTCTCAATGAATCATTGGGGAAATATAACTAGTAAATTGTGTTCCATTTGGATGAGTTGGGTTTTTATTTTCAACAACAATAATATTCAATCTATATTCTCCACAAGAAAGTGATAGTTTTAGTAAATTTGTAATCCCACATTTACCAACTCTAGAAACCAATATCTCGGTTGAAGGAGAAGACTCTTACATAAGAGGTTCGTCAATAGTCATGAAATTATTTATTTGAAATTATAAATATTATTTCATTAAAAAAATATATTACTGAATATTTAATAATATAAAAAAATATATACCTCACCAATTATTTCTTTTTTGTTGTGTATCTCATTGTAAGAGGGAAATGTAATGATATTCTATTTACCTATATATTATTTGAAAATTTAAAATGAAAAAACATTGATGATAAAATTATGAATGTAAATAAATAGTTTCACACAAATATAATATTTAAGAAATAACGATTTCAAGATTCTTAAACAAATAATATACAATCTAAAATATTATATATAATCTATAACTCTTAAATTATAGAAAAGTTTATAGATTTAAATATGAAATTTTCTTAAAATAGTGTTTTTATATGCATAAATTTAACCAAACATAATGATGTGATTTAAGTATTTGAATAAAAAAATATATAAACATAACTATTGAATATAAATTTTAACACAAAAGCATATAATTAATAAAATATAAATAATTATACATCCAATAATTAATAAAACTGTGTTTTCAAAAATGTAAATTTCAAAAAAGAAATGGAATATAAATATTTACTATAATAATTAGTAGATTGATTTAGTGTTTTCCCATATCTCTTCAGCAAGTTCATTTCACACATGATGGATATTGTACATATTATATTCATTGTTATTGTAAGAAAAATGCACAATAGACGAATTAGCCTCTAATAAATCCATATCATCATCATCACCATCATCAACACCCAAATTAATTTTTTCCCTAATAATTTGATGGACCATTGATCATTTCATGGATCAATGGAATAAACTATTTTCTTTTAATATTTCACCATGGTAAAAGGTTCTTCATTGCAACAAAATATTTTCAAATAAACCAGTTTCCACCCACAATCATCATGTCTCATTCCACTATTACTATCAACCCATTTATAGTAAAACATTTTGACTAAAAATTCAGTATAACTAATTTCCTACATAGCCTTGAGAACTCAAAAATATGTCATTGATGCAAATATTGGATTTTTTATCTTTTCCACTTGAAAAAATGCAATTCTTTATTGATGAAAATTATACCACAATTTAGGACAGTAATATTTTTATGTATATTTTTTTTAAATGTTTGTTGATTAATACCTAAACCATACAATGTGATTGTATTAAGAGATTGTCCTCTACTAACCATTTGAATGATTGTGATGTAGATATATTTCTAATGGATTTAACTTTAAACTAATAAAATAAAGTATTTTTATTCTCAATAATAAAAAAATTTCCATTCCTTTTCAAGGATCATACTTGTAATTAATATATATTTGATGATATATATGGTTGAACCTTGCCGATGTTGTCCAAACTGTAAAAATTTGAATGCATCACTTCATTAGATTAAATTAACATTACCTTTATGCCTGAAAACCCTCTACCATAACTATAAACTATCATATGTCATGATATAGGGAGACTACCATTACCCACTTCATAGAACCAATCATTACATAACTCAATTACCTCTTCAAATATATATATATATATTTAAATAATAGATGATCCTAGAAAATCAGAATTTTTTACATATTCCTTCAAAGTTTTCAAATATCATTCAAAAGGATACATATAATGTAATTAAATAGGCACATATATTCATATCCTAAAAATAATATGAATCACTAGATTGACCATTGTATCAAATACATTAGTGGGAAATACACTTCTAGTTGAAAACATATTAGAGCTACTTCATTCTCGAACATATTAAACAAATATGGATCAAATACAATGTTATAAATGGAATTATAAAAATTAAATAACTCGATGATAGTATTTCTGAAATGTTTTTACAATATAAATTGCAATGCAACCAATAACAGTTGTTTCATCAACACATGGAAGTCATTAGATTTATTAATATTTGATTTAAAATCCTAAATGAAACCAAGATATTAACATTTTATGAATATCCAGTGCTTACATTAATACCATGTAGACAGTAAAAAAAATTCATATTCTGACTCTTTCCTAACATGTGACAAGTTGATGGTAAATATTTTCTATTTTCTTTAATAACAGGAGCTAATTCAAAATTTATTACCATTGTTAACAAGTCCAATTTTGTATTCAATCCATCTTTTGTCTTTCCTTTTATATTCAACAATGTTCTAATCAACCTACCACATATGTTTATATCAACATTAATAATATCAATGTTATATATTATCTATAAAAATATCCAATAAGGTAGTTTGAAAATGATATATTTTTTCTTCAAAAGATTTTTTGGATTATAAGATCTTCTGTTCAATCCAAAAGTTATATCAATATTTTTCACAATGTCATAATATTATTAAAAAAATTGGTTTTGGGGGAATATTATATTCATGTAAATAATTTATTTATTTTTTAATCTATTATAATGATGATCAATTTTTAAAAATCTTCAATGACCAATTTGCACTATCTTTTTTCCATTCTATAATTGATAATATGACATCTCTTCTTTGCAAATTGTACTTTTTTATTTCCCTTAGTAATGTATCTAGATATGTTTAAATATTTAGGAAATTAATTTTCAGTGAACATTATCATAATATGAAAAATAATATACTCTTTATTGTATGCATCAAAAACAATAACACATGTATCCCCTAAAAGTATCAAATAATCAATCAGTGGTTAAAGATACACATTGATTTTTTACTAAAAATTTTCATATATAAATAATCAAGGTTGTAATAAAATATTCTATATTCTTTTATATATATGGGTACAATTTTAAACTACCAACAATGTTGGCCATCAACTTTGTTGGCTACATAGTATCCGATATGGATTTATTCCATCTATGTAGAGTCCAACTCTAATATTTCATACTTCACATGAAAAATTGGAATGTTTTTAATCAAATATTTTCCACTATGGTAAAAAGTAGGGTGATGTATATAACCATTAGATATTTTCTCATCAGTATTCCATATTACCCTTTTTAATATAATGAATTTTGAAAAATATGATTCAAATGAAGAATTACTAGAAGGTTCCAAATTGATTTAGCTGGGGGTTGATTTTGGTACCTCAGAATGAATCGAAGTTGAATTATTATAATTATTTTATAGTACAAAATTTAATATATTAGGAATTTTGATTTATGTTCCTTAGAATTTATCCGAGTAAAATTTATCATCCATTTTAAAGTGTGATGGCATAGATTTTGGAAATTTTGATAATGATTCATATTCATTCCTATATAACATCCAATATTTGGGAAAATCGTGTATCATTTTATACCCCAGTCTCATTGGGAATAATATTTTCATTTCCTCATAATAAGAATCAAGAAACTTGTTTCTTTGAAGAATTTTCTATTTGTAAAGTTCCAGAAGGTTGGAGAAATTTTATCACTCCAACCGTTTATTTGATTCAAGTTATGTAATATAATTATTACTGATAACAATGCATATATATTAAAACCAAATAATTATGGTTTGTTATAATATCTATAAAATCATTCAACAATTGTTTTTTTTCAATTGTTTCCAAACATGTATCATAAATTATTTCTTCTATAAAATCCTCTGTCATATTTTGAATATTTTCATCATTATTAGATTTTGAATTTTCCATTCTTTCACCATACTAGATCGAAAATGTATAATTATAGAGAATAACCTAGAAATTTATATGATTCTTTATCTCATCAAAATTTAACATTCCCGTATTCAAACACCTCTTTAATGGATAGAAAATAACATCTTTTTTTAAAAATTTGTTTAGAAAATTACTGGAAATCATTAACTCCTATTTAATTTTTATTATTTTTTTTTATAAAATCTATCCAATTACAATCCAATAAATACCTATGATCACTTTATAAAAGTTGAATATATTAAAATATTTAAACATTTAAATATACATATAAACAAAAAAATTAACATAAATACATATTATAAATATGTTTGGTGATTTGGTGGGAATTAACAATGATTATTAGTAATAAAATCAAAAAAAATTTAATATATGTATTTATTTAATTTAAAATATTATTTATGAAATATGATATATGATCCCAGTAAATGAATTAGGATACATTTTCAATTATAGATGTATTTTCTTTAAAATGACTATCAGAAAACACCTCTTTCATTCTTTCATTATCATTTAATTTAGACACCAATATTCTTAATTACTTAACCGAGAATAAATTTTGTTAATAAAAAATTCCTTATGTATATATTTATGACTATTTTGGGCTAATGTGTCAATTATTATATCCTTTTTTTAGCTTCACTGAAAGAATAATATTCATGCAATGATTTGAGGAAGTATTTTTTTATATCTGTGTACCAATAATTATAATGGATAAAATTAATATTTCTAATCATTATTCTTATTTAAAAGCCCATAAAAACTCAAACTATTATAAAATATTCTGATTATTATTTAGTAATAATGTTACGAGTGATTTTTTATCAACATCAATAAAAAATTGTGACTCTTTGTAGAACATGAAGATGATTGAATGTTTCAGTACCCCATACATGGGTTTCTTTTTATTAATGGGGTAATATTAATTATAGTCAGTAGATGTTGATATAATATTTTAATTGGTTTTTTACTATTATATTTTTTATAACACATTTACAACATATTTATCAAAATAAAACTCTTGGGAATTACATATGGTTCATTTTGGTAAATTTTATTTTAGTGTTTAGAAGAAATTGATAAAGGTATTTAATTCAATAATGTAGAATAGATATATATTTTGAGAGAAACATGTTATTATTTTGCAATAATTATTTTCCACCACACCGTAAAACCAATACAAGAGGAAATTTTGTTAATAAAACAAATTAACATAGGTTCTGGACATTCCATTTTCTTGGCAATAAAAGCTTTGTTGATGTTTTTTCATACAGATCCGAAAATATTTAATTTACATTAAATAAAAATTTAAATAGAATTTAAAAACTAATTTTTACTAATATATATATATATATGTGCTTTTGGTAAAAACATTTGATAATTCCATAAAATTAAAAATTTATAAAAAAAATTAAATAGTAATCATATGCATACAAAGAAATGAAGGAATGGATCAAATTTATAACTAATAAAAAATAAATTCCTCTTCAAAATTAAAAAAAACATTTGAAATTCGCAGTTAGATTATGAAAAATTGATCCAAAATATAAATTTAGTCCCTCAATTTCATTTTTTGGGTAAAGTCAACAACAATGAATAAATGTTTTTGATAAAATAAACAAGAAAAAAGAACAAAACAAACTCAGACCATGGTGTCTCCTCAGCATAATAGGGTTACCAAGGACTAAATATTATCCTAGATCATGAAAAAGGATGTAGGATTAATGATTTATGGTCACTAATCATGAAAATATGATTAGAATTGAAGAAACATGACTATAACAATCATCAAATAATATTTGGTACCCATTAGTGGCCGCGTAGATCAATAGAAAAAGTAGGGTTAAAAAACATGGAATGATGGTTTCATTGTTTAGGGATTTATATTTTATGAAAAAAGTGTCTTCACATTATTTTTTAACAAAAATAATGTTAACAAAGTTATAAAATTTATTTTCCGCATCATTTTACATAAAATGGGATGAAAAAAAATATTTTTTTTATCATTTTTATGGGAGTTTTTAGAAAAACTGACAGAAGTCATCAATTATATGTTCTTTGAATCATATTTATTAAAAAATAGTGAAAGAAAAAGTTTATTCAAGATTTTTTCATAAAATAATTGATGCCAAAAAACATTCATTCATATTTTTTGGAATCAATTTTTTAGAAAACCGATGCTGAAAAGGATTGAATAAACTTTTAAGAATTAGTTTTAATAAAAAATGATGCTAATTTTTTTAGATAAATCTATATCATCAGTTTATAATAAACCATAATGTAAATTGTATCCTCATACCATATTAACATCGGTTTTTAGAAAACTGATGTAATAAATTCAACATTAATGCCATTATTTATACAATTGATCTCTTCTTTACAACATAAAAGCCCTTTTGGTTTGGACAATATAATAAAAAATATCTTCTAAACTTCTATCACCTAATAATATATTCCTTATTACATTAATAAATACTACCTAGGAAAACATTTTGTGCGAGCCTAAGAAGGTTACCTAAAGAAGAGGTATAAATCTTTAATGTGAATTTTTTTACTTCTTCCTCCACTTGATTCAATTATTATAAAACCTTTATTATATTACAACCCCATCATCTTATATAAATTAAGATATTGATATGTTAATGTAATTAACAAAAATAATATCAACTTCCCTCAAATGGGTTCCAAAATCATCATACGTGTGTATGGAGGACTACTACCTAAGAAAGTAATGTCATTAATTTTTAATTACCACCTGTCATAGTTTTGTATGCTTGTGGATATAATATATATATATATATATTATATTTATAAAATAATTAAAAATATGGATTAATTATATCATATATACGTTTTTTACATTCTATTCTTTTGGGGGAATGATAATGTCGCCAATGTGTACAGAGGATTGTTGTCTTGTGAATCTATGTGATTTATCATTCACTAATTATTTACATGGATGATGATAAGAATAATAGTAACAAATATATGTGATATTAATGAAATAATAATTATATTCATGAAATATTTAACACTATTAAAAGATAATAAATCAATTTTTTGTTTACCATTTCACTCACTGAAATATGATAACATCATTCATGTATGTATGGACTACCGCTTTCATAAAACAATGTGACTCTATGTTCATCACCACACCACATGAATGAATTGTATAAGTATATTTTAAGAAATAATATAATATAATTATCATTATTTAAAGACAATATATTACTTATCTGATTTCTAAATTGATTGTTGAAAAATGGAAACGGTGCTAATGGGTTCGTATGGCCTACCATCGCCATGTTCGTAACCAACTTCATTTCTCAAAAAAAACATTCCTGAAAATTAATTAATTAAAATTGATTTCTTAATATGATAATTTTTTAATGACTATTAATTTGGATATGAATAAAATATATAACATTAAAAATAAAAAGAACATTCATGACAATGAATGAATGAAAAAACAAGCCAGTTAACACCTAAAATAATGGAAGTATTGAATGATGATTAATAAACTGATTTTAATGTGTTACAAATAGATCATATATGATATTATAAATATTAATATAATAAACTTTTAAGTTAATAAAATTTTTAAACCCACTATATATGACGTTTAATTACATTAAAAAAGAAATACAGACGAAATGTATTTCTCAAAACATCTTACATTTATTGGTCTAAGCTTATACATCATTGATTGTCTTATTATACAATTATTAGTATCAATAATTTTTTATATTATTTTTTATTTAAACTTTTTTGGTTGGATTTAAATTTTTTATATGTAATAAATTCATTGATTAATCTATAGTTTAGTAATATAATAATTTTAAGGGATTTCATCTCAATTTACATTCCATTGAGACATATTTGTTAATATGCACTAATTAACTTTTATGTGGTGTATATATGGCCCCATTTACAAGTAATATCATGATTAATTAATTATTTTTGTATTTTAAGTTTTTATTTTAATAATATTATCCAAGCTGCTTTGACGTGAAAATTTATAAGTGTTAAAGGTTATTCTATAATTTTACTTTATTTTTTTATTGTTAACATTATATTGAAACAATTACTTTCTTATAACGATTTTTTAATTTATATTAAATTTCTATTAAATATAAAAATTATTTCACTATGGATATTATTATATCCCAAACATTATGCCATTTATACATATGGATATTACATTTAATGATATTTTATTATCATGTAAAATATTGATAAATATATATGCTTTTCTCAAAAAAAATATTTGATTATAAGGAAGATTTATTCAGGAGTTAGATCGATTATTTTTAATAAGATAAATTATTTGGACATGCATATATAGGTGGGTTCTTAATATAGATAACCTCTGATAAAATAGTAGTTCTCATGAGACAAAATAATTTGATAAAATAAACATGTTAATACCTATGGTTATAAACTATTTTCAGAAAGGTCTTGATGGTGTAGGTATAATGTTCCTAATATGTAAAACCTAATAATTAAGCATTTATTTTAGTTATAACTTAGTTATTATTAATATCAATTATATTTTCACAAATATATTATCTGTAGATTTATTTCATTATCAATTATTGATTAAACTAAATGTGTTTTCTATTATTTACCTTATCATAATGATTAATCCTTATATTATCATTATAGTAATGTTATATAAACGGAATTTATGTTTAGTTTTTTGTATTTTCGTATTTATTATGCTTATTGATTTATGATATCTTCTTTTGTACATAACCCTTACCTATAATTTGAGATCACCCTTATTTTGTGTCCTTTCCCTAGGATATAAAGAAGAGATATTTGAATGATTTTACAAGGATGAATTTAATTTTATTTTTTCATATATTATTTTTCATTTTCTATTCACAATGTAAAATGGGTATCATGAATGAATATAATTCTCCCAGTTAATGAAATTTACCATTCCTTATTGATTTTACCCATTGTGTCTATGCCAATGTAATAAATAGTGATCGACTATAGGTTACTAGTGTCTGGGTCATTACATGGAGTATTTTATGATGTTTAATAAAAAACATGAAAATTTTATTAAGGAAAAAATATATTAGTGTATAAAACCCTACAATTAAATTTTATAATAAGTATATAATAACATCCAAATGTTTTGTTATAGACAAAATTATATGTATTTGTAGATAAATTCATCCATGTATGGATACAACAAGATTATGCAGTTCTATCACAGATGTACATGGATTAATAAATCCCAAAAGGTTTTATTGGCCTTGACCATATCATCACATGGTTCATGGAAATGGGCCTTAATACATAGATAGTTTGAAACTCATAAGGAATCATTATAGGATAACTCACATTTACTTTATAAACCATAATCAATGAATGGATAATAAATATATCACAGTGGAATACCATTTTAAGATTATGATTTTAAAAACAAATTAATTTTAATTTATTATATGTGTTACACCATATTTGAAATTATATATTATGATTTAAAATTTATAATATTGTGAGCTAATCTAGTATATTACATTGTTTAGAAATGGAACCTGTAAGGAATAAGAGGAATAATACTCTAAGACAATGTAGAGATTTACATGCAGATGAAACTCATACAATTAGTATAGAAAATGGGATTATTATATATTTATTATAGTTTCTTAATTAGGTTATAACAATTAACCTTTCCTGGAAGAAGAAACCAATTCCACAGGTGATATTCTCTTATATTGGATGGCATTTTTCCACCAAATCCCCAAAAACTTTTGGGACTACTAATCCAATGGAATCTGAGAAATGTATTATGTATCTGGAGGTAATATTTATGGAATTGGGATGTGGTGAAAAGGAAAATATTACATGATATGTGTATTACGTAAAAGTTGATGTTGTTCAATGGTGGGTTTTGATCCCGAATACTGGGGAGGAATAAAAAATGTAATTAATTTAATGGAAATATATTAGTGATAAATTATTAAAAAAAATTACTCTCATGATCAATAAATTGAATTGAAGATAAATCTCCACATCTTAATGAAAAGTAAATAAGAAAGTGTTTTGGATCATGAAGCTAAATTTATAAGGCTAGCATGGCATGATTCAAATTGCTTAATCTACATAGAGTGAAATTTTTTCCATTTCATTGAATGGTTTAATCCAATTATCCAAAGAGAAATTTCCTCTCAAAATTTTTCTTAATGTGATTAAATAGTTGTACGTGCTATCAAGAAAGAGAAATAATTCCCCATGTATTATGGCATCAAAGGTAAAGAAGAGGGAAAGTGGAATGGGAGATGAAAACAATGGGAAAAGGGAAATAAATATTTTCCCACATGTGATATGTCACATTCATAATTTTATTATTAGGTATTTCTATGTTTATTTTTTTTTCTTTTAATTTTCCCTTGGTTTCCCAATATTATTTTGGTAAAAAATATATATAGCTTTTGGAAATGTCAGTATGTGGTGCACGGTTAGCACACATTTAAGGGAAACCAGACACTATCTCATGAGAAATTGTGCTCCCTCGATAGTGGAACTATATAGGAAAAATGAATTTCTAAAATGTTTTGTAACCTACCCTAGGAAATCAGGTTTTCTTATTCCCCTTGTTCATTGGATACTACACGGTTATCGCACGACATGGAAAATTGTGCAAGAAAAACTTATGGTTTATCCATGTCATTAAAAATAGTGAATTACCATTATAACCTACCCTGATTTAATCCCCAAGCCACCCCTAATTAGAACAATATAGGATTAGCAATCCTAAAAGCCTTATCCACTCCCCATTTTCCACCTTGAACATCAATTTTTGGTGGAATTGTCCTTGTATATTAATGAATTCTCAAGTAAGAATCTTTTCATTTGATTTCTTCCTTCATATAGAGTTCTTCAACATCTCTCATTGAGTTCTTAATTTTCATGGGATTTGATAAAATAATAATGTTTATATATTGAGTTGTTAGATAATATCATTATGTTTGGGGTTTTTCCTTCCATTATAGGGTTCCTTAGAGGAGTATTTGTGGTTTTCCATTAAATTTTGGAAGATTCCTAGCTTGAGGTAAGCGGTTCTATCCTTTATCATTATTAGATGATTTTGGTATCCTTTATTTCCATCATAAATGTGTTATATGTATTACTTTTGAGGTTTAAAATGTGTTTTAAAAATGTTCTAATGTTTTTATGGATTAAAACAACAGTTTATTAAATAAATTAGTTATGTTGCATATGTTCTCCCTTATTGTGCTTCTAAAATTTGTTCTTTAAATTACGTCAGTGGTGTGATGTATGTTTTAAAATGGATTTAGTTTGTGTATTGATTTTAAATATTTATTATATATAACAATTTATGATGTATCATTTTAGTTGATGATTTATGATGTGTGTATGTGAAAATGGTGATCTATGTGACATCTGAAATAGAAAATTTAGAAAAAAATGGAATCATAGGTATCTAGGTTGGCACAATAGGACTAGTGTGCTTGTTGGATCAGTGGGGAAGATTACTAGTTTCATCTAGTATTATTGATAATAAAATACAAACTAAAATTTGATGATTATGATTGGAAACAACTACAACTTTCTATGGATTCCACTCTAGTGTCTCGTGCAAAAGGACATTATGGGTTATGGTTGTTAAACAATTTTTTACCCAGATATATAGTTCCTACGGTCCCACCAGCACGAGTACCTATATAGATTTTCCATGAAATGGTTCTCTCTTGTCATCTGGTTTTTATCATCAACATATGGCACACCTAAATATTATATTAATTTCAAAATCATGATTGTTTAAAAAAATCCCTAAAAAGTTTTCATTAAAATTTATTCAAAATTATTTATTAAAATTGGTATGTTGATTTTTCTTATAATGTTATCACATGAAATCATTCATTGGGGTATGATACTATTATACTTTGTCTCACACAATATATGCACCCTTGTTTGTATACAACCATTCATATGTTTGACGCAGGTAAAGGAAAGATGTTATGTAGTGGTAATGGCTGATCCAGTTTCTTGTGTTCCACTTTTTCATGTGTTTGTAGATATGTTTATATGGTTGTGGTCCATTAATTTCATGGGGGTTTTGAGTTTTGAATTAATTGGTTCCCCACCCATTTCAGAAGTTTTCGTTTTGGTTAAAGTTGTGAAAGGTTCATTTTGAATTTTGTATATTTATTGTGAATGCTTATTAATCAGGGTGTGATGTTTTAATATTGATAATTATTTATATTTTATTATCATGGGTGAAATTATTAACAAAGATGTATGGTTGGTACCCACCCACAAGTTTCTACCGTATAAGGATCAATCATTCACTTCAGAATGTGCCATCGTCTGGTTCAGTTATTGTGTTGAATGGAATCATAACTTGGTTCTTGAAAAAATTGTATCAGAGGAGGTTTCACATTTTTTCGGGTTAAGATAATTTGTAATATATGGATATGAAAGATATAGTACTACCAAGGGTTTTAGTTTTGGTTATGAGTAGAGTGTCTAGAAAATAAACCATTGGATAGATCTTGAGTCACCCTAGGATGTTTGGAATTAGTTTTGACATCTCCTTCGGGTGAGACATGATGGTTGTAGTCTCGGCATGGACATTGGGTGGGGTTGATGTTGATTGGATGTTTATTTTTATGGGTTTTGTTTGTTTTTGATCTATGTAAGAGTTTTGTATTTGTTATTGTCGCCGAAATTTTCATAAATATTTTTTCATGATGGAATTGATGGTTTTACATTATGGTTCTAAATATTAGAAGCAATATTCCTCCCCAGATACTTCATATGAAACCCTAAGAAGAGTTAGAGTGTGTTCTCACTCATAGATTGATTAGAGAATAGTGGATGCAATGGTTTGGGCTATCTAAGCATTAGGATAGGGAGTGAGTTGTGGTCCTAATCATGTTGGGGATGCTAAACTAGGTCCTTGAAAGGAAAATGTTCAAATTTTCCTCAAGAACAAACCTCCTCCATTTGGAAGTAGAATGGAACTATAGGAAGGGGAGGACCAGATTGGGAAAATCTAGAGGATGTTTGGGTTTCATAACACTCTTGAGGTGATGAAAGTGATGTTTTCATTGTTCAAGTTAGAAGGTCCTAGTTAGAGGTGGGGTGACTCAATTGTTCTAGATGGGTGGCTCAAGGATAATTGTTAGATTGATTTATATGTCAGCTTCAATGAGATGTGTTTCCCTAAAAACATATCCTTCCACAAGACCCAAGAGCTTTTGGAACATCCCTAGGGCAATTGAACCATTATGTAGTTTTTTAGCTATTTCCCTATGTTGTTTCGATACCCAACTGAGGTAATTTCCATTGAGTAGCTAATGGTCTAAAACTTCAAAATGGGGATTCGGCTATACATCTAACCACACATTTTCTTTTTCAAATTGATGACTTATCCAGATGTGTTAGATTGTGATTTGATGGTGAAGATCAATCATGGTTTAATGTCTTGTTTTTCAAGAATAATGATTATAGGGGGTTAGAGAAGCTATAGTTCATCTATGATATATAGTATGTGAGATGACCATGAGAAAAAAGAGTTGGATTTAACACCCCTAATCTTGACTCTCATGTATGGATACGTTTATTTTCACATTTTGATTGAATTTCATAAACAAAACATACTTCTCATAAGAAAATAAAAACGCAGTTTTAATTTATATTAGAATAAAACCGATTAAAACACACAAATGAGCACAAATACCATTTATTTAAATAATAACACCATAGTGTTTCCAATACATCGATATTAAATGGGGAGCCATGATAACCAAATATACCAACTAAAAAACCTAAATGAACTACAGGAAGGCCCCCTACAAATACAACAGGACATAGTAAATAAAGGAGATCCTTCGGTTCAATAAAAATAAAGAACCACTCCACCATGATCTTGTAAACTATGATGAGCATCAATGGTATGGCAAGCATCTTCTTCTTCTTCTTCTTATTCTTCTTCTTCTTTTCTTATAGTTTGGGACACCCTTAGACTGGGTTTTATATGGCACCAAATCAACAGTTACCATGGGTGAACATTGGAAATCCAACTTCTATAGTTATAGCTGTTAGCATTTTGGTGATTTAACTAAAGTACAATTAAGTACATATTTTTGTTATGAATTGAAAAATTATAATATAAACCCTAACTACAATATAATGATTTTAATTACACTTATGTTGTGAAATATAATAAGGAATTCAAAAACACATTTCAAATAATTCTATTATAATGATAAATTTTCATTTCATAACAAGTGTTACAAATTATGTTTAATATCTAAAAATCAAATTATGTTGTCAATTAAACTATGTTTTCTATAATACATGTATAAGAATTATCGTTTAATAATTTGTATGTTAGAGGATTAGTATTTGTAAATAATTTTATCTAAGACCAAAATATAATTTGTAGCCTTCTAAAGTTTAAATTGAAAGTCATGTAAAAAAAGTTAATTTTTATATGGTTTTAATGAATATATTTTTTTTAATTAAGACTTAGGATCTCTATAAGTTAGGTTTTATAAAAAAAAATTGTGACAGCTGAAGCCAGCCCATTAAGGCTAGGCCATGGGAGGCAGCTCACATAAAGTGGCTGAGCCTAACCCTCATCCCATGCCAACCCGGCCCAAGCATAGGCACAGGTTCCCAAAAGGGCGCACAGGAGAAGGAGCGCTTAGGCACGCCACGGTGGGCGTCGGGTCAAGGCAAGAAAGTGTCATCCGAATCTGACGGGGGTAGGCAGGATCCCATGTGTAAGTTTCCCTGGTATGTGTTGGGTTATTTCTAGTGTAACGGGAGGCTCAGGGTTATAAAGGACTGCCAGAACTCTCACCATTTCGATGTGGGTTGACTTATTTTCAACTGGGATCAAATCTAGGCCTTTGGATCACGCAGCGCGTGATATGGGCGATTGATTTCGATCTGAGGTTTGATCCCTGGAAGCTGTGAACCCCTCCGCATTTCTCATGGGACGTCCGATTTGGTACAATCTAATCAAGGCCGTTTGAATTTTTTAAAATGCTCTGACGACCGAGAGCCGCCCGATCTCGCCTCAGATCAAATCCAAATCATTCATCACTTGTATAAACCGCAGATGTATCCCGACCGTTGGATCAATCATAGATCAAATCATGGCAGTCTATTATTTTTCCCAGTATCACCCCGCTGCATTATCTACTTCATTCCCGCGGCATGGGTGCACCAATCCCTACACCCCATTTCACCATTTTTTTCTTTCATCAACCTTGAGAGACTAGGTGGACCCTCCTAATCACCCTTTGTCCATAAGTCTTCCCCGAGCAATAAATGGACAGGTTGGACTTGGTTCTTCTTAATGGTTTTAATAAAAGCTTAGTATATTTTATATAGTCCATAAAGTGGTGCACCTAGGAACCCCTCGGGTTTTCTCCTCTTGGACCTCTAGAAATATTCAGCCAAACCTTCCTCGAGTTCTTCCTCTCCTCAGATAGAGGTAAGGGTTAAATTTATGTTTTTTTCTCATCAAAAATCCTATATATACACGCTTAACATATATATACAAGTATGTATATGTCCATAATCTCACACCTATACATATATATACTCTCTAAGATGAATCTGTGTTTTCTAAAGTTAATAAAATTTTGTATGCACTATTTTTTTCGAAGGGCGATGATTATATTTGGGTTCGTTCAATATGGTTATAGTTATGCAAAACCAAATATAATCTTATTGAACATTTGGATATATACACATAACTCAATCAACTCCTATTTTTTGTTGTTAAGGATTTTATTTGGAATCTATAAATGAATTTTTTGATGTGAATAATGTTTTTTTCAAATGTATTTATATTAGTATACAAAATTTTAGTTTTTATATATGTATTTCCATGCATTTATATACTACAAACCAAGCATCTGTTGTTATTCTCAATCCGATGATGTTACCAAGATGTTGTACAAACATAGGGGAGTATTTTAATATAAATAAAATAAAATCTATGAACTATATATTTATATATTCATGTCTTTGTTGTATGTTTAATTTATGAAAGTATGTATAGTCATATAGATTGGGTGGAAATCCATAAATACACAATTCTAGGTCCTTTGGACCTTCGGGTTCTGCAAACGTGAAGAACTAATACCTTTCCTCATGTTACATATATATATGTGAATAACTTTTCTATTGGTTTAAATGGTTACATATAACATGACCTAACATGGCTAGGTTTTTAATGAAGGTGTAATAAATATGTTTTAAGTATCTATTACTAATGAGAAATTATTAAAGAGTGGGAAACTCCGATATATACTTGGTGTATATGCGGTTATAATTTCCAAAACCTTAATTTTATGAATTGATCGTTAGAAATTTTTGAATTAAGTGATGTAATTAATGCTTGTAAAACATTAAGTAATGTCAGAATCTATGTAATCTAAACCAAGAGGTACTTACATAAAGGTGTATGTCCTAATCCATATAAGTATGTCAAAATTATTTAGTTAGAGAATTCTTAATGATGATTGTATGTTTAAAAGTTATTGTGTAATTGACCTTGTTTTGTTTTATGATTAAAGAGAAGATAAAATTTTGTTTTGACCAAAATATATTTAAATATTCAATGGTAGTATTAAAACCATGAGACCAGGTTATGCACACTTGAGGTTTTATCAAAAATAGTAATTGTTGTTAGTTGAGTCGTAATTTATTTATTCGATCACTGAAACATCCTTGCAGTGTATTTAATAACATGTAATTTCATTTATAATAATTTAGAATTGAATACTTATCGTTTACACTTGTCATTTTTAAAACCCCTTCTCACCCACTATGTGATGTGCTTTAGTGATTTTCTTCTGTTCAAAGAATGTAATGAGCCTTGTATGCCTTGGATAAACTCTTATTTCCTTATTTTCAAAGAATTTCTGTCAAATTATGTATTTATGGTTTAAATGGTTTCCATTTCCATTGTGTTGTATCACTCTTTAAGGCATGCATGTGGCATATCATGATAATAAGAGAAGAAATCATATTAATCAAAATGTTATGAGAAACCTTGAGTAATATGAAATAAATTTAATTATTCAAGGTGGTATGTGAGACCTTGAGTACACAAACCGATATGACATATTAGGAATGTATTGGAATAATATTTTCCAGGTTGGGAACCGGTAAAAGTAAGCCCTTCGGGTTGGATACAAGTAAAAGTAAGCTCTCCGGGTTGGAGACCTGTAAATGTATGTTCTCCGGGTTGGAGAGAGGTAAAAGTACGCTCTTCGGGTTGGGGTCCGGTCACAGTTAACCATTATGTTTGGAAAAAGGCCTTGACAAAGAATTCCAACATTATACATTCCCATATTATGTTAATGATAATTATGTAACCCAATGGATATCCGATTAGTAGAATTACCATGGTTAAGAGCCCTTAATTATGAGTATTAGGAAAGTAAAAGATTATGGCATGACATATTTTTATCACTCAGTGAATTAGTATTCAATGTATGAAATTGAAGTTATTACCTCTATGTGAAAATCTGATTATTCATTTTTAACTTGTTCTTAAATATCTAAAAGTCATACATGTTTAGAATGTCTATTACTAATTACCTAAAATGGGAATAGCTAAAATTTAACCATATATCCTTTTAATTATGTTATCATGTTCTTTTAATTGAGCAATTTTATGACATGTTTCATGTGTTATAGATTTTCTTTAAAAAAATGATTTATGGAATGTTTCAAAGAATGTTTTTAAAAGTTATATTGGTTTATTATTAAAACCCCTTACACGTTAATCGTATGCTCAAAGCACATTTTTTTGAAATAAATTTTCAGGTATCAGCTTGAGCTAAATGAAGTATGACAGGAGTGGATGGACTCCTAGATCCTAAAAAAATTTGATTCTCTGGATGGTAAATGATGTATAAATTATTAGTGCATAATTTGTTAAAATGTACACGTCATGTTCTCAAGGCGTCGGCTCTGGGTGTTTTGGATTCGGGTCCTCAAAGTTGGTATCAGATTATTCAGTTTAGTTAAATCAAGAAAACCAGAACATAAACAAAGAGAAATTTACTTAGGTATTACTAAATATGAGGATTTTCCTAATTTTTATATGTAAGGATGAACTCACATTCTTTTACTCCATACTAAGATATTAAGGACCATCTTGGTCAAAGCTTGTGAGAGAGAGTACCAACCCTTCGCAAACATAGAGGAAATGTGCAAGCAATTTTACGATGTGTCCAACAGTCTGAGAATTCTCCATTACTATCAAAATAATGGATATATTTACCATGTTAAAGCTAATTCACAATAGTCTGTGTATAGATGAAGGGGAAACTACCAAGAAGGACTTTTCCTATGTTTCATACAATACCGAAACTTCATGACCAGGATGTTGTTTCAAGATGCTACCTTGGAATGGGACCTATGCGTAGCCTAAATGTACCAAATCCTAATAAACAGTATGTATGATCATGTTGATGTCATGAACATTTTCATAAAGGATTCAACACAGATAATTCTTTGAGAAATTGTCCATTCAGACATATCTGAACTCTGCACCTATCGAGCCTCTCTTTGGAAGCCCGAGTCCACACAAAACAAGTTTAACCTGTACAGTCTGAAGTGTGTTTAGGATAAATAAATAGAGTAACTAAACACCAAATTGGGTATTTATCTATCCTTACATGGGGATCCTCCACGATGTGGGTTGTGGTGAAGTTGTAAGGGAGTCATTTTGCGAGGTTATGTGAAAGGAATTGTAAGGATGAAATTCTTTGAAGGGGGATTAATGTAACACCCCAAAACTCGACTCTCATGTATTGATAAGATTATGATTAAATTTTTCTTGAATTTCATAAACAAAAATTACTTCTCATAAGAAAAACATAATGTGGTTTTAATATATATTAGAGTACAACCGAGTAAAACACACAAATGAGCACAAGGCTTTTTCATTTAAATAAGAACATCGTAGTGTTTTCAATACAATAGGATTAAGAGGGGAACCATGATAACCAACTATACCTACCAAAAAACCTAACAAAATTAAAGGAAGGCCCCCTAAAAATAAAACAATACATGGTAAATAAAGGAGATCCTTTGGGTCAATGAAAACAAAGAACAACAACACCATGATCATGTAAACTATGTTGAGCATCAACGGTATGTCAAGCACCATCTTCTCCATCTACTTATTCTTCTTCATATTCTTTTCATAATTTTTAGGACACCCTAATACAAGGTTTTATATGGAATCAACTCAACCGTTACCTTGGGTGACCATTGGATATCCAATGGCTATATTTATAGTTTTTAGCCTTGTGGTGATTTAAGAAAAGAACAATTAAGAAAAACATTACATTATGAATTGAAAAATAATAATATAAACCCTAACCATGATATAATTATTTCAGTTACACTTATGTTTTGAAATAGAATATGGAATTCAAAAACACTTTGAAAATTTTTCAATTTTAATGTAAATATTGTAATTTCTTAAACACTATAAAAAATTATGTTTAATATCTTCAAATCAAATTATGTTTTTAATTAAACTATGATTTTTATAATACTTGTATAAGAATTATCTTTTTATAATTTTTATGTTAATGTATTAGTGTTTATAAATAATTTGAGCTAAGACCAAAATATAATCTGTAGACTTCTAAAGTTTAAATTAAAAGTCATGTAAAAAATGGATAATTTTTATATAGTTTTCATGAATATATAATTTTTCCTTAAGACATTATATCCTTGTAAGTTTTTATAAAAAAAATGGGCTAGCTTGGGCATGCCCTTTAAGGCTAGGTCCAAGGAGGAAGCTCACACGAAGTGGATGAGCCTAACCCTCAGCCCAAGTGAAGGCCTTCCCAAGTATAGGCATAGGTTCACCGAAGGGTGCACGGGAGCTTGAGTGCTTAGGCGTTCCACGGTGGGTGTAGGGTCATGGCAAGCAATGGTATTATGAAGTTTATGGGGGAAGGTAGGAGCCATGTGTAAGGCTCCATGGTGTGTGCTGTGTTATTTCCAGTGTTGTGGGAGGATCTGGGTTATAATGGACTGCCAAAACTCTCACCGTTTTGAAGTAGGACGACTAATATTTCCTTATGATCAAATCTTTGCTATTAGATCATGGCATACATAATCTGAGCCATTGATTTCGATTTGGGGATCGATCCCTGGAATCCGCAGACCCCTCTCTGTTTTCATGGGTCGTCTGATCCGACACGATCTAATCGTGGCCGTTCGAAATTTATAAAACCCCGCGACGATCTAGAGTCGCCCGATCTCACCTCGGATCAATCCGAACCATCCATCACTTTTATAAACCACAGGTGTATCCTGATCGTTGGATCAATACTAGATGAAATCATGGCCATCCATTTTTCTCCTAGTATCACCCCACTGCATCGTCTTATTCCTTCCTGGGACATGTCTTGTACTGAACCCTACACCCAATTTCACCATTTCATTTCTTATTTATTCATCCGTGATAGACCTGGTGGACCCTCCTTGTCCCCCATTGTCCATAAGTCTTCCCGGACCAATAAATGGACTTGTTGGACTCAGTTATTGTCAATGGTTATAATAAAATCTCAGTATATTTTATATAGTTTGTAAACCGGTTGCACCTAGGAACCCCTCGGGTTTTCTCCTCTCATACCTCTAGCAATCTTCAGCCAAACCTTCCTCGAGTTCTTCTTCTCCTCGGATAGAGATAAGGGTTTTTTATGTTTTTTTTCTCGTGAAAAATCCTATATATACACGGATTATATATATAAGAGTTTGTATATGTCCAGAAACTCACACCTATACATATATGTACTCTCTATGGTGAATCTGGGTTTTCTAAAGGTTAAAAAAAATGGTATGCACTATTTTTTTCTAAGGTCGATGATTATATATGGGTTCGTTCAAGATGGTTTTAGTTGTGAAAAACCAAATATCCACTTAGTTCAAATTCATATATATACACATAACGCAATCTACAACTATTTTATATTGTTAAGGATTTTATTTTCAATCTATAAATGAAGTCTTAGATGCGAATAAATCTTTGTTTTCAAATGGATTTATATTAGTATACCAAATTTTAGTTTTTATATATGTATGTCCATGCTTTTATATACTCCAATCCAATCCTGAATTTTGATTCTCAATACGATGATGTTAACAAGACATAGTAAAAACACATGGGAGTATTTTAATATAATCAAAATGTAATTTATTAACTATATATTTATATATGCATGTTTTTTGTAAGATTAGTTTATGAAGGAATGTATAGTCATATAGATTGGGTGCATATCCTCAAATACCGAATTCTAGGTCCTCTTGTCCCTCGGGTTATACACGCTGGAAGAAATAATATCATTCCTCATGCAACATATATATGTGAATAAATTTTATATAGGCATACACGGTTACATATAACATAAACTAACATTAATGGGTTTATAATGATGGTGTAATAAATATGTTTTAAGTATCTATTACTAATGAGAAATTATTAAAGAGTTGGAAACTCACATATATACTTGGTGTATACCTGATTATAATTTCGAACACCTTAATTTTATGAATGATTCGTTAGAAATTTGTTAATTAGGTGATGTAATTAATACTTGTAAAATGTTAAGTAATGTCAGTATCTATGTAAATCAAACCATGATTTACTTACATAATGGTGTATATCCCAATCCATAGAAGTATGTAAAACTTGTTCAGTTGAAGAATTCTTTATGATGATTCTATGCTTCAAAGGTATTGTATGATTGACCTTGTTGTGTTTTATGATTAAAGAGATGATAAATTATTATTTTGAACAAAATATATTTAAATATTCAAAGGTTATATTAAAACCATGCGACCAGGTTATCCACACTTGAGGTTTTATCAACTTTAGTGACTATTGTTAGTTGAGTTATAATATATTTATTTGATCACTAACAATTTCTAGCAGTGTATTAAATAACATGTAATTTAATTTATAAGAATTTTGAATTGAACAGTTATCATTTTCACATCTCATGTGGAAAACCCCTTCTCACCCACTATGTGATGTGCTTTAGTGATTGTCTTTTGTTCAAAGAATGTAATGAGCCTTGTATGCCTTTGATATACTGTTTTTGCCCTATTTTCATAGAATGTCTATCAAATTATGTATTTATGGCTTAAATGGTTTCCTTTTCTATTTTTTAGTAGCACTCTTGGATGCATGCATGTGGCATAACATGATAATAAGATAAGAAATAAAAATTCCTAAAAGTGGTTTTGGACACCTTGAGTAATATGAAATAAATTTAATTATTCAAGGTGATATGCAAAAACATCAATACACAACCCAATCTAACATATACGGAATGTATTAGACTAATATTTTATGGGATGGGGATCGGTAAAAGTAAGCCCTTCGGGTTGGATACTGGTAAAAGAAAGCTCTCTGATTTGGAGACCAGAAAATGTATGGTCTCTAGGTTGGAGACCGGTAAATGTAAGCTCTCCGGGTTGAGGTCTGGTCATAGTTAGACCTTAGGTCATGGCACAAGGCCTTGACATTGTAGTCTATCATTATACATTTCCTCATTAGTTGTATAATAATTATGTAACCAAATGGATATCCAATTAGTATAATATCATTGGTTAAGAGCCAGTACTTATGAGTATCATGAAAGTAACATCTTATGGCATGAAATATGTTTAGCACTCAGTGAATTAGTATTCAGTGTATGAAATTGAAGTTATTACCTCTATGTGCAACACAAATTATTCATTTTTAACTTATGATTACATATCCAAAATTCATTCATGTTTAGAATGACTTTTACAAATTACCTTAAATGGGAATGCCTAAAATTGTACCATGTATCCTTATAATTCTATTAGCACCTTCTTTTAATTGAGAGAATTTTTGATATGATTCATGTGTTATAGCTTTTCTTTATTAAAAATGTTTTATGGAAAGTTTCAAAGAATGTTATTAAAAGTAATACTGGTTTTTATTAAAACCCCTTGCTGGGAATTCATATGCTCACCCTCAGTTTTTTTTAAATAAATTTTCAGGTATCACCTTGAGCTAAAAGAAGTTTGATAGGAGTGGACATATTCCTAGAACCTGAACCAAAATTGATTCTATAGATGGTACATTATGATTAATTTATCAGTGCATCATTTGTTAAAATGTACACACCATGTTCTGAAGGCACCAGATACGGGTGTTCTGAAGTGGGGTCCTCACAGTTGGTATCAAAGTATTTTGTTTTGATAACTTTGGAAAACTAGAACTAAAACAATGAGAAATTTAATTTGGTATTACTAAATATGGGGATTTTCCTAATTTTTAGATGGAAGGAGGAACTCACATCCTATAACAGTCTACCGATATATTAGAGACCATCTTGGTCAAAGCATGTGAGAGAGAGGACTGACCTTTCGCAAACATATGAGAAACTCGATTTATTTTACAATGTGTCAAACAGTCCAAACATTGACCATTCAAATAAAAATAATGTATATATTTACCATGGTATAGCTAAGGTACAAATTTATGTTTATAGACGAAGAGGAAAGTACCATGGACGTCTTTTCCTATGTTTCACTCAATCCTGAAACATCATAGTCAGGATGTTGTTTCATGATGCTGCCTCAAAAGGGGACCTACATGTATCCTACATGTACCAAATCCTGAGCATTAGTATTTATGATCATGTTTATGTCATTTAAACTTTCATACAAAAGTCAACCAGATGAATTCTTTGAGAAAGTGTTCGTTTAGACATTTCTGAACTCTCCACCTATCGAGCCTCCCATTGGAAGCCCGAGTGCACACTGCGCATGTTTAAACCGTACTATCTGAAGTGTGTTTGTACCAGAGAAATAGAGGCACTAAACAATAACTTTATTATTTATCTAGCCTTACCAAAGGATCCTCCACAATGGGTGTTGTTGTGATGTTTTAAGGGAGTCTTTTAGCAAGGTTATGTTAAAGGAATTGCAAGGATGAAATTCTTTGAAGGGGGAATAATGTAACACCCTGAAACATGAATCTCATGTACTGATAAGTTTATGTTTACATTTTTTTTTTGAATTTCATAAACAAAAAATACTTTCCATAAGAAAATAATAATGTTGTTTTAATTTATAATAGAATACAACTGAGTACAATGCACAAATGAGCACAAGGCTCTTTCATTTAAATAAGAACATTGTAGTGTTTAAAATACAACATGATTAAAAGGGGAGCCATACTAACCAAATATATATACCAAAAACCCTAATAGAACTATGATAAGGCCAACTAAAAATACAATAAGACAGGGTAAATAATGTAGATCATTTGAGAAAATGAAAACAAAGAACAACACCACCATTATCATGTAAACTGTGCTGAGCATCAACGGTATGGAAAAATATATCTTCTAATACTACATCTTCTTCTTATTCTTTTCATAATGTTTAGGAAATCCTAATTCAAGGTTTTATATGGCACCACCTCGACTGTTACCTTGGGTGACCGTTGGAAATCCAACAGCTATAATTATAGCACATTGACTTGTGGTGATTTAACTAAAGAACAATTAAGTACAACATTACGTTATGAATTGAAAAATTATAAGATAAACCCTAAATGTGATATAATGATTTGAATTACACTTATTTTGTATAATATAATAAAGAATTCAAAAACACTTTGCAAATATTTCAATTATAAAGTAAAGATTGTCATTTATTAAAAAGTGTTATAAATTATTTTCAATATCTTCAATTAAAATTATGTTTTTAATTAAACTATTTTTTTTATAATACTGTTATAAGAATTATCTTGTTATAATATTGATGTTAAAGGATCACTGTCTATAAATAATTTGAGCTTAGACCAAAATATAATTTGTATCCTTCTAATCTTTAAAGTGAAAGTCATCTAAAAAAAGATAATTTTTATATGGTTTTAATGAATGTGTATTTGTCTACTTAAGACTTAGTATCTTTTTAAGTTAGGTTTTATAAAAAAAAATGGGCCAACTCAGGCTATCCCTTTAAGGCTCAGTAAAGGTAGTTAGCTCATGCGAAGTGGTTGAGCCTAACCCTCAGCCCAAGCCAAGGCCAACCCCAGCATAGGCACAGGTTCCCCGAAGGGCCCACATGAGCAGGAGTGCTTAGTTGCACCATGGTGTGCGTAGGGTCACGACGATCAAGGGTAGAATGAAGCCAGTGGGGGGAAGGTGTGAGCATGTTTGTATGGTTCCCTGGTGTTTAATGTGTTATTTCTAGTGTTTCAGGAGGCTCATGGTTATAAAATACCGCCATAAATCTCAGTGTTTCGATGTGGGACGACTAATGTTTTCCTGGGATCAAATATGGGCCTTTAGAAGGCGTCGTGCATGATATGAGCCATTGATTTCAATCCAATATTTGATCCCTGCAAGGCACTTAGCCCTCCCTATTTTTCATTGGTCGTCTGTTCCGGCATAATCTAATCATGGTCATTCGATGTTTTGAAAACCCCGAGACGATCAAGAGCCGCCTGATCTCACCTTGCATCAATCTGAACCATCCATAACTTTTATAAACCACAGATGTATCCCGACCATTGGATCAATCCCAGATCAAATCATGGCGGTCCATTTTTCTCCTAGTATCACATCGATGTGTCATCTTCTTCCATCCCGCGGCATGCGTTGCACCAAACCCTATAACCAATTTTCCCATTTTATTTCTTCTTTATTCAACATTTACAGACTAGGTGGACCCTCCGTACCCCCCTTTGTGCATAAGTCTTCCCCGACCAATAAATGGACCGGTTGGACTCGGTTCTTCTCAAAAGTTTTAATAATATCATAGTATATTTAATATATTTTATAAATCGATTTCACCTAGGAACCCCCCCGGGTTTTCTCCGCTCAGACCTCTAGCAATCTTCATCGAAGCCTTCCTCGAGTTCTTCTTCGCCTCGGATAGAGGTAAGGGTTTTTTTATGATTTATTTTTCTCATAAAAATCCAATATATACACACTTTACATATATATACGATTATATATATGTCAATAATCTCACACTTATACATATATATACTCTCTAATGTGAATTTGGGTTTTCTAAAGGCTAAAAATATTGTGTATGCACTATTTTTTTTCTAAGGTCGAAGATTATATTTGGGTTCGTTCAATGGTTATGAAAACCCGAATATCCACTTAGTTTACATTTGGATATATACACATAACTCAAGATACTCCTATTTTATGTTGTTAAGGATTTTATTTTCAATCAATAAATGAAGTATTGTATGTGAATAAAGCTATTTTTTCAAAGGGATTTATATTATTATAACAAATTTTAGTTTATATATATGTATGTCCAAGCGTTTATATACTCCAAACCATGCATGAGTTTTTATTCTCAATCCGATGACGTTAACAAGACTTTGTCCAAACTAAGGGGAGTATTTTAATATAAGATAAATATAATCTATGAACTATATATTTATATATGCATGTGTTTGTGTAATTTTAATTTATGAAAGCATGTATATTTATATAGATTGGGTGAAAATCCTCAAATACCCAATTCTAGGTCCTTCAAACCTTCGAGATATGCAAACTTGAAGAACTAATACCTTTCCTCATGAAACATATATTTTTGAATAACTTTTATATATGTTTGTTCAGTTATATATAACATAACCTAACATGGATGGGTTTTTAACGAAGGTGTAATAAATATGTTTTAAGTATCTATTACTAATGATAAATTATTAAATAGTTGGAAACTCACATATATACTTGGTGTATACGCGGTTAAAATTTCCTACAAATTAATTTTATGAATGGATCATTATAATTTTTTTGATTAATTGATTAAATCAATTCATGTAAAACATTAAGTAATTTCAGTATCTATGTAATCCAAACAAAGAGGTACTTACATAATGGTGTATGTCCTAATCCATATAAATATGTCAAACTTGTTCAGTTAATGAATTCATAATGATGATTCTATGCATTAAAGTTATTTTATGATTGAACTTGTTGTGTTTTATGATTAAAGAGAATATAAACATTTTTTTGGACATAATATATTTAAATGTTAAAAGGTTCTATTAAAACCATGAGACCCGGTTATGCACACTTGAGGTTTTATCAACTTCTAGGATTATTTTTAGTTGAGTCATAATTTATTTATTTGATCTTTGAAACTTCCTAAGAGTGTATTAAATAACATTTAATTTCATTTATTATAATTTTTAATTGAATAGTTACCATTTTCACATCTCATGTGGAACACCCCTTCTCATCCACTATGTTATGTGGTTTTGTGATTGCCTTTTTTTCAAAGAATGTAATGAGCCTTGTATTCCTTCGATAAAATCTTACTTACTTATTTAAATAGAATGTTTGTCAAATTATGTATTTATGGTTTAAATAGTTTCGTTTTCTTTTATGTATTATCACTCTTTGATGCATGCATGTGGCATAACATGATAATAAGATAAGAAATAAAATTACTCAAAGTGGTATGGGACACCTTGAGTAATATGAAATAAATTTAATTATTCAAGGTGGTATGGGACACCTTAAATTCATGAACCAATTTGACATATGAGGAATGTATTGGACTAATATGTTTTGGGTTGGGGACCGGTAAAAGTAACCCCACCAGGTTGGAAACATGTAACAGAAAGCTCTTCAGGTTTGAGACCGATAAAAGTAAGCTCTCTGGGTTGGAGACCAGTAAAAGTAAGCTCTCCGAGTTAGGGTCTGGTCACAGTTAGCCCTTGGGTCTTGGCACAAGTCCTTGTTACAAATGTCCGGCATTATACATTTCTTCATTACGTGTATGATAATTTTGTAAACAAATGGATATCTAATTACTAGAATATCCATGGTTAAGAGCCAGTACTTATGAGTATCAGGAAAGTACAATCTTATGGAATGACATTTGTTTATCACTTAGTGAATTAGCATTTTGTGTATGAAATTGAAGTTATTACTCTATGCGCAACTTTTATTATTCATTTTTAACTTTTTCTTACATATCCACATGTCATACATGTTTAGAATGTATTTTACTTATTACTTAAAATGGTAATGACTAAATTTGAACCATGTATCCTAATAATTCTGATAGAACATTCATTTAATTTATCACTTTTATGATATGTTTCATGTGTTTTCTTTAAGAAAATTATTTTATGGAATGTTTCGAATAATATTTTTAAAAGTTATATTGGATTATTATTAACACCCCTTTCTGGGCATTTGAATGCTCAGCCCATGTTTTTTAAATAAATTTTTATGTATCAGCTTGATCTAAAATATGTATGACCGGAGTGGCTGGATACCCAGAACATGAACCGAATTCGATTATCTAGATGGGACACGGTGTTTAATATATCAGTGCATGATTTTATTAAAATGTACATATCATGTTTTGAAGGCACCGGCTCCAGGTGTTCTGGAGTCAGGTCCTCACAGTGGATGTTTATAACATCCTTCCTGAATGGATTTGTATGTGGTTTTAGATGGAGGATAACTCATGTTCCATCAGTGTTGCAAGGCAGAACATGTGTGGTATATGTGAACATATCCAACCACCCCTTTCCATTAGTGTATAAATAAGGGGAACATGAAATGGTTTTTTGGAGAAACATGTCCATACTAGAGTGGTGAAGCTTTAATAGCCTTCAATGGAATTTTATCCAAGTTAGACCCAATCTGGATGGTTGGTTTTAATTTTCGTTGTCATTATGGTATAGATAGTTCTTCTTCATGGTAGAATGATTTCAAGGTTGAGGTACTGGATTGTGTTCATTCTTAGGCCTAGGCATAGACGAGGCATCTCCATGAAGTGGATCAAGAACTAAATGACTGTTATGTGTTACCTATAACTGTTTGAGATATTAGTCCTACTGTATCATCTATATCTTATGTATTTATTGATATCGGTGCCCATGTGTCCTTCATTTATGCTCATCTTACAATTTTTTGAGTTATTTTTATGATCATATGTCATATCAGATGAATTTTTTTATGCCACGTGGTAAGAGGTGAGAGGAGGGTTGTAGGTGTTCGTCTTGTGCACTCACCATTTCAGTGGTTGATTGGAGTGTGATATCTTGGTTTTGGAAATAGAAAGCTTTGATGTGATCTTCTATATCGATTTTATGGTGTGTTTCCGGACACACATAAATTTTTATCAATGATGAGTGAGATTTATGTAACCAAATGGGATCTCCCATGTTTCTCAAGGTGAATGACATCCTCATTCTGGATGTGTTGGACGCCCACTTCTAGAATTGGGTAGTTTTGTTTTTTATATCTTTTTTATCATGTTGGAGGATGATGATAATTGTCTAGTGGGTGGATTTACTCCTGTGGTTTCTTAGGTCCTAGAGTTATTTCTAGATGAATCATCAGTATTCTTTTGGAGTGGGATGTGAAGTTCACCATTGATTTGGCATTAGGAACACAACCAATATCTATTCCCCATTACAATATGGTTCCCACTGAGTTTATGGAATTAAAGTTACAAATATATGATTTGGAATCAAAAGGATTCATTCTCCTGAGTGTATCACTATGGGCTACGATATTTCTATTTGAAAAGAAGGTCTATTAATCTCTTTGGTTGAGTATCGATTACTTGAAACAGAACACGGTAATGATTAAGAATAAATAATATTTTCCCCGCACATAAAATTATGAACTAGGTGATGCACCAGTATCTAAATTCCTTTTTCATGGTATTCATGGATGACATCGATATCTATTTTGATAGTAAGTAGGAGCATGACAGAAATTTTTGGATTGTGCTGTCCACTCTTTGAGAACATCACATAAATGTGATGTTTTCTAAGTGCATCACCATAATATGGGTGGTGATTTTTCTAGGTTATGTGATCTTGGAATGAGGGGTTACGGTGGTTCATGAGGATATTAATGTTATGATGTCATCATAGAAACTAATGAATTTTTTTGAGATAATTATATGTTTGGTGTTGTAAGGGTATTACATGCAGTGTTTTTTCGATTTCTCTCAGATTGATTTTCCTATGATGGTTCTTACCCGAAATGGGGAAAGTTTGATTTGAGCCTTGAATGGAATACATCCTTATAAGAGATTAAGTGATGGTTGACAAAAATATCTATTTTCATCTTTCTAGAATTAGTAAAGGGATATGTGATCTATTATGATGCATTAGTTATAGTTCTTCATTATGTGCTAATGTATTTATTCCATGTGGTGGAACATAATTATATCCAACCATGAAGACATGAAATGAATTACACAACCCATGACTTTTAGTTAGCAGTGGTGATGCAATCCATGATGATGTATCATCACTATATTTTTATGGAGTCAATAATAATATATTACGATCATAAGTATTATTCATACATATTCTCTTAGAAATATCTGAATCTTGGGTAGTGTCATCGGGTGTAGTGCCTTCAGGTTTTTAATTTTGATATCATGCATCCCATGGGAAAGGGTAATGTAGTGGTATACACCTTAAGTAGAAATATACCAGTTCATTCTTTGATGGATTCAATCGATGACTAGGCATTGGTGGGGATTTTTTTACATAAAATCATTTAAAGAAAAAGGGGGATAGTGGTCGTGCATTATTGGATAGTGTTTAGATGACAACATCCCTTTGGAGTTTATTCTGATAGATATGTTGTGTGATGATTTGTGATAATGTTCTACACATCTCTTCAATGGTGGGAAGATTCCATGTGTAGGGTTGTTGTATCCTGAGGGATTTATGTTATTCAAGGGAGACTTTCTAGTTCCATTTTTATTATAGAATGTGGTAATGGAGGATTTATATTAGTTTCAGTGGGTTGCTCATCATCTTACCACTATTATGTTTTATGATGTTCATCATCAATTCCTGTGGCAAGATATGATATCAGACATAGTTGACTTTGTATACAGGTTTTATCCATGTCAGAAAATAGAAAAAGAGCACTAGATTTTCTCTAGGTTACTTCATCCCATAAAAATTCCTACCTAGAAGTGGGATGATATCTCCATGTATTTCATTATCAGTATACCTCATACTCCTTAGGGAGGGAATGCGATTTCTTTAGTGATTGACAATTTGACCAAAGAATCAATTTTCATTCATGTTTGAGATTAGGCTATGGTCGATGAATTAGGACCATTAAATGTTCAGGATATATCAAGTATTCATGTTGTGTCATTGACTATCAATTTAGACATATACCCCTTTTTTCCTATTAGTTTTAGGCACCCCATTATAATTCAATGGGCACACAAGTCATGTTCAGTACGACTTACCAACCTCAAATGAATGGTCAAATGGAGTGGTTGAATCAGGTCATGGAAGACATTCTCCTAGAATTTCTTTTTGATTTTTAGAGTATCCTGGTATAGCCACACGGGGTTGGTCAAAATTGTGTATAATTGTAGTTACCAATCCTGGATAAAAATGGATCCCTCTGAGGCACTTTAGGGTATGGTGTGTCAGTCCAATTTGTGTTGGGATGAGTTATGTGTGGCCTTTTTATTGGGACAAATATTTTTGTAGGAAACATATGATAAATATTTGTTGACCATGCAATGTCTATTAACAGCACATAATTTCCAAAATTTATATGCCAACCAAAGGCTCCATGGTATAGAATTATTAGTTGGTGATCGGGTGTTTCTAAAATTGTCACATCTCTTGGGTCACCATCATCTTGGAATGAAAGGGAAATTATTTCTTCTGTATTTCATACATTTTGAGGTTACTGAGTGGATTGGAAAGGTGTAATACTGGTTATATTATCATTTTAGTTGTTGGCAATTGATGATTTATTCCATGTTTCTCACCTGAAATGTATAATAAAGATCTATCCCATGTGATGAATTGGGAAGAGTTAGAGAAGGAATCTGATTTATATGTGTTTTTGCATCTTGTTCATATTGTGGATTCCTAAGATAAATTTACATGGGGGATTCTTATATAGACTGTCTGAGAAGTTTGGCAGCATGGTAATGTTGAGCATGAGACTTTTGATGGAAATTCATATGTTGAGGGGGAGTATCCATTTGCAATAATTAATCAGATTTCATTTTGACATTTTGGAGATGGAAGTTTTTCATGGTATGGTGAATGTTGACATCCCTGATTTTATTTTGAGGTATTCTATTATTTATTTTTGGTCTTGTATTTATTCATTTGGTTCTGAATTTTTTTTGAAAAAAAAATGGTGTTTTTGGAAGCATTATCAAGTAAGGAATAATTGAAAACCCATTAGGGGAAACCATGAACTAGAACATAGGAATTTTGTTCCATGGAATATTGAACATTCCATGCCACATGAGTATGAACCCTCCCTGAGTAAACCATATGGCCAGTTTCATCATATATACAAGAGAGTGCATTGTTTCTGCAACGTTTGTGAAACCATGCGGGATAACCATGCGTCCCATCCAGGTCATTAAAAAAAGTTAATTACATTTCTACACTTCTTAAATTTTAAACCCAAACTACACCTTATTCTAACCATATATGATTTGTAATCCTAGAAGCCCCATCCTATCCCCCTTGGACAGCTTGAATATTAGTTTATCAATGTATTTGTCCATGGATCATCAACGATCATTGAGTAATTCTCTTTTCTCTTGGATTTTTCCTTTATCTAGGGTTATTCTTCCTCTCTATTTTACTACTTCGTTCCAATGGATTGATTAGACTAATAATGGTTTTAACATAAGTTTTTTGGTAAAATAATTATGTATGTGTTTTGATCTTACCTTTATAGGGATCTTTTGAGGTGCAGTTGTGGATTCCAATTGGATTTCATATGTTTCAAAGCTTGAGGTAGGTAGTTCCACTATTTAGCATTATTAGATGATTTTGGTATTTTTATTTTCTTCATGAATTTGTTCTATAGATTTTGTATGAGGGTGAAATTTGTTTTCAAAAGGATCTAATGCATGTATGGACTGAAATATGATTTTCTCAAATAAATTGGTCTTGTTTTATGTATGCTTCCCTATTTTTCTACGAAAATGTGTTCTTTATACTGTATAAATGTCGCGAAGTATGGTTTAAAATGGATTTGGTGTGTGTCTGGATTTGAAAAGAGTTATTATATGAAAATTAGTGGTTTATCATGTCAGTTCATGATGCTTTATGAGTATAAGTGAAAGTTGTGACCAATGTTACTTGTGAACTGGAAAATATGGCATAAAGGGAATAAATGGTAAGTAGGTGGGTGGACTATGACCAGTACACTAGTGGGATCAACGAGATCAAGGCCAAATTTCTTCTAGAAGGATTGATTCTATACCACTGAATTAACTATAATGATTATTATGATGATGATTTGAAACCAAATTTTTTTTGATGGATTCCTATCAATTGGATTGTGCATGAGGACGCTATGTGTTATGGTTTGTATATAATCTTTCACAAAGATACAAGGTTCATAAGGTCCCACTAGAACTAATACCTATAGGTATTTCTTTTGACTTTGTCCACTCTTGTGATTTGTTGGTTATCATTGGCATACGATGGGACGTACTCTTATGTTAATTTACAGAGTCTTCTTCTATGAAAATGAGTTTGTTGAATTTTGTTCATTAAATGTGTTTCCAAATTCTTTTTTAAAATCAGAATATTTATTTTTCATATGATGTTATTTCATGGAATATTTCTTTTTTGTGGAATCCTAATGGTATTTAACACACACCCTACACACACCCTTGGTTGTACATTGAATTTTATCTGTTTGAATCTGTTAAAGAAAAGATGTATCATAGTTTTGATGATGGTTCCATTTTATAATGTTCTTATCTTATGAGTGTTTATGGATGTGGATTGAGGGTGGTAGACCTATCAGTTCATTGATGTTTCTGATTTTATTATAGTTGGTTTCCTCATCTTTTCGTAGTATTGGTTTTGGTTAATGTTTTTAATGGTTCAATTGGAATTATTCTATTCCTTTGGGTAATAGATATTAATTTTGGGGGATGTTTTATTATTAAGAAATTTTTATGTTTATTGTTATTGGTGAAATTATTCCCAAGGATGTTTGGTTGGACCCAAGCACAATTTTCTATCCCGTACAGATCATGAACATGCTTCAGGCCGTTTCATGGTTTGAGTTGGTTGTCAGGTCATATGGAACCACGTCTTGGTTCATGAAATGATAATTATTGAAATAAAAACCTCGGTACATTATCGAAGGGAATGTGAGTTTTCTAAAATTGTAGGGAGAAAGTCCACCGTGCTCATTATTGTAAGGGAAAGAAATATTGTTTTGATATACAATGGTTTCACTATAAGTTTATGGAGAACTCTAAAAATTATTTCCCAATGTGTGAAGGGAATATAACATAGAATAATCTAAGGGATCAATGTAAATATAATTATATTAACTCAAATGAAGTAGAATGATTAATTTTATTGGCTATATGGATAAAATATATATGTCATAAAAGTATTTTATCGATTATTTTAATATTATAAGAATCAATAAACATATATGGATTTTATTTCATAATTATTTCGTAATAGATTTGAAAGCATGTATTAGATGGTATTGGGAAAAGTGATTTAGTGGAATGTCATTTTTTTTAAAAAAAACTGATTAACCTAAATAGGTTTTATATATTGAGATAGTAAGGAAAAAATGATTATAGGATAATATTGGTGACCATGAAATTGATTAGTGGTTTGATGTGTTCTGTTATATTTTCATAACATTATTGTGTGTCTGGGATCTATGTACTATTTTAAGAGATGTTAAATTTTATTTTTTGAAGCATGAATATTTTCATTAATGTATTAATGTGATCAATGTATTTTTATATTTTGAAGGTGCCATTAATAGCCACGTTATATTTTTTAGGGCATATAATGTTGATTTCGTGACCTTCATTCAAAAAAATTGGACTTTGAATTTGGGAAGACTATTTTGGACGAGCATTAAGTTTAAATATTTATGGAATGAATTAAGTTAAAATTTCATTGTCAGTGGATAA
Source organism: Viscum album (assembly GCA_963277665.1). Taxonomy (NCBI): domain Eukaryota; kingdom Viridiplantae; phylum Streptophyta; class Magnoliopsida; order Santalales; family Viscaceae; genus Viscum; species Viscum album. The sequence continues at coordinate 1,764,763,299 of OY728125.1, forward strand.
CATTTATATCGATTTTAATTTAGTGAAGATATAATTAATAAAATTATACCCTTTTATGGATCTTAAGATATGTTAAATGTTAATTTTAATGTTTTAGACTAAAATATTAATCTCGTATATTGATTTCCTATAGTGAGAAATGATGTGTAAAATGATAGAAGCACAACCAAATGATGAAATTGGTCATATGAAAAAGAAAGATATGAAGTATGTATATTCTCATAGTTTTTAGTGTAGATGGTAAATAAATTCCAAAAAATGCGGAAAGAATATTAAATAAATGTTCTCATAGTACCTTAATTTTTGGTGAGTCATATAGTCCCTTAAATCATCACATATTTATGGTTTTCTGGTCATTATATGTCTCTGGATCACCCACTTTCTTGAGACGAATGAACTCTATCACGCTCTATTAATCATTGGGCATTCGTATTCTCATCCATATCTATGATTTTATTTCCCACAATTTTTATCCTACTTATAGAACCATTTATTTGATTATTCCATATTTCCTTTTTAACGTCTCGTTGTCTCTTTTTAGGATGTAATTTTATTAACCCTTTTATGATCTTGGTTTTTTTAGAAATGAATTTTAAATATCAATCCATTCCCTCCCATGATAATCCTTAAATATTTTGGATGTAATTTATTTAATATTTAGATTAATTTAACATCTATAAAATTTATAATAAATTTCTTTTATAATAAAATTAATATCATCGATATCTTATGATTTATGGAACAACAAGTTTTAACGAATTTTGATACTGTATTAAAATATTATTAAATTATGACCATTTTAACCTGGACATAAAATTATTAGTTATGAATAGTAATAACTAAATTATGAAAAATATATAACATACTGTGGTATATTTTTTATTTATTAATTATAAATGAATATAGTAATCATATGGAATAGAAAAAATTTATGAAAAACATAATTCTTTCTATGATACTGTTTAGTTTCACTTTGCATATATGATTGGAAATTATGTTTTTCAAAGATTTATAAAATTTATTTGAAAAATTTATTTTTATTTTTGAAATCACAAGGTTAAAATTATATAAGGGTGAAGTGTTTTTTATTTTTATGAAATGTTTTATTTCTCGATGAATAGTTAAAAATATTAAATTTTAATTCAAGAATACGATTTTTTAAATTATTTATAAATATAAATTATATTTTAAATTGATTTTTAGGAAACATTAGTTAACTTATAAATAAATAAATCTAATTTATATCTTTTTATTATTTTATATTGAATTATGATATAAAATCATTGTTTTCCTTTGAATATTTTCTCTTTTCAAACTCACTTTCTTGTCGTGTATTTGGGATTAATTTTAAATTATCTTTTTCCACTTATATGAATGAAATTTTATAAAATCTAATACATATAGGGTATAATATTAATTTAAATTATATAATAATTTAATTTTATTTTTTGATTAAATTTATTACAGAGAACAGTAAAAAAATATAGTTACCACGGTTAAGGTAAAAAATTTGGTTATTGCCGGCATAATTAAAAAGGTTAGAGTTAAATTGACCATTAAATTATTTAAAATATCTTTTATGGGAATAATTTTACTCTAAAATACACAATTTTGTACCCTTTTGTCGGGTAAAAAATGTGGTTACACCATTATTGTTTCAAAAAAATCAAGTGTGCTAGTCACCTCACTTATAAAAAGCCACCACCTCTCCTCTCTTCTTCACACCTACAAACCAATTTTTTTTAACACCAAATGAAATTAAAATATTTTAATGTTATAGTTATTAGTATTTTTACCTTATTTATATGCAACATCATGTAAATTGTATGTTTCACATCACCCAATGTAATCTTATGTTACCCACAAGACTGAGTTGTACCACCTTTTAATTGTGCACCTATTTTAAAACTAAATTTTAAAATTTTTATAAAATTAATTTTCCAAAAAGAACTTATTTTTTGAATTCATAATTTAAAAATTATCTTATGGTCTATTTTTATATTTTTTATGAGAAGGTTTATTTTTTGATGAATAGTGAAAAACTACATTTTTGTTAAAAATTATATTTTCATTTAAATAAATTTCAAGTTATATTATATTTTGATTTTTCTAATGTAAAAATGGATCAATTATTTATATATTAATCTAATTTATGTCCTTTGAATCATTTTTTTTAAATTATATATAAAAATATATTGAGGTTTTGAATGTTTGTACTTAAAAAAGGCACTTTCTTACCACGTGTTTGGTATTAGCAATAATCTTAATTATCCCACTTCAATAATATAAATTTTGAATAACATAAACAGTTTTTTTCAGGAAATTATTGTTTTCCAAAATAAGATACATATATTGTTTTGCCAAAAAATTTAGTGGAAGTGATTAAAATTAATTAAGGTGATTAATGTAAAATAAAGCTTAACAAGAGACTAAATCTTATTATTATGAAGAAAAATGACCTGGAAACTTGTCCAAAAACCATTGGATATCAATATTTATACCACATACCCAATTTTTTATAATTTTATGGGTTATTTGGATATTATTAAATGGAAGTTCCTTATATAAATGTTTAAGAAAAAAGACAAAAAATGGAAATTTCCTTACATTTATCTTTTATAATACATTACGATATATACAAGGAATTATATTTTGTGTTTCAAAAATCCTATTGAAATATAAATTGGTGATTTTTATAATAATAATTTACCAATAATTTTATAGATTGGTTGTTTACTTACAATTTTTAAGAAATGCCAACGTAATGATTATTTAGTTGAAAACCAACTAAAATGAATGATACTATAAATATTAAAAGTGATGTGAATTGTTTGAGTTATCAAATATATTTAAATTTATAAATGAATATATCCATTTTATAAAATTTAAAAATAAAATATATGAATTAAAATATTTTTTTATATTAAAATTAAAACTAAATAAATAATATCAAAATTGACTTTATTGTTATTTTAAAATAAATGATAATTTATTAAATGATTTAAAATAAATAAAATTACTATATTTCTCCACATATTATTTAAGTGATAATAAATGTTAAATATTATTTATTAGTAGACCGATTAATATTTTATAATTAACATAATGAGCTATATATTGTAAAAATTTTATTAACACGTTCTGAGATTAGGTAGTATTTTATTACGTCATATGCACGTGTTTTTAAATTAATTTCCTAAAAACATTGTATTTTTATTTTATAAAATAATTTATATAATAAACATTCATTAAATATGTATATTTTATTAATAAAAATTATTTTATTGATAATTTTCATATTAATTTGGTTAGAAAACTAGATGATTTAACAAAAAATAGAAATGATAGAATTAGGGAATCATATAAGTTAATCATCCCAATTAATAAAATTAACATATTTTTGTGTGTCTAAGGTTCTAATTAACCTTTATTTCCCTTTAATACATTTGTTTTTCAATATTTATGATACTTTAGGTAAGGTATACCTCCCATTACTAAATACCTTTTCGTATTTACAAGAGTGTCACTCCACCTCCACTATAAAAAGGAAAGAAATCTATCTCTTACTCACACCTCTCTAGACACATTGGTCCAACCAAGTTCTTACCATGTAGATCCTAAATAATACTCCCCACATCGTTGAATCCTCTATGTGGTCATAAAGTAATCCAATTATTCCCTTTTGGTGCAAACCAGAAGGAGTTACCTGATTAGTAGTAACAAACTTCATTATGCTTTTTAGTTTTATTTCCATTCTCCAATCCCCCAAGTATTATTGTTTCATGATTGTAAAAAAACATGTTTATAATCAAAATTATAGTATGTTTTTATGCTATTTTTTATGTATATACTTACTCAAAATTACATAAACTGTGTAAAAAACTTATTATTTTTGTGAAAGGTGAACTACTACCTTCCGAAATGATGATTGTTCGTTATTTCCCATATGTCTACTCATAGAGGACATTATGATGAAATATCTATTTATATATGTTATATATTATATTTATTATGAATTTATGATTATTTATTTATTTTAAAACAGATACCCATATTCTATCCATTTTTTAATATGATAAAATTGTTTGTGGGACTGTGCACTACTACCACCTCAAAGCGATGTGATTCGTTCACGCTATACGTGGAACATATTAAGGATGATTTAAATAAACATATATAACATAAATAACATAGATATTATAAATTAATTATAATATATATATTTATCATTTATTTTTCATTATTTTAAAATGATAATAAAATGAATGTAGCATTCACGTGTACGTACGACCTACCATCACCATGAACGGTGCATTTCATTTCTTATCTCTAAGAATTAAAGATTATTATAAATAAATATGTACTGAATAAATAATATAATTATGTCATGGTTTACATTCTAAATATTATGAAATCAATATCTAAGTAATATAATTATCAAATAACAAGTCATCAAATAGGGGAGATAACTAGGCAATTAACACCTGAAATATTGAACATAATGAACGATTGTTAACAAACGTGTAATAAGACAATATATGAAGATGATGTATGATGATATAATCATGATTATGGTTATGGATCAAATTAATAACATATATTAAATCAATATACAAGAATATAAATACAAAAAAATAAATGTAAGGTTATGGTAAAGTGTTTTTTATTGTTTTCTTTTAGTGTGGTATATTCCATATACACCAATTTGTAATTTTATGTAGTGTGTCGACATAACCTTTTGATAAATTAAATCATGAATAATTTTTATTCATTGAATGAAAATAATTACATCATGGTAATTGTGAAATAAATGTTTTAAATGGTATGGTACACATTGATATATTTAGATATTATTTTCCTTAAGAATATTCTTAATGTTAATCATTACAATTTCAATTCCTTTTTTGATTTCTATATTTTTCATAGAACAGTAACATTATGGTAAAAAAATTCCTTATAAATTTATTTTAATATCTATATTGTCATATGATGGATATTATTTGTTCCTAAACCATGTACTATTTTACATGTGGTGTTTACTTTGATAATTATTTTATTGACTGAGAAATAATTGATAAATATATATCCTTCATTCAATACAGATATATGTTAAAAAAATATAGTTTATTATTTAAATTTATTGTTATATATGATTAATTCTTAGGAATGGTGTTTCATGGGTGGTGATTTATTGTATATATCCCCTCAATGGATTGATAGTCTCCTTACAAGAAATAATTGGCTAAAATATATGGGTTTTTACCCAATAGCTAAATTGTCTTTTCAATGGTCTTAATGATACTAGTTCCACAGACTTGGGAAACTTGGGGTCAATAATTTCATATTTCCATCATTTATATTCATTTATATTCTATCCATGAGATTTTGTGTTGATATATCTATGGATACATTTCATTCTCAATTTATTCATTTAGATATCATGAGTTTTGGTTTCATTCCTTCCATATTCATATAACATTATCTGGTTATTTGAATGGAATGTGTGAACTGTTATTTCCATATCCATGTTAATTTATTCCTATTAATTCATTATTTATTTTTCATTACATACCATTACTGAACATTTCATATCACCCATATTATGATTCATTTCCCCAGATTAGGAAGAAGAAATATTATAATAAGCATTCAATGATGCATTTTATATCATTTTATTATGAAAAGTGTATTTATTTTCTATTTCAAAATTTATTTTGTGTATCATGTATATAATATGTATTTCCGAAAATCCTAAACAGATAGGTCATTCTGTATTTTATTCCTTATAATCATTCCAATTTAATAAAATAATACACCAGCTCTAGGCTTTTGGGGTCGGGGCATTATTGTTGGTATCAAAGGATGTTTATCATCAAATGTGGAAACTAGATTAAAAAAAATAGATTTGGGAGAACATCCCATGGATAGATATAGAATATGATTATATAAAAAAGGAATATAATTTTTCTATTGGAGAAATTATGTGGGTATTCCTAGAAATACATCTCTATCTGGATATTACAAGTGGACGTAGCTTTGGCAACAATGTACATAGGATTAACAACTCTGATAAAGTGTGGCAGGCCTTACTTGGTGTAACAAAGTACACAATAATGGGCCTTATTGATCACCTGGTTTAACACTCCTGGGGAATAATCTTATGATATGTCACATTTTTACCCACTATTATAAAGTATTTTAAAGTAACGATTTATTAAAAGTATCCAATGTTTATTATTCTTGGATTTACAATTCCTAAATTTATATTATATTTTATACCATATTTAGAGTTATAAAAAATTCATAATTTTTGGAGATAATACAATATATGTCATTTTTTAGAAATTACCCTTGGAAGGAAGACTGATATCAATACTCAGGGCCAATATAAAGGTTTCCATGTTGGGAAATACAATGTAGATACCACTAGAACTGTGTTAGATATGGATATATTAAGGCAACTTAGTTAGCCTTTGAAAAAAACCTTTCTCAGATGGAGAAACATATTCCATAGAGAGATAATCATATGTTACATCACTTTATGCAGAGAAACCCCCCAATGTTTACATGGACTACTAATCCAACTATAGCTTAGCAATGGAATAAGTATCGAGAGATGATATTTATAGCCTTGGAATGCATCAAAGAGGAAAATGTTAAACATTGGGTCCATTACATCCAATTTTAAGTTGATCAATTGTGGTATATAACTCAGAATACTAGGGAAGAAAAATAAATATAACTCATGGAATGGAGATCATTTAAGGATATATTATTTGGTAAATACTTCCCTTGGTATTAGAAGATTTTGAATAAGATAAATTTTCTTATCTTAAAGAAAGAAAAAGTTTTGTAGGTTATGAAGCTATGCTTATAAGATTATATAGTTATTATATAGATTATATATGTTGCATAGAGAATGATATTGGCCAATTATTTGAAGTTATTTATCTAAATATCTGATGGGTATTGGTTTCTCTGAATGTTTCACCATTCAAAGAAATAGTTCTATGTATCATTAAGAATGAGAATAAATTATCAAGATCCTACGAATTCAAATAAAAGTAATAGAATAATTTTTCTTCTAACCACTAAGAGAAGTAAGAGTTATTAAATAATAATATTAAGTTTCATCAATTTCCATTGTGTGAGAACTGTGGAAAGAATCACCCAATCAAAATCATGGAATGAATGTGAGTTTTTTAAAAGAGTAGAGAAAAGTTTCACCAAGAAATATGATTCAATGGGACTAATAAAAAGGATACTATTTGGTGATAGATCTTCAAGAATATGGGTCACTCTAAAAATTAATTCCCTTAGTGTCAAAACAATATACCTCCAAATAAGCTAATGGGTCAAGGGAAAGCACATGTTGTTGACACAACCGATGGGGGATGATTAATGAGCACATGTATTTTGATCTAAGAAATATTTTGATAAATTATTTTTTATTATGTTCTTATCAAATAATTTATGAAATATGTATGTATTTTAATACAATACATACTTAATAAATATTTGAGATCATATACTGAATGGTACCAATATATTTTATTCAATAGAATTATAAACTATTTTTAAAACACATGATTGAGGGACATACACCTCTAAAAATGTTCTTTATATTGAGATAATTAATAAGAAATTATTGGTTTAGATAAGTGTTGACTAAATTGAATTGATTAATGACTTTATGAAAAGGGGTATATGCTATAATTGATGTATTTTGCAATGATTTTGGATTTACGTAATTTATACACTAAAATTTGTCTAACGTAAGGGATATGGAAGAATTGATTTTTCATGTAAGATTTAATGGTGATTAATGTTATTATCAAATTTCAATGAGAGACTTGATGAAGGTGTTCAGATTTTTGGAATTTGAAAATTTTTATCTTCTACATGATGATTAAATCATAATGGTAAGATCATTTTCGAACGTCATTTTCCTTAATTCTAAAGTGTCAGATCATAATATTTTAGAAAAGATAACCATTTATGAAATATTTTAAGATGGTCTTTGGATATGGTTTTATAGATTGATATATTACATCACAATATTATGAATCGTGTTTTAAGAGATAAAGTATAATTTTTTCAAGCGATGAGAATACTATAAAACTGTATTTATGCTTATTGAAACGTATATTTACTTATATACCTACATAGTGAAAGAATTATTGAACATTCAGAAAATTATATAAATACACTATTTATTTCTACAATCAACATTATTTGATAATATAAATTATCTTTACTCACACCATGGGTATATTATTTTTTTTTCTACAATTTTCAGTTGAACATGTTCTCTATCACATTCCTTCATAACATGATAGTTATTTTTCTATTCCAAATCCATATTTTTACTAATTCTCTCATATTTTAATGCCATGTTCTGTATTGAACATTGAATTTCATTTTCCTCAGTAATAAGATGACGTGTTATTAACCCTATTTACAATGAGGGTTTTTGAAAATAGTGTTTTCAAATATCATTCATTTGATTAGTTAAATAATGTTTAAATTGTGGGGATGCAATTTAAATAATGTGATGATAATTTAACACCCTAATAAATTAAAAATATTTTCATGATACAATAAATATTATTTCTCCACTCTTTATAAACATCACCATGTCAATAACACACTACCCTCTCGACTGAGATAGCTTTCTTTAAACACAATATTAGGTTTTACCACATTTTAATGTAGAAACAATTTTAAAACTAATGTTTTTTAATTTTTATACATTTTTTTTCAAAATAAACTTAATTTTTGAATTGATAATGTCAAAATTAGCTTAGGGTGAATTGTTTATATTTTTGAGAAGTTTTATTGGTTTAAAAGTCACAATATATAAATTATTCATATATTATTCTAATTTAGGCCATTTGAATCAATTTTTATTGTAATTAAATATAAAATCATTTTGAACGTTAGAACATTTTAACATTGAAAAATGGATTTCTCTCCCCTTGTGGGGGGTTATCGTTAATCATAATTTTTCCACTTCTGTGATTTGAATTTTATAAAATGGAAATAATAAATTTTAAATAGAAAAATATTTTTTTTCTAATAATATCATCTTCATTTTTTACCAATAATATTAAGGAAAGTGATTAAATTTAATTACGGTGATTAAGGGAACACTAAGCTTATCAAGGGACAAAACCTTAGTCTTAAGGGAAAAAATGACCTTAAAAGATTTCCAAAAACCATTTTCTACCAATATTAAAGAAGAATCCACACTTTTTGTTATTTTATACGTTATTGGGATATTATTAAAAGGGAATTCCCTATATTAATGTTTACGTAAGGAAAAAGAAAAAAATGGAACTTTCCTTAACTTTAAAATTTATAAAACAATGAGATATGTACAAAACATAGTATTTTTTGTTTTACATAGTTTTTTAAACAAAATGGGTTATAGTTATCATAATATGTCATCAAAAAAACTTTATATACGGTTTCATCGCTTAAAATACTTAGGAAATTCCAACATTGTTATTATTTAGTTAATAACCAACTAAAATAAATGATACTATAAATATTAAAATTGAAGTGAATTGATTAAATTATTGTATTTATGTTATTTTTAAGTGAATATATTTTTTTTAAAAACATTAATATTAATATATTTTAATTATAATACTATTTTTATATTCTACATTTAGACATAAATAAATAATGTTGAAATTGAAATTATTGTTATTTTACAATAAATGAATTTTTATTAAAATATTTAAAATTTATAAATATAATATATTCATTCCAATTATTTTTGAGTGTTATAAAATAATAAATATGATATATTAATTTATCAATTAATTTATTACACTTGGCATATTTTCTCATATATTGTAAAAACGTTGTCAACGTTGTCTGGGATGAAGCGGTGTTTTAGCGTGTCACATGCGCTTGTTTTAAAATTTACATCCAAAACACATGGGATTTTTATTTTATAAAGAATATATAATATTAATAAATTATGGGACTATATTTCCCAATAAATATCAAATTATTGTATTCTTAATGGACAAATTATATAGGATATGAAACTGGATGCTTTAATATAAATGAAATTGTTAAAATTAGGGAATCATAAAAATCAAGGAACCAAATTATTAAAATGCATGTATATTTTTGTGGTGGGGGTTTTAATAAAACATTATCCCCATTTAATCTATTATTTTTTCAGTTATAGGGACTTTATGTAAGGTATACATACCATTAATCAATACCTTTTTTTATTTAAAAGATTTCTACTACCCCTCCACTATAAAATGAAAATCACTATGCCCCTTACAACTCTCAAAGGCAATTTTTATAACCCAATATCTTACCAAATTTCTCTTAAAAACAAATAAATTTTCCATATTATACTCCCCTTGTTCATAAATAAATCCATGGAAGCCCTTTGGTGCAAAACAAAAGGAATTACGGATTAAGAGGTAACAATCTTCCTTTAGATTTTTTGTTTTATTTCCATTTTCCAATCCCTCGAATATTAATAATTAATGGTTTTCTTTAAAACAAAAATTTCCCAAATACACTATTATGTTGTTATTTCATGTTTTAGACATAGAATTATGAACACTTACATCTAAGGGGTAACAGACATATTATTTCAGTGTACGGTGAACTACTACATAACGAAATGATGATGGTTCAGTTTTCTCCATTACCACCTCTCACGGTAGAAATAATGATATAAAATATATTCATGTAAGTTATATATGATATTTATTATTGGTTTCTGATTACTTTATTATTTTATAACGCATACCCTTAATCATTCCATTTTTTATAAGTACAATTGCATCTTTTGTGGAAGTACGGACTATCGCCTCCACAAACTGATCTGACTAATTCACAATATACATAGAACTTATTAAATATGCTTTTAAAAAACATATGTAACATATAAAACATAGATATGATACTGTAATTATAATATAAATATGTATCATTTATTTTCATTCATTTAATACAACAATTAATTGAATGTAGCATCCATGCGTATGTATGGCCTATCACCTCAATGAATAGTGCATTTCATTTCTTATATTCAACATTAAATATTATAATAATAATAATGAAACAAATAACTAAGATAATATATTCATGGTTTAAATTCTGATGATTATTAGATCATTATCTAAATTATATGAGAAGTAAATAAAAATTCAAAACATATATTAGAAAACTAGGAAATAAACACCCATAGTACTAAAAATAATAAAAGATTGTTAATAAAAGGGTAATTAGACGTTGTAAGAAGTTAATATATGAAATTATAAGAATGAGTATGGTTATTATATAAGTCAGTAAAATATTTTAAATCATTGTAAACAAATATAAAGACAACAGGACAAAAGTATGTTTAAGGTAATGGATTCTTGTCTTACATTTCGTTCTCTGAGGCATACACCACATAATTATTTTGTGAAGTATATGTACTTCAAATTTTTATACATTATATCATAAATACATTTTATTAATTTTAGGAAAAACTATCCTTAATGGGAATTGTTATTAAAAAATTTCAAGTGGTATGGGACAATTTGGGATGTTTAGAGATTATTTTCCTCAAGAATGTTCAAAATGATTATCTTTGAAATTTCACTTCTTTTTGTGATTGTTAACTTTATCTTGAAAAAATAACAATATGGTAATAATTATTCCTTACAAAATTCCTTTATTATCAAAATTATTATAATTTGAATATTATTAGTGCCTAAACCATATACAATTTAATATACGATGTTTACATTGATTGTTATTTGATTAACTAGGGAATAATTTATAAATCTTTATCCTTCATTCAAAATTGATATTTGATAAGGAATATTGATTATTATTAAAATTTATTATTATATATATTGAATGATTTTAATAGGTATGAAATAGGTGGTCCTGATTATAGATATCCCCTTGATTCAGCGGTAGTTTCATTATACGAAATAGTTGGCCAAAATAGATGGGCTTTTACCTGATAGTTAAATCATCCTATGAAAGGTATTAATGGAACATCTTCCATTTACCTAGGAACAATGGATTACAAAAATTAAGAATATAACTATTTTAGATTAAGTGATTATTGATCCAAGATTTTTTTCATCAATATATATATGGATATATTTCATTCTCATTTTAATTATTCTGATTACATGAGTTTCAGTTTTATACCATTCAATATTCATATTTCAATATCAAGTTATTTTAATGGCTTTTGTGATAAATTATTTCCCGTTCCAGGTAAATATATTCCAATTGATTCATTATTTATTTCTCTTTAGTATCCTTAATGTTCATTTGAGTTCACCCTTATTATATTTCTTTTCCCCAGGTTATGAAGATGAAATATTTGAAAAAATGTTTAAGGATGCAGCTTATTTTATTTTATTATGTATCATGTTGTTATTTTTTATTAACCAATGTATTATTTTCTTCAGGAATTTAATATGGATTTCCATGTATACTAAACTAATTGGACCTTCAGGACTTGATTCCTTATAATCACTCTAATGATATATAATAATGTACTAGATATAGGCATATGGGGTTGGGGCATTACATTTTGGCCCATAAAATCACAATCCAAAAAAATCCCAAAAAAACTATCCCATCACCCCATAAGACAAGGTTTTGATAAAAATAAAACCTAGAAAATATTTTGGTAAAAACCTAAGGAGGTCACCTGTAGAATATGTAACGTTATTTAACATATGTTTTTATATTATTTCTCCCTCAACCTGATTCAATAATTAATAAACCATGATTAAATAATAAATAATGTATCTTTCACATATAGAATTATTTTATATTTTGTTAATAACCTATAACCTTCTCTACTTCCATCAAAATTATCATGAAAGCTTTATTCATGTGTACGGCAGACTACTACCTCACGAACCATTGTCATTCATTTTTTCATTAACACCTTTCATGTTTGGGGATAATGTTGAATATAATGTATATATAATATATTTATATCATAATTATACTGATAGATTAGTTATATCTGCTATAAATTTTTAATTTCCACTCCATAGTTGATATGATAATATCTCTAGTATGTAAGGAGGATTATCGCTTCGTGAAATGATGTGTTTTGACTTTCATTAACACTTAACATGTAAGGTGATAAAGATGGTGTTAATGATTATATGTGATATAATTGAAATAATTATTACATTCATTACATTTTTATCATTATAAAAAACGAATTAATCCATTTATTTTTTACCTCTTCACTCGCTGAAAGATGAAAGCATCGTTCGTGTATATATGCACTAATGCCTTCACCGAGTGATGTGACTCTCTTTTCATCACCACACAACATGGATGATATGTATATGTATATTTTAAATAAATAATATCATATTATGATGATTTTTTAGGGGTAAAATATTTCTTAATTACCTTCCACAATTATCGTTTAAAAAAGGTAATGTTTATCTTTTCTACATGATACTTTCCATCTTCCTGCACGTAACATACTTAATGTCTCAGAAAAACTATATTGCTTGGTCATAAAAAAATAATTAACTTAAAAATATGAAAATTTTGTTATGAATATTATTATATATATGATTAATATATATAATATACCCGAGAACTGTAAATTTCATGATAAATAACAAATGAGAAAACAATCCATGTAACACCCAGAACAATGAAAAAATGAAATATAATTAATGAACGGGTGATAAAATGTTATAAAAAGATCATATATGATATTATAAAAATTAATATTGTTATTTTGTTAAATAATTACTGGTTTGAAACCACTATACGTGTTGTTAAATCACATTCAACCCAATGAAAATGTGTGGTAAGGGATTACATATCTCAATTTCCATTCATTGGGTTAAACTTCTACTTCCATCATTATTTAATTCTATGATTATGTGTATAATGAATTATTATTATATTATGTTGTATTTAAACATATATTATTTTGATTTAAATTTTCTAGACATGATAAATTCATTGATTAATCCCCACTTTCGTGATATGTTCTGGGTAAGGTATTCCATCTCAATTGATAATCCATTGATACTTATTTGTTCTTATGCACCAATTCACTTTTTGTGTCATACATAATACCCTTTAACATATAAAATCATGATTAGTTAATAGTTCTTGATATTTTAATATTCAATTTGAATAATTTCATCTAATAATATTTGACATTAAAATTACCATGTCGTATATGTTTTTTCACAATCTCACTTTCTTTTGTGGTTGTAAACATTCACATTAAACAATAACATTCTTTTCAAAAAATCATTAGAAATTAAATATCTATTAAATTTCAATATTATTTTTTGAATAATATCATATTTTCTAATATCACATAAAATTTTTACATATGGTCTTTATTTTAAATTTTATCTGATTAAATGAAAAAATATTTATAAATCTATAGTATTTACATAATACAAGTATTTGATTAAAATGAACATCTATTAATGAATTAAATATATTATTCAATATATATAATTTATTTTTTGTTCATAATGATATGGGTGGATCTTGGTAATATTTATCTCCTTGAAACATTAGTAGGTCTAATGAGATTAAAATACTAGATGAATTATATGGGTCACTACCATTAGTTTTAAACCGTCTTGTGAAAGGTCATAAAGGTAGATGTATCATGTTCCTAGGACATAAAATCAAATAATTATGAATTTTATTCATTGATAATTCAGATATTATTATTGTCCATGATATTGATTCATTTATTTTATTTCTCTATGAATTTAATTCTCAGTTTTCAATTAAACGGAATATGTTTTCAGCTACTTACCTAGCCATATTGATTATAATTTATCTTACTATTTTATTGAAGCTATTTTAATAGAATGTGTGGAAAATTATTTATTTTAAACGTTTATTATTCTTATTGATTCAAGATTTCTTCCATTTAATTCATCCCTTTATTGAGAATTTGAGATTTCCATTATTTTGTTAACTTTCTCTAGGATATGAGGAAGAGAAATTTGAATGAGTTTTCAAGGATGAAGATCATTTTCTACAATAATTGTTTTTTTTTACTTTCTATTCCCAATGTAATATGGTTATCAAGAATATACCTAGTTATATAAATTTTTTGAAATAATTAGTCCTACAATATTTGACCCTTTATGTATACGAAAATGTACTAATGTATTTATTAGCATTAAGTTACTAGATTGAGGTTCATTATTATGAAGCCTCAATAAGGGTGATCATAAACTAATGGGATTGATTATATAATATTTTTGAAAAAATTATTTTTTTTCAATTGTTCAACATGATTTTTAATTTTTTTGGTTTTAATTTATTTCTTAGTGATGGTTTAATTACCCAATCAATGGATGGTATATAGGAATTCAGTGTGATGAATTTGGATGACAGAATTGATTTTTTTAGTGTTATTTATGATGGATAAAAAGATATAGTAAACATTAGAGAATATATATATCTTTATAAGGTTGAATATTTATTTTTGTAAATATTCATATTAAATAACTAATCTTGGTTAAAACCTCACTAATTTTCTGTTAGAAAACATATTAATAATCATTATGAACAACTGTTGTGTCGTATATTTTCTTGTAACTATTCATTAATGTAGGGAGTAAATATTGATAAATAAGAAGTGCCCCGTGGATAAAATATGACACTTTCCAAAACATTATAATCATATATAGTGAGTAGGTATTTCCCATGGAATTTTGACTCATTATCATTATATACTCCTTAGATTATCCCTTAGTGGTACACTAAGGCAAATCTATGTGATGATGCCTTTATTTTTTTTACATCAATTTTTTATTGTTTATTTATTATGACATATACATATTTTTATTTATAAATAGAGATTGAGATTCAATTAAAGAAACTAATATTTGGACACCCTATTTCTCCCACTCATATTGTGTATTTGGGATGTTGTGGTTGACAAAATTTCATAAAATCATACAATTCTAACCAAAACAATGTCTAAAAAATTAGAAAACCAATAAAACAAACGTTCACTTATTATATTTTCTAAGAGACATAAGACATTAAATTCCACCAAAAAAATTAATCATGTTAAAATTCTATGAATTATATTCCACAAATTATGTATCATTATTTGACAACTACCATATAAAAAATATTGGACATTGAAAAATATAATACATAAATATATGGGTACTATGATGTTTTTTAATATGAAAATGAGTATATACAAGTTTATAAATAGATATAAACATGTCCATTTATGTTTCCTCAAAATATCTCACATCACATCTCTAATAAATTACATTATTCTTGGAAAGAAATACTTATCTTTATGATTCTGAAGAGTTTTGGTTACTATTAGTCAATTAAATTTTATTTATATGGGCCTAAATTTATCCAAAAAAAATCATTTTCACTAAAAAACAATTTTACATGTAATAGTAATGTTATTAACTTTAATACGTTATTTTACATTCCTATATATGGAATGTAACATCCCGAGTTGTTGATCAGGTTGAAAATCCTCAATCTATTTTGAATATTGGTGTTTTGTGAGCATGCACTCTTTTCTCTTAATCTTAAAAACCATATTCCATGAGTTTTACTGACCACGGATATATTTTTAGACAGTGGTTAAGGATTAGAATGTTTCTTAGGGTTTTGGATATGTTTTGGGTTCATTAAGACCAGGAATGTCAATTTTAGTAAACCCTATATAGAGGTTTGTGATTATATTAACTATGTGGTCTCCCAAGAGAGACTTTACCACCCACCTTATTCACTAGATACAATTTTGAAAACCTATATAGGTTTGGGTACATGGATTTGAATCACCTCTATAGTTATTAAGATCAGTGATACGAATGATCAGCATATCGTATGGAAAATCATCTACCTAACCATGTGGAATGTGGTGCTTTGATAGTAGGCACCACCCAGGTGGAACATGTCCAGACATACCATATGGCCAAACTGTTTAGGCCATTTAAATTAGTGAGATTACTAAACTATACCTCCTTTTATTTATATTTTATCCTCCTACTTTCTTTTTCATAAGGTATGAAAAGATGTGGGAGTGTTCTCCTTTTTCTATTTCGTATAAATTTAGGGAACATGATCTTCTATGATCTGATCCATAATCAGTCATTCCTATTAAAATCATATTTAAAATTATTCAAATACTTTTTCATTTTTCCTAGTTTATTTATTCATACAGAGAGTTAAATTTTTGTGATCTATTTCTCTATATTTTAAGAGAGTACATCTAAAACATTTATCTCCATCATTTAAGCTCGTGTTGGAGGCTAATATGAGATGAGAGAGTGCCTAGTATCCTAAGGTAAATGTTTCCTTGTTTTCTCTTATATTTTATAGGTGTTATGCATGCATACTAAATTACTCATGGGTGTTTGACCAAGTGACGAACCCCTTTAATTAAACTAATTCATGTAAATTAAACATTTGATGGCATGGGATGTCATCGAATTTTCCCTTTTTGAATTTTACATGGTAATTTAGGTAAGGTTGTGAGAAAAACTAGTTATTTTAGTCCATTTTTGTGATTAAAATGCATTGAATTGTAAATATATATTTCTTGGTTACAAGGTAATGTGATGGTCATAGCACAAGGATTGAGCTAATGTTGATCACCTAGACAGAGATGTCATTATCACCAAGTTGAGGGTATAGCCCAATATATTTGGGGTGATGATGATCACCATGTTGAGGAAACATGGTATTATATTTATGAGTTGATGAGGATATCAGGATGAGGTAATGTACCATGAGACATTGGGTGATGTTGACAATCATCTCTTAGTGACATAGTCTAAGGGGTATGATATGCCAGGTGATGCGTATTAAGTTTTTTTTTTTGTGATTTCCACTCACATTCTTTGGTAGATGCATTGATCGATTAATTTGGACATAGATAATACTAGGTTGAAGTGGTGTTAACCACTCAATATGGTTGTAGTCCCTCATTGATTATGTAACTTAGGGGAGATCATTTACCATCAGATATGATGGGGTTATCACCCTTGAAATACTCATGGATGATGACAGACCATCAGGGGATGGTTTTGATACCATTGATTGGGGATGAGGCTCACAGTTATGCATGAGACCATAGGGATGGGATCATGGGTGTATTGGAATCGTCATGCCTCGGGACATCAGTTGTTGAGCCGGTGATGATTATTATCATTGGATGACATATATCATTGTGACTTGGGCTGGCAGGTTGTTGATCCAATTGGTACTTTTGAGTGATATTCCATGGAACATGTGAAATATTTTTTTGTTTTTCCATTTGGATTTCTAATAATTCAATAATAGAATTATGTGACGATGAAATATTTTTAGGTCGATCCAGATGGTTTAGCTAGTATGATAATTATTAG
Organism: Viscum album; assembly: GCA_963277665.1. NCBI lineage: Eukaryota > Viridiplantae > Streptophyta > Magnoliopsida > Santalales > Viscaceae > Viscum > Viscum album. The sequence continues at coordinate 1,764,781,706 of OY728125.1, forward strand.
GAGATGCCTTGGGAACAAATCCTTAGGTCCTCACAACCAAATATAAATATATATATAAATTCCCATTATTCCATATATATATATATATATATATATTTGGGGGAAATATTGGAAACATATAGTAATGGTGGATGAAGCTGTTAGAGGCTTTCTTATGGTGATTGATCATGAGATAAGCAGGTTTCATTTAAAAAAGTGTGTTTCTTTCCATTTATTTCTATTTTCCATAATGCATCATAATAATGAATGTTAGAAAGGTAAAAATGTTAAGTGGCCTATCGAATACATTCTCACACCCTAAATGGGTCCTTCGAGAGGTGTTTATACCTTATGACCCTCAGATCAGGTGATGTTTTAGGCTTGGGATTTGGACCTTAGTGATAGTGTTGTACTACTTAGTATTAGATGGATGTAAGGGGACCAAAGTGATTCTTTCAGCTTGTTTAAGATTCCTCTTATGTTTCTTCAATAACAATATATGTATTTATATGGTCATCTATAGGAAACCCAACTATCAAATTTTTATATGACCTTTTATGACTTGTTTATTTTCTACAAGTGGTATTCATCCTTTGAGCTTATTTATTACAATCATTGTGTATTTTTCTTCCATGGAATTTTTTATTTATTTCACTAAGTTATGGGATTTTTCTTCTCTGAAATATTTATATGATCCATTATTATCGTCACTACATAAGGTTATCGTATCCTCATTATCACCGAACCAGGGACTCATTGATATTAAATATCCTTTCATGTATGGGGAAGTTTGCCTAAGGTATATTGGCTAACCATTCTGGAGTACTGTTTGAGTGAAAATGAAGTAATGATGCAAAAAATGGTTTCAATGTAGTTTTATTTTACACTTTGGGTTATATTATTTGTTCTATTATAGACTGTAGACTATGATATAGTTATAACTATGTATTGAGCTAGTGTTTGGGTGCCTATAGCCCCACACACGGGGGATATACAAAGTTCCCAGGTGAGAAAAATTTATATTCTGTTAGTTTCTTTTATAGTCGATTTTGTTTCCACCTTGAGTGTCACAAATGGATGTGATGGTTATCTATTATATGTATTTTTACACTTTTCCTAGTATGAAACGATGGATTTTTATTTATCGTGGTTGGAGCATAAGGTGATTTGATATATTTCAATTCTTGTAATTAATTACTTGGAACCTAGAATACGCTAAAAGGAGTTTTTTTGTTTAAAGTGTTAATAAGTAAGATTAAAATTGTTTTCCTATATAGTATATTTGGTGGTATTCTACTAATCCAGATAAAGAATGTGGTTTCTGGTGAGACTGATATATGGTATATGGTCTTGAATCTGGTATGAGTATATATGAATTATTAAAAAGGGTTAATTTGTTTAATGGGTCAACAAATATTATAAATACATTATTCTTGTATAACATCATTGGTTCTATTTTACGTAGCTACCATTGGTTGATATACATGCCTTGTGATGTCATGCCCTATTATGGATTGGCAGGGGCCCTGCGGTAGTATTATATGTGATGACTAACTCTGATGTTGGTATGAAGGGGGAGACGACGAAGGAAAATACATGATCCTTGAACCTAATATGTGTTGGTAAGGGACCATGAGGGTGAATTTCTGGTGACATGGGTGTGGTGGGGGAGTGTAATGGTTGTGAGATGTGTTTCCTATTACAACTTTACCAATATATGAAATATATATAAATATATAATGTTATTGTTTTGACCTTGTAATTGGTATTTAGTGTGATTCATCCAAGATAGATTTTGGGGGAAGCGTTAGGATTGTGGTGATATGGTTCCGCATGGTTGTGCACATTATGAGGCATGAAAGTGTTATAATGATCCTGAGACTTAGGTAAAGTCTCTGGTACAAGAAGGGAAGATGTATAATATGCAAAGCATTAGGATATGTGTGAAAAGGCATATTAGGATGAGCTTGGTACCAGTCATATAGGGTATTGGCAAGGGAGCCCATGGAGGTGATCCATATATGGAATATCTGATTTAAGAGATAAATTTTGAGAACCCTCCATTATTTTAGGGTGATGGAGGTACATATTTTGTATAGAACTAGATTTATTTAGTGGTGATAATATTTATCAAACTTTAGACACCCCCTGGTTGGAGGGTGAAGCTGGTGATGTATATTCATAGAGGACTATAAAAGTATTGGTAGGATGTATCGGTTCAAGAAAGAATAAATGAGGGGATATATTTATTGTATTTTGAGGATATGTTTTTTGAGAACCTCTTTATAGGGATGATAATGGAGAACAAGTCCATAAAGATCATGATTCCCAAGAAGGGGGATAATTTTTCCCTAGATTATGCATTTATAATCTATGGTGGGTGATGACATCCCTTGGGTGTGGAATATCAATGATGGATTGTGTAATACCATCTTGGTATAATTGAATGTCTTCCCACTGACATATTTCTCCATGGTGGTCCATCTTTTGTTGATGGATAACATGAAATTGACGGACCGGTCATAAATAATCCAGGTGATGGTGTCAGTTGAGTTGAGAAGTGATGCTTTAGGTATTTGGATGTAGGATATTTATGAAGCTTAACATGTAATTACATCCAAATATTTAGTAATAAGACCAATTAGTGATTATTTAGTTGAGTTCATTTAGTAAATGTTGTAGGGGTACATTTGGGCCTAGTTTAAACGTGTTCTGAAGGTGTTCAAAGCATGCGGTCAGATGAGACATCTTGAGAGGTGTTGTAGGAAGCTTTCTTAGACTGCTAGGAACCATGGATTGGGTTATACTATGGGATATGAGTTAGTATAGGGAGTGGTACCAAGATCTAGTAGTTGGTATTCAGCTATATGTGGAGGTCATGGAAAAGATAGAGACCCCCCCCAGTGCTATCAATGCCTAATAGTTGGTGTAAGATTATAGGGAGGCTAAGCCTCTAGTAGTCAGGCTTCAAGCCAGGTGCACACCATTGAGCTGCTAAGTGCAGAGTGGGCTAGAGAGTCAATGGATGCCATAGGTATATCATGTGCATGATTCAGTTTCATTTTATTTTTGATTTATCTTGTTTTGGTGTAGAAGGTTCATAGGTTTGGTTTTTGTACAAACTAGGAATTGTATAGTATGTTGGAATCAATCAGGATGTGTGATATATATATGATGTGTCTAGGCATCTAGACATCGATGTGATTTAGGTTTTATATGAGTTGTGTATGTATTGAGATTGTTTAGGTTTTATTTGTATATATGATGCCTTTTTATTTGAGAATATCTTGAGGTGAAGGATTTATCAGAAACTGGTGAGATGTGGGATTTGATGACTGCCATGTGTAGCATAAGTACATTGCGGAATATGATGAGAAGTTAAATGTCATGGGTTTTAGATTTGAAAAAATAATTATTTTTGATCATGATTAGGTTCGTGAATGAAGAGGCTTTATGGGAGGACTATTGATTCTAAGGATGGATAGTGGGCCATTATGAAATTATTGTGGGGTTAGAAGTGACTAGGTATGTAACTCCTATGGTGGGAATAACCTTAAGAGGAGTTGACATTTTACTTAATTAATGAGTTAGACAGAGTCAATATACATGATATGGGTATGTTTGGTAACATCCTTAAGTAAGGCTTGATATCTTTGGGATGATCTATGTTAAGTTAGAGAGACTATAACATCCTTTTTTTTAGCTGGTTGAAAATTTGCTTCCTAAATATATTTTTTGAGTTTGGTGAGTGTACCAACATTTCTCTTGATCATCTAAAACTAATTTGATGATTTTATTGACCCAAGTAATTTTTACAATAGACATTAAGTATTGAAATTTTCACGGGGTTTTCTCATGGGTTTTTGGTTTGTTGGATCCCAATATCTCATATTTGGGAAAGGATAGATAGAGGTACATAGTTAGATTTGACTTTGTGGCCTCTCTGATGATATCATGTAGCCCACAATATGCACTAGACATGTTTTGATGAACCAAATAGTTTGGGGTTTATGGACATGTGATAACTCTATAGTTTTTAACCGAGGTGATACACACATTTTTCTAAGGGTTTTTCAAATCGTTCACCTAATCATAACAAGTGCGGGGATTAGATAGTGGGAACCACATAGTTAACATAGAGTTAGACAAACCATGTGGCTAAATAATATGGGTCATTTAAATTTATGAAATTAATAAAATTAACAAGTTTCTATTTATCTTATTTTGCATCATTTTATCCATATTCCATACACACAAAAGGAGGGGATTCTCCTTTTTCCTATTTCGGGAAATTGGGGGAACACCATCGTCTAAGCATCAATCCTTGATATGTCAATATTATTAGAAGAATATTGGTAAGAGTTCAGATACTCTTGGATCTATTTTTAGTTTAGATCTCCATATGGAGTTCCAAAACCTTGTGATCACTTTTCCCCCACTTTCAAGGTGTTAATATAAAACACCGATTTCTCTCTCTATGGTTAGAGTTGGAGGTTAACATCCGATGAGCAATATCCCACTAGCCTAAAGTATGTGTTTTCTAGATTTCTCCATGATTTTACTTGCATTATGGACAAATACATAAATAATCATGGGGTGGGTGACTGATTGAGACCCCCCATATAAAAATTTATGAATTTAAATTAATAAATTTATTCTATGAGAGGTCATTGGGTATACTGTAGTTGAATTTTACAAACTAAACTACGTAATGGGATTGAAACCAATAGGGTAGGTTATGCTAGTTGTTATATTTAAATTAAATATATTTTCCATATTGATTGATTGGTCCCTTGGGAACATAACAGGAATGGCCTGAGGATTGAGGTGATGTTACTTATCTAGGATGAGATGACATGGTCATTGGGTAGAGGATGAGGCCCAACATATTTAGGGTGATGTTGATCACTAGGTTGAGGTTACATGGTCAGTAGTATTTGAGGTGATGAGGTAATTAGGATTAGGGCATGGCCCATGCGGCTTTGGATGATGTGGAAAATTAGGACATGGAAATATGGTCACAAGTGAATGAGGTTCTAGATGATGTGTCTTAGGTTTTATTTAGTAATATTCACTCACCATTGTCGGTTGTTGCATTGTTGGAATCATGTTCAAACATATAGAACTAAATTGAGGTGGTATTGAATACTTGTTTTAGGTGGAATCCCCAATATATTATGCATCTTCTTGAATGTCTTTGAACATCGATTATTTTGGCAGTTCTCTCTATATATATCAATAAGGATGGTGGTGGACCATCAGTAGGTTTAGTTGAGTCCATCTGGTGGGGGTTGAGGCTCACCATTATTCTTGAGGGAGACAGTCTATGATCATGGGAGGACATGTATCTCCATTCCATTGGACTTAATCTATTGAGCTGATGGTAATTATTATTATTGGGGGAATGGTATACCAGTGCATCAGGACAATGGTATGTTGAGAAGATGGTGACTTTCGAGTAGAGGTCTGAGGGACCTGGTACATTTTTTTTTGAAATTCACTAGAAATAATGATACATGACTAATGTAAAGAGGTTCCAGAGAATTTTTTTTGATGGAACCAGATGGTTCACCTAGTATGATATTCTTCAGGGAATGCATTTGAAATTTATCCATGAGTCCCCACAACATGAAATATATATATATATAAATATATATATAAATGCATACATGTTTTTTATATAGTATGTATAAATATATTGGGCACATTTATATAATTATATCATGATGACTGAATAAGGTTGATGCTTCCTTATGGTTTATTTAGGATAAGGGGAGTGTTTTTAAAAATAATTATTTTTGTATTTGCATTAATTTATATTTTTCACACACCTACATAATAACGGATCTAAGAAAAACACATGTTATAGGTGGAATTATCACACCCTATATGGGACCTTCAAGATGTTTTTAGACATTATGTATTTGAGTTTAGGTAAGAGATTCTCGCTCCAGAGCTGGACCGTAGTGTTTTTGTTGCACTAAATAGTATGGGATGGATGGAAAGGGACCATGGTGGTTCTTAAATCAATATAGAGGTTCCTCTTGATACTTTCATTCTTATTATATGTATATATATGCTCTTAAATGGGTGAACATATTTTCTATTGTTTTAGGTGAAAATATATTAATTTATTGATATATACAACTAGTTTTCATCCTTTGAGTTTTTTGATTACTTCTATTTTTTATTTTCCTTCTACTATGTTTTATTGAGACTTTTATTGTGTTATGATCTTCTTATACTACTATATTTATATATGTACCATTATTATTATCACCACAAAACAATATTTTATTGCAAATATAACCTGACAAGACTCCCAATTGTAGTTAGAAACCTTATCCATATAGGGAGGCACGCCTAAGGCCTAGTGGCCACATGACCCAAAGAACTGGTGGAGTGGAAATAAGATCAGGATTCTATATAGACTCACATTATTATAAAATTTAAATTAATTTTCCTACAAAAATTTGTTACACCCACAAAACTATACAGTATAAGAAGAAGAAACCATATCCATAAATTAAAAATTATTAAATTGTAATTATAATATAATAAATAACAGTGTTAAAAATGGATTGATTTTTGTTTTATTAAAACACAAAAATAATAGCAACTCAAAATGTGAATCTAGAACATAATTATCCCCTTATTAAATGATTTTTTTCAAAATATTACAAAAGTACCATTACCATTACCTTTATGTTTAGTATTTTAGATGATTATGAAAACACATGCATAGTTTAATATAAAAAGACCCAAAAATTTACACTCTGTGTAAATTTTTTCCATAATGTACGTTTATAAATATTTTTAATTGATTCAATGATGAAGAAAAATCATAAAAAGAATTAAAACATCATTTTAGTTACAATGTATCCATTAGTATGTCAGAATATACAAAGAACCACAGGAGTGGATTTAATTATGTCATATCAAAAATCCTCCTCAATTTTGACTTTTGTCACCCACTGTGATTTATGTAGATATACAGTGTGTTTCTTCTATATGAAACTATTCAGCAGATAAACAGAAATAAATAACAAAACTTTTTATAGTGGATCGGGGCACAAAGATCCCCTAGTCAACTCTACCAATCGCTGTCTCTACGATATTAGTAAATTCCCCTAGTATGATTCTCTTATCACAATACCAACAATCCAAAAATAAGTACATGGAGTTGAAACCTTTAAAAAATTACGAAAAAAAGTTTTCTGGTCATTTAACAGAGTACCGACTGTCAACAGCTTACATTGGGAAGCTGATACTAAACCACAACTATGTACAAGAAGATGAAACTCTAATAAATCAAAATATTTTTATTTGAAAGGTTCGGGTAGATTTTTACATTTTTAGTGGCAAGAAACGAACAATTGATGGATCTTATTTTTTAGAAAAGAATATCATTATGAATGAAATAGTCAAAAGTTATCATTGTTTAAAATATATATTCAATAAGGTAGAAACATCAACATCAGTGGAACTCTTACAGTAGTAAAAATTGAACATTTATATCTCTAATGTTTAGCTTCTTTCTGAATTGGTCGTTTATTATTACATCACTATAAAAGATAATTTCAATGATATTATCACATATTTGAATCAATTTTCAAGAAAATATATATTTTTTAAGAGATACTCTGAAATAATATGTATAATAGATAACTAGCTCCGGTATTCCGGATCCAAAATAATAGCCTGATTGATCAGGTAAATTCAAATTCCAATCGACCAGGGAGTCGAAACATCCCATATTGATATGATTGATTTTCATAGATGAGCATTATTCTTTGAAATTGTCCAAATGATAATTGAATCAGTCTTTAATTCTGACTTAACCACTGTCATAATCTCCTTTTGATAATGTGGCTTGAAAAACATCTCCATTAAAAACACAACGTAGGGTTGATATGTGTTGAGTAGGGTTCCATTACATAGTGTTGGGTTCCATTATATAGATTTGAATATTGTTTCATAGTTTTGGGTCCTTTTGTGTTGTGTAGGGATCATTTATGTAGAGTAAGGTTCCTTTACCATAATTTCTTACGCACGTAACACAGGAAAAATGTAGTGTATGGATGATAATCCAAACATTTACCTTTTTAGCATTAAATCCCTAACATAGAATTGATTAACCATATGTACAACCTTTTCCTCTTTTAGGGTATGAATTGTAAATCTAGACTCTAACATAGTTTTGTTGATCCATACATTTGACGATTCACCCAACATAAGAATTTTGATCCAAACACCATCTATTTTTGTATAACATAGTGTTGATACAATGTTCAAGCATTCCACTTGTCATTGTTACATAGGGTTGATACCATATGAAAGCATCTCACTTCCAGTGTAATGTAGTTTTTATAGCATACGCTCACTTACTAAACATAGGGTTTGAAATAGTGTTGCTATATTCATTCCCATAATGCAAAATTCCTTAAAACAGAATATAAATTCTTGGAGAACACAGTAAACAAACATTATTAGTAAACAAAAAATGGTTTTTGTAACATCAAAATCAAAATAAATGTTATATTTTTTTGGTAAAATACATGCCCAATAAATTCACTATTTTTCATGATCATAAAACCCATAACATAATCCTCAAAAACTTTTAATGATACAGCTAGATTTGTAATCACATAAAAATAGATATAGAAAATATTTCAATATTTAGATTTCATATTATTATTTTGGTAATGAAAAATAGATATTGTAAATTAAATAATTTCTATAATGAAATTTTGTGGTTTTAAAATATTCTCCCTAATGGGTATTCAAAGATATTATCCCTTCTCCCCTTATTCCCCTTATAAATTTTCTCTTCCAATCTGTGATTTCATAATGATATTTTGAAAAAATAAATAATATAAACCACATTTAATATATCATTGAACTATTATGAATAGTTATTAACACTGGAAGATGAAAAAAATCAAGGATTTGTAGTTTAAACAATAAAAAAAATGATACTAATAAAAAAATAAGAATGTTAAAATGAAATAAAAAGCTTTGAAAATAATTTCTAATCATCCATCAAAAAATGGGACTCCAAATGGATGTATTTGGTTTGAAATGGAACGGATAGAGGGATAATTTGTATGAGGATGGGCATGAACAGCACTGCTAATATCAAGAAGCTTAAAAAGTAGTCTTTTGAGATGGTTGTTAAATACATTTTACAATTGGTGAAGTTGCTTTCGTGAATCATTTCTAACCATCAAATTCTAAACTATATTTACCATTAAAAACTCATCCTCTCTTTATTATGATTGGATTAATGTGGTGAACTTGTCTTTAACGTGATAAATCACAAGTCCCAATGAGGATTCACTAGATTTCAGTTGACTTATTAGATGTATTTTATTTTCTAAAAGCACTCTTAAATTAGTACTATCACACAAAATAGTTTTTATTCTATCATTAAACTCAACTAGTATAAAGGTAATTACTTCAAAAATTCTGAGCAATTATAGAGGCGTCTTATGAGAAGAGGTGAATTCTATATCCCTTTCCTCTAGAGAATAAAATTCTCCCCTAATCATTATATCAATCTCATTCAAATTTTCATTATTGAAAAAACTCCTTCATTCAAAAATATTTATATCTTTACATTTTTTCCAAATGATATTTATGATCTCAAATAGAAATGATATTTTATTGGAATTATATTAAATGAAGCTTATAATATTCAATCTCTGATCAATTCACTCAAATAATCTTTTAATATTTTATCATTTTCATCTCGGATTCAATTTGTTCTCTAATAAACGATTTTTGGGCATCCAATATATTTAATTTCATAACTACAGTTTTTGAAGGGGAATGAGAAGATTCAAAAGATGAGGTTCCTAGGACCGGAATAGTTTCCCTACGATGAAATTCGAATAATTACAAACATGGATCATCAATATCAATGAGTTTTTCTCTTAATGAAGAACATTTAGCAAATTCAGAATCAAGAACAATAAGAGTTCTAGTATTATGTATATCTTTCCTAATAGGTTTGTAACCTTGATCCTCTTTCTCAACTTTATCACCCATTGGATTATCATTCTCATTGCCAATATCCATTTGAACTATAGTCTCTAGAACATTCACTATAATTATAATTCTTTTTTGAAGAAGGGATTATTCTCTACATTAATTACCTTCTTCTTCATGTCGTTATCAAACAAATCCAACTAAGGGAATCATATTTTGTTCCCCTTTAGCATCGTCTAACAACTTCTATTGTTGTTCCGAACCTACTAGCAGTAAACTATAATAGGAATTTATCAAAAAAAACCAATATTCTTCATAGTACCATCATTCCAAATGTTTCATGAAGTGAGAAGAATTTCCCAAAAACATGTTGAAAATCATCCTTTTCCTCCATAAAAATTTGAAATAATTCTTTCATTTGGATAAAATCCCACATTCCCATTTTTATGAAATTAATGGATTATATATCTTATCATAAACTAACAGAAATTTTTTATTACATTGTTCCAAAGAAATAACAAGATATACATGCATGGGTAAAAGAAATTCTCTAACATAATAGAGCTAGGAAAAATCCCATATTGAATAAACATCAACATCACTCAGTGATCAGGAGAATGTTCTTTTGTCAATACCTTTATGATAGTTCGTATTCCAAAAAAATAAAACATAATTTCCTTAGAAGAATTTCTTTCCTTACTGATATTCCTTAAATTAAATCGAAGCCCCCCCCCTCTTGGGGACAACGTAGCATCACATCCATTTACATATATGAATAAGAAAACTCAGAATCATTAATTTTTTAGAGAATGGTGTCTTCTTCAAATCCAACAAAAAATGAATAAATTATGTGAAATTCATTTACTATTATTTCATATACCATAGACATGATATATTCTCTAAAGGTGTAAACCAAAACATGAAATCATATTTCTACATTATGTAAAATAATTATAGAATATAAATAGATAAATAAATTACCTTTCACTTAAAATCCTTTTGATCGTTCCATGAAACATATACAATGTTTCCCAACATAGATTAAATGGTTCATCATGAAGTTTCCATCTATAAATATTTCAGGACGGTAGGGATTGAAGGTTTTGGGCTCCAGCACATGGGAATCAAAAGAGATAGAGAGATACTCGATAAGCTGTGATGACATGTAGGGGTGGAGAAATAGTGTAAGAGAAGGAAAATAGATTTGTCACACTAATGCAGGGTGTACTCATGAATATTTTAAATTTGAAAAGGAACATAAAATATAAAAATGAAATACTAAATTGAAACATAACCAAATAAAACATATTAAATAAATAATAATAAAATTAAAATAGAGAGACCATAAATAAATTAATAAAAAATTACATAAAATTATTTATTCCCAACTCCCCCTTAATAAAATCAAACCATTCACTCAAAAGTGGTTTAGGAAAAATATCATTTAATTGAGATTTGGTATTAGCAAATTCAAAATAGATATACTTTTCAAGGACATGATCACTAAGAAAATGATGTAGTATTTCAATGCGATTATTCCTAGAATGGAATAGTGTATTTTTGAAATATTACACTAGTATTATCACATAACATAGGTATACTATGAATGTTTAGTTTAACTTCTAGTACAGTGTTTTTCATCCACAATACATGTGCACATCAATTCCAAGCAGACACATATTATGCCTCAGTGGTTGACAGGGAAACTATGTGTTGTTTCTTACTAGAAAATGAAAGTAAAATTTTTCCTAAAAAGTGACTGGTTTCAAAGGTACTTTTTCTATAAAATCTATGAACCTCTAAAGACAGCCAATGAAAATGAAATTAAATTAACATCAGATGTTGGTGGGTAAAGAAGATATTGAAAAAACGTTCCCTTTAAATATAAGTTTTTTTAAATAGTCATATGGGACTCTTTTGGAATTGATTAAAATATATTAGAAATACATACTGAAAACATAATGTATGTCCTTCTAGCAGTAAGATATAATAAACAACCAATAATACCTCTATATAACATACTGTCAACTGGTTCGAAGCTTCGTCAAAATCATGTTTTATATTGGTAAACATAGGAGTTGTATATATCTTATTTATCTCAAGTCCAAATGATTTATATAAATCAATAATATACATTATTTGATATAAAACATTTCCAAAATAATTTTACAGAATCTGAAATCTGAAAAAGATATTTGTTTCTCCCCTCATACTCAAATCAAAATCTTTTTTCCTTAAAATTGAAAAATCATGACATATCACTTTATTAGTTAAACCAAAGATAACATCATTAATATAAATTTGAACAAATAAAATATTAGAACAAATAATTTTCATAAAAACTATTAGATTTTCCAATCCAATAGTAAATCTATTTTTCCAAAGAAAAGAACTTAATATTTCATACCAAGATCTTGCTGCTCATTTATGACCATAGAGATCTATAGTAAGTTTGAAAACAGAATTTTGTTTTTTAGAATTTTCAAAAATAGGGGTTGCTCAACAAAAAATTACTCTATTAAATAACAAATTAAAAAGGTGGGATTGAAATCCATTTTATTTAATTTAAATTTAATATGAGTAGAATAAGATATGATAATTCTAATGGATCGGAAAATAGCTATAGGGGAAAAGGTATCATCATAATCTATACCTTCTTCCTGATTATATAAATTAGCTATTAATATTTATTTATTTCTAGTTTGGATCCCTTGATCATCCTATTGATTTCTTAAGATCTACTTGGTTCCTATAACAGGATAATGGCTTAATTTCTCTACTAATTCCAAAACTTCATTCCTTTTGAACTGGTTTAATATTTCATTAATTTCTGAAATCCAACACTCATTTTCTAAGACTTATTTAATAGTATTAGGTTCTAAATAAGATATAATGGTATATAATTCGACTTGGTTTCCTATATTTCACCTATATCTAATTCATATGTCTAGGTCTCCTATAAAAATTTCTAAATGATGTATCATTAGAGTTCTTAACTGTATAGGCAAGACAGGTTCATGTTTATCAGTATGATTTTCTTCTAAATTAGATTGAATTTTATTAATGTCATATTAATAATATTTTTTAAAGGATTCAATTCTCATGTTATCAAAAGTGTCAGTAATTTCATTAGTTTGTTCTTTCTCGTTAATAAAATGGTCAGTTTGATCAAACTTCACAATAACTAATTGTTAACCATTCCTTGAATTTTTTTTAAACACTATATAAGATTTAGTGGTAGTAAAATTTCATAAAAATATTCCATCATCATCATTTGGATCAAACATATCAATGTTTTCTATTATATTCATGATATAACTATTACATCCAAAAAATGATAAAGTAATTTAATTTAGGATTTCGGGTCATCTGAAGTTCATAAGGTATCTTTTTGAAAACAGTCTTTATTAAAACATTTTTCATTGTATAGAAAGTTTTTTTACAGCTTCTTCCCAAATAAAGGTAGGAGGAATGTATTCATTCAGTATAGTTATTTCTATTTATTGAATAGTTCTTTTTCATCTTTCAAAAATATCATTTCTTTTAAGTGTTCATAGGGAATTTATGGTGTCTTAAAAACCCACATTTGATAGAAAATAATTTTATTCATGATTATCAAATTCTCAAATATGACCACTTCTTAATGAAATTATTTTAAAACTTTATTTATTTTTCACAATCTTAAAAAAACATTAAAAAATACTAAAAACATTTCTTATGACTTTTAGAAAATAAACCCATGTAATTTTCGAATAATCGTCTACTAAAACATAATCTTATTATTTACCAACCAAACATTCCATTGTTGATGGTCCTAATAAATCCATATGGATAAGTTCTAATGGTTTAGATGTGACAATTTTGTTAATATATTTGAAAGAATATTTCCCTTCCTTTCCAATTTGTCATGCATCAATGAATTTGTCCTTATCAAACATAAGACATAAAAAATTAGAATCTAACTATTTCTTGGATAATTTATGTAAATCATATATTATATAGTGTCTAATTATTATATCTGAAATCAAAAATTAATTTTTCTTAGTAGTTGAACAGTTGACTTTTTGTTTATATAAGGAATATAAATCCAATCTATAAACATTGTCTGTTCTAGGTTCTCTAAAGATAAGTAATTATTTTTACAAATAGAGCTAGAATTGTTTGAAAAATAATCATAAAAAGAATCATCAAAATGTTTATAGATACTTATCAGATTGTGCTTTAATCCCTGCACATATATTACTTTATTATTTCAGATAGTTTTGGATCTCCAATAGTACCAACTCCAATTATTCTTCCATAGGAAGTGTCAACAAAATTGAAAAATCCTCCATCCATTTGAGTTAGTATATGAAAGTCTGATGGATCTGAACTCATAATCCTAGAATGGCCACAACCCATATACCATATAGAATTTTTGTTCCTTTTTCATGTTTCATTTTCCTCTTTATATATAAAGCACATGTTTGCCTTCATATTTTATTACTCATTCTCTGAATCAGACTTTGAAACAATAATGGAGTCTTAAAATACACTCCATTTAGCTTTCATTTCTCTTTTTTTGTGATCATAATCATCATTTTGTTATATCTCTTTTCTTTCATTATTCATTCATCATTCAACTGTGGAAAATCTGGCCTGATATCCCCCAATTTCTTGCATTATAAGAATATAACTTCTCATTGTTTATTTTCATCCTTCCTAAAGGATATTTTGAAACATATTTTCTTCTTATAAATAATTCTAAACATTCTGGTTAGTTGATCCACTTCCATTTCAGAATTTGATGAATCTGAATTATTCTCTTATTTGACTTCTTGTATTGATCTTATTATATTTTTCTATGATGTCACTCTTAGAGAAGTATTTTCCTTATTTACTATAATATTATTATCTTTAGGTTCAGCTTGCATGTCTACTTCCTACGTCATCAGTGTTTCAATTAGTTCATTCATTGAAAAATACATAGAAGGAGATGAATAATGAATTTTAGAAGATATTTCATTCCATTTTGAATGTTGTAATCTTAGTACTTTCAAAGCCTGGTCATCTTGTTTGATGGGTTATCATACGGCTGTAATATTGTTGAGAATTTATATTAGACTTCTTTTAATTTTTTTGATTATTTTTGCCTCAAAAAATTTAGATATGTCAAATTTGATCTTGGTTGTAGCATATCTCACCTGTCTAAAATTATTTTTTCCTTTATAAGAATCTTCAATATTTTTCCACATTTTATAGAATGTTGGACATTGTGATACACGATTGAATTATTTTTGTCCAATAACAAAAATAATATCATTAATATCCATTGAATTCACATCACATTTAGATTCTGTTCCAGCATCTGACCTTTCCAATTTTTTAAGAATCTTATAGTGAGTAATAATTGATTAATAGACTTCAAATCCATGCTTGTTCAGATAGATACTCATTTAAGATTTTCAGCATCGTTAATTTTTACCATTGATATATTTTGCACGTACCATTGACATTCCCTCTATAAAAATAATAATTTCCATTATTGTATGTACTTTATACTTTTTATCATTTTATAGATTTATCCAACATCTCTACTCTGGTAGAAATTGTTAGGTCAGAATATTTAAATTAACACAAGTGGGGGTTGAATTGTGTCTTTACAAAAAATAATCCACAATTCTATATTTTGACACCCACTATGATTTATGCTGAAATGTTGTTTTTTTATTCTATATTAAAATACGCATAATATAAATACAAATAATGAACATATCATTTTATTATGGTTGGGGAAACAATATCCCTTAGTCCACTCAACTATGCACTCTGTCTGTGACATTGGTAAATTCAACTAGTATGGTCCTCTTATCAAAAGACTAAATATCCATATTACAGTGAAGGGAGTTTTCACCTATACAAAAATAATAAAAACAAATTGTTTTGGTTCTTTAATAGTGAACCGATTATCGATAGCTTAGATCAAGAAGCTGATAATCCACCACAACTATGTCTGGGCAGTTGGAACTCCAATAAATCAAAGGAGTTTGATTTGAATGGTTCAGGTAGATCTTCATAGTTGAAGAAGCATAAAAATTAAAATTGATGGAAGTTCTTAATCAGAAAATAATATCTAAATAATGAAATAGTCTGAAGTGATCTTTATTGAAAATAGATCTTCAATAATATAGCAACAAAAATAACAGTAGTACTCTTACAATAGTTAAATATTGAACGTATATATCTCCAAAGTGTAGCTTTTTTTTGAAATGATTGTTATTTTTAGTCGCACTGTAAGAGATGATTTCAATAATATAGTCACATATTTCAATCACCTATCACACACATATATTTTTGAAGAGATACTCCGAAATAATATATAGAACATAAATGATTCTTTGATATTTCATATTTAAAAGAATAGCCTGATTGATCAAATTATTTCAAATTCCAATTGAAAAGGGGTGTCTTATCTTTCCATAGAGATTATAGTGATTTTATCTGATGAACATGGTTATTTGAAACAATCCAAACAATCCTTGAACCTATCTTTAATAATGACTTAACTATTGTAGTAACCATGGATTGAAAAAACATGGCTTGAAAAACTTCATCATTTATAACACAATGTAGGGTTGATAAGCGTAGGGTGTGGTTCCTTTTCATAGTGTAGGGTTCACTTTCTTAGCATAGGGTTCCCTTAAATAGCGTAGATTTTTTTTCATAGATTACTATTAATTTACTTAGCATAGGATTCCATTATAATATATTCATCCTCACGAAACATAGGAAGAAAAATTAGCGTATGGATGATAATCCATACATTTACCTATTCAACATAAAATCCCAAACAAAACATTGATTTACCATAGGTCCAAATTTTACACATATATGGTATAAATAGTACATTCAAACTCCAATGTAGGGTTGATGATCTATGCATTTAATGATTCTTCAAACATAAGGACGGAGATCCAAATGAAAACTATTTAGCGTAATGTAGGGTTGATACCATATACATGAATTTCACTTCTTAGTGTAACATTGGGTTGATATCATACACAAGAATTTCACTTCCTAACCTAATATAGGGTTGGTACCGTACATTCATTTTCTGAAAGTAGGGTTTGAAATATTGTTTCCATATTCATTCCCTTAATTATAAAATACTTAAAATCGAATATAAATTCTTGTTTAACTCAATCAACAAAACCTTATTAGAAAACCAATATGGATACTTTTAAACATCAAAATCATCAAAAAAATTATAGTGTATTGTCGATATAATACATTCCCAACATCTATGATCATAGGAAAATTTGTGATGAGCATATAAATACTGGTCAGTGGTAGAAAACAATAATAAACAAGTTGGTCCATAAAATATATGAAAACTCATGAATTATAATCTATTTGATATCAATAACATATAAAGATATAGTGAGATATTATACGATTATAAAAATGTATTTAATCATGAAATAAATATAATTGTAAATTATTGACTTTTATCAACGGAAAAGAAAAAGGATCGTAATGAAAAAACATATGAACTCATAAAGACAATAGAGTAATCATGAATGTGAACTGGAATATTATATTTATATCACTCACAATCTCTTATAATCTCACATAATGAAATAACAAATTCAATTATTTATCTTATTAATTATTTTGAGATTTATTCATTACGCAAAGAATTAGTTGGATTTATTTTTGGCCCACTAATCAAAATGTATCATTTTAATGATCCATTCAATTATTAAAACTCTTATGATCTTAAATTTAATCCAATAATTATAAATATCAATGTGAACATAAGGATATAATATGAATAAAATAAAATGTCTAAATAAATTCCCTATCAATAGTGATATTAAATATATGAATAGAAAATTAATAAAAAGGGTTCTTTGTTTTTTAAATCATAGTTAGCATACCATGAAATTGATTTATCATCAACATTTTTTAGTTACTTTGTATGCAAAAAATGAATTTTAAATTGTCGAAAATTCATAGAACATAAAAATTCTGAATGATTACATCCACTGGATGAATAAAGTGATGATAATAGAAATACTGATGTCCTCAACAAGGTTCTATGAATCTGGTAATCAGAACCCCTCATCCAAATTAAATCCATCTAATTCAAGATAACTATTGTGGTTCATAATAACTCTAACATTATATAAATAAACTTTTTGAGTCAATAAATACATTTTTATATGGGTTTAGTTGTTATTACAACAAACTTAAAGATTCACATAATACAAAAATTGAAGTTTGATAAAATATGTTTATAAATATAGTTATAATCTTGATTTTTTGTAGAATAGAACAAGAATAAGCATTCTCAAATTTATTGACCATCATAAAGCTTTTCTCTGGCTTGTTTCTAGATATATCTTTCTATTGGTTTAATTTATTTTTCTATGTGTTTCATATGAGATTTAAGTTCTTGCTATGACATGTTGTAAATATTGTTTTATTTCCACTATTTTTTCATTTACCGATCATAGATGATCATGGTATTGTCAGGATATGAATAAAGTGTATGCATAACTAGAACACATTATCTAATGATAGGTTAAATCGTGGTATTTAGGGGATAAGAAGACAGACCTTTTGATAGGTATAAAATCATCGATAGGATGAATCTTGTTAAATTTATTCATATAATGGATCTAGTTAAAATATCCCCCATACACATTGGTTTGAATGTGTGGTTTTATAAAATCATATGAATGGAGTATATTTTCTATTGACCAATATTGAATGTATTATTATAAAATTATATTGGATTAATTTTTTAACTACTACAAGTTTAAATTTTCATTATCAAGGGATTAATATTCTACTATTGGGTTTTTATAAACATCCAATGTAATTATTTATACTGTGTCAAATATATTTAATATATTACATAGTTAAACTGTTTCACATTCAATTGGTTTATATTTGGAAAATGTGATCAACTTAAAACTCGAGTGTTAGAAGAAAATTTATATGTTAATTTTACAACTACAATTATACCCCCACATATTATTATTTTCAGTAATCATTGTGAAAAAAAATTGTATCAGAAAATGTCACTACCTATAAAAAAAATATTTTTAATTTTTTTGGTTCATCATAATATAATCTTGGATTCCTTAAAATAAATTTTTTATTAGATGAATGATTTTTTATGGATTTTTTTCTGATTAGAAGACATGAAAATTGAAATCTCACCTAAGAGAATATTTTTGATGGATCTTATTTTTAATACTCTAATGATCAAATGAATTCAAAAATAATTAATACTGGATTTGAAAATTATTTTATGATGGGTACGAATTTGAATGTTTTAGAAAAATAATATATTTCATTATTCATGAGAAAATTAAAAAAAATAGCTAAACCATAAACTAAATAAAACAATTTAATATTCAATGGCCTTAAATCTCTATGTAGATATCATCTTGTGATATAGACAATGACGTTTGGAATAAGTTGAAAACCACTAATTTTTTAACCAAAATTGTTTTGGAAACTTGATGAAATATGATAATAGAGGAATATAAAGCCTTTTAAATTTATACTAATTGATATTCTAACACAAATGCATCAAATAATCAGTAGTATTTTATATAGTGTGCTATTTCTTTCTCAAAATGAGCTAAATAATATTATTTATATTATTCTGAAATAATGGGAGTCAGTAAGGATAGCCATTAATGAAAATAATAATTCGACTAAGTTAAGTATGTATTACATAATTTTTACATTACTACGGTATAAAATAATAGTGAAGAGTGATGTTGAGCTGATGATGTGGAAGAATGGAGCAGCATTTAAATCTACTTTGGGTAATTGTAATTCTAATCCTTTTACTTCATGTGAAAATACATCAACATCTATGATGTCAAAAAATGTATGAGTTAATATCAATGTAATTTAGATGATAGTGATAATGATGTTTCTCAAATAGAAATAATTATAAATAAAATTATGAAAAATAAGAATTTATGGATTACACATCAGAATTATAGAAATGATAGACCTAATGAATATGATTTAAAAATTATTAGTTTCTATTAATTTGAGATGACATGTCATATTAGACTATATTATGATAAATTTAATAATAAATATAAAATATTAATTATATATTCAAAACTAGAAGGCATAAAAGAGCTCAAATTCCATGTGCACATGGATTTTTGGGGAATTTGAAACCTCTTATGATAGTTAATTGGAATAAAGTGGAAATGATAGTAAAAATTAGATTAATTATATTCAAACATTCTAAATAATGAAATGTTCTACATGGCTCAGGTAACCATTGAATCTATGACAAATTTATCTCTAGATTGTCATTTTTTTTATAATTTTCAGGTTTATTATTATACTTTATCTAATGTTGATAAATTTAATCCATTGTATAATGGAAATATAAATTAAGTAAATTATGAATAATATTTACTTATTTTTGATCAAATTTAATGATATATAAACCTAAAGTGAATAGAAGATAATATGTTGAAGAATAAATATGATTTTTATGAAGCATAATGTATTAATTCTAACTATAGAATTTTGAAATAAATAATTATAATTTAAAAATATTTGACTTAATTAGATTCAAATATAATTAATGTATGTGTTCAGTTGATTGGACACTCAGGAGGGTCTCATGAATGTTGTTAATGATGATCTTGGCCTGCTCTATATTATACCATCGTGATCATTATTCTACCATGTTTTTTTTCAAAAGTCAATAAAAATGCTAATTTTCATTCAGTTGATAGGATACTCAATGATAGGTATTTATTAGATCAAAATTAAATTATTCAAAATAAATAAAACCTTGTAGAATGATGAAAATCATATATTATTTTATTTTATATATTTATATTTTTCAAAAAATTTATAACCAAATTATACAATCTAAAACATCCTAATGGAATTGGTTTTTCATGTAATAAACTACATTTCCTATCAAACTACTTTGTACAAAAAAGTGATAGATTTTGAACTAAATTTTAAAGAGGAGGCCATTTGAATAATTCTTTTTTAGAAAAAGTAATACCTTTTGTTTTTTTATAAAGAATTTATTTCTGAATAGTTGTTAGATGTTGCATGCATAAGAGTTATAAAAACATGGTTCCTGAAAAAAAAATATAACATAACTTGACTCATGGAAGTCTGAGTAACAAGGTCATAATTTTATCTTTTAAAATAAAATAAAATCTGTGATATAAAATAAAAAAATTGTACCTGGATAGTTTCTCTCACAAAATATAACTGGACATAATTCTAACTAATGAAATTTGAAAAAGTTCAATGTAGAATGAGTCACTTTTAGGGAAAATGAAAAAGGCAAGATCATCGGAATCAGCAATTTCTTTAAAAAAAATTAATTTTATATTTTTAGATTTTAAGAACAACCTTACATTTCATAGTCAACTATATGATAAATGATATATTTTGTAATTCATGAATTAAAAATTAATTATTAAAATCCATATTGTATTTTCATTCTAACTATTAAAAGTAATGAGAATGTTTAAACACATTATTTAGAAAACTGAAGTCATCAAAACATCCCATATTTAATTGAAAATGAATATTTATTTTACCTATTTAATAGAAGACTAATAAATTCTAACATTAAGAAATTAACCATTCTTTTCAAGAAGGATCATGTTACAAAACTATTAGAAAATAAATTTAATTCAACTAGGTTATGTGATCCTTGACAATTCGGTAAAAAACATTAGTCTTATTTTTAACCAGAAATTGAAACCTAAAATTCTTAATATTTATATTTAGTTAACATGTATTAATTATATTAAATAAAATAATTATTGGGGTGTAACACTATTTGTATTCCTTGGTTTCATTTTAAAAAATTCACTCCAAAACATCCACTTTTATAACATGATTGAATCTGTATCACTCTTCTGTAAAAGATATATAGTATAAAATAAATGAAATATAAAAAATAGGCCACTATAAATTTATAATGGATTAGGGAATAAACATCCCATAGTACAATCCACAAATTCTCTCTCAATAAGCATTGTGATTTTTAATATACACTCCATTTTCCTATTAACATCAACAACTGGATGCAAGAAACTATAGCATGTCACAAAATTTTCATATATATTTTCAAAGGGATATTAATTTTTAGAATACCTCTTCTCTGATGTTACATGATAAAAACTATGATTGTAATCTTGACACATAAAAATGAGTAGAAAAATTTGTGGGTTTGTCACACTTTTGAATGAAACAAATAATTTTTGTGGAAGAACACTTATAGAGAATAAATGATCACATATTTATGACCTTTAAAAGTTATTTCATTATTTTAGATTTTACTATAATGAATATAGAAACCTCAATGTAATTGTTCTTATATATGAAACTTTAATGTCTTGAAATATATAGTATATGTGCACATTCTATTATATAGTTGACTATTCATAAAAAAATTATCTTCTTATCACTTCACACCTTCAATTTGTATTTTGAAAATATCTTTTTGATTCATGTAGTTGATATTAAAAAATATAATATTATGAAATTAATGATGTATTCTCTTTTAATATAATTTCCTCTAGAAATATATAAAATTAGAGTATCGTGTTGGTGTTTCTTATATTTTCAATGAAACTTTACACTTATTGGAAGTAACAACTTTAATTACCCAATAATTACCCGTTTTAGACAATGATATTTATTAAAAAAGCATAATTCATGAGTATAACTATTTTAATATACTCCCATGATAATTAATCTCCGCAAAAAAATAATAAAATACATTAAACATGTGTAATGGTATTCACATGTCTTAAATATCATAGAAATTCTGATTAAAAGGTAAAAATTGATTCTAATAATTCATTTTTCATCAGAATATTTTATCTAAATACCACTAATTTCTCAAAGAATAATAATTTATTCTCATCATAAATATTTTTAGTCTGATCATAAGTCTTTATTTTCTAGATTTTTTTATTGTAAGGCATGTTTAATTGTTTGGCTTTCTTATGATCAAAAGGATTGGTTGCGCACCTATTTAATTAGAGTATAACATAATTACAATGCTTAGTTATATTATAAGACCCTTATTGATCATAATTATTTAATTTAATACATTAATTAATCATATGGATTGAATGTAGGGCTTACACTTATCATAATATTTACAAATATAGAATACTTTCCAAATACTAAAATTTCAATCAGACCTCAAATGAACATAATGATCAATCGTAAGGCTTAAAAAAATAATAAGGATTATACGTAAGATATAAACACCCCAAAAAAATTAACAAAAAAATTTAAAAACATTGTAAAAATATATTTGGATCATTAAATAGATAAATACTCACAAGTTAAAACAAATAATTATAGGAAAACATTAGGGATTTTCATCCTTAAATATTAGGAAAAATGGAACATGTTGGAACCTAATTGTTGTGTTCAATAATCTCCTCCTTTTATGATCACAAAACTTATAAACATGATATACATAATTTTACATATTTTCAAATTGAAATAACTTCTAATCAAAATATTTCAAAAATTACACTGATGAAAATTGTTAGAATACAAAGTGTGAGAAAATTTTGGTTTTTATTCCATTATATTATCCACCTATTGTTATATAAAAAGAATATGCAATAAATATATATAAAACATTAAATATTTAATATTTAATTTTAGAAATAGAATAATATAAGTGTAAAAAATAATAATAATTTTTTATTCATTGGAAAAATAACCAATGAAATGTAAAATTAGATAATGAAAATTATTAAATTTATAAAGATGAAATTAAAATAATAATACTCTATTATTTATTATAAAAATAAAAAAGATTTGAAGACTCAAAATATAAAATAACCACCAAATAAAAACACATAAATCCATTTTCTCGGTATAGGTTTGTTGAAATGGTTTAGGCTAAGAAGAATAAAAAGTTGTATGTGTACTAATACCAAGAAATTAATTACTGAAAATAATATAATTAAAATGGATAATGATCCGTTTAGGTTTAGTTGAGCCAATTTTAGTCTTATCACTAATTTTAAATGTCTTGATGGATAAAATCATATATATAACTCTTTATATATTGTATTCCTCAACCTTAGAAACTTTGGATTATATAGTCTTTGAGGAGGTTGTGTTGATGTAGATATTTGTGCTAATTAAATCAAGGTAAAAGTAGAATCTTGTGATTAAAGATAAGGGTTGAAATATAGAAGTAAAACACTATTCTAGCCTTTTCTGGAAGAAGTATATCATTTGGTTATAACCTAACCCATAGATTGATCACCAATCATTTCAAATAATGATTTACCAAATATACTCAGGAATCTAATAAACTCATCGGTGGAATAATATTACAGCTCTATATAAGATATCTTTTGTTAGAAGTATAATATTTTGAATTTCTAAAAGATTGGTTCGGTGGGTAACAATGATGATTTATAATGTATAATTAAAGTATTTCAGGTTTTCACTTATTTCAAAAATTAAATAAAGCAACATCTAAAAGTGCAGAAAAAAATTATTCAACAAAAATCTATAGATAATTAAAATATTTTCTTTCTGGTTTGTAAAGAAGAGGCTTGTTCTGAAAAAGTATCATGCATATCTTTAACCTCTTGAATAGAAAACCTTTAGTACCAGAGTCTGGACAGTTACATGACCTTTGGCAGGAATCCCTATACACTTGAGGATTCAGACTTGCAGTCATGGTCTAATATATTTCATAGGGAGACTATACCCTCTTTATCAGAGCTTCTCAATAGTATAAATCTATAATCTATAGAAAAATGATAATAAAAAAACTCCAATAAATAATACATAACAAATAAATACCAAAATCACATCATAATCCCAATACATGGATAAATTAATATAAACCGAATCAGTATATATGTTTTTCCATAAAGGTGTTAAGTGTCAAATAATGACCTGAAATAATGACCCAATAAAAAATCCACTTGTGGGTCTCAAAATCAAGTCTGGTTCCCTCATCCATGATCTAACCTGAATCCCAACTCTATATTCAAACATATGGATCTCTCCCTTATCATTTAATATAAACATGAAGTCTATTTTGGTACCTATCAAGTTAGCTAAGTAAGGTGTGAGCATATCTACATAGGCCTCCACCAACAGTGTCTAATAATATATCCAGTCTATAATAGTGAATGGGTTTATATAATTAAGAAAGTAAAAAATAGTTAAAAAGTTTTAGATTCAAATAAAATTTAATTGACCTTATAATCCCTAGGATCACAGTGAAACATAAACCAACAATGCCGACTTCAGGCCATGCCAGATTTTGAACCAACCAAAAAGGATATCACATTTTATACTATCAATGGTTTTCATTAATAAATAAAATAAAATTTCACATCCATACAATAGGGGCCTAGAAAAGCTATCCAGATCCCCATCTGTATTTGGAGTAGTATTTGTTGTCCCACAACGTAGTGATCACAAGAAATTAACATATATTATTGGGTCCTAGATTAGTAGTTTGGCACCCTCTGGGTACTTGAAGAAGCATTCCCTATCCAACAACTCATTGTTTACAACAATCACAAATATATCATACCATGGTTACCATATCATAATATCACGTATCATCTAATTATATAATACCATTTGGTAAAACGATTTCAAAATTCCATTAATAATACAAATTCATAATCCCATAAATTTTCCAATTTCATAATTCCATTAACAAATTCCATAATCCCATTAATCATTCAACTTATTGTTTCAACTAAGAATTTGATTTCCCATTGGGTAAATAGAAATTTCACAATTACACATTCCAAAATAAAATCATGAATATTGGGATTTGAAAATTAATCCACAAACCACAATTTCATTAAGGAACATTTTCTATACTGAAATCCCCTCTTTTCTGTAGACTGATCAAAATCACAAAAACATTGAAGATCTAGGACCAATACATAAGTACAAGATCCAAAAAACAAAAATCCCATAAAACCAAGAGCTAAACCATCACCAATAGAGAAAAAATCATTCATCTTCATAAATAAAGAGAGGCATGTGTGAGAGGTAATTAAATATGGAAAATATTACACACCGAATAAGATTTGTTCCTTCAGTTAAATATTTGATTCACTAAAAAATTGGTTTTGCAACCCTGGAATCATATTAGGGGCCTCCAAAAATGAATTAAATCAATTTATGTTGAGTGGGTTAGAATGTGGATAAAACTGGGGGGTTCATGATTTTTTATAAAAATTTCGTGTTGCGTAATTCCTAGGTACATGACATCCTAGGCAGAGGAAAACTATTTTCCAAAATATGTTCCTTAACAATGATCCTAGAATTAGGGGCATGCATGATTTTTTCTGAAGTGGAATATTTTTTTTCAAAATGTTTTACCACAGTAAAATTACCCTATGTTTGATGGGGTACATTTTGGGGATAGAGGCTGCACATTTTTACCAACCAGTGCACCAACCATGCGCCCCCTCCTCTACCTCTGAGAAGGGTATCATGATTTCTTATGGAAAACAACACTATTTTCCTTTACCACACACCCACCTTTCTCAGCACCATGGGCTTCTAAATATCTCTAATTTCATCGGAAACAACCCAAAAACAAAACCCAAAAACGTTATAACCAAAAAAAGGGTAAAAGAGTACCTATATACAAGAGTTATCCATCTATATAATGGTAGGTATCTTATAATCTCCCCACCTTATAATAGCTCATCCACATGATGTACTATCAGAAATATATTGGGGGGCCCAGTGGCACAATATAACTTCTTCCCTCTCCTTTTTCCTCCTAAACATGTCCATGTTACCACAAAACTCAACCTGTTGGCATGATCGTTCCCTATAAAACTTTCTCACTATTATCCACAACATGAATCCGATGATAATTAAAGGAAACATCATCATAAAGATCAAAATTATCAACATCAATCACATGATAACATTTCTGGTAATAATTCTGAATCTGTGACACTTGAAAAACATCAGGAATGGTGTTATACCTGGGTGGAAGATCAAATTTGTATGCTACCAGTCTGATCCTCTTCAGAACCTCCAAAGGTCCAAAAATTGGGAACTAACATTCCCTACCTCCATGTCCTACATTAAACAATTCTAGGAAACACCCAAATGAATACATTGTCACCCACTATGAACTCAAGGGGATATTGACATTGATCTTCATTGACTTATGCCTACTCCAAGTTGTCTTGGAAAAATTAAAAATCAACTTGACCTACTCTAATGTCTCCTCCATGTGACTCTGTCCAAAAAAACATAGACTCTCCACCCTCCATCCAGTATAGGGGTGATCTACATGGCCTACCATAATGTGCCTCATATGGTTCCATATGAATAGTTTTTGAATAACTGTTGTTATAGGGGAACTCAACATGATATTATTGATTCTTATAATAACTGAAAATGTCTAGGACACTCATAGAAAATATCCTTGAATAAATGTGTAGTACTTTTTCCTTGACCATCAGTCTTCGGGTGGAAGTATGTTTTCAGAAATACCTGGGTACCCAACACATTCTGTAACCCATTCCAAACTCCTGAAGTAAGGCACATATCACATTTTAAATCAATACTCAATAGTACCCTGTGTAAATATTTTATCACCCAAATGTACATTCCCCCTACTAATTCTCTATGAATGTCTCCAAAATATGCACTAAATGGGATACATTCATCAATTGGTCCACAATCACTCATACATCTTCATTGTTTTATTGATTCTTCAAAAGATCCACTAAAACTTTTGTGGTAATGTTAGCCCGCATCCATTCTGAATGGAAAATTGGTTTATTAAATCATGAGGTCGTTGATTCTTGACCTTCTTGAACTAAAAATTTTAGACCCATGTCATGAACCCTATAATCTCTCTTTTCATGCCCGACCACCTATACAATCAAAATAGATCATGGTATATTTTGGCCAAAACATGAAATGAAACCCACTTCAAGGAATCAAATTCACACATCATCCCCTCCCGCATAATCATAACCACAAAAATAGGCCTTCGTCAATAGATGATCGCATCCTCATCTATGTTCCAATTGGAACATGAAACCCCACCTTTAAGGATTTCACTCATTTTCAAACACTTCATATCCTCATACTCACTCACCCTAATCTGTCTCAAGAGTGTGGAATTAACAAATAATGATACATGGTCCATCTAATCCTAGCCATCTTGTATCAAAATATGCATCTCATAATTCAAGGCCGCCATCATCCTCTCCAAACTAGACTGTTGAATTACTACAGTTTATGATTACTTACTACAAGAATCAATAATAACTTTTCCCTTTCAAGGTATATATGAAATATAAATGTACAAATACTACGTATAATCAACCCAAATATACTACCAGAGTTTCAAGTGTCATTGGTGAAAATATATACTTTGATCTATTTTGTCAGTATACACCATAAACTTTTCACACAATAAGTAATTCTCTGAAAAAAATTAAATCATAAACCACCACATATAACTTGATATCATGTGTAGGGTAGTTTTGTTCATATGGGCTCAACATCAACAACCCATATTCCAAAACACAATCACCATGCATCAATGCATCTCCATGTATGATTCTAGAGGCATCCAAAAACATGGTATACTCCTCAACCGACATGGGTAGGATCAAAATTAGTACAATAGAGAAATTTTTCTTCAACTTCTACAAAACATTCACATGAGCACCATACAATTAAAACATAATTCTTTTATTAATTAATCCAGAAATTGGTGCATCCATGTTTTAAAAGTATTAGCTAGGACTCTGATAATGACCCATTGAACACAAAAATCATCAAATATTGAAAATGTTATTAGGATCCTCTGAAGAACACAATAATTTTCCCTTCTATGGGTCCAATGACACAAATACCATAGAGATCATGTGACCTAAGAAATTTACCAATTCAATCCATAATTTATACTTAGATATCTGGGAATATAGCGAATTCTCTCTCTTTGTACTAAGGATTTTTTAGGATAATGGGCTTGATCGTCATGAGTTTTTAAGTACACCATGATTTCAATCGAAAAAACCTCTACAAAATGATCTAGTTATGGATGAAATATTCGGTTCATCAAGGCCATAAATACAGCTGGAGCATTCATCAACCTTATCAACATCATGATGAACTCATATAGGCTATACCTACTCATAAAAGTAGTCTGTGGTATATTAGTGGTCTAATTATCACCTAATGTTATCCCAGTATCAATAATATACTAGAGAAAATATAATCTCCTCCCAATTGGTTAAGGAGATTATAGATACGTGGAAGAGGATATTGGTTCTTCACTATCATCATGCTAATCTTCCAGTAATGAAATAATAAATGCAAATTCATATCATACTTCTGAGAAAATAAGACTAAATAACCCCAAGGTGATGTACTCAGTAAGATACATCCCTTATCTATCAAATATTACAGACGAGTATTCTCTTCCTAAATTTACATTGGTTACAATCTAAATGGTGGAATATAAACTTAATTAGATCTAGGCAAGAAGTCAATTGTAAACCCAACATCAGTCTCACGTGGATACCTAGAGAAATCCCCATGAAACATGTTTTGGTACTTGTATACTACAGGTTGAAAGAAATCATAAATCAAACCCCCTTTATATAGAATAATAATTGAATCCTATATAGTGATTACCACAGTATATTGATGTAATAACCCTTCACATCCTGATTGGATATCCCAATCACCTTGATGAATATTATTTTTACTCTTAGGAGACAAAATATTCATAATACTGTGTTAACAATCGATATGGGATCGATATGATACCAACCATCACATACACAAAATTATGTTAAATCATGGAATGTAAATTATGTAAATATAGCAACATAAAAAATACTCACCATCCATGAGAGAACACCCCTTCAATAAATAGATGTACGATGAACACACTCCCAATGGTGTGTCAATATTTATAACTCCAATCAAAAACTCCACCATCAGACTCAAACCATTCACAATTTGAGCAGATATAAAATAATGATTGGATAATATACTCAATAAGGCACTAGAAATCATTGATGCTATAATAACTATACCTTTGAATTTCGATCTAGTAGCCAAATTTTCCATATATATATATTGAAATGAAGGAAAATATCATTCCCCTCTTACTTGTTCTATTGTTTGTGTCACATGAGATGCACTACTCATTTATTATGGATTCTCTTGACCGGATGTACCACGTTTACCACCTAGAACTCCATGGATAGAATAATTCCATATAGTTGACTGATATAAGGTAGGAAACCCTATTCTTGTACTCTAAATCATCCTATCCCCTCTATTACTAACCATTTATAGAGGATTCCTATAACACCACTTTATGTTCCACATCCTATAGTAGGATCATCATTTCATTAGTGATTGTAGACAATGTCTATGAATTTTACCTGACCTACCACACTTATAGAAATATATTCAGTTACTACATTAAGTAATTATTCCATCCTATGGACACTATATTTTCTATTTGCCTTATTGAGGTTTTCCAAGTGGATATTCATAATATCTAAATGTATACCTACTTTCCATATTACATATACCATAGTACTTTCACTAGAAGCCACATTCAGGTTGCACTAGTAGATGAAATCCTAATTCACGACCACAATAAACTTATTCAACTAAAAGATGTTGGCCCACAAATTAATCTCTAATTTATTTCCATCAAGGTAATGTTTGGTTGTAGTAGGATTTTTTCCATCTAATTATCGAAGAGATAAATATAAATTAGTATCATGACAGTCATAGTCTATCTTGATTATAATCTCCTAGGTTAATCCCATACACTCTACTTATTTCTATTTCCTAATAATATTTGGGAAACAATTCTCTAAAAAAATCTCTTGAAATTCCATCTAAATATATTAACAACTCTTATCTTTACCATATAAGATATAAGCATATAACATAAATCATTTCATTGAATGATTCTATAAATTTTCTAGGATCTTATTGATATAATCAATCATGAACTCAACTGCCCCAGGTCCACCCTCTAAAGTAAATTACAGAGGGTGTTGCAACTGAACATCCTATGACAGACCAAGAATTTTCTCGACAATATTCACAAGGTATCATTCATAAAATTCATAAAATGAGAAAACATATCATGGAACTAATCTACATATTATTCACTCTGAAATATCAAATCCTCTGGTTCCACAGTTGGAGGCACATTTCTAGCCATATACTCATATCATTCTATCAACAAGAAGTATCATGGACACATATCTATATAATTTATAACACATTATCTATGACACATAACACATAATTAACACATATTCACAATAGTGATTTACAAAAATCCATAACAATTTATCCCATATTCCCAATCACATGGTCAAAATTGAGGCACTACTACTCTCCTCAATCATCCCTCATCTAGTTCATAGAAAACATATGGTATAAAGAATTAATATTTAAAATTTTCCCAATTGGACACCCATTTTTTAATTTTAAATTAAAAAAACATGAATAATTTACTATTATCCATTTCTTATTAGTCCCCACTTCAGTAAAAAAATTATAATCAATGAAGACAAATCATTTTCATTATAACACTTACACAATCATTACTTTTCAGGAATTCCTAAAATGATTCTTGTCACATAAAAATTTTAAGTTACTAGAATCGTTCATTATTATTAATAGTTTTTACCATATTGGTCTATGAGTAAAAGATCATCAAAAATATATATATCACACAATAAGTGCATCACAAAATCTTAAATATGATCTAATCAATAAAAACAATCATGCCCTTAGTACTTTGTTTTTTCAACATACATGGGTGAGCTACACCTATGAATGAGAATGTGGACAAGGATCAACACATCCAAATATCCTTTCATTCTTTCCTAAATAGTAAGGGAACTGAAATGAAAATATAACATATTCTAGAACAACTTGGTAATATTCTATCCTTGGTTCCACAAGCTAATGACATGAGCTAGATAGTTAAGTGACCTCATGTGTTTCTCCTCCTATGCTAGAGGTTTTAGATAATAAAAAGTGTCTAACATATATTGTGGTGAGACTATACCTTTTTTATTTATGAATCACAATAATGGAAATAAATAAATGGTACCCATGTAATAAAAAATTATCAAAATCAAAACATAAAACATAAATACCAACATAATATGATATTCCAAATACATGGATAAATGAAAATGAACTAAATATATAGATATGTCATGCCAAAAAGGATTAAATTTCTTATTGAAATCCCAAAATAATGACTTTACAAACAAATCCCTAATAGGGTCCCGACATCTGGTATGATTCGCTCATTTGTGATTCATATCGAGTCCCAACATAGCCATCTAACACTGGGCTCCTTCCCTTATCACTTTTTAAAAACATGAAGTATATTTGGGTACTAATTTGGATGGTGAATAATGATTTGATTACAACTCTGTAGGCCACCACCAACAGTGTCTAAAACAATATCCATTCTATAATAGTGTTTGTAGTTTTATAATGAGTAAAGTGAAAAATTATATGTAAATAGTATTACATTAAAATATACATTAATTAACAACATAATCCATGGGCTCACAGTGAAACTTGAACCAACAATACCATTTTTGGGCCATACCAGAATCCAAAATATCCACAAAAATGATATTTATTTTATTTTTTCCTTAGATTTTTATTGATCTTTGAAATATAATTTCACATTCATACAATTGGGGCCTAGAGGAGAATTCTATCACACTATGTGTGTTTTTAGAAGTAATACCTATACCATCACTACGAGATTACATTAAATTAGAAAGTGGAGATATTGAATACCGTATTGGATTTGATCCTTCAATTGGATCTATGATTCACCGAGTAATTGGTTTTTGGAGCATTTGAATGCTCCATTGAGCCTCTAAAAATGGTGAAAATTTTATTTGACCAATAGGGTGTGAATGTGGATAAAACCAAGTGATTCAAGAATTTTAATTAAGATTTCATGGGGTTTAAAACCCATGTGCACTATTTCCTGGGTGGAGCCACACAGTTTCCCAAACCACACCCCTTAACTATGTTCCATTAATTAAAAGGGTGTATATTTTCTCCTATGGAGAAAACAATTTTTAAAACCTATTATCCTCCATGGAAATAACCTCTATTTCAGGGTGTATGGTTTGGGGAGGGAGGCCACATAGTTGGAAAAACTGTGAGCCAACTGTGTGACACATCCTCTGGCTCCAAATGGGGCATATGGTTTCCTAGGGAAAACCATACTGTTTTCTATAATTATACCTCAACCATGAACAACCCCAAAGGCTTCAAAACATCTTTTATTTTACTAGAAAATACCCCCCAAAACGAAACCCAACTAATGTATGACCATATAAATGATAAGAATACCTAAAAATGAGCATGAGACATCTCTAAAAAGGCTGGGATCTTATACTGGATATCACTCATAAGAAAATAACATAGTTGTTAGAAAAAATTTTCTTAGGGAACATAATTAAAATAGATAAATAATTATTAACATTTTCAGAATGGAAAATGGCCTTATTTTTTTAAAAAAAACCCATTAAATTCTAATATATTCAAATATATGTTTACATAGACCATGTTGAAACTATATATATAAAAAATACAAAGCCACCAAAATATTACTGTAATGAAAAAATATATTCACAATGTTCTTAAGAGAACCAAATTTCTAATTTTCACTGTATTTTTCATGTCTTCAATCGTAATTTAATTATATTTTTCCTTAAAAGTATTATTTTATTTATATTTATATATCCACTTTATTATTTTCATTTATTAATCCTAAAAGAGGATAAATTTCGGAATAATTAATATTTTTTAATGTTTTTATTTAATGGGGATCTTATTTGAGTGGATACATTTATGTATTTAAAGATATTTATTTCATTTTTGTTTCTTATTTAAAACTAATAAGCTTATTCAAAAATATTTTATATTAAATAATGACTATTTAAATCTTCAAAAAATTTCAATACTCTTCTCAAATGTATAGTGGTGTTTATTTTAAAATTCAGTTGAATTTTTCAATTTTTTCTATATGTTTTCTTCCTTCCAAAAAGGGTAGATTTTTGAGCCAATGAATCACTGGTTTTTTTGGAAATCCCAATTCATTGCGTATGAAATTTATTTGACTTCAATTGTTATTTTAGTTTTCATGTTGGTACAAAATATATTTTCCATGACTAAAAAAATGAAGAACATTAGAGTTATGATAGAGTATATCAATTAGATATAAAAATACGGATAACCAAAATATTAGTGAACTCAATAAGGTTCAGGAAAATAAATTTATCTAAATCATTATACCGAATTAAATCCAACATATTTAAGATCACATTAATAGTTCTTGATATCTTTAATGACTGAAAAACCAAAGCGTTGATACCATTGTTAGATGATGAAGTAATTTTTTCATGTTATCACAAATGACCATGATATTCATGGAATTTCACCATGGATGATTATTACACTATTTTCTATAAATACATGATCAAAATCAATAATCGTAAAAAAAGAGAAAAAAAATAGAATTTCCAAATTAAATAAGTGACTTGAATCTTTTAAATTCCCCATTTTCTAAGAGATAATATGATCAATTTAATTATATTTTTCTAATTGTTTCTTCAATGAGATATATATTGTGAGTCCTTATTGAAAATATCTTATTAGTTACAAAATATTTGTTAATTTATAGATATTTAAAGATATAATGCTTTTAGGGATTGGAAGATAATGTTTTTAGGGATATAACACTACATTAATTATTATGTTAAGTTGGAAGATTCTGTAGATAGGAATACTGGCTTTATGATAGGTATAAGATTAAGGATACCGTATAACATTTAATAGTTGGGGATACCATGTATTTATTATAAACACCCACCTTACACTTTGGTTCAAAAGTGTGGTTACATAATATCCTTTTAATGGGGTATTGTGTTTTTTAAACAATACACAATTTGTTTTGAAATTCCACACTATTAATATTTAAACTAATGCTCATTTAAATTTTCTATAGTCTGTATATAGTATACTGCTATCTGATTTTCATAAACATTATACGTAATTATTTCCATTTCATTAATTTTACTTTATAAAATTTAAATTTATTTTTTTCACATTGATTTTAATTGTATTTATAAATCCAGTCAATGTAAAACAATAGGGTTAGATGAAAAATTGTATGTGTATTTTGAATCTAAAATTCCTCCCTTATAATAATACTAACATTTATCCTTGGGAAAAAAGAGAATCATATTGTAATAATGGAAAAAGGTAATTTTTAAATAATAATATGATAAATAATAATAATATATAGCATTAAATATATATTTCATAGATACCTAAAGGGGATAATTGTAACATAATGTATCAAAGGATTAATAAACCCCTTACGTCCTTTCAATTTGTTTATGTGGGACATTCAATTTATTTAAAAAATTATAATGAGTTATACATTATAAATTAAAAACATTATCCAATATATATTATTATTTTCATTTTTTGAATATCATACACAAATTTAAATTTTAAGTTCTATGTCTATTATATTCAGAGTTATAGATGTTTTTTTTATTGTTGTTCAGAATTTGATAGTTATTGAATCTTGTGTCATCATTTTTTAAGAGATAAATGTTTTATTAGAAAATAATTTTATATATTTATGAAATCCATATTCAAGTTTTTATTTAAACAAAATCACCAATATATAATTTAATAATAACATTGAAATTTTGGAAAATTTACCCTATTGAACAATTATATATGTAAATGTTTCACATGTGTTTATGATACCTAGATGAGATAATAATATACTAATATAAATGTAATAATATTTTATAATGATTTATTTTACGCCCACGAGAACATAGTTAATATAATTGACAAATAATATAATGGAAATAAATTTTAAAAAAAATTAATATGTGGACACATAATAAACATGCGATTATTTATGGATATATAGATATATACCCATCATAGGGGTTAATAAAATACCCCTATATAATTAATATAATGTTAAATTAATATTAATACACCATACAAAATTTCCATATTATTCCTGGAGGAGACCTGTAAAAATAAAATCAACATAATGGAAGAAAAGAAAGTAAAATAGAATAAAAATGGATAACAATTAAATGTTTGGTTTAATAGTTTTATTATTTGTGTTTTTTATCTTTTAACAATGAAAAAGTAAGTATTAATCCCTTTTTATAAATTATTTAATTTCAAATTAATGTTTACCTGAGAAAATTCGATAATTGAATGGAGAATAATATTAAAAAAATTATGGTAAAACATACCTTTACAAATAATTAAAAACATGTATTTTGATAGAAATTTTCGGTTGAGAATTTATTTCATAAGAGTGTGTGAAATGAAAATAAATTAAAATAGAGTGTAGGTGTATATGTAAAATGATATAAATCATGCCTCAAATGAATTGGGTGATAATAGATAGAAAACCCCCTATTTATATAGTTTTAGGGTTAATTTTATAATTTGAGTTTAAAAATATTTAATAAATTTTATTATTATTTTTATAGAATTTACATCATTTATTCCTAATAATAATTTTCATATAAAAATTAAAATACACTTTTCCCTTCCTAATATTATTTATGTAGAACATTTATGCACCATTTTTTTCTTTTCATGTTTTATTTAAACACAATATTGAAATTTCATAATCATTTGGATTATTATTTTGAAATATTAATTAACTTATATTAATTATTTTATATTAATTATATATTTTTTACATTTTCATATGAAAGATATTCCATATTTCTGTAAAATATTCCATAACATTACAATTAAAAATTTCATGACAGGAAGCATAATTCCATTTGAAAAGAAAATATTATTTAAAAATAGATTATAAATGTGTTAATCATCCCATAAATAATTTTAATTCACCTAATGCTTCAAAATAAATTCTTTATGTATATTAATTACTCAAAAAAATGACATATTCTCCTCAATTGATCCAAAACAGTCAAAACTTTTATTTTATAATGTTAGGTAAAGTTCAATTTGAATATAAACTATGACTTCCCAAAATGAGTTAACACTATTGTAAAAAATATAATCAAATTGAATTTGGATATTGAACATCTAATAAATAGAGTTTTATCAATAAAATATTCAATTATATTTCATAATTTTTTTAATTATTTTAAAAAATTATATATTCTAATAAAATAATGAGTACTAAATTTCATTTTGAAATAATACCCCTATATTTTATAAAATAAATTTGAATTCAAATAAATCGCTCAAATTAATACAATATTGAATTCAATCGATGAATTTAAGAATCAATACTATAAAAGATTAAAAATATAAATTGAATTAATAATATTTTATCATGATTTTACATTAGATAATGTCATTTTATATTATTCTTATTATTTATTATTATATCCTGTTATTTGCATTAAAAAATATATTGTATAACGAATTTTAACATTATGATTAAAAATATGAAAAAAAGTTAAAATAAATATAATATTATTAAATGAAAACTGATAATATATTAAAATAAAATTTTATAGAAGAACAAGTAATTATTTTTAAATGATAAACCATATTATTGTTTAATACCTAGGCATAACTATTTTGAAAATAATAATATTAATAAGTATCCAAAAATTTAAATAATATCAACATATATATAGTAAATAAATATTAAAATTTTTAAATAATTAATAAATCAAAATGGGAAAAATTAATTATCCTTTAAAAAAATTGTTTTATATCATGAAGTAAACATTATTATTTATAATACAATATCAGTATATAATTGATCTTATTAAATTTACCTAATTAATAAAATAATGAGAATCATAAATCTAATTATGTTGATCAAATAATAGAAACCCAATGATAATTTAATGACTTCACCCAATGGTTATATATAGGGATACACTCAATGGCCATATAACAACCAAATTACACTTTTATTTATATATGTTACCTCACACTTTTTTAAAATAATTTTTCATTTCCCCTCATTTCATCTATGAAATGTATATCATATTTCCATTTTTTCATTAATTCTACAATTACAATCCATTTAATGATTCTCATAGGAGACCAAATGGAAAAAAATCAAGTTTTTTGTTTTTTTTTTATTTAATTTTTTTCCCTTTTATAACATTAGTAATCTTATATAATTTTTTAATCCTTCATTTTTAATGTTATTTTATAAAGAAATAATATAATGATCATTTAGTTTATTTCATAATCAAGTTCAATTATAATGTATAATTTTAGTAAGAATGATATTTATCATATAATATTATAAAATATAATACATAATTAAATATATGTGTTGGATTATCCCCCCTTAAACAAATATGTCTGTGAAATATTTACTCATTGATAAACTAATGGAAATATACATAATTTATATCACTTTAAAACCTTCTAGATAAACTCTTTTTCATATAATTTATTCATAAAACCTTAACCAGGATTCTCTTATTAAATAATATTTCCTTCTAATAATAACAAAAGTGAATTATGTCTATTTATTATAGACAATATAATATATATTTTTTTAGTTTTTCAAAATATATTTTAAAATATAATGAAATTTCATTCACACCATTCAAATTTCATTTGATATTTCTTCATATTCATTAATAAATAAAAAAATAAATTAAAGGAAATTTATGCATACAATATTTATGATATCCTAATATAACATTTATCTCAGAACATTGAATTACATATTCTATATTTCATTGTCATTATGACATTTTAATTCCAAACGAATATCATGATAAGTATTATGTTTAAAATTTTTCCCAATTCTAACCCAATAATTATCCATTTCTTTCTAATCATAATCTATATAACAATTTTAATACACATAAAACACTTCTCTGATCCTATACTAAAATCACTATAATAATGGTTTCCATATATAGATTGTGAGAGAAATTCAATTCTTTTTTCCATCATACATTGTTTTTAATAGTTTTTGTAACACCTTATTACCTTCCTTCTGGAATGAATTAAATTGGCTACTCACATGTTCATTAAGGTAAAATGGCCTTTCTTAGTGTGGAAAATAGTGGGATGTTTTTTGGGATTTTTTTATCAATATACCCATGATGATGAGTTTTTCTTCTGTTTGATTATTGGGGTTGGAAGCAATAGTGTTGAGAAGAAAACCAGAGTAATATTCTTGTATGTAGGTTGTGGGTGCATTTGGGAGGCTATGAGCAATGCCCAACATGACTGAATTTCATGAACTAGGATAGAGTTAGTTTCTAGAACGTGGTGGTCAATTTCTAATTTCGGAAGAATTATAAAAAATTATGAAGAGGCGCCTTCAATGAGACACATATTTACTTTTAAAACCTGTATTCAACTATACATATAATTAATTATCAAGACTATTCAAATATTTTAGAACCCCCCAAAATATAGGATTAATCTAAATACTGATTATTCTTGTATGATGGTAGAAATCAAAGGGGAATTGTTATTTGTGACTCAAAAAGAGATTTTGTTTATTTCTTTTCTACTAATTTTGGGCGAGGGTATTCTCATCAATTTGAGGCATGGTATATTCTTAAAGGTATTTGGTATTGAATTACTCGGAATACAATTCTGAATTAAATTGATATGGATATGTATGTTTTTTGGGATTCATATAGTCTAGGTATAAATATGTAAATTGATTTATTGGTTGATATTTGGTTTCAGAGAGCCTCATTTTTTGGTTCAGGATTTTTAATAGGAAACTGAACTATGAACTACCTGCTGCACATATTAAAATTTTTAATGGGTTATAAAATTTGAACCTATTATAGGGAATATCATGTGATTTTTATACATAGTGTGAAAACATTTGAGATGTGAAACCATTACATTTCTTGAATGGGTTGATTGGGATTTAATTTAATATAATGTTGTTCCTTTTTCAATTTACTTAGAATTTGGGGGATTAACATGGTGAAATAGGTTCATTATGTAAATTTTCAGGTTAACCTATTTTAGGTATTCTGTATTCATAAAACCTTATTAATATGATGTGTAGGAATAACTCGTTAGTTATAGGGTGATTTTAGGTGTTTTCGGGAGATCTCTATCCTTCTAGATCACTCTATTTGGAATTTGATTCCTATGGAAGTTGCATCACATATCACTGGTAAGAAGTCTTTCTTATTCCCCATTTTCTTTGACACAGTTGTGTAAATGTCTGTGTTTGTGATTTATATTTTCATTTTCTTGTGTTCTCAATTCATAAATTAATGTTTTCCTTTGTTTCTTCTCGTTGAAAAGAAAATCTATTGATTCAAAATAACTTTTTTCAAATGTGAATAGGAAATGATCATTATTATGATTTCTTTATCTATGCAAGGGGGCAAAATTTTTTAATTTCTATAAGTTCTTTTCAATTCCATTTCATATTTGAATGAAAATTATTGTTTTGATATTTGATATTCATTTTTTGAAAGCATTCACATTTTTTAAGGGATTTTGATTTCAAAATGGATTTTCGTTGATATGAATATATATTATTAAATGTGATCATGTATTTGGAAATGTTTATTAAAAAATATCACATTAGGAACCTTGGGGGAATCATGAAATGGATATGACACTTTGGTGTGTTTTTAATTCACCAAGAGGTTTTATGGTATCAATATACTATAGAAATACATGATATCGATTAAAACTATAATATTCCTGGTTTATGATTATTTATATCTAGTTTTTATTCCCATTGGATAGATCCCAAATTGTGTATTGTTCATTTATACCTATTTTATCACAAGATGGATTATTTCTTAGATATTTTCTCAAATTTTTATTATATGGTGTATCCATAGTTTTTTTCATATGCTTACCTGGTTTAATTTATATTTGACATAATAATAGAATTGTTTAATATGTTATTATTTTTTGGAAAACAATAGTATTTATAAAAAATGTTTTCAATTGAAGAAATGATTTATAAGATGGATTTTGTTTTATATATATAACTTATTCATTATTGATATTAGTAATCATATGTATTATTTGGGGGTATCCTATTGGGATTTGTGATCACACCATACAATTTCATTTGTGTGGTTGTAGAACTTGTTTTGTAGAACATTGGGCAATTAAAGGGAGTCATATAGCATGCGTAGTTGTCTTTATATTCATCACCTTCATATTATGATGGTTTAGTGGTAATGATTTGTCTCTTTGAGATTTTTTAGTCTGGTCCTCTTTATCATTCTTATTTTGAATGTTTTTCATTACTTTGTATGTATTATGGATATGTTTTCCTTTCTTACAAATAGTATATTTAATATTCTTTAGTTACACATAAGACTTGTATTTCTTTTATGTGTTTCACCATGTGGTAGACCATATTTGGTGACTTTTCTTGTTAGCCCAGGCTGGTTCGTGAAAAATTAGAATAAGAGGGAATACCAATATTGAAATATTTTTGACACGACCATACATTGGTTCTATGTTTTGGTAGAATATATTTAGGACCATTAGAATTTAGATAGTATGTAAGGAATAGGGGCTTGGCTAACTCACTTAGGTGTATAAATCTGAGTTACCATGGGTGGTCAGTGATTATTTTCAAGCATGATATGTTGTGGTTGATGTTATTTTAATGAACCAGTATGGTGTCTATTTAAATAGACATGTTACATTCCTCATGTTTTTATTTAGTTCATGTAATTCATATTTTATTTAAATAATTATTATTTAAATCATTAATATGGATACATGAATTTGTTCATAATATTTTTTAATATTCCCATGACTAAATGACTTTTTTATTATGATTATTAAAAAATTACTCATAGAATAAATAATAAAAATCATAGTGAGTAAGCCGTGAGATAGGTTCTATAGATAGATCCACTAGTAGAAACATATTTACTTGAAGCTATAATACACAATATTTAGATTCTAGGGCCATCAGGAGTCAGAAACCATGGACCTATAGTGGATCATGGCTCAAAATTTACTAATCATCTTCCACATATCTTCTATGGTGATATATGACCCCAAAAATATGAACAATATTTAAATTGGATTGAGAGGATCTTCAATATTATGAAGAATCATAAGCACTCTATGGTTATTTTCTCCATGGATATTATTTAGGGCACAGGAAAGAGCTGGTGGGAATCTATTATGTATGTTATTTTTCATGTGGATCTCACCTTGGAATATTCAATAAAATCTTCTGCTATCATTTCTTTCTTGATTAATCTTCATGGGAAAATACCTAGGAGTTTTTGAGCCCAGAAGAAAGAGAATTTACATTTCTGGGTTATTCAATCCATTTCTCTACTTTGTTTTTACTTGGTAACAAA
This sequence comes from Viscum album, assembly GCA_963277665.1. Classification (NCBI taxonomy): domain Eukaryota; kingdom Viridiplantae; phylum Streptophyta; class Magnoliopsida; order Santalales; family Viscaceae; genus Viscum; species Viscum album. The sequence continues at coordinate 1,764,824,116 of OY728125.1, forward strand.
TATAATCACCAGTGATTTCCTAAAGAATCAATGTTTTTATTTGGGTTTGAGGGATGATATATAGATGATACTAATTCACATGTACCTTATGACCTCTATAGAGGTATTCAGTAATTTAGCTCTACTATTAGCTAAGAAAACTAAAACAAATTGGGCATAAAATCAGTTGGTACTTCCATTAACCAGAGTGTATCTTCTAGCTATAAAGGGAAGTGCAAAGGTAGCCAGTTTTCCTTAGGACCAGTTTCATTGGATTTTCTGGGAAACAACAGGTTGTTTACAAAATGTTTGTAAGTCATTGTTATACCAAGTCCAATTGTAAGTAGCATCCCGTGAATTTTAATCATTGTGGAAAATTATACCATCTTAAGTGTTTTTTGAATGGTTTTCTATTACCACAAAAATTCATTCCGTTAAACAGATCTTAAGGGATCATAACTTGTAAAGTAAATCCACACTTGAACCACCCAAAAATCATTAAATGATTCTTCCTCACAAAGAAATATCATGTATATCTCAAGCCCCATGACTATGTGTGGCATTCATGGTAGGCATAAAAAGTCAAACGAGCCCTGCAACCATTGTGATTCCAATTTACAGTATTCTTCATGAGTGTGAAGAGCATCATACTACTTCGTAGGGACCATTTTTGCTTCATGGTGAACCTACAAGCCTTACTAGATACCGTTTCCTGAAAATAGTGGGCTCCACACCCCAACCATTGTTAATCCAACCTTTCTCTTTCCATACCACTTTTCAAAATGCTATCAGGAACTGTGAACCAAATTGAAAAAATGAATTCTCAAAGGTACTAGTGAACCATGATATCACCTTTCCATTGTTCCGATTTACCCCTACCCATGGTAGGGATTCCCTAAGAAATCGATGATGTCTATCCAGGTTACGTGATCATTTTTTATGTATAAATAATTCATGAAGCACACTTCTTACATATCATGATTCCATGATAGGGTAGGATTACCCTGCTTTGTAGAGCTCATATATTTTTTAATTTCCTAACATTTTCAAAACACATGAGCATCACGAATCACCTCTAAGTGTGGCCCCCTACAACATGACACCATCTTCTATGTGGACCTTAAGGATTGTATGCATTGATTTCTTGGCCTCTCATGTGGAATCCATATTGCATTTCTCTACCTAATGCTTCACTTCATAGGTATATAAACAACAATGGTTTCTTCTCATAACTATACTAACATAGACCCCACGACTGACCAATCATCCATGTTAATCCCTTATAGAATTTTTGGTTCCTTAACTTTCCCAATTGTGGGTTAGGACAAGTCACATGAGCCCAAAGAGTGAAGAGTGTGTCTTGATCATTGATTTATAGGACCTTAAAATTCTAGGTACCTACATTCGGAACAGATAACGTTAAACTGTGATTATCGCATGCATGGAGGTCCTGATGTGATCTAAAGGGGATAATCTCTAGCATCATCTCAATCCCTCATTCCCTTTAGGATTCAATTCGAAGTGCACCTTGGGCTGTCTCCAAAAATGCCATGACACACACCTTTATATCGTGTTTTGTGTATGATGACAGGGAATGAAACCTTCCTCCAAAGGAATGATATCCTTATTATATAGAAATGCATCCTCCTTAGACCTCCCCTATATGGTAAGTCCCAATCTCCATATCCCTATGCCTATTTAATGTGTAATCCCATTTCTATAATATACTAATACATATTTGGTGACATGAATGTCTTTTCTACTATCACCTCTTATTTCTCACACTGAGCATGACTCACGTGGGATTAAGGAATAAGGGTGACCATGAAACCATTTAGGAAACCTCAGTGTGTTATCTTCATACCCCTCTCAACCAAACTATACGAGCATTGATCTTCGTCTTCAAAATAGGTTATATAGAAAACTGATAGCCACATGAGTGTCGTTAATTCCAACCGGGTTACAGTGTTTAGAAATTAAAAAAAAGTAAAAACACTAAACTATAAGATAGTATATGAATTTCATTTCCGAATTCAAACCCATAGAGACAAGGTTAGATAAAATATTAATTAAATAATATAAACGTAATCTAATTTTGATTTTTAATCTAAAATAATGAATTGAAAAGATAGATGTTGATTGATTTTTATTTTTAATTAAATAGGAAAACTTTCATATAAATTTAGAATCTAGGTTCATGATTTATTGGGGTATAATAAGATTAAATAATAGACATGTGTTTTCGAAACCAAGATATGGTGAATCCAATGGTCATAGAAGACAACCCCCAAAATCAATAACATCTCCTTTTCATAATGGTAATGCTACTTCAGGTAGTCATTGACCTGGTAACTCAGATCAATGATTAAACGTAGAAAATAACACCCCAAATCTTCATGGAGTGAATCATTATTCTGTCAATAATTTGATATTATTACTCCCTCAACAATCATGAAATTTCTATGAAATATAGATTTAATATGAGAATAAATAAATAGGGTTGCGGAAAAATAACCTAATATAACTGCATTTGAAAATGAAATACCTCAATTCAATCAATTCCCCTTGGTTACAATTTCTTCAAAAAATGTCCACACCCTTTTGCTAGTCACGAGGGGGTAGGAAAACAAAGAACATATTCTACACCTCCTAGATGTATCAGTCCTTGATCTAGTGGCAGTGGTTCTGAATGAATGCATTTCTTGGAGCCTTGGACTATTATTTATAAGTAATGGATGAGATCTACTAGAGGAAAGTCATTATGTGTAATTTAATAACAAATCCTGTAATCCAGATCTGATTTATCCTCCTTGATTTCTGAATTTTTGAGAATATTGTATGTGGCATTGATCCTTTGACTCATATAACGATGTGAAACCATTTTTTATTGTGTGTACCTTCATCACAAATTTTCATGGTGGTGGCCTTCCTCTCCAATGAATTCATGAAATGTTATGATATTACCTAACTTGTAATAGTTTTGATTCAATTTTATATCTTTGTTTCATTCAAAAAATTCTAATGTCGTGCCAAGAGCGAAGTGAAGGGAGGTGAATGTCTTTTAGCTGATATTTCATCCTCTTTTCATAACTTTTTCATAGATTAATTATTTCCTTCCATAAAACATACAACAAGTCAACATGTTCCAAAATTGGAAACATTAATCAATTTAAATAAAAAAATCAATATATAACCCTCTCTAAAATTTATTCATGAAATTAAAATAACAAATACCCTCAAACATGATATCATCTTTTCCTCAATGATGAAACCACAACATACTACAAAGGATATTCACCATAAAATTCTTCAAATTCAGTTTCAATAAAAAAATGTATCAAATGAAAAATTTAAATATCAAGTATCACATAAACAAATTCATCAATGCCTAATTTCACAAAGATACAAGTTGACCATGTATATTACTTTTCCTCTTGTGAAATAACCAAGTCCTATCATTAATCTAATCTAATTTTTCAATCCATTATCAATATGCACGCCACATTCAATTTACCTTTATGAAATTTTTTCTCTCATTATCAATGTCCAAATGATTAAAGTGATTTAAATAAATCAAGAACATGTTACTTACCATTGGATTTCAAGACATCTTACAATTCCACCGTATAAAGACAAAGTCACAGTTGATCTTGAGAGATTCTCTATTAAGGTTGAAATGACTCTTAGGCTTCAGGGAGGGTAGGTAAATTTTTTCATAATTAATGCTCAAAAATTGGTTCAACTATAAATCATTTTTCATGATATTGAAATAGAAGTTCAATTAATGTCTCCATTTATAAGTTTCATCCCTCTCTTACACCCAAGATTCTAAAAGTGGGATCATGATACATATAAGTGAAGTGAATGAATCAACCACTTTTTATCATTTTTAAATTATATTTTTTTAAAAGTTATGCTCATAAAAAATATCACATCCCTCACCTAACCACATACTATCAAAAGATCTTTGGTCAGGAAAATGATAAATTTTTATACACCATAGACATGATTTTCTTTCATTTTTATCTTTTTAAATTTATTTTTATAAGAAAGAGAGGTGAATAATGATTTAAAATGAAAAAAATATGTATTCTCTAATATCATTATAGAAAATCCCATAAAAATATATCGACAATAATGTATATCCCATTACACCCTAAAAGGTTCCTTCCCCACACATATTTTTTAAAATATAATGCTACAAATTAGGGGAAGGGTGGAATGGTTTAAATAGGATTGTAATATGACTCATTATATAAAAGGTTTTTCTTGGATTATATTGTATTAAAATTATTAATGAAAGTTGTGTCTCATGATAAGGGCTACTAAAAAATAATGCCTCGGTCATATTCAATGTTATTCTAGTCAGTCATAGATTTGATAATATCCAATTCTTATTCAATAAGAAAACATGCCCATGTTTCTCAAGAAAAATTTAAAAAATAGAATGGGGAATTTTATCTCAATGGATTTCTGAGGAATGAGATGAATTGTTGGGTCAATCACTCATGTAAATGTATACTAATATTAATATCAATTAATGATGACATCAAATATTCAAATCATGTCCAGTTTTAGAAAATAATCCTTTACTACGACCAACATTCTCCCCAAAATAATGATTTTTCAAATCCTAATACATATGATTATCTATAATAATTCTATTCTCCATTGTTTTCATAAATATTTATTGACAACAAAATATTAAATTCATGTCATGGTAATTTTCCTATGTAGTTTATTTATTATACCTTATTTGATTAATGTGTGAATCAGGTGTGATCGTGTTGTTTGAAAATTAAATCTCTAAATAAATTTATATGTGTGGAATATAATTGCAATTGTGAAATTCGTACTCCCCTTTAAAATGGCGGTTCAAAGTGTGTTGTGTAGGTTCTTACTGCTCTTGATTTACAATATCTATTTTGTCCAATTGCATCACTTTCATTTTACCTTCTTCTACTTAACACTTACTTCCAGTGCCTTTTATGGTCCTGAAAATAAATATAGAAACGTTAAAATGCATTCCCTTTCAATAATCTTACAAATATATGTGTATTGAAACTAAATCTTAATATAAAATTAAATTCTAAAATAGAAATAAATCTAAAATCCTAGAAAGTAATAAAAATTGAGTTTCCCCTAGAAGCTCCTCTTTTTAATGGCCATTTTGATTAACCATACCTAGGTTAGTTGATTAGGGTTTTGTATGATGATAACTATCTAATTTTCACCAAATTTTGACTTTTAATTCAAACCATTTTAGATTCAATTCTCCTCAATTATATTGGTGTGGAACTTGGAGTTGGTGACAAGAGTCTAAACATCATGAGTATAACCTAGATGATTTTGACGTGGATCCCGAAGAAATATTCTTCTTTTTAAATTTCTAGTTGCATTTTTTGAGTTTCTTCAATAGTTTCATCATGTTCTGCCTCCATCTCTTCAACATATTCTATTTTTTCTGCTTCTTTATGCTCTACTACGTTATCAGCACAAGGTGTAGCTAATTCTTTTAATTGTTCTTCTTTGAGCACAATTATATATTTAAAAATGTTTTTGAAAAATTCTGCAATCATCATATTTTCGTCGTCTTCATCATCTTATTTATATTTCATTGGCTACAGTCCTAGTTTGTTGAGTAATCATAGTAGTAACATAGTAGCTGAGGTTCTTATTTATCTTCTTCTTCTCCTTGTTTTCTCTCTTCTACATTCAATTTTTTTTTCTGAAATGGGCTTCAAACCCGTAAATTTTTTCATCATGTTCACCCTCATCATCATCTTTTGAACGTAAAAAACTTGGGGAATTTTTATTAGACTAAAAATAATCATCAAAAGCGGTACATAACTCCACTTCACTATCTATGATTCTTTGATTGTAATGCGACTCAAGATTAAGGGCTCCAGGATATGGGGGTTGTGTGTTATGTGAACGGGTGTAATTGTGGGGACTCAAAGTGTTTAATTTTGATTGTTCTAACTTCATCAATTAGTTTTTCCATTTCTTCATGTAGGAAGGTGAACATTCCTTCATAGTCATCATGCCCTGAATCCCTACCATCCCAAAGAAATACCCAATGTGGTAAAAAGAAATAAAAATAATAATAAAAATTCTATTCTAAAATTAACAAAACTGAATAGATGAGAAAATTCGTTGTCTAAATCACTCAATCAATAAATTTTATGCTCTTATCCTAAAAAACATTGTCTAAAATTCATATTTTCATGGGTGTCATTAATTCCCTCTAGGTTAACAAATTTATAAATTTCAAACATGAAACAAACAACACACTAAACTATGGGACTATATACAAATTTTGTGTCCATGTTTGAACTCATAGTGATATGTTGGATGATTTTTAATTAAATTGTATAAACCAAAACTAATCTTTATTTGAAATATAGAATAATTAATTGAAAAGATAGATGATTGTTGATTTGGGGTTTTATGAAAATAGGAAAACATTCATGATTACAGAAAATCTAGGTTAATGATTATTTGAGGTATAATAATAATATATATAATACATATAGTGTTTGAATCGAGTTTTGGTGAATCTAATGCTCATGGTAGACAACCCCCAAAATCACTGATATCCCCTTTTCAAAATGGTCAAACTACATCGGGTAGTCGTTGGCCTCATAACTCAAAACTATTTTTAAATATAGGATACAACCCACCCAATGGTCATGGTTTGAATCATTCTCTTGTCATGGATTGGAAGTTATCGCTCCATCACTGATCATGAAATGTTCATGAATGGTAGATTGATGTGAAGAATTTTGGAAGTAAGGTTTCCGAAAAAGATCCAAAATGAGTTGCATTCATAAATAAAAAACATTAATACAATCAATCCCACTAAGATAAAATTTATTTGCACAAGGTAAACCCCCTCATGCTAGTCCTAAGGGGGTAGGAAAACAAAGATCCTATTATACTCATCCTAGCAGCTGTAATACTAGATCTGGTGGCAATGACTCCAAATGACTGCATTTGGAGGATCCTTGTCCTCTTATTTATAGTAACTGGATGGGATATGAACAAGGCTAGTCATGATGTGTAATTGGATGACACATTGTGTAATCTAGTTTTGAGTTTTACTCCTTGATTTCTGAATTTGCACAAATCTCATACATGGTGTTGAATCATTGACCCATACCATGACGTGTAAGTGGGACTCAAGACTTGTTACTTTTTTCACAGTGTGACCACCGGATGACTTGTCCTGGTGGTGGCCTTACTCTCCAATGAAGTCATGCCATGTAATGAGATTACACGAGGCGTAATACTGTTTCTCAAGTTTTCTATATTTTCTTCCTTCTCAATATTATGATATCATGAAATGAATGAAGCGAATATACATGATGTGACATTTAGCTGATATTTCCTCATATGTTCATAAATATTTCAAAGATTAATTTTTTCCAACCATAAAACATAAAACAAGTCATCATGATGAAATATTGAAAACATTATTCTATTTAAGTACATAAATAAATATATAAAACACTCAAAAATGTATGAATGAAATATAGTTATAATAATCCCCAACGAGGTTCAATCCCAACCAAATGTAAACTTCGGTCCTCCCGTAGGGATGAACCCTCCCCAATCCTCTCTTAGTGGTTTCCATATCAGTATTCATATGGGCCTCTACCCATGTGTAATCCCAATAATATCTCTCGGTCACTGCCCATGTGTACGCCTCGATTCTATAACTCACCTTCTGAACTACGTAGATGTTGATTTCAAGCAATTGGGATATGTATGAAAAAATCACCTATGGTTCAATCCAATCACTCATTTCCATCTTGGTCTTTCCCTCAAGCCACTATATGCCGAGAAGAACATTCCCCCACCTGGATGTTATATTTCCTTTAGTTTCCCATCCATTCATTTCATTCGCACGATTGATCTCCATAGGTGTCTCAACACCCCATCAAAACTACATGGAAATTTATTCCCATCCACCTGGGAAACATAGGATTCCTCCCTGACGATCAATCCCAACACCTCCAACTTCATATTGACTCCATTTCATTCATCCCATTGCTATTTCCTTCAGATATCGGGCATATGACCATGCATAAGCCCCAATCAACCCATATCCATCCAACCAAGAGTTCCCCTCTTATGATGGGAAGACAACATTATTTATGAACCAAATCACCACTCACAATTATGTGGTTTTTGATCCATGTCTCTTAAATAGTGTTTATAGGAAGCCTCCATGAGGTAAAATCCTATCCAATGGTAAACCTTGGTGTCCCCCTCATTGTGACCCACCTTATCTAATCTACCCTTAGTGGTATCCATACCAGCATTCATAGTGTGAAACCTTACTTTTATGGAACACACCAATCTAGTATCCATCCTCCTTGGGAAATTTGATCCACCCATCATGTAAACCTTCCAGGCTCTCCCTCCTAGGTATGCGTATACCTGCTTCACTTTCATAAATGTTCATATTAGTCTGAACGGTCTCTGGTAGATGTTAAACATACAATATACACTATGTTAAACATGGGTATATGAGGATATCCTCATAGACAAGACTCTTTCATAATAAACTCCAAGATTGATGTAGGAAGTCTCTTGTTTTTGTGCTCTTAAGAAGTCCTCTAATGAGGAATAATATAATTGTTTCAGTTTACATACATCCCATCAATTCCTATCATGACCACTCTCCTGGACAAAGGTTGCTTCCCTCACATGACCGTTTGGAATTACCTAATATAAGAAATGTAATCAACTAGTTTCCACATAGATATGTAACCTGGAATGAGTTTAAAGAACAATGTACTAATCTATAAGGGTGACCTAGACTAGGTGACATGTTCTAAGGAGGAATCTACAAATCGAGAAACTGACATCCCATCATCTCTTTTAGATCGAGGAGAAAATATGTCTTAAAAGGTGATGAATGTATCTCACCATAGGATTGTAGGAATGCAGGATACAATGCACCATCTGTGAGCATCAATACTACTATGTGGTGGCACGTCCCGGCGGAAGGCATTAGAAATAGAAAAATGGTGAACCTGACATGAATATTTTATCCTTCAAAATGGGAATTGTCCATGCAGGTCATAAATTATTATACTCAGATGTATAAATGGAAGGACACTAATAGAAAAATATTGATCCTAATGTGAACTAGTAATCCTCTAACTATGGGGATTAGTAGCACTCGAGACATAGACAGACGAGCATCTCATTGGTCCAGTTATCTAGCACCAGGTCCCTCCATGCAAATAATGGTCCTCATGTGAAACTCAATAAAATTTTGGGTAGTTAATTGTTGGGAAATCCAGTCTATGTCACTATCAGTGTGGATATTTCTCTCCAACCATGAACGACAGAATTTGTTTTGGGAATTGGGAAAAACATTCCTTTTATTTTTACTGATGGATGAATCATTCTTCCTTGTAGTAACCAATCTACAATTATAGGGATCCATTCTCCCCCTCCCATAGGTGGAAGAGAGGGGGAATGATGATGAATCTCTTTATGTTGACTACACCTTCTCCACTACATCATCTACAGATACTGCTATTGGGATCCCATTCCCCACAGAACCAACCAAAATAATTCGAATGAGGGTGATTGACATTCTCCATCTATGATATGCGCAAGAGGTGGTCTTTCCCATGAGGGATATAGACCTCTAGGACCCGAAGGCTCTTTTTCCTAATTGTAACCCCCAAGGTATCCAAAGGGAGTTGTTTCTCGCCACTCCAGCATCCAATCGATTCATATTCATCTCTACTAAATGATTCAACAAATAATTCATCTATGCTGATGAGGAAAGGGATGTCAGGGTCAACCTGGAAACGATTATCACCTAGGAGATTGAATGGAAGGATCCAACCATGCATCATTCACGCCAACATGTCTGAGTCCTTCATTATGAAGAATTGGTGGTCTACACAAATAAAATAATGACCCTAGTCCGTCTTCCCTGATGTCGACATCAGGCAAAGGATTAGAAAGGATCACATTTGGGGGTGTCATTTTCTACAACATTAGTGTCCCATGCCACCGATGATGCATACTATTATTACCCTATTATTAAAGATCTATGAAACATATATGCTCGACTAGTATAAAGACCTCAATGACCCAATGGGATGGTTGGGTTGACTATTTCTATCATCGGTGTGAATAAAATATGGCATGGTATGATCTGTAACAATGATATTTAGTATGGAGGTTCTCTCGGTACAACCATCAGCAAGAGAGGAGGTACTCCCACTCTTGGACTCAGCATGGGTTCCCTCCCCATGTTACCGACATCAGTGGGCATCCCCATATTTTTGACACCCTAAAAAGAGGACCTCTATATGCTCATGATCCCAGGTATGGAGGTCCTCCCCATATTCTAGGTTATCAACGTGAAGGCCCTCCTCGCATCATCACCAGCACTCACAGAGGTCCTCCCTAGAGTGGCATCGACCAAGAAAGAGGTCCTCCTCACCATGTCACCCATCAAACTGAAGGTCCTCCCCCAATTCGCAACAACATAATCATAGGTCCTCCCTTATCTAGTAATCATCAATTTAGAGGGCCACCATGCTTCGTTGATGGAAAAAATAGGGGTCCTTATCGTGTCCATTTTGATTAGTATAAATTCCCTCCTCGTACTATCATTTTTAGCTGGCATGGAGGTATGCCCCATGCCATAGATAGTCAGACTGGAGGCCCTCTATATATTCCATAAAACTCTAGTGGAGGCCCTCCACTCTCTAACACTCCACACTATGGAGATCTTCCCCATGAACAACTAAAAACTGGCCTTTAACAGTGCTACAAAATGCCATTATCAGTTCTAAAAAATCACTAATAATTGAATCACTATTAAAAGCCTAAAATTTTTATCAGTACTAAAAAATTTCTATTAACTAACCCCATTAACAACGCTAAATAATTGGTATTAAACGGGTATTTTATCATCTCTTTTTTACGTGTCCTTAAAGGCCCCCTTTATCACTACTTTTTAGCACTGTTAAAGGGGGCCTTTAACCATACTACAAAAGTGATGAGAAAGGCTCCACATATAATGGGTATATAAATTTTTTTACCATGCCCCACCTTCTCTCCACTTTAGATATGCTTTCTACCTTCCCACCCCTTTATCAGCACTTTAGAAAATCCATGACTTCCATGCGCACCCCTGCCTCTAGTGAGTTTCAAAGCCTAGACCTCCAGCATATACATCAAAGAATGTTCCACTACCCTATATTGTTTGGTTTCACATTTTATGATATATCTATATATTTTTATATTTTTATTTTCTTTCATATACATATATTTATATATATGTTTATATATACATGTTTATATATTAATAAATATATTTTATATGTAAATTTATTTAATTTTTATATTTTTAGAAGTAAATTTTAAAGGGTAAATATATAAAAAGTATGAATATATTTTAATATATTTGATTATAAATTAAATTACATTAAAAAAATGGTAAAATTTAAAATAAATAATATCAATATGAATATAATACCTAGGAATAAATTCATTCCCCAATGAAAAACAGAAAAAATACCCCCCAAAACAATGGTTAAAATCCATCAAATGTTAAAAACAATTGGGGTACCCCAACTAAAATATCTGTATTGGGGGACTTTTGGGACCTTTTAACCTCTAAAAACAATGAATGGGGTAGCCCCAGTCATGATGGCGTAGATCTTTTCTCAAGATTTGATTTGATATGTGGTAGATCCCAAACGGACACCCGGATCAAATTTTATGGTCGTTTGATGTTTGAGCTACATTTTCAACTAATTCTAGATCTTTTATTTTATTTTTTGGATTTTTTTATATTCAATTTGTTATTAAAATACTATTACTCAGTAATAATTATAAAATATTAATTAAAAATAATTGTATTAGTTATTTTATAATCCATATTCACTAAATATATTATATTTTTAAGTGTAGATGCATTTTTATCATATATAAATCATATTTCAAAAAATATATACTATATTTATATCATAATAAATATATTAATATATTAATATATTATTTATAATGGATTTTTTTTGAATTTTAATTTTATCAGTGCTTGTAAAAATGCATTGATAAATGGGGGTATTTATTAGTGCTTCTAAAAAATCACTGATAACCCCCTCACCCACCTTATCAGTGTGTTTTTACAAGTTTTAATAAAAGACCTCAATTATAGATGCTAGTAAAAAAGCACATAATATAGGACCCCTTTAAAAACACTCTCACAGACCCCCATTAACAGTGATAAAAAAAAGCGTTGTCAAAGACCCCCTTTAACAACACTTTTTTAGCACTGACAAATGGGTTATTTAAAAGAATTTTTATCTAGTGGTGGATAAACCAAGTTATTGAGTAGGGAAATGTTTGGAAACAGACACGGAGGTTGTCCCCATGTTCCGGTATACATATTCCCAGGTGCTCCTCACACCCCATGTCACCAACACAGAGGTCCTCCCCATTCCAATGGCATCATATATGATGTTACTCCTCATGTCACAACAATCCCTAGTGGAGTTCCTCCCCACTCAATCGCCAACCAGAACTGAGGTCCTCCCCATGTTGATGATCTTATATTCCCTTAAGTACCATCCAGGGGAATAAGGGTGAGTCATCTCTACCAAAGTAAGGAAATGTTAAATTCCATATCATCATAAACCCCTCCCTCTTTTCAAATTCTTAATCTGAGTATGAATCTATGATGGAACATTCACCCCAATCCACTACATTAGTGTTTGGGGATGGAACCCAATGTCTGAGCTTCTTCCTCTCATAATGTGAGATGTAGTAGATCCTTGAATCCCTCTGTAGGTACATGAAAGAAGATGATTATTTGGCTCCATTTTAGGTTCTTTTCATACAGTCTTCTCTACCATCACCAGATTCACTCTCTACGTCAACACAAGATCATAAGTTGTTTTTATAGTGTTTGTTAGATGATGAGAAATAGCATTATCTACCACCAACGACCACCACCATATTAGAAGAAGCAGTGTTCATCACTCCATCCTACAAGGACATGATTATCCTATTGGTACTACCCCCCCCCCCCTAAGAGATGACCCAATATATAGTGGCTTGTTAGCTTGTGCAGAGTTTTATCAACCAGTCCATCCACCGCCACAACGATCCACATCAGTGCCATTTTTGGTCCCTAACCACCCCCAGTCGTTGAATGGGGCATCCAAATGTCGAATTCCACTTCCGAATGAAGAAGCATGAGGGACATTCTTGCAGAAAACTAGTTTCTCGAGATGTTCTTGCTAATCTCTACTCTAGACTTTAACATTCCAGAGTCCCTCACCTAGGACCAAGTAACAAGTTTCCGTTGAGCTCTCACGGAGATGAAATTCTACCTTCATACTTGATGGTTTTCTTAACCAAAGTGACTAGAGAATTATGACAACATCAGACAGTTGAGTCACATGGATGACTTAGTCGCGCTTTCTATCACTCAACACACTATATCATCTAGTTATCACTGGACCCTCCAATAAAGAAGTGTCTAAATCTTTACTGTGCTACAAAAAAATATTGACTAGGTGTCCCAAAACATCCCAATACATGGTTGTGGGATTTATGATTCTATTTATATCAATCACATTCTGCATCAACCAAACATACTAGGTGATATTGAGGTTGTGTCTCTAGGTGTTGTCAAAGGGAACATGGACGATCCGAATTTTCCTAAGTAAAAGGATACTGAGGTTGGTCTTGATGAAGAGGATTCTCCTCTTGTGGTATCATAGAATTAGGTGGACACCCATACATGCATTATCACATTCCAGTAAAAGAAATTTATTTTCCCTGAATAACGTTTTGAGTCATTTCCTATTGTTCATGACCCCACTAATAATAAAAGGAAAAGTATAGAGTGTTAACACTATTACCCATCTGGTTCAATAAAGATGATGAATGGTGATTCCGAAAAGGCTACATTGGTACAACAACTCACAGAATAGATGAATATCATTGATGAGTTCCACACTGGGAGACTTACAGAGTGACATCCATACTACAATGATCCCTGGTATGATCTCATCAACCCTACCCCGGGGCAGATGGGGCCTCTATAGGTTCTTCTCTTGGAATTTACCATCATTGATCTCGACGACCCTACATATCTTGATAGGGTAGAGGCTGTAGATTATGGAAAATGACCATAGTATAAATCACCGAATCTACTTGAACTGCATGAGAGCCCTCCTCGGGACCCCGCTCCAGTTGTACCCCCATCAGTTCTTTTGGTTGTTCCCCCAACGGTTCCTCAAGTTCCATCAGCCACTCCTCAAGATGCTCCAGTTTATCCACAAGACACTATAGTCACTCCCTGAGTTCTTGGTCCTATGTATCATTTTTAAGAGCATTCAAAAAACTGGGGGTTAATAATATCCACCAAGACAGGAATCCTCAAAACGATGACAAGATATCCACTCTAATTGACTACCTCAAGATCCATAAAACACGATATGTAGAAATCCCCCTGCTGGAAAGATGTGTTTGGCATGGGTAGATGATATGAATAAACACTTGGATTTTGGGAACACTACTTTCATCCCCTATAATGGGATAGGAGACCTCCTACAGAATTTTTCCCACTTTATTTCAAGTTGTGGACACATGATGGGATCCCTAGTGTATTAAGAAGCTGTCAAGCTCTGATGCTTCATAGTGATTATAAAATTGTCTGTGTTTGTCTGGAATAACCAGTTACCCCTCTGTTATGTAGTTGGTTGGGAATATCATTGAAGGATATTTATGAATAAATTCATCTCCACCACATAGAAGCCCAATATTTATGACATCTTCATGTGAGAATAATGACTAGATGAGTGAGTCATAGACTTTTTCTCCCTGATTAAAGACCTCACGTATTCACTTGATATGTCACTGACTCAAGAATAACTGCTTGTGATGTATATAGAGATTGTGAATACAAAATTGGATCCCAATATTATAACTTATAATTTTCCAAGTGGATCCTTGGATTTCTCTAACGAGGATCAGTTACTTCATGAAGACTTATAGTAAACCAAATTTGTGCAACCATTACCTCCTACTACTCCTTCAAGGAGAGTCTCCAATGCTGAAACTACTATAGTTGCACAATTAAGTCCCCCAGAACACTAGAAATGTTACCAGTAATGATGTTTCCACAAACGCATCGGGGATGGAATCATTAGGCCTAGCCTCAGGATCTGCACTGCATGCCTCAGAATCAGCTTGTGACACCCTTTTAAGTACCACCACCTGGGTGAGACAATCAGATTCCACCTCCTATCTATGATATATCCCATCATCACGGATGGGCTCCCAGAGTCCCCTTCAGGGACTATAGAAACTATACCTACACGATTGATGATTCATAGGTCCATAATTATTTTCAATGTTTTATGGATTAGGAAATCTTGATGTTTCCATACTAAAAGAATCCCTAGGAAGTTGATCTCAATGATCTCCCCAACTTCTACATATATCACTAATTCCGACGATGTACTCTCAATAAGTGCTAGGTGTTTGAGGAATTAATTCAGGACCAGTTTGAAAAAAATGTAGTCAGGTTGGGTCATCCACTCGCATAGATAGAATGTGTTGTTTATAAATCCTAATAGTGACAAAAAAGGTGTATGGAAGAATGTCTCCAATCACGGGTCTCAGAAGTATGATGATTGGTTAGACTACATGGATGTATCCCTTTACCATGGTATAATTCATGCTAAATTGAATTGTTTCATGGCACCCAATGTTACCAGGCCTCCTCCTACTACTTCTTATGCATCCACCTCTTATCCTTCTTTTTTCTCAGAAGAGAAGGTGTCGATGGAGTATGGGTAAGAAAATCTCCCCCCAATGTCTAAGATATCTCTTACTCTTGATGAATTCATTCCCCCATATATGGGGATCACTATTATAATTCTCATAGTGTTGTAGGATTCTTCAGGTGATGATCATGAGTCTTCCTCATTGAATACCATCGAACTGGCGGACCCTTACATGGTTCCCGATGATGAGGAGTGTCTGGAATGTCCTCCTAATGTTCCCATTTGACACCATCATCAATGAGTTCATGGGTATGTGAGTATTTGGAATTTTTAGGCCAGAGCTATTGCCAATCCATTCATTCCACCAAGACCATAAAGCAAGAACAATGTAGAGCTCAACATGTGTAGTCTTATCATCCTATATCATCAAATTATCTACCAAATCCATTAATATTAATTGATAAGGTAAATCCACTGCAACCACATCACGATCATATTTGATCATTCATTTCTAGAACTCACTCATATGATATTTAGATGTTACTAGTTTTGTGTGGTTTCGCTGGTGAGAAATGGTATATCCCTAGCAGAAGATATAATCCACCGACTCGACCAGAAACTCAAATCATAACATAATCTATATAGAATCTTTCTTCCAGTATAAATGTGCACCTATCATGGAATTATGACGTTCTTAAGAATATTTCCTTCATTCCTTCAAGTCGATCAACCCTTTAGGATCTTCACTTGTCCAAAGATATGCATTAATACCTTATAAAGGCTTTGTGATGCCCCCTCCAATTTGAAATAGAGGTAGCGGAAACAGTTTCCTTCTATGCTATGGAAGTGAGGAAAGCAGAATGACAATCCATAATATTGTTCTCAATAGAAGATAAAGTCTCTCCTGTGTATGGTATAATCTATCTTTTTTACATAACTTTCTAGTTCAATGGTGTGGAAGTACGTCTTTGGCTTTTCGACAAAGTTTTTGGGATCAATCTCATCCTGACCCATAGGCTCCTTTATCATGGAATGTTATAATTTGATCTGAGACCCTATGACATGAAACTTTAGGGTTATGAAAAGACCAAGAAAAGGCAGTGTGGAATGATCTTCCAGATGAAATAGTATGGTGGCTTGATTGCGAGCACTTAATTCGTGATCATATCACTGGACACTGCCTACAATGCGCTAATTGGAGGTCCCTTTTCTCTATATGCATGTAGCAGTTCCTTCCTTATATCTCTTTTTCCTCATGTAATCCCTCTACGGTCATGTGGGAATTCTCTAGGTTGATGAATCTTCTATTTAAACTTGTGAATAACTCTATTTAGATAACAAATATTACTAGAAAAAGAAAAATTGGGTTCAAACCAATGAGGTTGATCCCCCTACTCCTAAAATTAATGAATGGATAGATTTGGATAATGAACTCATCCTCCCAACTCATTGGTAAGAGTCCATGACTCCCGAATTGGGAAACTACATCAATGATTGTGGGATAAAGGAAAGATGTGTTCCTAGGTACATGTAACATTGGATTATTACCTTATATTTCTATATAGTGTAGGATCAGGTTATATCAGAACCCCTTAACATTGTTAGGTTTCATGAAATCTCCCCCATGGAAATATATGTAAACCATACATTCTTATACCACATAGCTAGTTTGAGTCGACACATACTGAATTTACACCAACGATTTGATATCATGAATCATGGGCCCTTTGGATGAAGGTCTGATGGGATTGGGTTAAATGCTTCCATGTCCATGGTTTCTGTAGTGCGAGATTTTCCCAGAAAAGCTTACACCACCGCTCATGAAGTAACCAGTGTGTACATCAGATCATTCGGCTTGGATGAACTGTCTCATCCTATCAATCCCCCAGTCTTAGGTGATGAAGATTACATTGAAGTCACTTCAATGGAATTTTAAGAGGGTGTCTCCACTACTATCAACGAGTTGGTACTGGTGAATCTCAGTACTGAGGTAGACCCCATGCCAACACAGATCAACAAAATCTATGCCTACGAAAGAAAAAAAACAGTACGTGGAATTTATTAAGTAAAATAATCATGTATTCACCTGGTGGTACAATGAGATTCTTGGACTAGACCCTTAAGCCACCATCCACTTCCCTGTTATGTTAGAAATTCTTCAGGAGTTCAAAAAGACTCCCATACAAATGCACCCCTCCTATGGTGCCATGGTCAATGATGAGGTTGATAAGCTCCACAAATCAAACTTCATCAAGGAAGTCTAGTACCTTAAAGGGAAATCCAACATCATTCTTATTAATAATATGAATGGGAATATCAGAGTCTATATTAACTTTCGGGATCTCCAATTTCACTATCCAAAGGATGGTTTACCCCTTCTGGTGATAGAGCTATTGATCAATACCAATGATGGATTTCATGTTCTCTCATTCATGGATGGATATTCCAGGTATAATCAGATCTAGATAGCCCCTGATTATGAAGATCCCACTTCCTTCAAGGCACTATAGGGAACCATATGCTATCAGGTAAATCCTTTTTGGTTGAGGAATACCAGAGTTAACTATTAATGTTCTATGCACCACATATTCAGGACGATCCTCAAGAAGCTAGTGCAATGTTATTTAAATGATATTGTGGTCATATACCATTAGATATAGGGCTATCTCAGGGTTATTGAGAATATGTTTAGCCTCCTTATCTCCCACCATATAATGTTAAACTCCTTGGAGTTGTCCTTCAGGGTTACCTATGGGATGTTTCTCATCTGCATCGCCAAATATATAGGCATTGAGATCGACTATAAGATGATCAATTAAATCATCCTGATACCCCATATAAGAAACCATCATGAGCACTGAGGATTTCAAGGCCACTTAGAAAATATTTTCCAATTCATTACAAATTGGGATGGTAATTGTAATTCCTTTTATTGAATCACGATGAATGTTTTTTTCTTCTAATGGGAGGAAGAGATCAAGGCCACTTTTGTGGAGATCATGCAGTATCTTCTATAACGTCTGTTTCTGATTCCACCCATCTCCGTCAAGTAGATGATCCTCTATGTGACTCCCCTTGAATGATCCCTTGGTTCCCTTCTCACTCATTAAAATAATGAGGGGATAGTGATTAGTTTATACAATCTAATCCACATGCTCTTTAAAATAGATACCATACATTCCTCTATCATGAAGAGCTTCCTCGAGCTAATTTTCAAAGTGTAGATGTTGTGGAAATATCTGCAGCATCGTTAGGTAAATATGATATCCAACGAGGACCTGATAAAGTATATTCTGAACTACCTTATGTTGAAAGGATTCCAATCATGGTGGGTTTTTATCCTTCCGTAGATTGACATTAGGTTTGTTCCGCCGAAGGCACTAAATGGTCAGGCACTGGTGGACTTTCTGGACACTAATCTAGCCTCTGTAGAGCATTCTCTAGATATTGACATTCCAGATGAGGCCATCATTTTAGTGGATTAGACTACATTGAGTTAGATTATTCAGTTTTATGGTACATCACAAATTCCAATGGTTGAAGGCTCAATCATCCAAAAGACAACATAGTATCCATGGGAATTGTATTCACTACGCCTATATAGGATATCTATCCTTATTATTTATAATTTTTAGAAGGATTCCTGAACAATGATGCATAGTATTAGGCTCTCATCACTAGTCTCAATATGGCCCTCAAGATAGATGGTCCACACCTACATCTGAAGGTGTAATTTGATACAGTCATAAAGAAGATCAACGTTAACTATGTCATTAAGAAGCCAAATCATTTTCCCCTCTCAGAGTTCGCTTGACAGCTAATAACCCATTTTCCTTCTCAACTAGAGGTTACTTAAATCCCTAGATCACATAATGGTTGAGCTTATTACATATTAAGTCTTTCTGCATCCCATGCAGAGCATGACCAGGGTGATCTATTTATCAATGAAGAGCATCCTATGGCCATCACTCCCATCTCCTTAAACGATAATTAAAACAATTAAGTATGCCAACATACATTTAGTACAACTGTTGGACCCCCATAACCCCCTTTAGTGGGTGTAGAGACCTCGTATTGGACACCTCCTTTCATTGAGTACCTCTAACAAAACAATACCCCAACAGAAAGAGCCTAAAAATAGTGAATCTATCATTGTGAAGTGAATTTCACCCTTAGGAGTGGTATTAGCATTGAACATATCCTATACAAACATTTTTTAATGGAATTATCCTTCATTTCACTTAGGGAGATAATATTCACTATGTTATACAGTAAGCTCATGCTACCTCTTATATAACCCATCGGGCGAGATTAAAGCTCACCCAGTGGATTTGGAGGTTGGGATAATTTTGTCCCACCGTAGTCTATGACTACATCGATTTCTCCATAATATTCCACAAATTTCCAAGCCATTAAAACTTTTTGCATCGACCACTAGATCCCCTCTATACCACCATGTATTCATGGCCTTTTAATTCTACAGATTCGATGTCTTGTGACCTTATCCACCAGTGACTACATGACAATTAATGTTTATTCTGACTGTGAAAGATTTCTTCTACAATTGGGTGGAGGTGATTTTGCTGAAGGAATTCAAGTAATGTTCGATCATTGAGTTCATGAGATCTAATATCATACATATATTTGTAGTCACTCATGACATTATCTCTGATAATGAAACTAATTTTCTAGGTAACAGAGGTGATGAAATTCAATTCTATGTACCACATTCGGTGCAAACACTCTTCTCACTACCATGAATTGGCGAATGGACAAGTTGAGGCATTCAACAAGTCCCTGTATAAAATTCTACAGAAGATAGTGGTCCAAAACAAGAAAAGTTTCATGGAAAATATCTCCAAATATCTCTAGGAATATTGAACAAAAAAACAAAATTACACTTAAGTGACCCCATATTTCTTGTTGTGTAGAAAAAAGTTATTCATACCCATAGATATTCATTTTCCACCACTCCATATAGCTGTCTATAATTAGTAGATGTTAGAGAGAGTATCAGAATTTTGTCTGGATGAATTGGAAGACCTCAATGATTACATGATTTAGTACTTTCACAATCTGGAGAGAAATAATAATAAGACAGCTGGGACTTTCAACAAGAACATTCTTCTTCACTCCTTCCTTCTAAGTGACACGGTATTGGTGGTAAGGATACCAATGAAACCTAGCAGTAAGTGACTAAATTTGGATCCCAAATGGGTAGGGTCCTATATCATTCACATGTTTTATCCTAGTGATGTGTACTCCCTGATTATTATAGATAGTGACTGTATCACAGCTCCCACCAATTCCAAATTTCTCAAGAAGTACTCTGTATGAAATACTTTTTTGTTCTATATGAGCTACAGGATGTGAAACTACCCAGAAACCTTATCTGAGCTATAATATATGAAACTTACTAGCCGCATAATTTGAGGTGCATGACATCAAACTTCCCAAAACCACCATCTATGCTGTAGGATGTAAAACTACCCATCACCATCATTCTGCTTGACGTAAAATTTCACATCATAATCCCACATGACATTAATCTTTTGATACTTCCTTCATGACTATAAACCGCATAACACCTTGATGTCCTCATCTAAGGGTAAATACCTTATTGGTACTGGTCACTAACTATTTAGAATTCATGAAGTATGTATGGATTGATTCACATCCTCATGGGATAACTAGGAACTCCAAGACCTTTCATCTTTGGTCTAGCTATAAAGCATCCTATTTTTATGGCCTCTTTACCAAGGTTCCTCTCGAGAATATGTGGTGTGTTTCAGACCTCCTTGGTCCTCATTCAAATAGTTTTTGTAAAAGCTTCACCATGTGCCTCCCTTGGAAGTCATTTATCATGAAATTCAACCTTACTACATAATGTATAATTTTGGGAAATTCGCGAACTATATGAGTCTTGATTCTGATCCCTGCTGGATATGTAGTGACACCTGAACATTTTTCCTCAGATCCCAGCCACAGTATAACCACTTCAACTTTTACTCACCATGACCGACATTTTTCTCAGACTTTTGTGGTGTCGTGATGGGACCTCATTCGTCCTCATTCACATCGGGTTTCTTTGTGTCGGGTTAAGACCTCCTTCATCATTATTCACGTCAGGTAGCTTTTTCTGGTGTTCAGAGCTCTTTTTTATTCATTAACATTTGGTTTCCATATGGAACCACCCTAAACACCCCTATGTTGGCAGTTACCCTCTTATGGTATATGCTCTACAACCATAAATAAATATATTCTTCATCCAATGTGATGTTAAGCTACACAGAAACATCCAACATCATGTTAATCTACAATGAATTCAAGAGCTATTTATGTCCCGATTACCATACTTATGGGATATGTAGGAATACTGGGGATCTTTTTCTTTGGGTCTAGCCAAGGTTCAACACTCCCTATCATCTCTAAGATATGTATTATGGAAATAGACTTCCTTTCCCTCATTCACGTTGGGTTTGTCACCTCACTGTGCTACGCAGATCCATTAGAAGAACAACTTGTGGTCTGAGTGCTATGACATTAAACATAGATCTCTCTCATCCTCCCACATGATGTTAAAATTTATGACATAGTCCTCAAAGATATTAAACTACATAGGATTTATGGTCCATTATTTATTACCCTAATAGGGAAAATTGCCTTTTTTTCCTTCATGACATTCAACTGCCTGTCCCACATGACATTAAACATTCATTTTATCCTAGTTTTATGACTATAGACTCTGTAGTTCCTCGATGTTCTTTTCTAAAAAAAGATCACCTTGTTGGCCGCTTGGCCTAGGTTCCTCGTGGGAGTGTGTGGTGTGGTTGAGTCCTCCCTGGTTCTCATTCCCATTGTATTTGTAATAGTTACACCCCATGCCTCCCTTAAAATGCACCCTCTCTTTGTTTCTTCCATACCACAGAATGTTAATCTTCTTGGGATTTGATAACTATGTGCGACATGAATCCCATCATTATGGGAAACATATGAATTCCTAAACATTTTTTGGTCTAACCCCTAGTTTTTCAACCATCTTCTACTCATAATCCCTTTCCTTCGACATTGAACCATTTCCATTCCATGTCCAAGGGGCCTCCCAAGGATTCTTCACTTGAGGAGGGGTTTAGATCCCTCTATCTAATATACCTCAATAATGTTCTCAGATGATATGTGGAATAGGACCCCATGTGTTGGATTCTGTATAGACATTCTTTCATTCTACCCCCATCCTTCACCTTCCCCTATATATGGGTCACCATCATCTCTCAAATCTTAAGAGACCCCCTAACGATGTGGATTCTTGACCTCATGGATCTCCTACCATCCTAGGACAATGACCATGAATATTTTGAACAAAATTTTGAGATATATCCTACTCTTTGAATACAGTCAGTGGTCAAAACTCATTTTTCTTTTCTCATTCCACATTATACGATATGGATGTTTTATTTTGAATATGGTCAAAAGTTATCCTCCATTGTTAGGACACCATCCATGTTTCCCAAATATTAGAAATTATGAATCATGTATCTTTCTACATCCTTATGTCTCTACAGACCTTCAATACTCACTATGTTACCCTTCCATGCACCTTTCCATATTGAGAAAATTGATCATCATTGTTGACATGTCCTTGACCGAACATCTCAGTTCCAATGTTGTGTGGTTCAATGTGTTTTGAAGATTATATACACCCATTATTATCCACACCATGAATGGATCACATGTAATTAGTATCCTTGGTTGGGTATTTACCTTCATTGAAGAATTGCACCATCCTATGGTCCATAATCAGGGGACTTAAAATTGGATCCTGCATCCGAAGCTCATGACATTTAATTTAACATCCAAGTCCAAGACTTAGGACATCATACTGTGTGATGGTTTTCTTTAAAAAAATTTTTGTTGTGGTTTATACCTCATTGTATTTCATTCACATTGGGGTTTCTTTCCCCACCACACATTTCCCCTTTGAGATGCATATTTCCCAATCACATGATGATAAATTTATGGACATTTTCAACCTTAATCCATGATGATAAAATGCATGGGTACATCCCAAGAACATGATGTTAAACTTGGAAGATATGGTCCATGCACTATGACCTTAAACATTTTTTTTGAGAAACATGACCTTTATACATTTTGCAACACCCCTCAAGAACCAGATCCTTATGAATAGATCTGATCACTCATACAAATGTTCCACACAGGCATGTTTGTATGTGTGGTGGTGTGAGACTTAGATTGTTGGATTTCACCAGGAAATTTCCCCAACATAACATCCATGTTTCATGCATCCCCATTATTTTGGTGTCTATCATATTTAATTTTGGAATGGACCCCCTACTTTCATGGTTGAACGCCCAAGAATATTTCGAATGAAATTTTGAGATATCTCCCACACTTTGAATATGGTCAGGAGATGAAACTCATCTGCCTATTCCTATTTTAGGTTACATGATATAAATGCTATGTTTCAAACATGGTAATCAATTATCCTCTATTATTAAACCACTCCATTATATCCCATATATCAGACATGTTTATTCGCATTTTTCTTCAATCTCATGTTCTTTTTATCACACACAACCACGACATCGTCACTCTGTGCATTAGCACACATAGAGTAGGAATGTTGGCACGGTGGGTTTTTTTCTTCCAACTGTTTCTTTTCTAGTGTTGAAAACTCTCATATGATAAGGAATGCATGGAATCACTTCTTGTTTCCCACACCGAGCAAGGATCATGTGGTATTAGGATTCTTGGTAGGTTCATACCCTCATAGAGATTATGAACATCCATATGGTCTAAGTTCTATGACCTTAAACAAAGATATCTTTCTTCCAAGAATTATAATGATAATCTATGGTCCATATCCCACACGATATTAAATTTTTTTGTCCCTACCACATGGAATTAAAATTAATATACCGGCCCTGTCATATAAACTTAATCTACAATCTAATCATCCTAGTAGAATGGAAAAAACGGCAATACATTGTGGTGTTCTCACATGAGAGGAAATTGGCACTGGGATTGGTTATCCACTATTCAGATTGTTAAGATTGGAACATATATGGATTCTTATAAAGACACAATGGAATTTAATCTAGGTCTAGACACTCAAAAAAGACACAACAAAAGAACAATCAAGAAATATAAATTTTCTCTATTCTATATGAATGGGTCAGAACGACATGAATGAGTTTCCCTTCAGAACTATGCATGTGTAGATTATGTACCCTATGGGATACATAGTGAGACCCATATCATCAATCTTGGTTCTAGATAAATCATTATTTCCCATTTTCTGCTCATGTATTTTTCCGTTACCATATGACATTAAACTGTATAAGATTCATGAACTGCATGTGGCTTGATTCGTTCTTCGCAGGATATGTAGCGACGTCCAGTTATTTTTTCTCAATCCCAGCCATGGGTTAATTATCCCTTTTCACTTTGGCATCCATTCATATTATGGTTATATGAAAAACATGATCCTCTTTTGGCTTTCATTTTGGTTGGGTTTTTCTTCTTTTGTGCTATATATTCCCTGAGACTGACTGTTTTTTCTAGTCCAGAAATCCTAAATTTAAACTACTTTTACACTAGAGTCTAAATCCCATTTTCTAATGATATATTCTGCCCATACATTGACCCATTCATTTTTTGGGTCTTCCATCATCCTTAAAATCTAGATATACCCCTTAAAGGTCATGGTCTCATGTTTCTTTATCTCATCTCTCTTTCTTGGCCAACTCTTAAATAGATATTTTGAAGCAAGAGGAAAGTCCTACGTTTTCAACATTATCAAAAGTTAATCCCAAATTATATGTCCCCTTTTTTTTCCAATTTAGTAATTATACATATGTTTCAAACTTGGTCAACTGATGAGCTTTACATACCAGTCACTCTTTCATCCAGACCATGGAAGCATCGACTTACCCTCCTTCTCCTATTCTTGTGCCATTATGATATTTTTTCCTTGGTGTCACCTTCTAGGTGTTCTCCCATATATCAGATGAAACCCTTATACCATTCCATGTTTCCTACACTGATCATTTCTCATGTGGTCTTATGAATTTTCATAGGGTGGGTACCGATGTCATTCAGCTACACGAGGGATTTGTGGTCTGAACTCTATAACTGTAAATGATGAGCTTCATGGAGGTATCTGGTGTGTCATTGGGTATCCTTGGTCTTTGATCATGTTGGTTTTTGTCCCTCACCACATTACATAGGCCCCCTTTTATCTATTACTTAATATTTTTATGGTGAAAATGCCACTTCTGGATCCTTCATGTCTACTTTATCTCCCACATTCCATGAAAAAGTCATTTGAATAGACATCATTGTCTATATAATAAGAATTTAAACTATTCTTCAGGGTCCATACAGTGTGACCTTAAACTATGTGGAACATCTTGGTCATAGGATGTTAAACTATGTATGCATCATCCTCACTTTCATGATGTAAAAAACGAAAAGAATCCTAGGAAGTCACACTACATGGTCCTCCCCCATAGTTCTGGTCATCTACCACATTGTTTGCTTGTTTAGCTATCACTCATCATATCAAATGACATTCCCTAGGGAGAAAGACTTGATATTTTTTATGATAAATACAACTACATCCAATTTTCTCTAAGACATGGTTATGTAATTCAATGTGTATTGGAAGGTATTAGATCATTCCATCACTCCAGCCCACATATTTCATACCCCATATTCAGATACTCATCCTCTTTCACATCTGAATGGACCCCCAAATAGCCTGGTCTGATGCCTCTTCGGATCACTTACCATTTTTTGTCAACGTTTCTGAAGGCATCGAAAAACAGCTCAGGATATGTTCTACATTTTGAATATGGTCAGTAGTCGAACCCTATTGGCATGTCCCCATTTTAGGCCAAGTGATACAGATTCTATGTTTTCAAATATGGTAAAAATTTTACCTATATCATAATCCCACTCTCATTGTGTTTCGGATTCTTGGTGTTGTGATTCGCACTTTTCATTCCCCTTTGTTTTTATTGATTCCAACTCCCCTGGAGTTATCCCGCTCGTATACCAGAGCACATAAGGAAAGAGAATTTTTTGTTCTGAGATCCCTATTCTCCAACCAAAACCTCTCTCATCTCGAACACTCTGGGTGTTTGGTCAACAATAGCAAACCCCTATTATTCGATGACTGTCTAGTACTCTCATACAAAATGAATGATTATGGTTGTCCCATATTTCCCACACCGAGAAAGATCCACATGATCTTGTGGATTGATTGTTTGTTATTTCATGGATATGATCATGGGGAAGATATTGAAACATGAAAGAGACATGTGAATACACATAGTTCAGATCATGTAATTAAGTATTAGGGTTTGGATAAACATGGCCCATATAGATTTTCCTAGTCAATGGAGCACATTAACTCCCCCAACCTATGACATGTGGATTCCAGTATTTGATGTCATCACCCAAGATCTGTTTTTTCTTAATTTTTTACAGGTCAGAGCTCATTTTCTCTGATCATCTCATAGCTATGTTTATCCCAAATCTCAGCGACTTCGACACTTTCCTTTCTCATTGCTTTTGGGCCTCCACTAGCTGGACATGAAATCATTCAACAAGTGATGATTGATTAGTAACCAAGGTTTATCACTTTCCCTCCGAAACATCTAAGCATTGTCTCTCCTATTTGATCTCCTGATGCTTCCAAATGATTTCATATTTTTCTTGGTACTATGCCATTTATGGATGCAAACTTCTTTCCCATATCTTCTCATCAAGGTATTCTTATATGAGTTATTAGATCTTTAGAATCCACCCTTCTAGAGAATTGGTCATATATCTAGTGGTGGTGTTATATAATTGAACATATACACCTAAATTCTGGGAAATTTTCTATGGAGCACTTGATCAACATCCTTGATCGGTGTCAGGTAACCTAGTTGTCCTCATCCACATTAGAATCAGAATCATCCAGCTCTACTGGGTCAGTTGGTTCATACCCTAGGAAAGTGGCCAATAATTGAGCCCCATGATCTTCCTCTAGAATCTTCAAAACATTAGCAGACCCCATATCGTATGGTTTATCATGATCACATGATACTGCCTTGATAATATTGACAATGTTGGAATTGTTCGTAGCGTCACCAGCATCCATGATCGACCAATCATTAATGGTCATGGCCTAGCTATCCTGGATGCTTGGATCCATATGAATGGAAACCCCACTAAGGAATGGGGCCTTGGTACCTCCATCCATTCACCCTAGTAGTGCATCTGACACAATAAAGACTATTAAGATGGGAATGGTATCAGTTCAGCTAATCATCAAAACAAAAAGTATGACTCTCTGAGACTCAAATCTTACACTCGTCAAACAATAGCTGCACATGCCCTCACTATGGTATTTTCATCATTGTAATTCTAGGATGTCCCCTCCCCCTTGTATGAGACATGTTTCTGAATGTTTCAGAGAGTCCATCAAAGCCTCCCCAACAATACTTGACCCTTCCACCACCATTTCTTCAGAAACAGGTCCTGGTGCTTGGTCTTATTCACCCAATGCCACTTCTCCAATCTCGCTGATAGGGTTCCCTTATTAAAGGTTCTCCTGTAGAGAAACAATTTCATTCAATGAACCTGGATGAACATGAAATAGGTGGTTTAAAAAGGTTATGAGATGGATATTACCCCCAGTTCTACAAAAAGTCCTTCCAGGGTTGTTTTTTCCAAGATCACAACCTCACATTCTTCTATGGGACTCCCCTATAATAATCTTCCACCATGTCCCATATGATTCCTCGTGAAAAGGAAAATTCACCACCAGCTCTGTAGCTGAATGTTCTAGTGGGGATTTTAGATTAGGTATTACTTTTACCATATTCGTTATTGGATGTGGAGTGCCTTGAGAGTCCACCAAGGCCTCCAAATGGGCCACATACCACTCCCCCTCTTCATGGGTTTCCTAAAATTTGTCCTTATCCTGAACAATTCTCAATGGTCCATCATGAATTCATTGATATGGTCCAACATTTTTGGAAGAATTGATGAATTTCTTGTTGATGTATAAATATTACCAAGCCTTAGTGTAGACAACATCATCATGTACATCAACGCAACACGTCAGCTTCTCGGGGGAAAGGGTGGGTACTATGTGGAATCATATGGATGGTTCCCCTTCACCCTGTGTCATCCCCATATGGACCACTGGTCTGGCTACAATTTCTCATCTTCCACTCCCTACTGATACTTGCATTGGATCCATTGGTCCTTCTGCTACTACTATGCTGCTATGAAATGAACCAACCCTATTTCAATGGTTTTATCTCACCAATGTTCATCCACAAACTCTATATAGAGAGACCACGCCATCTCCAGCTCGTATGGTCCATTATTTCATCACTTCACCTAGGTAGACTTTCTTCCAAATATGTGCATATTCCACAACTATCCAATAGGCAACAATGAGAGGAGGTATCTCATTCTGCAACTTCATGTATTCCAAGATGAACAGGAGACACAACTGCCTCATCACATATAGGTTATCTTCATTACATACCACCTAGAACACCTTTGGGATCAATATATAAAGGCATCTAAACTCCCTTTGCGAACTGGTGTCGGGTGTACAGTTCATAGATTGTTTCACAATCCACTCATGTCACCAGTACTCCACCAAGAAAGGTCGGGAGATATGACTGATTCTCTTCAGTTATCATGTCATCATCAGTGAAAACTCTCATTTTTAGAGGAAATAGATGGATGTTGAATTCACATACCCTCTAGATTTTGTTCAGTACTATCATCAACTTCATCTTGAAGGATAATATTCCAAAGGTGTTCCGGATGGCTAGTTAGAAGTTTATCTCAGGAGGGGAAATGGGATTCATGTAGTTTTATCCCCCCATGTTCACTACCCCCCAACCGTATGGAAAATGGATCATTCCACACATGCACAATGTCTTCTTCCCCTCAATGTCATTCCAGATCACCTTTTATAATATTTACAGCACCAGAACTATGAGTTTGATGTGATTCCCCTTTGATATCATCACCACCATGATGAATTTTCTCATCCATGCACCCATATTTTAATCTCTTACTGGAATCATTCACCTATAGATAAGTACATATATAATCCCAGCCATCCTGACTATTGGTTTATGCTCGATGTTGATGATTTACCCCAACAACTATCATGGGTTGTCCTTTAGGTGTATCCCATAGGAACCTTACCTTCCTCATTGAACCCCTATTGGAAAGGTATGGGGCTATAGGGGTAGATTTATGTGAACCTTCCATCCCTCAGTAGCCATCTCAATATGGATATTTAGAAAACAAACAAACAACTACTTAATGTAGATGTCTCTTACTTTTTTCTGGTCCTCATCTGCGCTTGGTACCATGTCTAATAGTATATTCCCCATAAATGTAATTTTTACTTTATCCTCCCATTAATTCTTCATGGGAATTAATCTATCATACATTTCCCCTAGAATGGGAATCCAAGAAATTTGGTGGATGTCCCAAATGAAGATGTTGACTACCCCATGATGCAGAGGAAAAGTGTTGGTACTTGATGACTACCTACTCCCCATCTTGGGTATGATGTCATTTGGTTAAAATATCTAGAATGGGGAATCCCATTCCTCTTCATATAGGCCTACCCACCTCAGCTCCACCCAAAATTCCACACCGGATTCACACACCCAATAGGACTAGTCCCACTCGCCCATGAAATTTCCAAACAATCACAGGTCCCAATCATCATCACATCCTTTCTTTGGGTTCCCTAACCTTCCTTGAAGATTTTATGATGTTTCGGTGGATATGTTTTGGCCTCAATGGTTCCCTAGTGATATTATTGAGATGGTTCTACAAAATGTCTGCTGTGATAGGTGAATGATCCTTCTTTACATGGCCTTCAGTAGTTGTGCACCACTTGTATTGACCCATTGTGAATATGAACTAGTATGTTGGTTCATCCCTTCTTTCCTCATGTATTAAGACATCCTCCCTCGGTGAAAATACATATAGAGTAAATCTCCTTCAAAGGGGATAGTCTATATGCACTTCCTTTAGTAGCTCAGTCAGAATTTCATGATTGGAATAGTTGTGAAGACACTACCCAGTCATAATATTGTTATTTAGATCTTCTCATTAAGAACCATATGGGTTTAACTCTTTAAAAACTTCATGGGTGACAATATTTTTGGCGACTTTGCTAATTTTCTTGGGTTTGTTCATGAGGATCGTTTGTGAAGATCAGTTGTTGAGAACTAGATTGTGAAGCTACAGAAAACTATTTGAGTGTAATGGATAAATGGTCTGATGAACCTGGTTCACAGGGACGTGTTCACAAGGAGGATTTGTTCACAAAAAGAGATCTCAGGTTAACATGTTCATGGAGATCCATTATGACTCATGGTCCCCTCAATCCATATTTATAGGGATGGTCAGCTGAGCTTCATGACAGTCTTCACATATTGGAGCTTCACGGTGGCCCTTTTCCGAGTGTGTACCATGATCTATCTTGACACCCATGTAGTTTATAGTGGATCACCCTCAGAATCTGACCCTCTTTTTTCAGTCAGATCCCATTATAAGGTGGGGGAATTTTTTGGTACTGAAATGTATTCTCCTAGATAGATCGAAATGCACCACATCCAGTTAAGGAAATCCATTCTCAAAACACATGAAAGTAATCATAGGATTCTAATTTGTGAATAGATATTGTTGAGGTCCCAAGACCAAAAAACATGTGAGGCATTGATGGATGTATTTGTGAGACTAACAAGCCCCATGAATGATGCAATTCTAGCTAATGGAGTCCTCTGCGAGTCTAAATAACCTCCTGACACTTTTCAGATTCTATTTTTTCTTCCCGGTGCACCACCAAGACTCGCTAATTTTTTTACATATAACATGCTCACTCCCCCCTCAAAACCATTGTTACTCCGACCTTTCACATTACATCCCTCGTTTTTAGAAGCTCCTGAGAACCGTGAACCAGAGAAAAAAATGAATTCCCAAAGGTAACATAGCTTAATGACAGTACCTTTCATTCGTTCCAAATTATACCTATATATGGTAGGGATTACCATCACAATGTCTTATTCCATTCATGAAGGAGGAAGTCCCTCTGGATACTTTAGGCTTCATGAAGCATTACATCTTTTCGAAGAACTCCTCTTACAAATAATGCTTCCATGTCGAGGTAGGGTAAACCTAATTCATGGAGATTCTACCTTTATGAAGCCCTTGAACATTACGAATAACTTGATATTCATAAAGAACCTCTCTGTAAGGCCCCCTACATCGTTATACCCCCTTTCGTGTATCCCTTCTGTCCTTTAAATAGGGATTTCATGGTCCCTTTCATGGAGTTCCATATTGAGTTTCTCTACCTAATGATTCTCCAAAAAAGAATGCTAACCACTATTATTTCTTCATATAGATACAGAAATGTGAACCCTTGATTAACCACACCTCCAACTCATTCCCTTATAGAATTTATAGTTCCTTGCCTTCCCCATGTGTGGGTTGGTACTGGTCATGTAAGTATATAGGGTGAGTATTGAGTCCTTATCATCTGAGTTGTTGGTCCTTAAAAATCAAAGCACTTATGTTCTCATCACATGCAATAAAAATGTGATTTTTTCATGTGTGGTAGGGCTAAGAGTACTATAAAGGGGATGGGTTCCAACAAACTCTCACACTCTCATTCTATATGGGATTAATTTCCGTGTGCGCCTTAGTTTATCTCCACGTAAGCCCCAACACCCACCTTGACAGGGTGTCGTATATTCGATGATAGAGAATGAGTCCTTCCTCTAATAGAATAATGTCATTCTCATATGACAAGGCGTCCTATTAGGGACTCCCTTCTAGAGTAAGTCCCAATATCTGTCTCCCTAGGATTCATCAATGTGTAATTCCCACTTCATCCCTCATTGACACATCAATCATGATGCAACCATCTGATCTATTTCCACTTATTTTTCTCACACCATGTATTACTCACGTGAGATTAGTGAATAATGATGACGATAACACCATTCGGGATACCTCAATGCATTATCTTCATTCCCCCTCTCAACCAAACTATATGGGTTTTTATCACTATATTCTAAACATGGCACATTGGCAGCTACCATGAGGTTCAATCCCAACCAAAGGTAAACTTCATTACCCCTCTAATGGTTGAACCATCATTGATCCACTCTTAGTGGTGTCCAGATCAGTACTCATATGTTCTTCTAATAATGCATAATCCCCAACCTGTATCTAGGTCACTGTCCATGTGTACTCCCTGATTATATGCCTCAACATCTAAACTACATGGAATTTGATTCCTAGCCACTGAGATTTGCCGGCAACCTCACCTGAGGTTCAATCCCATCACCCATTTTAATCATCATCATTACCTTGAGACAATATATCTCAGGTGGATCATGCCCCAACCCAAAGGTTCTATTTACATCAGGTCCCCATCCATGTGTTTTGTTCTCTATATATTCCTCCTTATGTGTATCAATTCCACCTCACATGTAAATTCAAATTGATTCCAAACCATCTGGGAAACATAGGAAACCTCCCCCATGATCAATCAAGAGACCACTATATTTAGATCAGATTCATATCATTCATCCAATTATTTTGTCATGTGGATATTTGGTAGATAACCAACCATAAGCCTCATATGATATATATCCATCCAACGAAGATTTCCCCTCTTTCAATGGGTAGCTAGCCATGTGATATCCCCAAATCACCCATTTGAAATACATGAGGTTTTAACCTTGTCTCCAAAATATAGTATGTTGGAATCCTCCCTGATGTTCAATCCCAGCCAATGGTAAAGCTTTGTGTCCCCCTCATTGGGGACCACCTTCTCTGATCCACCCTCAATGGTTTCTATATCATCCTTTATAGTGTGAATATTTTCCTATTTGAGACACACCACTCTAGGATCTATCCTCAGTGAGCGTTCCAATCAACCCATCTTGAAAACATTCCTGGAACTCCCTTCTATGGATGCATCTATGTAATCAACTTTTATGTATAATTTTATTAGTACAATCCTTATATTATATACTTTAAACTCATTGTATATCTCATGATAATCATGGGAAGCTAAGGCAAACATCAGGGAAATTACTCTACCATTAGATACCACGTGATCGATTTGGAAAACATTGGGTTTCTATACAATTTAGAATCCCTACGAAAACAAAGAGTATAGGTGTTCTAGTGTTTGATTATCTAGACACACCATCGAATTCTAGCTTGACCAATCTTATGACCAATGTTTTCTAACCAAAATGATCCTTTGGAATGTCCTAACAAAATTAGCCTAATTAACCAATGTACATGATGATATGTCACTGGGAATGTGTTTCATGAAAATTGTATTAATCTTTAAGGGATACTCGGACAATGAGAGGAATTTTGAGTAGGAATTCTTGGAAGGAGAAACTGATATCCCATCATCATGTTTCAATCAAGGAGAACCCATCTATAAAGAAGTGATGATTTTCACTCAGATTTAGAAAGTGATAATGCTTGGTATAATGAATCCTCAGTGAGAATCAACATGACCATGCAGTGGAGTGACCCTGTAGAAAGAATCATAAATAATATCCAAAGGAAGTATGTTTGGATTCACTCTCACCCATGGTTCAAAATTTCATACTGATACTTCCATGGGTTCATGACTTATCGTCATGTTAAGGCGGATTTCATTGTTCTAGGAAACCTTAGTGATCAAATGATATTGGATGTATTTTTTAATTGGACTATAAAGAAAAGGAATCTGATAGAGTGTTGACTATTGTTAGAGGTATGATTATTATTTCATCCTATGTGGTGTTATATGTTTTTCATACTCGTACAACTCATTCATTTATGTTATCAAATTTAATATTCATGTTGGTCATGTGTTTGAATATTATTTCATTCTTATGGGGTCTTTCCATGACTTTTGTAAAAAGGTCTGATCTTTTTTTTCAAGTGTACAGTTGATCGAGTGATGATAATAGACAATGATGTAGAGTAGGACATCGTAGTGACCTATCTTGATATCTTCAACCTAATTATTATCATAGATTGGATGTTAAATGTTAATGTTCAGATTAATTGTTATCTACAGTCCGTAAAGTTTCTATCTCTACATTAAATCACTCACGTCTTTCAAGGTGATTGGAATTCATAGTCTGGGGGAGATGGGCATGTTGTTCCTTAAACTAAGGTAACCTCATGTGAGTTATTAGAATTGTTCCTAGATTTACTATGATCCATGTTTTAGAAGGCCGCTCCATGTTGCGGTGTGTGGGTACCATAAAGAATTTCAAGAGTATTTCCCTTATTTATATCCTCAAAGAGTGGTCAATTTTACCATAGATCTACAACCCATTATGGTTACCATTTCTATTCCATTATATTGTATAACACTAGATGATTAATTAGAACAAAGGGTCCAGGTTTTGGGTCTTGAGGATAAGGGATTTATTTGTCCTATCATGCCACCATGGGATTCATCATTCTTATTTTTCATAAGTTTTGATGATAGACTCAGACTTATTATTGATTATTGAATGTTAAATTAGGTGTCCATCAAGAAAAAATATCTCATGCATAGTATTGTTGATCTATTTGTTCAACATTGGGAGTCTTGTTGTTTTTCAAAAATTTAACATCTATTATGGTACCACAAATTGAGAGTCTGTGAAGATTATATACATAATAAATTATTTACGAACTAGTATGGTAATTTCATGATTCAGTTTATGACCTTCAGTCTCACTAAAACTCATACATTATTTATAGTTTTGATGAACTGGATCTTTTTTCCAATTCATGGAAACTTTCTTATTTTGTTCATAGATAGTATTTTAGTGTACTACAAGTCTTTGGTGGAACACATATAAAATATATATATCATCTATAGAACCTTTATGTAACATTTCCTTAATGTTAATCCTTCAAAATATGAGTCTTCGATTCAATAAGTGACGTTTTTTAGGAATGTTACATCAAAGAGGGGTCTCTCAGTGGATCCTAAAAACTTATAGTACCTTAAGTTTTGGGAGGAGTATAGAAATGTTTTTGAGATATGAATATTCTTTTAGTTGGATGGTTATTTTAGGGATATTGTTCGGGATGTCTCCAAGATTATATCTCCGATGAAATATTTTACCAATAAAAGATTAAATTTTGATTGGAATGAAAAATGAAAGTGATATTTTGAGGTATTTATGGTGATATTTACATAAACTCCAATTTCAATTCTTATGGAACCAGTTTGGGTTATGATGTTTTCTTTCTTCTGGAACAAGTTTTAGGGTGTTTCTTGATGTAGAGAAGACATGTAGTAGCAAAAAGATCTCACTAGCCATTCTCTTATTAAAGTAACTACGCTACCCATGATCTCAGGTTAGCAATGGTTGTGCATGCATGTAAATGTGGAATCCTTGCCTATTTGGGGAGAGGTATATGTCATATTCAGAACATAAGATCCTGAAGAATATTTTCATTTAGATTGATTTAAATATGAAACATATATTCTCAGTGGATTTTCTCTTATCTTTTGATTTTGATATTTATTATAATCCTAAGAAATTGATTTTTCCTGATAATGCGACGATCAAGAAATATCCATGACATGAAGTGAATAAATCAATGAAATACTTTTCTCGGATGATTTTTTGGGTAATATAATGCATGGAATGGAAGAAACTGGTGTATATGTATGTTTGGATTTGATAATGGCTGACTGGTTTATTTGTGAGTGGTTTTGACTCAAGTGGATATTTGACCCTGACTGTGAGATATTTATTAAAATCCTTTATGATGGGGAGACCTCAATAGAGTGGTCTTAGCCTCCTAGTGGTGGTTTATATTTTTTTAATGGGTTGTTCTTTAATTTTACCTACTACATGAGTTAATGGATAGTGGGAATCAATCTTGTTGGTATATTCGCCCATATACTACCTAGATGTATCTAGATTTGAGATGAACATATTGGTGGTTGGGGATGAGGTAGATTATATTGGATTTCTAATCATAGAGTTGTACTTTTTGTAGTATTATGGTGGAGCGCCAAAGGGCTGCAGGTTTTTCATAGCCATTACCCATTATAGTATGGAAATTTGATGATATTTCCATGGACTTCATCATTTGTTTACCATAGACTCATAGTGGGAAGGATTTGAATTGTGTGATCATTGATCAAATAATGAAATTATAACATTTCATCCCTATCAATGAGAAGAAAAAAATTGAATATACTGGGGTATTTTATTTTTGGGAGATTTCATTACATTATGGAGTTCCCAATGTCATTAATTATGGTAGGGATTAACGGTTTACAACCATGTTTTTTGAATTATTTTTAGGAGGTGATGGGATCATATTAGAAATTGATAATAGTATATCATTTACTGATAGATGGATATAAAGATAGGGTTATCCATTTTCTTGATTATATGATCAGGGCTTGTCATCTTGATTTTAGTGGTTCTTTGGAAAAACAATTCCTTTAGTCACGTTTTTCCTATATTAATATTTTCCAGGCCTCAACCAAAATAGCACCATTTGAGAATTTTCATGGGAGTCCATGTAGATCTCCCTTGTAATGGGAAGATTTTGGAGATCGGTCCTAGAATAGACTCAGTCTTGCTTAGGAGAATATGAAAATGGATATATTTGATCCATAAGAGATTGGTTGTAGAAAAAAGTTTTCATTAATCTTATACAAAGGATCTTTATTGGCCACTGAAGATTAAGGTTAGTGATCATGTTTCTCTCATAGTTTCACTTTTCAGGGGATACTATTGCTTATGTATGTAAGATAATATGACACCATGGTTTTTGGGACCCTTTGTAATCATTAGAAGACTTGTAATGTTTGAATATAGATTGGAATTACCATATCATTTGACATCATTCAATGAAATGATTGCAATTTCCCAGCTGACCAGTTATTAGTCGGATCTTTCCAAAGTGATCGAATGGGAGGATGTTGATATTTAACATAAAAATATTATGGCTAAGAAACCAGTTCAGATTATAGACTGACGATATAATGTAACTCATGGTAAAATCATTCCTTTGGAACACATACAATGGATGTTCAGGTGTTACAGTTGTGAGATACAAGAGTGGAAATTATTGATTAGGTGGTAGTGGCCTTCTCTTTTTGTTAGTTCAGGATCTTGTGTACTTTCTAGGGACATAAATTATTTATGGTGGGGAGATTTTGACAACTTTTTTTCTTACTCTAGGTATTATTTGACCCGTATTTTTTCCCTTTTTCGGTGAATTATGGGATTCTTAGGGATAGCGATAATTTATAGTGGAAATGACATAATGTATGGGGATGCATGTTTTTTTGGGTTAACGGATTGTAGGAATATTTTTGAAAATGTCCATAGATCATTCTCCATGAATTCAAGGATCCTTAGGTTATCGTATTAAATTTTTCTATACAAAACTTGACTTTGCACTACTAGCTAGACATATTCACATTTTAAATGGATTATATGACATCCACTAATTTCATAGAAAATGTCGTGAGTCTTACTCAGAGGGTTAAAATTCACAAGATTTGAACCACTACACATCATGAAATTTTGTATCTAGGTTTAAATAAATTTGATGTGATTCATTTTTCTTCATAATTATAATTTTATGTATTCATATCACGAAAGGGGTTCAAGGACCCTAGAACACCCTGAGAGGGGGTGGGTGAATCAGGGTGTGAACTATTTCTCCCTAAAGTGACAGATCTTTTTTCCATGTTGATAGGAATCCATTAAACATATTTGATGATAATGTGTAGTAATATAAATATTCACATGCTGCAAGAAAATGCATCACTTTTTAATTGGTTCACCACTAAAGGATAGTCGAAGTGTAATATTCCGATAGTGTGTTGATATTACATAAATCCACTAATATTCAGTAGTTGTGGAATAGGAAAGTCTTTACATAGTCACTTTGTTCCAGAAACTCTACCTTTATAATGTTTTAGGGAAGTCTCACTTCACCCCTCAGAACACTTCTGTCATCTCCCACTAGCTCAACTCGGATGGAGCCTGCAAAACGGGGATGATCTCGAGTGGGGGTGGTTAGAGATTCAAGGGGAGGAGTGGTGCTATCATTCTCCTGCTCCTTTGGGAGAGGGACGACCATCCAGGCAAAAGCATGTGCCCTTTACACATGGCTCACTGTATGCTCTAAGGAAAAGGTTGATATATCTGAAGTGGAGGTGGACTCTTTAGTCCTTATTGAAGCGCTGAATGGAAATCGTCCCACTCCTTGGAACATTGAATATATTGTTAGAAGATGTCGTGTGATGCTTAGACCAAACAATATCATATCCCATACCTTGTGAGAGGGGAACAAGGTGGCTGATTTCTTGGCTTCCATGGAAGACCATAGGTCAATAAATGTGCATATTATCCAGACTAGTAGCTTAAATCCAGAATGCGTCAATATTATCAGAGGGGATGCCCTTGGTTTGAATTACTATAGACCCTTGTAGCTGATGTATTGGGTTTCTTCTTCTCCTTAATAAAAATTTGGATTGAATGGAATGTATACCAGAGTTTATGCACTTTGAAATCCATGGTCACATAAAAGCTGATATTCAAAAATTTGTTTTTCAAAGAACCATCATGAAGCTAACTACCTTGCTGAATCTTTATACCTTCACAAAATAATCTACGTTTGGTAATAAATCCATTATTTATTGGAAAATATCTCTTGTGAAGCTCACAATTTTAACATGGAATACCCCATCATTGTTAAACAATTATTAACCAAAAGCAGTGGCATCAGTCAAGACATAGAAAGTATTTTAATGATGCTCAATCCCACATAGAAAGCCAGTTTCATGGATCCCCCTTTTCTTTGTGACATCAATGATTTTTCAAATTATCCTTGGAAATATTCCAAATATGTGAATATGGGAATCCTCATAATTATATTCTCAGCCATTCATGAAGTTCCACCACCTCTTTGCGGATTTACTAGATATTAAAAAAACATATTTGCAGTGCTTCTCCCTTCTTGATGCACCAGCAAAAATTGATGCTTTCACAAAATATTCTATAAAACCCTTCTCACATTCGCGAGTCTCCAAATCGTATAATATTGTAGATCACCATCATCAATTGTGATGCTCTAAATCTTTTTTTATTGCGAGGCTCATTGTAATCGTTTAGAACACTATCATACATCATCAATCATTTCCAAAAAGAAACTTACATAGCCCATCTTATCAAAACCCATGTATTTTCTATATTTTCATAATACATCATGAAAAACAACTATTCATGTTAAAATCCGTCCTCTAAATGTTGGACCCCTAAAAATCGTCATACCATGTGAAACTGCACTACCTTGAAAACTATTTTCATCTTGAAAAGTATGATCTCGTTCCTTGAAAACTCATTGATATTCCATGAATGGATTTAAAAAAATACAAAGCACACTCCATTTTCAACAAATAACTACCCTGGTTCCAATAGTTCACATTGTAAAATCTTTTGGATCAATGGTTTTATTCATAATGCACAAATTATCCATTTTCTAATATGACTCACACACATCCCTCTTGGGTGATATAATGATTTTATGTGGTCTCTATCTCTCTAAATAACTTTATTCAACATTTGAACCCCGTGGGGGTCGTGTCTCATGTCACTGGTAATCATTAATTCTACTTCTGAAATGCCTTTGGTAGTAGCAGTGGTGTTTTCTACATTTTTTATTCATATTATGATCAATTGGTTTTTCTATCAATAATTACAATTTTATTTTGTGCCCTATATTTCATAGGTCAATCTATTGTTTTTAAATCCCCCCTATCGAAGTGATCTATGTTTCCATATTTCTTGTTGTAGGTGTATCTATAACAGTTGTTCTAGTTCATGAATTTCTATAGGTTCTTATCCACTCCATTCAGTTATTGAATGGAAATGAATTTCATGAAATTTTAAAGGTTTTTTTGAAAGGATTAAAAATTTTAAATGGATTTGGAATGAAAAAATATTTTTTTTCAAATGTTTTTAATAAATGTTTCATGGATTTTGAATTTGTTTTGACAAATATAGCACATTGGGTACCTTAGGTCCATTCATAAATGGGAATTCCAATTTTGTGAGTGTGTGTGCGTAATCCCACTATAGGATTAGTGATATAAGCCGGCTGTTTCCGGACAAGAAATTAGTTATAACAAATATAAGCCTTGTTTAGGCTTCTTTTATGTATTCAATTTATTCACACAATATTGATCACAAATGGTGTGTTTTTTCATTTATTCTTAGTTTTTCACAATATGTATTTTTCATCGATATTTTTTCATGTGATTACAATATACTGTATCCATGGTTGGTTTTTCTTATACATAGATAATTTCGTATATTTTTTAAATATTCTATGATTTAGTGAATATTGTATGAAATTATTAGAAATAGATAAATGATTAAAAGTGATTTTATTTATAAAAAATGCTTTATAAAGTATATTTATTATGTTATAACTTGTGAATTGTTCATATTATTACTTGTATAGATTATTTGGTTATATCCTACTAAGCTCTATGATCACTCCTTACTTTTTCATTTGGGTGGTTGTAGTCCTAGTTTTTTAGTACATAGGTAAGTGTAATGAAATTGTGTTTAATGGATGATTCTCCTATCATTCTTCTCCTTGATATTGGTATAGTTTCGTTGTGAAAACTAGTCACATAGAGACTAGTTTAGTCTTAATTTTTTTTCTTCTTGGTTTTTCATGTATGACATGAATCTATATGTCTCATTTATAGGTTTTCTATTATATCAGATTTTACTTTGATGTTTCATCTGTAATACATGATACTTTTAGTTCTTTTCAATGTTTCATCATGTGAAGAACCATCTTGGCTGATTTGTCTAGTTGAATTGGGGTTGTTTGTGATATTATCCCCACTAATTTCCACATTGATGCCTTTTTATCCTTGATATTTTGAGATACATAACTGTAAAAAATCTCTATTTTAACACTCTTATGATAACAAAAAAATATCCTTATAACTTAAAATTTTATAAGTGACTAATTCCAATTGTAAAATTTATTTATTTATGTGTAAAGTCTTTTCATTTTACTCAATAAAACAAAATATGATGTATACCTTTCAAATATTATAAAATTTACTTTATAACAG
The DNA here is from genome assembly GCA_963277665.1 of Viscum album. Taxonomy (NCBI): domain Eukaryota; kingdom Viridiplantae; phylum Streptophyta; class Magnoliopsida; order Santalales; family Viscaceae; genus Viscum; species Viscum album. The sequence goes on from OY728125.1 coordinate 1,764,866,107, forward strand.
TAAGTAATCCCACTAAAATTTTCACAAACTCCTAAATAAATAAATTCAATGTAAATGAACCATAAGAATGATTTTTCAAGAAATATATATTTAAATACCTTCTATTCTATGGTATCAATATCATTTCTCCCTTTGTTAAACTTAATTATCAACCAATACTTCTTAGATTCACCTTCAAAATAGAAATATATAAGAGTTGCCTTATTATAAGATGAAAAACCCAAAACCAAAAATATCTCATCAAAATAATTTAGCAATTCTTATATTATCACTAAATCTACGGTTCCTCCAATTTTTGGAGGTTGTTTTTACATTAAATTTTCCATTATTAAGATATTATTCTATGCAGTTTTTTAATCATTTGTATTGGTACAAACATATATAGAATTTTTTATTTGAGTTAACACAACCAAAAATTTCTCATCATAAACTAAAATAACATTAGGTTTTGGGTTTAGATTTTTATTACCCTCTTACTATATTTAAAATTGATTAACTATGTTAGCTCTATAAAAAATCATTCTAAAATAGACAAAAATTATAGTAAGAATTTAATATCTCTAATATAGTAATTATAAAAATTTATCTCATATTGATAAACCATATAATTAATATTTTATACTTTTGTGAACATATTAAACATCTCTAAATTATTTTTCCATTGTTTATTTAATAGTATCATAACCCCTAATCTATCTAAACCTTTAATTGATACCAAAAGATTGAATATGATTATAATCATCCCATGAAAACATGTTTTATTAAAAATATTCAAACTCTAACATTGTGAATTAATTTATGTTTAATGTTTTAGAGAATTATAAAACCCCTTAAATAAAAACAAATAATATGTACTACACTTTCCCCTCAGTGTATATATTTTCCATAAAATAAGTTAAAAAACCATACACCTACTTCATTTAAGAAAAAAAATCATAACATTAATTTTGACTTTAGTATTATTCATAATTATTAATAAAAATATAAAAATAGAATGAAAATATGGAATGGTAATATAAAAATAAATAAAAGGTAAATAATATAATATACTCGTTATGACATAAAAAAATCAAAACCCATGATGTTGAATATATTTTATGTCCATAACATTGAATGATACATTGATGTTATATAAGTTGATAAACTTATATTGAATAATGAATTAAATAGGATGATAACTTATTTACTCATATTAATGAAAACCAAATAGGTTAAAAAAGAAAAACCCATATTAATGTCTAATGATAATACAATAATTATTAATTTTTGTTGGAGTTTCATATTCATACCACTCATAATAACATAAAATGGAATAAAAAATTTGATGTTCCAACATAACATCTTCAGAGAATAAATTACGACTCAATGAAATAAGGGGGATATATACCTATCCCCCCCCAATATTCAGTAATTTAAAAAAAATAACATCAATAAAATAGTTAGGATATTTCATTTCAACTCAGAAGTATAAAATTTAAAGTTAACCTACTAAAATAAAACAAAAAAAATAGAATGGTTTTTCCAATTCCCGGTTGAATGTAAAATGATTGATAATTTTTTCATAATGATGAATAAAGTTTTGAAGTGAATATAAATATTTAAAGTAATATTCATAGATAATATTATAGTCATTTTATAGCAATATATTGAGAATAATGGTAATACGATAGGGGAAAGGATTAAGAAACCCCTTATATCCTTTGACGATGCTTCCATGTGAGTTTCTATATATAAATATAAATTATAAAATGTTATACATTACTATAAAATTATCCTATGTGGATTATACAACACCATATAATTTTTTATTTTTATTTTACGTGATACATCAATTTAAATTTAAAATCCCACGTCTATGGTATTCATGGTTATAGGATTTTAACATTCATAAGCATTTAGAATTTTATCCTTCTGGAATTTGTTGTCATCATAGTCTAAATAGCTCAAAATTATATTTGAAATAAATTTTATAGACTTGAAATATATATAATATTGATAATTTGTAATTATTTTTAAAACTCATTAATTAGTAAATTATTTAATAATAAATTTATTTTTTAATATCAGACTATTAAAGGTGTGTGGAAGTATATGTCATGATGTGGAAATATCAACATTATAAGTGATAAGATTAATAATTTAAATTTAATAATCCACCATAGGGAGTGATATCCTATCCATGTTTATTAGTTAATAAAAAATAAAACGTATAAAAATTAAATAAAAAAATTACTTGGGGTAGATTTAATCAACCGACAGTTATAAATGGTCACATTATCCTATATCTAATGTAGTGAATAATTATGATGGTACATGAATTGTAAATAATTTAATTTAATATTAATACCTCCTTCATATGTATTATATTCATACCATAAGTGTTTATGAAAATAAAAATAAAATAATAAAATAAGAAATGAAAATATAAGAGAAAATTATGAAAAATTTATGTTATGTATAATAGAGATATTATTTATGATCATTTTATATTATGAATGAAATGGTAAGTATTATAGAATATTTTAAAATATCATGTACATTCCAAATATAGTTAATCCTCAAATAAGTTGAAGAATATAAGAAAAATTTAATTGAAAAACTTGAACTAATTATACCTTCGTTGACCATTTAAAATAGCTACTTTCATTGATTCGTTGTTTTGATAAATTAATTCAGTAGATTATAGGATATGAAATGATTGAAATTCATTGAGAATAAGATAATGGTGTTGAATATTTACTGAAAATAACCAATCCTATTTTATGATTAGTCATTTTCTGTAGTCTTTGATAAGAATATTATGCATATCATTGGCTGTTATTTATGGATATCATTTTAGGAATAAAGAAGCCTATATCATAGATTATGGTGTTATAATGATATAGGATATCAATTGTTTGGAACATTACATGTACTATAAATTTTTTTATATCAGCTATGGATCAATGGGTTGATTCATATATAGAATGACTAACATGTTAGGATCATTAAAATATTAAATTATTATAAATTATTCCATAGGTATACATTTTTTTAAAGATATACCAACTACCAAAAATTATTATATTTCCCTTGAGGTCCTTAATTTATTGGAGGGGTTCTTTATAAAGGGATGAGATCCCCAAATTGGGATGTTGTGGTAATTTCTAGCCATTGATAATCTATTTTCACTCCTGATTCTGAATTATTTACATGAAGAAGGTTTTAGAACAACATTTTTATTTGTGTAGTCCTCTCAAATCATAAGAAGATTATAGTGGTAAATATACTACTTGGGGAATTAAAATTCCTTCAATTATTTCTTGGTGATCACCATAAAATATGATCCTTCATGATCAAAAGATATCGGTCGTTATTGGATAAAATTATACTTAATTAAATTATTTTTCATTATTACATGTATGTTTCATGATGACAAATTGATAAGAAAATTGTGTTTCTTCCATTATTTTGATCGTGGTATGATACTAAAACCCCCATTTTTTGTATTATAACCACCTTAAAGTTTTAGTAAAAATTTATTTCTAATAATTTCATGAATAAAATGTATATATTAAGGTTTTTAGGTGATATTGTAGAGTATGATAAAAGATGATTGATCATATGTGGTTTGATCTCTTTACTTTTTTTTTGATATATGATATTGTAATGCATGATTCAATTTTTTATTATATTTAGGATAAAAAAAAAATTATTTTACAGTTTGATACATCAAAAAACCATTTTAAATACTCTCTTTATTTTGATTTTATCCATTTAATATTTATATTATATATCTTAATTACTCCTTGTATTTGGCATAGTGACTGGTTGTCTCGAGACCATAGAATAAATAAATTAAAAATATTAATAAATATTTTTATTCAAAATCGTTTCATTTTCTTTCATATATCCTAGGACATCATATGGAAAATATGGGACCACGGTTGACTCTAGAATGGGGGTTAACCCTAGGCATCACCTAATGTTGTTCGGTGTCAGTCATCCGGTTGAAGCATCCAATGATGGGTGCATTTTATTAAAATACACATTTTATTTATTTAATTTATTTAAAATTTCTGTGACCTAAAATCATCTTTAAATTTATAATTATAAAATTTCTCAGGGATATCCACATAACCCTAGGGGATATGTGATATGTATTGGGTGTTCTTCATTAGCGGATCAGAGTAGAGAATAACGAATGAACACATCAAGGTGGAACGAGCGGCAATGAACGCAATTGGACTACTCTATCACTGGAAAAAATATTCTATAAAAAATTATCATTCCAAAATTGTGGTATGTTTCATAATTTGTTACTTCACTTATTTTTATTAAAATATTGGTAATAGATTCCAATCATCTATTCTTGATCTCCAATTTATTTGTTCCTCACATGAACCCCATTATTTATTCCATAGATTTATTTGATTTAATTCTTAATTTTCAGTAGAAATCACCATGGATACCATGATATTAAAATTTTGTCAAATGATTATTGTAAAATTATGGATTCACATTTCATATGTGATTTCCCCCCTCTAATATTCACGTTAATCACTATTGTCTAACATGGTTAAAATTCGACATTGTCATTGTGATTTTGAGTGAGATCAAATACCCATATGTGAAGATGTTTCACGAGTGATGAAGTAATTAGAAATTTTTTGATAGATTGGGAATATTTTCTGGTTTTTATTTAATCTTATATGGGTCTGGGATCTAAAACAACAATGGGATTATTGCAGTGGTAATGAGAATGAATCGTACAGGGTTGGGGTTGCCAGAATCCGACCACAATTGATGGATCGGGCATTGACAGACCTAGATTTGGGACCCCCAGTGGGATTCTTGATGGAAATAGTGATAGAGGTAGTTTGATGTTAATGGGTGATTAATTTTTTAGATTATATAGAAATCCCGACAACACTGCATGTAGTCCCAGAACACATGTTATGTAGTCCCTCAATAGCGGAGGTTGGGATTTCAAAGTAGATAAGGTTTACAAGCCATGTGGCTAGGTGAATATGTCATGAAACCCCACCCGGGGTAGCCAATCCATGTTCTAGCAGGACACACATGGGACGTTGTGTTTCATGAAACACCATGTACTTTGATAGTACATGGGAATTATAAGGGGTACGTAAGAAAGGCTGGTACTTGGGCATGAGCAGGTACGTGGGCATGGACTAAATTATACGTGCATGTCCTGGAACTCATAGGCAGGCCCCGAGAGACCAATACACATAATTTAGTACCCTTAAACCCATGTTGTACTACATGGGTTGAAAATTAGTGTTCCACTGTGGAAAAAACCACAAGGATAGGTGAATTCATACAATGTTTGGCCCTAAGCACACATTCTGTAATTTTCCCAAGGATTTCTACCATTTGTATCTATTTCTTGTGGATGTAGATTTCAGCCTCTGATTATCTTGTCCAAATAATTTTTCTATGTATAATGTGAAGGTATCATTTATATTTTATTTTGATATATGATGTGAAGTGTCGAGAGTGTGATTCTTCTTTAGAAGCCACTCCACTAGTAGTAATAATCAGGTATGATCATCACAGATATGTTTATGTTGGAAACCGCCTATCATTCCATGGTATGGGATCCCATACACTTTTAACTAGTTTACTGGTACACCTTATAGGTCAAGGGATTGGTCCTCTACCCTCTGAGTGGAATCATTTCTATGGTACTAGGGCTCAATAACTCCATGTTTGAGAAAACCCCCCCCCCCCAAACACATTAGGATGTGGGTCCTCTATCTGTACCAACCAGGTGGAACCCCCTATAATATAAGGTCATATTTAATCCATTCTTTAAGTGTATCCCCCTACCAAAATTTGGTTTAGTTCCTCTATCCATCTATCTACTGATTGGTACCCCTATTATATGAGGGTATGTGTCCACTATTCACTGAGTGGTACCCACATGTCTCACCTAGGAGTGGGTCCTATTTCTACTGAGTGGTATACACCTATCATAAAAGGGTGTGGGTGAACAATTTTTGATGGTACCCCCTCCCGACGAGTTGTGGATCAGTGGTGAGGTGTGGATCTTGTACATTCATTTCTCGGACTGAACCCTAAGCTATTGGACATCATTGATGAGCCTTTGGGGATACCGGCAGACTCATCATCCTAGTATAGTGTATAGAGATATAAATCTCATTTCTATATTTTCATGGATTCTTTTAGATTATATATATCTATTATGGATTATATTTCCAACTTTTTATTGGTTTACCTAACATTCACTATATCTTTTTATTTCTACCTTTAGGGTTTTCAAGGAATCATATTGGATATGTATATACTCATTCCTTCTTGATATTTTCTCATTTGTTTCTTGTATTATATATATGTTTGATAGTTCAGCAGTGACATCGGTGTAGAATTTTGATACATGGGTGCATTGAATAGATATGGTTGTTAGAAATATGGATCAAGAGTCGGGCTCTCTTAGTTCTTTATTATTAAAATATTTTAATGGAACTTTATTTATGGTTGGGTGTGTATTTTTACACTTTATGATTTAGATTAAATTTTATTACTCTATTGTATTCCCTATAGATTATTTTACACATGTTTTTCTCTAGACTTTTCTTTATTTAATTATTTCTTTTCACTATTTCATGGAGTTGGTTGAATGTGATTGTATGTGGGGGAATATAATGGAATAAGGCCCTCATATTATATTATTCCTTATTGGTTCTTTTCACTAGACCCTGTCCAAATGGATGTGGGCTTGGGGTTGTGATGACTTGACATATTTTTAGCCAAGTTAGACTCAGTGGTTTGGGTTATCATAGATTAGTATTAGAGAAGTTCATTCCTTAGTAAATTGTTTAGAGTTTTTCCCTAATGATATATTGGTTGGTAATTTGGGATATGGTGTTGAAGTTACTAAAGTATGGATTACAGGCTTGGGAACCCCATATTGGTGTGGAATCTACCATATCCATACCCATAGAAACTAAATAGGGAAATACCAAGCATTTGATGTAAGGAATAATCGAACATGGATCAAATATGATTGTGTCCTTCAACTATACATCTTGGGTCATATCCCCATATATATATATATATACCTGTGAGAGAGTGTGTGTGTGTGTGTTCATCTAACTGTGGTACTTTTTGATCACATTCTATATTCATCCATGATGATATCTAGTTAGGTAACTAGTTATTGATTATGATAATGATTTTATGGGTGATGAGGCCTCTGTTAAGGGTCCATATTACAAGGTGTTTCCTCCAGGAACGTAGGTAGTAATTCTACATCCTGTGGAGTAGTATACAGTTCCATAAATTCAGGGTGACAACGAGTGTATTATTAGTACACATTGTGAATTCCATAACTACATAATGATAAGGTTCCATGGAAATAAAAATCCCTAGGCAATAAGGAATTGACTTGAGTCAATGATTAATGTATTCAAGCTTGTGTAGACCCTAAATGATCTTATGTTTACACTAACATCCATTATCTTCCATGGAGTTACAAGGCACTATTAGAGTCTAGTTACATAATCTCATGATGAGAAAATTCCCTCATGGTCTGCTTTTTAGTAGTTTTTTTGTGAGAATTATAAACCTTCATTATTATACTAAATTCAAATTCAGGAACTTCTTTAGCTATATTAGGGTATTATGAAATTTCCTGATTATACTTTGAGGTTCACCAACCATACGTTTTACTCCCCTTACATGGTGTCTGATAGATACTTTTGGGTGAACATGTTTAAGGACCTTTGTAGTGACATCTATGATAGTTTGGTCCCCTTGTTCACTTCCATATATAGTGGACTTCTAGATAATAATGTTGTGATAGAGTGATTTTTATGAGAGTGGTGTTAGGATGATGGATCTAACAATAGGTGTTATGGGATAAAGTCATCTACAATAGCTATCATGTGATAATCGAATGGTTCTCGACATAAGATACCATGTCATGGTTAGAATCAATCATGTGGATATGAGTTGAAGGGTTTGGGAAGTTGTTTTTGTCATCTTAGAGAGTGGTGATTCTATGCTTGTGGTGGGTAAGGTTACTAGGAAAATTATTACTTGACACATCGTGCTAAGGAGGGAAGGTAGGTAGGAGATGGACCACCATGATAGAGGAGATATCTTTATTAGAGATATCCCAATCATTGATAAGTTATCCCTTATAATGTTATTGTTGGGATATGATTAGTTTTAGATCATTAGGTTGGACTTTTATAGGGTTATGACACTATGATCCACCCCCACAAACACCAATAGGTGTCCCACACCTTGGTCAAGGATCTTTCATTGGATGTCGCAGGCAGTTTCTAGTTACAGAGTGCTATGACGTGCTGCACACGAGATGATATAAGGTACGATCTATTTTTATTGTACCCTTTATCTCGTATTGAGGGACATAGATGAAAGTAATTACATTATCTACATATTATTAATGTGAGATATGGAGGTCCCATTGGTGTTTCTCTCCCAACAAAATTAACTATATGTTCTTATAGGGAACAATTCTTTAATATCACATTTCTTTTAGGAGTGTGACATGACACTCGATGGAGATCATTTCTCTTGGGACCTATTAGTCCTCAAAATGAAACCATATTACATTGTCTTGGGTATGTAAAATTTTTTCACAGTTCAAGCCCTGATTCACAATCATCATAGTCAACATAGATGTCTTCAAAATAATGGGATGATATTCTCCTATGCATGATGTATATATCTCATGGATGAGAATTTGGGACTTGTTCATAGAAATATGAATCCAATAACCTTTCTTTTAGAATGATGGACCTTGTATAGTGTCCACTTCAAGAATCTATATTATTTCATTAGTTGATGACATTACTAAAATCTTCCCCAAGGGAATTTTGAGTCTGGCTCTATAGAAGTAAATGGACTTCCATATATACATGTTCCTAGAGAAAAAACCTATATCTTTTTTGGAACATTTAATGAACCTTACAGAGGTCTGGAAGATTACAGTGTAGTTTAAGGACCTTCAAGATAAGGGATTTATCATACCCAGTGTGATCTTCTGGGAAGATCTAGTGTAGTTTATTAAAAATTTTGATGGGAACACGATGATTTGTATTGATTATCATCATTCATACAAGGTGATGATAAAAAAAAAATTACCAAATATTGAGGATTAATGAAATATTTGACTTGTTGTGAGGCACATGTTGATTCTCAAAGAATGATATCATGTCTAGAAACCACCATTTGAGTTTTCACGAAGTTGATATTATGAATATGGAATTATGATGTTGATATAGATACTATGACATCCAAGTGATGCCTTTCAATGTGATGTATTCCACCATAGTGTTTATGGATCTGATGAACCAGGTCATCTATCCATACATGTATTGATTTGAGATTTTCTTAATAGATAAAATTTTCATGTAATCTATGTCAACAGATGAGCATGTATGGAATTATAGGATATAACTATACATACTTTGGGAGCACCAGATTTATGGTATAGTCTCAAAGATCCAGTTTATAATTTTTGACTTTCAACTTATGGATTATGTAATTTTTCATTAGGGATTATATGTCGACTTGATAAAGAATTATGATGTTATTTATTGGGATCCACCTATGATTTTTTCAAATTTGTATAATTTTATGGTCATGGTATGGAACAAAATGAATTTTTTTGGCATACTTATCCAATATTTCATCCCTTTTGATATCCCAGATGTAGAAACATAATAGGTTTACCTAGACATATAAATGATGAAAATCATTTGAGGAGTTGAGGTTAATGTTGAATATTTCCTCTATGTTGAGACTACTAAAGTGGGGTGTGGATTACATAGTGTTATTCAATGCCACTAGAGCTCAACTCAATAGTGTTTTGATGAAGAGGGTATATGTTTACTTATATAGGTCTAGGTTTTTTAGACCCCATGGTAATAACTATTCTACTCATGACCTAGAGTTGGTAGTGGTAGTCTTCTCATTGAATATGTGGATGAATTTTCTTTTTAGTGATTTTTTTGATTCATTACTCGGGCCTTCAGAATCGTAGGTATATCTTTACACCAAGATATCATAAACTAAGACAAAGGTCTTGGTTGGTATTCCTATAAGACTATGACTTATAAAAATTCTATTCTCCTATGAAGGAAAATTTGGTGGACTATTCCATTTACATGAAATCTTGTTCATTACTAGCTAATGAAGCAGTTGATCATTTGGCTACCATGTAGCAAACGATGGAGGAGGATAGGGGTTTAGTTTTTCTTTAATAGATGGTGGAGACTCATGTGATTATTTTGTTTGGTAAAATATCTTATTTGTAAGACATCGACTATGCGATTTCAGATTTCATTAGGAGACTCACCATATGTATTTTGTAATGGATTTAAGAACATCATCCATTATTGGGTATGAATGTTTTTTCCAGACACTTTTCATGAGTATGTATTATGGGAGTTTCACACATCCCCATTGGATATATATCCCACTATGGAAAATATGTATAAGGACCTTTAGCAGTAGTTTCATGGGGTTTAAATAGGTGGATCTTAGACGATCTTGTGTCTTGTTATATTATATGTTAGTAGGAAAAGAATTAACACTAGGTTCTTGTGGGATTAACACATCCTATTAATATCCAGAAGTTAAAATGGGATATAATATTAATAGACAACCTGAAGGTGCTTCCACAGATAGTAGGAGGTAATAATTCCATCTGGTTGATTGTTGAATAATTCAAATATACGGACGACTTCCTTCTTATGAGGGATTACAGTTCATTGGTGGGTCTAGTGTAGTTTTATTTGTGTGAGATCATCCAACTCCATGGGGTACCCTCAACGAATATATCTGACCATGATTCGTGATTAACTTTATGGTTGTGGAGAGCCCGACAGAAGGTATTTGGGACTGTATTTAGAATGATTATGAAATTCCACCCCTGGACATATGGTATCACAGAGAAGATTACCTAGATTAAGGAGGATATATTGAGGGTCAGTGCGATGTACTTCAGACAGGGCTAAAATGATCACTTTCAATCGATGGAGTTTTTCATAATAACATCTATCACTCAACTATTGTCATGGAACCATTTGAGGCCTTGTGTGGGAGAACCTAAAGGCCACCCTTGGGCTCGACTGAGAATGGTGGGATATCTCTTGTTGAGAAATATATGGTGTTAGAGAAAATAAAGTAGTTCCATGGGATCCATTAGTAGATGAGGACAGACCAGACTAGATAGAGATCTTATATAGATCGACATTGTTCTCCATTAGAATTCAAGCTGGGAGAGCTTTTTTCCTAAGTGTCTCCAAATGATGAGTTTTTTCAATGGTTTTCTAAGGATTCATGTGATCCATAAGGTTTATTAGGTCATTATAGATCATACAGAGGGTTGGGATGGTTTCTTACCGCCTATCACTACCACCGTAGTTGGAATGAGTGCATGACGTCTACCATGTATTGCAGCTCAAGAGATATGATTATGAACCTAAAAACATTATTAACTAGGAAAAATGATACATCAAGAATAGAGGTACATTCACATATTACCTGGTGGTGGTTGAGGATTTTAGGAGATGATCCTATAAGGACGAGACATTCCATTTGTATTGGTTCTTTCGAAGTATAGGGGTCTGTATGAGATCTTCTTGGATATGTGAACCAGATACAATCTCAGTACCCCCACCGTTTCTGAATAGACATTGATTTTCAATGAAAAATTACTTTTATTATGGAACAACGTAACGACTCCAGTTTTTTCTTATTTTTTCATTGGGATATTTTTATGTTTATATATGGATTTTTCCTTGTATTTGTCATGGTGTATGGGTGTCTCGGGATCCCATAATAAATGTATTTAAAATATTAATATATTTAATGCATATTATCCCATTGTTTTAGTTTTATATTTTTATAATTTAATTATACCATAGATGAGATATATGATATCATAGTTCACTCTGGGATATAGGGTTTACCCTAAGCATGAACTAATATTGTCCATCGTCAGACATCTAGATGAGGAAGCTATTGACATGTGTGTTAAATTAAAATAAATAAATATTTTATTTATTTTATTTTCAATTTATACAATATAATATCCTTTCTTAATTCATCATCATAATAAATATATGTGGTTATCCATATATATCTTGGAGGATTTGAGTTTAGAATTAGAAATTCTTTATTGGCGAATCAGATTAGAGAACAATGAATGATCAGATTGTGGTAGATCAATAGGTAGTGAGCGTTGTGGGTCTTCTTCATCATTAAATAACATGCTCATCCCTAATTATTTATCCAAAATTATAGTATGGAATATTATTTTTGGTTTCTACCCATTTTATTAAAATACTGATCATGTATTATTATTTTCTTTTCTTGATCTATGATTTATTTGTTCTTCACATATGCCCTAAAAATTATTAGTTTTATTTATTAGAAATAATTATTAATTTTCACCTATTATCACTAGGAAACCCATAATCCTATTATAATTTACCTATAATTATTCTCCAATGATGTATTGACATTTCTTATGTTTTTTACCCGTATTTTATTCATGTACATTTTTGTTGGCCCAGGGGGTTACAGATCGACATTTGTGGGGTGGGTTCTAGTGAAATTAAACCAACTAATTCATTATAGTTTTTTGAGAATTAAATGGATTTTATATTTTTATATGGATCATGGTGGGTTGTGGGTGATGCCTCCCTTTATCGAGGATCCATAGAAGAAATAGGAGGATTGTGGTAGTGATTAAATGGAGATATATGGGTTATGAGTGGCGAGAAACTAGCCTCTAGTGATAGATCAAGAAAAGGTAACACTAGATCTGATACCCATGGAGAGAATCATGGTGGAAATGGAATAATCATAGGCATGATGATGACACATAAATACTTTTAATTTATTTAAAATCCTAATTAACTTGATTTTAATCTATGAAAACACACTATTTCATCCCCCAACTATGGTTGTGAGGGTTTCAAGGAAAATAAGGATCACACACCATGTGTTGATTCCACATGCTGTGAGACCCCACCTAAGATTGATAAGATGTGTTCTAGGTTCACACATCTGTGAAATCATATATCATGAAATTACATGTATTCTATGATTACACAGACACACCTAGTAGTACATGGGAATGGCCTAGTACATGGGCATGACCAGCTACACATGCATTGACTAATGTACACAAGATCCTTAAAGATAATATAGGTTGGCCCATTGGCCAAGACACATCATGTAGTACAACATCTATTTCCAATTTATGTAATGGTAAGGACACTTCTTAGAGGCTAGGTGAGGACTGTAACGTCTCGTGCGCTGGTGCCACTCAACGGGGGCCCCGAACCTAGTTAGTCACATAACCTCAAGCGCATTTCCCCAAATTCCAGAGGTTGTCGACTAGAAGTGAGGGCCTTGGTCTTATAATGTGGAAACTATGTCGTCATTTGTCAAATTGTAACATAGTGGAACATATATAATTAAACGAAAAACGGAATCAGTAAACAAATTTTAGATGAATGGACAGAGTGATGAAGTATAGAAAGACCAACAATCATATATAATGATTCAATATGTACCTAAGTCTATGAAAGTAGCCAAAATAGGACACACTAAAATATGAAACAATACAATACAAGGGAAAAACACAACAAAGAAAAATAAAAAAGTGCTGCAGGAACTCTGTAGCATCGCAAGCCTAAGCTCGGTCCCATGCTCTCGTAAACCTCTAAAACAATCAAGTACATGTATATGGTCCCTTTCCCTTATCGAAACCTACATCAATATAATTTGTTCGGGGACAAGACATGACCCAAACATGGTGTGAGAAATAAATCACAGTTGGCAACCACCAAAGGCATGTCCCCAACTATCAATGAATTTGTGCAATAGCAGTTTGCAGCAATGAAAATGTTGTAAACTAGGAAGTACTCAAAAGTAGCTACTCCTACCAGTTTCAGTTCCATTTAATTATTATTTAATAATTCAAGATAATTGAATTATAAGTTCTCAATACTCTGCATCAGCCGAAAATCTCCTAAATAGTGCCGTAACAAAGCTACAAGAAGATATCGAACAAGTACAAGGTAAAACAATACCAAGCCCGTGATTTAGCTTGGTAGGTATAACATGTAAAATCACCACAGTAAATATAAGAACTAAACAGAGTCTAAAGACATAAAAAGACTACAATCAATTAAATATAATCGACACTCTCAAGTGATTTCCCTCAAGATAAATTAATATCACCCTTATGCACGAGGTATTCCCATCAGTCTTGGAAGTACTGTCCTCAGACATATGAAACGTTTCCCTCAGGCTAAATAGAATATTGACCTCATGATAAACAAAAACTGCCCTCAGGATAACATGTAAACGGGCTGATCCCATTGCACAAAAAGAAATTCATATAAGGTCCTCTCAAGATAACATAAAACATTCTGTAGATATGGCATACCATCGGGTATCCTGGCCAAACGGCTAAAGAGGGGGGGATGCACACACGGGGTGGCCCTGGATCCAACAATGATCCCACACAGCAGTTGTACATATTTATCAAATTACCTGTGAAATGAAAGATATTTAATTAGTCAATGCCTCAAATATATGACACCCCAACATGGGCTCGTAGAATACTGGTACACAAAAACACTCAGTAGTTGGAATTAAACATCAGACCACCTACCTCGATCTCATCTGATCGATATACGTGAACAATGCCTTCTGAAAAGTCTGGGAACAACGTAGATCTGGAAAAGATGATAACCCATTCAATCCCAACTAACTTTTCCTTGGGAAATAATTGTTAATAACAGCTCAAGGAGATGGAAGGTCTTACCCGCACGATTCAAACAAGATCGATGGTGGAAGAAACATATTCCCTGCGTGCGATCAGGAGCACCTCTAAGCTTCGGCCTCTCCTCATGTTCTCCAAATGAATCCGTTGCCTCCTCTTCTGAATGATGAGGCTACTTTCCATTTTATGAGAGAGAAAAAAATAAATGGGGTGTACTCTCAAGTACACGACCTGTAATTTTCATCATTTAATTATTCCCCTAACTGCTCCATTTCACCGTCAAACTGTTCATTTGTTGACATGATTACACGACGTGTATTTCTGAATACATGGAATGTATTGTCGCTCAGCTGGCGGCTACTCCCACCACCTTACAGTTCACCTACCGACTGATTACACGGTTTGTATAGACTATGTACATGGTGTGTAGTCAGTTTTTACACCCTTCATCACCGAATGGCCTACATGCCCTGTTTACGCATCACACATTTCAAAAGTAGATGACGGGTGTAAAGGTACCCGGTGTTTACCCAAAAGATTTTCTATTTTCCCTCAATTTACTTATTTTCTAAAAAACACTTATGGAAAAGGGTAAAGAAGAAACCTATACTTCATGAATAAGAACCGAGTTCTTACAAACATCCCCCAATAAAGAAATTTGTCCCCTAATTTCCCTTCCAAGGGTGGTGAAGGTAAAGCTGGGAACAAATCCGGACACTGAGCACGTATGTCAGTCTCCTGCTCCCTGGTTTCATCTTACACTCGGCCATGCTGCCATAACACCCATATGGGAGGAACTGACCGTCCTCAGAGAACCTTTTTTCTCCTATCAATAATATGAATCGGATTCTCTTCAAAGGATGCATCAACCTAAAGTTCAACCTCCTTGGTCTGAAATACGTGAGACATTTTTGAGTGATAAGGGCACAACTGAGATACAAGGGAGACGTCGTGCAAGGCTCAGTACCTCTGTGGTAACTCTAACTAATAGGCAACTGACCCGACTCTCTCTAGAATCTCAAACATCCCCACATACCTCGGTCAAAGTATACCCTATCTCATGATCCTCCTGTGTCCCAACCTCAGCGAAACATGGAAGAAAACCTAATCCCTGACCACGAACTCCAAGGGTCATATGCGGTGACCAGCTGAAGATTTCTAACAAGATTGTGTGGTATCCATCCACTTATGAATCAACTGAACCTTCTCAGAATTCTCTTGCACAAGGCATTGTCCTAGTAAAGCTGCCTCACCTTCCCCTAACCAGCACACCGGTGATCGGCATGGCCTACCATATAAATCCTCGTAAGGTGCCATCTGAATAGTTTCTTGAAAACTATTATTAATAGAATACTCGACAAGGGGTATGTGCTTCTCCCAAGTGAACCCAAACTCCAGGATGCATGCACGTTTCATGTCCTCAAGAACCTATATCGTACTCTCTGACTGGCGATGGGTCTGAGGGTGGTAATCTATGCTCAAAAGCACCTGGGTACCCAGTACCCTCTGAAAAATCTACCAGAAACGAGATGTAAAATGAGCGTCCCTATCAGAAACGATAGAACGAGGAACCCCGTGAAGACGTACTACCTCTTGGATATACAACTTTCTGAGCTCTTCAACACCGATGGTCTCCTTGATCGGAAAAAAGAGAGCTACCTTAGTATGTCGATCCACAACAACCCACATGGAATCATTTCCTTGATGTGACCTTGATAACCCAGTCACGAAGTCCATCGCGACATCATCTCATTTCCACTCTAGGATGGGTAACTTCTGTAACAGTCTAGCTGGCCTCTGATGCTACGCCTTCACCTGTTGATAGGTCGAACATCTCGTAACAAAACCAGCTACCTCTTTCTTCATACCTGACCACCAATTCTGACATCTCATCCCACGGTACATTTTGGTAACTCTGGGACGTACTGCCCAATCTGAGGCGTGAAACTCCCACATAAAATCCTCACGTATATCCCCTAGAACCCACACTTTTCGATGGATACGCAGTACTTCGTCATCGTCTATCATCCCACAAGGAGGAGGGTCATCACTTGACACTAACTCCCATATAACTAGTCCTAATGAATCTAATAGTTGTATCATCCTCACTCTATCCAGGAGGGTAGAAGTCACAACTAAAGAGGAAATTTAAGTTCTCCCCTGACTATCGTGCACCTCCAAATGCATCTCAGAGAACAAATCCATATGCTTCCACTCACCACTGGCCTCCTGCACTACCTATATTGGAGTCATCCTGCTCAGTGCATCTACCACTACCTTACCTTTACCAGATGTATAGGCAAGCTCAAAGTCGAAGGACTGAATGTACTCAACCCACCATCACTGTCTCAAATTTAGGTCATGCTGGTTAAAGATATACTAAAGACTTTTGTGGTCTGTAAACACCACAAAATGTTCTCCCAAGAGATAATGTCTCCAACAACGTAATGCATAAACAACTGCATCCAACTCGAGATAATGTGTCATGTAATTCCTCCCATGTGGCCCTAACTGCCCAAACCCATATGCAACTACTTGATCGCCCTGCATCAATACAGCTCCAAGCCCAATACCTGAGGCATCACAATAAACTGTACTGCTCTTCCATTTCTCTAGATGTATCTAGACTGGTGCTAATGTCAGCCTTTCCTTCAGCTGTTGAAAGGTTGTGTCACAAACTTCTAACCAAATAAACTTCACACCCTTCTTATTCAAACCCATAAACAGAGTTGCTTAGTAGGAGAAGCCCTGTATAAAGCCCCTTTAGTAACAATCCAAACCTAAGAAACTCCTTATTTGAAACATGTTTTCCAGATTCTCCCAGGAAACTACTGCTCTTACTTTCTCTTGGTCCACTGCAAATCCTTCCTCTGAGATAATATGACCCAAGATGTTAATCTGGTCCATGAAAAAGTGCCACTTTGAGAGCATAGCATTTAACATATGCTCTCTCAGTGTACTCAATACGATCTCAAGATGGGTGGCATGGTCATGTCGAGTGTGAGAGTACACCCTGATATCTTCCACGAAGACTACCACAAAAGAATCCAGATATGTGTGTAACACAAGATTCATTAGAGCAATGAAAATTTCAGGTGCGTGTGTGAGTCCGAACGGCATAACCAAGTACTCATATAAACCATATCTGCTCCAAAAATCTATAAGCGGTATATCCGATGGTCTAATCCACAACTGATGATATCCGGATATCTAGTAAATCTTCGAGAGCACTCGTTCTCCTTGAAGATGATCAAAAATATCATCAATTCGTGTTAAGGGATATCGGTTCTTAACCATCAAATGGTTAATCTTCTGATAATCCACGCAGAGTCGGAGTGTACCTTCCACCTTCTTCGCAAACAGAATAGGAAACCCCCAAGGAGAAGTGCTGGGTCAGATGAAGCCATTTTATTGTAACTCCTATAACTATTTCTCGAGCTTTTGAATCTCCGGTGTAGCCCACCTATAAGAAGTAATGGACACTGGTGTTGCCCCTGGTACTATCTCAATAGAGATATCCACCTCTCACTCCGGATGAAGACCAGAAATGTCATTCAGGAAGACATCCCTAAAATGATCAACCACTAGAGGGAAATCCTTCTGACAAGTTCCCAGGTCTTCTAGATACAAACTCTCAATCTAGGCTGTCACTCTACAATGCCCACGATGCTGGGTCTTGCTCGACTTTCCTGGACATACAATTCACCCTTGAATAGAAACTCTCCACCCTCTAGTGACGTGAAACTCACCCTGTGATGATAGCAATCTACAAAGGCTCGAAAGGGTACCAACCATTCCATCCTGAGAATGACATCATATCCTAACATCTATAAGACATAGAGGTACCATATAATGTGACACCCACGAACCTTTAGGGGAACTCCCTGCACTGATGAACATCTACTGTTCTAATTTTCAACGGAGTGTCTAGAGTCATTACATCAGAAGAAGGAGAAACATAGAACCCAAGGCTCTCCACAATGGGCACAGATATAAATCTATGAGTAGCACAAGTATCGAAAAGTCCTAAATAAAAAATAGAAGGAACTAGAATAGTTCCTATGACAATGGAAGGTCCATGATCTTACTCATTTTGGGTCTGTTTCGCTGCATATTCATGCCCAGTGTCGTGGTCCTATGACATAGCCTGGCTACCCTGAGCTGACCCACCCTTCTTTCTCTGAGATCATGGTGTCTCGCTACCACGACCATGACCACCACCTCAGCCTGAACGTCCTGACATATCCAAATTCCTATACTAGTAAGAAGCTTTTAGCCCTGCCCCTATACGAAGAGTCTGCACAGAACCCCTCACACTAGGCACTGGTGGAAACGCCCTGCAAAAGCACTGTAGACGAACCATCTTGCCGCAAGATCGGCACTCCACTAGGTCACGTGGACACTAAGGTCTCTTATACCCCTCTTTGCCACATTGGTACCATATTACCTGGTCACCTGAAGAATTATTCTGGATAGAACTACCACTGTTAGAGAAATCCATCTTCCTCTTCCAATTACCAGTGGAAATAGTACTAGAAACCTGTGCCGAACTGCCCTGGCCTGCACCACTAGCTTCCCGCAGGTTCACCTCAGTAATTAGTGCCCGGTTTAACATAGCTTGTACTGTATGAAACCTGAAAAAGTTCACCAGTTATCAGATGTCATATCAATGACCATTGTGAAAGCGTCGATCCCTCAACGTCTCATAACCCACCATAACAAGTGAAAAATGATGTAGCTCGGTGAAGCGGGCAGAATAGTCCATCACTGACATGACGCCCTGTTGCAAATTCGTGAAATCTCATGCCCGATCTGTCCAAAGAATCTCTGGAAAAAGAATTATTAATAGGAGACTGCCTGAAAATCTTCCCATGCCATGTCTCGATGATTCTCTATCTAGGTGGTAACATCCCACCATCTTTTAGCAGAATCACGCAACATGTATGTAGCGAGATTGACCCTCCTCCCAAGAGGCGTCTCCATATGCTCGAAGATAGTCTGCATAGAACTCAGCCAAGACTCCGTAGCCTATGGTCCTCTATCCCCTGAAAACATAGGATGATTCTTCCGCTGGAATATATGAGTCAGCTCTGCCATAGATGTGGCATCCTGTAATGCTCCCTGGAAGGTCTTCATGAACCATACGAAGCCCTCACAGAACTGCACCTCTGCAACTGTGTCCGGTATAACAACTGGCACAACATCTGGCTCGGCTGGATGATCCATCAGTAGCCCATGGCCTACCATCCTTGAAGTATACTCATTGCGGCCCTCCTGGAGAAAAACTCACGGCCGTCTCAGCGTCATGACTCTACAATGTCAAACACACGCCTTAGATCAAGATTATCAAGGACTAAGAACCTTATGTGTAATAAGGTAAAAAGTAAAATAAAACTTTCACGTTTTTATAAACAAGACTACATGGCTTGTATAATAACTACACGGCATGTTTCCTCAAGTCTTTCACCTAGGTTTGTACTCTACCAGAATGGGTCGTGTAACACCCCGAACACATAGCGTGTTGCCCACACACATGGTGTGTACTTGAATTTATTCCCCTGACCGGGTCCTTCTACATGGGTTAGCCACACAACTCTTATTTAAACGATACTACACGTGTATAAGATCTACACAGTGTCTATGACTTAAATTCCAACTTCCTGTGTTGTTAGTGGCATGGATGACTACTCGACTGACACTACGTGGCGTGTTACACCCGCACAGGGCATGTACACCACCACGTTTCCCCAGCCACATGGCCAATTCCACATGGTCTTTCACTGATCAAGACTACACGGTGTGTTCCAGATTGACATTGCATCTACTAGAAGAGGTAACACCGACTTCTGTTGTTAGTTACACAGTCGGGTACCATGATTAAACTACACTTCGTGTTTCCCATTGACACAACATGTGTAAGAAAAGATTCATCCATCTGTGTTGTTGGTTACACGGACAGATACATGGATCACACTACACCGCGTGTTCCAGATGGACACTTCATGTACAAGAAAGGATTAAAACGACCCGTGTTGTTTTTTACAAGGGAAGACATAGGGTTGACATGCACGGCGTGTACAGCTTGTACACGGCATGTTCCCTATATAACTTCCCCATCCCGTGTCTCTACCCACATGGATTATGACACGGTTAGAGACTACATGGCATGTACATAAGGTACATGGTGTGTACATTATTTTTTTCTTTTCTCCCCAAACAAAAGAGTACATTAAGTGTAGTCAAAACTACATTGCGTTTATTCTGGGTTTTTCCAGACAGTATGACTTAGAAACTACTCCGGAGCCTATAAAACACTGAAAACAACACCTAAGTGCCAAATTCTGATCTGTGAGGGACTATACTCCCCGTTAATCAAAGATTGGAATATTATACATGTTTTATCAAGGAAAACAAGTCGATAATCCACCAAATTATGGTTTTTGAGGGCCTATACTCCACAAAAATCAAAGTTTTGCGTTCATTCATAGAACCATACATAACAATACTCTGTCAAATAGAAGGTATTTTATCAAGGCATCTATCAAGAAATCATGCATTTACTATCACTGCATCTATCAAAACTACATGTAATTTCTAACGCACCCACATGGCATGAAAACTATGCATGAAATATGATTCTAACTTGTGCCTAAATGATGCATGAATGGCATACCATCATCTCATCGAGTTACTACTAAATAGAACCCAATTATAAAAATATAAATATCACACCACAAGTGCATCACCCAATGTTGAAAATCAAATGAAGAGTAATAATCATAAACAAAAAATCACAATTTAATAAAAGGAAGTCAGTCTTTACTTATATACGGGGTAGCTACACCCGGGCATAGTTATTATAGAATCTCGTTGAAATATATAACTTTCCTTCATCTCCAAATAATAAAATAACAAAGATAAAAGAACATGACCTATGATACCACATTTTAACATCTCAGGCCCAGGTGCACGAAACGGGTGCCCCGAACCCGGTTGGTCACATGACCTCAAGCGCATTTACCCAAACGCTAGAGGATGCCGACTAGCAGTGAGGGCCTGCATATTATAGTGGGGAAACAATTTCCTTTGTGGTCAAAGTTTAACGTAGTGGAACAAATATAAACATACAATAGACGGAAGCAGTAAACAAATTAATGCTGAATGGATAGAGTGATAAAGTAATGAAAGACCAATAGTCATATATAATGATGAAAAATTACCCTAAGTCTATGAAAGTATCCAAAACAGGATACAGTGCAATATGAAACAATACAATACAAGGGACAAATATAACAATGAAAAATAAAATAGCACAGCAGCAACTCAGCAGCATCGAAAGCCTATACTTGGTCTCATGCTCTCCTACTTGTCTGCAACAATCATTTACCTGTATAGGTTCCCTTTCACATATCGACACCTATGGCAATATAATCTGTTTGGGCCCAAGACATGACCCAAATAGGGTGTGATAAATAAATCCTAGTAGGAAACCACCAATGTCGCATGCCCAACTGTCAGTGAATTTGTGCAATAGCAGTGTGCAGTAATGAAAATGCATTAAACTAGGAAGTACTCAAAAGCAGATAATCCTACCAGTTCTAGTTCCATTTAATTATTATTTAACAATTAAGGATAATTGAATTATAAGTTCTTGATACTTAGGCTCAGATGAAAGTCTCCTAAACAGTTCTTCCAGAATGCTACAATAAGTTATCGAACAAGTATAAGGTAAAACAATATCAAGCTTCTGATGTAGCTAGGTAGTATAACATGTAAAATCTCCACAGTGAATATACGAAATAAACAGAGTCCACAGACATGCAAAACCTTACCCTCATGTAAATAGAATCTAAACCCGAAGGTGATTTCCCTCAGGTTAAACAAATATTTCCCTTAGGAAGGAGGTATTACCCTTAGGCTCGGAAGTACTGTCCTCAGACATATGAAACAATGCCCTCAAGCTAAATAGAATACTGCTCTCAGGATGAAAAAACATTGCCCTTCGGCTAAATAGGTAACCAGGCCAACCACAATGCACAACAAGCAATTCATATTAGTTCCTCACATGAATACTTTAAACATGTTGTAGATATGGCATACCCTCGGGTATCCTGGTCAAATGTCTAAACAGGGGGGGACGCACCCACGTGGTTGCCCTGGATCCAAGCAATGATCAAACATAGCAGTTATACATATTCATTAAATTACCTATGCAATTATATGTATTTAATTATTCAAGGCCTCATCCATACGACACCCCAACATGAGTGTGTAGCACACTGGTACACAAAAACACTCAGCAGTTGGAATTAAACATCAGACCACCTACCTCGATCTCCTTTGTTCAATATACGTAAACGAAGCATTACGAAACGTCTGAGAACAATGTAGATCTGGGAAAAACTACAACCCATTAAAACCCAAATAACTTCCCCTTAGTAAATAATTTGTAATAACGACTCAAGGAGAAGGATGGTCTTACATGCACGGTTCAAACAAGATCGATGGAAGAAGAAACGGATTCCTGGTGTGTGATTGGGAGCTCCACTGTGATCCGACCTCTCCTCCCAAGCTCCAAATGCATCCAATACCTCCTTTGCTGAATGAGAAGACTACTGTCTATTTTATGAGGAAAACAACTACACAACGTGTACTTTTCACCATTTAATTGTTCCCCAGGAAGCTTTTTTTCACCGTAAAACTATTCATTTGTCGACATGATTACACGGCGTGAATTTTTGAATACACGACATGTCCTGTCACTCAGCTGGCGACTACTCCCACTTCCTTACTGTTCCCACGCCGACTGATTACACAGTGTGTATACACTAAGTACATGACATGTAGTTAATTTTTACCCCCTTCATCACCGATAGGCCTACACGCCTTGTGTACACATCCCACACGGCCAAAGTACACAGCGTGTGGAAATGTACATGGCGTGTACACAAAAAATTTGGAATTTTCCACCAATTTCTTTATTTTCCCAATAAAACTGAAGGAAAAGGGAAAAGAAGAAACCCTTACCTGAAGAATAATAACCATGTTCTTACAAGGACACACATTTTTTGTCCCTTTTACATGCATAGGGACTTGCATATTCTTCCAATGGATGAAATTACCCCCACAATCACTTTGTATAAGAATGAAATTACTCCTATAAGACAATAAGGGTCAATAAACACAAATTTAGTTGTAAATTTCATAAGATACTTGAAGATATTCATGTATTAAAAGAAATTAATGTGGCCCATGTACCATCACTAGGAAGGGTCCACAGACTGCCTGGTTCAGGAACCACCAGGTACGCGGAACGATCCACAAAGAGATGGCCCGCAGAGCGATGTCCAGCAAACAAGGAAGAATGAGAACCACGTTGGTAAAGGAATCATTTGCATGGAGGCCATCCACGCACCATTCTTCAAACTCGTCATTTCTTGGATGAACATAACAGGTAGGGTTCCACGAACCATTATCGTGAATCGAAGCCTCCAAAAACCTCGGTTGACCTTGTCTTCCGCAGGTCAGGATATCTCCTCACAGGCCTTCACAAATGGTGCCACATTCACATAGATACAATCACCTCAATGATCTTTAATAGGATCACATATGGGGAAGATGATGGATGGATGATCAAATATTATAGGGGACTCATTGTTTGGATGGAGGAGATTAGAGAAGATTCTAGCTCCAGTCTTGATTCATCGGCGAAGCATGAATTGTGAACCACTCTATCTGCAGGTACAACCATCTATGAGCCATAAAATAGAGGAAATTAATAATAAAAATATAACTGCGAACCTAAATGTTGAATTTTTGAACCATATAATTATAGTGGATGAAAATTCCATTAACAATAAAACTCTTGTCCCTCCTTCAATATGGTGATCTGTATTGTGTACCGCTATGCAGACTAAACAAGGCATCGTGTACTGAATCAGTACATGGATATAACCCAAAGCGGAGTGATGTGCCGCATACCGCTATGGTAAACCGTGACCGACACACATACTAGCATATGACATTAGTATGCAGACGACCTCTATGCCCGCATATCACTATGGTATGCAGAGCCTCCCCCATCCTGCATAAAAAACTAGTATGCGGAATGAGGTGTTTTTAGTTATTATTTCCTCTGGTTCCAACCTCACCCATCTATTACAGTCAAATCCTCCATGATCCCTATCAGAATCAGTCCTCAAGTATCATGAAAAAACATCCTCTAAAGCCATTGGACCCATATGATCATACAATCGGGTGCATCAGCGTGCCCTATTGAGTCTATATACCTATGGTAAGCAGAGTCATGAGGGCTCTCCCCACAATAGTTCAGGCTTTGGAAATGCTTGTGGGTATACATTCCCATTGTAACCCAGAGTCCAACCTTGGGATGTCTACGTCAAATTACACATTCTAGGGATTAAGGTTGATCGCTTTCTTTTCCATTCAATTCGAAATATTAATCAGTCGAAGGAGTTATATTCGCTTCTCCTTTTTATGAGGACGAAACTCCTCCACTTTGTAGAACGTATTTCAGGGCCCTCTCACTAAGTTAAGTCCAATATTTTATGAGGTCAAGATAATTGAAATTCAATGTCATTTCACATTGAAAGATTCATCGCTCCATGCCCTCACCCACAATAGTCCTAGCCTCTTTGGTTGTAGGCTCTCCATCTCCAACCAACAGAAGAGGAAACATGTGGTCAGTTTGATCTCTGAAAACCTCTTGTTTCTCACACCGAGCATGACTCACATGGTCTTATAGGTATTTGGATATTACAAAATCCACACAATATGAACTACGAGAACTCTAAATCTTGACCAAACTAGGATATATAGGATGCATAATTGAAGGCTTGATCTCAAAAGGGTTAGGGTCAACCTATTCATGACCTATCTAATGGGAAGATTCCATGTGTAATACCCACAAAATTTGACCTATGAGAATGTTGATTCCTGATCAGACTAGGATACGTAGGATACCTATGTGAAGGCTCGAGCTCAAAAGGATTCCCACCAAAAAGGGTCCACCAAATCATGACCTATCAAATGGGAAGCTTCCATTTGTAATCCCTAAAAAATCAGAACTATGAGAACTCTAATTCTTGATCAAACAATGAAATGTAGGACACCTACCAGATGGCCCAAACTCAAAAGGGTACCCATCCAAAAGGGTCCAACAAATCATGTCTCCTTAAATGAGATTCTTCCAAGGGTAAGACCCAAAAAATATGAACTACAAGAACTCTGATTCCTGGTCAAAACAGGATATGTAGGACACCTTCTTGAAGGTCTGAGCTCAAAAGGGTACCCATCAAAATGTGTCCACCCAATCATACCCCCAAATGGTTAGCTTCCAAACATAAGCACCAGCCATTCCGAACTATGTGGGTTCTAATTCCTATCTCGCTGATATGTAGGAAACCCATCTTATGGGTTTGATCCAACCATCAAGTCACCTTCTATCACCCTTGGATGATGATAATCTTTAGAGAACCTTATTGTATGGATCAAGTCAATAGTACCTCTGTAACATCAAATATATGCATGGATACAACGTTCATGAAAACCAATTGTAGCCCATGCAAAAACTCTTCTGGAATGAACCATGGACTGATGAAAATATGAAAGACACTTAAATATCTAAGAGAGTCACCGAACTGGAAATAATCCTCTTCAAGATGGGTGTGGTGATCCTAAATTCCCATCGTCTCAACCAATGGAGTCCTCATGTTTCATTGATAGAATCATCAATCAATGAGAACCTGCCTTTGGAATGTAGGTCCATGAATCAGAGATTCGAGGGAAATTGGGTGTTTCTGGATCCACAAAAAACCTATTGGGGACCATCTGGGGAATTTATATCTGAGGAGGACCGATTCCACAAGTACTTAACCCCAAAAAATCACATGTTGGTACTGACTGACAATAGAACCTCATTCTCAATGAAAAAGGGGTGAATTGCCCAGTCCCCAAGGGGTTAATCCAACCTCTATTAAGGGATAATTATGAAAGATAGGTCAAAACAAAAGAAATGGTGAACATGACAGGAAAGTGTCTCTAGAAAAAAGGGACTAGTGATGATCCTCATCAGACTATTTCACGATCACCCAGATTGTACCACCTCAGAGGCCGAACAAAAATGGTAAACCTGACATGAATCCTTGACCAAGGTGGTGATCTTACCCCACTCAATCCCCTTCACCCCACAACTAAAAAAGCAAGAGGGGAAGGCGCCAACCTGAATTTCCAATTATGAATGTGTTTAAAAGAATGCTACATTGATGAGGTCATGTGGTCCGTATGTCATATATGTATATTACAGGTTCCTACAGAGAAACTTTCAATACAAATGAATACCCTACAACTAATGAAGACACACACATTAGAAATCCCATTAGTGGTTGTGGCCCCAACAAAGAGGAGCACCCCTTAATATACCCAGTGTCTTCAACCCTGGGTATCCAACATGGTGATCAAAGAGTACCACCGAAATGGAACTCTCCCCACACTGGAGGCTATAAGACAAGCCCTCCAGTCAGCAATGGTCCTGCAGCCGCCTCTTCATCCGTGACCGGTACCCCAACACAAGGCGGCCCAGGTGGTCATCTCAAACCAGTTTGGGAGATTATCCTTGGGACATGACAATTATTACCACTGTTATCTTAGATAGAAAGATGAAGTCGACACTGAAAACAACATCTCAACTACACTTGGGTCCTAATCACGGCCCCCCACCAGAGAGCGTCACCCCTGACACTGAATGACTAATCCTCCTCTCGCTGAAGAGGAACTTATGTTAAGGGGACCTGCTAAAGTCCAGGAGACTAGGTGCCCTCAGGCTGCCCTCCAAGGGTGTAAAATATATAATTAAGAATAATTTATAACTTTAGTTCTGGAGGAGAAATTCCACCATAATAACATATAGGAATTCAATGGGTAGACATGCGACTCTTCCCTCTCTACTCACCCCACAGAAATATGGTGGAACAATACAAGAACATGAATGTTCCTTCTTGTGCTCACCGGTCCCGCTAGGCTGATTGAGTGGAAAGATATGGGAAGACGAAAATTTCTTCTATTGTATATGAATCCCATCATCCATATAGGATGGAAACCATCTACACACAGGAAAAAATACCTTCATAGGAATTGCAATATTTCCATCTAAATTGGGCAGTAAGAAAATATTAGCAGATTCAAATCTCTATGGATTCATACAAAGCACGTGAGAAAATTACAGTGACTAGAGTGCATATGAAAATCCCTTCTTGAGAATATTAACACCACTGGTAAAATACGGTGGCAACCGGAGAAGACAACCAGTGTAAGAGTCTTTCCTCTCTCCTAGCACAGAAGAACTCCTAGTATCTATCGGAAACTCATGGAGGACTGGAGTAGGAAAAAAACTCCATCTTCTATATCAGAATTCACCTTCATACATGTTCTATCTGAATATTTATGTTAGAACATGTTCGAAAAGATGGATGATCGAATGTTGATTCCGAACCATATCCTCCAAACATTCCAAGATAACTTTGCATCGGCAGAAAAGGTTTGAAATTGGTCCCACAACTCAGTTTCTGTGAATGAAATGACTCACTCACAAAATGTGTTAGTCACTCTGAAGCAGTTATACATACTTTTCCCAGTCAAGGAGGGTCGACGGAAATATCCCACGATAAACAGAGAACCATATTGTGAACAAATAATCATTCCAACTAGGGGACATCAGTCCAAAATGGTTTCCACCCCAGGGCATGCATATATTCCTTCCAAAACTCTAGATCCATGTCATAATATCCCGACAAAATCCTAGGAATCAACAAGATAGGGACCCTTACATGAAGAACATTACCAACAACAGATGGCCCTGGTTTCCTGAAAGAGAGCACTCAAAAATGAAATGATCCAAAAGCAACTGGAAAATTAAGAGCACATACATGATCCTGCTATGATGGAAGCTGGGGTTATTTATGCCATCAAACATATATCAATGAATGCTTAAGAACCTGTAAGTCCATTACCAAATTAAGGAAGTGGTAGTAGAAGTTGTGAATGTCCTCCCTGCAATGTCTCTACCAACAGCTCTGAAGGTCCTCCACAGAGCACCCATGGGGTATCGCTCCGTTGTCCAGGAAAGATTGATAACAAGAGCCTATATTGTGATGCGTATCAGGGTAGCCCTCCCCTAGACCTGAATATTAAATGGAAATAAGGTTCTCCCCTTGTTGTTATCCGCCCGATTGTTCCTCCCTGTGGTATACACTATAGATATGTTTCTCCCTGTAGTCAAAAATGAAGTAATGGTGGTATTCCTCACCATGATGATAATCATTTCTAAGACCCTCCCGACAATAGAAGTTGATGGATAGTAACACCAAGAAATGAAAAGGTCCTACCGTCAGTGACATCCATCATCATGAAGGTCCACCCATTGCTGTAGCCCATACTGAATGTCTTCCCTATGGTTTATGCTATAAAAACTTTTCCCATGGTTGAGCATAGAGTTTCAATAGTATCCCTCACCATTGAATCCAAAATTGTGAAGTTACTCCCCACAATCAAAATTCATACTAGTGGGAAGGTCCTCCCCTTTTCGGAAAAAATGCAAGAAATACCTCTTATGATGAGGCGTTGGGAAAGGAGTCAGACACATCAGGCACTTCGTCCATAATGAGTGATATTTTTTCTTAATCTTAGGATGCCCTAAGGCCATGCTCATCACTAAAGCCACCCCATGGCTTCCTTAAATAAATAAGGATCCCACCAGCCCAGTTTCTTGGAAAAAAACTATTAAGAAGCAGTCAAGATGGTAATATCAAGTAGAGGAGCCTCTAGAAAAACAATAACAATATATGTATCTTTTGTGAAGACAACTGGAAAAGGATAATATACCAATGATGTATTATCCTAAATTCAAATATCACTCCAACATACCTGGAGAATTTTCTTGGGAATGAATGCATGACATTCGCCTCAATATATGGACAACTCTTCATTAGCTAAAAGAAAAATTTCTACCCTCCAAAGGGTATGCAGACCATGTCTATATGATAGGGGAGGTTCACCATCTAATCAACCTAGAAGACATACCATCCACATGGCATCCACAATAAGAAAGGTGAATGAAAAAACGTGAATTGGCTTGTCTCAATGCATTATATAAGTTGTGTCTCCTCATTGGTGATGCCTCGACTGGAGTCCACATTCGGGGATGGGGAGAACATGGAGATCTATACTTCACCATTAATCCCATCCAACATTCCCTATTAGAAATGAAATCTTGTAATTTCATCACCCAAAGGAATCAATAAAGTGAAACCCTTGCTCAGGAAATATGGGATACACAACAAAAAGTGTGTTGAAATAAGTCTCAAAAGCGTCAGGACTGAAGAGAACAAGTCCTCAAGAATCTTCTATGTCAGGAATCAATGATCAACTAGCAGGCTTCCCATCTACGAGAATCTAAACAGCAAGTAGTGCTCATGTTTCCAAATGACCATAGACTATGATCATGCACAATTCCATTATCATCTCACACTCGTGCATAAGTACATGGGATTGAAAAGGTGGCAATAGTAGCGGCAACCACAGCAATGCAAGAACAACCCTAGACCATAGGGATGGGGGAATTTATATGTCAAAATGAACCCTTAACACTCACATGTCTAGGCCCAAGAATATAAATGGTTGAAAAGGAACAACCCCAGCCTGTAGGGCTGGGGGAATTTTTACATCAAATCCTACCCAGCAGATGTATTTATTCCACCATCTTGAAAGAACGATGGACAGAGGAGTCACCCATTCCAAACTCTCTCATGGATCGTACCTTCAAATGCAAATACACATTACAAAGATGGATCAGGGCTCTATTCCGGTAAATATTTTCTAAGAAACCTGAATAATACTCCATAATGGATGGAGAAATTCCAACAATGGGCGCAGAAAGCCTTCTTACCATTTAGCACTGGGTACACCACCCCCAATGTGGTTTGCCTCAGTGAACGTGGTAAACGTCAACCGCAATGATTTCATAGGAAATAGAACAAAGAGAGAGAATGAAAAGGAAGATGGTTCCCTCCTAGAGGTATCCCATGCCGAGCCAAATGGTGTCCATACCTGGAACTATAGAGCAGTCCTAAATCTGGGATCCCCTCAGTTAATATGTAAATACCTCACCCACAAAACCCCAAAAAGGATAAGAATAAATACAAGGTCATATATAAAACACCTAATCCTCCCCCTGAGGATGTTCCCCTCAACCTAGAAGAATGATTCTCCATGTAATAGAAAGAAATGAAAGAGCTATGGTGAATTAATGCTGAGCTACGTCAAGGGAGCTACCTCGCCAAATGTGTTTCCCTTGCGGAGTGTCAACAGGTTCTCCCAGTAGGGGTACCATTGCCACATGCACTCATCCTGGAAAATGAATCCAAGCTCAGAGGCCCATCTAATTCAGTGTAGGGACTGGAAAAATACATAAATCAATCTCTTGAAGGGCATCGTTACTTACCCCACTAGGAAGCCAGTGAAAATATATTCGGGTAAACCCCAAAATGATACCTCAGGTTGGGTATCCACCCCAAATTCTAGTAGAATTTGCGCACCCAGTATTGGCCCCTGCCGCACCATCCCAAGCTCAATCCCAACAAGATATGCATCATGTTATCTTGAAAAACGTCGAACAACTAATAGCTAGACTAGAAGCCATATTGGTGTGAAACGCTTCGATGCAGCCAGAGCGTAAACTCTACCCCATGTGGGTGAGCAATGTTCTTCCACCAAAAATCTTTGGGAACCCCATTTTACCAGTTTTAAATGTCTTGAGGGACCTAGAACAACATTTAATGCTATAGGCCTCCTATGGTGACCCCTTGATGGGAAATCCAGAGAAGAAACAATTAGTAATACTCAGGTGATTTATATGAACATTGTATGGATCATATTTTGTATGGTATACTAGCTTTCTAGCAAATTCGATCATCGGATGAGAGGACCTCTAGCGACAGTTTCTCTTTTAGGTCAGTTGAATGTTTCATAAGACAATGGTCAGTGACCTCATGAACTACAATGAGGGGGAAAATTAAAGAGTCTTAGACTTCATTTTCATATGGAAAGGCTTGACTTATTCCTTCAACTGGCCGCATCCCCAGGATGAGATGATCGCCATGTGCAACGATAACCTTCGGGGTGAATTGCAAACACCAATCATCCCAGTGAAGTATAGCGGCAGGTTTAGTGATTTCACTACCATTTCCCAAACGATATAAGACTCCTTTAAATGGACCATTCTTAAGTCCCGAATGGCCCCATCATCCCCTAGGAAATTAATAGGAAATGTCAAAGCCGCTTCAATCATACTTAACCCACCACCGACACCAACTCCGGTTGTGAAGCCCCCACCGAACCATGTAGATGCCCATGGAAATAAATAACCACACCAACCTCGTTATGTTAAGAGAATAGGTGCTAAAATAAAATAGTTTTAAGAACAGAGAAATAATGTTTAATCATTCCAAGATGACCCAATCTGCGGCTATTTCATAGCTTCAATGAATTGAAATTTTCTCATGCTATAAGAGCCAATGTAAGCTCATGAAGTGGGTCTCGACGAACATATAAATTATTTTCCCATCACTGAATAATGGGGAACACAATCCAATCATGATTCACTATCACGGATCTCCTATAAGATATGGTGGATTTTGGGAAATTCATGTTAGTCCTGCCTCCAATACAAGTGGCGTATGTTTCCCCCTCTGAATCAGGAGAAGAAATGTAATGGAAAACAGTCTCCAGTAAGAAGGGGAATTTTTTTGATAATTGGATGACTCAGAATACAATCAATCGAGTTTGTGGAATCCTATAAGAGTAGTTGAAACAACCAAATGATCCCCCACAATCTTCTGATACAACACAAACTTCCTCCTCGGCCCCATAGTCCTCTAAAGGCCAGAATAGAATAAAACACGAGGAAGAAGATACGCTGACACTAAATTCGATGTCATTATTAATGGTTTCAGACTTTATGAAAACATAATTGGTATAAAGGGAATTGCCCCTCTAAATGGTACAACAGGAACTGCCCTGCTAAACGACACTATCAGAAGGTGACAGTCAAATAGAAATAGTTCCAAATCAAGAACTAATATATGGAGCCATTAATTTCATTCACTTGATGGACCCATTCTCTGATGGATACTATGACCACGAATCCAAATTCCCCATGCCCAACTAGAGTCAGTGGAAAAGGTCATATGAGCCCAAGGTTTCCCAGACGGCATGATTGTGGTTGGGGTAAAATTCCCAGCCACACTATAAATCAAACCATTAGCATCGCAGAAACACATGGAAGGACCCTATGGAAGACAGAAAAAAAACCAGAAGGCTCCTCTTCCCCTGTCGGATGTAATCCAATACAAGTTATATTGGAATATCAATAAAGGGAAGAACAAATACCAAACCTACCAAGGCACATAGGTGTACAAATTCATCCAATACCGAAAATAACCGCATCACCACAGGCCCTGGCTACAGAGGAAGAAAAATACGCAACCAATGCCCAAACACCTATGGTGTCTATGAAAAAGCAACCTTGAGCTGGGAAGCTCTGAACTTTAGATAATCAGTATGATATTATAAAATATATAGCTTCAGTTCCAAGAAAAAATGTAAATCTTGGATGCATTAAGACTGTCCGCAGATCTTACGGAGGCACTCATCAATGCCTTACTATGTCCCCTGTAATTTAGGGCTGTATTGGCCACAGCAGAAGTCTATAGGACGAAGACCAGTCGTAAAGAATGTAATGGCGTAATCTCCATCACAAAAAAGGATGAAGACACCATCATGAAAAGGTACATCAAAACCTTTATATGTGTCCATCAAGATTAGTGGAATTGATGTCTGGAGGATCTTCATTGACAATGGCTCTAGATTCAACCTCCTCCCGCTGGGAACCCTTCGTCAGCTGGGCTATAATGAAGTCATATTGACACCCTAAACTACAAAACTCTTGTGATATAATAAAATTGAGAAGAAAATATTTGGACAATTTATGTTTAAAACTAGGCTTAGATACCTCATGTTGGATTCTATGTTCCCGGTAGTATGGAAAAGTATTTCCTTCAGCATCCTATTAGGGAGGCCTTGGCTACATTAGTACACTGCAATTATGTTATCATACCATTACTGCATAAAATAATGTAATAATGGGAACAAATACATTGCATGCCGATAAAACCCTATTTAACCATGTGAGTCACATTATATCGATGCAGGGTTCTATGAATCAGAATAGAAACAACTTTTGGACAGTGACATTGATTGGATTACTACCCCAAATGGATTGGAACCAGCTCCCACTAACCCGATCTTATAACTAGGGAATGGGTATGTATTTCCCATCAACCATGTTGAATGAAAAAGTGCAATTCTGGTTGTAGACTAAATTGTCTGCATGATCTCATTTGAGGCCACCAAGTCTAAAGACACAGAAGAGGAGTCTGAATCCCATGAAATCAGGAAAATCCCTATCAATGATGCTCCCATTTTGTCCAAAGGTCCTCAAACTACCCCATCCTCACACACTAATGCTAAAGAAGATTTATATCCCAACATTGGAGATTTTTTCTCAAAAATCCTCCCTCCATCAGAAGAGTCAGAAGAGGAAGATGGTGAAGATGAAAAAGAAGAAGAAGATAAAAAAGAAGACCTCAAAGATTCCCTTCCTACATTCTAAGAAGGTGTTTCCACCACAATCGATGAAACTAAAAAAGAAAAATTTGGGAACTAAAGACGACCTGTGGCCCACTATAAATAGCGTGGATATTCCTGTCAAGGAGAAGCAGGTATATAACTCCTTCTTAAAGATTAATTGAGATGTGTTTGCCTTGAACTACACCAAAATTCCAGGCCTTGACCTTGAGGTTTCCACTCATCATCTGGGCTTACTAGAAGATCATGAGGGCTATAAGAAAGGATCCAGAAGGACCCAGCTGACACATACTGCCAAAATAAAGGCTGATGATGAAAAGTTGATCAAATACAACTTCATAAAAGAGGTCCAATATCTGATCTTTCTAGAAAACATATTCATAGTGAAAAAAGAATGGGAGAATTAGGATCTTCATTGACTTCAGGTACATTAATCAGAATTTTCCAAAAGGAAATTTCCTTGTCCCAATCCTAGAATTATCGATTTATGCAATAGTTGGATATGAGGATCACTATTTCATTGAAAAATATTCTGGATACAACCAGATCCGTATGTACCAAGGGGATGAAAAAGCTATGGCTTTTAGGGCCTCTCAGATGGTGTTCTATTATGAAGTGATTCTCTTTGGTCTAAAGAGTACCGGTGCCACATATTAGTGTGGAATGAATCACATCTTTAATCCCTTCTTTGGAAAATTCGATGAGTGTTATGTTGACAATCTGGTGGCTAAATCATGATAGCGATCAAACCACATGTTCAATCTTGAAGCTGCCTTGAAAAAATGCGACAACACCTTTTAAATATGAATCCGCTAAATTGAGCATTTGGTGTTTCCTCTAGAATATTATTTGGCTCAGTCGTATGCCATCGCACCATCAAAGTTGACCTCAAGAAGATAAAATCCATCTTTGGAATGTCCCTACCTCACAACTTCACCGAGTTGACAGGTCTCATGGGGCACCTCGCCTACATTCGGCACTTCATATCAAACTTGGCATGTAAATGTTGACCTTTAACTAGGCCAATGATGAAAAGAGTTACATATGAGTTGGATAATGATTTCTAAGATGTTTTTTAAAATACTAAATGGTTTATTCAAACCCCTTTAGTGCTGATGCCACCAGTTGAGGTGAGACTTCTAATTTTGTATGTAGCCTCCCTAGAATTTCCATTAGGAGCCTGCCTCGCGTAGAAGAATGATTTCAGCAGTTATAACAACCTTTACTATCTCAGTTGAACAATGATTAATGCCAAAACATTGTATTCAAAAATTGAAAAGAACTGCCTACCCCTAATCTCTGTAGTTCATAATCACATGCATTACCTGCAACACTGTGAGGTCCACCTGGCCTCCCGTTGCAACCCTCCCACATTTATCCTCAACCATCCCATGCTTAATGGACACCTATCATGATGGGAAGTCATTCTATAATAGTTTTACATAAGGTGCATTGTCCATTAGGAAATCAAAGGCCAGGAATTAGCATACTTATGGGTCGAGCACCACTCGAAAGAAACCACACTATTTGGTTGCTGAACTACTAGATGAAGAAGTGTTCTCCATTTGGGAGGACCCCCAGACATGGGAAATGTACTTCGATGGTGCCTCAGAAGCCCGGACAGGGAAAATGATGGAGGATCCCAAGATCAAAAAATCAGGGTTGGGAATTATACTCATATTCCACAAGAAGGCCATCCTGCCTTACACTTTCCTTCTTTCGGAAGGGTGTAAAAATGATGAAAAAGAATATATGAACCTCATTATAGGGCTATAAATGGAACTTCATTCTCAATCCAATCACCTAAAGGAAAAGGGTGATTCAGATCTAGTCATCAAATAGGTCAATGGTGACAATTCCATTAAGAAAGAGGAATTTGTTCCCTTGATGAACCATGTTTGAGGAAAGATGCCAGAATTCCAATAATATCCAACATTGAATTATGTCCCTCGGTCACAAAATTCCAAAATATAAGTTTGGAAAATACAGCCACAGCCTTGGCTGATCCATATCGGGATGAAACAGTTATTAGTATTTCTCTCCACTAGATGGTCTTTCCATTCATCCAGAGAAATACATAGGAGATTGGTTAAATTAGCCATGTTTTACAACATTATGGTCACACCAACGGCTGGATGACGCCCATTGCGAATTAACTTTAGAATGGGGAACTCCCACCAAATAAGGATGAAAGGGAGCTAGTCTGAATACGAGATGTAAATTTTACCATGTATAATGGGTTAAACCAAAAAAAGGTTCTCTATAAACGAGGCCTTGACGGAGTCCGTCTCAGGTGCATTGATGGAGAAGAAATTACAACCTTCTTGAATGAAATGAACCACAAGGCTTGTAGAGAGCACCAATCAGCAACCTAGCTCTCTCACCAATTCTGAAGGCTCGGGTATTACTGGCCCACTATGATACAATATTGTTCCATAATCACTAAGAAGTGCCATTCCGGCCAAATTATATCCAATTTTGTAACACCCCGAGATTTCATGAGATAAATTCTTTTTAATTTCATTGATGTATTGTGTTTTATGCTACCCCATTATTAATTAGCGCTATACTTAACACCGTAATAACCTTCTGTATATTAAACAATATGCTTTTCTTGTGTTGCAGATAATTTCATGTTCTTTTGATAGAATCGATTTCACGCCACACTGAGTATAGATTTAGTTCAATGTATAAATGAATTAAGTTTTTATTAAGTTTTAAAAAATACCAAATAAATCTTTCACTACAAACAACACTGACTTGGCCTGCGTTACACGTATGAGTGACCTTCCTCGATAGCTTGCATTGTACGCGATACTAAGTTTCACTAATTGATGATAAATTATTAAACTATTATTATATAATGGGATATAAACTAGTCATTACGAATAGTATTAACCACATTTTTTATTTTATAACATTATCGTTCATATAAAACATTATTTAGAACATGGTATAAGAAGAAAATTAAATTTTTTGAATAAAAGATGTATTTTTCAAAAAAATGTTGGTTTACCGCCTTTTGATGGCGTACTGATTTTAAATATAGTTTTTGACTCTTTTATAAGTTATATTTGACACTATAAAATTCTAATTTGGAACTGGGACATTAATATTTACTTTTGAGAAATTTTTGGCATTTTTTTGAAAACTTTTATATTTTGATATATTGTGAAAATAAGCTAAATTTTAATTGAAAATACCTTTTTCATCGAAATAACTTATATGGTTAAAATATATTATTGAATGGTTTTAAATTATAAATAGGAAATATTTTTATAGTTTAATACATCTTAATTCATTTTCAATAATTTTACATTGAATTCAGATGTAAAAACATTTCAATCTTTTTCAATCTTTTAAAGAAAAACCCATTTTTTCGACAACATGATTAATTTTAAATTAATTACTATAACTTCCCTATTTTTAATTTCAGAAAATGGATTCCATATTTGTAATCATAGGGTTAATATTTTTTAAATAGGTTCATTTAATTTATTGAAATTATGAATAGTAACTTCAGTAATTATTTTGTTAACAATGGTTAATGGGTAAATATTGTAAATAAGGGTAAAATATAATATTATAATAATATTATACTACACTAACACATGAAATAATCTTATTGGATGAGATATGTCCGACCATGGCCATCCTTGGGTCTATTTTGGGACCCCATGGATTCACATGGATGTGAAAATAACATTTTATACTAATTAATTTAATGTAATGATAATTATAACCTAACCATACATCTTTAATTAATTTGATTTTAATTTGGTGTTATATAATAGATTTATATGTATATAAATAGTAATTGGAAAGATCAAAAGATTTCCTACATCATTGTATTTTAGTTATAATTTTTTTACTTTAGATAAATGTATTTATTTATGACACAATTATGATGTACTGATTACCTCATTAATGAATGATTTGAATAAATGAATTAATAAATATTATAATAAGTTTAAATTGAATATTTTGATGACAACAACAAATTTTGTGGATTAAACTGACATATTTAGTATTATTTAATTCTTTAGCTTTGATGTAATAAGGTTTCTAAGAATTATTAAAAAAGTTAAGTATGAATAGTATCAAAAAATGAGATTATTCAAAACCAAAAATATAAAAGATATTTTTAATGATATTAAATTCCAAAAATAAAATATTCATCTAAATTGTTAATATAATTCCAAATATTTCATAAATAACTTTTGGTGGGTCTTTTTACTTGATATGGTAATTACATTAACCCATAATGTGTAAATAACATGATATCATCGTAAGACTAAAAAGGGTAAAATAAGGGTTAAACAAAAATGATAAGGATTAAAGAATATTCAAAAATGGTCTAAAAATTATTGGATAATGGGTATTCAAATAAAAATCATCTAATATTATAATTAAATAATTTTTTGACAAAGTAAAATAGAAATTAAATTTATAATAAATTAATATTTTAAGGCTTTTCTAAAGTGCCCCATTTTATCATATAAAAGGGAACCTCCTCCCTCTCATCATTACTACATTTTGAGCCTTCAAGCTCAGAAAACCCTTACCATTTCTCTTATAAAATTCCATACTTACATTCTAGGGGTTATGGTCTTCCAAAAAGACCAACTCTAGTTCCGTAAGATGAAATTTAAAGGATGCATGTCGAGGAAGAGGTAATCTCCTCTACAGATTCTTTCAAATTTATTTCTTCTTCCACTAATTTTTCGTTAGTAGTTTCATTATAAAGTAATCACATCAGTATAAATAATATACTAATATGTTATTATAAATATGAAACAAACCTATTTCACCTTCTATCCATCCTAAGAAAAATGAAATCACAACACGTGGGTACGTACGAATTATCATCTCCACGTCCCGTTGTAATATTTTTTTCACCACCACCATGCGTGGATGAGTATAATGGTGGAATTAATAACTATATATGATTATTATAACATTATACTAATTATGATATATTATACACCATCCAATTCAATACCATTCCACTACTATGGGAACAATATCATCACTTTTGGGTACGTACAACTTACTGTCTCCATAACGTGATGAGATTCACTCTCCAAGTTAACCATTCATGAATGATGATATAGAATTTGTAAAAAATAATTATGAAATATAAGAAATAATAATTCTACTGGATATATATATATATATTAATTTCATTTACATACATCCATTTAGTTCAATAAGGAAATGAAAATAACGTTCATCCGAACGTACGACCTACCATCTCCATGAATGGTGTATTCCATTTCATTTAAATATATATTATATATATATTTATATAATAAGTATATAATAAATATAAAAATCATTTTTTACATTCTATATGTAAGTAAATGATTATCTATGTAATCATATGAATAATAACAAGTCCAAACACGTATGATAAATGAAACGACTATTACCCAAAACGTTGCTTTAACATGGAATTGAAAAATGAATGGGTAATATAATGTCGTAAGTGAATCATATATAATATCATAAATATTATTATAGTTCTATTATATGTTAATAATATCTTTAAACCTACTAAATAGAAGTTTCAGATAGATACATAAGAAATTCGGCCTATGGTAATGGATAATTTTGCAATCTCTTTTTTAGCTGAGATTTCTTATACATAAGTATTTACTAGGGTTTATATTTATCATCCACGTCCATGTTTTTTATTGATTTTTTCATAAAAAATTTATTATTCTTCCATTTATGTTTTAAGTCGTTTTTAACCATTTTTTACTTTTATTACCAGTTATGGAGGGAATATTTCATTGGTTTACAATACTTGGTAATTTTTTAGACTTTTCTGCAAAATTAATGTAATATACATGTATGTAATGTTTGGGTATATACAGTTGGTATTAGAGATAAGTATTAGTTATCCTTTGGAAACTAGGATTTGAAAACATTTGTGAGATCCCAAGAGATATTTCTATGTTATGTATAGGGATGGCCCTAAAGTTACATATAAGTATAGTCTATAATCCTAAAACTATGGTAGTGATCATGAATAACCTCGAATTAAACATGAGATGTTAGAGATTTAGTGTAATCTCCCTTGACTATGTTGTTTTCCTAGTATGAGTTTTTCCTCACACACAATTCTTTTTTAGTTTTAGAGGATTGTTGGAACCCAAAGGTACTGTGTTAATGATCAATGCATTGGAAAATGTAATTATTGTCCTCCTGAACAACCAAATGTTAGGGAGGATGAAATGAAAAATCTTATTGCTATACATACAAAAGATATGAATCATTTTGGACTCCCAAATGAGCATATAAAGGAACAATATTTTATAGATTCCTTCATGAGGCAATGCTCACCTTGTTTTAGTGGGTCTTCTGATACACTTGTTACTAAACAATGGATAAGTACCATGGAAAATATATTTTCCATCCTTAATTTATTAGAACATGAAATGGTTATTTTGGTTTTTTATCATTTAGAAGGTGAAGAAGACCAGTGGTGTACTCTAATTTAGAATACAAGGCTGAAAGATGAAATGGAATCCATGGAATGGGATGAGGTCAAGAATGTATTTTTTTCAATAAGTACTTCCCTCGTATTCTTTGAAAAAGGATGGAAAATGAGTTCAATGAGATTAATGAAAAGGATGATGAATCTTTTGGTACATATAGGGATAATTTTACTAGACCTTCAAGGTATGCTTCTGGCTTTATCATCTAACATAAAAGTAAAGATGACAGATTCTTTAGTGCCCAAAAACAATGTCTTTGAAGGGAATTAGATATAGGAGACATCAGTAGCTATAAAGATATTGTGGATTATGCTATCAATGTAGAACTAGAAGTTGGTGTTACATATCCATCTCATGGTTTTCATAAGAATTGAAAAATTGAGTTCAAGGGAAAACCTCAAAACAATGGTGAAAGGAAGATAAATTTTTTCTTATGCTCAATGAGTGGAAGGAATCATGGTGCAGATTGTCTTAATGAGACTAGAAAATTTATCAAGTGTGGAAAAAGTTCATAGAGTAGTTGAGTGCCAAAGTATTGGGAAAAAATTTGCTAATGATGTGAATGGAGAAAAGACTACAAAAAATGAACCATCAACAATTCAATACTATAAGTGCAAGGAAATGAGGAATTATGATAACCAATTCCCTAATACAAGGGTTAATAATGATCTACATCAACAACCACTTAAGGAAAAATGAAAAAGGTATGTAACATGCATTCAATATTAGAGATTTTGAGTATGAAAACAAAGTTATGGAATGATTATGTTTTTCTGTAATTTTATTTCAAAATAGTGTTGTGGAAACTCATTTATAACATTATATAATATTGAAATATCGATGTATTGGTCTATTATGGTTTTCCATAATTATATGGTACCGGTAACCATGAAAAGTGATTGAAATATTTTTGGAAAGAAGATGATATGTTCATAATGATGGGATAATGAAAAAATAATATGTTTGGTAATATTAATGCTCTCATGACGGATAAAAGGACAACGTGATATCATTGTTTGAGTATATATAATTTTTGGTATATTTGGTGAGTGGAGAGAGTTAATTTGGATATAATTCAAGTTGTCACTAAGGTTCTATGGTAATTTATGTTATTATCATATTTCAAAAGAATACATGATTCATGTATTTAGATGTTTGGAATGTGAAAACCAAGATCATCCAAATGATAGATGGGATACAAATGTTATGTCGATTTATTTCACATACTTCTAATGTTTTATATTTTCAGTTTATTGAATGATTGTAATGGTATCCATTTATGAATATTATAATTTATATTCTGGTTGAAGTTTGTTATATTAATATATTGTCTCGCTATATGTAGATTTTTTCATATTTAATAATCTGTTCTAACCTTTTTGTGGAGAAATATGGAATGAGCTGTCATTATATTGTATGATTTTTTAACACTTCCAGAATGAAAAATTTAACTTCATTTCATTAAATTAGATAATAAGTGGAAATTTTTTAGGGAACGACCAACATTGACAGTACACTGAAATCAAGTAAGTATTTCTCCTTATGAAAAAATTATTCAACTTTAGGAAAATGATCTTGAAAAAAAAATATCCCAGTACCCTCTTATCTAATGAATCAGATGGTCCCTTATATCATCTCAAATTTATTTCTTCTTGGTAGTTATCCTTCTCCAAACCATATTCACTATCACTATCCATCAAAGCATGATGGATATACTTCTCTTCCATATCTATGTTTTCATTACCCACCAATGTTCTCCTATGTGGAAACCTAATGATGAGTTACTTTGGGCAACCCTTATATTTAAAAATTTCTTCTTTAAAAATATGTCTTAGTATCCCATTTTACGATGTGCGCTTCCATGAAAGAAACATTAAAGTAGAAAACCATTTATAACTCGGATGAATATTGAGGTAGAAATTCATTTTAAGGTTGGTATAATTTAACACCCCATGATTTTTGAGAGATATTATTTTTAATTTCATTTATGTATTGTGTTGTATACTACACCGAGATTAACTTGTGCTATACACAACACCATATTAACTTGTATTATATGAAACAATATACTTGGATTATCTTTCACAAAATTTCATGTTCATTTGATAGAATTGATTTCACGAAACACTGAGTATTGATTTTGTTCAATGTATAAAAAAAATAAAT
Source organism: Viscum album (assembly GCA_963277665.1). Taxonomy (NCBI): domain Eukaryota; kingdom Viridiplantae; phylum Streptophyta; class Magnoliopsida; order Santalales; family Viscaceae; genus Viscum; species Viscum album. Next base: position 1,764,909,295 of record OY728125.1, read on the forward strand.
TTTTATTATGTTATAAACAAAACCAAAGGAATATTTCACTACACGCAACACTGAATTCACTTGCATTATACACATGTGTCACCATCCTCGATAGGTTGTGTTGTACGCGATACCGAGTTTCACTAAACGATGATGTATTATTAAAATAATTTTATCTAATGGGATATAAACTTGCCGTTAGGAATAGTATTAAACAAATTTTAAATTTTATAACAATATCATTCATCATGCACATTATATATAACTTGGTGTGATAATGAAATGATTTTTTCAGATAAAAGAAGTATTTTTCTAAAAAATTTAGATTTACTGCCTCTTGATGGCGTACCCATTTGAAATCTAGTTTTGACACTTTTATAAGTTATATTTGACAATATAATATTCTTTTTTTGATGTGGGAAATAAAAATTAACTTTTGATAATTTTTTTGACATTTTTCTGATAACTTTCAAATTTGGATGACTAGTGAAAATATGATAAATTTTAATTAAAAACAATTTTTTTCATCAAAATAATTTATAATATTATAATATATTATATAATGTTTTTAATGTATAAATAGAATATATTTTTATATTTTAGTAAAAATTAAATCATTTTCATTAATTTTACACTTAATTCATATATATAAACTTTTCAATCTGTTGAAGTGTTTTAAACAAAATACCATTTTTTTCGAAAAAGAGGTTAATTTTAAATTAATTATCGCAACTTCTCTTTTTGGAATTTCATAAAATAGATTCTGTATTTGGAAACACAAGGTTTATATTGTGTCTATTGGTACATTTTTATTTTTTGACATTATGAATAGTAGCTTCAGTAATTATTTTATTTAGCATGGTTAAAGTGTAAATCTAGTTAATAAGGGTAAAAATTAATATTATATTAATAATTTACACACTAAACCTTGCCCTAATCCAATTTTATAAGATATTTTTAACCATGGGCATCCTTGGGTAGATTTTGGGACACCATGGATTCACCTAGATGTGAAAATGACATTTTATAATAATAAATTTAATGTAATGCTAAATATAAACTTAACATATATCTTTTATTAAATCGATTTTAATATGGGGTTATATAAGAGATAACTATGTCTATAAGTATTAATTGTAAATCTAAAAATATTTCCTACATCATGGTATTTTATTTATATTTTTTCTACATTAGATAAATATATTTATTTATGACACAATTATTAAGTGGTGATTACCTCATTAATGAAAGATTCCAATAAATGAAATCATAAATATAAAAATAAGTTTAATTTGAAAATTTCGATTCCATAAAAAACAATTTTGGAATAAATTTCCATATTAGGGATTATTTAATTCCTTTTTTTAATTAATAAGGTTGTTATGAATTTGTAAAAAAGTGATGTATGAATAGTATCCAAAGTTAACATAATTTATAACTTAAAACATAAAATAGTTTATTAAATGATATTAAATTCCTAAAAATATATGATTCGTCCAAATGGTTAATATATGTTGAAATATTTCATAAATAACTTTTTTGGGTCATTTAACATGATATGGAAATTACATTAACCCACAATTTGTAAATAAAATGATATCACGATAAGATTAAAAAAACGTAAAATAACGGTAAAAAAAAGATATAAGGATAAAAAAATATTCCAAAAATTTCTAAAAAATATTAAATGATGGTTATTCTCACTAAAATCATCTTATATTCGAATTAAATATGTTTTGGATGATTTTAAATATAAAATTAATTTATAATAAATTAATATTTATAGACTTTCCTAAAGTGCCTCATTATCTCTTATAAAATGGCACATCCTCCCTCTCATCATCACTCCATTTTGATACTTAAAGCCCAGAAAAAACCTAACCATTACTCTTCTAAACATCCCTAGTTAGATTCTAGAGGTTTTGGTATTCTCAAAAGGCCAACTCTAATACCCCAAGAAAAAATTCAAAGGAGCCACGTCGAGGGGAGGTAATCTCTTCTAACAATTCTTTCAAATTTATTTCTTCTTCTAGTTCCTCTTATTTAGATGTGTAATTATAAAGTAATAACATCAGTATCACTCATATATTTATATTTTATTATAAATATGATGAAACCTTATTCCACCTACTATCCTTCCTATGAAAAACGAAATCACCACGCATGCGTACATACGAATTATCGTCTCAACGTTGTGGTGTAAACTATTTATCACCACCACATTACTTGGATGAGTATAAGGGTGGATATAATAACCATATATGATTTTTATAACATGATACTAATTATAAGATATTATAAAACTTCCACATCTATACCATTCAACAACTATGGGAACGATATCATCGCTCGTGCGTATGTACCTCTTAGCATCTCCATGGTGTTATTAGATTCATTATCTATGTTATCATTTCAAGAATGATTATAATGTATATATAATAAGTAATCATGAAATATATTACAAAATAATGCTACTATATTTATGTATATATATATTTCATTTAATTACTTCCATCAAATTCAATAAGGAAAAAAAACAATGTTCATGCGTTCATACGACCTACCATCTCAATGAACTATGTATTCCATTTCATTTATTTATCTGTTATATATATTTATATACTAAATATATAAGATATATATAAATCATTTCTTACATTCTGGAAGAATGTAAATCATGATCTATGTAATCATATGAATAATAACAAGTCCAAACACGTATGATAAGTGAAACGATTTTACCCAAAACATTGCTTTAACATGGAATTTCCAAATAAACATGAGATATAGAGTTGTTAGTGATTCATATATAACATTATAAATATTATTACAGTTCTATTAGAAGTTAATAATATTTTTAAACCCACTATATAGGAGTTTTGGTCACATAAGAAAGAAATCAGAGCTTGTGTAAGGTATAATTTTGAAATCTAATTTTTATCCAAGATTACGTATGCATAAGTATTTACTGGGGTTATATTTATCATCCATGTCCTTGTTTTATAAAAATGTATTCATAAAATATTTACTATTCTTCCATATTTTATTACAGTTATTTTTAACCATTTTTGGATTTTACTACATTTTATGGAAGAATATTTCTTTTGTTTACCATATGATGTACTTTTTTTTGACTTTTCTGCAAAAGTAATGTAATATCCATGTACTTCATGCTTGGGTATCTACAAATTTCATACACCGACCCCAAGAGATACATTATATTTCTATGTACTCCTGTAATTTCGCCGCCTATTGGAAAAATGATGTGGGAACGTATCCTCCTACCACAGCCAGATCATTCATGTTCATATTCACAACGACCAACTTCTTTTCCAAATAGGCCGAAGCCATACCCATTAAAGAAGTCGGGGCAAAAAACATTGTTAGCTTTGTGAAGGACAACATCTTTACCAGATTTGGTGTCCCTATCATAATCCATGTTCCATCACTTCATGTGGCCATTTGTCATCAATGATCCTGGGATGAGAAATTCTAGAGATAGTTTAATGAGTTGGAGTAGCAAGATGAAAATTTTTTGCACACTTTGCACCATTATGAAATCTACCAAAATTGGATTCCACAAGCCTTCAACAAAAAGGTTTTCCTTTGATATTTCCACAAAGGAGGATTGCTGTTAGTCCTAAGAACCCCAATGTCACTCGGGAATAATCTCATACACCTTGAACCAAAGTGGGAAGGACAATATGTCAAAAATAGTGTCTATTCCAACAGAGCATGCACCTTGATATCAATGAATGGAAAACTCATCACGGATCCCACAAATGCAATGTTCTTGAAGAAATACTTTTCATAATTGAACCATGATGTCATGGTGCAAACACTAAAACCCTAAACAATGAGTTTTTTTCCTTAACAAAAGACATTAATATGTTTTTTATTAGTCCATGATACATTACATTAAACCCCCATTTCATGTCCCAATCTCTAAGACCTTAATCTATGAGTCATTGTCTTTTCCACATGTCGTTAAACTGTAAGGAACTTGTCCTTGAAACTTGACATTAAACTATGAGTCATGTCTTCATTGTATGATGTTAAACTACATGGAACAATGTATCCTTATCGCAAGACAATAAACTACATAATCTATCATAGAACAATGTACGGATTGATTCCTTCCCTCGTAGTATACTTAGCGACACCTCAATCCTCAATCATAGCACAACCCCGACAAAAAATGTATCCATCATATTCTCTACCTCCCCACAATTACGATGGAAACCCTATGTCCACTCCTTGTTTCCCACATCATGTATAAATCGTGTGGTCTTAGGATCAATGGTACAAAATCTTTTACGCAAACTAGTTATAGGGAGATATGGTAGACCCGACCCCCGTAGAACCGGAACATAAATTACCTTTCCCATTGACAGATCCAAAGCAGCATAGGGAACATTCAGAAATACATATGGCTTGATTCCTGCTCATTCGGGATACATAGGGATGCCCAGATTTGGCATCCTAGCCCATATATCACCAAATAAATTACCTCACATGTCCTCATATATAGATCATCCAAATCAGTATTGGGTATATTCAGAACTACGTATATCTTCACGCCTGCCCTATTAGCATATGTAGTGACACACAGATTTGGCATCCTGGACCATCCACCATAAACAAATTCCCCTTTCCCTGTGCATAGGTCAGACATGTAGGGGGAGTCCATAAATGGACCAAATTACATGACAATAAACTATGAAATTCGTCAAGAGTTATGTGTGGTCCGGTCCTCGGTGCTACGAGATCCCGCACAAGCCTCTCTAGCTCATAAAAAGTCAAAATATCCTACTTCCCCCTCTACATATGAGTCAGACCAATATGGAAGATGTAGTAGTTCATAGTTAACCATGGTCTGGGTATTCTTTATGATCCCAAGCACATCTTTCCCATTTTTTTAAACTGCATACCCATTGAAAAAAATGGAATCCCCATAATCCTAACAAGGCCATATGAGATGGAAGGCCAGTGTCCTATGGACACCATTATTTTGACTATGCACATCATGCCCTAGTGGCTCTGCATATGAATCTCAAAAAATTACCATCAATAAAAGGAAAATACTTCCCAAATAGAGTCCTCTCCTATATCAAAGTGCCCAATGGCTTTCAAGCCGCATGTCATCCATCCTTATTCAATTTGACCCTAAGACTATTGTTTACACATTCTATCATCAATCACATCTATGGATCGTTGGAACATCATGGTTGCGATTAACTCAAAGATATTAACGATCATTATGATAGCATAATCTTCCACAATACATGACTCTAAACTTCATTGTATCATGTCTTCACCACATGACATTAAACTACGAGGCCAAAATCTTCCTTGTTGTACGACGTTAAACAGCATAGTAAGGGTTTAATCCATAGGGTCCATCTGATGTTGATTTTTCTATTCTTAGGAAATTACACAAAATCCAAATAATCCCTTGTTTCTCACACCGAGCATATCTCACAGGATATTAGGGATCACCGAAAGAGATCCACCATGATATTATGGAAAAAACAGTCCATGAATTTGATCCTAGAAGCATGAACCTAAAAGGCATGTCATGGTTCACTCCCCCGTAAGGAACCTTATATCCTGGTCATATGACATTAAATGATTGGATACCCCAAATATGGAATGAATGACTCACCATATGTGTGAGTCATATCCAAGTAAGGGATACTTGATTTCATGAGCTAAATGCAACCCAAATGTCCCGAATTAGTTGGGATACACTACTTCTATAAACCAAACTCAATGCCCTACGTGATCTTGAATCTATATAACCCTCTAAGGCCAGCTAAGATGGATGGCTAGTTTCCTACAATCACCTTCTATTGACTATGCACATCATTCCCCACTGGCTCTGTCTTGGTTTCCCACAAAAATGGTTATCAATCAAAGGCAGATTCGTCCTGAGGATAGTCCTCTCCTATCTCAGTATTCCCAATGGCTTCAATGATTCATTCCATACCTCCTAATTCAAGGGACCTCAAAGTCAGGGTTTAAATTCTCCTCCCCAAACACATCCTAGATATATCAAAATATACGAGCTCAATTCATCTTTGGTTCCTATTGGGGTTTCTATAGATACCCCATCCATATGCGTGAAGTTGATCCACATATAAAATAAGAGCCCACCCACTCATTTCTGAGATATGTTAATCTAAATTTCCCATTTTCGGGTTCAGTTTCACGCCTTGTTGAAGGTTACATACCATATTTAGAAAGTTTGGAATCTCCATAATCCTACACGGGCATCAGAGATGGAAGTATAGTGTCTTGTAGACACCTTTTTTAACTATAATCATCATTCCCCCGAGGATCTTCATATGTTTCCTACAAAAAATGGTCTTCAATCAAAGGCCAATTCATCCCTAAGAGAGTCCTTTACAGCTTCTGTACACTCAAATGAAATTCATGTCATATCACACCATGTATTTGGAAATCCTTCGATAAGGGATTACATGCCTTCATCTTTCCAAATTGCCCTTACATAAAAAATGGATTTCTAACTGAACTAACCATCCACCAGCTCTCCCTCACACAAGTAAGTACTATTCAGGAATATTTCCCCCCTCAAAGATATCATGAATTTCTGTATTGTTTTCAGACACCACTACTGTTATCTGACACCCACTGTGGCTCCCAACATTAAAATAAATTCAATGTGTTGAAAATCCCACTATGTACATTAGAAATGGAAGGCTAGTGTCTTACAGAAACATTTGATTGGCTATGAACATCATTCCCTATAGGATCTACATATGTTTCACACAAAAATGGTCATCAATAAAAGGAAAATTCATCACTAGGAGAGTCCCTTCCAAGCTTATGGACTCTAAAATTACATTTATGTCCTGTCCTACTCTTGGATTTGGAAAACTCCAAGATAACAGCTTCCATACCGTATTCTTTCTAAATTCCCCTAACATAAAAAATACTCATAACTGAACTGGCCATTCACCAAATCTCCCCCACACAAGTAATAATCGTGCGGGAATAGTTTCCCCCTCAAAGACAACATGAATGTCCCTAATGTTTTTAGAATCCCCTACTCAAACTAGCCACCCAATGTGGCTCAAAACATTTAAATAAATTCAAATTGTTTCAAATACCACCAATGCCATCAAAAATGGGAGTCAAGTGTCCTGTAGACACTTTTTATTGACAATGCACATCATGACCTGAAGGCTCTACATATGTTTCCCAAAAAATGGTTGTCAGTTAAAGGAAGATTTGTCCCCATGAGAGTCCTTTCCAACCTCTGTACGCCTAAAATGGCTTCTGAGCCACATGCAGATCTAGAATTCCAGAATTAAGGGTCACGTAAAAACCCTAATCCATGTCTGATGGATATTAGAACATTCTCAATTGAAGATCTGAGTTTGGGACATGCCCCATTATGTTTTTCAATGTTGTCTGACCTAAAACGTTAATAATGAGTTTGATTGGTAGGATTGTGAAATTCCAAAGAAAAAAGATGCCATACATGTCAAAGGGAAAATCTATAGAAGGCACTGTAGACGCCGGAAAAGTCCGTTGTTCCCAAACAAAGCTCCGGATGCGGAAAGTGAGGTCGTATTTGGAGTCGGAAGCATGTTTCGGAGGGCCCGGAGGCCTTGCGCGGAATTTTGGAGGCCCGCGCGCAAATTTGATGAGCCGCATGCAAACCTCCCGGGATGCGCGCAATGCGCTGGGCCGGCGCGCAATTTTGCGCGCCACTGGCCCGCGCGACTCCCTTGCGCGCCGGGCCCGATTCCGCGCCCGCGACGAGAATTCCGCGCCCGCGAACTGGATTCCGCGCCCGGGGTTGCCTATAAATATAAGGCGACCCCCGACGTTTTGAGGGTGGCCAGAATTCGAAAGGTCTCTCGTGCGCGCAATCCAGCCCCTTCCGCGCGCAATGCCGATCTTCAGGTAACCTCTTTTCTTTCGCGCAATAAGACCTCGGGGTTCGCCTTCGCGCACAATCCCTTGGGCCCCTTTCCTTTGAATAATTCTTCACCCTAAGGCCTTCGCGCGCAAAAGAAGCCTCTTGCGCGCAATTTCCCCCGGGGTGCGCGCAATCCGGTCCGATTGCGCGCACCCCCCCCCCCCCTTTTCAAAGTGACCGTTCGATTAAAGAATGAGCCGTTGCCCCCGCGCGCTATCCGAAGCCCGGTGCGCGCAATATCTACCTTCTTCGCGCAAAGCGCTGGCCCAATTGCGCGCCAGCCCGTCCATTTGCGCGCTGACCTGCGGTATTGCGCGCAAAGCTCCTCCTTTGCGCGCAAACCGCCAGGGTCGCCCCCTTTGACCCCCTTTGGGTACCCGCCTGCGTGGCGCCCGATGACCCTCATCCCGGGTGCCCGCACCATGCGTCGTCTTCCCATGCGACCCCCCTAGGCTTGCGCGAAGTGACATGGACCTATCGGCGGCTTCAACGTCCTGCACGACGTTAAACTGCATACGTCCTGCACGACGTTAAACAGCATACGTCCTGCACGACGTTAAACTTCATACGTCCTATAACGACCCATACTTTACATACATTGTTAATACTTCAAAATTGAAGCACACTTATTACAACATATGACAAAACCACAAAGGACCGTATAGGTATAGTGTCTTTAGAAACTGGGAAACATAAACAACTGGTTCATAAATCTTCTACAGTGTCTCCCATTTATTTCATCATGTCTAGTGTCCCTTTTTAGCATATTCTACTTAATATCCATCTTCCTGACCTGGGGAGAAGAAAACATAAAAGGGTGAGCTCAAATGCTCAGCAAGGGCAATAAAGGAAATAAAAATCATATCATATCTTTTTGAAAATCATAACCTGCAAAAGAGATCATAAAATCTTAATAAATCATAGAAGTGAAAATGAGATCCCCATAATCATAACATGAAACTTGAAACTTTGTGGCATGCACACATAATCATGGAAAATCATTTCTTGTTAGACATGACTCATCCCCAAGACTATCTTAGTGGACAAAGTCCCTTTCTGAACCGAGTTCACTCCTCGTTTCAGTCCTGTATCACTGAACCGAAATAACTTTCCGTTCCAGCCATGTATATCTCATGAGATATAAAATATTTACCCAATGCATTGGAGGGAGATATAGGTCCCACCCATCTTATAATGAATCCTTTCTTATGTGTGCCACATAATCATAAAACATACATCATCGCATAACACATGTAACAAAAATGGGATTCCTGAAACATCATGACATCATAAATCAATTCATATAAGATAAAGGAATTCATAAAAATAATTAAATCACAACATGATCAAATCAATGTAATAATAGGGATAAAAACAGAACCCTTTATTATCTTAGATGGAAAATAATTTTGATAAAACACTTGAACTCCATTCTTGAGGAAAATATCCTTTCTACTTCAAAAACATTTTTCCTTTCATAACATGTCATACAAATTTAAAATAAAAGAAGTTGATTAAAAATAAACTTGAAAACATGTAAAGTAATCTTCTTGGAAATAATGTTTTAAAAATCCATTCATGCCGTATAAGTTAAAAAAAACATTCTTCTCGTACTTTTGTCGGAAAAGTCAAAAAATACCTCGTACGGAAAACGACAAAAGATTCCTTTCATTTCCTTTACTAAAAACTCAACGAAGGGTAAAATTGGATTTAAACAATTGTAGTTGGATGGAAATAATATTACATATTTATGAAACATGGATGTGGATGATAAAATACACCCCAGTAAATACTTACGAATAAACAATCTCGGATAAAAATGAGATTGTGATATTTCCCTTACTTTAGGTCCAATTTGCTTTGTACGTGTCCGAAGCTCCTCTTCTTTGGAACGCCTCTTTGAATCCTCCACTTAAGGAACTAAGATTGGTCTTTGGAGAAGACCAGGACCTCTAGGATTATTATAGGGAAGTGGAGAGGAGAAAATGGCAGGGGCTGGCCGAGCTTGAGTGCTCAATTTGGTGTGAGGAGGAGGGGGAGGAGGTGCCCTTTTATAAGGGAGGAGAGGGGCACCTTAGGAATATCTCAAAATATTATTTTATATTAAAGTCAAAATCGGTTTATAATGGTTCCAAAGGGTCTTATTTCGAAGCTAAAGTGGGTATGGGTCTAAATCCTATCAACCAATAGGATTTAGACAAGTTTAGGGTATTATTTTAACCTTATCAATTAGATTTAACTCTAAGTTAATTAATTTAACTTTTACCGTGTCTTTTTGTTTTCTTTCACTATATGGTTAATAAACTTTATATAACATGCCAAACGAACCCCAAATTGTTTATTATTAATATATATATCCTTATCTAAGTCATTTGGCCGAACCTTAGATTTTTAGGAATAAAATAACAATTAATAATATAATATTTGATTTAAAAACTATTTTGTGTCAATTTTGACACTATTTGATATATGATTTTTGTGAAAGTCATAACAGAATTATATGTTCGAACCAAGTTGATTAAATCAACACTAATATATAATAGTAACCTAGAAAATTAGTGGAATTCATAAAAAGTCTCAAATTACATTTATTTTGGTATTTATATTATCAATTATGTCAATATTTCATTAATAAGATAATTACTGCATCATCTTTGTGTCATAAATAAATTAACTTATTTGATGTCTAAAAATTACAAATAAAATACCATCATGTAGGAAATCTTTTTAGATTTCTAATGAATATTTACAATCGAATTTATCTTATGTATAAACCCATATTAAAAATGTTTTAGTAAATAAACTTTAATTTTAACTCTTTTAACTCTTCTTTGAATTAAATAATAATAAATGTCCTAATCTAATCCAAATGGGCCTAAATGGTCATATTATATTCATAAGGTTGTTTTTTGGTCGAATTACACTTGTCCAATAGAATTAGGACATGTGTTAGGGTAATATTAATATCATATTTACCCTTAGTTACCCTATTTACTATTAACCGCGGTAAAAAAAGTAAAAAGTTACTATTCACCAAAAAATTATTTTCATCTCATTGAACCACATTTTAGTCCTTGATATTAACCGTGTCTCTCAGATTTTCGAAATTCCATTCACAGAAGCGGTAAAATTAAGTTTTATGCAAAATTCAGTTTTTAACCTACCACTTAGTGGTTTCACTATTCATCAAAAATTGAAAGTTTTCAGAAAAATACCAAAATTTCACCCTAGGCTAATTTCGATATTCTGAGTCCAAAAATGAAGTCCATTTTGAAAAATAAAATTTATAAACTTTAAAAAAGTCGTTATTACTATTCATAACGACTAGTTTTAATAGCATATTGTTGTTTAGTGAAACTCGGTATTGCGTACGACGCAAGCTATCGAGGAAGGTCGCGATTGCGTGTAAAGCAAGCCAAGCAAGTGTTGTGTAGAAAAAGATTCCTTTGATGGTTTATATAACATAAAAGTCTCGGGTGTTACATTCTACCCCCCTTAAAAAGAATTTCGCCCTCGAAATTCGTCACTTTGTAACAAACAGATGAGGATACTTCTCCCTCATCATATCCTCAAGCTCCCATGTAGCTTCTTCAAGTTGGTGGTTCCTCCATAAAACTTTCACCAAGCGAGTGGTCTTGTTTCGTAGGACTTTTTCGCTACGATCTAGAATCTCTATCGGCTGTTCTTCATAAGAAAGATCTTGCTCCAGCGGTACAACTTCTGAGCTGAGTACATGTGAAGGATCTGGTATGTACTTTCTCAGGAGAGATACATGGAACACATCGTGAACTTGAGAGAGATTCGGTGGAAGCGCCAATCGGTAAGCTACCTTCCCAACACGATCCAGTATTTCGAAAGGACCGATATATCTAGGGCTCAACTTCCCCTTCTTCCCAAATCTCATAACCCTCTTCCAGGGAGATATTCGTAAGAACACTTTATCACCCACTTCAAACTCTAGGTCTTTTCTTCTGTTGTCGGCATAACTTTTCTGTCGACTCTGAGCTGCTCTTATGTGTTGTTGAATAGATCTGACCTTTTCTGCCATTTCATCAACGAGATCAGGTCCTAATAGCTTTCTTTCCCCAACTTCATCCCACCAAGTTGGAGTCCTGCATTTCTTTCCATAGAGAGCTTCATAAGGAGCCATCTGAATACTGGAGTGAAAGCTATTATTATAAGAAAATTCCACCAATGGTAGGTGTTGATCCCAACCTCCTTTGAAATCCATAGAGCAAGATCTCAACATATCTTCTAGGGCTTGAATTGTTCTCTCAGACTGACCGTCTGTCTGGGGATGATAAGCAGTGATGAAACTCAACTCTGTATCCAGAGTATGCTGAAGACTTCGCCAGAACTTCGAGGTAAATCTCGGATCCCGATCAGATATAATAGAAAGTGGTACTCCATGCAATCTTACCACTTTACATATATCCTGGCAAGCTGATCTAGAGAGAAATCCTCTCTAATAGCAATGAAGTGTGCAGACATTGTAAGATGATCAACTATGACCCAGATAGCATTATTGCCTTTGGATGTTTTAGGAAGTCCTGTGACAATGTCCATAGTGATGTTTTCCCATTTCCATTCGGGTATGGGTAATGGTTGTAACATCCCCTTAGACTTCTGTCTCTCAGCCTTAACTTGTTGACAAACCAAGCATCGAGAGACATATTCAGCAACATCACTTTTCATGCCATCCCACCAGAAGTACTCTTTCAGGTCCCTATACATCTTTGTGCTTCCAGGATGAATAGAGAATGAAGAACTATGAGCCTCATCCAGAATCTCATTCTTTAATTCAGGGATGGGAGGAACGCAAACCCGATTCCTGAACTTTATTATCCCATCACAATCAAGGTTGAATTCAGGAACATTTCTCACCTTCTTTTGTAACTCGACATCTTCTTTCTGTGCCTCTTTAATCTTCACATGTATAGATGGTTGAACATTCATTTGAGAAAGACAAGATTTTTCCCCTTCCATTATAATTCCAAGATCCATCCTTTGTAAATCCATAAATATTGGATCTTTTGTGATCCTCATCATGGATAAACTAGCATGGTCTTGTCGACTTAATGCATCTGCCACCTTGTTTGCTTTCCCAGGGTGGTAATGGATTGAGCAGTCATAATCCTTAATCAGCTCCAACCATCTTCTTTGACGCATATTCAACTCCTTTTGTGTGAAAATATACTTTAAACTTTTATGATCATTATAAATATCACACCTTTCACCATAAAGGTATTGCCTCCAAATCTTTAATGCAAAGATTACCGCAGCCAACTCCAAATCATGTGTTGGGTAATTTTGCTCATGGATTTTCAACTGTCGTGAGGCATAAGCTATCACCATATCATTTTGCATAAGAACACACCCCAATCCCTTCTTGGATGCATCACTGTAGATCACAAACCTTTCTCCACTACAAGGAAGTGTGAGCACAGGTGCACTGGATAACCTTCTTTTCAACTCCTTGAAATTCTCTTCACATTCCTCTGTCCAGACAAACTTAACTCCTTTCCGGGTCAACTTGGTGAGTGGATTAGATAATCGTGAAAAATCTTTTACAAAACGTCGATAATATCCAGCCAAACCAAGAAAACTTCGGATCTCAGTTATTGTTGTTGGTCTTGACCATCTTTCGATAACCTCTGTTTTTGCTGGATCCATAGATATCCCCTCTTTTGAGATTATATGACCCAAAAATGCAACTTTTTGAAGCCAAAATTCACACTTGGTAAATTTGGCATAAAGGTTCTCCTGTCTCAGGGTCTTCAATATAATTCTCAAGCGATCTTCATACTCTTCCTTGCTCTTTGAATAGACAAGAATATCGTCTATAAAGACTACCACAAATTGATCAAGATAGTCTCTAAAGACTCTATTCATTAGATCCATGAAGATAGCAGGGGCATTAGTAAGACCAAATGGTATCACTATAAATTCATAGTGTCCATACCTTGTACGGAAAGCCGTCTTTGGTATATCCTCCCTTTTGACCCTTAATTGATGATACCCTGAATGAAGATCAATCTTGGAAAAGTATTGAGCTCCGCGTAGTTGGTCAAATAAGTCATCAATGCGTGGGAGAGGATACTTGTTCTTGATAGTGATCTTGTTAAGTTCTCGATAATCAATGCAGAGTCTCATTGATCCATCTTTCTTCTTAACAAATAGAACAGGTGCTCCCCAAGGTGACGTACTAGGGCGTATGAATCCCTTATCAAGATTCTCTTGGAGTTGCTTCTTCAATTCCTGCAACTCATTTGGGGCCATTCTATAAGGTGTCTTTGAAATAGGCAAAGCAACCGGTACGAGTTCTATTGAAAACTCAACTTCACGATTTGGTGGAAGACCCGGTAATTCCTCTGGAAAGACATCATCAAACTCCCATACAATGGGCATATTCTTAATCGTGAGTTTCTCACCAACCATTTGAGATAAATAACCTTCATTTAGTGGTATCAAGACCCATAAGATGGAAGAAATTTCCACTGGAAGGTTATATTCATCCTTGCATCGATAGACGATCGTAGATTGATCTGGAATATGAAATGTGACTTCCCTTCTTTGGCAATTGATATGAGCTCCATGAAGAGAAAGCCAATCCATGCCAAGAATCACATCAAATTCCACTAAAGGAAGGATCACAAGATTTGCAGGAAGCACTTTCCCACAAACTTCGATCGGAGAAGAATTATAAACTTTTGATGCGATTGATGTGCCATTAGGTGTTGTCACAGCTAACTCAACATCTAATTGTTGAGGTAATACGGTGATACCCTTAGAAAATTCTTCAGAAATAAAAGAGTGGGTGGATCCAGAATCAAATAAAACATTTGCTACTTTAGAGTGGATGGTAAGTGTACCTTTCACCACTTCGTTATCGTACTCCACATCGCTGATAGAAATTGCATGTGACTTTCCGTTGTCTTTAGCCTTAAGATTTTTTTGACGTCGACCATCATCATCAACCCTTGGATTTGGGCATTGATTGGCATAATGCCCCATCTCCTTGCACTTGAAACACTGAAGTGTAGTAGGTTCATTCTGTGTATCCCTTCCTTTGTTTGCATCATTAGACATCTTCTTCCCATTATCACGGCATTCAAATGCCCGATGACCTTCCTTCCCACATTTAAAACATTTACTTGTCCCTTTAAGACAACTCCCTCCATGTTTCTTTCCACACTTTGAGCATAAGGGAAAGTTCATCTTCTTTTCAGTGTGCTCTTTAGAGTTTCCTTTGAATTCCATCTTCCTCTTCTTATCAAACCCATGTGACTGATGGGTTACTCCAATCTCCATCTCGACTTTGAGAGCACATCGAACGATTTCCTCGTAGCTATTGAAATCTCTTATGGATAATGACCTTCGAAGAGTTGGTTTTAAGCCACTAAAGAATCGATCGATCTTACTCTCAGGTTGGATAATAATACCAGAAGCGTACCTTGCAAGTATTGTAAAATTTGCTTCACAGGTACCAACAGATTCATCATCCCTTTGCTTCAGTTCAAGAAACTCTTTCTCTATCTTTGTTCGGAGAATACGAGGGAAGTACTTATTGAAAAATAAGTTCTTGAACTCGTCCCATTCCATAGACTCAATTTCATCCCTTTGCCTCGTATTCTTAACAAGATTCCACCATTGATCAGCATCTCCTTCCAAACGATACACTGCTAGGATGACTTTATCTTGTTCAGAACATTGAAGAACTGAAAATATCTTTTCAGTAGTACTAATCCATTGTTCAGCAACTAATGGATCAGTAGACCCACTGAAAGAAGGTGGACGCTGCCTCATGAAGGATTCAACAGAATGTTTCTCCCTCCTTTGCTCGTTTGGAAATCTTGCATGATTCGTAGCTTGAGAAAGTTGTGTGAGCATGGCTACAAGATTTTGCATTCCAGCTCCCATATCGTTTGGTTGCTCAGGGGGACAATCATTGCATTGCCCATCGTATTCCGCATTTACACGGTTCCTTCGGGTTCCAGCCATTGACTAAAACCAAAAAGAGTAGTGTGAGCAACACTAATTATAATAGGAAACCACATAATTCAAGAATAAAATTTTCATGCTTAAGGTCTTATCCTAGGTTATTAAAGGCCATTTCTAAAACACTAAGATTGTGTTCTATGCTTAGACTTATCCTTAGGGTTTTTACTAAGGCTTTCACATCCTAGTTTCCAAAGGTTGACTATACCTTTCCTCTGATACCAACTATAACGACCCATACTTTACATACATTGTTAATACTTCAAAATTGAAGCACACTTATTACAACATATGACAAAACCACAAAGGACCGTATAGGTATAGTGTCTTTAGAAACTGGGAAACATAAACAACTGGTTCATAAATCTTCTACAGTGTCTCCCATTTATTTCATCATGTCTAGTGTCCCTTTTTAGCATATTCTACTTAATATCCATCTTCCTGACCTGGGGAGAAGAAAACATAAAAGGGTGAGCTCAAATGCTCAGCAAGGGCAATAAAGGAAATAAAAATCATATCATATCTTTTTGAAAATCATAACCTGCAAAAGAGATCATAAAATCTTAATAAATCATAGAAGTGAAAATGAGATCCCCAAAATCATAACATGAAACTTGAAACTTTGTGGCATGCACACATAATCATGGAAAATCATTTCTTGTTAGTCATGACTCATCGCCAAGACTATCTTAGTGGACCAAGTCCCTTTCTGAACCGAGTTCACTCCTCGTTTCAGTCCTGTATCACTGAACCGAAATAACTTTCCGTTCTAGCCATGCCTATCTCATGAGATATAAAATCTTTACCCAATGCATTGGAGGGAGATATAGGTCCCACCCATCTTATAATGAATCCTTTATTATGTGTGCCACATAATCATAAAACATACATCATCGCATAACACATGTACCAAAAATGGGATTCTTGAAACATCATGACATCATAAATCAATTCATATAAGATAAAGGAATTCATAAAAATAATTCCATCACAAAATGATCAAATCAATGTAATAATAGGGATAAAAACAGAACCCTTTATTATCTTAGATGGAAAATAATTTTGATAAAACACTTGAACTCCATTCTTGAGGAAAATATCCTTTCTACTTCAAAAACATTTTTCCTTTCATAACATGTCATACAAATTTAAAATAAAAGAAGTTGATTACAAATAAACTTGAAAACATGTAAAGTAATCTTCTTGGAAATAATGTTTTAAAAATCCATTCATGCCGTATAATTTTAAAAAAACATTCTTCTCGTACTTTTGTCAGAAAAGTCAAAAAATACCACGTACGGAAAACGACAAAAGATTCCTTTCATTTCCTTTACTAAAAACTCAACGAAGGGTAAAATTGGATTTATACAATTGTAGTTGGATGGAAATAATATTACATATTTATGAAACATGGATGTGGATGATAAAATACACCCCAGTAAATACTTACGAATAAACAATCTCGGATAAAAATGAGATTGTGATATTTCCCTTACCTTAGGTCCAATTTGCTTTGTACGTGTCCGAAGCTCCTCTTCTTTGGAACGCCTCTTTGAATCCTCCACTTAAGGAACTAAGATTGGTCTTTGGAGAAGACCAGGACCTCTAGGATTATTATAGGGAAGTGGATAGGAGAAAATGGCAGGGGCTGGCCGAGCTTGAGTGCTCAATTTGGTGTGAGGAGGAGGGGGAGGAGGTGCCCTTTTATAAGGGAGGAGAGGGGCACCTTAGGAATATCTCAAAATATTATTTTATATTAAAGTCAAAATCGGTTTATAATGGTTCCAAAGGGTCTTATTTCGAAGCTAAAGTGGGTATGGGTCGAAATCCTATCAACCAATAGGATTTAGACAAGTTTAGGGTATTATTTTAACCTTATCAATTAGATTTAACTCTAAGTTAATTAATTTAACTTTTACCGTGTCTTTTTGTTTTCTTTCACTATATGGTTAATAAACATTATATAACATGCCAAACGAACCCCAAATTGTTTATTATTAATATATATATCCTTATCTAGGTCATTTGGCCGAACCTTATATTTTTAGGAATAAAATAACAATTAATAATATAATATTTGATTTAAAAACTATTTTGTGTCAATTTTGACACTATTTGATATATGATTTTTGTGAAAGTCATAACATAATTATATGTTCGAACCAAGTTGATTAAATCAACACTAATATATCATAGTAACCTAAAAAATTAGTGGAATTCATAAAAAGTCTTAAATTACATTTATTTTGGTATTTATATTATCAATTATGTCAATATTTCATTAATAAGATAATTACTGCATCATCTTTGTGTCATAAATAAATTAACTTATTTGATGTCTAAAAATTACAAATAAAATAACATCATGTAGGAAATCTTTTTATCTTTCTAATCAATATTTACAATCGAATTTATCTTTTGTATAAACCCATATTAAAAATGTTTTAGTAAATAAACTTTGATTTTAACTCTTTTAACTCTTCTTTGAATTAAATAATAATAAATGTCCTAATCTAATCCAAATGGGCCTAAATGGTCATATTATATTCATAAGGTTGTTTTTTGGTCGAATTACACTTGTCCAATAGAATTAGGACATGTGTTAGGGTAATATTAATATCATATTTACCCTTAGTTACCCTATTTACTATTAACCGCGGTAAAAAAAGTAAAAAGTTATTATTCACCAAAAAATTATTTTCATCTCATTGAACCACATTTTAGTCTTTGATATTAACCGTGTCTCTCGGATTTTCGAAATTCCATTCACAGAAGCGGTAAAATTAAGTTTTATGCAAAATTCAGTTTTTAACATACCACTTAGTGGTTTCACTATTCATCAAAAATTGAAAGTTTTCAGAAAAATACCAAAATTTCACCCTAGGCTAATTTCGATATTCTGAGTCCAAAAATGAAGTCCATTTTGAAAAAGAAAATTTATAAATTTTCAAAAAGTGGTTATTACTATTCATAACGACTAGTTTTAATAGCATATTGTTGTTTAGTGAAACTCGGTATTGCGTACGACGCAAGCTATCGAGAAAGGTCGCGATTGCGTGTAAAGCAAGCCAAGCAAGTGTTGTGTAGAAAAAGATTCCTTTGATGGTTTATATAACATAAAAGTCTCGGGTGTTACACGTCCTGCACGACGTTAAACTGCATACGTCCCGCACGACGTTAAACTGCACTTCGTCCGAGCTACAAGACGTTAAACTGTTCAGCATACGTCCTGCACGACGTTAAACTGTAATTCGTCCTGCATGACGCTAAACTGCATATGTCCAAGCTGCGTGACGTTAAACTGCCTAGCCCCCATCGTCCGCACTGCAAGACGTTAAACTGCCAAGCATCTTCGTCCTCAACACACGACGTTAAACTGTACTTCGTCCGGCAAGACGTTAAACCGTCCGCTTCGTCCTCAACACACGGCGTTAAACTGTACTTCGTCCGGCAAGACGTTAAACCGTCCGCATCACCCGATCCCGTGCCCCGCACGCAGGTTCCTCCCAGTTTGGATGTGGCCCCCACCCGCTCGTCTCTACAGGGATGTCAGGATTGGAGTGGCCTTTGCCCACGGGGGTAGAGCGTCGCAAACAGAACGAACTACGTGGACTTTGATCCCTGTCTTCTAAACAGGGTACGTAGGAAGCCTCTCCAAGGTTCAATCCCACCACCTGGTCGTCCCGGTCGTATTTACGTCGGTTCGTCCATCAGTGGACCCCTCCTGGGTTCACACTTGCGTCAATTCACCTATGAATCCTCCATTGTGGGGGACTGCACATGTGTATCTCCATTGCACTTCCCCACTGCCTTTTCCTATTTCTCCCTTCTTCAGGCAGCCTCGATCTCTTCGTGAGTCGGCTTGCCAACGTCCAGCATGACGTGAAACTGTGATCCACCCGGCCGTTCCATCCCCCTCTGTGCGAGGTGGTTCGGTTCAATCCTCCGCCCGGCGGCCTCGATCTCTTCGTGAGTCGGCTTGCCAACGTCCAACATGACGTTAAACGGTATATCCAAACTACGCTGACTTTGATCCGCGCTAACGCGCGGTTCGTAGGAAGCCCCTACGGGGTCCAAGCTCTACACTCCATCATCCATCCTGATCCTTACCCGGGCCGCCACATCCCGGTGGGGTCATGCCATTTCATTCCACTCCATTTCACTCGGGAAGCCGCCCATGTGCTGGCCCCAGCGTCGGAGGTTCCCCGCAAGGGTTTCTGTCATCTGATCCACTTCTCGTGTTGATCAGTCTGATGCCGTCCCCGCTGGACGTTAAACCCGCAGCATACCCTGTGTTAAACATGGGAAGCTGAGGAAAACCTCAGGTAACGCAGTTCCCCGCACCTAGTGCGGGATGCCTCAGGCCATCACGCCTTCGAGAAGCCCTATTAGGGACGGAAGGCAGACATGCAGAGTCGCAATGTCAAGACACGCCCCCAACACCCGGAGCCACCCGGTCTCCTCACCGCAGGTTGCTGCCCCGACCAGACTCCTTGGAGCATCCGGGCGGAAGCGGCGTAATTAACCGGTGTCCATGGAGACATGGCGCCGGGAACGAGATTCACGAACATTCTTAAATCTATGAGGGAGACCCGGATTAGGCGACGAGTTCCGAGGAGACGTCCACGGAAGGAGGAGCCGACATCCCATCATCCCGGTTTCGATCAAGGATCAGACGCCCCTAAATAAGGGACAGATGTCGCCCGCCCTTGGAAAGCGGGACTGCGGGACCACAAGCCACGCGCGCCCATCCCCTCGGGTCGACGGGTGCACGCGCGAACGCCTCCTGGCGGAACAGCGTAACCCGATGCACATCCGCACCGAAACAGAAAAATGGTGAACCCAATGTGAATCTCTTCTCCTCGATACGAAGACCGATGGCTTTCAGAGGTGTTGGAAGACCAGCATGCTGCTCGACCGAGCATTCAGTTTTACCCACCAGGGGTTGGGGAAGGGAACTCGGGCACTCCGTCTCACGACGTCGAGGGCCTGGGTCCCCCCCACGGAAGGCGTCGTGGCACTAATGGTTGGTTGTCGATTCCTTTTCCTGTCAGTGTTAATGGGTTCTTCTCCCTGCTTTCAGAAATCAGGTCGCCCAATCCAGTGCCCGATCGCCGCCCGCCCACTGGCGCAAGGGTAGGGGAAACACCGACGCGGCTACTCCGCGCGGTCCCGCCCGTTCCACAGCCGTCCCAGCAGCCGCAGCTGCGGGGAAACCACACCCTCTCTCCCCCTCGGAGGTCATCCAGAGAAGGGTGATCAACAACTTGGTGCGGAGATACGAGGAAGAGGGAGTCATCCCCACCAGGGACATGGCTCGCCTAGACCTCGAGGAGGCTGCACCTCGCCACCAACGCCGCCCCCGAGGGCCGCGCAGGGAGGCACCGCTGCCTACCTCGACGTCCAACTGTTTCGGGAGTTTATCCCCGGAACGCTCCGACAACTCCTTCCCCTATGCGGATGAGGTGGAAGATGCCCGGGACCACCCTATCCGAGATCCGCTCCAGGGATCCACGATAAGGGCTCCCGCTAGGCCACGACGACACCGCCGCCAGGCCCCTCAAGTCGAAGAGCGGGCGCTCCACCTGCCCGCGCCGCTTATCCCGACTCGTTTGTCCCGACGCCAACGTCGGGCACGAGCACAAGAGGATGCCCACCTTGGGGCCCTAGCAACAGTGGCTGCTTTGGCTCAAGCCACTGCTGGCTCCAGTCACCAGGCCCCTGCGCATCCTGAGCGGGGGCACTTCTATGCCCGACCTGGATCGAGGCCCCGACCGCCCCTAAGGAAGGTTGGGTTGACTCTCCCGGTTGTTGGTACAGACAATAGCCACCGCGGACCACCTCGCGGTAGCGCTATTCACCGACAGGGTCTACTCCGTGTGGCCGATCCAAGAGGCATGGGTCACCCCACCTTTCGATCCCGGCCCGGAGGCCTGCCCGGAATCATCTCTTCCCGCGTCCCCTTTGATATCTGTCCCGGTGCTCCTCGCACCTTGGTTTCCAGTCCTCTTGGCCCCAGCACCAGTGCGGCCGGAGGACGCCAGGATAGAGATCAGCCATGCCGCGAAGAACCACCCAGGGGCAGGAGGGCGAGGCGTCGACGCCGAGGGAAGAATGTTACGGAATTACGGACAGAGATCCGACCAGTTCGTTTCTCTGATACAGAGGCGGAGTATGATTCGGCGATAGAGCCCTCCCCCCAATCCTTCCAGTCAGGGGCAGGGGTCGGAATGCGGCACATCAGCCTCGTACTTCCCGAGAGCGATATCGATACGATCCCCGCTTCTCTCCAAAGGTATATCCGGAGTAGCGAGGGCCTGGTATACCCCCAAGGATCAAGCTTGCGGTTGGTACCGGCCCCTCTGGAAGCGCCTTCTGCCTCGATCGGAGAAGCCGAAGACCTTTTCTGGGGACCGACGGTCGAACCACGATCTAGTGCACCCCCGGCGAGCACCGACGCTACGGCAGGATGTTCGTTCTCCGGACCGTCCTATCGTGATGTGGTAGCCAGGGCACCGCCACCCTCAGAGGGCGGCCCGGGATATGGAGGCCAATCGGCCTGCTCGCCGTATTCACCTCCGGCCAGCCCGTCGGCCCGGCGGCCCGCCTCGGCACCACTGCCAGTTCCCCGTCCATTCCCAGTCGTTGAAGAGGACCAAGGAGACCTGAGTCCCGAGTTTGAGTCATGGAGCTTCTGGACCATCCTTGCAGAGGGCCACTTCCCTGAGAAGTTTTGGCCAGTCGCAGGACCGGACTTTGATGCACCTGAATCGCTCACCCCGGATGAGTTCGAATGCTTCCGCCGAACTCTCGGGGAGACTCACTCCCGTCTTCACTGCCTACAAATGCCATATCCCGGGAGTCAAGTGCACCTGGAGGATATTGGTGAAGAGTGCCGTCAAATTGACGTGGCCACGCTCCCCGCGGTTCGGCACCCCGGGTCATTTGGGCACCACGAGGCCCTCCAACAACGATGCGTTGAGTGTTTTCAAGTACTCCGCATGGTTATCGAGGAAGCCACTCCCCACGTGTATATCCGTGGATGGGGGCAGTACGCTGCCCTACGCTTCAGTTCGATTCGCCGACAGCCCGATTCACTGGGTGGCCCTGAGGGTACATCCCCAGGGACGGAAACAGTCAATATGGCTGACCTGTCGGGGGAGGGGAACGGTTTGGAACTTCTCGACGGGGGATCTCCCCCCGAAGACAAGCCGTTGTTGGATCCATCGGTGAGAGTTACTCATCATCAGAGGAACCTCCTGGGACTCCCTGCACCCACTGAAGCACTGACGTTGAGCCGAAACGTCAGCAAAGGTAAAGAGCACGACGAGGCTATAAAGCCCGTCGACCCATCTGCCTCCACGCAGAGGGCGGATGAGGATCCCGAGAAGGCTATGCTACGTCAACAGCTCGCCGAGCAGAAGAAGCTAGTTGACCAGCTCCTCGCCGAGCGCGCTGCAGAGCAGCGGCCTGACTACGGTGATCCTAGGCCAGGACAGCAGGGACAGGAACAACCACCCCTCGATGAGGCTCTCCCGGGCAACCGTGATTATGCCGTGTTCGCCGACAGGAGAGAGGCCATCACCTATGGCAAGAGGGCGCGGTATGTTTCACCACACCCTCCCGAGCGGCGTGACTACCTGAGAGACCCCGCTCGGATTCCTCCCGCTGCCCCAAGGGCCGCTCCGCCCGCCATCCCACGAGCTGCCGAGTTCGACGACCCGGTCGACGACCCGATTGAAGGGCCATGCAATGCGCTCGTGGTTAGAGATCCTCGCCAGGACTGGAACCCATGTCCGGACGATCCGATGGTGGCACTCATCACCCGCTTGGAAGCCTTGGAGACTCGGCAAGTGGCAATCCCACCGGACGGCAAGCCATACCCAGCATGGGTGGATGACATGCCGGCGCCTCCGGGATTCGGGAATCCCACTTTTGCCCCCTTCAACGGGACTGGAGATCCGTCACAGCATTTGGCCCATTTCAACTCGAGGTGCGGGCCTATGTTGGGGACTCCGGCACAGCAAGAGGCCGCTAAGCTTCGCTGCTTTGTCCAGACACTGGAAGGGCCAGCATTTGTCTGGTACAGCCAGCTCCCCGTCGGGTCGATAACTAGCTGGGAGGACCTTCGTAGAAAATTCCTCTACCAGTTCAGTTCCACAACCCGGAAGACGAGTATCGCAGACCTCTTCAAGTGCAAGCAGAGGCCTGATGAGCGAGTCGCGGACTTCGTCGCCCGATGGAAGGGTCTGACATATTCCCTTGACATGCCATTGAATCAGGAGCAGTTGCTGACAATGTGCGTCGGGAATGTCAAGACCGAGCTGGTCCCTTCCTTGATCACTCAGAATTACCCCGGAGGGTTCAGGGACTTCTTAGACAAAGCTCAACGTCTTGAGGAAGCCCTGCAACAGGCCAGTCAGGCACACCCGCTGCCTCCTATGATTCCTGCAAGGAGAGCCAGTAGGGCTGAGACCGCTGATGTTGCCCAGATAGAGGCCCCCAGGCCGTTGGAGCTGCTGCCGGCGAGACCAGCTCCACAGCCTCACAGGAATCCGCCTCCACGGGCTCAGTTCCCGGCCCAGCAGCGGCAGCCTCAGAACCGGCCGGCCCCTCCGCGTATTGTACCGCCACAACCCAGGCGAGATAATCGGGGTCCACCTCCTCGGCAGGCCCCTCCAGCCCCTCGTCAAGACCACGCTCCCAGGGGCCCGCGATACCTGACCTACTCATTTCACGAGGATCAGGTCCCCGGTTATTTCCGGAGCGCCCTGGAGCAGAGGATTGTGCGACTGCCTGAGTGTTGGAGGCCAGAGGAGGCACATCTCACGGATAACCCCCGCTACTGCCCTTACCATCGGGCCCTGGGACACACCATCCAGCGGTGCAATGTGTTTAAGGATTGGCTCCAAGACCAGATTAACAACAATGTAATCAGGTTGGGCCCAGCTCCAGCACAAGTGGCGGGCGTGTTCGTGGGATCAGATGACGATAGAGGCGATGAGGACGAATGGCAGCTGGTCTCCGACCGCGGGTCCCAGAAGTATAAAAACTCGATGGCCCGCAAGACGATCATTCGCGCCCATGGAATCATCCGTGCGCGCTTGAATCAGCCTGAGCCCCCAGAATCTGCGGGTGCTGCTTCGACATCGTCATCCCAGCCTACCTCTTCCAAGAAGAGCAAACGGCGGCGGCGTAAGAAGGAAGAGCGCGCCCCGCCAGTTCCGCCACTATCCCGCACTCTCGTCGATTTCATGCCCCCGGAGATGGGGATCACTCCTCGGATCCGTCCAGTGGTGAATGATTCGTCCGATGAAAGTGTAGGGTACGCTTCGGTTAATACCGTCGAGCTGGTAAATCCCTTTTCGGTTCCCGACATTGAAAAACACCAGGTGGACCTCCCTAGTGTCCCCGGTCGTCGCCACCGTCGGAGGAGCCGCAACAACAGGAGTCGCCGGGGCACAGCAGTTGGTACCTCCAGCCAGGCCGTGCATGCCACTGAGACTAGGCAGCAGGCTCAAGATCGAGCTCAGCGTGCGCAGGCCCCCCATCCGGGGATGACGGACTCGCCTCCGCCACTGTTTGTGGTGTGGGACGAGGCAGAACCGCCTCAGCCGCGTCGCGATCAGCTCCGCCCTGCCACGAGTCCATCCCGGCCTCCTGGCCCTAGTACGGTGACTACTTCTCGGGCTTCAACCAATGAACAACGAGATGCGCCAAGCACCAGTCGGCCGCCGGCCCAACCGGCAAGGCCCGTCATGCTTCCAACCGCAGAGCAACCTCCTGCAACCAGGGGCTCGTGCTTGGCCAAAAAGTATGATGTCCTGAAGCACTTGGCCGACATCCCAGCGAGACTCTCCATCCTTGAGGCTCTGCGCATGTCATCTGAGATGCGTGAGGCACTCGTTGAAGCCCTGAAGAGCCCCCTCCAGTTTTAGACAGAGGTTGCGGCTGCAGAGGCCTTTCACGCCGAAACGATCGAGGACGCCGAATGCCAGGCAGTTATCTCATTCTCTGGTAAGGATGAAGACCCTCCTATACAGGGGCACATTCGTCCGCTGTATGTTACCGGCCAGTTCAATGGCCTTGAAGTCCGACGCTGTCTTGTCGACACGGGGTTCGGGATTAACCTGATTCCAACTCGGACGCTCCGGAGATTGGGGTTGTCTGAGGATGACTTGATCCCCTCCGACCTCAGGATCCAGGGGTACGACCGCACCGAGCAAACTCCGGTCGGCAAGATACGTTTGAAGACCCAGTTTGGTGACTTGGTTGCCAACACCGAATTCATGGTAGTCTCTCAAGACACTGCGTACAACGCATTGATGGGCAGGCCCTGGCTCCACCTTCATGCGGCGGTTCCCTCGTCATACCACCAATGCCTCAAATACTCTCTTAATGGTCGAGTGGGCGTGCTTCCGGGAGATGCCTCTCCTTTTGCCTCATGTGAAGCCCGTTATCTGGACCCGGACTATTACAAGAGCAAGGATAAGCAGATCCTGGCAGGTGAGGTCAAGCCTGTCGCTGTTGAAAGTGATCCTTGGGCAAGTTTGGATGATGCTTACGTCCTCCCGATTCAACGGTTGGACGTAGCCATGGTCTCGACGGCTTGTGAGTCTCCTGATGAGATGACCGCGACCGCCCGTGCCAGCACCAGCGGCCCAGCAGGATCTGGTAGCCCCAATGCAGTTTCCAACGCTGTCTCTCCCGTGGACGATCCCTCCCCGAGTGGAGAGGATGTGGAAGATGCACCCCCAGCATTTGAGGAGGGCGTCCCCGCCACGGTCGATGAGTTAGTACAAGTGAACCTTGGAACCGAAGCAGATCCGAGACCCACATTGGTCAGTGCCGCCATGCCCTATGAGGAGCGGAAGCAGTACGTGGACTTTCTCAGGCAGCACCGTGATGTGTTCGCTTGGGGCTATGACGAGATGCCGGGGCTAGATCCTCAGGTAGCCGTCCACCGCCTTGGTCTCCCGGCGAACCATCGCGGGTTCAAGCAGCCTCCCAGGAAGATGCACCCATTTCACGGTGCCATGGTTGAGGCCAAAGTTGACAAGCTTATCAAAGCCCACTTCGTGAGGGAAGTCCAGTACCCCAAATGGCTGGCCAACATTGTGCCGGTCCGGAAGAAGAATGGGCAGATCAGAGTCTGCATCGACTTCCGCGATCTCAAACGCCACTGTCCGAAGGATGATTTTCCCCTTCCAGTGACAGAGCTATTGATTGACGCCACGGCAGGGTTCCAAGCCCTCTCCTTTATGGATGGATACTCCGGATACAACCAAATCTGGATGGCCCCTGAGGATGAGGAGTTCACTGCCTTCAGGGCCCCCCAACGTACCTTTTGTTACCGGGTCATGCCTTTCGGCCTGAAGAATGCAGGTGCCACCTATCAACGGGCGATGCACCGCATATTCAAGCCAATCCTCGGCACACTGGTGGAATGCTACGTCGACGACTTGGTAGTCAAATCGCGCCAGCGTCAGGACCATATCAAAGATCTTGAGAAAGTGTTCGGCTTCCTCCGGTCTCGCTGCCTGAAGATGAACCCGTTGAAGTGTGCCTTCGGGGTCACCTCCGGAAAGTTCCTTGGATTTGTGGTAAGATACCGGGGTATTGAGATCGACCCAGAGAAGATCAGGGCAATTAGCCAGATGCCTCCCCCAGGTAACATCCGGGAACTGCAAGGGTTCTAAGGCCACTTAGCCTATATACGCCGATTCATCGCGAATCTGGCCGGCAAGTGTAAGCTCTTTTCTCGGCTCATGAAGAAAGGTGCCACCTATGTATGGGATAAAGAGTGTCAGACCGCTTTCGAGGAAATCAAGCAGTACCTGCTGCAACCTCCGGTTCTGATGCCGCTTGTATCCGGGAAGCCGCTGGTCCTCTATGTGACCGCCCTGGAACGGTCCCTGGGTGCCCTTCTCGCCCAGAAGAACAACGAGAAAACAGAGAATAGCCTCTATTACCTCAGTCGCATGCTCCTCGATGCGGAAGTTAGGTATTCCCCCATTGAGAAGAGCTGCCTGGGGCTCGTATTTTCCGTACAGAAACTACGACACTACTTGCAGCACCATGAGGTACAGTTGGTTTCTCGGGTAGACCCGTTGAAATATATCCTGAGTCGGCCTATGTTGACTGGCCGTCTAGCGCGGTGGGCTGTGATTCTCCAGCAGTTCGACATCAGGTATGTGTCTCAGAAGGCC
This sequence comes from Viscum album, assembly GCA_963277665.1. Taxonomy (NCBI): domain Eukaryota; kingdom Viridiplantae; phylum Streptophyta; class Magnoliopsida; order Santalales; family Viscaceae; genus Viscum; species Viscum album. The sequence goes on from OY728125.1 coordinate 1,764,937,432, forward strand.
ATCAAAGGGCAAGCATTGGCAGACTTTCTGGCTGCTCACCCAACCTCCGCGGATCAGCCGCTGGATCTAGGCTTTCCTGATGAGGCCATCCTCTCGGTCGATCGAGCCGGTCCATGCTGGCAGATGCACTTTGACGGTGCCTCCCGGAGCCCCACCGGTAGAATACTTGATAATCCTAATCTCAACAGAGTGGGCTTGGGTATCGTCTTCATTACCCCGGAGCAGGCCGTACTGCCATACTCTTTCCTGTTGTGAGAGGGCTGTACCAACAATGAGGCGGAATACCATGCCCTCATCACCGGCCTCGAGTTGGCTCTCGAGATCGACGTGCCCCATCTGTGCGTGAAAGGGGATTCCAAGCTGGTCGTTAAGCAGATCAATGGCGACTATGTTGTCAGGAAGCCGGAACTTGTGCCATTACTGGAGTGCACCCTCCTTCTGATGGCCCGGTTCCCTTCTCGGCCAGAAATTGTCCATATTCCCTGGTCGCAGAACGGTCGAGCAGATGCTTTGGCCAGCCTTGCTGCGTCACATGCAGAGCCTGAACAGGATAACCTGACCGTCCGCGTGACGCACCCCAGGCTCATCGCTCCCGTTACCTCGGAGGGAGATCGCGACCCGTCGGTAAGTAATCTCACCACGGTTTCCCCTGTGCCCGGAGCCCCGAGTACCCCAGATATGGCAGTCGAACCAGCCCCTGATTGGAGGGCGCCTTTGGTTGAGTACCTCCAACATGGAATTCTCCCGTCGGATCGGGCCGAGCGTGAGCGGGTTCGACGCCGCGCATCGCAGTTTGTCCTCGAGAGCAGTCCCGGCCTGGAGCAGATCCTCTATAGACGCGGATTTGATGGTGTTCTCCTCCATTGCCTTCAGGGAGTTGAGATCCCACGAGTCATGCAAGAGGTTCATGCTGGTTCATGCGGTGCCCATCAGACTGGGCCGAAGCTGTCCCACCAGATTCGGAGGTTGGGATACTTCTGGCCCTCCATGATCCATGACTGCATCGAGTATGCCAGGAGGTGCCATGCGTGCCAGGTTCATGCGAACTTTGTGCATCGGCCGCCGGAGCCTCTCCATACCACCAGGTATTCTTGGCCCTTTGCAGTCTGGGGGATGGACGTTGTGGGACCCTACCCGCCGGCGACGGCTCGCAAGTGCCGGTTCATTCTGACCGCCACGGACTTCTTCTCTAAATGGGCAGAGGCGATTCCGCTTAGAGAGGTCAAATCCTGTTCGATCGCTGACTTCGTGACCTCCAACATCATTTATCGATTTGGAGTGCCTCACGCTATCCTCACGGATAACGGAGCCAATTTCCGAGCAGCCGAGTTGATGAAGTTGTACGCCAAGTATAAAATTCGCTCGAACCATACATCTCGCTATCATGCACAGGCGAATGGATAGATCGAGGCGTTTAACAAGACCCTCTCTAACATTCTGCAAAAGATGGTTGGTCATAACAAGAAGAGTTGGTCGGACAAGCTCCCCAACGCCCTCTAGGCTTATCGGACGATGACTCTCAATTCCACCCAGATGACCCCTTATTCCCTGGTGTATGGAGCTGAGGCCGTCCTACCCATCGAGATCCAGTTACCGTCCTTGCGCACTACGGTCTACGACCAGAAAGCGCCGGACAGAGCTGCTGAAGCCCGTCTAGTCGAGTTGGAAGCACTGGATGAGAATAGACTTCGCGCGTTGCACAACTTGGAGAGGCATCAAAGCAGAATGGCTCGAGCTTTCAATAAGAAGGTTCGCCTCCGCTCCTTCCTGCAGGGTGACCTAGTGCTAGCCCTAAGAGCGCCAATGATCCCCGGCAGGAAGCCACCAAAGTTGGAGCCCAAGTGGGAGGGACCTCTTGTCGTCCACAAAGTTTATCCCAATGGTGCGTACTCCCTAGCGACTATGGATGGTGAGCGTGTCACTCCTCCCACCAACGCTAGGTCCCTCAAGCAGTACTTTGTCTGAGTGTAACACGTCCAAGCTGCGCGACGTTAAACTGCCTAGCATATCGTCCGCGCGGCAAGACGTTAAACTGCCAAGTGTTTCGTCCAACATGACGTTAAACTGTACCTCGTCCAAGCTACAAGACGTTAAACTGTTTGGCATTCGTCCAAAACGTCGTTAAACTGTACTACGTCCGAGCTACAAGACGTTAAACTGTTCAGCATTCGTCCTGCATGACGTTAAACTGCCCCTCGAGAACTACGTGCGGCTTGATTCCCATCCTTATGGGATACGTAAGACCGCCTGAACATTCATGTTTCAGGCCTAGCCCCATCCTTCTGGAATTTCCATCCCACCTCGGGCCCTTGGCCCAGTTGCCTCTGGGTATGTGGCGTATGGTGTGGACGCGGGGCTACGCCCTCATTCACGTCGGTTTGCTCGCCACGCTGTACGCCCCCCACGTTCGGGGATGCCTTCTGCTCCCCCCTCTTTTTTCTCTATTCGTCCTGCATGACGTTAAACTGCACTTCAAGAACTACGTGCGGCTTGATTCCCATCCTTATGGGATACGTAGGACCGCTTGAACATTCATGTTTCAGGCCCAGCCCCATTTCTCGGGAATCTCTATCCCGCGTTGGGCCTCTGGCCCCAGTTCCCCTCCTTTTTGTGCGAGGCGTGTGGCGTGAGCGGGGGATTATGTCCTCGTTCAAGTTGGTCTGCTGGCCGTGCCATACGCCTCCCCCGTGTGTGGGACTACCTCACACCCCTCACCGTCCTGCATGACGTTAAACTGCTTCTCAAGAACTACGTACGGCTTGATTCCCATCCTTATGGGATACGTAGGACCGCCTGAACGCTTGTGTTTCAGGTCCAGCCCTGTCTTTTGGTTGATCACGGGGATCTGCTGTCTTTTGGTTGCTCTCAGGGTGAGTCCTCCGACCCTTTCCGGCAATCTGTTAACATGTTTTGGGTACTTCGATCTATGACCCGTGGTGTCGGATTCAATCCCGACAAGTCCTGTGTTGCTTGTCGGGCCTCGCGCATCCTCTCGTTTGAGCCTTCACTCAAAGGGATCCTCGTTAGCGGTTTGGGTACGATGCCTCAGTGCTCTCCTACCGCTCCGGGTCGATTTACCGGCGGGTCCTGGGCCGCAAATCGATATGAATCCTGCGATTGAGCGGTTGATGCTCGTTTTCTTGCCCCGTTCTAGGCTGACGCAATCAGATGTTGTGTTGCGAATATGGTCAGCGACATCCTTGATCGCCATGTTGGCTCTTTTAGGCTCCGAACATTGGTTGCGCGGTCCTCATCACACTCCGCCTTTGTGTGTTGTAGTGGAATCTCGACACTCTCTTCATACTGACCTTCAGTACACCTTTACACGTTAGGCAGGCCAACCAGGGTAATGGTGTCTGTCGAGGCTCCCACGATCTGAGCACCAAGGATATACGCTGATGTCCTCCCTAAAGGCCATGTGTAGCTGGACCCTCGTCCCCATAAGGAGGAAGGAGTCTCCCGAACAATCGCGTTCTGGGCCCAGTACATCTGGAGGCTAGCATCTCAGCCCCTCGGGTGATGGACATACGCAGGCCCCTATCCCAGGATCCTTCTCCTGGAATCGTGCGTGACCGCAGGGTTGGGTATGTTCCCACCTCCGCTGAGTCCTCCGTATCGCGATAAGCGGATTCCTCCATGGTCTGAACCACACGACCTTAAACTATGTTGTCTGGTCCTACCACACGACCATAAACTGTGATCGTCTTGGCCGCCCGACGAGAAACGGCACTGCATCGTGATGTTCTCCTCAGGGGACACTCACGTTGGGCGCTGGTTAATAACCACTCCATTCATCAATGCCTTTCATGGCTTGATTATTGTGGCGACGCCAGGGATTCCTTAATCACGGGCATGTCGCTGCACAAAGAAAAACCATCCACCTTTAAGGACAAACAAGAAATATCAAATACCGCTTCTTCTGTGTGCGATGGTTAGACCCGCACCCTTCCCCGCGCTGGTGCCCGGTTGTGTTGCGCCGCGCTTCAAGAACTACGTGTGGCTTGATTCCCATCCTTATGGGATACGTAGGAACGCCCGGATGTTGAAACCTAGGGTCCAGCCCCCCACCTCTTAGATATTCCCCCTTCTCTGGGGAATCCTCCGCCTTCAGGCCACCCTCAAGGCGTGTCCCTCGACCCCTTGCAGTGGTCCACTGGTGTCAAGAGTACTCTGGTTTATTTCCAGGAGGGTCAGGTCCAGCTTGGTCAGGTTCCTTCCATTTTCAGGCTTCGTGCTCCCTTTCATTCGGACCCATCGCTTACGCCATGGGTGGAGCCCCCGTGAACGGTTTGGACACAATGCCTCAGTGCTCTCCCACCGACTCGGGCTGGTGCCCCCAATGGCATCGGGCAGCAAATCGATATGAATCCTGCGATTGAGCGGTCGATGCTCATTTGCTGCCTCATTCCATCAACGGTTAGTGCGATATTGACGCTGCTTTTCCGCCACGGTCGGCAGTACTCCCATATCATTACGCCGGTGCCCCCAGTCCTTGAGTGAATGGCCGCATGATTCACATTACTTTTTCCACCTCCCCTTCTGACCAGGAGAAATCTCGACACTCTTGACACTATCCCTCAGTGCATCTTCGCATATCCAGGGGATAGGACCGCGATGCGGCGTACTTTGAGGTTCTTATGGTCCGAGCTCTAAGACCTTAAACTAAGATCTACCCCTATGGTCCGAGCTCTAAGACCTTAAACTAAGATCTACACCTATGGTCCGAGCTCTAAGACCTTAAACTAAGATCTCCCCAAACGGGGTTCTGCGTCCTGCATGACGTTAAACTGCACTTTCAGAACTACGTGTGGCTTGATCTCCAGCCTGATGGAGTACGTAGGAACGCCCGGACATTTCGACTCAGGTCCAGCCTCAGGGATCGCTATGTCCCGCCCCTCCCCGTCGCCGGCCGTCTGGCCTGACTTCGGGTAGAGTAGTGCAGTTGTGATATTCTCCCCGATTCAGCTCGGGATGCCCCATCGCAATGATGGGAAGCGACAGTTTCCTCGTCAAATAGGTTCTGTCTAAGAATTGGGGTGATTCACGGCCAGATTCGTGCATCCGCCTAATACGCTTTCCCCACGGTGGCGCAATTTTGAGAGCGTTGGATTCTGTCCGAACAAATCGTCACTTCGCCCCACGTTTCGCATGCCCTGTTGATCTGGATTTCCACCCTTGTTCCTGAAAGAACCCCAAAGCGGCATTGATGATGACATGTGATCCGCCTCCTGCAATGTGAATGATGACCTTCAGTCCGTCTATTGCGGTAGTAAGGTTGATTGATCCATTGTCCGCTTGCCGTCTTGGGCATTTCCTGGAAGGCCGACTGTTGTGGATTTCTGAATTCGGGACACGCGATTCACCCATTCTAATTTTCCTATATTCGGGCAAAATCTCAACGCCCCTAGCGTTGTCCCGCTCGTGTGCCGGAACAAGTTGGGGGGATGATATATTGATTAGGCTTGAGGTCTCCTTTCCTAGGAATGACCTCCCTCTTTTCTCTAGAAATCCAGGCCCAATTGTGGATGCCTGAAGCTTGGTTAACACTCCCGCGAGACAATGAATTGTAGTTGAGCATGTTAAGCCAAAAGATGCAGATAAATGGATCAAAGTAGCGGAAGCAAATGTTCTGGGAGTGGAAAAAACAAAGCCCCTAGGGATTAGCGTGCTGGATAAGTCTTTCTAACGCCGCTACCCTTTGGCTGGCGGCCTCCAGAGCTGCTTCTCGCTCTCTGCGTGCCCTCTCCTCATCGGCGGTCGCAGCACGCAGTTCGTCGATTCTTGCCTGTGCATACTCCCGCTCGACTTGAATTGTCACCATCTGTTGGCCCGCCTCTGTCATCTGTACCTGGGCGTCAACCAGCTGGGCTGCTAGTTGCTCCACAAGCTCGGTGCACGTTGCGACGAAGGCCTCCTTCTCTGTCGCCTGCCCTTCGAGACGCTGGACTTCCTGCTCCGCCACGAGGAGCGCCCGCGTGCTCTCCGACATGTACCGACATTGTGCGACGTCGGCACGCCGGCGGCTCTCGCGCATCTTTTCGGCCATGAAATCACGGACCGTCAGATGGAGTCGTTGAGCATCAGCTCCCCCGGCACACAGGAAGCGCAGCCAGGTTTGGAGTGACCTCATGCGCCCCAGCCACTCTGATTGGTCTCGCTTGAGGAAGCGTTGGATGCACTTACACCCCCTTCGGCGCGCTATCCGGCTCTCCTCGACCGCCTCCGCGTCTGAGTCGTCCATCTCCTCGGGGTCGGCAGGCCGGTAGGCAGGGAAGGCAGCCAGCAGGTCTGCTGCAGGGTCCGCCCCTGGGATGTCCTCACGGGGGATAGGTTCCCCAACATCTGGGCGACCTTCTTCTCCCGCCCCAGCGGCGTTGACACCCTCGTCAGCCCCCGACCTCTCTCCGACGGCAGCACCGCCGACGTCCGTAGCCCCCTGATCAGCAGTTGGTGGGGCCGGCTCGGTTTGGGAAGTCTGTTCTGGAGGAGGCGGCATGTCTGCCACCGGTCCACTCGTAGATGGCCCGGGTTCGGTAGCCCGATGGGCCTCCAGTCCTAAGATCACTGCGCAGGGCATGCCGTGGTTAGTTATGGATCATCAACGGCAGACACCAGCAGTAAAGTAAGGAGACTTACGGGAGTTCAGAGCATCCTCTTCCGCTATCCCGGTCGCCGCAGGAACAATTGCAGCAGGGGACCCCTCAGCGCTTGTCAGTTCAATGATGGGTGTCTGGCCCCCGCCTTGTCCTGCTGGCGCCTCTCCTACTCCCGTTGAGGACGCCTGACCAACATCCGTGTGCTCCTGAGAAAGGTAGAGAAATGGGTTAGAAACTGCATAAGAGAATGGATGAAGCAGGTTGAGTAGGGATAGAAGCGGACCTCGAGGAGCTCAGTGACATCAACATTGTCAGAGCCGGCCACCTCGCCGCTCTCCCGCGGGCTCCCCCGATGGGACCTTCCCTCGGAGCCTTCATCCTCCCCCGTCTCCTCCTCTTCCTCGGAGTCGTTACTGTCATCTTCTCCCGGCGGCATCTGTTCTGGAGCGGGTTCTAGACCGAGCATCACCTTCACCAGAAGGGATGGCTCCGCACGCTGACCACGTTGGCGCGCGTATTCGTCCATGGCCGTCAGATACGCATACTGCCGGTTGAAGTCCACCCTGTCGGTGATCTGGAGGCGCCCGACCTCTGGCAGATAGATTCCTTCTCTGAGTATCTTTCGCCAGATGACGTCGGTCCCCAGTGACTGCCGCAGGGTCATCCAGGCCGACCATAGCGCCGGGAAGACTGCATCGTGGGAGGGTTCGAGCAAACGCCTTACCTTCTTCCCGGGCCGCTCTTCGACCACCGCACGCGCCCCCTCTCTGGGCGCCGAGGTCGTAGCGGCAGCCTGCGATGTACCCGCCGCCGAAGTCCCTGCTCGCGCTGGCTCCACTGCTTGGCGCGCCTCCGTTCTCCCCCGTGTGGCGGCGCCTCGCCTCCTTACTTGATGCCCGGTCTCCGCACGGGTGACCTCGAGCCGCCGAACTGGCTTCCGTAGAAGCCCCTCGGGGTACGCGATGGCCCAGTGTTCGGCGTACTCGGTTGCCAAGCCTGCGTCAACCCCGGTAGGAGGGAGAGTGATGACGTCGCCAGAGACAAAGGCGGCGAATATCAGCCACATCTGGCGAAGGACGCCAGGGTTCATCTCCTCCCGGACAGCAGTGAATACCCTCTTCGGCATCCGTTGAAGACACCCGAACTGCCTGGCGAACCGGGTTGGCACGTAAGGCTCGCAGATCACCTTCCCGTCGATCCGAGCCACGAGCACCCCGCCCCGCATGTTCAGGAAGTACTCGTGCTGCTCCAGCGGACCCTGCCCGTTGTCGATCATTTGGCCAACGGGAGTGGGGAACGGGCTGAAGTTGAAATTGGCATGATTTCCAATCCGAATCCTCACGCCCTCCTCACTTAGGGTCATCGGAGCGACCCCCGCGATGTTCAGCAGGGAGGGTCGCAGGCCGTTGCCCGGAGGAATGATGGAGTTCGGAAACATGTACCCACCAAGGTGAGCAGCCACCCAGCCGTGGAAGAATTGGAAGGGCCCACAGATCCTTCGTGGCGACCCCCCTCGCGAGATGCGTCCCAGGATGGCATACAACTTCGCCAGTACTGGGACCCCGAGGTTGTATCTTTTGTTGGCGGCCATAGCGCCCGCCATCGCCAGTGTCGCCGGGAGAACGCCCACTCTCGCGTCCCGCACTGGCAGGAGCCACCCACTTAGAAAGGCGGCCAAGAACGCCGCGTACCGTACATTTGGGTCCCATGCCTCGATGACGTGATACCCCCATGAGCGGTAGTCGCCCGTCTCCAGGACCCGCCAGTACGACCCGTTCCGGCTCCTCTAAGCCGCGGTCGGGCACCGCTTCCCCCTGCCTGGCATCTTGACCGCCGGGTCATGCTCCAAGAACTGGCCGAACCACTCCTTGTAGGCTATGTCCTTCTGGAAGTCCTTGATCCCGAGCCGCTGCGTAGCCAGGTCAAGCAGATGCCAGGTCGGAATGGGAGTCCGTGACCTATCTTCCCAGGTGTTCTTCGGTGGCAGGAACTCATCGTACTGGTAACCCTCCAGCGGGATACCTCCGATGCAGTGGATGTCCCAGAGACCAATACCGACCTCCCCATGGTGATGATGGAAGGTGTTGGTATCCGGGGACCAGCGGGTGAACAGCTCCGGCCCGAGCTCGGACTGCTGGTAGAAGTGAAACTGCGACGTCCACACCGCCTCAAACAGGCCGATGTACCGCAGCTCCTCCGCGAAGTGATCGCAAGTGTGGCGTACCCAGAACGCCCAGGCCCACTCACTGGTGAAATTTCCCCCAGACCGCAAGTCCCAGTCCTTCAGCCAGCCCTTGGTGTCGTCAGTAACACTCTGGCGATATATGCTCGAGTAGAGGGATGGAGAGTTCTCCGCAGTAGGCTCACTTCCGACGATGATTCGCGTCCTCGGGTTCAGGACATAGACATCCAAGTGTCTAGTCTCCCTGGCAGGATGCCCATTGTTGGTGATGTTATAGCGGAGAAGCTTGTCCTCCCGGGTCACCCAGGTCCGTGGCACATCAACCTCGAACCCTGGCACCGGAACCTCATCTAGGATGCCAAAATTCCAGAGCGGTAGGTTGTCCGACAGCGGATATGTCTTCTGGGCCGGCGTCAGCAAGTCGAACAAGGATTGATTGTTGGAAACCATCTCCTTGGCTCCGTAGACCTCCTCGTTCGTCGCCATCTAAGCTCTGCGAGTGGCGGCATCCCCCTCATTTCCTTGATTCGCGGCAATCTCAGAATCTCCGGGAGTCGTGCGGGTAAAGGGATGAAGCGCGCGGGATCGGACGAGGCTGGTAGAGATGTTTGAGAGTTGGCGCACAATCCTAGTGGACGGCGCGCAATCGGGAAGTTCGTCGCGTAAAACCCCGGGTGTTCACGCAAAAGCAGGCCGAATTCCGGACAGGTTTGCGCGACCAGCGGGCGAATTCCGCACCGGAAAAGGCAATTTCGCGCACGAGAGCTTAGATGCTTATCGCGCGGAAGGCCGATGTACGGTACGGGGGGACCCAGGGCCCCTATTTATAGGCGAGGCCGGGGTCCGCGCTGCGCGGAAATCGCTTTGCGCGACCGCACCGGCGAATTTCGCGCCCGACGCCCTTTTTTGCGCGCCACAGTCCCGCGCCATCCAGGACTTCGGCATTCCGGCGTCTCCCTCAGAACCCGATCGTTGCGACCTCTCGCCGATCAGATTCCGAGGGGGGGCTTTTGTAGACGCCGGAAAAGTCCGTTGTTCCCAAACAAAGCTCCGGATGTGGAAAGTGAGGTCGTATTTGGAGTCGGAAGCATGTTTCGGAGGGCCCGGTGGCCTTGGGAGGAATTTTGGAGGCCCGCGCGCAAAGTTGATGAGCCGCGCGCAAACCTCCCGGGATGCGCGCAATGCACTGGGCCAGCGCGCAATTTTGCGCGCCACTGGCCCGCGCGACTCCCTTGCGCGCCGGGCCCGATTCCGCACCCGCGACGAGAATTCCGCGCCCGCGAACTGGATTCCGCGCCTGGGGTTGCCTATAAATATAAGGCGACCCCCGACGTTTTGAGGGTGGCCAGAATTCGAAAGGTCTCTCGTGCGCGCAATCCAGCCCCTTCCGCGCGCAATTCCGATCTTCAGGTAACCTCTTTTCTTTCGCGCAATAAGGCCTCGGGGTTCGCCTTCACGCGCAATCCCTTGGGCCCCTTTCCTTTGAATAATTCTTCACCCTAAGGCCTTCGCGCGCAAAAGAATCCTCTTGCGCGCAATTTCCCCCGGGGTGCGCGCAATCCGGTCCGATTGCGCGCACCCCCCCCCCCCTTTTTCAAAGTCGCCATTCGATTAAAGAATGAGCTGTTGCCCCCGCGCGCTATCCGAAGCCCGGTGCGCGCAATATCTATCTTCCGCACGCAAAGCACTGGCCCAATTGCGCGCCAGCTCGTCCATTTGCGCGCCGACCCGCAGTATTGCGCGCAAAGCTCCTCCTTTGCGCGCAAACCGCCAGGGTCGCCCCCTTTGACCCCCTTTGGGTACCCGCCTGCGTGGCGCCCGATGACCCTCATCCCGGGTGCCCGCACCATGCGTCGTCTTCCCGTGCGGCCCCCCTAGGATTGCGCGAAGTGACACGGACCTATCGGTGGCTTCAACATCCTGCACGACGTTAAACTGCATACACCCTGCACGACGTTAAACTGCATACGTCCTGCATGACGTTAAACTGCATACGTCCTGCACGATGTTAAACTGCACTTCGTCCGAGCTACAAGACGTTAAACTGTTCAGCATACGTCCTGCACGACGTTAAACTGTAATTCGTCCTGCATGACGCTAAACTGCATACGTCCAAGCTGCGTGACGTTAAACTGCCTAGCCCCCATCGTCCGCGCTGCAAGACGTTAAACTGCCAAGAATCTTCATCCTCAACACACGACGTTAAACTGTACTTCGTCCGGCAAGACGTTAAACCGTCCGCTTCGTCCTCAACACACGACGTTAAACTGTACTTCGTCCGGCAAGACGTTAAACCGTCCGCATCACCCGATCCCGTGCCCCGCACGCAGGGTCCTCCCGGTTTGGATGTGGCCCCCACCCGCTCGTCTCTGCAGGGATGTCGGGATTGGAGTGGCCTTCGCCCACGGGGGTAGAGCGTCGTAAACAGAACGAACTACGTGGACTTTGATCCCTGTCTTCTAAACAGGGTACGTAGGAAGCCTCTCTGAGGTTCAAGCCCACCACCTGGTCGTCCCGGTCGTATTTACGTCAGTTCGTCCATCAGTGGACCCCTCCTGGGTTCACACTTGCGTCGATTCATCTATGAATCCGCCATTGTGGGGGACTGCACATGTGTATCTCCATTGCACTTCCCCACTGCCTTTTCCTATTTCTCCCTTCTTCAGGCAGCCTCGATCTCTTCGTGAGTCGGCTTGCCAACGTCCAGCATGACGTGAAACTGTGATCCACCCGGCCGTTCCATCCCCCTCTGTGTGAGGTGGTTCGGTTCAATCCTCCGCCCGGCGGCCTCGATCTCTTTGTGAGTCGGCTTGCCAACGTCCAGCATGACGTTAAACTGTATATCCGAACTACGCTGACTTTGATCCGCGCTAACGGGCGCTACGTAGGAAGCCCCTACGGGGTCCAAGCTCTTCACTCCATCATCCATCCTGATCCTTACCTGGGCCGCCACATCCCGGTGGGGTCATGCCATTTCATTCCACTCCATTTCACTCGGGAAGCCGCCCATGTGCTGGCCCCAGCGTCGGAGGTTCCCCGCAAGGGTTTCTGTCATCTGATCCACTTCTCGTGTTGATCAGTCCGATGCCGTCTCCGCTGGACGTTAAACCCGCGACATACCCCGTGTTAAACATGGGAAGCTGAGGAAAACCTCAGGTAACGCAGTTCCCCGCACCCAGTGCGGGATGCCTCAGGCCATGACGCCTTCGAGAAGCCCTATTAGGGACGGAAGGCAGACATGCAGAGTCGCAGTGTCAAGACACGCCCCCAACACCCGGAGCCACCCGGTCTCCTCACCGCAGGTTGCTGCCCCGACCAGACTCCTTGGATCGTCCGGGCGGAAGCGGCGTAATTAACCGGTGTCCATGGAGACATGGCGCCGGGAACGAGATTCACGAACATTCTTAAATCTATGAGGGAGACCCGGATTAGGCGACGAGTTCCGAGGAGACGTCCACGGAAGGAGGAGCCGACATCCCATCATCCCGGTTTCGATCAAGGAGCAGACACCCCTGAATAAGGGACGGATTCCGCCCGCCCTTGGAAAGCGGGACTGCGGGACCACAAGCCGCGCGCGCCCATCCCCTCGGGTCGACGGGTGCACGCGCGAACGCGTCCTGGCGGAACAGCGTAACCCGACGCACATCCGCACCGAAACAGGCACCTCTGTGTAAAATTCGAGCATCAGTTTGTTAAAAAACATTGATCCCTAAAAAACGTGGTTTAAATCTTATTATGTTAAAAACCTACAAAGGGAGGCCTATTAAAAAAGTCATGTAATTCTTTCTAAACCCATGATAAATTGGATTAGTAAAAAAATTGGGTAAGAATGAAAAAGACATTAATGTTTGTGAGGTGTTATATAAAACGTCATGAATAGTCAAACTACACTTGCTGAGTCTCGCAAATTAAGAAAAAAATGAAGCATGATTCAATTATTTCAGTTTACTAGTTTCAAATTATGAATTAAAATTAATAATTTATTGATATTATTCTTATGATTGATTATGATAATTTGACAGGAAAAAATGGAAAAGATAAAGGATTTAATGGAAAATCAGTTTCATTGAGTTCAATAAAAATAGAGAAGCATACCCGGTTCAGAGTCTCTCCAAAATATCAAAAAAGGGGAAAAGAGTATATATCAGGATATGGAATAGAACTTCAACAAATCTCGGTTATACCTCTATAGAAGGATCTAATGTCATTTCCATGGGCCGTCAATTTTTTTCTCCAAAGAAGCTCTCTCCTCTATTTTAGACTTGACCAATTGACACAGTCGCTCTAGAACTACTTGAAGTTCCTGCCCTTCCTTCGGGATGACTTTATAGCTGGCACATGAAGAGGCTAGATTATCTCTTAGCCTTGATGCATGGGCTTCACACTCCCACATCTCTTCCACTTGGGTGTCCACCAAATCACAAGGCTTCTCCTCCTCAGCCGTTAGATGATCAAATTCATCTGAAGCATCTTGGAAGGTCACCACCTGATGGGAAGAATTAATCTTGGTTAGATTTTCCATTCATGAGGCAAGTTATTCCTAGGAAATGAAAATTTGGTATATGAGGAGGATTATGTACTGATAATAAAAACATCTAGAACCCACCTCAGTGAATAATCACTGAAAATTGTCACCCTTGTCAGCAAAATTGGCCATGGGTGTCTCCATGACAAGAGAAAATAACTGGAATCATGCCTCTTTTTGCACTGCACAGGGCCCTGTCATATCCCTAGTAATGTGATCTTCCCCCGTTACAATGATTATGTAAGTAGGATGTGTCATCACATGAGTGGGGAGGGACCTGTGATAGCTCACCCAAGATAGGGGACTCCCTTTTCCCTCTGTTGGCCCAGCACTGGAGCCTGGTGCAGAGGACTAACTGCATATTCCGAGGTGATCCGTGACACTCTAATAGTTTTAGCCTCATTAAGGTTTTTGGAAATATCCATAGAAGGAGAGAAGACTGAATCACTCCCGACTAAATTTTGTGGTACCGATGAAGCCCCTCTCAGATGCTTCTGATGGCGAACCAAGTTTCTTATAATCACAAGGGCAAGAACATGTGGTTTATACATCATAGTTGTTATAGTGACAGAAGTAGAAGGTTTGTCTATTACACTCTACATATTATAAGGAATGTGTGGAATTTTTTTTGGGGAAAGGATGGGGTAGAAAATGGTTAAAGGTTTCAGTACCTGCCAAACTGGTTATTTTGGAATCTCATCAGGGTAAGAATTCGTCCATATCTGGGAATACTCCAGGGATAAGAAAGTGGATTCTGTCTTGTTAGGTGTTAAAAATTATATTGAAGCACCTTCTTGAATCGTCATGAGCCATAATTGGTGATGTAATACAAGATGAGACTCTCCCTTTAACAGAGCAGTTAGGAATTGGGGTAGTTTGCTAAAGGTATCTGAATTTCCCAACAAACTAGTAGGGTAGGTATGGCTCACAAATGAAAACTCAATCTATATGGCTACTGATCATCTTTTCCCGAAGCATGGTGAGATACAATCATTCCTCCAAATAATCATCCATGTCACATCATAATGACCCATCTGTGGTTTGATGTGGTGAAAACATGATACAAGAAGTGTCGTTCAATATCACAACCACATCAATAACTCTTAGAGTCTTAGGATGAACAAAGAAAATATGGAGATGCGTGGGTTGAAATTCAGAATGAGGAACCTCTTCAGTATGTTGACATTCATAATAGGGGAAGTGTTCTTCAATCCACCTATACATGAATTGAAATGGATCTCTGAGATGATGTGGGGGCCTACCTTCATGTATTTATCCCATAAATTGATAAAGATGGGTGAGAGTGGGGAGGGCCAAATAAATGGTTTAAACCTCTACTAGCATGGCCTCCATCAGTCTTGAACCCCGATATATACATCAATGGATGGGACAAGTCATCCACTCAAAAACATGGGAAAGAAACATGCTAATGTGATCACATGTTATATGTCTGGTTGAAGCTCATATCCCTATGTGGTATGATTTTCTGCTTCAAGAGTATCACAATATAACCCTATAGCCTGATGGGACTAGTGGGATGGATGAGTTCGGCTACGGAAATCCCTCAGATTTGGTATGTTTTCTTGACTTAATAACCCCATCCATGCCTTGAATAAGATGAGGGAGAGTGCCTGGAGGGGATGGTCAAGTAATCCCGCCTCCATGACTAATAAACTCCTATCAATGGGGACCCATGGTCAGTTTCATTCCAAGTAGCAACTGCCATGAGAACCTCATCGTACATCTCTCCAAGGATAATGAGTCCTCTAAGCTGGTGGATATCCCATAAGCTTATACCCACCTCCCCATGTAATAAGTGGAAGGTGTTGGTTCATGAACCCTAGTGGATCAACAACTCAAGAAGGATTTAAACTAGGTAGAATATTGCGAACTAATAATCCCTAGATTCCTGATACAATCCCACCTCCTCCAACTAGTTAGGGGACTCCAAACAGGACTGATGTACACAGAAATCCTAGGCCCACTCATCGTAGAAACATCCTCTTTTCCACATATCCGACATGGTGCTCCCCCCACTTTTGGTATTTTCTTGGTAGATGTTGATAGTGTATGGTTACTCTTGAGCGCCTAGTCTCATAACACTATCTTGACACACGCGGTTGCCCTGATTCCATGACGAGCCTCCTAGTATGAAGACATTGTCCCAAATAAGATTTGCTATGAATTATCTTTCTGGGGAAATTTTGGTGCGATCATGTCCTTTCAGTGCCTTTATGATGATGAAATGGGTATCAGGTTCAACCAACGGTAGAGGAACGTCATCAGGGAGACTAAAACCGTAATGTGGAAACTATACAGATAAAATATACGCTAGAAGATCTGGCATCTAAAAATCCTTTAAGAAGATGTCATGAGAAATAATGTAGGTTTGAAGATGATCCTCACTATTCCCCACCATGTCACCATTGTCTTCATCAATTTTATCACATCCTTTGAAGTATACATTGTTACCTCCATAAAAAGATCCAGAAGCTGAAAAAATTTTAGTCTGATAAAAATTGTTGGATAATGGCTATGGAAGAATGGATAAAGGACACAACATATGTCCACAAAAGGATCTGCATACTGGTTTTGGAAATGGTACGAAGTATCCCCATCCCAAGCCCTGCATAGTGTGCAGAGGCGTTATACCGCATATCGAAATGGTGTGAGAAACCAACCCCTCCAACGGCTATGTTACGCGGTTTCATTTCACCGCGTAAAACAATTGTACGCGAACCACCTGCAAGGAATTGGATCACAAATCATCGGACAGAAAATTGAATGGTTCACGGAAGGTGTCCCATGAACCTAGGCCTTGACTACATTCGTTTTCTAAAATTGTGGATTAATGATTATGTTCAGATTATTAAATATTAAAGTTCGGTTCGCCGATTCAAGTCTGATATGAAGGCACACTAGCCACGTAGCATCCTCTTACATGGAATATGAATTTTATATTTAAAAGTTCATAATGATGTTCAATAAACCACAAAATATGTTACGCGGATAGAGAATCAGAAAAATATCGGTTCGAGGAATGTACGAAGCCATTCGCAAACACAATTTTCACAAGGAACATTGTACGCAAGAGTAAAGGAAATAAGGGATGTCAAGAGAACATTCACCATGAGAAATGGTAAAATAAAATATAAATTGTCTACTATATATTGGTTTTGTACCCTTCTACTAGGTCCATATATTCTAGTAGAAATCATTTCAGTTCATGACAGCTTCTACATTGGAATAGTCCCCTATTAATTCTGAACGGACCCCATTCCAATGGGGGCATTTGTAGGGTCCTGAAAATTCCGCAACTGGAATGAAAAAACCCCCAAAATCACTTTTCAAAAGAAATAATGTAATACTACAAGTCTATAAATGTTAATAGACTAAAATTGGGATGTAAATTTTAGATGAAACATGAAGAGATTCACATTTTCAAAGCATTTCAAGTGGCCCAAATACCATCCCCTTGAAGGGTTTGTGGACTACAAGGATCAAGATCCACCAGGTATATGGAATGATCCATGAGGCGATGGCCCAAAAAGTGATGCCCATCAAATAAGGTGGACCACGAATCATGTCGCTAAAAGAATTGTGTGCGTGAAGGCCATCTGCATACCATACCCTGATCTCATCAGTTCATGTAGGAAGCGGATGGGAAGGATTCCGCGAAACATTATCGTGAACTGAAGCCTCTAAAACCCCTAGTTGACCGAGTCTTATGCAGGTCAAGATAACTCCACATGGTCCTCCACAAATGGTGTGGCATAGAAATAGATATGATCACCCCAATGCTCTTTAAAAGGGGCGCAGAAGGGGTCAATGACAGACATATGTAGAAATATTGAAGGGGACTCAGAGTTTGAATGAAGGAGTTTAGAGATGATTCCAGCTTCAGTCTTGATTTGTCGGTGAAGCAAGAATTGTGAACCACCTTCTCTACATGTACAGTTGGCCGGGAAGAATAAAACTAGGGATCTTAATAATAAAAAAGAACTAAAAACCTAAATGGTGAAACCATGAACCATATACTTCTCACAAATGAACCACCCACTAATTGTAATCCCAGAGACCCTCCTTCAATATGGTGATCTTCATAGTCCACCGCTACGCGGACTGAACTTGACGTCACATACTACATCAATACGTGGATAGAACCCAAAGCGGCATGATAGTCCATCTACCACTATGGTACATAGTGACCTATACCCATGCCCATGTATGGAACCTACACACAGACAATCTCTCTACCCACATTCCATTGTGTTATGATGATCCACCACCAACCTACATAAGAAACTGGTATGAAGAATGGGGTGTTTTCTGTATTATTTCCTTCGGTTCCAAACTCACCCATCCATTACCTTCTAATACTCCAAGATCCCTCTGTGGAATTGTCCTCCAGCAACAGGCCAAAGCTTCCCATAATGCCACTAAACTCATATGATCCCTCCATTAGGTGCATTAGAGTGCCAGTTTGAGTCTACATACCCATGGTAAGAAGAGTCGTGAAGGCTCTCCCCACAATGGTTCAGGCTTTATGAATGAATGTGGGTATACATTCCCATGGTAACCCAGAATCCAACCATGGGATGAAGATGTGAACCTCCCCATTGTAGGGATTAAGGGTGATCACTTTCTTTTCCATTCACATAGAAATAGTGATCAGTCATAGTAGTTATGTTCACTTCTGTCTTTGATGAGGTAAAAACTCCTCCCCTCCCCAGAATGTATTTCAAGGCCCTCCTATTGAGGTAATCCCCCAATTTTCCAAGGCCGAGCCACCATACATTAAATGTCATTTTACATTAAAAGATTTATCACTCCATGCACTCACCCATGGTCGCACTGGCCTCTTCCACCATGGGCTCTCCTATCCCACCAACAGGAGAGGAATCATGTGGTTGGTTGGATCTCTTTCATCCCATTTTTTCTCACACCGAGCATGACTCACATGAGCTTATAGGGTTTTGGAGATTAAAACATCCACATATTCTAAATTATGAGAACTTTAATTCCGAACCAATCATGGATATGTAGGATGTATACCTGAAGGCCTGAGCTCAAAAGGGTTCCCACCCAAAAGGGTCCACCCAATCATAACCTATCAAATTGACATATTCCATGAATATTCCACAACAAATATGAACTATGAGAAATCTGATTGCTGATAAAACCCGGATATATAGGATTCTTCCCTAAAGGCCCGCGCTCAAATTGGTTCCCACCCAAAAGCGACCACCCAATCATGACCTATCAAATGGGAAGCCTCCGTACGTAATCCCCCACAAATCGGAACTATGAGAACTTTGATTCATGATCAAACCATGATACAGTGGGTGCATAGGTGATGGTCCGAGATCAAAAGGATACCCATCCAAAATGTTTACCCAATAATGTATCCTTAAATGGGAAACTTCCATGAGTAAGCCCCGAAAAATATGAACTATGAGAACAATGATTCCAGGTTAAACCAGGATATGTAGGATGCCTACAGAAAGGCCTGATATCAAAAGGGTACCCATACAAAAGGATCAACCCAATCATGTCCCCCAAATGTGTAGATTTCATGTGTAAGCCCCAACCATTTTGAACTACAGGGGTTATGATTCCTCTCTCTATGATACATAGGAAACCCATCTTATGGGTCTGATCCAAACATCAAGTCACCTTCCGTCCCCCTGGTTGAGGATAAACTCCAGAGTGCCTTATTTTATGGATCATGTCAGCGGTACCTCTGTATCATCAAATATATGCATGCCTATGACGATCTTGAAAATCAATAGTAGCATGTGGAAACATTATTCATGAATTAACCAAGGATTAAATAACCTATTATCATGGATTAAATCTATATGAGAATCCTGGAATAGGTAATAATCCTCCCCCCGAAGGGTGCGGTGATCCTGACATCCCATCCTCTCATCCAATAGAGTCCTCAATTGTCGTCAACTGAATCATCAATCAACGAGAACCTTCCTTTAAAAATAATGTCTATTAATAATGGATACCATGGTCGTTGGGTGTTTCTAGATCCACGAATAAACCCGTTTGAGACCATCCCAAGATGTTATATCCAAGGATGACCAATTGCAGAAGTACATGACCCCACACAATCTCCCACTAGGACTGACTAACTGTGGTACCTCTTTCATAATGATAAATGGGTGAATTGCCCAGTCACCATGGAGTTAATACAACCTCTATTAAGGTATAATGACGGAATATGGGTCAAAACAAAATAAAGGGTGATTTTTTTTGAAAAGTGTCTCTAGAAAAAGGGATAGGTCATGATCCTCATTGGAGCATTTCACCATCACCCGGATCTGTCCACCATGGAGGTGGAACAACATTCCAGGTACTTTTAATGGGAGTTTCCATCTTGTTTTTATCCTTCTCTAAGAATATATTTTTTTGACTATGAGTAGCCTATCCAAATAATTCATACACATGTAAAATGATGGTAGCCTTCATAATGGGTTTCAAGATATGAAATGAGGTTTTTAGAGTGTGACTCTTCTTCAGACGATGATGGACTAGTATCAATGATCAAGAATAATCATCTGACAGAGGTTGAGGTTGGTAACCCCTTATCATTTCATGGTGGGGTCCCCATACTACTGTCACTGGTTGAGTGGTATCGCCTATAGAACTAGGGAATGTGATCTACCCTCTGAGTGGCATCAAATTATTGTACCAGGGTTTTCTTCTTTCATGTTTTTGTGTAACCCCCTGATGTATTATGTAACACCCTGACGCTAGATACCTAGAGTCGGTACATTATTACATAACATTGGCATGATCACAAAGGATCAAGTCTCGAACGAGCGATTAGTTTAGTAGTCTTGGAAACACTAGATATATTCATAAGTTTTACACTACATCATAAGGTAAAAAAAACTACAACAACATGTTGTCTTCATTTCCCCTCATACTATCCCTGCAGGTCATTCATAAATTAGTTCTTCATAATCCTAGGAGAAAATAAAACATTGAAAAGGGGTGAGCTCAAACGCTCTGTAAGGGTAAGCAATACAGCGTAAACTTTCATAAAGAAGCATAAAACTTTAAGGCAATATATAACTAAAACAAAAGCATTTTAAACTTGAACATCAACATGGGATGAAAAAAATGAAATAATTCCATTTACTTATTCACATGGATATTCTACTAATAGAATAATCACATTCAATATCAAAACACTTTCATAATGATGGAATGCATAATGCCAGACTATCATAACCACATAGCCAAGGCCTCGTTCCAAGACTACAAATAAGATTTGGACAAGGCCTTGTGCCAAGACACTAGTTTGTCTCATGAGACCTACCAATGCATAGAGGAGATATAGAAGGCTCCACCCGTCACGTATTAAGTCCAATGCATTCCTCATATGAACCGGTTTAAACATAACATAAACATTTGTATTAAAACTAGCATACAAAATGTCAATACTTTAACTAAAAACCAAGAATGATATAAAAATAGCACATCTGCAGTCAAACATAACTCATTTTATACAATATGGAAGATTTTATTGTATCACATTAACCTCAATCAATAATAATGAAGGATGTTGACATAGATGAAAATAATCATCAAAACTATTTGAGAGAAATATCCCCCTTTTTCTTGAAATCATTTTAAAAGTCACACTATTTGTCAAGAAGCCATTTAAAAATTGATTTTTGAATCAAAGTGTCCCATAACACTTTGAAACTTTTTAAAAAGAGTTTTAATTTTAAAACTTTAATGTCCCTATAAATAAATCCTTAAAACCATTTTTAAAACATGGACATTAATGAGCAAGATTTAGATGAATAAGTCTTCAAAACACTTAAAAATGTATTTTAGTTAGAGTTTCTAACCAAAAGAGAGACACTTGAATACAAATAATTGAGATAACAAAAACCTTATAATATCATGAGAATAAATGGATTCATGATATACTATTTAAAAGTACATTATATACACCACATAAATGGGATTTGGTGAATAACAACAAAAAAGTCTCAATGGAATGTAAATTGTGATGAAATATCTCAAAAAGGTTGTATCATTAGGTTAAGGATAAATCAATGTCATAATTATGTGTGACAAATATAATTACACTAAATATGATTGTATATTCAGTGTAAAACAATCAAAGGACATTCACAAATATTCTAGTAAAAACAACACCAATGAATGGGGTGTTTGTCTCAACAAATTGAGATTTGGTAAAAATTACTCTTATCAAGTTCATACCGATGACTTGAGAATTTATCAAATGAGTGATTATGTTTATAAAAAGTATATCCACAGAAAGGGGAGTGTAAATTATGACATAATCAAATGAATAGTGATTCCACACATAATCTTGGAGTAAAATAATCAATGAAGTATGCATAAAGCCGAATAAATGGAAAATGAAATTTAAAATTCCGTTATCGATTTGGAAACTTATGAAACGTGAACCCATGAAAAAATGATAACACAATGATGATGTAAATATACATTAATTAAATTAAATTACACAATTAATACAAACATGGGAAGTACACACACCACATGTAATAAATAAGTGGTGAACAATGGAATTCTCACGGAATTAAAAGTGAGATAAGGAACCCCTTACCTTGTACTTTTCCTTGGTTGGGGGTAGGTTAACCTCCATTATAATGTTGAAATAATTGTTATTAAATTAGTCATGAATCATATACATTAATATGATATCATATATGATCTTTTAACATTACTTTGTTAATAATATCTTCGAATTATCGTCATTTCGGGAGTTAACTTACTCGTTTTCTTTTATATGTTTTTTACATAATCCTTGTTTTTCATGGATAGGTTGTATCTTATTAATATCCAGAATGATATAAAGTTCTTAAACATTATTTTTAAATCATCAGATGATAATTATACTTGAATGGATATGATGGAGAATGAATCTCATCACGTTCGTAAAGTTGGTAGTACGTACGTACGCACGAGCGACAATATCATTATTTTGATATTAAAATAATATATAATTGGATGATAAATCATATATACAGAATTATTATCATGTTATATTTATTATTTAAATGAGTTACACATCATTAATATACCCACCCAAATAATAATATATTGAATAACAACTACACCACGACGTGGAGACGGTAAGTCGTACGTACGCATGTATGGTGACATGTTATTCAAAGGGTGGATAGAATACTGAATATGGTTGTACCATATTTATAATAACATCACAGTATATATAAAATACTGGAGTTATTATTTTAGAATGTTAATAACAAAGAAAGAAGAAGTGGAAGAAGAAAGGAACTTGAAAAGGGGTGGTGAAAACATTACCTCTTCTTCGGGTTCTTCCTTTTGATTTGATCAAAATGGAACCTCAAAATGGATTTCTGGTCAAACTAATGACTCTAGGTTGTAGTGAGGGAAGTTGAGAGAGTATTTGGGCAGGGGTTGGCCGAACCAAAAGTCTTTTAAGGTGTGAAGAAATGATAAGGAAGAGTGCCCTTTCATACGAGGGGTGAGAGGCACCTTTGGAAAAGCTAGAAATATTAATTTATAATAAATTCATATTCGGTTTCTAATGGCTCAAAAGTTGATTATTAAAAGGTTAAGGTGGGGATAGGTCGAAAACCATTCAACCAATAGAATTTAGGTAGGTTTGGGTTACTATATTAACCTTATCTTATAGTTTTAACTCTTAGTTAATTAGTTTGACATTTAACATGTCACTTTGTATTTTTATATTATATAGTTAATAAACTTACTATATAGATCTAATAGACCCCCAACTGGTCCATTAATGATGTACCTATCATGATATAAGTCTCTTGGCCGAACCTTAGATTTTTATGAATTTAATATTAATTAATAATATAATATTTGTTTCAAAAACTCTTTTATATCAATTTTGACACTATTCAACAGTTGATTTTTGTGAAACTCATAACAGAACGATTACTTCGAAAAAATTTAATTAAATCAATCCTAATATGTCATATTATCCTATAAAATTAGTTTAATTCATTAAAAGTCTTAAATTATATTTATTTGGGTATTTATAATATCAATTATTTTAATTGTTCACTATTATGGTAATTACTGCATCATCATTGTGTCATAAATATATTAAATTATTTAATTTTTAAAAATTATAAATAAAATAAAATTATCTAGTAAATATTATTATATTTCTAATGAATATTTACAATTGAATTTATCTTATGTATAACCCTATATTAAAAATGTTTTAGTAAATAAACTTTGATTTTAACTCTTTTAACTCTTCTTTGAATTGAATAATAATAAATGTCCTAATCTAATCCTAGTGTACCTAAATGATAATATTTTATTCCTAAGGTTGTTTGTGGTCGAGATAAACTTGTCCAATATAATTAGGACATGTGTTAGGTTAATATTAATATCATTTTTACCCTTAATTACCCTATTTACGTTTAACCGTGGTAAATAAAAGTAAAAAGTTACTATTCACAAAAAATTATTTTCATCTCATTGAACCACATTTTACTTCTTGATATTAACCGCGTCTCTCAGATTTTCGAAATTCCATTAACAGAAGTGGTAAAATTAATTTTTATGAAATATTCAGTTTTTTAACTACCACTTAGTAGTTTCACTATTCATCAAAAATTGAAGTTTTTCAGAACAATTCCAAAATTTCACCCTAAGCTATAATTGATATTCCAAATTCAAAAATGATGTCTATTTTACAAAATTCTAAAAATATATGTTGCATTAATTAATTTTATAATTAATTCATGTTGTCACAACAAATAGTGTGTTTTTAAGAAACAATATATATCAAAAGATTGACAATTGTTTAGGTCCAATTTCAAAGTGAAATTAATTCTAATGAACACCATTGGATAAAATGGTAAAAATATATTCTAATTATACTTTAAAACCACTCAATAACATAATATATCACCATAAATTATTTTGATTTAAAAAGTTGTTTTTAATTAAAATTTAGTAATTTTCACTATTCATCAAAATATAAGTGTTATCTGAAAACTTCCAAAATTTCACCCTAGGATAAATTCGATATTCCGAATCCAAAAATGAAGTCCATTTTGAGAGATAGAATTTATAAAATTTCAAAAAGTAGGTATTACTATTCATAACGGCTAGTTTTATTGGTGGTGGTGTGTTGGAATCTCGAAGTTGCGTACAATGCACACCATTGCATTATTCGAAGGTAAACGTATAATGGAAGCTTGGGGTGTTACATTCTCCCTTCCTTCAATAAATTACATCCTCGCAATTTTTAAAATTGTGCTTGGGAATATAATTGAAAGTCCCACATCGGAAAAAGAGTCAATAAAACTATAACTTTAAAAGAAACAAAGAGAGGTATAAAGGTCAACCAAGATAACCCATACTCGGATTCCATGTAGGAAAACATGGATATGGATGATAAACTAAGTGTCAAGTTATGATGGAGAGGGATAGAAATCATGATCAGGAGAAAGTTAACAATAAGAAAACCACAAACTTGTGTTGGGACAAACGACAATTAGTCTCCTAATAGGAAATTAAACAGACAACATTTTTTTTGTTTTAAGTAACATTACATAAGGATGATGAATTTATTTATGATATTGAATAAGAATATAAATATATATACTTACATTTTAAGTAGAGATTCATTCTTTAATAAATTTCCACCACTAACTCATTTTTTTTAAAGTTGACTATTCAAGAAGACTTGGTCACACTGGAAGAGCTAGAATAAACGTCTATAGAATCAAAAGATCCATGTAGGATGAACTATATATTTACATTGTCATTAGGGATAAATCAAAAAAAAAATGGTTAGTACAACATCTAATGATCCCCCAAAAGGATATTCCTTGGGAGAAATAAACACTAATCTTAATTTCCAAAATTAAACCAACAATACCCTAAAGTTAAATAAATACAATTCAATAATCAATTGTCCTTAGAATACTTTAATATAATCAAAACTAATATTGAAAACCAAAACTTATTATGAATGTAGTCTTCCACATTAAATTGTATCTCCAAATGACATTAATTACTCTTGAAGTCACATACTTAAAAGTAATTAACCTAATCATTTCCATTAATTACCCAAATCATTATATATCCACAATAAAAACATAGATAAAAATCCACCATTACTCCTCAAATGAAATCCCATACTACTCTATTTTCCTTTGGCATATAGTGTTCTCAGCAAAGTGAACAACTTCCAGAATAACATTTATAACATAATCACCAAATCATTTTCCTATACTAAGGTTATTAATTTGATAAGACATAAGATCCCAAATCAAATTATTATTGATCAATAAAATCATTTAACTAAAAATAATAGTCACACGAAATAGGGGCTTCACGTAGTCCAGTGGTAGGCGATAAATCCCAATCGCACTTTGGTTGTGGGTTTGATTCCCATAGCTTTGTCCGACGCAACGGGTTGTCACACGGTCTACGAGTTGTCCTTTTTAAAAAACTATATTTTATAACATTACCAAAATGAGATAAATTTCTCAAAATAACCATAACATAATTTAACCACAAATGTTTTCTCATATCTTTCATTTTCAACCCAAATTATAATAATTTGTAATTTCCTCAAACCCAATGATCATATAAAACCAAATGGTTACTTATAACTATATCCACAAGAGAAAAGATAATTCTTCCATAAATATCATTCTAACATGGCAAACTTTAGGGTTACAAATACAAGAGAAAATTATTCCAAAGTAAAGCCTTCAACAAGGATCACTAATAATTTCTAAACATTTATCCAACCATTTATTTCCACATAGCTTCTTCTCTGACAAAGAAAATATCCTATAGAATAGGACATTCACTCGGGTAATGGCCAGGTCCCCTACATTTACAGAAAATGACTGTAAATGGATTCTTGGGACCATTTTTATCTTCTTCCATAGTACTCTTCATTTTTCTTCGGTAATTCTTCACTTTATGTCCTTCCTTCCCGCACGTAAAGCATTTCTTTGTCCCATTGAGACACTTTCCTGGGTGTCTCCTTCAACATTTCCTGCATGATGGAAATTGTGGATTTCATTCTCCATGGTCTCCACTACTAGGGCTCTTATTATTCATCACCTTTCTCTTCATTGTTGAGTCCGGTAATTGGCTAATATATATATATATTATTGATCATATTTTTGGAAAATTGATTTGGCATAAATACGATATCTTTTACCCCTATCAACATTCCATTTTTTTCTCATTTCCACCACTGTTCCCACCTTATACATCATTCTCAAAGTCACTATGACTTCCTTGGAATCCAGCCATTGACTAAATCCAGAAAGCATTGTGTGAGAAATAGTAGTCATACAATCATTTAGAGATTAACATGTCACCATATTCTCAATTTGAAACACATTAGGATTAACCAAAGTCATTTACTCTCATATTATATATATAATACTTTAAATAGGTTTGTAACGAAAATGTAAATTATCCTAAGCATATCCCCTGGGAGTGTCGTAACCAAGAGTGCAACAAGGCCCGTTTTCGTGCACCAGTTCCCGTTCGAATCTAGTTCAAAGCAGTGTTTTCGAGTTTTTCCCATAGGTACATCTGTGCCAGAGCCGCCTCTTCCTTCTCATATCCAGACAGGGATGTATTGCTCGGAAAACTCACAAAATCTCTACAATACCAAAATTCTAGTAATTTCTTCTATACTAATCCTCAAAGTTAATCTTAGGTCTATGTGCTCTAATTAGAGTTTATCTAAATCTAGCTTCCAAGGTTTGTACAAAACTTCCTCTAATACCAACTATAACGCCCCGACCCTAGATACCCAGAGTCGGTGCATTATTACATAACATTGGCATGATCACAAAGGATCAAGTCTCGAAAGACCGATTAGTTTAGTAGTCTTGGAAACACTAGATATATTCATAAGTCTTACATTACCACATAAGGCAAAAAAAACTACAACAACATCTTGTCCTCATATCCCCTCATACTATCCCTACAGGTCATTCATAAATTAGTTCTTCATAATCCTGGGAAAAAATAAAACATTGAAAAGGGTTGAGCTCAAACGCTCTGTAAGGGTAAGCAATACAACGAAAACTTTCATAAATAAGCATAAACATTTAAGGCAATGTATAACTAAAACAAAAGACTTTTAAATTTGAACATCAACATAGTATAAAAAAATGAAATTATTCCATTTACTTATTCACATGGATATTCTACTAATCGAATAATCACATGCAATATCAAACCACTTTCATAATGATGGAATGCATAATACCAGACTATCATAACCACATAGCCAAGGCCTCGTGCCAAGACTACAAATAAGATTTTGCCAAGGCCTTGTGCCAAGACACTAGTTTGTCTCATGAGACCTACTGATACATCAAGGAGCTATAGCGGGATCCACCCGACACTTATTAAGTCCAATGAATTCCTCATATGAACAGGTTTAAACATAACATAAACATTCGTATTAAAACTAGCATACGAAATGTCAATACTTTAACTACAAACCATGAATGGTATAAAAATAGCACAACCACAGTCAAACATTACTCATTTAATACAATATGGAAGATTTTATTGTATCACATTAACCTCAATAAAGAATAATGAAGGATGTTGACATAGATGAAAATAATCATCAAAACTATTTGAGAGAAATATCCCCCTTTTTCTTGAAATCATTTTAAAAGTCACACTATTTGTCAAGAAGCCATTTAAAAATATATTTTTGAATCAAAGTGTCCCATACCACTTTGAAACTTTTTAAAAGGAGTTTTAATTTTAAAACGTTAATTTCCATATAAATAAATCCTTAAAACCATTTTTAAAACATGGACATTAATGAGCAAGATTTAGATGAATGAGTTTTCAAAACACATAAAAATGTATTTTAGTTAGAGTTTCTAACCAAAAGAGAGACACATGAATACAAATAATTGAGGTAATCAAAACATTATAATATCATGAGAATAATGGGATTCATGATATACTATGTCAAAGTACATTATATACACCACATAAAAGGGATTTGGTGTATAACAACAAAGAAGTCTCAATGGAATGTAAATTGAGATGAAATCTCTCAAAAAGGCTGTATCCTTACGTTAAGGATAAATCAACGTCATATTTATGTGTTACAAATATAAATACACTAAATATGATTGTATATTCAGTGTAAAACAATCAAAGGACATTCACACATATTCTAGTAGAAACAACACCAATGAATTGGATGTTTGTCTCAACAAATTGAGATTGAGTAAAAATTACTCTTATCAAGTTCATACCGATGACTTGAGACTTTATTAATGGAGTGATTATGTTTATAAAAAGTATGACCACAGAAAAGGGAGTGGAAATTATGACATAATCAAATGAATAGTGATTCCACACATAATCTTGGAGTAAAATAATCAATGAAGTATGCGTAAAGCCGAATAAAAGGAAATTGAAATTTCAAATTCCCTTATCGATTTGGTAACTTATGAAACATGAACCCATGAAAAAAGGATAACACAATGATGATGTAAATATACATGAATTAAAGTATATTACACAATGAATACAAACATGGGCAGTACACACACCACATGTAATAAATATGTGGTGAACAATGGAATTCTCACAGAATTAAAAGTGATATAAGAAACCCCTTACCTTGTACTTTTACTTGGTTGGGGGTAGGTTAACCTCTTTTATAATGTTTAAATAATTGTTATTAAATTATTCAAGAATCATATACATTAATATGATATCATATATGATCTTTTAACATTGCTTTGTTAATAATATCTTAGATTTATCGTCGTTTCGGGTGTTAACTTACTCATTTTCTTTTATATGTTTTGTTACATAATCCAGGTTTAGGTTGTATCTTATTCATATCCATAACGATATAAAGTTCTTAAACATTATTTTTAAATCATAAAATGATAATTATACTTGAATGGATATGATGGAGAATGAATCTCATCGCGTTCGTGGAGACCGTAGTCCGTACAAACGCACGAGCGACAATATCATTCTTTTGATATTAAAATAAAATATAATTTGATGGTATATCATATATACAGAATAATTATCATGTTATATTTATTATTTAAATGAGTTACACATCATTATTATACCCACCCAAATAATAATATATTGAATAACAATTACACCACGACGTGGAGACGGTAACCTGTACGTACGCACGTATGGTGACATGTTATTCAAAGGGTGGATAGAATACTGAATATGGTTGTACCATATTTATAATAACATCACAGTATATATAAGATACTGGAGTTATTATTTTAGAATTGTAATAACAAAGAATGAAGAAGAGGAAGAAGAAAGGAACTTGAAAAGGGGTGGTGAAAACATTACCTCTTCTTCGGGTTCTTCCTTTTGATTTGATCAAAAGGTCTCCTTAAGTTGGCTTTATGATCAAACTAAGGCCTCTAGGTTGTAGTTAGGGAAGTTGAGAGAGTATTTGGGCTGGGGTTGGCCGAACCAAAAGGCTTTGAAGGTGTGAAGAAATGATAAGGAAGAGTGCCTTTTTATAAGAGGGGTGAGGGTACCTTTGGAAAAGCTAGAAATATTAATTTATAATAAATTCATATTCGGTTTCTAATGGCTCAAAAGTTTATTATTCAAAGGTTATGGGGGGATAGGTCTAAACCCATTCAAACAATAGAATTTAGACCGGTTTGGGTTACTATATTAACATTATCTTTTAGTTTTAACTCTTAGTTAATTAGTTTGACATTTACCATGTCACTTTGTATTTTTATATTATATAGTTTATAAAAATACTATATACATCCAAGAGACCCCCAGGTGTTCCATTAATGATATACCAATCATGATATAAGTCTCTTGGCAGAACATTAGATTTTTATGAATTTAATATCAATTAATAATATAATATTTGTTTTAAATACTGTTTTATGTCAATTTTGACACTATTCAATAGTTGATTTTTGTGAAACTCATAACAGAATGATTACTTAGAACAAAGTTAATTAAATCAATCCTAATATGTCATATTATCCTTGAAAATTATTGTAATTCATTAAAAGTCTAAAATTATATTTATTTGTGTATTTATAATATCAATTATTTAAATTGTTCACTAGTATGGTAATTACTGCATCATCATTTTTTCATAAATATATTAAATTATTTAATATTTAAAAATTATAAATAAAATATCATTATGTAGGAAATATTATTATATTTCTAATGAATATTTAAAATCGAATTTATCTTATGTATAACCCTATATTAAAAATGTATTATTAAATAAACATTGATTTTAACTCTTTTAACTCTTCTTTGAATTAAATAATAATAAATGTCCTAATCTAATCCAAGTGGACCTAAATGATAATATTTTATTCCTAAGGTTGTTTTTGGTCGAGATACACTTGTAAAATATAATTAGTACATGTGTTAGGGTAATATTAATATCATTTTTAACCTTAATTACCCTATTTACTTTTAACCGTGGTAAATACAAGTAAAACGTAACTATTCTCCAAAAATTATTTTCATCTCATTGAACCAAATTTTAATTCTTGATATTAACCATGCCTCTCGGATTTTTGAAATTCCATTCACAGAAGTGGTCAGATTATGTTTTATGAAAAATTCAGTTTTTTTAACTACCACTTAGTAGTTTCACTATTCATCAAAAATTGAAGTTTTTCATAACAATGCCAAAATTGCACCCTAAGCTATAATTGATATTCCAAATTAAAAATTGATATCTATTTTACACAATTATAAACATATAATTTACATTAATTAATTTTATAATTAATTCTCGATGTCACAACAAATAGCATGTTTTTAAGAAATAATATATATCAAATGATTGACAGTTGTTTAGGTCCAATTTCAAAGTGAAATTAATTCTAATGAACACCATTGGATAAAATGGTAAAAATATTTTCTAATTATAAATTAAATCCACTCAATAATATAATTATTCACTATAAATTATTTTGATTTAAAAAGTTGTTTTTAATTAAAATTTAGTAATTTTCAATATTCATCAAAATATAAGTGTTATCCTAAAAGTTCCAAAATTTCACCCTAGGATAAATTCGATATTCTGAATCCAAAAATGAAGTCCATTTTGGGAGATAGAATTTATAAAATTTCAAAAAATAGGTATTACTATTCATAACGGCTAGTTTGATTGGTTGTGGTGTGTTAGAATCTCGATGTTGCGTACAATGCACGCCATTTCATTATTCAAATGGAAACGTACCATGGAAGCTTGGGATGTTACATTCTCCCCTCCATCAATAAATTGCGTCCTCGCAATTTTTAAAATTGTGCTTGGGAATATAATGGAAAGTCCCACATCGGAAAAAGAGTCAATAAAACTATAACTTTAAGAGAAAGAAAGAGAGGTATAAAGGTCAACCAAGATAACCCATACTCGGATTCCATGTAGGAAAACATGGCTATGGATGGTAAACTAAGTTTAATGTTCTGATGGAGAGGGATAGAAATCATGATCAGGAGAAAGTTAACAATAAGAAAACCACAAACTTGTGTTGGGACAAACGACCATTAGTCTCCTAGTAGGAATGTAAACATACAACATTTTTTTTAAGTTAAATTACATAAGGATGAGGAATTTATTTATGATATTGTCTAAGAATATAAAGATATATACTTACATTTTAAGTAGAGTTTCATTCTTTAATAAATTTCCACCACTAACTCAATTTTTTTAAACGATGAGTATTCAATAAGACTTGGTCACACTGGAAGAGCTAGAATAAACTTCTATAGAATCACATGATCCATGGAGGATGAACTATATATTTACATTGTCATTAAGGATTAATCAAAACCAAAATGGTTAGTACAAGATATAATGATCCCCAAAAGGATATTCCTTGAGACAAATAAACACTAATATTAATTTCCAAAATTAAACCAACAATACCCTAATGTTAAATAAATACCATTCAATAATCAATTGTCCTTAGAATCCTTTAATATAATCAAAACTATTTTTGAAAACCAAAACTTATTAAGAAAGTAGTTTTCCACGTTAAATTGTATCTCCAAATGACATTAATTAATCTTAAAGTCACATACATAAAAGTAATTAACCGAATCATTTCCATAAATAACCCAAATAATTATAAATCCACAATAAAAACATAGATAAAAATAAACCATTACTCCTCAAATGAAATCCCATACTACTCTATTTTCCTTTGTCATATAGTGTTCTCAACAAAGCGAAAAACTTCCAAAATAAAATTTATCACTTAATCACCAAATCATTTTCCAATAATATGGGTATTCATTTGAAAGGCATAAGATCCAAAATCAAAATATTATTGATCAATAAAATAATTTAACTAAAAATAATAGTCACACTTACCAGGGACTTCACGTAGTCCAGTGGTAGGCGATAAATCCCAATCGCACTTTGGTTGTGGGTTCGATTCCCACAGCTTTGTCCAACGCGACGGGTTGTCACATGGTCTACGTGTTTTCCTTTTTCAAAAACTATATTTTATAACATTACCAAAATGAGATAAATTCCTCAAAATAACCATAACATAATTTAACCACAAATGATATCTCATACCTTGCATTTTCATACCAAATTATAATAATTTGTAATTTCCTCAAACCCAATGAACATATAAAACCAAATTGTTATTTATAACTATATCCACAAGAGAAAAGATAATTCTTCCATAAATATCATTCTCACATGAAAAACGATAGGGTTAGAAATACAAGAGAAAATTATTCAAAATTAAACCCTTCAACAAGGATCACTAATAATTTTTAAACATTTATCCAACAATTTATTTCCACATAGCTTCTTATCTTACCAAGAAAGTATCCTATAGAATAGGACATTCACTCGGGTAATGGTCAGGTCCCCTACATTTACGACAAATGACTGTAAATAGATTCTTGGGACAATTTTCATCTTCTTCCTTAGTACTCTGCATTTTTCTTCGGCAATTCTTCACTTTATGTCCTTCCTTCTCGCACGTAAAGCATTTCATTGTCCCATTGAGACACTTTCCTGGGTGTCGCCTTCCACATTTCCTGCATGATGGAAATTGAGGATTTATTTCTCCATGGTCTCCACTACTGGAGCTCTTATCATTCATCACCTTTCTCTTCTTTGTTGAGTCTGGTAATTGGTTAATAAATATATTGTTGATCATATTTCTGGAAAATTGATTTGGCATAAAGACGATATCTTTTACGCCTATCAACATTCCATTTCGTTTCTCATTGCCACCACCGTTCCCACCTTGTACATCATTCTCAAAGTCACTATGACTTCCTTGGAATCTAGCCATTGACTAAAACCAGAAAGAATTATGTGAGTAATAGTAGTCATACAATCATTTAGAGATTAACATGTTACCATATTCTCAATTTGAAACACATTAGGATTAACCAAGGTCATTTACTCTCATATTATATATATAATACTTTAAATCGATTTGTAAAGAAAATGTAAATTATCCTAAGCATATCCCCTGGGAGTGTCGTAACCAAAAGTGCAACAAGGCCCGTTGTCGTGCACCAGTTCCTGTTCGATACTAGCTCAAAGAGGTGTTTTTGGGTTTTACCCCTAGGTACATCCGTTCCAGAGCTGCCTCTACCTGCTCGTATCCAGACATGGATGTATTGCTCGGAAAACTCACAAAATCTCTACAATACCAGAATTCTAGGAAGTTTTTCTATACTAATCCTCAAAGTTTATCTTAGTTCTACGTGCTCTAATCAGAGTTTATCTAAATCTAGCTTCCAAGGTTTGTACTATACTTCCTCCGATACCAACTGTAACGCCCCGACCCTAGATACCCAGAGTCGGTGCATTATTACATAACATTGTCACGATCACACAGGATCAAGTCTCGAAAGACCGATTAGTTTAGTAGTCTTGGAAACACTAGATATATTCATAAGACTTACATTACATCATAGGGTAAAAAAACTACAACAACATCTTGTATTAATATCCCCTCATACTATCCGTGAAGGTCATTCATAAATTAGTACTTCATAATCCTGGGAAAAAATAAAACATTGAAAAGGGGTGAGCTCAAACGCTCCGTAAGGGTATGAAATATAGAAGAAACTTTCATAAATAAGCATAAACATTTAAGGCAATGTATAACTAAAACAAAAGCCTTTTAAACATGAAATTCAACATAGTATGAAAAAAATGAAATAATGACATTTACTTATTCACATAGATATTCTACTAATCTAATAATCACATGCATTATCAAACCACTTTCATAATAATGGAATGCATAATGCCAGACTATCAAAACCACATATCCAAGGCCTCGTGCCAAGACTACAAATAAGATTTTTCCAAGGCCTTGTGCCAAGACACTAGTTTGTCTCATGAGACCTACTGATGCATCAAGGAGCTATAGCGACCTCCACCCGTCACTTATTAAGTCCAATTCATTCCTCATATGAACAGGTTTAAACATAACAAAAACATTCATATTAAAACTAGCTTATGAAATGTAAATACATTAACTACAAACCATGAATGGTATAAAAATAGCACATCCACAGTCAAAAATAACTCATTTGATACAATATGGAAGATTGTATTGTATCACATTATCCTCAATCAAGAATAATGAAGGATGTTGACATAGATGAAAATAATCATCAAAACTATTTGAGAGAAATATACCCCTTTTTCTTGAAATCATTTTAAAAGTCACACTATTTGTCAAGAAGCCATTTAAAAATATATTTTTGAATCAAAGTTTCCCATACCACTCTGAAACTTTTTAAAAGGAGTTTTAATTTTAAAACATTAATATCCATATAAATAAATCCTTTAAACCATTTTTAAAAAATGGACATTAATGAGAAAGATTTAGATGAATAAGTCTTCAAAACACTTAAAAATGTATTTTAGTTAGAGTTTATAACCAAAACAGAGACACTTGAATACAAATAATTG
This sequence comes from Viscum album, assembly GCA_963277665.1. Classification (NCBI taxonomy): domain Eukaryota; kingdom Viridiplantae; phylum Streptophyta; class Magnoliopsida; order Santalales; family Viscaceae; genus Viscum; species Viscum album. The sequence continues at coordinate 1,764,972,756 of OY728125.1, forward strand.
AGGTAATAAAAACATTATAATATCATTAGAATAAAGGGATTCATGATATACTATGTCAAATTACATTATATACACCACATAAAAGGGATTTGGTGTATAACAACAAAGAAGTCCCAATGGAATGTAAATTGAGATAAAATATCTCAAAAAGGCTATATCCTTAGGTTAAGGATAAATCACCGTCATAATTATGTGTGACAAATATAAATACAATAAATATGATTGTATATTCACTGTAAAACAATCAAAGGACATTCACACATATTCTAGTAAAAACAACACCAATGAATTGAATGCTTGTCTCAACAAATTGAGATTGAGTAAAAATAACTCTTGTCAAGTTCATACCGATGACTTGAGAATTTATCAATGGAGTGATTATTTTTATAAAAAGTATATCCACAGAAAGGGGAGTGGAAATTATGACATAATCAAATGAATAGTGATTCCACACATAATCTTGGAGTAAAATAATCAATGAAGTATGCGTAAAGCCGAATAAATGGAAATTGAAATTTCAAATTCCCTTATCGATTTGGTAACTTATGAAACATGAACCCATGAAAAAAGGATAACACAATGATGATGTAAATATAAATGAATTAACGTATATTAAACAATGAATACAATCATGGGCAGTACACACACCACATGTAATAAATAAGTGGTGTACAATGGAATTCTCATGGAATTAAAAGTGAGCTAAGAAACCCCTTACCTTGTACTTTTCCTTGGTTGGGGGTAGGTTAACTTCCTGTATAATGTTGAAATAATTGTTAATAAATTATTCATGAATCATATACATTAATATGATATTATATATGATCATTTAACATTTCTTTGTTAATAATATTTTAGAATTATCGTCGTTTCGGGTGTTAACTTACTCGTTTTCTTTTATATGTTTTGTCACATAAGCCATGTTTTTCATGGATAAGTTGTATCTTATTCATATCCAGAACGATATAAAGTTCTTAAACATTATTTTTAAATCATTAAATGATAATTACACTTGAATGGATATGATGGAGAATGAATCTTATCGCGTTCGTGGAGACGGTAGTCCGTACGTATGCACAAGCGACAATATCATTCTTTTGATATTAAACTAATATATAATTCGATAGTATATCATATATACAGAATAATTATCATGTTATATTTATTATTTAAATGAGTTAAGCATCATTATTATACCCACCCAAATAATAATATATTTAATAACAATTACACCACGACGTTGAGACGGTAAGCCGTACGTACGCACGTATGGTGACATGTTATTCAAAGGGTAGATAGAATACTGAATATGCTTGTACCATATTTTTAAAAAAATCACAGTATATATAAGATACTGTAGTTATTATTTTATAATGGTAATAACAAATAAAGAAGAAGTGGAAGAAGAAATGAACTTGAAAAGGGGTGGTGAAAACATTACCTCTTCTTTGGGTTCTTCCTTTTGATTTGATCAAAAGGGATTCTTAGGTTGGCTTTCTGATCAAAATAAGGCCTCTAGGTTGTAGTGAGGGAAGTTGAGAGAGTATTTGGGTAGGGTTTGGTCGAACCAAAAGGCTTTTATGGTGTGAATAAATGAGAAGGAAGAGTGCCCTTTTATAAGAGGGGTGGGGGGCACCTTTGGAAAAGCTAGAAATATTATTTTATAATAAATCCATATTCAGTTTTTAAGGGCTCAAAAGTTGATTATTCAAATGTTATAGTGGGGATAGGTCGAAAACCATTCAACCAATAAAATTTAGACAGGTTTGCATTAATATATTAACCCTATCTTTTAGTTTTAACTCTTAGTTAATAAGTTTGACATTTACCATGTCACATTGTATTTTTATATTATATAGATAATAAGCTTACTATATATATCCAAGAGACCCCCAAGTCGTCCATTAATGATATACCTATCATGATATAAGTCTCTTGGCCGAACCGTATGTTTTTAGAAATTTAATATAAATTAATAATATAATATTTGTTTTAAAAACTCTTTTATGTCAATTTTGACACTATTCAATGGTTGATTTTTGTGAAACTCATAACAAAACGATTACTTAAAAAACGTTAATTAAATCAATCTGAATATGTCATATTATCCTATAAATTAGTTTAATTAATTAAAAGTCTTAAATTGTATTTATTAGGGTATTTATAATATCAATTATTTAAATTTTTCACTGTTATGGTAATTACTGCATCATCATTGTGTCATAAATATATTAAATTATTTAATGTTTAAAAATTATAAATAAAATATCATTATGTAGGAAATCTTATTATATTTCTAATGAATATTTAAAATATAATTTATCTTATGTATAACCCTATATTAAAAATAATTTAGTAAATAGACTTTGATTTTAACTCTTTTAACTATTATTTGAATTAAATAATAATAAATGTCCTAATCTAATCCAAGTGGACCTAAATGATAATATTTTATTTCTAAGGTTGTTTTTGGTCGATATACACTTGTCCAATAGAATTAGGACATGTGTTAGGGTAATGTTAATATCATTTTTACCCTTAATTACCCTATTTACTTTTAACCGTGGTAAATAAAAGTTAAAAGTAACTATTCACCAAAAATTATTTTCATCTCATTGAACCACATTTAACTTCTTGATATTAACTGTGTCTCTCGGATTTTAGAAATTCCATTCACAGAAGCGGGAAAATTATGTTTTATGAAAAATTCAGTTTTTTTAACTACCACTTAGTAGTTTCACTATTCATCAAAAATTGAAGTTTTTCAGAACAATGCCAAAATTTTACCCTAAGCTATAATTGATATTACAAATTCAAAAATGATATCTCTTTTACAAAATTATAAACATATATGTTGCATCAATTAATTTTATAATTAATTCACATTGTCACAACAAATAGAATGTTTTTAAAGAAACAATATATATCAAAAGATTGACAATTGTTTAGATCCAATTTCAAAGTGAAATTAATTCTAATGAACACCATTGGATAAAATGGTAAAAATATATTCTAATTATACTTTAAAACCACTCAATAATATAATTTATCACTATAAATTATTTTGATTTAAAAAGTTGTTTTTAATTAAAATTTAGTAATTTTCACTATTCATCAAAATATCAGTGTTATTCGAAAAGATCAAAAATTTCACCCTAGGATAAATTCGATATTCCGAATCCAAAAATGAAGTCCATTTTGAGAGATAGAATTTATAAAATTTCAAAAAGTAGGTATTACTATTCATAACAGCTAGTTTGATTGGTTCAGGTGTGTTAGAATCTCGAAGTTGCGTACAATGCACACCATTGCATTATTCGAAGGGAAACGTACCGTGGAAGCTTGTGTTTTTACATTCTCCCCTCCTTCAATAAATTGCATCCTAGAAATTTTTCAAATTGTGCTAGGGAATATAATGGAAAGTACCACATCAGAAAAAGAGTCAATAAATCTATAACTTTAAGAGAAAGAAAGAGAGGTATAAAGGTCAACCAAGATAAACCATACTCGGATTCCATGTAGAAAAACATGGATATGGATGATAAACTAACTGTCAATTTCTGATGGAGAGGGATAGAAATCATGATCAGGAAAAAGTTAACAATAAGAAAACCACAAACTTGTGTTGGGACAAACAGCCATTAGTCTCCTAGTAGAAAAGTAAACGGCCAAATTTTTTTTGTTTTAAGTTACATTACATAAGGATGAGGAATTTATTTATGATATTTACTAAGAAATAATGATATATACTTACATTTTAAGTAGAGTTTCATTCTTTAATAAATTTACACCACTAACTTATTTTTTTTAAACAATGAGTATTCAAGAAGACTTGGTCACACTGGAAGAGCTAGAATAAACTTCTATAGAATCACATGATCCATGCAGGATGAACTATATATTTACATTGTCTTTAGAGATTAATCAATACCAAAATGGTTAGTACAAGATCTAATCATCCCCCAAAATGACATTCCTTGAGAGAAATAAACACTAATGGTAATTTCCAAAATTATACCAATAATACCATAAAGATAAATAAATACCATTCAATAATCAATTGTCCTTAGAATCCATTAATATAATCAAAACTAATATTGAAAACCAAAACTTATTAAGAATGTAGTCTTCCACGTTAAATTATATCTCCAAATGACATTAATTACTCTTAAATTCACATACTTAAAAGTAATTAAACTAATCATTTCCATAAATAACCAAAATAATTATAAATCCACAATAAAAACATAGATAAAAATCCACCATTACTCCTCAAATGAAATCCCATAGTACTCTATTTTCCTTTGGCATATAGTGTTCTCAACAAAGTGAACAACTTCCAAAATAACATTTATCACTTAATCACCAAATCATTTTCCTATACTAAGGGTATTCATTTGATAAGACATAAGATCCCAAATCAAATTATTAATGATCAATAAAATCATTTAACTAAAAATAATAGTCACACTAACCAGGGACTTCACGTAGTCCAGTGGTAGGCAAAAAATCCCAATCGCACTTTGGTTGTGGGTTCGATTCCCACAGCTTGGTCCAACGCGACGGGTTGTCACACGGTCTACGTGTTTTCCTTTTTCAAAAACTATATTTTATAACATTACTAAAATGAGATAAATTCCTCAAAATAACCATAACATAATTTAACCAAAAATGTTATCTCATACCATGCATTTTCATCCCAAATTATAATAATTTGTAATTTCCTCAAACCCAATGATCATATAAAACCAAATGGTTATTTATAACTATATCCACACGAGAAAAGATAATTCTTCCATAAATATCATTCTCACATGGAAAACGTTAGGGTTACAAATACAAGAGAAAATTATTCCAAAGTAAACCCTTCAACAAGGATCACTAATAATTTTTAAACATTTATCCAACCATTTATTTCCACATAGATTCTTCTCTGACCAAGAAAATATCCAATAGAATAGGACATCCACTCGGGTAATGGCCCGGTCCACTACATTTATGGAAAAAGACTGTAATTGGATTCTTGGGACCATTTTTATCTTCTTCCATAGTACTCTTCATTTTTCATTGTCAATTCTTCACTTTATGTCCTTCCTTCCTGCACGTAAAGCATTTCTTTGTCCCATTGAGACACTTTCCTGGGTGTCTCCTTCCACATTTCCTGCATGATGGAAATTGAGGATTTCTTTCTCCATGGTCTCCACTACTGGAGATCTTATCATTCATCACCTTTCTATTCTTTGTTGAGTCCGGTAATTGGTTAATATATATATTGTTGATCATATTTTTGGAAAATTGATTTGGCATAAAGATGATATCATTTATGCCAATAAACATTCCATTTTGTTTCTCATTGCCACCACCGTTCCCACCTTGTACATCATCCTCAAAGTCACTATGACTTCCTTGGAATCCAGCCATTTACTAAAACAAGAAAGCATTGTGTGAGTAATAGTAGTCATACAATCATTTAGAGATTCACATGTCACCATATTCTCAATTTGAAACACATTAGGATTAACCAGGGTCATTTACACTCATCTTATATATATAAAACATTAAATCGGTTTGTAAAGAAAATGTAAATTATCCTAAGCATATCCCCCGAGAGTGTCGTGACCAAGAGTGCAATAAGGCCCGTTGTCGTGCACCAGTTCCAGTTCGAGTCTAGCTCAAAGTGGTGTATCGGGTTTTACCCCTAGGTACATCTGTGCCAAATCCGCCTCTACCTGCTCGTATCCAGACAGGGATGTATTGCTCGGAAAACTCACAAAATCTCTACAATACCAAAATTCTAGGAAGTTCTTCTATACTAATCCTCAAAGTTCATCTTAGGTCTATATGCTCTAGTCAGAGTTTATCTAAATCTAGCTTCCAAGGTTTGTAATAAACTTCCTCTGATACCAACTATAATGCCTCGAATCTAGATACCCAGAGTCGGTGCATTATTACAAAACATTGTCATGATCACAAAGGATCAAGTCTCGAAAGACTGATTAGTTTAGTAGTCTTGGAAACACTAGATATATTTATAAGTCTTACATTACATCATATGGTAAAAAAACTACAACAAAATATTGTCTTCATATCCCCTCATACTATCCTTGCAGGTCATTCATAAATTAGTTCTTCATAATCCTGGGAAAAAAATAAAACATTGAAAAGGGGTGAGCTCAAATTCTCCGTAAGGGTAAGCAATAAAGAAGAAACTTTCATAAATAAGAATAAACATTTAAGGCAATGTATAACTAAAACAAAAGCCTTTTAAACATGAACTTTAACATAGTACGAAAAAAACGAAGTAATTCCATTTACTTATTCACATGGATATTCTACTAATCGAATAATCACATGCAATATCAAACCACTTTCATAATGATGGAATGCATAATGCCAGACTATCATAACCAGATAGCCAAGGCCTCGTGCTAAGACTACAAATAAGATTTTGCCAAGGCCTTGTTCCAAGACACTAGTTTTTCTCATGATACCTACCGATGCATCAAGGAGCTATAGCGGGCTCCACCCGTCACTTATTTAGTCCAATGCATCCCTCATATGAACAGGTTTACACATAACATAAACATTCATTTTTAAACTAGCATAAGAAATGTCAATACTTTAACTACAAACAATGAATGGTATAAAAATTGCACATCCACATTCAAACATAACTCATTTGATACAATATGGAAGATTGTATTGTATCACATTATCCTCAATAAAGAATAATGAAGGATGTTGACATATATGAAAATAATCATCAAAAATATTTGAGAGAAATATCCCCCCTTTTCTTGAAATCATTTTAAAAGTCATACTATTTGTCAAGAAGCCATTTAAAAATAGATTTTTGAATCAAAGTGTCCCATATCACTTTGAATCTTTTTAAAAGGAGTTTTAATTTTAAAACTTTGATGTCCATATAAATAAATCCTTAAAACCATTTTTAAAACATGGACATTAATGAGCAAGATTTAGATGAATAAGTCTTCAAAACACTTAAAAATGTATTTTAGTTAGAGTTTATAACCAAAAGAGAGACACTTGAATACAAATAATTGAGGTAATCAAAACTTTATAATATCATTAGAATAAATGGATTCATGATATACTATGTCAAATTACATTATATACACCACATAAAAGGGATTTGGTGTATAACAACAAAGAAGTCTCAATGCAATGTAAATTGAGATGAAATCTCTCAAAAAGGCTGTATCCTTAGGTTAAGGATAAATCGACGTCATAATTATGTGTGACAATTTTAAATACAATAAATATGATTGTATATTCAGTGTAAAACAATCAAAGGACATTCACACATATTCTAGTAAAAACAACACCAATGAATTGAATGTCTGTCTCAACAAATTGAGATTGAGTAAAAATTACTCATATCAAGTTCATAATGATGACTTGAGAATTTATTAGTGGATTGATTATGTTTATAAAAAATATATCCACAGAAAGGGGAGTGGAAATTATGACATAATCAAATGAATAGTTATTCCACACATAATCTTGGAGTAAAATAATCAATGAAGTATGCGTAAAGCCGAATAAATGGAAATGGAAATTTCAAATTCCCTTATCGATTTGTGAACTTATGATACATGAACCAATGAAAATAGGATAACACAATGATGATGTAAATATACATGAATTAAAGTATATTACACAATGAATACAAACATGGGCAGTACACACACCACATGTAATAAATAAGTGGTGAACAATGGAATTCTCACAGAATTAAAAGTGAGATAAGAAACCCCTTACCTTGTACTTTTCCTTGGTTGGGGGTAGGTTAACCTCCTGTATAATGTTGAAATAATTGTTATTAAATTATTCATGAATCATATACATTAATATGATATCATATATGATCTTTTAACATTTCTTTGTTAATAATATCTTAGAATTATCGTTGTTTCGGGTGTTAACTTACTCGTTTTCTTTTATATGTTTTGTTACATAAGCCATGTTTGTCATGGATAAGTTGTATCTTATTCATATCCAAAACGATATAAAGTTATTAAACATTATTTTTAAATCATCAAATGATAATTATATTGATTTGATCAAAAGGGATTCTTAGGTTGGCTTTCTGATCAAACTAAGGCCTCTAGGTTGTAGTGAAGGAAGTTGAGAGAGTATTTCGGTAGGGGTTGGTCGAACCAAAAGGCTTTTAAAGTGTGAATAAATGATAAGGAAGAGTGCCCTTTTATAAGAGGGGTGAGGGGCACCTTTGGAAAAGCTAGAAATATTAATTTATAATAAATTCATATTCAGTTTTTAATGGCTCAAAAGTTGATTATTAAAAGTTTAAGGTGGGGATAGGTCGAAAACCATTCAACCAATACAATTTATACAGGTTTGAGTTACTATATTAACCTTATCTTTTAGTTTTAACTCTTAGTTAATTAGTTTGACATTTACCATGTCACTTTGTATTTTAATATTATATAGTTAATAAACTTACTATATACATCCAAGCGACCCCCAAGTGGTCACATAATGATATACCTATCATAAAATAAGTCTCTTGGCCGAACCTTATATTTTTAGGAATTTAATATCAATTAATAATATAATATTTGTTTTAAAAACTCTTTTCTGTAAATTTTGACACTATTCAATGGTTGATTTTTGTGAAACTCATAACAGAACGATTACTTCGAAAAAAGTTAATTAAATCAATCCTAAAATGTCATATTATCCTATAAAATTATTTTAATTCATTAAAAGTCATAAATTGTATTTATTTGGTTATTTATAATATCAATTATTTTAATTGTTCACTATTATGGTAATTACTGCATCATCATTGTGTCATACATATATTAAATTATTTAACGTTTAAAAATTATAAATAAAATTTCCTTATGTAGGAAATCTTATTATATTTCTAATGAATATTTACAATCGAATTTATCTAATGTATAACCCTATATTAAAAATGTTTTATTATATAAACTTTGATTTTAACCCTTTTAACTCTTCTTTGAATTAAATAATAATAAATGTCCTAATCTAATCCAAGTGGACCTAAATGATAATATTTTATTCCTAAGGTGGTTTTTTGTCGATATACACTTGTCCAATATAATTAGGAAATGTGTTAGGGTAATATTAATATCATTTTTACCATTAATTACCCTATTTACTTTTAATCGTGGTAAATACAAGTAAAAAGTTACTATTGACCAAAAATTATTTTCATCTCATTGAACCACATTTTACTTCCTGATATTAACCATGTCTCTCAGATTTTCGAAATTCCATTCACAGAAGCAGTGAAATTATGTTTTATGAAAAATTCCGTTTTTTTAACTACCACTTAGTAGTTTCACTATTCATCAAAAATTGATGTTTTTCAGAACAATGCCAAAATTTCACCCTAAGATATAATTGATATTCCAAATTCATAAATGATGTCTATTTTAAAAAATTATAAACATATAAGTTGCATTAATTTATTTTATAATTAATTCCCGCTGTAACAACAAATAGCGTGTTTTTAAGAAACAATATATTTCAAAAGATTGACAATTGTTTAGGTGCAATTTCAAAGTGAAATTAATTCTAATGAACACCATTGGATAAAATGTTAAAAATATATTCTAATTATACTTTAAAACCACTCAATAATATAATTTATCACTATAAATTATTTTGATTTAAAATGTTGTTTTTAATTAAAATTTAGTAATTTTCACTATTCATCATAATATAAGTGTTATCCGAAAAGTTCCAAAATTTCACCCTAGGATATATTCGATATTCAAAATCCAAAAATGAAGTCCATTTTTAGAGATAGAATTTATTAAATTTCAAAAAGTAGGTATTACTATTCATAATGGCTAGTTTGATTGGATGTGGTGTGTTAGAATCTCGAAGTTGCGTACAATGCACGCCATTGCATTATTCGAAGGGAAACGTACCGTGGAAGATTGGGGTGTTACATATTAGGGTGATGGTCCTCTATCTATACCTACATGGTGTGTAACCCACTATCATACTAGGGACCAGGTCCCATAATCATAGATTGGAACCAACCCTAATAGACCAGGTAGAAATTCCTATATCTATTTATCTAATAAGTGTTATCCCTATCATGCTAGGGTGTGGTTCCTCTATTTACTTATTAAAAATCTCATATCACACCCATGAATGGTTCCTCTATATACTAAGTTCCTTCACTCTATTATACTACGATGTGGGTCCTTTATTAGAGATTGTTCTCCCTCATGTAGCGGAGTAATGGTGAGGTGATTTTCCTATACATGGATTTCTCATATAGACAAACGAAATGTTAGGTATCCATGATGGACATTTGTATTTTTAGGTATATAGATCATCTCAAGATGGGCTATAGAGATAGAGATCATATTTCTCTATGATATTTGATTCTTTATGAATATGTATATCTATGATGGGTTTTGTTTCCCTCCTATTATGAGTTGATCTAACCTTTAAATTATCTTTCTATTCTCTCTTTGGGGATTTTTGGGAATCCTACCAGGTATATATATACTCTCACCTACATGGGATTTTCCTACCCATATAAAATCTTATTAAGGTGAATTATAGTTTAGCCATGACATCGATAGTGTATAGTGATATTTTGGTATGTTGACCAAGTATAGTGGCCATAATTGGAGATCTAAATATAGGATCTCTTTGTTATTTCTTATTCAAATTTTTTATGAGTAGGGACTTCATTTCGTGTTGGAAATGTATTGTTGCCTTTTACTCTTAGGCTTACTTTGTTTCACCCTATTGTATTATCTATATTTTATTATATATAGTTTTAATCAAGATGTTAATTTCATTTATTATCCCTCAATACTATTTCATGTATATTGTTAGGTGTATGTGTGTACATGTTGAATATGTGATGGCCTCCCATGTTAGATTATTCCTTCTTGGTGCTTGCATCCAGCACCAAGATCATTAGAGGTGATCGTGGGATTATGATAGATGAGTATTCTACTACCCTTGGGGAAAATATTGGTCACCTTTTTTACCCACATGGTTTTATTCAATGTCTTAATCTATAGTATGTGATATCTTATGTTGTAACTAAAATACAATGTTTTTTAAAACAAATAATTTTTCATTAATTATGATATAGTGTATATCATTAAATAATATTGGTGTCTTCTGATGGATCTTTTCATAAATGATAATTTCAATTAAAAACAAAGATACATAAGATCTCTTATTTATCATAAATTATGATATAAGATAAAATAAATACAATTTTAATTTTTTCAATAAAATACATATTGTTATAACTTAATTATAAATGATATGTGTTGGTCATTAAAAATAAAAAAAACATTCATTCCGAAGATAAATATGAAATGTTAATATTAGTATCTCATGTTAATTTAATAAGTAAAATGTTAACATATATATTTTTTATTTTAAATATTCATGTTTATAAAATTTTATGAAATCTTACTATTTTGTATGATTTATTTGGTATGATAAATGGATGCTTATTGAATATTTTTTCATTCATTATATGTAAGTTATACAAAAAAATATTTTTTTTAACTTCAGTGTCTTCAATTTAAATTTTATTTATAATATTGAATTTAGATATATAAATTATTTATAAATATTAGGTGTTAGAGTTTTGATTCAACTTAAATTTGTATTGACTTATTTATGCATCAGTATAAAGTTGTTTTTGACTGACATCCCAGAGGCCCGGAGTATTATTCCTTGTAATAAAAAACTGTGGGTTGGCTCTCTATGTTTTTGAGCTTACTCACCTAGGGATTTTCAATTTTATATAATTATAAACCTTTTCAGGAAATGATTTTTATTTTCATTATTTATATGATGCATTGGGTTTGTATGTTTGGTTTCTATTTTATGGGTGAGTAACACTAACAGTGTGTTTTTTTAAGAGTTAAAAATTAATATGGTCTGACATATTTAATTTGTTGATTGAATTGGGATTTCCCAGACTAAGTCATTAGAATGATGAATACCTAAAGAAATAAATAACTTGATAATAAATATTCCATGGGATGAATTAGTTTTGGATTTAATATGAATGTGATTTATATTAAATTAGTGAGACATTAAAATAAAATCCTTTAGATAATATGTGTGTGGTTCATTTTAAATAAAATTTATGTCAATACCTTGATCATTTAAACGGGAAGGTAATTCTAAAGTAGTTAAATGTTTATTATCTTGTGTAATGAATGATAGAAATGGAAGCCCCTAATAGATAGGTAACCATAATACCATTGTGAGATTTGGGTAAAAAATTATTGAGAAACCCTAAGAGTTTTTATACTATAGCAATATAGTTGATTTTATATTCATTTTATATATTTTTGAAAAGAGTTTCCTACTCAAATATCCAAAAGTAATATGAGATACAATTGGAATGATAAAATTATAAATAAAAATGTGGTGAGAGGAAATCAAGTATACCCTAATTACATAGTGAGATATGGATACTTCACCACTATAGGTAATGATGTAAGGGATAATCATTTTAGTAGGATTAGATTCACTAGAATTATTAATAAAAACATATAAAACATGATATTAACCTTTATTATAGATTATGGAATGTATAATTTTTATCATTTTGAGGTCTCTTAAAGTCTTAGGCTATAAAATAATAATTGATTTGTATCTAAGGTTGCGAAGTGACCCAAAATAGTAGAATTATAATAATATGGATGTGAATGTTACAAAAATCAATTTTTATAACTTTGACTAATGAGTATTAGATACCATTTTTGCATGAGAAATATAATTTAATCAATACTGCCCCATAGATATGACAGAATTGATGAATGTTGATGTGGATCAATATATTTTCAATAGGGAATGAGTTTCTGAAAAATTAGTAATCAATTATGATTTCATATACCATAATAGATTTGCTCGGGAATTTAGAAACTATTATTATGTTTCTTCCATAAAATGAAATTTCATTTATATATCTTATTTATTTAAGAAACAATTTTCATCAATTATAAATAACATGAGATATTATATATATATAAATGAAATGAAAAATGGAATTGGGAATATTATAAATTCTTCATATATTCTTTTAAATACACAACAATTAGTATCCCATAGTTAGTGGTTACTTTATTACATTAGCATAATTTACAAGGAATTGCATCCCGAAGGATTGAATAGTTTATAAGTCTTGGTAAAAAAGAATACATCCTTTAATCTCACATTTCAAATGGAAACATAAAACATAAAATAATATTTTATTTGAGAACACCATTAATCAATTTATCATATCAAAATATTTAAATCATAATACACTACCTGACATCATAGTGAAAGGACTCATAAGAAATAGTTGAGGACAAATGATTAGTAGGGGTATGTGTACAGTGAATGTTATCTTGAAAAAGTAATGAATAATTAATATATAATCTAAAATAACTTAAAAAAAGTCATTTAATCAATAATGTGAATATTAATAATAATATTGGAGGAATAATTGATAATCAAAATTATTCTATATAAATAATCAAATAATCTTGAAAAATGTCTCTGAATTTTCTAACTAATCTAATAATCACATGGACATAAATAAATAATCTACCAATCAGTAAATTCCAATTTTTGGATATCATAACCATATGTTAAATTCCCCAAGCCAAGTAATCATACATAAATGGACAATTCCTCAGCAAAAACCCTCTCTTATTCTATCTCATGAGACCTACCGATGAATCGATGGGTGATAACGGAACCCTACCATCACTTACTAAGCCCAATGAATTACTCATATGAAAGGGGGTGAAACATAATAAATAATAATTTTTTTATTAAAGACTATTACACCAAAATTTTAATACATTAAATATTCATGAAACATTTAGAGTAATATGAAGAATAGTATCAAAATAGTACATCCTTTGAAAAACTAACATAAACCATCCTATAAAATAATAAGGAAAATATCATGAGGACATATTTTAAATGGGGAATTAATGAAATAATCGTTTTTTCATTGCTAAATTTTAATGCCACACAAAAGATACTTGAAAAAAATATTAGGGAAAATAACCTTTTCACTTTTGAAAATTACCTTTTTAAAACCAAAATTTCTGAATATATTTTTATAATAATGTTCTTTAAAAATAACATTTTAGTCATTTAAATTTATCTTCAATTAATTAATTGATCATGATAGAGGGAAATTTTATATATTCTATGGATGTAATTAAACATCCCTTTCATACTATTGTAAAATGGTTAAAATGTTACTCATTCGGAAAATAATAATATGATTCATTTCAAAATAATATTTAAAAATTGAAAAATTGGTAAAGATTCATTTAATAACAAAATTGGGATTTTTAGAGGCATTTCATGAAATAATTATATAAAACATGGATATGGAAAAAAATTATTTTCAACCGAAGATAGAAATAAAGTCAAATTTTCATTAAGAAGTTTTCTCAATCATTTTGAGCAAACAAGAGAGGGAAATTGTAATATTAGTTTAAAATATTATTAATAACCCAATAAGATGACATTTTTTTATCATATAAATTTGAAATAATTCTCCCAATGGTTACTTAAACATAACCAATTTGGAATATTGATGACAAGGTGAAATAAAGCCTTACCACATCGATAAAATTTAAATCCAAATACTAATGAAATAAATATCCTTAAATAAATATTTAAATAAATTTTATAAAAAGGGATTCATTATATACCAAATAAAATTTGTATTATATACACCACAAAAAATAAATAAGTGGTAGATATCACATCTGTATCAGATAAGTAAAAGTTAGATAAGAAAATCTGACAAGGATCATAACATTGATGGGATAATTATTAAATGAATCGATTAAGAATATAAAATGTTGATAAAACTAATAAAATTTAAAATAAAACCTTTGATAATTATATTTAATTATATTGACAATCATATATTATCAAAGATATAGGATAAGTAATATAACTCAATGAAAAGAAATCATGTTACGAAATTCTTTTCCACTTTGTAATTTTCATTTAAAATCCCCTTATATAAAATAATTGAAATTAAAATGTAAAATACTATGGATTATTAATTATTAATGATGATAAATGTATGAGGTTAACTATATAAACAATTTAAACTAAATTAGGTCCATAACATTACAATATACCTCAATTAAATAAAATTGACACAAAATCTCCTATCATAGGTCTGATTTACATAATACATGTCCATAAATAATTTATAATAAATATATATTTATTTTAAATATATTTAAAACAAATAATAATATATATCATAACATATATTATTTACGTCTGGTATTTTATAACCCTTTTATAGATAATTCATCCTCAAATTCACTATTAATGGTGATAATTGCTTCCATTTTCATATATGTTTTGGTTCAATGATTTGTGTGCTAAACATTGATCAAGGGTACACCATATCTTTAATTTTAACAATGATATTATTATCATATATAATAATTATATAAGTATTTATTTTATTCCAAAAATATAGATATGGGAAAATGAGTTACACTATTCTTTGAGATGTTAGGCCATACGTATGCATGAACTCTATTTATATTTTTAGAAAATACAGAATGAAAAAATGGTAAGTAATATTTTCAACATGTATAAAAATTATTATATTTAATATATATTATATATTCATTCAATATATCCTCATTACCATCAATTTAAAAATAAAATGAAAAACATTTCATATCGATTTGTGGTGGTGGTAGTCCACACGTATACACGAGGGATGTTTTTATTTTCCAACAGATTGGAAAGTAAGAACATATATGGGAAATTATAATTGCATATGTATATTAAATTATTTAATATCATATAAATATATTAAATTCATCATTATATTCTTCCATGATAGGTGGGGAATTAAAAATAATTACATCAGTTCGTGAGGCAGTAGTATGTCGTGCACGCAATTAATAGTTTTGTTTCCCATTTTGTGGAATAGGATATGGATATAAGTTATAAAGTTATCCTAATAACATATGTGTATATATTAGTTAATTTTGATATTATTTTATCATATTTGGATAAAATTTTATGGAGTTCGAATAAGAAGTAAAAAAGAAATGCATGGTTAGGAACATTACCTCTTCTTCGAATAACCACATTAGGTTTATACCTAAAGAATTCATAGATATTATTTTGGATGAAACCAAATACTATAGGATATGAAAGGTATTTATGTAATATATTTTTTAGGTATTTTCTGAATCAAAAGTATTTGTTATTATGATGGTTAACGGAGAGTGGGTATCTATTGGGGGAGTGGACAATCATTGGATTTTTGAAAAGACAAAGTGATACCCATGATTTTCACATTAAAAAGGATAAGAAATGGATCATTCTAAATCAATGTATTATATAAGGTATAAATATTTCCATTAAATAGGAATTTTACATGTTTATATTTCATTTTAACCCATATCATTTTTGTTTAATCTGTCCCAAATAAACCCCTTTTATCCTTAATCACGGTACTTAATTTTTACTCTTCTTAATATTAATTTTGAAAAAAATTACTTTACCATATTAAAAAATATAAACTCTTATTATTAAAAATGTAGAATCCATTTCTCAAATTCTCTTCAAATTAATTTAATAATTTAATTTAAAACTAATCCCATAGTAGCAATGGAAAATAATTTTTCTAAATAATTAGTTTTCCTAAGTATAAAATGTATTAATATAAAAATTGAAAATTAAATTTATTTAAATGACCAGAATTGAATTTATTATTATATAATTTTAATAATAGAACTTTTAAAATATTTTTAAATAAAAAATTTTAAATTCTTGGAACAAATATTCATTTTTCAATAAAAACCAATATTTTTACTATTCATTGAAAAATTAATCTTTTCAAAATTTATAAAAACTATCACTAAGATAAATTTTACATCATGATTTCAATAAATAAGTTCATTTTTTTAGTTATTTTTAAATGTTATAATAAATATTTTTAAATTATTATGGAAAAGAACAAAAAAACATCATTTTATAAAATTATAGATTTTTATAAAATATTTAATTTGATTTTAAATTTTTATTATTATTTTTATAATAAATATATAACCATTGAATTTTTTAATATATGTTTAAGACATATTATTTTAATAATGTAGTTATTCCTATTTATACCAACCAATTTAATGACTACGTTATAGTAGTATATTATGTCATAGTTTATTTAGACTTGGGGTTACATGTACTACACAGTATTGAATATATTAAATTTAACAAAATATATTTAATTGTTTATTTAAGCTCACTTTTTTTGTCACATATGCTATCAAATATAGTTTTCTAAATTTAGCGTGTTATATTCTCCAAAAAATTAATAAATTGTGTCCTCACAATTTGAACTTGTGCTCAAAAAATAAAGGGATACCCATATAAAAATACCTTTATTAAAAACCCACATTATAAAAAGGGTTAAAAAGACTCTTTATTAATGAACGGAAAGGGTAAATATGAATATTATCTTGAATGATACCTAAAACTGTTTCTATGTGGGATAAAATTAGTTAGATGTGAAAATATGGACATGGAAGAAAATCATAAATATTTATATAGATTGATAGAGATCATTAATCACAAGAAAGTGAATGATCTTGAGAATGTTAGTGGGAAAACATATTTTATGAATTAAAAAATCAATAAATCATAATATATGATGGTAATAGGATGCCATTTTTTATTTCAATGTCTATTTCCTAGATTTAATGGATTATTTTATTATCAAGATATATACAACTAATAAATATCCCAACTCGATATTTTTTCCATAAACATGGTTCGATCATTTTTTCTACTTCAATCAATTTAAACATCATATATTACTCCATGAAATGAATATTAAAGTTGAATTTTTTACTCTTAAAACACTAAAGTTAACTTTTATTAGACCATAAGATCTTGAAATGAATAAAATTACTTTCTGTTTGTCTCTAAATATTTACCAAAAAAAGTTATACATTGATCTATAAAACTGAGAAATTAACACAAAATTATCAAATTAATCCATTCCATAATAATTTACTCATCAAATAGTTTTAGTAAAAACAATTTCATATTAACTGGAACATCATCTATATCATTGGTAGGCATTGCACCCATGTCAGTTATCATTTGGGGGATCAAGCCCATCGGCCATTCCAGATTCAAAGGCCTGTCGTCTGGAATGAGGTTTTTACTTCTTTCAAAAATTATATTAGTATTATTCTTATAATGTTCCCATAAATTTTATGAATATCCTAAAAATAAAATTGTACTAAATATATCTTTTTAAACATAAGTATATTCTATATGACTTATTCTCTTTCTAAAAAATCAAATATTCTTAACTTAATATTGTTACTTTATCATCAATGATAATATTGAACATAAAGGTTATAAATACCTTTAATCTTATTTTATAAAAATTTAATTTCATTATACCATGAATAATTTTTTAAATAAAAAAATTGTAAATGGATGGGTAATATTATCATAAATATCACAATGAATATCCATAATCTTGATAAACCTAAATTACCTAAATCCACAAAAGGGTGATTAGGTTGGTTAATATAAAATCAACCTTAAACTCAAAAACTAATGATATTATCAACAACTTTTTAGTAAAACATACATGGAGACGTGTAAAATTCCAAAATTAACTCAATCATTATATGCTTCAAAAATATTATAACCAAAATACCCTTGGTAAAAATACTTCTACAACATAATAATTGTGACCAAATTCAAAATGACATTAATCATTGCACTTCAATTGTATTAATAGAATATTTTTAATCTTGATCACATAGATTCTTCTAAGGTTTATTTTGTTGACACTTGGGAAATGAGTTTATGTAGTGTTGCATCTTGTTACAATTAAAACATTGAACATTAGCATAATTTAACATTCCCTTGAAATATAGATCTGGATGGCCTTTATCTACATCCTTTAATAAAACTCACATTCCCATTAAGAATGTATCATGGTGTTTCGTTCTATGATTATCACATTTGAGAAGATACTTCATTATATTCTTCCCCTTTAGTTATTTTATTCTACCTCCCTCATCTTGTATTTCAAACCTTCAAAGCTATATGTCTTGAAGAATTCTTTCTCTACCATAATATCACATGATACAACGTACTCATATGTTATGAAAATTTGGGAGACTATTTCCTTTAGAATTATTGGCTTTAACCCATCACATAAATTTTAATTTTTACTCATTGGGATACATACTTTTTTTGTAGCATTCCTTGCTATCTTAATAATATTTGAGTCATAAATTGCAACATTTTCCCCTTCATTTTATCTTAGACTTCGTAATTTTATCTCTATACGTTCTCATTTCTCATAGGGGGAATATTTTTCCAATATGAGATTTTTAAAGTCCTTCCATTATATTTTTTCTATTTATTCTTCATCTTTGGTGTTTTTTATCACTTACCACAATTTATCCACATATTCTGACCAATGAAAAACTTCCATGATTACCTTTCTCCTTTAAATACTTCACTGAGAGAGAAATTCCTTCTCAAAAGAACTAATCCATTATAAACGATACTCTATGTAGGCACGATTATTACTTTTAGGCCACATATTGTAAAAATGATAAACTTCCATTTAATGAAGAAGTTAGTTGATTCATAAAGCAAAATCAAATTTTCAGGCCACATAGTGGAAAAATGATACTCTATGTAGGACTGATTATTACTTTTAACCTATGTTATTTTCCCCGGTATGGTTTTAATTTGATCAGTTCGAGTTACAAATCCTTCTCTAGCTTCAATATCTTTCTAGTGAGGAAAATCCCTATATGAATTTAATTAAGTGAAATGGTACCCATTCCTTCCTTTAGGAACCATTTATTAACAATTTAATACACTGAATAATATCATAATATTAGAAACATAATAAATCATACCAAAACTAGTAAATTAATAAACCTAGACTTAAAATTTATTTACAGCTAATATCATTATACTAAAAATTGT
This sequence comes from Viscum album, assembly GCA_963277665.1. NCBI lineage: Eukaryota > Viridiplantae > Streptophyta > Magnoliopsida > Santalales > Viscaceae > Viscum > Viscum album. The sequence goes on from OY728125.1 coordinate 1,764,992,802, forward strand.
TTATTTGGAAATGTTTTAAAATAATAAAAATATTTTCAAATAATTCATAATGTCTTGTCAATAAAATTTTAATTATCTACAGAATAATCCTAGGAGTGTCAAACCTAGTGTGTGGGAAGGACATTTTTTCACTATGTGACAATTTAGTCCAATCGTAAGGAACTCTTTTTAGATTTATTATTCCTAGGTATAACATTTACATATCCATATCCACATGTAGTATCCAGATATGGATGTATTGCTAGAAAATAACCACATAATAAATTTCGCAATGAAACATTAAATTTTTCTTTTCTACTTATCGTCAAAGTAAATCTTAGGTTTATGTTCTATAATATATATTTTACAAAAACTAATTTCCAAAGATTCTACTAGACAAACATAGATCCCTAATATAAATACGCAAACCCAATTATCCTAAAGTTGGTGGTTACATTATCACATTGGCATAACATACAAGAAATAGAATCCTGAAGAAATTAATAGTTTTTTAGTCTTGGTATACTATAATACACAATGGAATCATATATTTCCATCAAAAAAATAAAATAAAAAAGTATTCTCATTGATTACAACATAAATCCCTTTAGAATATGTCTGCATGTCAACCATAATACACTTCCTGACATCCAGGGAAAGGAATAATAAGAAATTGTTATGATATAATACCCATTAAGGATATATATATATATATAGGCGACTATCATGAAAAGTTAGTGCATAATGAATTTTTAAAGGAAAATAACTACAATATATTAAATTTAATGGGGAATAGAAACATCAAGAATTATATGTCAAGATTAACTAATAATAAAAATAATACCATATTAATAATCAAATAAGCATTAAATTTATCCATGAAGATTCTAAAAAATCAATTAATCAAATGGTAATATATAACTATTCTCTTCAAGAGTAAATTCATAATATTTGAAATCATAACCATACCTTGAAGGACTCCAACCAATACATCTTACATAAATGGGTAAAACACTAGACAAAACTCCAGGATAGTTTGTCTCATTAGACCTAACGATGCATCATAGTGATGTAGTGGTCCACACATACTTCTTACTATATCCAATTCAATCCTCATATGAAAGGGGTTGAAAAAAAATCATTATAAATATTCATATTGAAAAAATATTATACCAAATTTCCATACTTTCCCCAATCAAAAAGCATAATCTTAAACATTTTGGAGTAATAGGGAAAATGGTATTAAAATTGTACATCCTGAATCAATATGATCATAAAACCTCCATAGAAATAATATTTATGGTATTATTACAACAAATTTAAATGGGGGAAAATTAAAATAAGATTTTGTTTCTAATTTATGAATATAAAAACTGAAATGGAATCCATTAAAAACATTCATGAGTAAAATAATCTTTTAAAATTTAGAAATTACATTTTTAAAAATAAAAGTTCACAAAATGTTTTGAAAATAATTTTATTTGAGAATAACCATTAAAATTTACAATCAAATATTCAAATAATGGAGTGTTCAAGATTATGGGTAACTCTGTACACATTGTATATGTCATAATAATTCCTTTCACACTAATGTAAAATGGTTTACAAGTGTATCCTTTGGGAAACTATAAGAATATTACCTTTTACTGGCATTTAAAAAATTGAATCATGGGAAAAATTTTCTTTAAAAAACAATTTTTTTCTGTTAAAAAAATATAAATATTTTTAGATTTCATATATATGAAAGAAAATTTATTTTTGACAAAGAGAGAAATAATGTTAGTTTTTTCATAATTTTTTTCCTTGTCATTCTAGGTACCAAAGAATGAAAAATGGTTTTATTTAATAAAATGTCCATGAAAAATTAGCAGACAATAAAATATATTAGTTTTATGATATAAATATTAAACAATTTCCCATATGAATTCCTAAACATAATAAAATAATAAAGAATGATGACATTTTGAATTGAACCCTTACCACTTCATTTACTTTTGAATTATAGGCCCTGTGAAATAAATTTCATAAAATATAGAATTAAATATCATTAAGATAATGGTATAAATGATAAATCATATCAAAGGTTTAGTATATAAACACCAACAAAATTAATAAGTGGTTAATATGGAATATGTCTCACAGAAGTAAAAGTGAGATGAGAAACCCTTATAATGATCATGATATTCAAGTGAGAATTAATCGCTGAATATATTAATATTATAAAATCTAAATCAAAATTAAACAAGTTTAAATAAATATAATATAATAAAAATTCATTAAATACATAACATTTAATATAAAAGACTATGAATAAGTAATTAACCTAATGATAAGTAATTGAGTTATAAAATTCTTTACCACTTCGTAATTTTCAATTCAAATACCCTTGGATGAAATAATTCAAATTAAAACATAAAACATTATTAATAATTTAGGATTAATTTTATTACATGTAAAACTGGTATTATATACACTATATGAAATAAATTAGGTGCATAACAATACAATATGCCTCAATAAAAATAAATTGAGACAAAACCCCTTACCTTATGTACAATTTACTACAAACATGTTAGTTCCTCTTTTATAATAAGTATATATTCATTATAAATCTATATTATAACAATAATAATATATATTATATCATTTATGATTTACTAATAATTTTTTTGACCCTTTTTATTAACAATTCATTGTTAACATAACTATTTCAGGTGAGAATTTCTTTATTTTTCATGTATATTTTGGTTCTATAATTTTTGTACTTTTACATTGATTATGGTTACATAATCTCTTGAATGTTAAAAATTATATAAATAAAATATATAATCCTTTTATATTTAAATATAATATTACAAAAAAATTATTGATAGTAATATGAGTTACACAATCCATAGAGATGATATGTTGTATGTTTACATGATTGGTGTTTCTTTATTTCCAATAGATCTTATGAGATAATGGTAAGAAATATTTCACCTTTATAAAAGACTTATTTTGTCAAATATATCATTTTATTCATTAAATATATCCTTATTACCATCCATGTGGATATAAAATTTAAACCAGTCCACATCGCTACGTGGAAGAGGTAGTTTATACGTACGAATGTGTGATATAATTGTATAACAAAGGATTAAAAGATAAGATTATTTATGTGATATTATAATTCCAAAACTGTATTTATGTTATAAATATCATATACATTTGTAAATTACATCATTATATCTAGACATCTTAGGTGATGATGGAAAATTCATTACATATGTTCATGAGGTGGTAGCTCGTCATACACTTGATCGATGAGTTTTTTCCCATTTGAGAGTGTTAAATGATTATTTAAATTAAAAATTCATAGTTAGTAACTATATATCTTCTTCAAAAAAGAACTATTTTTTATACCTAAAAACATAAAATAATATCTTTATGGTCAACACAAGGTCTCTGGGATATGGTTAGGGATATAAGTAATAGATTTAGGTATGGATTTGTTAAACCGAAAGGCTTTGATAGTTTAAAGTGGAGATGATAAGGGGTGGCCTTTACTATGTTGTGGAGAAGACACACTTAGAATTTCAGAAACAGGAAATTGATATCCATGTTTTCTACTAGCTATAAGTCCCAAAAATGGATAATTATCAAAGCATGGATGAGATAAGGACTGAATACAGAATTCCAATAAACATTTGATAAGTTTTAATGTCATTTTAACCACCCGGTAATTAATCTTTATTGATTTTACTATTCATTATTTCAAAAAAAATAAGTATATATTATTATATATTAATAATTATTTTATTCCAAAAATTTAATCCATTTTTAAAAATTAAATTCAAATAAAAGTACTATTTAAATTTACAATTAGTCCCAGAGACGTGATGAAAAATTAATTTTCCAAAGAAAAAGTTTACATATGTGTAGAAATTTGTAATATAAATATTAAACATTAAATTTATTATAATGACCTAAATTGTATTTATTATAATATTATTAATCTAATTTTATTTTTTAGATTATTTTAATTCAAAATTTAACTTCTAAATGTTTTAAATGAAAAAGTTAGTTTCCAATAAAAACAAAAATTCTCAAAATTCATAAAAAAATTAACTTTTCAAAAAAAATGAATGAAATTATATCTAAGATAATTTTTATAGTAGGATTTTAAAATATTATTAAATTATTTAAATAAAATTTTCTAAAATAGGTAAAAACATAATTTATATTATGTGAACAAAGTGCAATAATCAACCTTTTTAAAGATGCATTTTTTAGAACACATTTCTTTCTCTTTCAAGTGATTCTAATTTAATTTATAATCAATCCATAACCATTTAATTTATTTTATAAATTTTTAAACCCTATATTTTCATAATTTTGTTAGTATTATTCATTTCATCCAATTTAACATCTTGGTTATAATGGTATACTATATTACGTTTTATTTAAACATAGGGTTTGGTTTATAAAAAAAATTCAATGAGATTAAATTTAAGGAACTGTATTTAATTGGTTTTTTAAGATTGGTGTTGTGTATTAATTACACTACCAAAAAAATGTTTTTGTCTTAGAATATTTTGGTATTAAATTTAAGCATATAGGCACTCTAATATACAATAATCATTATAAGAAGCAGAAGGTTGGTTCTAATCCCACAAACCATCAATATTTCAACAATGGATAAATAAATTGGAAACACATTTATAGACATTGTAATGATAGATTATTTGGTCATTAAATTATTATTTTTTTTTAAAATAATTAATCTTTTTGTTAGTTAAAATTACCCAACAAGATTTAATTGAATAGAGTGAAATGGATAATAAACTATTAGATCTTATAAAAAGTTATGTATGTGAGTCAATGAGTACTCAATTAAGTATTGGTTATAGGTAATTCAAAACCATTACAAATTAATTTAGTTGTTAGGGTTATGTTCGTCTAATGAGGAACTAGTTTGAGACTTTTTAAAAGATCACAAAAATCCACATGAAGCATAACATCATATTTGAAAACATATTAATATTATTCGATCCGATTAGGGTGGAATATACATATGCAAGAATAGAATAATCATCTTAGAGATTTTGGAATTACTTCCCAACTCAATCCTTTGAGAACACCAAACTATAATAGTGTGTCTTATAAGAGGAATCATATCATGTTAAACAAGGTTTTATCAATGGGGAGTTGGTGTGGACTTCCTTACTCATTCAGTATATATGATATTGAAACTAAATCATTCCCACTTAATCATGTTCCATATTAAGGATATGTTAAGACACCATATGAGATATTGACTTAAAAATTCCAACATATATTTTATTACGATTTTGGGTTGTGATAAGTATATAGGATGTTTATCCTCTGATAAAATTGACTGTAAATAAGATATATTGTTTTTTATTGGTTATCGCAAGGAAAAAAGTGATAATATTTCTTAGTCCTACTCAGCACACACGTTTTGGGACTCGGTTTTATAAATTCCATAATAATTAATATATCATTAGAGGATTCCATTGGAGTAAAGTTTAATTATATAATTTCAATAAAAAGAATATAACAAATCATGATATGAAAATTGAGTTGGATCCATAAATCATTATGGACGTAGAACTAACTAAAGATGCATAAGAACCATTAAATTATCGTAGGTTTTACCAAGATACCTATATATATGTACATATTATGAAATAATAGGATGAATCTATGATAATAAATGAGGAAATTACTACCTATGGTGAGGAAATTTATTGTTCTAATATATATTAATAGTTAAATGTGATGAAATCAGAAATGGACTCCATGAATACTAAATAAGTTTAGAACATCGTGGACACCCCAAATATGGTAAGACCAATTGAGTAAAAGTATGTTTTTTAGACTAAAACTAACATTGATGGAAGTGTTCTACAATATGTCATTTTTTGTAGCAATAGGTTTTAAAAAATTCATGGTATTGACTATGAAGAATCATTTTCTCTAGTGGTGATGATAAATTCCATTCAGATATTTTCTTTCCTAATATCCCAATATTTTTATGAGACATATAAAATAGATATAAAAAATTCATTCCTTTTTTAGAATATATTTTGGTACATGTACATGATACAAATGGAAGGATTTAATGATCCACATGAGTTTTTTAAGGATCTCAAGTTGCAAAAATACATTTATGGATTAAAGAAATATTTTTAGAGTTGGGATATCTAATTTGAATAGTAATACAAAGTGTTTGGTTTTATAAAAAATGGGGACAATTTGTGAATATATCTATAGGTTAGTTGATATTTTTTTGGTATTTCATATATTGTACGTGGAGGACACATAACTTATATTTAATAATATCTTGAATTTATATTCTATAATGTTTTAATTTAATAAATGTTTATTAATAAAATACATGGGTGAATGATCCTACATAACTGGTTTTTATATCCTATGTTATCGATCAAAAATGCTTCATATTCTAATTAAAAACATATATATTCAGTAATTTCAATAGTGACTTACCGTAGTGAAATCCATTATTGGGTATTTACTGACGTTTCATGACATGAATCTTAGGAATAATAAAAATCCTTCATAATTGTTAGAAAGGGTGTAAATGATGCATTATATATCCACTATAGGATCCACAATGTATTGAATATTAAATTCATGACCTCATGTTTCACATGCCAAAATAATTAAAGGTGGATACAAATAAAATATTGGTTAGAGGAACTCTATTTTATTCAAAAAGATACTTAAGTACTTAAGAAAAACTAAGGATGAATTCTTGTTCATTAGATACGAAGATGATTTTGTTGTAAGGGTTTTCGCTAAATCTTGTTTTCAATTTGAAAAGAATGGAATGATATATCAATCTGATTTCTTGTTTTAAAAAATTGTTGGTTAAATAATTGTATGAGTAGAAAAATAGCCACCATAGTGGACTTTAAAAAAAAGTAGAGTACATTTTCACATCACATGTTGTGAAGGATTTTCTTTTTAATCAAGAATATCATCACTAATATTGATGGAGTTTCCAAGTTGTGATGGAGAAATTAATCATTATTTGGAAAATAATAGAGATATTTCTTAGTCCAAGGTACCCTTGTCTATCTAAATAAACAAAAAAATATTTCATAAATACTAGAGTGAACATTTATATGACTAATGTAAACAAATATTGGTTGGTTGTAATTGAAAATGTAATGGAACCTTTAAAAAACCATAAACACATAAAAATCATTAGGGTCATTTGAATCTCTTATTATTAGATGCTATAGAGATTGGATATAATTCTTGTAAAATGTGTCATGGTTTTAGAAAAAAATAAATCTTCCTTTATCATTCAATCATGTGTGTTTCATCTATATTATATGACTTGTATAATGTTAATAACCCATAAAATTGTATCTTTGTGTTGTCCCTGATTGATTATTAATATGGATTATTTTCACATGTGATGATATGTTGATAATAGTGTTATTAAAATACTATATGTGACACAAATTGTTATATGTGATATAAAAATAATAGTCATGAGATAATAAGTTTAGTCTTATTATCATTGACCCACCAAAGTATATAACATGAAATATCCTACAGTCATTGATATACATAGGTTTATATACATATTATGAATCCCCATTACCTTAGGTTGGTTAAATAACAAGCATTAAAATCATAATATTTTGATTCCTTCCATATATAAGCCTATATTCTTAGCTAATTTGAGGGATGTTGGGTATGTTGTTAATCATGTCATTAGTTTGAGCATAACCAATATGAGATTTTTTCACTTGTTTGAAAATAAAATACATCTTGGACCCTGATTGATTTTTAATGACTAAATGTATGGTTATACATATTTGAGTGACATGTGATGTGATCTCCTACATTGATTAATACCATGTGATGTATTAATTCATAATTGTCAAAAAAATTGGATAATTAGGAATGTATGAGTTTTCCTATAAAATATTGAAATATTACAACCCTAGTGGTAACTCAATGTCAAGGGGAAAAAGTTTTGTAGGTATACATACAGTTTATATGCTACGTATTATGGTGAAGATGTTCATATAGAGATACTAGTGTGTATGATCAAGATCAGACCAGAACCATTTTCTACCTTCAGTAGCATTAAATTTTTTCTAGAGGATACTCTTTCATTTCATCAATGAAATCATGATTTAATATTTATTATCAACTCTATAATGACCTATAGGGTTACATAATTCTTTCTATACAGTCATGATTAAATTTTAGGAATTATTTTTCCAAAATGATGGAAGTTCGATATACCCCATCTAAATAAGTTTGGATGGTTTTGTAAATATTTGTGATTTTTTTAAAAAGTTATTCATGAAATGACATTACTAGAATGAGTTTATTGTGAATTAAATAAAACAAACAAACCACATTTTACTATTGGTTTATCTCATAGGCCATGATATTCATATGATGCATATCATTGTCTATAAATTTTTATATCATATTAGGCAAAGTGATTACTTTATCACATTTTGGTATGGATTATAATATGGGACATCAGTGCTTGGAAATTTAAATAATTTCTATATCATTATAAGGTGACTATGAATCAATTTGTTTATTTGTGTATAACATAACAAAAATTTTCTTATTTTTGAAACATTCAATGATTATAAACACTCTAACATGTAACATTCTTGACAAACATATGTTGGCTTCCAAGCATTGGATAACAATTCCTGGTCTCTTTAATTGAATGAAGGAGGTATATATAAAGCTATGTAATCACCATGACATGTTTCCCATGATAAAACATCACACATGTTTCCCTCCAAAAGGTATGAAGCATGTACCTGATCAACAAGAGCTGACGAAAAACACCAGGGTATGAACTCACAGAACAATGGGAACTATTTAACCATGAAAACACAACACAATATGTATCATGTATTAAAGTATAATGATAAAATTCATGATAAAATCATGTGATAATAGGTACATATCCATGAGACATAGTGAATCAAATCCCTATGGAAAATCCTAAAAACAAATGAATACCATATATCCATGTGACCATCGATCACCGCCATCCAGAGTCACCAAAAAAGCACATCAACCTAGAGAAGTTTTAATGCAACATAATACCATTCCCTTTACATTGATCCTACAAAACCATTTTTTAAAGGAATTATGGCATTTACAGGGTGTGAGGATATTCCCAGGAGAATACCCCCATGAATCTATATAATATATTACCCCATATGACCCTTTTTTCTAGATTTAAAAATGAAATAAATTTCTAAAAAAAATATGAAAAAAAGTTTTCATAAAATATCTCTTATTTTCAATTGAAATATTCCAGATTAATATAATGAAATAATATTATATAATTTTATGAAAAATAAAAAGAGGAATGTTATCAAACCATCCATAAGATTGACATTTGAGAATAAATTCATGAAATGGTCATGAGTAAATCCAAGATAAAAAATAGAACACGGGTCCTAGCGAATTGAAATTTATAACTAGGACAAGAAATGAACTCCATGCAGTATGAAATATGTGAATCCTAATGACATGGTGTCCTACCATATTATATTTGTTTCACAACCAAAAACACTAGTGTTTCCATACTCACTAAGTATTACATATGTCTATAACCCAACACACCCAAGGTTCCCATGTTCTATGTTTTCAAACAACATTCAAGTAAACCATTTTTAAAATTGGTCAAAATGCTTCTAAAAAAGTGTATCCCTACCATTCATATGCTCAAAAATTAATTTTAGAGTCCAAACCATCATTAAGTAATTTCATCAAACCTATAAAGTTCACAAAACTATTTTTATACAAAATCCCCTTTAAACCAATTTTCCAGGATACCCAAGATGTGATTACAAAAATAATCCCTAATAGATATCAAATAAACCATTTTTATAATCCAAAAAACATAAAATTAAATAATAATATGATCTATCATGAGAAAGAACCACTTTATAGAGACACCTACCTCACTAACATAGATCACATAGTCACATTCAAAAACTAGGGATTCAAAATTAATAGATTGGGTCCTATAAAGACGAGATACATAAGAAACAAATTCAATTTCCCAATCCAATCCTCTAAAACTATTTGTTACTTCCCTTAATATTTCCATCACATGATGGAGAAGAGTGATCGAGGGAAAATCTTGAAATATGATTACAAATTTGGTGGAAATAAGTTCCATGAATTGATCAACCCAGACCAATGTAGAAACCCCAAGGAACCAAAAAGAGAACCTCCAAGAACATCAACTAAGGTTTAGGTATAGTAAATGAGATATTTGGGTGAGATTTGGGATATAATGATAATTAGTATAGAAGAAATTTTCCATTTATAATAAATTAGTATGGGTCACATATTTAGGATACATAGTTAGAAAAATCATGTGATAACTGTGTCGTCACTGCTACCCCATAAAACCCAAAGAACATATAATTTTCGTTGAATAGTAGCATGGTTAGAAAAACCAAGTGTAAGTCCTAGAAAAGCCTCAAGACCCAATCCCAACCTCATATATGGTATTATTTTATTCAATCGTGGTTATAAAAACTATGCTCAAACTATAAAAAATGACATCGGAGTTAACGAAACCATATCACATGGTTACTACACTATTAATACTAACTAGGTGTAGACCATATACTTATGTTGTTTCTTTAAACAATAAAAAATTCCAACCCTTAACTCCCAAATACCATTATAACAAGAATAAAAAAATAATAATCCCAAAATAAGTCATACAAATAGCCTAGAGGGTGTAAAAATTCTTCCTACACTGATACATTCAATCCCCAAAAACCAAATAAGATTCTATACTTTCAAAAAGATAAGGAAAATATTGTACCTTTAATGCTTCATGCTCCCATATTTCAAGGTTATCACAACATCAACTCAAAACTATAGGAACCAAGGTAATAATTTTATCAAAAATATCCTTATTCGGAATTTACATAATCTTTTATGGTTATTCAAACACTAATGTTTCAAGAAAATATCAACATCCTCCCAAGATGACATATTACAAGAGTCTGGTTTATACTTCCTTAGTTTTGAAATAAGACACATGTCTTAAATCAATGTTAAGTGAGATGGTATGACCAACTGATATTACACCTTTCCAGATGTATGACGATATCTTACCGGGCAATAACCTTATTTTCATCTTACACAGTCTTCCCAAATTGTGATTTCACAAACCAGGTGAATTCTAGGAAAAAAAACTCAATAACCAATCACAAACACTAATAGCCGACAAAAAATGACTGTATAATATTTATATTGATACTATTCTATTTGTAACCTTTTTTGGTATAAACATTACTTTTTCCATCATCTAATGAACTATACATAGTCCAATAAAATACCCAGTTTCTAACTCTATCCAATAAAAATGATATTTACATATATGCCCATAAAATTCATCAATGGTTATATTTTGATCGATGTATGATAAGTATTCTTATATGTGAAATCATCGAAGGGAAAATTCTTTTCCCATAAACCTAAAAAAATCATGGAATCATCACCGAAGAATATCCTCTATGATTTCAATGGATCAATTATTTTTTATATTCATTTATGGGTGACATTATGTGTTTAAATTCTACTGGGTACCCATGGCCTTCTATAAAAAATTAAATGAAAAACATTGATCTATATTAGAAAAATAATAATAAGGAACTATGTCAATATTTATGATATCTTAAACATAATGTTCCTCAAGATCTTCCCCTTCAGTTTCTCTATAATTATAATGAAATGAACTGATATCACAAGTTGATCAATGGTCGCCCTGATTATATTCTTCCCAATACCAGTCTATGGTAAAATGATAACTAATTACATAGATATATTATCCTAATTTCATATTGGAATGGGTAAAGGATATAAAAACTAACAAGTATATGTTGAAAAACCAAAATATTTTAGAATGTAAGGAATCATGATATGAAGTCCCCAATTGAGCTTCTCATATATATCCACCAATAATAAGGTCTCAAATCATGAACCAACATGGTATTCCCAGGGTACATTGACTAACTAGACTGTTTTCCGTTGTCTATCGACTATTATTCCATTATTTTAAGAATTTCCAATCTACCTCAGGAATGAAATACCCTGTTAGGGGACTACGTCCAAAGACTTGTGGTTTCTCCACCATAAAATAATTTTATTATAATAAAAAAATTATTGGTATTTTTTATCTTTGTTGAATCTGATCATCATGTGAATAATCAGCTTCCACATAAGCTATGAGAATCTTCCCATTATCTTCTTCCACATACAATACCTTCTTAAAAAAATAGACTCATCAAAGACCATTCCTCCATTTATTCCTTTAAGGTTTGAGTTGGTAACTCCCATCTCAACACATTAACAACCATATTGTCTTTTCTAGGTGTGTATGTAATATCAAAATGTAAATTTTAAAGATAATAAACATTGTATCTCTGTAATATATTCATATATCTCTTTGTATAATTATAAATCATGGTCTTATGATATGAATGTATAGAAAACCTCTCTCTGAAGAGATATTGGTTCCATTCTTATGACCATGCATCATTGAAACCAACATGAGATCATGGGTAGGATATTTACTCTCATGAGTTAAATGGTGGATGAGATCCATAAGCCACCACATGTTACCCCTACATCGAAACACATCTTAATATCATAAATGAGGTATAAAAGAAAACTTCCTAACCAAAACACTATTATTGAGGAATCAAGATAGGATGTGAGGTAATCCTCAAAATCAGTTCCTAAAATCATAATTGAAAATTATAATTCCATTCAAAAATAACACACTTATAGGTCTAGTATGTCATAGGAAATGAATGATAGGAAAAATCCTGAATAAAAAGTCAACAATAACTAGTGAAAACCCAATAATTTTTTACTCTCAAACACATTCATAGGTTACTTCCAATAAATATCTAACTAAATATTTTAGGATCCACTAAGATTCTTCATTCAGATATAATGTGTCCTAAAAACATTATTTCTTGAATCCAATATTGAAATTTATAAAAACATCCATATATATGAAAACATCATGGTTTTGATAAACATAACAAAATAATCTTGGTACTCTTCCTGTTTCTTTGAATTAAAATAATATCATCCAGAAAAAACCCTCAAATATTCTATGAACTGAATAAATATATGATTTAAAAGAATTATAAAAACCATAGGATAATTAGAAATAAAAAATGGAATATATAGATTCTCATAATGTTCATACCTTCTTTTTAATTTTTTTATAGGAATAACCACCTCTTAAAATATTAACATATGGTAGCCTAACTTCAAATAAATATTAGAAAACCATCAGACCCCCTGATTTAATTAAACATATCATCAATCCTAAGAAAAATATATTTTCTCTTGATAGAAAACTGATTATGATTTTTGTAATCAATAAAAATTCGTAGGATTCCATCGTCCATCTTTGTAAAGAGAACCATTGAATCCCAATGTGACACACTCACATAAAAAAATAATTTATCCTCATGAACCTTAAGAAAAAAAATTAATTTCCTTCAACCCAATGGTTCCCTATGTTATGATACAAAGAGAGGTGACCCATCCCATAGAGAATATCAATTATCACCATAACTAATCTCTATGGTTTTATCGTAGAAAACTCATCATGAAATACCTCAAGGTACTCATTCACTACATTAGGGAAAATTACACTTAAATATTTTTAATGTATTCTAGAAATATATTCAAAAATTATGATGAGGTCATTTTGGTTTAAAGAATAATTGGACCTGCACTTCTAGATCTAGGATCCCACACACCCAAAAAATATATGAGTAACCTAATTAGAAAATAGATAAAAAATTAAAATATTATAAAAAATGATATGGGACATAAAACTATCCATTCAATCCATGAAAATGTTGTGGTAATAGATATGATGATCAATAACTAGAAAATCTCACATGCACTCATTGGAGGAAATCATAACACGACACTTGGAATATTAAAAAACACGCACCTTCCTACTTCCCAAGAGTATGGGAAGATCCATCTTGAATGGAATAATCTATGAGAAAAGGCCCAATATGTAAATATATTTAGATGATAGAAAGTAATGACATACACCAGTATAAATAAAATACAAGAGTATAGAGTATGAAATAAACAATATAGCTCTCACAGTAGATTAACCCACATCAGATTCCACTAGAGCATACTCTAATGCAAAAAAGCTACATTGAACCCCTCGGTAATATTTATTCACTTCCTCAATATCCCACTATTCATGAGAATTATATCCACCATATTCCGCTATGCCTGACCAAAGTTGGGATCCTTTGATATGCGTGAATTCATCTATACAACATGGGGATACATTTTGAAAAAAATATATTAATAAGACCAGATTGTCTACAATGATGTAAAATCATGGGTGATATCATGTATTCAATCTGAGTATAACCAGGTCATCCACATTTGAAGAAAACCACCTAGTTTTTTTTCAAATAGTACATGGAAGTTAATGCTAATGTAAATTGTGAAGCCCTATAACACTTCTCTATCTAGCTAGAAGAAACACTCTGGATACCCCTTATGACAAAATAATCTCTACTAAGACAAGTCTTCCCAACAATTCCATCCTAATCCACAACCACTTTATAAAAAACCTAAATAATGATTGGTAATTACATGAGGATAACATATTAGGATGAAAATACTTTTTAATGTCAATTTTTATATTTTTATAAGTGAGTTACTCTTTTAATTTATCTTGAATGATCGAATCTTACCATTTCATTACAATTAATTTTTATAAAATTTGTCGGAAATCTCACCTTAGAGTCCTATAGAGTATTAAAAATTTATTAAATCAATTCTATACTCTCAATCCATTTCATTGGTTCATGGGTTATCTTTATAAAAAGTAATATTGGTAGTTTTTGTTTGTAAACTCAAAAGTTTGTTCCATCATCCATTATTTGTTTCGGTTACCCACATCACATTTGGATTCAATATTTATAATTATCATTTCCTTTAAAGAAGGCTAAATTGGATGGTTTTGATGTGGCACTTTCCCTATAGGTCCTTCCCAAAAATTCATAGAGATCGTTTTATGAAGAATTATATATTAAAAAAATTATGACAACCATTTAACATAAAAATAACTATCTAAAAAAAGTACTTATATTATCCGAATTTGACACATTAAACAAAAAATTTAACAAAAAAGTAGGTTTAGTTAATGAGAGGATAGGACAACATAAACTAAGAGAAATACATTAAAAGGTTCATCTAAATAAACCCAAAATAAAACTCAAGGATTGAATAAAAATCTAGGAACACACATGGAAACTCTATGTTATATAAAATAAATTGAGTTATCCATATATGGTTCCATAATTACCACATGATCCCCAATGGTCCTAAATCTAGTATACCAACATCCTCAGAAAAAATATTTCATTTGATAATATTTTGTAACTAACCAACCAGTTTCAATCATGCATGCCACCCGAAATGGACCGCCAAAAAGCCTAAAGACCATTATTGGTAATCAAGGACTGGTAATAAGAACCTGGGTATATTATCACATAAAAATTGGAATAATTTAACCCTAAAATCACAAGACAACATGTCTCATAAATAAAAAAACATAAAGATAAATAATTATTGTAAATTATAGAAGAATATGGGTATTATTATAAAAAACAAATAGATGATACAAATCCCAAAAATAAACAAAAAATATGACCAATGATAAAACCATATCTCCATGTGACCATATATCACTACCATACATTCCCACCATGAAAGAGACATCGTCCAATAGATTTTGTCTCGCTAAATGACAAATTTTCTTATAAATGGATATTTCAATACCATGTTTGTGTATACCCAATGTAATTTCATGTGTATGAACCAAATTCCTAGTAGCTTACTATCAAGAATATTTATATTTTCTATGAGTATACAACTGTTATTTCTAGATTTAAAATGAAAGATATTAAAAAAGAAATTTAATTTTATAAATAATTTTCATAAAATATCCTTTTGTTTCCATTAAAAGATATCTATTAAAATAAACCATGAATATATAAAAGTTCCATGTAATAGAAATAGTGTGAAATTATCAAAACATTTATAATATAATAATATAAGCATAAAATCATTAAATGGTCCGGAATAAATTCCAAAAAAACAAAATTGGATCTAGATAATGTGAATATGCAAATTGGACATTAATCTATCACCAGATAATAAAAATTTGAATCTTAATGAGGCTAATTTATTCCATAGTGAATCGGTATCAAAACTAGAACCCATGGTGACAACACGCTCACTATTGTTTTGATATTTCGATAACCAAATGCAGACAAGGTTCCCAAGTGATGTGTTTTCTAAAACTTTTCATGTATCCCATGATAAATATTTTATAAAACATTTATAATATGAATCCTAACAACTACCAAACTTGAAAACCCATTTTATAGTCTATCCCAACACTGAGAAATTTCAAAGAACACATAATGTGTGTAAAAAAAATTAAAATAAAATCCCCTTTAAAAAGTTCCCATTCCACTAAATATGAAATTACCCAATAATCGTTCATAGAAAAAAATACACCATTTTTAAAATCCAAATAAAAAAAATCATGAAAATCAATGTGTTATATGAGAAAGAACAATTGTATATATACAAAAACCTCATTTGTAGAAGAAACATTGTAACATTTAAAAATAGTTATTAGAAAAAAAACTAGATCCAATCAGACCTAGTATTATAAGAAACATCATCTATTCTACATTAAAAATCCAGTTGGGTCCATAAAATTGCTTAAAATTTATATTATTTGAAGGATAGAAGATATCGAGGAAGGATCTAGACAGAGGAGGAGAATTCATTTGTAAATTACAACATACCTCGAATACATCCACCTAGACCAAAGAAGAATCACTAAATAACCAAAAAGTTAACCTCATAGAATATTAAGGAAGGTCTAGGTAATGATAATGTGAGATTGGGGTTATATTTGGGTAAACACCCATGTTTATCAGGGTATGTTTTTATCTTTAAGAAAGATTTATGAGTTTCATGGTTAGGTCACACGGATAAAAAAATGGTTCACTAACCATAGGTTCCCTAGTTACCCTTAAAATTAAATGTTCATGGTTACATAAGAATATTTCAATGGTTAGAAAAACTATAAAAAAGACATGATACTTTTTTTAGACAAAAACCCATCATCACACATGGTTTTCCCATTTTCTCGAACATATATAAAAACCATTATTAAAAAATGAAAAATTCCATTATTGTTAATAAATACATGTTACATAGTAACTACTAAATATGTACAAGTCATTTATCTATCTTGTTTCACCCAAATACTCAAAATCTTGATGTTCAACCATAAAATTTATTTAGAACCATTTGAGGGATGATGAAGCCCATAATAAAACAAAAATGTGACCTGGAGGATGTCACAATTCCCCCCATGATACATTATATCCTTAGAAATAACTAAATATTATATACTTGTAAATATATATTTACATTACTGCATCTTCATTTATTTATACTCTCACTTCTCATGGATATCCTATTCTCACTATCTTAGTACATGGTACATTGGAATCATTATACTATGTAGCAGCTTACTCTAATAATCCATAATCTAAAATCATTGTTTAACCACTGATTTATTAGTCTAAAGATCGAAATCCTATCATTATAATAAGTGATAATAGTCTTTTACCTCGTTAGTTTGAAAATATTAAATATTTCATGAATTAGTGTTAAAAGGGATAGTATGTTCGACCAATGTTACACCTTTATATGACATTCAAAAATAATTAAAGGGATAAAATACCTCAGGGACATCTTGCAATATCTTCACAAATAGTGATGTCCCAAAAGAGGTGAAACCTGAAAAAAAATGGATTGCCCACTCCAAGATCCAATGGGAGATAACGAAAGTATACATTTTAATTCTAAAAACATTAATATATTATTACCCTCTTTCTAGTCAATAGTTGTTTCTCTGTCATTTGTTTAGTAAGACTCAATTCAATCAAAGTCACTATATTAACATGACCTAAAAAAAGAATATCTACATGGACAAAATTAAAATTCATTAAAATATTCCATTTTGATAAGTACATTTATTTGAAATTCAATAATGGGAATATTATTTTCCAATTAACCATAAAAATCAAGAATTCTTTCTTAATGAATATCCTCAAAAATTTTAATTGATCGTTATATATTTTCATCCCCATGATGGTGATAAAATGTCTCTAGTTTTAACTATGTACCCACTAACTCTTGTAAAAATTCGCAAAACCCAGATTTAAAAAACTGACCTCTTTAAAAGAAATGTATAAGTACCTCTATATAGTTTCATGATCATGTGTACATATATGATCTCTAGCTATTCCACCTTCTTTAGTTCCTAAATATGAAGGAAATGAGGTGATTTCATGAATCGATCAATGAAATCCAAAATGACATTATTCCCACTAGGAGTATGTGATAAAATTACAATGAAATCCATGGATATATCAATAG
Organism: Viscum album; assembly: GCA_963277665.1. Classification (NCBI taxonomy): domain Eukaryota; kingdom Viridiplantae; phylum Streptophyta; class Magnoliopsida; order Santalales; family Viscaceae; genus Viscum; species Viscum album. The sequence continues at coordinate 1,765,011,369 of OY728125.1, forward strand.
ACTTCCATACTAGAATGGGAAATGGATTAAATAAACTGGATTCTCTCTAGTACTCCACCTCAATCTTCTGGTAGGTAAGGAATCTTGATATTAAGATTAAAATCAACCACCTAACCCCTAGACAACAATATCAATGTATCAAATATTGATACATATAGGTAGTAACAAGTTGTATAGAACTAC